>OX454525.1:392683244-395083244 GCA_949715645.1 Portevinia maculata | reverse complement strand
GAAGTGATTGATGGACGAAACGAAGGCGATGTTGATGGCCTACCGAAGAAAACAAGAACATTGCGGAGACAAATGTTCTCACCTTTATATAAAATAAATTAAAAAAACTAAATACAAATGCGCAACCAAACAAGGATTATATACATACAATATATATTCTTGCACAACCAAAAAAGGAAGCAAATGAAATTTGATAAAGAAAAGATATTCCGTTTACGAGAAGAAAAGCTACAACTCGAAATAGAATACTTGAAGAAGGACAGCTTAAAACATAGGGACGGGCTACAGTCCGCTTGGGCGAACCGTTGGATACCCTATTCCTATTCCTATCCCTCATAAGTGGGCGTGACAAAAGTCTAAGTATGGTTGAATTGTTAAGAACGCTCTACATATTTTGTTATATAACATTTAAAGGATTTTATCAAAAAAAAACGCTCCCTAGCTCAAACTTGGGTGTTTCAATAAAATTGTTTTATTTAATTGTGGGCGTGTCTGTAGGCGGATTTAAAAAAAAATTAACACATGAGAATAAAGGGCGTATATGAAGGTTAAAACCTTGGATCTCCATTAACCTGTTGTATAAAGTAAGATATAAAAACAAAATTGGAATAAAGTGCAGAAAGTACCCTCATAATCTAAGTCTAAAAAGAAAATATAAAAAATTGTGCGATGAACTGAAAAAGTAGATTCCGATATGTCGGGATACATATTACCGTACTCAATTTGCTACTGCCCAGGGAAACTTAAAAAATGAATGGAAAATAGTAAATAGCTTGCTTAATAAATCTTCCTCTTCTAATAAACCTACTATTTTACGTATTGATAATGAGGACGTTTCAGACAAACATGGCATTGCCAATGCATTTAATTGCTATTTCGCAAATATAGCCACTAGCATTCAACCATGTCCAGTTATATTGCCTTGCAACTCCTGTTCATCAATTTATAGCTCTGCTGAACATTGGCAGAGAAATAGTTTTGTTTATAAGCCCATAACTTCTCTTGAGATATTAGAAGTTATTGGCACTTTAAACAAGTCCAACTCGTGTGGACCAGATGATATCTCGAATCTGTTTTTAAAAAAAGTTGCTTGTTTCCTTGTGGATGTCTTGTCATATATTTTTAATCGTTCTATTTTTGAGGGGGTCTTTCCAGAAGCGCTAAAATGTGCTGATATTGTATCATTGTTTAAAAAAGGTTCTGCAACAGAAATGTGTAACTACAGGCCCATATCACTTCTTTCTGTTTTCAGTAAAGTCTTCGAAAAACTTTAAAAAAAAAGAATAGTAAATTTTCTAAACAGAACAAAGTTTTTTAACCCAAATCAATTTCGATTTCAGAAAGGTAGATCGACGGAAGATGCGCTGTTACAGTTTTGTGCTCAGATAATGGCAAATCTCGATGGAAAAAAATGTACGGCTGGTTTATTTATTGACATTACCAAGGCTTTTGATATGGTTAATCACGATATTTTGTTAAGAAAATTGGAAAAAGCTGGATTTCGTGGTTTCGTACTAGATTGGTTTAGGTCATACCTTAAGAATAGGTCACAAGGAGTGAAGATAGATGAGATTAGGAGCGGAATTAAGTTCTTCAATTTGGGTGTACCCCAAGGCTCTGTTTTGGGACCAATTTTGTTTCTAATTTATATTAATTCACTTCTGGAACTTAATTTTAAAGGTGCACCTACTGCTTTTGCGGATGATATAGGTTTTTCTTATGGTTTGAACAGTCCCTTGGATCTAGTTGCTGACATCAATTGGGATCTAAACTTACTGAGAAACTGGTTTGCCGAACACAATTTGATTATCAGCTCTAAAACCAAAATAATGTTTTTCAATCTGTCATCCGTCAACAAGTTGGGTGCGAATGTTTTTTATCACTCACCTGAGTGCCAAAAATACAAATTTTCTAATTGTAATTGTACGCATTCTTCCTCTTTTTGTGATAGTTTAAGTTGCAGTGACAATTGTTTTTTAATTGAAGCAGTTAATGAATATAAATATTTGGGGCTTACAATTGATTATAAAATGAGCTTTTCGAATCACGTAGAAAGTCTGAGGAAGTATTTTCGTTGCACACTTAGACATTTTTTCTATTTGCGAAATATCTGCTCAGCAATCATCTTAAAAACAATTTATTACGGAATATTCCATTCTAAACTGCAATATGGGTTTGTTGGGGAGGTGTTTATTTGAATAAAATCCAACCATTGTTGATCCTGCAGAAATATATTCTACGGAAAATATGCCGGAAACCTAGAAGACTTCCGAGTTTTCCTTCTGCGATCTGAAAATTCTTCCAGTCCGACATTTGTACTGTTTTAAAGTGTTGAAGACTTTTTTTATGAAGTCTGGAAATCGCAATTATCGATTAATTTCAAATTATAATTTACGTGTAAACTTTTCGGATATGGTATCTGTACCAAACTTTCGTACTACTGCATATCGTAATTTTTATTCAGTTTCATCATGTCGTTTATTTAATAAGCTTCCTTACTCTATCAGAACTGTATCAATGTCTGGAATGTTTTTAAAACGTGTTAAACATTGGCTTCTTAATTTGAATTACGGTGATTTAGAATCCATTCTGTCTAATATTTTGGTTTAATCGTCATATTATGCTTAAGTAAATTAAATTTGAATGAGTAATTATTTATTCTTGAAACAACTTAAATTGTTCAGTCTCTTTTCTATTCTAATACATTTTTGTGAAATACAATATTTTTTTTGATAATGCAAATTGCTTTTTTAGGGGCACCCCACCCAAAACTAATATTGAATTTTGTATAAGCCCATTGAAGTGGCATTCAACACTATTTTTAATACTTACTATATAAAAATAAAGAATGTCGCTAATATTTCTTATATTCAAAACTTATAGTAATAATGTAATTTTATGTTCTAAGTATAATGAATTTGTAATGAACTTATAAGAAATAAAATTATTTATCTATCTATCTTATCTATATTATAAATTCCAGCTCCCTAGCTCAAACTTTGAATTTTCAAAAAAAAAAAATTAATTGTGGGCGTGTCAGTGGGCGGATTTTGAAAATATTTACACATGAGCATAAAGGGCCCATAGAGAGTATATACAAGGTGGCGCAAAAGTTGTCATCTGTTTACTTCACAAATGTCAAAGTAAAATTGACATTTGCCGCTATTTACAAAAATTATAGCATCTTCCGATAGGGTTTTCAGCCCTTGGGGTGCCTTAGGCAATTCTGTGTGCCAATGTTCTAAATGATCCACGACGTTTGACATCTATCCTATGTAGTTTTCAGTCGGATTGGTGAACGCCACTGGGTGATGACTGTTGCGCCACCTTATATTATAAATTTCAGCTCCCTAGCTCAAACTTTGGATTTTCAAAAAAATTGTTTTATTTATTTGTGGGCGTGTCAGTGGGCGGATTTTGAAATTTTTAGCATGTTTAGGAGTCATAGATCATATATAAAAAATTTCAGCTTTCTAGCTCAAAATTCGATTTTTTCCAAAATTTTGTTTTTTTGAGTTTGTGGGCGGATTTCAAAAATTCGTAAACTTGATTATTTCGCAACGCTAGAGAGTATATGGTTAAAATTTCAGCTCTCTAGGTCCAGTTTAAAGGCCTAATTTTTGCCGACAGACGAACGGACGGACGGACGGACATGGCTAGATCGACATTACTATCGATGCTGATCATAAATATAGTAACTTTTAGGCGTCTACGGGCAATATTAAGGTATGTTACAAACTATGCGTCAAAATTAATATACCCTTAGAATAGGGTATAAAAAGGACTTAGAAATAGAAAATTTAAAAACCAACTTCTTCAAAAGCTAGTTGCAGATGGATCCGAAAAACATGATGATCTGCATAGAAATTTTTGTTTAGAGGAATTTTAAATAAAATAACTTTATTTACTAACATATATAGATTTTCTTTTTATTATCTGAATGAATTTACAAGTTCTTGCTGCCCTAAAACACCTGACGTTGATGTTGTCTCTTTCCGTCGTTAGTTGATCCCTCTTCATCAAATCTTTCCTCACTGTAGACATTTGAAATTTCATGTGTGCGAGAGGTCATATTACAAATTGCAACGCATGTTTTTATTATCTCACAAGCATATTATGGGCTGCACTCTTAAGTGGTTAGGGCAAGGGAACTTTTCTTTTAAGATACCTATACAATTTTCGATTAAACACCGTGTATGTTTATGCGCCCTAATGAAAATCTGCACGGCAGGATCTTCTAAAGCATTACACTTAGGCATAATTAGCCATTCTTTAAGAGGGTAAGCCGAATCACTCAAAAGCACTGATCGTGGGTGTGGGCGCCAACCATTTTCCATTTTTTCGTGGAGTACTTTGCCGGGCCATTTAGTACCGCAATAATAAAATTGTAGATGCGGTCCACAAACCAACATACAGTTAATGGAATGATTTCCGTGACGATTGATGAAACGGTCTTCATGATTTTTGGGTGCATCAATGTTGATAAGAGTACCGTCAATACAGCCAATAACAGCAGGCATTTGCTTTATTGAGTAAAATCTTCTTACAACACCGTCCATGGCAATGGGCCATTTTACAACATATGGCAAAACCTTTTCGTTAATTAGTTTCACTACTTCATTGATTACATAGCAAACAGTTGCTTTTGAAACGCCATGCATATCGCTAATCCGTGGTATTGACATCCATTTCCTAACCAGTGAAGTGCTGTAAGTAGTCTTTGGTTAGGGGACAAAGCACATTAAACTCATCATCACTACTCGTAAACATATTATTTTTTTTTAATAATTTAATACACGATAATAGTTTAAATACACGATGATGACTACAAATTAAGTTTAAGCACATTTCTTGACGACTAATCGTATTTGGCTAAGCACACTTTTCTTACTAGAAATTTTTTACCCATGTTTCTCGACTAATAGAAAAAAAATTAGCTATTAGTACAGCAGAAATAATTACTAATAAAATTGTTCCTTTGAAACATAATCTTGCTACAGTAATAATTTCCCACTAATATTTATTGGCGTTGTACAAATAAGATATTAGTGTAGGAAAAATATTTATGAAACACAATTTTACTAATAAGCGCAAAATATTAGAAAATTTGCTAATAATTATTAGACTAATAGTTTTATGAAATAGGCCCAATTAGACTTTTATTTTGTCTGAGCCAGATAACATTTCCTAGATGAGCTAGACGAATTGGTATTCCAAATCTTAAATCAGTCCCAAAGCAGTACGTCAGCTGACTCCGCTAAAAGTTTCTTTAGTAGCAGCTATCAAGAGCAGAAATTCGTGGGTTCCAACAGCGACCTGGAGGCATATTTTAGTAGGTTCGGTTAGGTTACAACGGGGGTATGCAGTTCGCATACAGCACTAGGCACCAGAAGGGCCCATCGCGATCCCTAGGGAACCATTTGAAACCAAAACTTCAAAAGGAGAAAAACCTTAAGCCTAAAACACTTTTCCTATGCAAAACACCCAATCTTCCTGCAGAATTTTACCAGCTTTCTATGGTCTGTGCCGCTCAGGGCTCAGCTCCCCTAATTCCTTGAAGAAGTATTCTCCTAGAAACCTCCTACGATTCCGTGCTATACCCTCGCACTCACACAGTATGTGCGTTATGTCTTCCTCGGCTTGTAGATCCCCACAGAACCTGCAAGATTTTAGTAATAACACATAAACAGAGTAAACTTACAGGGAGCAAATATAAAATACATTGCATATACCTATACAATACTAGAACAAGCACAAACAATGCAATCACTTTAAGACTCTTAGCCATTACTAAGCACAATATGTTAAATTTTAGTTTCACTAGCATGCAAGTCAAACACTTGATGATTTAAATTGTAAATTCTACTCCTGCGACTCGTTGCTCATTAAAACATCTTGTAAGCTTTTACGCAACCAAAACGCAATTGTGTCTGAAATTGTGATTTCTAAATGATTTTCGTGTATATATTAACTCAATTAAGTACTTAGTAAGGATACTCACCATTCTAGGACCGAAAGCATAAGATTCTACTTAATTTTGTTATACGAAAGTCAGCTGCTTTTGACATATTACTATTGAAAGCACTCCTTTTGTGTTCTCTGTTATATTCATACAAAAAGCCGAACAGTTCGTTATTGTAAAATGTTTTATCATTTTGAGTGTTATTTCCTCGTCAGGGTCAGTGTTAGGATGTCTTTGGATTGGTTTTTTCCACGGAAAATGTATTCGTTCCCCTTATTCCCTCCGCAACCATCCTAAATTCTCACAATTTTCCCACAATGATACTCGTATATTCCAATCAGGGTTGCGAGTTGTATTGTATTGTATTTGTATTTATTTATTTTAATAAATTGCTGTGCAATAAGAACAACATTCTTTAAGAGTGCACAATGAACATGTGGATATACATGGCGACATATTTTACGTTTATTGAAAAAGAAAAAAACAAATATGGGAAAATCGTAAGTAAAACTAAAAATTGAATTTTGTTATTATGGAAATAACATGGGAATTCTCATTAAAAAGAACAGTTAAGTTACATTATACGGGAATCAATGAAGAGTACTAAGATAAGAAAAGAATAAAGACAAAAAACTCCTGTGTTTGGCCTTGGTTCTTATATTAAGGGTAAGTTGATTAAAAAGGCGAATGGCATGATGGAAAAATTGCCTGCGTGATATCGTGCAAGTATAAACATTAGGCCTGATACCACTAGAACGAAGAGACTGAGAGAAAACAATTTTACTGTACAGATAGGCCGGTTGTATTTAATTTAAAATTTTAAATATCATTGCCCAAACTCTAAAATTTAAAAATTGCTCAAGACCGCATCGTAATATTTGTCGAGAGTGGCTTGATACATGATCGCATCTACATAGATTGAATACAAATCGTGCGATTGGATTGAAAGTAACGTTTAGCCTACGCCTGGAGTAAGCATGTGTGCTAGCAAACAACTCACAGCCATACATTATTAGTGGTAGGATCCAAGCATTTACCAATTTGAGTTTGACAGTAGCAGGAAAGTTGTCTCGACAAACTGATAGACCCACAGAGCACCATAAATTTTGGATATCACAGAATTATTATGGTCACTCCAAGTGAGGTTATTGTTGAAAATTATGCCAAGGTTTTTAATCTTAGACACCATTTCTGTCTGAATACCATTTAATAAAATTGAAGGTAGGCGAGACGAAAGTAAATGCTTATGAATTTGGATAAATTTTATTTTAGGGGGATTTAGGAGAAGCCTGTTATGAGAAGACCACCTGACCATAGAAGCGAGGTTTTCATTCATTCTTTCCACGGCGTCGTCCATGAAAACAATTGGAAAATGAATATAAATTTGTACATCGTCACCGTCAGTATACATAATGAAAACGACAATTTTTAATAACAAGTGGTAGGTCATTAATGAACATAGACAATCAGGGCTATCGTGAACAAAATTCCCTGCGGAATATTTCCCATTTTTCAAAAATAGGTATCGGCATGAATTTCGAAAAAAGGGAAAAATTCCCTCCGGAATAAATTGGTTTCGTAGACAAAAATTCCCCCCGGAATTTCGCGAAATTCCCTCCGGAATATTTCCTTCGCAAGTATGCTGGTGGAAATTCAAAAATCTAAGCAATTTGTATTTGGATAAGTAGTCGGTTGCATTCAAGTTTGTATTTTAAATCAAAAAAAGTGAAATAAGAGTTGCATTGGTTTGTTGTGGCTGAAATAAAAAGAAACTTTAGCTTTAGAAAAAAAGACGAATTTTGTCTTTATGCAAGTATTTTTTGTTCAAGTTTTATTTTGATAATTTTATATAAAAATAAACATATAGGTCTAACTCAACTAATCAAAGACAATTGGAAATGATGGTACATTTATGTGATGGAAGCCGCGACGAATGTCTAATGAAGCTTCATTAAAATATTTTTTAACTCACGCATTAAAAGGACTGATTATTCAGCCTTGCGGCACACCACAATGAACAGGTAAGGCAGACGATAAGGACTGATTGTGTAAGACGGATTGAACTCTTTTTAGTTAAGTAAGACAGTATTAACTTTACAGAAAGATGGGAAAAATTAAAGTTAGACAGAAGTTTATTACAAAGTATATCAGGACGAACGGAATTGATGCTTTCGAAAAATCAACGACCGTTACCAGAGTTACTTCATGCTGGTACATAGCTTCCCGTATATCATATGTAACTTTAAGCAAAGCGGCTACGCAGCTGTGACCAGAACGGAAACTAGACTGCATAGGCGTTCACAAGTTTTTAGATTCGAGATAATATTTAATTTGAGCACTAATAATTGATTCAAACGCTTTAGATAGAAAAGGTAGGATGGCAATGGGTCGATATTCTGTTCCGTTTCTATTTTTGGGGATTGGAATTATTTAAGCTTGTTTCCAAACCTGTGGATAGGTGGAAGTCATAAGGATGGTATTAAAAATATACGTTACATATTTGAGGATATAAGGTATAATAATTTTAAAGAATTTCGGTGAGATGTTGTTCGTGGCCATGCTGTCAGATTTTATGGACCGAATCGCCATTTCAACGGTAAGCGAATCAACTACATTAAACAGAAAAGCAATGTCAGAGGTACCTACAATGACATTTTTGGATTGGGACAAAGGGCCATCAGAAAACAGAGGTAATTTAGTAATAGTCCTATTCAGTTCTTCAATTTCGATAGCATTATTGGATTGCATTCTAGTATTATTGTACACTCCGATTTTAGTTATTTGCTTCCAAATCAAAGACGAAGAACGGTTTGAATTAACTTTATAATTATAATACAAGGACTTAGCTGTTTTCATCACCAAATTTACTCTATTTCTCATTCTTTTAAATTCGGTCAACATTTGTTGTACTTGAAATCGTCTCCACCTGCGATAGAGGTTATTTCTTGCACTCATCGCGGCTTTAATTTCCACGGAAAGCCAATGAAGTAGACCTTGCTTTGAAGCAAACAATTTAATGGGTACATACTTAGAAAAAATATACGTTATAAGTTCATTTAGGATCTCAACTTGGTAATTTACATCTGGTGTGCGAAAAACATAGTCCCAGTCCAGAGAAATACATTCCCTTATAAGGGTCACATGATCAATCCTCTCATAAGATCATAATATTGTATAATTTCTTCATTAATGAAAACGTCAGTTGGTATGCCAAGAGTAGCAATCACAAGGTCATGATGGGGAAAAAACAGGAAAGGACAGTTGAGAGTAATGTTTTAGCATATTAGCATCACTTGTAAGGATAACATCTATCAACAAAGTGATCTTATTAGGCATTTAATGTCTGGGACACATTAGCAAACGACATATTAAACGAGTTAAGAATTTCCATTACATACGGACGCGATACATTATTAAGAAGATTTATATTTATGTCACCACAAAGAATACACTTAGGAGCAATTGAGGAAATATCATCTAGCAACAGGCGGACCGCGAATGGTCAAACGGCGGACCGCGAAACCACGAAAGGTCAAACTTAGCCATACTACCGATTCAATTTAATAACATATTTAATAAAATGCTGAACTAACTAACAAGCGCAAGTGCGTTTGCAACTACTTTACGCAGTTTTAAATTGCTAAGCAAGTATTCACAGACAAATAAATCAAATTGAAATACAAAATTTAAACAATCGCTTTTTTTGTAAGTCTGCTATTACAATTTGCCTCACGACTCACGACTCACGACTTTCCTTATAAATTTGTATTCGCTGAGACAAGCGCTATTACACGTTGACTCGTGCCCCATGCCTCAAATTTGACAATTATTGTTCATTTTGTTTTGAATGAAAAAAACACAACTTGAAACGAATATGAGGAATAAGAAACATTTTCAAATTTTCAAACAAATTCGATGTTGTTTATCCTATCAACAAGAAAATCGAATGAAAAAAACAGCAAAAAACGAATATGAGAAAAAAGACGCCAAAATGAGTCTAATAAAAATCTGCCCGAGACTCACCGGGAATTTTATTTTTTATTTTTTTGTATCTCATTTACTCACATCTGTTTTCTTTTTCGCACTCATGTGAGTCGTGAGTCGTGCGGCAACGTGTAATAGCAGACTAAGTAAAATTCTCTCTGCTGTCGAATCGGTTGTCTGTCACACTTACTGTGAGATCTAATTACAGAGCTTTGGTTCGATATCGATTCTTTTATAATTTTTTGTGTTTAAAAACGTTTTGTACCAATAATATGGATCCTAAAAAACGAAAAGTGGACAGTGAAAATAGGAAGTTTCTGACCGAGTGGACTGAACTATATTGTTTTACGCTGCCTGATAAGCCTCGAGCGGTTCCAGTATGCCTTATATGCAATAAAACTGTTGCTATTGTTAAAAGTGCCAATTTAAAGCGACATTACGAAACAACTCATCAGCAATTCCACAAAAATTTTCCTCTTTGCAGTGAAGCTCGCAAAGAAAAACTGAAGGCACATTTAACTTCTTACAAGAAAATCACGAACTTATTAGTTCGTTGCATGAGCGAGCAGGAAAAATGCGCTGAAGCTGCGTTACGTGTGTGCTGGACGCTAAATAAACACCAGAAAGCATTTTCAGATTCTCAGATGGTAAAAGAATGTATGTTGGAAGTGGCCACCGCACTTTTTGAAGATAAAAAGGATGTTGTCGCTGCATTTCGTGGTATCCCATTATCGGCAAGAAGCAATACAAGAAGAACCGAAATTTTGGCTGCTGACATCAAAAGCACTTTGCTTGAACTTCTACAAAAGGCACCTTGCTACGCCATAGCACTTGATGAATCATGTGACATTGTTGATGATGAACAACTGTCAATGTTCGTCAGATTTTTTGACATTCAGTCAAGTGTTCAGGGAAGAATTGCTAGCAATATTGCCCTTGAAAGGTAACACTCGCGGAGAAGATTTATTGAAGACCTTTGATGAATTCATAACAAAATCCAACATGAGTTACGACAAACTAGTGTCGCTTTCAACTGACGGGGCCCCAGCAATGATTGGCAAAGAAAAAGGATTAGTAAAGAGAATAAGAGATAAGAATGCATGTCTAATATCTTATCAGTGCATAATTCACCAGGTATTTATTTGTTTATTTATATATTTATATATTTCATTTTGGCGATGTAAAACTATATCTCCTGCTTCTAAATTTTCTTCAACCATTACAATGACAACTTCATCGATTGTTGGTGCACTGAAACGTCTCGCATGTTGTCCTACAGGAGTTTGTATTCAACCGTGCATTGGTATTGGAATGCTACTCGCCGCCATTCTACATTCACGACGTTTCTTCTTCTTCGTTGGTTTTCATTTATTTGAACGCTATGCTGATGACGATTATGTTGTTGTCTATCTCGGTCTCCAGTTCGGACGACTGCACGTTGTTCTTGCGATATTCTTTCCCGAAGTTCCGACACCCCCTATTTCATCCTGTCAAAGTTTTGTTTTCGAGATAAAAAGTAGCATTCGTCCTTCCTAGGGCCCAAACGAAACCGTCAAGCTCAAAATCGTTAAAAACTAACCATTCTGTCTCGAGTTATGCGCATGAAAACTGAAAACGCTCAACAACTGCTGTCATCATTGTCCACGTCCTCTCAATCACCCCTACATTTAAACTTACTCACACATAGGTACTAATGCAAGGATCCTGAAAATACTTGACAAACAAAAATGAAGGATTCAAACACCATCCAACAAATCAAAGTATCAACTCCGTTTCAAAAAGTTACTTTGTGTAACATAATAAACATTAACAAACTTATTAGGTATATTTAAAAAAAAAATTCAAAATTGTTGACAACAACAATTTGCTTGGCAAATAATTAAAATAATGGACAACAACAATTGCTTTTAAAATTTTAAATATTTTTTTTTGTATTTGAAGTGTCACTACTCGATTTCTACCCAGTTTTTTTTCCCCCAAAGTGCATTTCCCCATACAAACTTTTTGGTAGACCACCATTATCACTTAGTGGTATAAAAATTAGTTATGATCCTATTCTCATACCTACGGAATATACATATAAAATTTTATCAAAATCGGTCAAGCCGTTTCGGAGGAGTATAAACACTAAAACTGTGACACTGGATTTTTATATATTAGATTATTACTATTATTATTATTATTATTATTATTATTTTAATGTGTAAACATTTTTGCTTTCGTTGATGTATAAATATATTTTTTCTCGGTAGGGGCTAGTTGGAAATATCTAGCGTCACCATCATCGTCAGATTTTCCCGTCACCGTCATCGTCAGATTTTCATTACCACGTGAGTTAATCGCTGCTCGACAGATCACCGCAATTAAACGACGTTTGGCGCGGTTAGTACGTAGATGGATGACCGTTTGAGAACAACCGCGTGTCGTTGTTTTTTTTTTTAATTTTATTAATTATGGATGTTCAATTTTAGAGATTATAATGTCCTTACGAAACACCGGAAAGTTGTGTGGAAGTAGATTTGTTTTGAATAATTGAGGTTGTATAGCTCGTAGTTTGTTGTACATCAGTTGAAGGTAAGAGGAAAAATATCGATTTGTACTTCGGTAACCGATGGCCGATTTAAGAATGTCACTTAAACGACAATCGATGCTATATTTTCCCGGTACATCGACACACTTGTGTCGACGGTGTACGTCTCCTACTTCAGCTTTCACAAACCAATTATTTGTTCGGTCAAACGTTAAATAAATTTTGTCGTTGGCATTAAATATATATCATGGTTTTATTTCAATACAATACCCAAATCTCTTGTTTATCAAAACTACAACCTCTGTGATATTTCCACAGTCAACACTGACGAGCCTACATGTTTACACATCAACTATACCGTGAGTGCAGCGTGGCTCACACCTTTTT
Organism: Portevinia maculata; assembly: GCA_949715645.1. Lineage (NCBI taxonomy): Eukaryota > Metazoa > Arthropoda > Insecta > Diptera > Syrphidae > Portevinia > Portevinia maculata. The sequence goes on along the minus strand of OX454525.1, from coordinate 395,070,381 downwards.
TTATTATTATTATTATTATAATTATATTTTCTCTATTCACCAGGCAGCTCTTTGTGGAAAACTAAGTGCTATATTGAAAGAAGTAATTGACAGTTTGGTCAAGCTGATTAATTTTATGAGATCTTGTTCTGCTCTTCAGCACCGACAGTTCAAAGAGTTTCTTTCTGAATGTGAAACGGCGTATTCGGACTTACTGCAACACAACAATATTCGTTGGCTAAGTAAAGGTCATGTTATTGAACGTTTCTGGATTAAAGAGCAAGTTATCTCCTTCTTGCAAAACTTGGATACGACGGAAGCAAGGAAGCACTTGGAGTTCATAACAAAAGAGCGCAATGTGCTAGCTTTGGCTTTTCTAAAAGATATTCTGAAATATTTAAATGAGCTTAACATGCAGTTACAAGGTAATGGGAAATTAATATGTGATTTAATACAAAGCGTGTCCGCTTTTCGTCGTAAGCTGGATGTTTTCGAAAAAGACATTGCGTAAAAAGAATTTATTCATTTCCCAACAATTCTTGAATATAAAAATAAGAACTCTGAAGAAGAAGACATTGCAGTGTTTTCAAATTTTCTATCCGATCTTAAAAGCGAATTTGCTGTAAGATTCCAAGATTATGCAGAGATTGGGAAGCTATGTCAATTCCTTAAATTGCCTTATGAAGTCACTGCAGTAGCAGAATGGACTGAAGTGACTGCGAAGTTATTCGATCTTTCAAAAGCTTCATTAGAATTGGAATTAATTGACCTTCAAGAAGATATTTCCCTGCAAATGTTTAAAACTGCATCCACAGAAGAATTTTGGGGGAAGCATGTTCCAGAAAAATATCAAAATTGCAAAAAACTAGCTATCAACTTAGCTACTATGTTTGGCTCGACATACGAGTATATATGCGAATCGTCTTTCTCAAAAATGAATTTTTTGAAGAACAAATATCGTTCGAGATTATCTGACGCTCACCTTGATGACACTCTTCGCATTTGCTGCTCCCCGCGTGAACCAAACTATAAAAAACTGGCTCAAGACCATTGTTGTAATTTTTCTCATTAATTTCATTAATATTACAGTTACTTAAATAAAACAAAATAAAAACTACAAAACTTTTTCAGTTTTTTTTTTCTGGACCTCGATTAAAATGTTTTCATCCGTATCTGGACCCCACTTAAAACTAATTGCCGACCCCTGATCTAGCATATCGCTAACGATAGTGTATCTATAAATTGATCCAATAATACATTTATTATTACCAGTAAATATTTCCAGGAAAAGGTATTCAAATTTCATTGCGGCCAGAAGGGTTAAAGTCGGTTGTTTTAATGCTTCAATTCAGTCAAATTCCTTGGTTTCGTTTTGTACACCTCTTGCTTGGCATAACCACATAAAAAAAGTCTGGTGCGGTCAGGTCAGCGGGAAGTGGAGTTTCTGGATATTAATTTGTTTTGAAATTTTCGTTGGAGCTCCGCCATAACCGGTCTGGATATGCATGCAGTTGCTCCATCTTGCTGGAACCAAATGCTGTTGAAACGGATACTTCTTCGGCGCAGTTCTGGGTAAAAAATAACCCCTTTAAGATCTTTAAAGAACGGTCCCCTTTAACAGTTACTGTTACAAAGTTTTCTTCAAAGAGGTATGGTACCACAATGCACATTGATGAAACTGCGCTCCACACAGTGACTCGTTCTGGGTGCAGTACCGTCATATGGAGTATTTCTGGATTAGATTCACTCCATATACGTTAGTTTTGCTTATATCCATTGCCGTTTAGATCAAAATGGGCCTCATCAGACATAACTAACATATTCATCAAGCTATTGTCTTCTTCGGTCATTTCAATTATTTTTTGGCAAAATTCCAGGCAAATCTCCCGCCTAAATTCCCTTTGGACGGAAATGAAGGACTGCAAAGCATGGTACCGCTGCACTATCCAAATACTCTTTTCGGTATCTGAAGCATTGATTTTAATAAATCTAAATAGCAAGTAACCTGCGAAATAAAAAAAAATATGCCGATTACTCACACAGAAAAAAAGTTATTACGTCCTGTTTTTGTAGCACGATTTGTGCGCCACCCTGTAGGAAGAAAAATATATTTGAAGATTTAAAATAAGATTAAATGTACGAGAAATAATTTTGAGAATTGCTTTTATGAATATACGTCCAAAAACACATTTCAATTTCACCCAAAAAACAGACAAACAACGCCACCTATAACTGAGCATTGGATATGATTCCATATTGGCATTTAAATTAAAGGTGGATATAAAAGTGAACATAGCATTTTATTGGAAGGCTTAAGATAAAGAAGATTCAAAACAAAAGTTCCCAATAAGACGCGCCTTACATAAGTTTTCCAATACAAGATTTTCATATTTTATCACTATTCAGATATAAGATTTAACCATTACCTACTCTTGGTAAATTTTGCAAAAACACCCAAATAACGGGTTTTTCAATAAGAGCGCTACAAAAGTTTTTTTTTAAATAAAACAAAAACGGTTTTGGATATCAATGAAATTCGTTATTCCTGTGAAAGTACGTTCGATGCCATTATGTATGGAACTCGATTTCTTTTGCATGGCCACCACGGGCACGCTTGCAGAAGTCCAGATGCTGAACCCAATTTTCGGTTTTCAAGCATAAATCGGCCGATACTGCTGCAATTTCACGTTCGATATTCGTACGAAGTTCATCAATCGTCGCTGTTGGCATAGACAATAGACTTGACTTAGCTCCACAGGAAATAGTCTAATGGCGTCAAATCGCACGACCGAGGCGGCCAAGCGACTGGACCATTTCGTGAGATAACACGGTTTCCAAACTTGGTTTCCAATAAATTGATTGTGGCATTCGCTGTGTGGCTTGTGGCGCCGGGCGTGCTGTTGGAACCACATGTCCTCCAAGTCCATATCATCCAATTGGGGCCAAAAATATTCGGTTATCATTGAACGGTAGCGATTCCCATTCACAGTAACGTGCCGATCTTGATCATCACGGAAGAAGAGACACATTTGGGCTTTCTTCAACTGAAGCCTCAGCGGCAGCAATATTCTCGACACTACGGGCACTTCTTTGTCTCACTGGCACGGGAACATTTTGTACTGTGCTTGTGGATTCAAATTTTTCCACTAGACGCTCAATTGTTGATCTGCAAGGACGATTATGACGACCATAAATTGGACGTAGCGCTCTTAACGTTGAGGCCACTAACTCCGAATTTCGGTAGTAAATTTTAATAATTTCGACTCTTTGTTGGCTCGTATATCTTTCCATCATGAAATGGCAAACCTTACTAAAGAGAAATGTCAAAATATTGGCAAGAAATTCGGCGTCGTTTGCTGTCCCTGTCGCTCTACTTTTGTAGCATCTCTGTTGAAAAACCCTTTATATAAAAAAAAGTAATATGTATCAAATATGCAATAAAATTAAACAAAAGCCGTATATTCCTTTTTACAACATAATCACTATACAACCTTCTTACCTTCCGCAAAATGATTTGCCCAGATTAGTGAATGGTTTCAAATAATATCGTAACATTTTCAACAAAAAAAACATACCTATCCTTTAACAAGTGATAGAGAGTGTACTTTTAGAAGTTACTTAACTTGTGGCTATGCCTTAGATATGAGTTTTGTTTAAGTACATTTATGCTTGTTGTTATAGTCCCTCAATTGTTTTTGATGAACTTTTTAATATCATTGTTGATTACGTAGAAAGAATATGGAAAAAAAGTCAGCCATGAATGCCAGTTTCACTTTGCGAAATGATTAAGCAAAAACATCTCTATTATCTGCAAACAAAAATCGTACAAGCTAACCGTCTGTAAAAAAAAAAACACCACTTTAGGAAAAATATCTTTCAACTTACTAATACCCAGAAAGAAATTTACTATTAGCGTCAACTTCACGAGAATGTAATGCGAAAAGACACTGGAGAATTGTGAATGATTTATTAGGTAAACGTTCAAGTGAAAATAAAAGTAAATCTCTAAAGCTTACAGATAGTCAAAGTACTTCCGATGAACTGGAGATGAGCAATGATCTTAATATATATTTACTTTAATTTATCCCAGTTCATACAGGGCTACTACGGCGAGATTTCCTTTCGGCTATCCAAGCCTTATCGTTAATGAAAAGTTAATGATGCTGAAGTGGCAAATGTGATTTCTCATCCAAAACCACAACAGTCTTGTAGATCTCATAGAATTAGTAGCTTTGTTGTAATAATAATATGCAGTACAGTCATTAGTCCACCCAAATATTTAATAAAAATAACTTTTGCAAATGTAATCTGTCCTGAATATCGTATTGGGGTATAACGTATTTAAAAAAAAAAATGGCGATAGTAGCAACTATAAATTAATTTCAATCATCCCAGTAGTTTCTAAAACTTTCAAAAAATTGTTATATATTTAAAAAAAAAACACACAGTTCACTTTAATTTGCCTTCAGCAGAAGGTAGTAAGGTGAACTACACTCCGTTCCAAGTGTTTACGAACAGGTAGTTTCTTGATTAAATTTTACGAATTTTTTTTAGATCCTTCGATAATATGGAAAAAAACCAAATGCAAAATGAAAGAAGGATATGTAATGTTGTTGTTATGTATGTTATGTTGTGAATAAAAATTGTGGTTGGACAGATAAATTATATTTTTATGATGCTTTTTCCAATAAGGTCATGAAATTAGTCCCTTTTTCGTTCCACCTGTTTACGAACAGTAACTAAATTAAAAGGTAATAGAACAATACAGTTTTTTTGGAATAAATTATTTTGGGTTTTATAAAGATTGTAACAATAGTTTTTACTAATGTGTACTACCTCCCGATCGCTGTATCACTTCAAGAAGCCTGTAGAGATTTATACAGTTCTTCCAAGTAAATAAGTCAAATTTCGGCCCAGGCTTGTTTTATAGCTTCAATTATTTCTTCCGGGTTGGATTATTGTTTTCCTCCTTCATAGTCATTTTTTGAAAGTCATCCAAACACGTTTTCCATGATGTTCAGGTCGGGTGAATATGGCGGCCTACTGGCCTACATTTATGAATCCAAGTTTTGGTTATTCTTGCGGTATGTATCGGTGCATTGTCCTGGTAGAAAATCCATCGTTGTCCACCAAACAATTCGGGAAAATAAGGGAAAGCTCTTTCCAGTATAGATTTTTAGGTGCTTCCGGTCATTCTTGTGCTTTGAAAGTCAAGGTTTGGAGTTCCGAAAAAGCTTACTGCTCCCATATGTGACTCATTGCAAAATCAAGTTGCTGACTTCTGAGTGTTGCGTTCAATGATGGTTTCCTTTCCATTTGTTTATGTCTTATGTGGTTGGACTGCTGTATCACGCGATAAACATGTTGATCTACTAGCTTCAACTCCAGTTTTTGCCTTGATTTTATTTAGGGAAAGTCAAGAATTTGAAGCAGCTCTCAGTATCGCCCGTCGATCCTGACCTGTTGCTGCTCTGATTATTCCTATTTACCGGTTTCTCCATATTTCTCAGGGTCCTTAAGCTGTGAAGAGCAGTTGGTCCTCTTCCAATCTTACCGGCTTTAAAACGGATAGATTTGCCTTGCTCCTTTTAAGCTCGAATTTGTCCTATTTCCTCCTTGGTTAATGAATTTCTTTTACTTGTTGTTGTTATGTAATTTTGTATTGAACCTGGTACCACAGATGATAAAGTTAGACTTACACCTAACAATAAACCACCACCCCAAACGTGAGAGGCACGGGGACCTCAATATAAACCAGCACCCCAAGAGTGAGAGGCACGGGCACCACACTATAAACCAGCACCGCAAGAGTGAGAGGCACGGGGACCTCACTATAAACCAGCACACCAAGAGTGAGAGGCACGGGGACCTCAATATAAACCAGCACCCCAAGAGTGAGAGGCACGGGCACCACACTATAAACCAGCACCGCAAGAGTGAGAGGCACGGGGACCTCACTATAAACCAGCACACCAAGAGTGAGAGACACGGGGACCTCACTATAAACCAGCACCCCAAGAGTGAGAGGCACGGGCACCACACTATAAACCAGCACCGCAAGAGTGAAAGGCACGGGGACCTCACTATAAACCAGCACACCAAGAGTGAGAGGCACGGGGACCTCACTATAAACCAGCACCCCAAGAGTGAGAGGCACCGGGACCTAACTAAAAACCAGCACTCCAAGAGTAAGAGGCAGGGACCTCACTATAAACCAGCACCCCAAGAATGAGAGGCACCAGGACCTCACTTCAAACCAACACTTAAAAGCAGTAGGTATAAGTATCCCAAGTTGCTATTGCAAGATATACTTTGCTGTTAACCTCTCTCACTGTTATTAAAAAAAAGGAAATAACCTTGAACAAGAAATTCCTTTGAATGAATCACCATCAGAATCTGAAAAACAAAAACAAATACACTTGGTTAATTTTTTATTTTTTTTTATAGAGTTTCTAATAAAGGGATTTCCAATAGGAGCGCTACAAAAGTTTTTTTTAAATAAAACAAAAACGGTTTTGGATATCAATGAAATTCGTTATTCCTGTGAAAGTACGTTCGATGCCATTATGTATGGAACTCGATTTCTTTTGCATGGCCACCACGGGCACGCTTGCAGAAGTCCAGATGCTGAACCCAATTTTCGGTTTTCAAGCATAAATCGGCCGATACTGCTGCAATTTCACGTTCGATATTCGTACGAAGTTCATCAATCGTAGCTGGCTTGTTGGCATACACCATAGACTTGACGTAGCCCCACAGGAAATAGTCTAACGGCGTCAAATCGCACTACCGAGGCGGCCAAGCGACTGGACCATTTCGTGAGATAATACGGTTTCCAAACTTGGTTTCCAATAAATTGATTGTGGCATTCGCTGTGTGGCTTGTGGCGCCGTCCTGTTGGAACCACATGTCCTCCAAGTTCATATCATCCAATTGGCCAAGATCTTTTTGCAAAATTCGCCACAACGACGTCACGGAGATGCACAACGCTTGAGAACGACGTATGAGAGACACATTTGGGCTTTCTTCAACTGAAGCCTCAGCGGCAGCAATATTCTCGACACTACAGGCACTTCTTTATCTCACTGGCACGGGAATATTTTGTACTGTGCTTGTGGATTCAAATTTTTCCACTAGACGCTCAATTGTTGATCTGCAAGGACGATTATGACGACCATAATTGGACTGACTCCGAATTTCGGCAGTAAATTTTAATAATTTCGACTCGTTGTTGGCTCATATATCTTTCCACCAAGAAATTCGGCGTCATTTGCTATCCCTGTCGCTCTACTTTTGTAGCGTCCCTGTTGAAAAACCCTTTATTACTCCCAAGCCATAGTAATATTAACGTTACTCTCAGCAAGCTGAGAGTTACCTATCCTGGTTAAAAGCACGAGACTTGGAACCAGAACTAGTCTTGGACCAATAATAGGGGTAGGTGGAAAATCGTACATGCGACTCTTTCTCACTTAAGATAAGAAAACAAAAACCACCTCCCATCGAAACCTGCATACTACAACTAGTAGTTTTATTTAAACTGTAAAATACGCGTTTGGTAGGCAGCTTCCCAGTGGATGCACCTGCTAATACCGCGATAAGCACGCGGTTACATCTTATTGCGCTAATTCAAATGGTTTTATCCTTTGTAATCGGAGCACTAGGTTAGTATCGTCTCGAATTTGAAGCATGGTGATATTGCAATGACCGTGAAGGCGTGTCTGTTGTTTGCGGGCAACATGTTTTATTTCATCTTCGATGGTAGCCATACTTATTACTTAGGTCTCTGTGGATATCAGTGTTTTTGATAAACCATGGTGCATTTACTATTTTTCTTAGCACTTTTTTTTGGAAAGTTTGTAAAATTTTGATATTACTGGATTTGGTACAACCCCAAAGTTGTATACCGTATGTCCAAACCGGTTTTAGTACTTGCTTGTATAAAAGCAGCTTGTTCTGCATGCTGAGTTGGGAAGATCTACCAAGCAGCCAGTGCATTTGCTTACATCGAATGGCGAGCTCTTCGCGTTTCTTCTTGACGTGCGGTTTCCATTTTAATTTCGCATCGAGTGTCATTCCCAAATATTTTGCCTCGTTTGCGTACGGAATTCATACCGAATCAATGAAAATGGGTAAGTTGTCTACATTTTTGTAAGTAAAATTCACGTGCGTTGATTTGGCCTCATTGAGAGCAATACGCCAAGTCTTTGTAAAATCACAAATTTTGTCAATAGAACGTTGGAGTTTATTAGTTGCTGATTCAACGGTATTACTGACCGCTAATATAGCTGTATCGTCTGCAATCGTGGCTACTATTGTGCCTTCTTCTTGCGGAATATCACTAGTGTATATTAGAAATAGGATCGGTCCAAGAACGCTTCCTTGGGGAACTCCTGTCGCGGTTTCTTTGAATTCAGAGTAATCATTTCCGTGTTTTATACGAAAGAGTCTGTCTGATAAATAACAACTAAGGATATCAGATAACTGTTTCGGAAAAGCTTGTCTTAGCTTATGTTTCAAGCCCGTATGCCATACTTTATCAAAGGCCTGAGAGACGTCGAGAAAAACACTAGAACATATTTTTTTCTCCTCTAGGGCTTTTTCAATTTCATTGGTTATTCTGTAACCAGGTGGTCGATTGTAGAATGCTTAGTCCTGAATCCGAATTGGTGATCAGGTATTAATCGACGTTCTTCGATAATCGGCTGTATACGCTTTAACAAAAGTTTTTCGAATACCTTCGACATTATCGGTAAGATCGATATTGGCCTATATAATTTTTTGTCATTTAGTGGTTTACCGGGCTTTGGAACCATTATAACTTCAGCTACCTTCCATTGTCGTGGAACGTACAATAACAAATACACTTGGTACATGAAAACAAACAACGAAATAATAAAAAAACATAACACAAAGAGAAATAAGTAAGCAACAAGCACTTTGTTGTTTCAACCAAATTTGAAAGAATGCACGATTCGAACAAGTTCGATCAAACTGGGACGTAGTACTAAATCCAATTGGCCTGACAAGTGACATATTTTTTTACTCTGCATGAAATGAAATGAAAATGAAATAAATGAAAATGAAATATGAAAATATGGTAACAGGTGGATTTAGTTACTGTTCGTATACAGGTGGAATGAAAAAAGGACTAATTTTAATCTTATTGGGAAAAGCGTCATAGAAATTGAATTTATCTGCCTTATCAGAATTTTTTGTCACAACATAAATATAGCCTTATTTGATATTGCATTTAGTTTTTCCCATATTAAGCAAGGATTTGAAAAAATTCTCAAAATTAAATCAAGAAACCGCCTGTTCATTAACACGTGGAACAGAATGTACAATATTTCAATTCATTTTTTTCAATTTATTTAATAAATTTCGGTGTTCAAATTAAGGGTGAAATATCTTTAATCAATGCGTTAACTGAGAAATCTTAATAACAAACTTTTTTTGAAGTTAATTGACGTTGATAAACATGCAATCACTAATTCACCGAAGTAGGTGAATTAAGGAGTAATTAAGTTAAAATATAACTGACAGCATTTTCGACAACTAACAGCGAATCTTTGAACCTAATTGGATGTTGGATGTGGTATCCATATAATATATAACTTAACGATTCCCAATTTCCATACCATTTATTACTCAACAACAATTAGCTAATGCATGGACAAAACTATGCTATACGTGGGAGAGATAAACGAGTGGATAAAGCAAGGTATCAATATTTTTCTTCGAGATCGCTATGAGTTGGAATTTAGCAGGGTTGAAGGTTATGCCATTGCTGACTGACCATTTCCTCTTTCATTCTATGAATTAGGTCCTCTTGTAATCCGATTGGGCGAGGCAAATAAATGTTCACATCATCAGCATATAAATGAATCATTAATAAACAGACCGAATAGTATAGGAACTAAAATAGAGCCTTGTGGAACCCCCATCCGCAGATTCGATCTGACAAATAGTCTCTGATGAGACTTACTGCTCTATGATCCTTCAGTTTTGTGCATAGTAGTTGATGGTTTACTCCATCAAAAGCCTTTGAAAAGTCAACCAAGCAGAGGACAGTCACATTGAATAGGTCATATTGAATCCGAATATCATCAGTGACTTTAATCAAAGCTGTTTGGCAACTGTGATTCATTTTTATGTGTTTTTTGCTATCTAAGGCCGGTATTCGCCCCCCACTCATTAATTGAATTTAAAACTGTAAGCCTCTTAGTTTTAAATATTTGCAAATTACCCAAAAGACTCCCATTTCAGCGGCATCGTAAAGATCATGATCCACAGCGTCTTGGTCTTTTTCGTCTTCGATTTCATGACAATATGTTAAATTTCTTCAATCTTGACTTTTTTTTTGTTGAGGTTGAAAAAATAGCTAACATTCACAGCACGCAGTCAAACAATTTAAAGAAAGTGCCTGGTCGTACTAGTTTTTGACTGAGGTACTGTAGCATCCAAGAGCACTTGTAATCCTACTCATGTTCCCAAATACGGAAACAACAGCTGACGTTTCCTAAATAGGTTACGTTAGGTTAAGTTGGGGTGGCTGTCAGCCTAAGGCCGACACTCTTAGACCAACGTTAGGTCCATTGTCATACCGCAATAGAATCTCACAGATGGAGATTTCTTTTATGGGAGAGAGCAGGACATGTACAAAGAAGGTGAAGTGTAGTCTCCTCCTCCTGCTCGTCCAAGCAGCTTCGTCAGAAGTCGTTTGAATAAACGCCAAGCCTCGATGCGTGCCTGCCTATCAGACTGTGCTCTGTAATGGCACCTATACTGGAGGTAGTATGCAGTCGGTTTAATGAGATTAGATGCTTAAAGCGTAGCAGGTCCAGCTTTGGCCAGATTAAACTGCTCCGCCATCTCCCTAAGAGATGAACGGCAGTAAAGATCTGCGATGGAATTTAAAAAGATTGAATCCACGGACATAATGGCGGCTGGATTGTCTGAGAAGAAGAAGATAGATGCGGATGTCCTTTGTGGATATCACATTTCTCTTCAGCCACGTCAGGGTTTCTTTTATCGCCGTAATTTCCGCCTGGAATACGCTACAATGATTAGGAAGACGGATCGATGGATGGATCGATTTACCTTCCGCAAATACAGCGGCATCCCATAATGATCTGGAAGGAGTAGTGATTTGGAAGTTCTTTCCGAACTGTTATTGGTGTATGGTGTAGTCTATGTTTCCTGGTAGAGATCAAATGAGTCCAGAATGAAGGAGTGGCCAATATTATTGTTACCCCACTGCGAGGTAGCTTTTAAGCGGACAGCAGAAAAGGCCGCTGTTTGCCTGCAAAAAATGTCGAGAGGTATCAGAAGTAGCAGAATGTCTAGTGCTGCGGAGGGGGTGGTTCGGAGTGCTCCGCTTATGCACATGCAAGCTGTGCGTTGGACTTTACCCAGCTTATCAGCAGACAGCAACCCCCGTTTCCTAAATAATTTATATAGAAATTTATATATATTATATATAAAATAGCTACAAATAATGCATTACCATTATTACATTAATGAAAAACCTTTAACACTGTCTCCAATTGTTTTGAATGGTTTATCGCTTGCTTCTGTATATGGCATATGTAAGGTTACGATATAGCAACTATGGATTGATTGGAACTGATATCAAAGTTTCAGCCGAAGTTCTATTAATTCCTACTCGTAGTCGTAGGGCAGCGCACGAATGCCATAGAGGTCTGCTAGAAAGAGAAAAACCTTTAACTAATTTTATTTCCAAAGTGCAACGTTACGCAATACATTTTAGGAAGTATGGAAATGGTTTGTTTATGTTTATGTTTTGGTTTGATAGGTTCACTACACATATCGCCTATGAACTTGTGAAAAAGTCGATCTAAGCTCTATTTGGCACCATTTAAATTAAAAAGTAAAAGGAAGTGTTTCTTCCACCATCTTTTCATATTAACTTTGCTTTTGTAAAGAAGTCATTTGGTCCCACATTTTTTACCTAAACTCAACGTATCAACTAGAAACGTATAACTAAAAACAATAAATAAAAACTCAAGACAACACTAAAACGTAAGTAATTAAGACACTGAGAAAATGTTGTAAAGTTTAAACCAAATAAATGTTTATAGGAAATTGAAGCCCTTCGGGAAACAGAGTACATTTAAGGTTCTTTTATCCTCGAGGCTAAAGATTTCGCCATTGCTTAACGGAGTACCAAAACTAACATTCATTTATGTGTTTGATATTTAAAAATATGATATGTGTGTACGTATTAACGTAAGTACGTTGGTGAACATTTTTTCGTTCATAGTACATATCTCGCGTATATATACACAATAATATCAATTTCGTTCTCGTCCTAATCGACGCGTATTAACCTAAAAATGAACTGAGAAAAAATTACACTGAACTCGGTCTAGCCGTTTTTTTGTTTAAACAAAAAGATTGACAGAATATGGATTTTAGAATTTCTTAAGAAAGGTTTATCCAATCTAATTTGTTCTGGTCACAATACATTTATTAACTTCAAAATATGAAATATTTTTATTGATTTTTTTTTATCAAACAACAGCTGCCAGTTTCTTAAAATCGTTAAAAAAAATTTAAATATAACTACTATCTATAAATAATCAATATAAGTAATGAATGAGGAGAACAATCAAATAATATTGATTTTATTTAGTTTTCGCGTACTATCCTTTATTTTATTTTTAATGTTAATATCAGATCCGCGAAAAAAATGCATGCATATTTCCTTTAACTCTTAATTTTTTTATTGATTATCATGTTCATATTACGCTGGGAAGTTGATCGCGTGGACCTCGTGTGTCGCGCTCAGCCCACTAGTTTTTTTATGAATTCGAACATTTTATTTGTGCCAGACATTTATTTTGAACAAATGCCCTTCTCAACTGTTCTAGAAAAAAGTTTTGGTAGGTACGACTAGTAATTATACTTTTTCTTGAATTGACTTAAACCGTTTGTTAGTACAAACTTTGGCAATTCTCTAAAATTATTGTATTATGTGATTTACATATATGCAAATAAGATTAATTGTTGTTCAATTTCTACACAAAAAAACGTCTTCTTCTTTCTCTTGAAAGAAAGAAGTTTCGATCTGGGTTTCCAACTTGACTGCAACCCTACTGGTCCGCCTGTGGCCCTGTGGGTTCGCCGGGTTGATCTTAAATGTATCGGCAGGCCTTTCTGTTTCAAATCACTTCGGTACTGGGGCAAATCAAATGCTGGCATTGTTGTATTTGTGTGTAGAGGTTTTTTATTTCGCGATTGTATTGGGACGTTGATTGATATTGCCTTTTTAATGGGGTTCGTAGGATCAAAACCAGTCACGCTCCATTTTTATTATTTATCGCCAGAAAGTTACTATCATCGCGATATTTATTAAACGGATGCGAACGGCATTGTTGGATCAAAGCAAATATACATATTACTATTATTGCATTATAGTCGGATGGACAGAAGTTTAGGCTGTTATCGTCTGAGTTAAATAGTTCGACCCATATGGCTAACATAATGTTCTTCGTTACTGCTTCTGGACCAACTGTGACTCTACAAAAAAAAACGTAAATTCATCTTCATATGCAGACATTCATATTTTGGTAAAACGTCTAAGCCATGTTAATGGATTGCTTAATAGAAACATGACTTTTCTTTTGGATTTCCGTTCGATGAATCCGGTATTCCAACTTTAGCTTTCCTGACACAGATACTTCAGCCCATTATCTGTTTCTATGTCATAAATCTTCGTCTTACCGTCTTCCGCAATCTTCTTGAAAACACTTAAAACCAATTCCTCTCTGTCAAAATATATAGAAATCGAGATATGGTATTGAAATACACTCCCATACCAGTAACACGTTATTGAAAAATAAATAAATAAATAGTTCATGTATATCCACAATCAGACCAGAGTGGTAGCCGTATTGAAGTCGATGTATTAATTGCCACACTTTTATAGATATTATATGAAAGTGCATTTAAAGGGGCCCAATATGCCCCATTGGGCCCCTTTAATTTTGTTAAGTAATAACTGAAAAAATGTGTTTGTTATCTCCAACTCTGTTATATAAGAAATAAATTAAAATAAATAATTCAGTATCCCTTTGTACCCCCGGGCTATTGTACAATGGACATAGGTGGGGCACGATGCGCACAAAGCATTTGGCAATGAAGTATCGCATTGCATGATTTTAGGTGCTTACTATTCGAAAGAATAGGAGGATAGGAAAGAAGTTTGTAGGGTTTTTTCTCCACGGGTGGCGCCTTAATTGCTTGGGGATATCTGTTTTTATGTGAGTATGCATTTTTAAAATCATGGCACTGGCCGGGATTCGAACGCACGACCTGCCAATCAGTTATTATACTACCATCGCAACTCTGCGACAAAAGTGTATAGTCCAATTACAAATCTGTTCTTCTAAAATTCTTAAATAAAACTAGCCAAATCTCTTAATTAATAATTAAAAGTGTGTAAACAGGTGTGTCGACTGTCTGTTTCTATAAATAAAACAGCAAAAACAGGTAATCCCAATTTATTAAGCTGTGAATCATTCCAAGTAGACACCTAAGTCACATGACTGACAACAAAAGGAAAATCGATCAAACGTCACCTGAAAAAAATATTTATCCACTTTTTAATATCAACAGACCATCAAAGGTTTATAAATCCCAACAAACAATGTCGATCTCCCAATCCGACCTAGATAAAATCAAATCCATTATCGAGGCATCGCTCAATACAGGACACTCCAAAGCGACGGCCAACCTAGCAACAAAAGACGATCTCAACAAACTTAGCAATGAGATACACCCGCTAAGACAACAAAACCAGGAATTATCTGAAAAAGTTCAGCATTTTGAAAATCGATGTTGCATTCTAGAAGAGGAGCTTGAACTGCAGATCCGAGAGATCAGAGGGAAAAATATTATTTTCACGATTCCAAACGACCGATCTGACCCCAAGAAAGGATTCATAACATAACCACACTTTTGTTAGGCTATGATGCAGACCAACAACAAATGCCACAAGCCGTAAAGCTTAGTGAAAACAAGAATATAATTAAACTCAATCTTAGCACTGGTTCTAATGACACTGCAATGAAAATGTTAAAAAATTCCTTGAAGCTAAAAGGCACAGGCTGCTATATCCAACGAGACCTTAGCAAACAATCACAAATCAAACGTCGAATTCTACTCGGGTATCGAAAACTCATCAAAACAATTAAACCAAGCGAAGCAGTATTGATTAAAAACAACAATTTACTAATATTAGTAATAAAACATTTTATTTGGATAATAATAACAAACTTAAATATAATAATACACACGGAGAAAACGAACTACAGAATATTTACGGAAAACTCAATTTTAATGCTGTCAATGAAATTATGTTGTCAAACAGACGTCAGCGCGAATGGCCCAAACCAGATGCACCAGTGATGCCACTTTATACCGAAGGTCCGGAAGGTAGTAGTGTCATACAAAACTGAGAATTAGGCGTCGTCAGCTCAAACAAATTTATCTCTGCAAATTTTTTATCTTACAATAGTAATAAATTATTATTTGTAGATTTTTTTTAACTATGTTAAGAACTTTGAAATTTTCTTTTTATTTGAAACACATTTAACAAGTGATAACTTAAGTAATTTTAATAAATATTTTACTGGCTTTAAGTTAATTTGGAGCGATGAAAGTAAAACCTACATAAAGGGACGTGCAAGTGGAGGCAGCCTGTACGGGATAAAAAAAAATCAGATTTAAAAACTTACGATTTTGATGAATTTAAAGGAACTATCGTAGTAAAATGTGTAACACAAAATAATAATATATATATCGTTCCATCATATACAAGGTGGCGCAAAAGTTGTCATCTGTTTACTTCACAAATGTCAAAGTAAAATTGACATTTGCCGCTATTTGCAAAAATTATAGCATCTTCCGATAGGGTTTCAGCCCTTGGGTGTGCCTTGGGCAATTCTGTGTGCCAATGTTCTAAATGATCCACGACGTTTGACATCTATCCTATGTAGTTTTCAGTCGGATTGGTGAACGACACTGGGTGATGACTTTTGCGCCACCTTGTATAAACTGCAACAAATGGACTTACGACTTTGAGAAGCTGTGTAATACAATGTCATGTTTAGCTAGCAAAAGCGTTATGCTGATTGGAGATTGGAATTCGAGAATAAGTAACTCACAAGCCACTATAGTGCAAACTGTAACAAACCCTAGTATATGCTGTAACAATAGGGTATCTAAAGACATAATCTGCAATAAAAATGGAACAGATGTACTAGAGCTGCTCCAAATGTATGATCTTATTGTGTTAAACGGCTGTACCGAAGGTGACAGAGAAGGACATTACACATTTGTAGGAGGGCAAGGCAATTCAGTTATTGATTTTTGTGCTGTAAACAACGACTGGACTGGGAAAATTTAAAAAATTGAGGTACAATGCAAAACTTTTTCGGATCACATGCCAATCGTGGCTGAAGTTGATGGTGAAACATCCTCCCATCACAAAAACCTGCCCCTGCTACCTAGACTTAAATGGAAATTCGAAAAAACAAATACCTACCACCGGTTATTAGACAGCTTGCTCTCAGCAAATAATTCGATACCTGAAGAAACAGAAACACTTGCAAATCAAATAACTTGTTGTATAAGAAGTGCTGCATCGAACAATATTTCAAATATAAGGTCACCATTCAAACAAAAATGATTTGATAGAGAATGCATAAATGCTAGGAAGAAATCATTTGCCCTTCTGCGTGTCTGGAGAACTTGTAATGACCCTGATGTTAAAAAGTCAAAAAGTCAAAAAGTAAAAGTCAAACAAAGTCTTCGAAGGACTTCTGGAGAATAGCAAGGGAGATTATTGGTACAGTTTATCAAATAGGTACATGAGTATCTGCTGATGATCTATCCATATATTTTAAACATCTTCTACTGGATAACTCAAACCTTTTTTTCTCGTATGCAGACCCGCTCATTTTCGACGATTCCCTAGATGGTGAGGTAACAACTGACGAAATTAATGCTGTTATCATAAAATCCAAAAATGGAAAGGCGCCAGGCGAAGATGGAATTCCGTACGAATTCTACAAAAATGCTAGTCCAACCTTAATCAACTATTTGAAAGTTCTCTTCAACAGTGTGTTCTCGAGTGCAGACATCCATTCATCGTTTAAGAAGTCTGTAATATTCCCCATCCACAAAAAGGGTTCGCTGGAAAACGTAGAAAACTACAGGGGAATCTCATTCATGAATGTGTCACCCAATATATTTTGTGGCATACTTGTAGGACGATTAAAAAAATGGGTAGATGAAAAAAATATTCTGACAGAGCGTCAAGCTGGATTCAGGAAAAACTTTTCAACCGTTGACCAAATATTCACATTATCTTCGATTATAAGAGCCTTTCAAGCCAGAAACAAGAAAATGTATAGCTTTTTTGTAGATTTCAATGCAGCTTTTGATCTTGTTAGCCGAAGCGCACTCTTCTATAAACTATCTCAGTTGGGTATCTCTATAAAATTTCTTAAGACCTGTGGCATATTCATACAATCATACAAATATTTTAGAAATCAAAATTCATCACAAGAGTAGTGTATCCTTTTTTTAAACGTAACCGTCGATCTACCAACCCGAGACAAAAACCGGATCTATTGGTATGAACGCTGCCCATTGCCGAATTAGACCATTTTGTCGTAGTTCTTTCGATATTCGAAAGCCATTTTGTTAGCTTTCTTTCGAAAAAGAAAACTACTTAAGCCAGTGCCTACCTATTTCTCGTTCTTTTCTCTACATTCATTTCCCTGGCCTGGACCTCTGTATAGCACGCTGTATGTTACCTACTGGTGAGGTTAAAGTTTTCGCACATGCGATTTTTATACCCTATTCTAGGGGTATATTAATTTTGACGCATAGTTTGTAACATACCTTAATATTGCCCGTAGACCCCTAAAAGTTACTATATTTATGATCAGCATCGATAGTAATGTCGATCTAGCCATGTCCGTCCGTCCGTCGGCAAAAATTAGGCCTTTAAACTGGACCTAGAGAGCTGAAATTTTAACCATATACTCTCTAGGGTCCCGAAATAATCAAGTTTACGAATTTTTGAAATCCGCCCACAGACACGCCCACAAACTCAAAAAAACAAAATTTTGGAAAAAATCGAATTTTGAGCTAGGAAGCTGAAATTTTTTATATATGATCTATGACTCCTAAAACTGCTCGGGATATAAAATTTTCAAAATCCGCCCACTGCCACGCCCACAAAAAAATAAAACAATTTTATTGAAAAACCAAAATTTGAGCTAGGGAGCTGAAATTTTTAATATATACTCTCTAGGGGCCCTTTAAGCTCATGTATAAATATTTTCAAAATCCGCCCACTGACACGCCCACAAATAAATATTTTTTTTTTTTTGAAAATCCAAAGTTTGAGCTAGGGATCTGAAATTTATAATATATACTCTCTAGGGGCCCTTTAAGCTCATGTATAAATATTTTAAAAATCCGCCCACTGACACGCCCACAAATAAATAAAACATTTTTTTTGAAAATCCAAAGTTTGAGCTAGGGAGCTGAAATTTATAATATATACTCTCTAGGGGCCCTTTATGCTCATGTGTTAATTTTTTTTTAAATCCGCCTACTGACACGCCCACAATTAAATAAAACAATTTTATTGAAACACCCAAGTTTGAGCTAGGGAGCGTTTTTTTTTTTTTAAATCCTTTAAATGTTATATAACAAAATATGTAGAGCGTTCTTAACAATTTAACCATACTTAGACTTTTGTCACGCCCACTTATGAGGGATAGGAATAAGAATAGGGTATCCAACAGTTCGCCCAAGCGGACTGTAGCCCGTCCCTATGTTTTATATATGATCTATGACTCCTGAAACTGATCGGGAGCTAAAATTTTCAAAATCCGCCACTACACACCCACAATTAAATAAAAGAATTTTATTGAAAAACCAAAATTTGAGCTAGGGAGCTGAAGTGTAAATATTTTCAAAAACCGCCTACTGACACAATTTAAAGAAAAAAGGTGTGAGCCACGCTGCACTCACGGTATAGTTGATGTGTAAACATGTAGGCACAGTTGCGCGTTAGCTACCTAATTTGTTATCTAGCTAACGCCATAACTAAGTAGCTAACGTAGTTAAATTAGCTGCGCTAAAAATGCAATCGATTTGGTGGTTAGCTATCATCATGACAACTAATTTTTGCTATTAGCTATTAGTTGCAGGTTGTGTAACTAAGGTCGTTAGATTGCCAAAGTTAGTTGCGGATGACAACTAAAAGTTGGTTAGTTTTTAGCTGTAGCTTTTTAGCTGCCTATGTAATAACTAATAACTAAATCAAAATTTATTGTTTTACCTATAATGGTGATAATTTATTGGGATTTGATATGCATATTGCGTTTAAAATAAAAATTGATTGAATGTCCCTTTTATTTTAAATCATGTTATTTTACAAAGAGGTCCTTGGAGCCACAATATTTAAACCCGAAAAAGGATATTTTCCCAAAATGTCTTTAGAAACGGCACGGATATTTTACCAAAATGTTTGTTGTTCCTAGCACCCCTCATTCAAATAACATTGAACTCATATATACCGTGTGGATTCTAATGGCATTTTGGAAAAATATTCTTTCTTCGACTTTTAAGGACCTTTTTTGTTGTTGCAAGGACCTCTTAGTCAAATAACATTGAACACACATATACCGTGTGGATTCTAACGGCATTTTGGAAAAATATCCTCTCTTCGACTTTTAAGGACCTTTTTTGTTGTTGCAAGGACCTCTTAGTCAAATAACATTGAACACAGATATACCGTGTGGATTCTAACGGCATTTTGGAAAAATATCCTTTCTTCGACTTTTAAGGACCTTTTTTGTTGTTGCAAGGACCTCTTAGTCAAATAACATTGAACACAGATATACCGTGTGGATTCTAACGGCATTTTGGAAAAATATCCTTTCTTCGACTTTTAAGGACCTTTTTTGTTGTTTCAAGGACCTCTTAGTCGAATAGCATTGAACACAGATATACCGTTTGGATTCTAATGACATTTTGGAAAAATATACTTTTTTCTACTTTTACGGACCTTTTTGTTTTCCAAGGATCTGTTAGTCAAATAACATTGAACACAATACATATACTGCGCGGTTTTTTAGGAGTTTTTGAAAAAAATGTTTTTTTCGGGCTTAAGGACCTTATTTGGTTCTCCAAGGACCACTTGGTAAATAACCTTATTACATACAACTAAAAGTGACATTCTTAAATCGGCCATCGGTTTCCGAAGTACAAATCGATATTTTTCCTCTTATGTACCTTCAACTGATGTACAACAAATTTCAAGCTATACAACCTCAATATTATTCAAAACAAATCTACTTTCACACAACTTTCCGGTGTTTCGTAATTACATAATAATCTCTAAAATTGAACATAATTAAAACTGGAAAATATATAAAGAAATATGTATATAAAATAAAAAAAAGCAACGACACGCGGTTGTTCTCAAACGGTCACCCATCTACGTACTAACCGCGCCAAACATCGTTTAATTGCGGTGATCTGTCGAGCAGCGATTAACTCACGTGGTAATGAAAATCTGACCATGACGAAATCTGAAGCTAGATATTTCCAACTAGCCCTTACCGAGAGCAAAAATGTTTACATTTTAAAAAAACCTTTTTGAAAATCCAAAGTTTGAGCTAGGGAGGAAATTTATAATATATACTCTCTAGGGGCCCTTTATGCTCATGTGTTAATTTTTTTTAAATCCGCTTACTGACACGCCCACAATTAAATAAAATAATTTTATTGAAAAACCAAAGTTTGAGCTAGGGAGCGTTTTTTTACAAAAGCTTGGTTTTTTTGATAAAATCCTTTAAATGTTATATAACAAAATATGTAGAGCATTCTTAATAATTCAACCATAATTAGACTTTTGTCACGCCCACTTATGAGGTATAGGAATAAGAATAGGGTATGCAACAGTTCGCCCAAGCGGACTGTAGCCCGTCCCTATGTTTTTTTTATTGATTGGCTTCCAATCTTCATTTTTTGTTTTTTTTTTGCGCAGAGTACCTACTGAGTGCAGACACAAATTGCACATACCATTATGTGGTAATTCCTGCAGAGGAATCTGTGGAAAGCGTGGCACGAGTGATTCTGTTTGCTTTTTTTGCACATGGTGCATGATATCATAAATCATAAAGGTAAGCTCGCGTAATTTTTTTCTGTATCAAAACAATTGACCTTGAACTGCCAATTTTAGCAGGAATTACTCAATTGACTTTAGCCGAGAACGAAAACCTGGTGTCCCAGTGCTCCGCTAAAGTCACTTTATTCGGGTTCGGATATGACCCCTTTCCTTAGGATATAACCCACGTGGAAAAAAAAAATCCGCACTCATTCGACACTCAACCACATGGACGCAATCTAACCTCCACAGGGAATTACACGAATTCCTCTAGTTCCTCACACATACCACCCTCGTGTTTGTATGCCACGACTCGTCTTGGTCATACGCGCCAAAGTGTCACCTGTCCACCTGTGTACCAAAAGTGATCTAAATAACCTAAAATCGATCAACACCATCCTAAAATTACCCGAATTAAAAAACCAATCAAACCCTGATCATTCATACCGCAACAACACATCCAGCAAGTGTACATCATCCCGTTTCACCAATCAAGCCCCAACACACATACATACTAGCTCCAATCATACACCAAGCTTCCAGACAAATCAAAAAAAAAAAAAAAAATCTAAAACTAATTAAACATACATAGTGAACAATCCTACCTTACCTAAAATTTGATATAACTTTTTTAAATAATATTATGTGCTTATATATCTTGTGCTTACCTACTAAAAAATTAACTTATTATCTAATTATAAAGTTACAAATTATCAAAAAGATCATAGCCATTGAAAATCAGTAGTGTTTGAAAGTTAAAAGGTACAGATATAAAAAAATAACATCAACAGCGGAACTTTGTGCACAAATTTCATCGCTCCAGAAGCATCATACAAAACGTGAGTACATTGCGATTTTACTATTTTCTTTGGCTTATTATAAATATATTAAAAGAATAACCTACATACAAATCATACATAAATTTACTTAGATATACATATACTTATACACTATAAATTGATTTGCCTAGATACATGTCCATTTAAGATTTAGTTAACTTAAAATACGTTCAGATAAGGATATATATATAACTCAACACAATCTGTTCTATATACCTACATAACTAGATTCAGTTCGCTCTTTTAATTATCGCGTTTATACAACCATATTAATACGTCATAGCTATTAAATTTATCCTGTGAATTCACTTGCTACCAAATTAAATATTACAAATTTAAGAGAATCGTTTAATTCTCTTCGTTTGATGCACATTGCACACAGATTATGATTTTGATTGATTTGACTCACCTAATAAAATAATTGAATTTTTACATATTGAAATGATAAACGGTTTTGTTTCTCTTTGGTCTATGACATAAACATAAAGATGTGCTAATCCAAGTTCTTATTGGTCGTTGAGATGAGTCGCTGAAATAAGTGTTCGTGATCGTGACATAGGGACTATTCCAAGAGAGATCGAGGAAGGAATAGTCATGGTGCGATGGCTACTGCCAATCGCAAGGGGAGGGTTCCCTCCAGGTGTCATAAAACATAAGACACCACAGTGTAATGAGAAAGTTCATAATACCCAATCTGTCCATCATTCAATAGTATCCCTGCCACACATGCAGTGATGGCCTGACCTTCTGTCACAGTTTTATTTGTCTTCTCTTCTCTCTTTTAATATATTCGGCATGATAATTCAGTAAGCATCGGGTAAATAGCAGCAAGATCCCACCCCACCGACGAGTTAACGCTGTGCATCCGCAAGCATGCCGATGCTGCTACGATCAAGGATATAGTTCCATCCCTAGACCCCAATTTGCTTACAGACCATTAAAAAAATGTATGCCGAAACAAGTGCAGCAGTCTGGGATGGAAAGGATTTCTCAGAATGGTTTAAAACACAGACTGGTGTATAGCAAGGATGTCCTCTTAGTGCCTTATTGTTTTCTCTATTTATAAACGACATAGAAAAAGATTTACCTGGTGAAGTACGAATTGCTAATATCGTGGTCAATGTCTTGTTATATGTCGATGATCTTGTTCTACTCTCTGAATCTCCTGAAAATCTCCAATTGATGATAAATCGTCTAGCCAGCTACTGCAAAAAATGGGGACTAACCATCAACACCGAAAAATCTAAAATTATGGTCTTTTCCCGTTCACCACGAGTGCAAAGTGGAAATAGATGGTTTTACAATGGAAGCCGATTAGAGATTGTGAGGGAACTCAAATATTTAGGAGTGAAACTGAACCCAACCTTAGAATTTGGTAATCATCTAACGGATAAAGCCAAGTCTTCCCAAAGCTTAGTGAATCTATCATGGAAAAATGTTTTTGCAAACAAACGGATTCTCCTTTCAACGAAATACAGAATATTCGATTCAGTTGTCAAATCAACTCTTTGTTACGCCTCTCAAGTTTGGGGATCAGACGAGTACGAAGTAATCGAGAAATTTCACAGGAACTTCTTGAAAAAATTATTCAACTTACCAATGAAATCCCCGAACTACACAATCTATTTGGAAAAGGATCTTCCAATGCTATTTACAAGCACTCTCAAATCGCAAGCGGATTACATCATTAAATTAGGTTCGTATCCAGACTCCCGAATAAACAAAAAAATGCTATCTTATGAATTAAGAAAGAAGGACTGGTGGGCGTCAAGATGGTTAAGAATTGGAAACGCGTGTGGAGAAACTATTTCATTCGATCTAAACAACCTAGACAACTTAGAACCAACTTTATCGAATAATAAATAAAAATGAAGATGCTATTCGTGTGCGATTTATAAAGAAAGCTCGTGAATCAGATACCAGAGTATTGTATTCTCACTTGAACTTCAATCTAAAGGATAAGAACTATTTCAATGACTCACTCAACTATAGTGAAATATCTCTTATTTTCAAAGCAAGATGTGAGTTGATTGGTTTAAATGGCAGCCCATATAATGGAAGCTTCAACCAGTTTTGTTATATTTGCAACTTAAAAGCAAAAGAAGACTGCTTTCAAATTATTAGTGTTTGTCCAATCTACAAACCACAAAGACTAGCTTACTTCAGAAAAAAATTCCTTACCATGCAGGAGACAATACAAATTCTGAACGAGTGTGATTGGAAAAAGTTATTTTATTATATTCAATCCATCTACAAATACAGGTCGCTATTAATAGCAGAGTATGATTGATTAAGTTAATTAACAAAAAAAAACAAAAAATAACTATATTGTTTAAGTTACAAATGTACATGTATAAGCATTTTGCTAACCAAGCTGACGGCTAAGCCATAGCTTTAAAATTTATTCTTACTTGTAAAATGTAATAAGAACATGTTAAATAAATGAATTACTTACTGAATTACTTACTTAATACTACCATCGCACCAATGCCACCCGCAAAAAAGGTGAACTACGTCACAGCGTGATATGACTGGATTCATCGTCAGCATCGTCCGCTCCGGCGCCCACTTACCACAGGATCTACAGGAAACCAATCCTTCTGTAGACTGGAAGTATAAGTACCCACAATATAGACACTCCTCGTCCTCCTCGCTTTCTGATGTAGATTCTTCCTTCCTGGTAATTTTCCTTTTTGTGTTTTTTTTTTTTTTCTTTTTCAAAGTTACCGACTTGGAATTGGTGGAATCAGCCTCGTAAGTAATGGGAGGTTGTGATTTTATCAGTCAGTAATATCCAAGGGTTGCAACCGATAACTGCAATGTGGTGGGAATCACAGCAACCAGACCACATCACCAATCCTTGCTACATCTATGACTGAAATGCTTTTAACGTGGCTGCATGTTCATCTAAAAGTGACAAAACCGGTTGATCTTCTGTTGCCAGTGACCATTCAATAAACCTTTTGAACCGCTTTAAAAACAAGTCTTTGGTAATCCACCATTTTGGTTACACTCTCCCGATAAATTAGGAGGTGCTCCATCCATGAGGTCGGTTTTCATTATTTTCCGAGGGAAAGTAAAAATTGGTGGCATATACGAACCATCGAACCATGTCCTCGCTCCGATGAAGAAAGTGATCCTATCGTATCCTCCCTTTTGTTTCCAAAATTGTTGGAGACTCTTCGCGACCATTGTGATGCCCGTTTCTTCAACGTTTTGACAAAAAGCTTCCGATGTGCTCTTCCAGCAGTTGAAAAAAGTTTCCGACAGCGACGCGGTTAAGCCCCATTGCCTGAGCTGCAAATGTTGCTTCCGGTTTTCTTAATGAGATTGTTGCGTTCCGTTTTAGAAATTTGTATGCCAGATATTCTACAGCCATGCGTTTTTCACCGTCAAAATTAATTTTTTCCGGCCAGCTCACACGCTAGTTCTCGGAATTCCTTAATATAAAATCCAAAAAGGTGCCCTTCAATATCCCTAAGATATTCCGCTAATGCCTTTTCTTGATCCACCGAAAGAACAGGTTTAAAATGTCCGATATTTGTTACAACAAGTGGTAGGCCAGGGTCCAGATCTGCTTTTCTATGAATATTTATCTAACAGCCGACACCATAATGTCCTAAGGAATAAAACAATAATATAAGTTAAGCAAAAAATAAAGGCTTGCTGGTATATTAAGAAAAAACAGCAAGGGTTTTCGGTAATTTTTTCCTAGAGGTGGAATAAAGGCGGCACTTCCGGAACGATATTTTAGTGATATTCAAAGGCATAAAACAATAGGATAAAAACATAACCATCCCATAGAGGGCATTGAATACTTTTCAATGCTATTGGGTGGGCAGGCACCAACCGGCCCTTACCTCTGACTACCCTATTTTAAGTGATCCTTTTTCGATTGACCATAGAACATATCACCAAATCAAAGGATAGAACTCATCGCTTACGAATATATAGGAATATCTGTGATAATTTAGTCTGGCACATAGACAACCACGCCAAAGGTATTTGATGCCAACCAATTGACTGCCAAGTAAGACAACTGACTATCAAATGAAAAACTATCAATATTACATTCAGTACGTTGAGTTCGTTAACACTTTCTTTAGCTTTTCTCCAAGCATAAGAACGCGGTGCATATCGATTCCATTTTCTTGCTATTTTTTCATTTAATCAGCCAAACTATACAAGATGGTCATTAACGCAGTTGAGTGACTTAATAAATTTAAAATTGACAGAATCAGACTTGTTAAATACGTTTAAGCGGATCGCATTTGGTGTGGAAAGGACTGAAGAATCTTTAGCGCGAGCTCACGTCTATTTGACAGTTAAGCAAATGATGATGCTAATTCTTTGACTGGTATAAGTCACTTCACCAATTCAATATCTATTAGGCAACGTTGGGCTCTCACCTCTCAGCCATTTTTTTTTTTTTTTTTTTTTTTTTTTTTTTATATATAAAAAGGAAATCCAAATCCCAGAGCACTCAGACTCGGTAACGGTCCATTGTACTACCAGGCAGAAATCCTCCTTTTGGTGTAGAGGCATGTGATTGGGTGGCGTATGTTGTTGTTCCCCATGGGGATTGAACCTGCACCGAACGGGTCACAAGCCAACACACTAACCTCTACACCGTCGCCACCCTCTCAGCCATAGTAATAGATCAAAAATCATAACGCATTAACAAGATGACATCGAAATCAATCGTTAAGATGGTATTGCCCATGAATTGCAGAAAAAAAGAATTGACAAAGGCAAGAATAAAGCTCTTGATACCTTTACCAACACAATCAAACAAAATATGGATCCTTTCGACACAGATGTCAATACAAATTATTTGTACAACATTGCAACAGGCAGGGCGGTCTCTTGTAAGGCAGCTGATTTTCCTTTGATTGTTAATGAAATGGGCCGACACTTAAAGGTTAATTTAAAACAGAATGTGAGACAATTGGTGATTGTTTTCAGATACCAATAAAACGCAATGTTATCTCGAATTTTACATATCGGAATGGATTAAGCTAAATTAACGGGAGTTAGCAAATAACGGAAAAAAACAAGTTGTAATCTGTCTCCAGTACGCTACTCTTACCTTGTTTGGAGTCGACAATTTTTCCTACACGCGATTATGTTGTGAATTTCCCTGTTGTGAATTTCCCTCCCCTGACCTATGTTTCCGTTTTTTATTGCCAGTCAGGTTTTTTTGGAATAGTCGTTCCAGTCACGTTTGACAGAGTCTTTTGCCAGGGAAGATTTTCTCGTTGTTTGGTGTACATTTTTACTTTTGCGTCAATGAATGGGAATTTTTCCAGTAGCGATGGTAGAAATGATAAATTGTGGGTTTTAATTAATATTTTTTGTAAACAGCGCGATGGACTACGTATATGTCACATTAATGCACAGAGTTTGTTTGGTAAGATCGATGAATTCAGAAATCTGTTTGTTGGCTCTGACGCAGATATCGTGTGTGTTTCAGAGACCTGGGGCCTGTTTCACAGATCATACACCACATACATTTCATACAACATACATTTTCATCATACGTCATACAACACATACAACTTTCTGTTTCATAGATTTCATTGGAAGTGTTGTATGATAATTTTTTTTGTTGTATGAAATGTATGATTTTGACATTTTCGCTCTTAGGTTACGATTACTCTCAGTATCAATAATAAAACATAAAAAAAATAAAACAAAGTAGAATAAAGTAATTTCTGATAAAAAAGTAAATATATAATAGACAATGGAGTTGATGATGGTGGATGGTGAAGATGTGCTGGACTTACTTGAAATTAATATAATCGTCAGAAGACGGCCTAGAATTTTAACGCGAGTGAATTTTAATATGGAAGATCCATATTTTGTGGAAAAATTTAGAATGCCCAGAATGTGTGTTGAATTTTTATTAGGGCGTATAGGCGCATCAATTGTACATTCGACAAATTGCAATGACGCTTTATCACCATTACAACAAATATTGGTAACGCTTCATTGGCTTGGCAATGGAAGTCAGTACCATGGTATCGGAACAATGCATGTAGTATCAAAGGCAACAATATGTCGTTGTGTTACTAAAATTTGTAAACTTATTTCAGAAAGTCTATTGTGTAATTTCTAGCTTTTTCGTTTTCCGTCTTACGTTTCTTGACAGGTGTCTTATCAGGTGCGAGTTTTTCGCTCTGAGCATGAGCACTCGTCGGTGGCTGACATGAAACTGGTTCTGGGAGCTCATTGTTTCTTCCATCGCTTTCGGGAACATTCAGACCATATACAACCTATAAAACGAAAGAAACTCAATTAATCCGAATTATTTATAATTGGACTGAAATACTTTACCTCATCGCCCACAATCGCTAGCACAAGTTTGTCCCTTTCGTCCAGAAGATCCTTACTGGAAGCGCCACCGACTCCTTTCCGTTTCATCCTGTCAATTTTACTCTGTAGATATTCTTTAGTAAAATTAACTTAGGTAACGAAACAACTTATCCCGCCATAACATTTCAGCGCCAATTTTGCCAAGTTACTCTCCTGAACTTTTCCTCATCGCTATCGTTGACAAGCCCATAAGCTAATGCCAGTGAAACTACTCGTACCTTCTTCCACGCATCGGAAATCTCGAATTTTGTAGCGGTACAACCGGCGAATTTCCCAAAAAGTACATTTTTTTTTCGTGCATTTCTTGTAGCACAATTATTTGTTGTTCCTTTGTTGTCTTTAAAA
This sequence comes from Portevinia maculata, assembly GCA_949715645.1. NCBI lineage: Eukaryota > Metazoa > Arthropoda > Insecta > Diptera > Syrphidae > Portevinia > Portevinia maculata. Next base: position 395,041,623 of record OX454525.1, on the reverse strand, counting down.
AAGCACAAAAAACGTATTAAGACTTATAAATAGTTACCTTAATAGTAAAAAAGTACTTACTTTTGTATATTTTCTTTTTTTTAAATTCATTGCTAACTATTGCAAACTATCTACAACAAATTATTCTGCTGTATGAATTGTATGATAAATTTGACGTTCAACTGCTGTATGAAGTGTATGATAAATTTCTGTGAAACAGAATTCTACAACATTCCAATATTTCCAGTCAATTCTCATTTCATAAATTGTTGTATGATAGCAGATCATACATCAATTCTGTGTAACAAAAATCATACAGCAGAACTGAGAATATCATACAATGTATGTGTTGTATGATCTGTGAAACAGGCCCCTGGTTTTCGCCTTTGGTTAAAAATCAAATATATGACATGAGTGGTTTTAGATTATTTCGAGCCGATAGACATGATCGAGTTGAGTGGTGGTGGTGGTGTAGCCATTTATGTGCGGTCTGCTGTTAGGTGTTATCCGGTTAAAAAGTCATCACCTGGAAGTTCAATGCAGTATTACTTTATTGAAATACGTTATTAAAATAGTAAATGCCTCCTTGGAGTATGCTATCGGCCGAATAGTCATATAGATATAACACCTCTGTATACGATTCTTGAAAAATATTCAACTCTATTCACACATAACATTGTGTGTGGAGACTTAAATTGTAGCATGCTCAACAAGGGATTTCATCTTCATTTGTTGAAAATATGAAATCTCTTGGACTGAATATTGTAAACACGGTCGCCCCTACTCATTTTACTAGCAACAGTAGTACTCTACTCGATTTATTCCTAGCAAGTGAATGTTCGAGAGATGTCTTTTTTAACCAAACCTCAGCACCAATGTTCTCAAAGCACGACCTTATCTTTGTCACCTTCAATTTTATGTGTTGCAAGCAATCGCTTCCTTGTGTCTTTAGAGATTTCAGGTCATTAAATGTTGATCTCCTTCATTATGATATGTTTAGAGTAAACTTGCAGCAGTCCCGCAATGAAGTATCGTTCCTATTAAATCACTAACGCCCAAAAATAAAGTGAATTCATAGTTTACTGCTGAAATAGTCCAACTAATATCTAAACGTGACGTAGTATTTTGAAGATGGAAGCGTTATAAGGTGCCCATATTGTACAAATGTTTCCAGATGCTAAGAAATTTGGCAAATTTAAAAATACGTAAAGCAAAGAAAAAGTTTTACTCTAAGCGACTAGATATTAACTTGCCATCGAAGACCTTATGGAATAACGTTCGTGAAATAGGTGTTGGTGGGCGAAGCGATTTCGACTTCAGGAATACTGATCTTAATGAGCTTAACAACGAGTTTGTCAAAACTCATACACCAGCCAGTGCTAACGCATGGTCAATTGAATCATCTACTGATTCCAGCATGTCTGAATTTGAGTTTTCGTGTGTTGAGCCAACAGATATAGTTAAAGCTATTATGAGTATCAAATCGAAGTCCGTGGGTCTTGACGAAATACATCCTTGTTTTGTTAAGATTATACTACCTCACATCCTTCCTCTACTTACACGCATTTTCAATACTATACTCATGACCTCCTGTTTCCCAAGTGCCTGGAAGATTGCAAAAATAAGCCCCATTCTAAAAAAAACCGGGAACTTCACAATTGTGCCCTGAATTCAGACCCATATCCATTTTGCCATTTTTATCAAAAGTTATGGAGAGTTATGGAGTTCTACCCACTTATGTGAGGTCCAAAATCGAACACAAAACATTTCACACGGTCTGCTTTAAACACTTTTCCAATTTGAACTGATTTAGCTTTATTTTCTTTCTAGTCTCTCTCTCTTTACTACTTGGTTGCGCTTTAATATAATTTGTAGCTTAAAAATGTTTTTTGTTTATATAATGATTTTGTTTAAATTAATCTCGGTTTACCTTGTACATCCTTGCACATTATATAAATTAGTTTTATCTTATTTCCTATACTCTTACAATCTAAACTCAATGTATAGCGCTGCAAATAAATAAATACAAATACAAATACAAATACAAATACTTATCCATCATCAGATGTCATCTTATTTACAGCGTAATGCCCTACTATGTAGATACCAATCCGGCTTTAGGTTGCAACACAGTTGTACTTCTGCGCTGTTAGAAGTGTCAGATGACATAAGGTCATCTCTAGATAAAGATCATATCACTTTTCTGACTTTGTTGGATTTCTCTAAAGCTTTTGACACTGTGAATCACTCTCAACTTGTCTTTATACTTATAACTTTTTTCAATTTCTCAATGAGCGCTGCAAAATTAATTTCCTCTTACTTGTCAGGCAGGAGTCAAGCTGTTGTAGTAAATGAAAGAATGTCAGATTTCATACCAACTTTTATGGGGGTACCACAGGGATCTATCTTGGGTGCTCTACTGTTTTCAGTTTTCATTAATGATCTGCCTGGTTGTTTAACTCACTCATCAGTTCATAAGTATGCGGACGATGTTCAAATGTATTTAAGCTGTAAGTACGGACTTATTGAGGATGCAGTTGCCAAACTAAATGAAGACCTTGATAGTATGAACTTTTGGTCTGAAAGAAATTGCTTACAGCTAAACCCTAAGAAATCGAAATGCTTGGTTATATCGAAAAATGCCGTGGATACAGTTTGTTTACCAATTGTTAGTTTAGGCAATGCTATAATTGAATTTGGTAATAAAGCCAAGAATCTGGGGATTTGGTTTAACTCTCGATTAAGATGGGATGACCACGTTGATACCGTTATAGGAAAGATATATGGGTGTTTAAGAAATTTGTCTATGACACAACACTTTACGCCTCTAAGCACAAGATTGATGCTTGCTAAAACCCTAATTGTTCCAATTATTAGTTTTGGTTGCGAAGTTTATTGTAATTGTTCGGCGGAAACCAAGAGAAAACTTGATATCGCATTTAACAACGTTACTCGCTACGTTTACGAACTGAGGCGCTATGATCACATATCGACATTCAAAAAGAAAATTCTTGGATGTACTTTGGATGTGTATTTAGAATATTATACTTTAAAATATTTGCATAAAATCATTGTAACTAAACAACCTGCTTATCTGTATGAAAAACTTCGTTTTTCTAGTTCATCTCGATCTCTCAGCTTAATTCCTCCGCACACTACCTGTGTAACTACTGATAGGCAATTTTTTATTCATGCTATTCGCTTATGGAATTTACTTCCTCTCGGTATTAGACGACTTTGTTTTGTGGGTGGTTTTGCTGATTCTCTCTTCACATATTTGGCTGGCAATAATAGGATAAATGGATCGTAGGGTTTAGGATAGGTTTATTTTCATAAATTTATAATATTCAATTGCACATTAAATGTAAACACCTTATAATCATTATTTTTGTTTTTTGTTTTTATAATCAATTTATTTAAAATAATTTCATTTTGATCACATCTACACTTTATAGATACTTAATTGAAATCTTTTGTATATGGTTGTTTAATTAAATAAATAAAATATCTAAATAAAATATCTAAGGATAGTAGGATGTAGCACTCGGTTCATAGCGAGGATTAAGCAACATTTTGGAGCGCCGCTATGATAAACTTTTGCCTTTTATGAATTATCAATCAATAATTTGTTGTAAACTTAGTTTTCACTCACTTTACGCAATTGTATTTGATACTGAAGCTTACACTTCCTTAAAAGAAATTGTATCTTACTGTGTAAGTTGAATCATTATAAACAAATAAAACAAATAAACCACCCCTATTATGGTTAGCAAATCGAACGTTCCACTCGAATTGAATCAACATCTAAAAGAAAGCAACACTTTTAACAACTGCAAATCAACTGAAATGTATCTTATACAACTCAACTTTGAAACAACTGAATACATTTTTCATATTATATGACACAACCTTTTTCAGTTGTTTTTGTTAAACGTATTGTCTACTTTTAGATGTTAATTCAATTCGAGTCGAACGTTCGATTCCCTAACCGTAATAGGGGGGTTACTTTCCATGTTGGCACTTTCATCAAAAGAGAAATACCGAGGGGTCCATTGCACCCCGAGTTCCCCTAGGTATTTGAAAAAATTACTGTTTTGCGTAATAAAGTGGAACAAGTATATTAAGTGCTTGAATTTTGCGGTTAAGCAGGTGTTTTAAAATACACTTTAAAACTTTTTATAATCCAAAGCCTGATCAAATTTGACATTTAAATAGCTCTGAATCTGACCATAACCATACCATAATTAATCATGCAACAGCTCAAAATTACTTGATATAGGCTTCCATTGAAAACCCCTTTCTGTATTATATACAAATCGGGCCTGTAACTTCTAAACTTATTTTGAAATCCCTTAAAGTCAATATTTCAAAATCAAAATATTATTGCCTGCTATTGTACAATAATTGGATGTCAGAGCTTGAAAAGAAAAGTCAAAACACGTTCTTAGCAGTTTATTGCCATACAAATATCAATAAAGATGGCTTCATATAACTCATCCGATTGTATTTTGATTATGGTGCCAACATATACAAACATTATTCTATAATCTATATCCTTGTTATATGTATGTAGCTGCAAATTCTGAATAGATATCTAAATAAACAAATTTGAGTTGAAAACTTCCATTAAATCTGGCATACATACAAACGGTTGAAGCATGCGTATTCGACCGGAGAGTAAAAAAGTAAAAAATGCTTTTCAACAATAAATCCTAAAAATGTTCATATATGAGTATGACAAGGGATAATTCAACGAAATCCTTACAAAGCATAAATATAAACTTATCGCTTTAAAGTAGTCTCGGAGGACAGCTCTTTTCACAATTGCATTTCATTTATGTGTGTCTTTCTGTCCTCTGGCGTTCTGGGAAATATAAAATCAGTATAAGAAATTACTTTTGTAAATGCGTTTAGTATTCCTTTACGAAGTCCACGACGAAGTCAATAAGCAATACGGCAGGATTGGGATAAAGGTTTCAAATTTGGACGTACATACGTACGTTTGTGTCTTGTTAATTTATGCGAGCAGATAAATGTACATCATATAACTTTGTATATATTAAAATTTAAATTATTATTTTTTTGATATTTAATCTTTCTATTTATTATCCACAACATTTTATGGTTTCTATAAAAGTAGGTACATACAAATTTTTATGGAATATGCATTATTTGAAGCATTTTAATTTGAATGAATCTACCCAATGTTGTTTTGTTTTTATTTATCCGAAAATCCAATTCAAAAAAGAGCGTAACTAAGGTTAGATTGATAGATTTATTCGAATTTAAGCACTATTATGCATTTGGACAAAAGAAATACTGTGATAGTTTCTACTGATGGCACGTGTTTGCGTATCAGGGTAATAAGGTCTAATTGAACCTTGATTTTAAATCCAGCTAGGCACTTGTAATACCGCATCTGATTCTCTAATTAAGAGGAGAATTAAAATTCACAAATAACCAACACTGGGCGTAATTTAACAGCGTACCACGACACAACCAATGCGGCTTCAAACAATCGCAAATCCCTAAAGAAATATACGTTGCATCTTCTCTCGTTGTCGGTAGATACAGGTTTTAAGGCTTTAACGGATCTACTTAAACAACAACGATTCGTTTATTTCTTTAATGTAAACGCCCCGATCAATCGTTTTTCATGCAATGCTTGAGCAGATCAAGATAAAATTACTAGTTTACCTACAATTTGTTATTTATTCGCTGACTATTTTAAATCGATTTACTCTTAAGATACTCCCCCCATCCAAAAGCTACCTTATATGAGTAGAGTTGCCAATATCGGTTCTTTAGTTCTTTAGTTCAGTCCATTTAAAATTGAAGAGGTTTTATCTAAATTGGATGTTATTAAAAGTGATGGGATTGCAGCCGTTTTGTTAAGGAAATGTGGCATTGCCATAGCCCAACCACTGCATTTTTAATCTCTCATTGGCCAAAGGGCAATTCTTGGATTTCTGGGAGGTTTATTTTTTCTGGCCAATTTTTAAATCGGGCTGGAAACAGGATATAACCAATTGTATACCCATTTGTAAAATTTCTTGTATTCCAAAAGTATTTGAAAAATAGGTTAACTCTGTTATTTCAGAATCATATTTCAGTTTCTTAACATGGGTTTGTAGCAAGAAAATCAACGGCAACAAACCTAGCATTAAAAAGCAACAATATCATTACAAATATGGAAAAAGGGTTCCAAAAAGATGGTATTTTTACTGATTTTACAAAGGCATTTGACAGAACCAATAGTCAAATCTTACTTAATAAACTAAATTCTCTTGGTATCCAATCTCCCTTATTAAAAATGGCTGGAATCATATTTCGATGGTAGTGTTTAAATAGTAAAAGTTAATTGCTCGCTCTCAAAATATATTTCGGTCCCATCTGGTGTTCCACAAGGAAGCCATTTGGGTCCATTATTATTCTTGCTATTTGTAAGCGATATACCTGATATTTTTCAAAATTCAAACTGCCTTCTTTTGGCGGACGACCTCAAACTTTACCGTAAGATCTCTTGTCAAACCGACTGTTTTCTTCTATTGGAAGATCTGTCGAAGCTTGATAGTTGCTGCAAGCAAAATCTCGTTCTATTAAATGTTTCTAAATGTCAAGTTTTGTCGTGTTTTCGAAATTCGAATCCCATGGTGTTTGGTTATATTATCAACCATACATATCTTAGATACAAACCTTTCCTTTTTACCACATTTCGATTTAATTATAAACAAGGCAAATCAAATGCTTGTTCTATAAAAACTCAACAGATAGAATTGAAAAAGTTCGGAAACATTTTACAAGATATGCATTTTACAAGCTTAATTGGAGGATTGCAAAGCCTTCTTATTATAGCAGATGTTTATTGTTTGGTATGCAATCTCTTTATGATCGTCGGGCTTATTTGTCAGTTATATTTATAAAAGACGTCGTAACATTTCATATCAATTGTCCTGCTTTATTAACATTAGTTAAATGTGTAAATGCACCCTCTAGAACTGCATGCTACCGGTTCTTTTTTTATATTTTTATGAGCAGTTTCATCGTACAAATTATGGCCGTAATGAATCCATTACGCGTTGCACAAGAGAAGTGAATTTAATTAGCAATAGGATTGATTTTAATCTTGATGTTTCGAGAGATACATTTAAAAAGCATGTGTTAAATAATATTCAAATTGTAACTTCCTAATAAATTTAAAGACTTGATCTTTGTTTCATTAATCTGTATATATGAGTTGTAAAATTATAAATAAAAAATGCCAATTATAGTAATAATGTTAATTATAGTAATATGTATTTGTTTATATTAGAATATTTCGCCCAAACAATTATATAATCTTTTGTATTTAGTATCTAGTCTATAAAGGTTGTAATCTTGAAATAAATAAATAGCACTAGGTTGAGCCACCCAAAGATGTTACAAATGGAATAAAACATTCTAACAGTCAGATGGCTTGCAAGCAGATAGACACAACAACTCTATGCTCGTACACCTGTTGCCTTCCCTCCAATGCGATCCTTGGCATTCAGGTAATCCCGAAGTACTTAACAGCGGTTTCCTAAGGTAATTCTTGGTTGGATTTCCACGAATGTGTCACTGTGAGGACTGGTCCTACAATGAAACACTCCGCTTGACGTTTAACTGATTTTATTTTTAATATACGTGGACTTTGACCTTCATGGTCATTACAATAACTTTTACAATATTGTTTCCCTTATTGGGTCGAGGAGCACGCCACCGACATCCACCAGAATCTGCACAAAACCAAATTAATAGTCATTTTGGTCCACTTTTATTTATAATTTTTATCGATGATATTTGTGATAATGTAAAATTCAGCCAGTGTCTCATTTATGCTGATGATCTTAAATTATTTCTGAAAGTGACCTCCAATATTGAGTGTTTAATTCTTCAAGTGGACCTTGATAATTTATCTAATTGGTGTCTGATAAACTGCTTAAAACTTAACGTTAACAAATGCTATGTTATCTCCGTTTCTAAGAAACTATCAACTTATGAGTTTTCGTATTCTCTTGATAGTATCCCACTACAGAGAACTGCTAAAATGAAGGATCTGGGTGTTTCTTTTGACTCCAAGTTTTCATTTGTCCCACATATTGATGCAATTGTTGCTAAAGCCAACACAATGATCGGCTTCATTAAAAGAAACTCGACTGACTTCTAGGATCCCTACACACTTGTCTCCCTTTATACCACATTAATCAGATCATCACTTGAATATGCTGATGTCATCTGGAGCCCTAGCCAACATACGTTTTCGGATAGAATTGAGAAAGTTCAGAATCGTTTCACTAGGTTTGTGTTTTTTAAAATGCGCTGGAATTTGTGTCCAGTTTCTCAAGCTCGACATAATCTTCTGGGATTGAAATCTCTCAAATCTCGAAGATGTATTCATGATATTGTATTTGTGCGAGATATTTTATGTTACCATATAAAGTGCCCCAATCTCCTTTCCTTAATTTGCATTTATTCCCCAATGAGACCTTTGAGAGAAAGACACCTTCTTTTTCAGCCTAAACATAGAACAAATTATGGTATGAATGAACGAATTTCAAGGTCAATTAGGGAGTTCAATGAAATTAATGGTCATATTGATATAGCTTTTTCTAGAAATAAATTTAAAAATGATTTGTATTATTTATTTTTAAGAATTTAAGCACATATTGTTAAATCTTAGTATATCCTTATGTATTTATTGAATCGCATCTGTAGAGCCTGAGACTCGTAGATAAATAAATAAATAAAATAAATAAATAAATAAATAATAGTTGCCGCCAAGATGAATTCCTTCGTGTCGAACAAGGTCGACTGGATAGTTTTACTTGCTCGTCTCTTCTTTGAGCACAAATGATTTAACTGGGCTCCGCATTCAGGTGATCGGCTCTGTTTCTTTCTGCATGCGGAATTTCGTCCGCCACATCACTCCCCCGCCAGTTGAATCTGGGAGTTTGTTTCAACGATATCTGCTTGGGCGATGAACTACTCGCCCTGTTCTAGTTCTGGGATCGGATATTACGGTCGTGTGGTTTTCGGCAAAAGAAACCTTTTCCTTGCGGTCAGTTCCGAGGTGACCTGCATGCTCGTGATTTTTTGGGTTAGCATGATTTTAGCCGGCCAATTCCGACGACAGCTGGTTTTCCCCTGATTCTAATGCTAAAAGTCTTTGCGTCGCGATTGAGAACCTTAAAAGGCCCTTCATAAGATCGTTATAGGGGTTTACGAACCGAGTCTACTCTAATGAAAACGTGGGAGCATTGTTTAAACTCCTTGAAGACGAAAGGTTTTTGGGTGCAGTGATGATTTGGCGCGGTTGGGCGGACACTTTCAAAATGATGATACAACTCTTTGACTAAATCTGACTGAGGTACCATGATTTTGTTGGCCGTTAAGAAATCTGATGGTAAGCGAATGTTCTGGCCGAACACTAGTTCTGAGGCACTGGCTCCGAACTCTTCACGGTAAGTCGCTCTGAGTCGCATTAAAACGAGCGGTAACTTCCTGGACCATTGAATGTCGTCATGGCACTTAAGGCCTGCTTTAAGGGTTCGGTGCCAGCGTTCGAGAAAACCGTTTGTCTTAGGGTTGTACGCCGTAGTGCAGTGGTGCCGAATTCCGAGGCGTCTGCGAAGTTCATTGCATAAACCGGATTCGAACTGCGAGCCTTGGTCAGATACAATAATTGAAGGCAGCCCATAACGAGAAAACCAGTTCGATAAAAGAGCGCTCGCTACCGTCTCCGCTTTGGCATCAGCTATTGGAATGGCTTCTGGCCATCGAGTGTACCTATCGATCACCGTGAGCAGGTAACGGACACCTTCTGATGGTGGCAGAGGTCCTACTAGGTCAAGATGGATTTCGTCGAAACGTTTAGAGACGGGAGGAAAATTCCCGAGCGGCCTTCGAACATGTTTCGAAATTTTTGATCTTTGACAGGCTATACAGGCTCTGGCACACGTGCGACAGTCTTTGTTGACACCTGGCCAAACGAATTTTCTTGTCACAGCTTTCACGGAAGTCCGCACCCCCTGATGGGTTAGGTCATGAATCGCATCGAAAACCGATTAATAGTTGCCGCCAAGATGAATTCCTTCGTGTCAAACAAGGTCGACTGCATAGTTTTACTTGCTCGTCTCTTCTTTGAGCACAAATGATTTAACTGGGCTCCGCGTTCAGTTGATCGACTGTGTTTCTTTCTGCATGCGGAATTTCGTCCGCCACATCACTCTTATAAAAGTTAGGTTAGGTTTGTCAGTTGATGAGGCGGCGGTGTTGATGCTGCATCATCGCACTCAGGTCAGTGTTGACTCATTGTGATGCCCATAGAGGTTCCACGTGTGTTCTATTGTGGTGTCTTCCTTTCTCTCGTTGGTAATATCCGCTTAGATACTCTCGAGCCATCCGGATTTTGTTGAAAACCAGCAAAGATTGAAAAGAGGGATTTCGGATAGTTCCGTCAGGTCGTGGATAAAATAATTTCCTCATCACCGAAGCCCATACACAGGTTGGCATCAGTGAGATGCATTTTCAGTTTATGGTTCTTTAGTATATTGTGTCCAGTAAGCACTCCCACCAGCATCGAAACACATTTTCCTGTTTTTTTTTAAAGGATTCTGTGGGGACTGACTTTATCATACTCTGGCCATATTTTCTTGGATAATTCGCAAGTAGAAAGGGTATTCCACCTGTTTTTAGCGACGTCCAGGACTTTCTGTCCCACACGTGCTTTGAGGCCCCGGTATGTAAGGCAGGTCCGCTTGTTCAGAACGCGTGGTAGAACCTTTTCTTGCGAGCTCATCAGCCATTTCATTACCCTGAATGCATATGTATCTAGGGACCCAGCAGAACTTTACATTATGTTGACGACCAAGAACCTTCAGCTCCACGCGACAAAGTCTTAAAAGTTTAGATTTTATCTCGACAGCGGAGATCGCTTTAATTTCAGCTTGGCTATCGATGAAAATCATGACATCATCACGTGGTATCACCGCCTCTGCCGCTGCCAATATATAAGTCTGGAAAACACTGGTGTGATCAGCTCCAAAACCTACGTCCATTTTCGAGCCATATGTGTAAATCGATATGGATTCGACTACGTGTACGTCTCTCTCCCATTCCTCTCTACTAGGAAGAATGCAGGAGAATGGTCTATGGAAGTCAAGGTGCGGCAGCTTGTACAGCTGAGGTTAATTCCTTTTTAAGCAGAGGATACAGCTGAGGTCAATTCCTCTTCAAGCAGTTTAGCTGGCTGATCCAAAGGGTGTTTTTCGTCGCAGATTCTTGCATATATAGGATGATTTCCAGCCCGCCGTTGGGGTGGTTCCAGTCGTGCCCACACACGCTATCCCTTGCACCTTTGTCATATTTATTTATTCGTGAATTGCCACCAAGCAAGTCCTCCGTATGTCAATATAGGTCTTACAATCGCCATGTATATAAATATTCTTGAGGTTAGAACCCCAATTTTTCCCGAATATTCGACTACATGTGTAGAAGGTGATTGTGACCTTTTTATGCGTGCACACAGATTTGAATTCCAATTGTAGCGTAGCTTTTTATCCACAGCCGGAAGACAACCTACTCTCGTTGTTTGTAGGGCCTCACTAGCCTAAAGGACACTTGATTTGAGAAGGCAAATGTCGCGACGCTATTGTTTTTCGCCCTACCGCCTGTATGATGTCCGTGGACTACAGTACACGCTGAACAGGCGGGTAAACAAAAGGTGAAAGAGAAGCGCAGTAAAGACAAAGTCTTCGTGTTAATTTTACTATTAGTGGTTGTTTATTAGTTACAAATGTTATTCAGAAGAAATGCAATTCGTAACGCTGAATATAGCGCGCAGTTTTGAGAGGTTCGTTCACCAAACGAACACATTTTCTTGTACAACAAGTTCAACGTGTGAACAAAATGTTTGAAAGCGAGACTGTCGACTTTGTAAAAGTCTTACGAGATCTGGGGCTACTCATCTTGGTTTTAATAAACAAAGTTGTGAGAAGTGACGAAAGCCAATCTATTAACACTAAGCTTGATATCGATAAGGTTCAGCTGCAAATCAATTCTCATTTGGGTGTTGACTGTGAAGAAAATCTTTTAGAACTTCAAACAAAAAAGGTAATTAGTAATGAGCAATGAGCATCTTGAAAACTTTAGTTCAAACTGCAAAGGCTTTATTGTTAAGCTCATTAACGAATTGCAGCAACGAATGCCCAAAAACTTAATTGTCTTAAAACAAATAAGTTTTTTGTCCATCGAAGAATGCATGAAAGTTAAAAAACAATCGCTGAGCCCAATACTACAAGAGATGCAAATCGATACTTTAACAACCGAAAAAAAGTTGTAATCAGTGGAGCATTCTTTTATTTAACAAATGACAGAACATAGAGAGCACTGAAAAATGTTGGTGTGAAGTTTTTAGTTTTGAGGACGCCACAGGGGAAAATCCCTTTTTCCATCTTACATACTTTGTTATTTCCGTTTTCGTGTTACCTATTTCAAACGCAGAAGTTGAAAGAATATTCAGTCAACTGAACCTTGTTAAAACCAAACAGAGAAATAGAATGCAATTGCGGTTGACAAACAGTATCCTACTTTAACGGAATAATCTCCGCAACAGCAGATGTTGTAATAATTAGGAGATTCCTTCCGAAGTAGTCAAAAAGATTGGTACAAACGCAATATATAACGATGAAGAAGATGCCGAATTATTTGATGAGGGTGATGAAGAAGATTTTTGTTTATAATTTGACTTTCATAAAGATAAAAAAAGGAAACATTATTTACATAATATATATATGCATATCCTACCTGTACCTTTATTAATTTTGAATTAATACAACAAAGTTCCTTTAAATTTAATTTAAGCAATCAAGAATTGTGAAATTTTATTTTTTAACTTACTCGTATAATTGAATTTATTATATAATTTGTGTTTACATCTTATATATATAAAAGAAAGTGTCCGAAGCGATGTAACCGCATAACTCGAGATTGGCCGAACCGATTTTGATGATTTATACTTTGTTGGAAAGGTATTTTCTCAGCACGGGTTTTAGAAGAAAAAAAAATCTAAATTTCAAAATGGCTTATTTTGACCACCCAGCGTGTTACGACAGGTTTTTTTAGATTTTTTTAAAAATTTTTTTTTTTTTTTTTTCATTTTGTATTTATTTATTTTGGCAAGAACCAAATAAAGAATCACATTTGAATGTAACATATCGTATCACAATTGAACTGTCAGATGGACACGCAACGTAACGCCACCTATTATCGATCAATGGAGAAGCCAATTTTGTTTCATGTTTGGTGGCGCTGTCGGATTCGGATTTCTTCATTGCGATTTTGTGAGTTTTTGTGAATTAAAATTGATATGAGAATATATCTATATCTATTTATATATATATGTATATAAAAATCAATCCATACTTGCGTTTGTTGCCGGTGTTTGGCCAAACGCGTTAACCGATTCCAATGAAATTTTTTTTTTAAAGAAAGGTGACGTCTATACGAAGGATGTTATGTATGTGCGATGTCTGTATCTGCATCGGTGTGTAAATTATGTGTTTCTTAAAAAAGAAAAAAAAATTGACAATGTATTTATACACTGTGTGTTTCATATGTAGGTATCACGTGCTTTGAAAAAAAAAAACAAATTTAAGTGAAATAATAAAAAGTTTTTTTGTGTAATATTTTCTATATATAAACATCAATCCATATTTGTGTTTGTTGCCGGTGTTTGGCCAAACGCGTTAACCGATTCCAATGAAATTTTTTTCCATGAAAGGCGACGTCTGCACGAAGGTTGTTATGTTTGGCTATATCTGCATCGGTGTGTGAGATATGGGCATTTGAGTGAGTACACATGCATATGTGCGTATGCGTGTAAATTACGACGCAGATACAGAGACTGTACAGACGTCATATGAAAGAGGGAGACCACACGAACGTTTCAAGCTTATTGTGGAATTTGTGCGCACTTTCATTCTTGAGATATCGTGTGTTCAATATTTTATTCAAATAACTGTTATTGAAATTTTTTGCATTTTTTTGTGAATCGGACATCGGAAAGTTGCTTTTCCAACATTTATAACAATCGGTGTGGAAGTGAATGAAAAGTGATTCAATCGAAGTTTTTTATTTTCGCTTTGCTGTTTGATTCGCAGAAGTAAGATGACATAGGCGCCTGCCAGACAACAAGCACCTACCCTAAACGGAACAACGAAGTTGTGTTAGCGGCCTAAGCCATGCGGAGAAAACCGTGCAGTCCATTTCACCGGTTGAGCTCAAATCAGGCAATCTTCGGTATTGGCCTGAGAGTGTTTCTGTGAACTTTGGTCAAAATCGGTCTTCTTTTTTTAGGCGCAGCAACATACGCCGGATACCCGCTATAGACAATTATAAGGAAGTCTACTCGAACATATTGGCCAATAGAATTCTCGGGCACGGGCAAAGCCGGGCAGGTGCAGCTAGTAATACATAAACATCTACTTTGAGTACCTAAATTTAAAATTAGCTAGCAAACAAAATTTGTTTAGATACAATTAATGTATACAAGAACTGTGCAATTATCTTTTCATTAAAATAAAAAGTTGTTTCACTAAAATAAAAAGGTTATTGTTTTTTTTTTCATTTTCATATATGATAAAGGGTTTTTGTCAATTTGACTGGTTTTTTGACTGAAAATGAAGAAAATGAATACCAGTCAACCAGTCAAATTCGGCTGGATTCAAATTTTGTCACTGGCAACACTGGCGGTTAGTATAACCTTCGTTAGGCGAAACGGCAAATTCATGTACAGCACAGCCTGAAAAAAGCGTGGTATCTGCTTTCGGATGTCTACGTTAAACTTCGCAAAGTGGGATGCCAAACCTCAGTGAGTTGTGAACTGATCGAGTAGCTTGTCTTATACCCAATTGTGAGGAAGCTTTTAAAAACGTTTGTACCTATGCCAAGTGTGAAAGCTTTTTGTTTAGAAGATTAGTGATGGAGAAACTTTTCAGCGTTACCGTGTTGTTACACATTTGGTATTATTACAATAATTATACATACAATTTCAATGAATTCTTTACCATAATAACAAAATAATTACATTTCTTAGAAATAAATTTAAATTATGGAAATTCAAAGATATCTTAAAGCTAACAAAGTTGATTACATTTCATTGGAAAGTCTTAAAATATTTATCCTGTCGAATATGACACCAAAGTATTTTGTCGGCACTCGGTTTGAGGGTTGTCCCATCGACACACGCTAGGTCATTTCTATACAGTTGATGCTTAATCCGCGGTAGATGAACTCCTTTGATACCTTTAAGTTGTTTCTATCGACTATTGACAGCTCGTTGGCCATTGTTGAACACAATGGTACCGTGGATGCAGCGTGAACCGTTCGAGCTTTCAAAAGCAGAAATGAACTTAACTATGTAAGTCAAGTATTTTACATGGTTAACTACGCGATCAAAAAAGACGCATTATTTTGCTTAGCTTCGTTCACGGATTGCTTTTATTATCGTCGAAAGGCCGCCAGTTGGCTAACCTTTGCGGCTGCGACTGTGATCGTGCATTCATCAGTGATTCCGCCTGTCCTTTCATCACAGTCAAAGCGTCTTCTACGTTGCGCTGGTATGATGTCGATATCGTTCGTAGCTGAAAAAGCGAACGAATTACAGGCCGTTAACTAAGCTCCTGTAAGTATGGTCTTACCAAAAGGAAGAAAGCTAGCCTGCGGTATATTTAGAGTATTATTTTTGGATGGAGTATGGTTCATTACATCGGCGACTTTTTCAAGGTTGGCTGTATCCGATGGTGGACTTTGCTACCTCTTTGATTTCGTCGCGTAATATTGAACCGGTGCAACATTTTGTTGAACATTGTTTTTATGGGTTTTTTTTTTATAATGTACTCGCACTAAAGGTATTTTTGAACACTCTTATAATGTAATAGCTACATACGGCGGGCGTTAAGGAAATTAGTGTTAGAAGATAGGGAGAGATGCCGACGCAAGTTGGTTTTAAATGTTTGTAGATTATAATGTGTAGAAAAAATGGAGCGGGGAAGAGCATTCCACATTCGTGTTGTACGGCTGAGGAAAGGTTCCTTGTATTTCACTGTACGTCCGAATACAGGCTTAAAGGTAAACTGATGCACATTCCTTGCACAGCGGGTATTGTGGTTGAAATTTCCTAGGGGTGGAATGCAACTGGCCATTTCGTTTGAGCACTTATGGTGGAAAGAACGATAAAATAATGAGAGACAATAGACATTGCTACGATGCCTAAGAGAGTCAAGCGATCTCGCGATGTTACAGTCACCAATGAGTTTTATCGCGTGTTTGAATCCTGTCACGTAGCTTCAAATAAGTTATTGGTGCACCAGACCAGATATGCGCATTGTACTCAAGTTTTGGGCGATTGCCTTATAAATAGTAGCCAGATCAGAGGGAGTAATATATTTCATTTAGTTACAAACCACTGAGTTATGCTGTCATGATCGGAATTCAATGAGCTTAACATACGTTGCCGTTCCAGTTCCACACCCGAAGATGAGGGGCGTGAACCAAGACACGAATATGAGAAGATGAGTGTACTGTCATCAGCGAAGGAGTGGATTGGATTAGAGGTAATAGACAGGAAATCAGTTATAAAAATGAGAAAGAGAGTCGGAGACAAAACAGAGCCTTTGGGAACACCAGAGTTTGGTGAGTTGCAGACTTGAAACCGTCCAAACGAACTTGAACTGAACGGTCCGAAAGGTAATTTCTACTCCATTGGAGAAAGGTCCAAATGCACGTATTTTCGACAAGAGAGCTTGATGCCAAACTCTGTCAAATGCCTTTGAAATATCAAGCCCAACGATCTTACTTTCGCCACCTTGGAGAAGAGATTGGTTCCACTTTTCGGTTGGATAAGTCATCAAATCACCAGTGGACCTGTTGCAGCGAAAACTGTGCTACCGGTCATTAGGAAGTTTTCAGGATTAAAGATATTTCATGAGCTGACGGTTTATCAGCATTTCTTAGGAAGAAGGGAAGTTATTGCAATTAGTCGGTAGGAGGATGGAGATGAAGATTCGCCTTTTTTGGGACAGGCTGGACTAATGCTGTTTTCCATCTTCTCTGGAAGAGCCCTGAAGAAAAGGATAGATAGAAAAGCTTGCGCAATGGTCTTGCCAGCGAGGAAGAACACCTCTTCAGAACGATAGGGAGATACTATCTGGACCAGCGAATTTGTGAACGTCAAGATATTGAAGTACTCTAGCCACTGTACGAGTGCGGAAGTGGAATGGTCCCATAGAGTATTCTACGCGCCCGAGTACAGGTGGAGACAAAGCTGAATCGGGGAGCGTTGAGCTGACTGCAAAGGGAGCAGCAAGAAGATTGGCGTAATCTATAGAGCTGCCGCAGTTTTAATGTCATTGTAAATGATTATCGGGATAGATGATGAGGCCGAATTCTTGATGATTTTAACAAATGACCAAAAGTTTACCCGTTGGACTTGAGTGGGTAAGTAGTCCCGAAGAATGAAACAATAGCAGAGAAACTTTGAAAAACTACGCAACACTTTTCTATGATATTCGCGGTAAGTCTTCATCAGTAACTTGAAACTACTGCGAACTGCTTATAACATTCTCTATCAATAACAACATTGGTTCCTGAATTGAAATGCAACGCAATCAATTCGTATCAGTTGTATCAATTCGTATCAATTGTCATGACAAGCTTCTTAAATTTGCCGCTCGTAATCAGCGTCAAATTGTAGGACCCTTCCATTCGGTGGAGTGAAATAATACCAAATGAAATATTTCGCTTTGTGAAAGTGCCAAATGCTATAATAAGGTATAATTAATGGCGAAGGGACATCAGTCCCTGGCATATCATTTCCGAATTAGTTTTTAAAAATATATATACCCAACCTCGCACCTACTCCAAATCCAACAGTGACTCCAAGTAGGGCGATTGCAGGGAGGCAGCATCATGCTACTAATTGAAAAACATCGCTACATCTACAAGTAAAAGGGCGACAATTATACATAATTTTGAGCTTAGTACAAACACCGTTAAAGTGTACTCAAAACCTCTCTTCCTAATAATAGTTCCAACTGGAAATTGATAAAGTATGAATTGTTCAAAATTAGTACCCAATAACAATTTAAGGCAAGTGAGCTCGCACTTTGATAGCACACAAGTGCCTCGAGCGAAGTCCCAAGGAGGGTGTTTCCTACTTTCATCTCATTTAAGCAAACTCCTTCCAATGAAAATGTCGCATTAACTTCTACATTAGCACGCCAGAGAAAACGTTACGTAGATGTTAGTTTAGCAACTACGCACGACTTTCCAGCTGTGTTAGCTTTTAAATCCAACGTTTTACTAGAGCAGGACTACTTATTTTTTCCAAATTAATTTTCGAATTAAAGATAATGCTTTTTCTTTGTGCGCCACCAGAGAGTGCTGAAATGAAATGCACCTTAATGTTGGCGAAGAACGATGAGTTGTCCAGGAATAAGCGAAAAAAGCGAAAATAAATCACTACAGGAGGCAAAAACTTTTAACGACTTTAACGACGAGAGCTAACGTACCGAAGGGCATGGCGAACGATTTTCTTCTTTTGTTTTGCTTTTCTCCTGCCATTCCTGCTGCTGCTAATACTGGCTTACGAGTCACGACTCTTGAACATCCGAAGAGGACGAAACAATTTCAAGATTAAAGTCCTCTATAACCCCAACCGAGCTTCTTTACAAGTACATACAACAATGAATGGCGGGTGTTACGAGGAACACCTTTAATACCAAACAACAAAATAGGGAGAAGAACGAAAATGAAACACTAAACATTCTTACAAAAAAAGAAAAAAACTTTTCTTATTTAAAAGCACAGCTCACCGCCATCTTGTTGATTTAAAAGTTAACCGACCGACGTCTTTCGCTGCTCCTTTCCCTTCCGGCGGCGTACGGGCATTGCAATTATTGGTAAAACTTTTGTTGCTTCTTCTGTTTACGGGCTTCTTCGGTTTCTTGGTGTATTAGTTAAAACTGTTTATTTAAAATGTGTGCAATGTATTCTATTTACCGGAGAAGTTTTTAAATGCGTAATGAAATGTATGTAGGTATGTACCTAAAGTCCTAAAGCCAATATGAGCCGATGAAGTTTTTATTTAAAAAAAAATTTGAAATCTCTCCATCACTGTTACTGCATTGTGCCATTTGCCAAAGTGGAAGGAATTTGACTATGTA
Source organism: Portevinia maculata (assembly GCA_949715645.1). NCBI lineage: Eukaryota > Metazoa > Arthropoda > Insecta > Diptera > Syrphidae > Portevinia > Portevinia maculata. The sequence goes on along the minus strand of OX454525.1, from coordinate 395,022,400 downwards.
CCATTTTCAGACAAATTGCGGGTCGTTTCCTTAGAGAATTCAAAGAAATAGGGACATTAATTGCAAGCGTGTGCGCTGCGGCTGCTCCTTTTTTTATTAAATTGAGTTTGACTTTGGCCGTTGAGGTAGTCGTGAGTTGTTTGATTCCCAATCCATTTATAGTTCAAGGATAATAGATGGAAAAATTTGTTCTTCTCAAAGTAATCTTCTGATGTAACGGAGAAGAAGCAGTTGTATATAAGTGGTATTATATATATTGGCCGATTATCCTTGAAGATATCGTTTGAAAGAAAAATTCGTTCAGAGTCAAAATTGATAGGCATAGCCATCTGTAGGCCCAAACAAAGTTGCACTGAATAATCCTTACCTCTGCTAAATGGATTCTTGGGCATTTAATTATAATTGAAGGTATTTGTATCGAATAAAATCTTTAGTAAGGCAATAATTTACGATGGTGGCAATTTAGGCAGTTTAAACGATCAGGTGAGACTAGCCACACATTTCTTCTGCTTCCTTAACAGCGAAGTTTTGATCAAAATTAAAGGGGCCTGTTCAAGATCCATAGTTTAAAATATTCAATTACTTATTTAACTAGATAATCTATTATTTTGACTGCCTCAAAGAATTATCGTTTAATATTTTCTTCATATAAATTGTTTGGTTTACGAGTATATACATTAAATTCATAATTTTCATTCACGTTTCATATGTATAACTACTTCTGTTATTCACTGTACTTGCCATGATTTATGTTTCTTTTACCTAATTAGTAAATTTTTGTTAATTTGTTACGCATTAATGATCATAATGAACTTCAATTGAACATGCTCGCGCACTTGCACCGGTACCCTTTTTTGTGGTTTAATTTTACCAATTCCTCTTTGGTGCCTTCGTTCGTTTCGCGACAAGTGTGCAAGCATCTTCTCGTTCACTTCGCAGAATATCCCAACAGCGTTAAGACCGATCTTTGGTAATAAATCAAGTACATCATTATTTGTTAATTCATAAACATACTCGTATCCAATTTGATAAATTCAATAAAGTTGAATTCTTTTAATTGAACATTTTTTGGTTGCGAATTTCATATTCGTTCTAATCGTTAACATTATTAGTGGTCCTTCAAAATCGGATTAAAAAATATATAAAATTTGACTGATTGTGGAGATTATTAAAATAATCGTTCGTGAATCCAATTGTTCGCATAACACGTGTATCGTTGTCCTGTGATATATAATTTCTTGGCTATTCTACAGACAATAAAATGAATATTATTAAGAAAAAGATTGGTACAGTTAAGGCGTGCATTACACGGTCGGTAAGTTTTGCAGAAGCGATTGATGATAGAGTTGGGTTAGAACTCTTGGAACTTCGGCTAACAACTCTCGAGGACGCTTGGAATCAGCTCCGTGAGCTTCAAGAAAAACTATTTGAATTCGCTGATGACCCAAACTACGTAGATTCAGATGCAGATATAAAAGAATATGAATCAAAGTATTTTTGCGCTCAATGTGCTATGTTAAAAGTGATTCGCGCGCGTTTAGCGGATTTAGAGCCCGCGTTGAAAAATAATGATTCGATAGAAAGGTTAGCTAATCAACAAGCATCTTTTCTAGAAACATTTGGCAAAACTACACAGTCGCAAAACTATCAGTAGCTTTACCGAACTTGCATATTCCTAGTTTTTCTGGAAATTATAAAGAGTGGCAAGGGTTCAGAGATCTTTTTGTGGGATCTACTCGTATAGACAATCAACAAACTTTATCAGGTACTCAGAAATTTCGATACCTTAAATCTTTGCTTCGCGATGACGCCGCAAATGTAGTTCGTCATTTAATTGTTTCGGATGTTAATTATATAGTTGCTTGGGAGCGTTTAGAAAGGCGCTATGATCGGTCCAGTTTAATTGTAAATTCGCATATTCAGGATTTTTTGTCGCTTCCCAAAATGACTTCAAGTAATGTGGCATTACTACGAACAATCTCTGACGGTGCTGATGAAACAATCCGCGCTTTAAACGCTTTAAAGTCAACGAGTCGTGATCCATGGTTAGTGTATCTAATTCTTCTCGAACTCGACCAAGATACCAACGAGGCTTGGGCGCAGGAAGTAGGCACTCGAGATAACTGCACCATTCAGGAGCTAATAGATTTTCTGCAGCTTCGATGTAATGCATTAGAGGCATGCCAATCTCTAAGTCGGTCGGTACAACCGCGTGCTAAAAATCCAACATCGATTCGAGCCCATGTGGCTGAAATACATCCTGTTATTCATCATTGTCCAATGTGCAAAGAAGAACATTTATTAAGTCAGTGCACAAAATTCATTTCGTTAACCACTGTTCGTTGTCGTGAATTCGTGAAAGGTAATTCCCTTTGTTTCAATTGCTTACGAACCGGGCATTCGTCAAACAGGTGTAGGTCCACATTTAGGTGTCGCACGTGTAAATCTCGCCATCATTCGCTTGTGCATGCAGATATGCAGCCAACCACATCGTCTTCGCAGCACGTTGTGCAGCCTGTGGCACCTGAAACCAACTGCAATCTTAATCCTAGTCCAGATTCTAGTACCATTGTAAGCAATCACTCGCAACAAAACCATTTCGATAATCGACAAACCCTTCTTCCAACGCTGATAGCTAAAGTTAAGGACATTCAAGGAAATCTCATAAATTGCCGTGTATTATTGGACTCTGGTTCACAAAATTCGTTGATAGTAGAATCATTTGCACAAACACTCGGTCTTACCAGAAGCCATGCACGAATACCAATCGTTGGGGTATCCTCAACAGAAGCTGGACACACCAGAGGCCGTGTATCCATTCATCTTCAATCGCGGGTTAATTTAACCCATCTTCTCGTCGACGCGTACATTCTACCCAAAATCACTTCGAATCTACCCAGTCAATCCTTCGACGCGTCATCCTATTCACATCTTCGGAATTTGGATCTAGCTGATCCTGAATTCAACTTATCTCGACATGTTGACGTTCTCCTAGGTGCAGATAAATTGTGGAACATCTTAAAGGGGAACCAAATTAGAGGTTCTGACGGAACACCTCTTGCCCAAGAAACGTCATTTGGATGGGTTGTTACAGGGGAACTTTTGACTGATCGCTCAACATCAACTCTATCGTTACCTTCGCTTCACTCCACATTCGACATCGACAATCTTCTACAAGCATTTTGGGAGTTAGAGGAGGTTACTCCAGTGTTAGACAACACGGTTGGTGAGGATATCGCAGAGACTCACTTTCGTCAAACTTTTTCCCGCGCTCCTGACGGACGTTACTGTGTCCAGTTACCCTTCAAAAACGCATTGCCTACATTCGGTGATACGTTCTCATCTGCCGTGTCGCGATTAAGGTCAATGGAACGTCGCTTTACTAACCAACCAGATTTATTTCGTATGTACGCAAGCTTCATGCGCGAGTATCTATATCTGGGACATATGCAACGCATTCCTTCCAGTGAGATAAACATTACGTCGAATTGTCACTTCTATCTCCCTCATCACGCAGTACTGAAATTAGACAGTTCTACGACAAAATTGCGTGTAGTCTTTGATGGTTCCGCAAGGGACTCTCTCGGAAACTCGCTCAATAGCACACTTATGGTAGGTCCATCAATTCAGAGGGATCTTGTTGGGGTGTGTTTGAGATTTCGCAGATATCGCTACGTTTTTACTGCTGATGTCGAAAAAATGTTTCGGCAAATCTGGGTGGATGATCTCCACACAGATTTTCAACGCATTGTATGGCGCGAAAGTCCATGCGACGAAATTCAGCATTTTCGACTTCGTACGGTCACGTATGGTACAACGTGTGCGCCGTTCCTATCAGTTCGAGTCTTAAATCAGCTCGCCAATGACTATCGTGCTGATTATCCAAGCGCTTCGAATGTTTTGCTCAACGACGTGTATGTTGACGACGTGATGACAGGAACTGACTCAGTTGAAACTCTTTTAAAACTTCAATCTGAGCTAGTTTCCTTGTTGTCTATGGCGAAACTAATTCTGCGAAAGTGGAGTTCAAATTGTTGGACACTTCTCTCGCGTCTACCTAATGAAGACTGCGAATATTCTGTCATCGACACCGAAGGATCTAATAAATCGGTAAAGGTTCTGGGAATGTATTGGGACCCTGCTCGTGATGAACTATTTTACAAGCTATATTCGCATCTTCCCAATTCATCATCCACTCGACGAACACTGCTCTCAGAAATCTCTCGAATTTTCGACCCACTCGGACTGCTTGCACCATCAGTTACATCGTTTAAGATAATGTTCTAAGAACTCTGGTCTCCGCAGCTTAAATTAGGGTGGGATGATCCCGCCCCGTCTAATGTAGCTGATACTTGGAATTGTTATCGAACAGAACTTCCATTCTTCGAACAGGTTCGGGTATCTAGACATGTATTTTCGTCATCGGATAGCATTGAGCTGCACGGCTTCTCAGACGCGTCATCGGTAGCTTATTCTGCTGTTGTGTATGCTCGGAGTAAGTCGATCACAGGCGAGTACAAGGTCATCATCATCGCTGCAAAAACAAAGGTAGCTCCGTTAAAACCCGTTTCCATTCCTCGTCTTGAGCTGTGCGGTGCTCTCCTTTTGTCTCGTTTACTTAATCGCGTTAAATCATCAATGACCACGAACAGTTCAAAGACATTTGCGTGGACTGACTCGGAGATAGTTTTGCACTGGTTATCTTCACCCCCTCGGCGGTGGGCTACATTCGTTGCCAATCGCACTGGTCAAATTCTGGACTCAGTGCCTCGAAGCTCATGACATTATGTCTCTTCCGAAGATAACCCTGCAGACTGTGCGCCTCGCGGTATTCGACCGTCATATCTTGTTGGTCATAAACTATGGTGGACCGGACCAAACTGGCTAGTCTCAGCGCAACAAGATTGGCCCGTATCAAAATTTGATACTTCGCGACTGTCGGAGTGTAATCTAGTGAAAGGCGAAGAAAGACAAGTGCCTAGACATTCGTTGTTTATTGCGTCGGAAGTTAATTCACTAACCCTTTTAATCCAAAAACTTTCATCCTGGTTTCGTCTTCAACTTGTCGTGGGTTATTGTCTTAGGTTTGTGCATAATTGTCGAAAACCAAAATCGGATCGTGAAATGTCGCATCTATCCCTTCGCGAAATTCTAGATGCTAAGATTTTAATTATCAAGCATTCTCAAAATATATCGTTCGGAGAAGATATTCAACATATTATCAAATATAAAACTCTTCCCAAGAAGTCGAAGCTGTTGCGGTATGCTGCATTCGTGGACAAAGATAGAATTCTACGTGTTGGCGGGAGAATAAAACACGCAAATATCTCTTATAATCTAAAACATCGTATAATTATTCCTAACGACACTAATATATCTTCTCTTATAGTGACTGATATCCATGTAAGCAATCTTCACACAGGTGTCTCTGAGACCTTTTCAATCATCCGTCAACAGTACTGGATTCTTGGCAGTCGTAATATCATTCGTAAGGTTATTCATCGGTGTAAAACGTGTTTCATGCAACGTCGTATACGTAGCAGCCAACTGATGGGTGATCTACCAGCTGCGCGGATTCAACCATCTCGTCCGTTCATCAACACAGGGGTGGATTATGCCGGACCTTTCATGATACGCCTTTCTCGAGGTCGAAACCCGAAGCTGACGAAGGCATACATTGCGCTATTTGTATGTCTGTCAACGAAGGCGCTCCATCTAGAGCTAGTGGGTGACTTGACGTCGGATGCATTTCTCGCTGCCCTACGTAGGTTCATTTCCAGAAGAGGAAGATGTGCCCATATGTACAGCGATAATGGTACTAATTTTCACGGTGCGCGACGCAGTCTCAACGAAATGCACAAGTTGGTGACGTCTCAGCATCACAGCGGAATCGTATCCGCTGCACTAGCACGAGAAGGCATCAAGTGGCACTTTATTCCCCCCCGGCACCGCACTTTGGCGGGTTATGGGAAGCGGGCGTGAAGTCCGTGAAGTTCCACTTACGACGTGTGATTGGTGAAACCGTCTTAACATTTGAGGAACTTACCACAGTCCCGAGTCAAATTGAAGCTATACTAAATTCTCGTCCTCTATGTAGTCTTTCTGACGATGATTTGAACCCTCTAACCCCGGCTCATTTTCTTATAGGTCAACCACTCACCGCTATACCGGAGCCTACACTCGAATCGATACCTGTCAATCGACTGTCTCACTGGAATTTGCTGCAGAATATGGTACAGGGGTTTTGGCGACGATGGCATACTGATTACCTAACCACACTTCAAGAACGCAATAAATGACAAAATCAACAACCAAACCTCAAAATCGGCGACGTTGAAGTTCTTAAGGAACCCAAGCTACCACCAACACAATGGGTTATCGGACGAGTTGAAGATGTGAACCGAGGGACAGACAACCTAGTACGAGTCGCAACTATCAGAACTGCAAGAGGCACACTGATTCGGCCTATCTCAAAGTTGGCGATTCTTCCCACTTCCTGAAACTTCGTTCCAGGGGGGCCAAGATGTTCAAGATCCATCGTTTAAAATATTCAATTACTTATTTAACTAGATAATCTATTATTTTGACTGCCTCAAAGAATTATCGTTTAATATTTTCTTCATATAAATTGTTTGGTTTACGAGTATATACATTAAATTCATAATTTTCATTCACGTTTCATATGTATAACTACTTCTGTTATTCACTGTACTTGCCATGATTTATGTTTCTTTTACCTAATCAGTAAATTTTTGTTAATTTGTTACGCATTAATGATCATAATGAACTTCAATTGAACATGCTCGCGCACTTGCACCGGTACCTTTTTTTGTGGTTTAATTTTACCTAATTAATAATTCCTATTTGGTGCCTTCGTTCGTTTCGCGACAAGTGTGCAAGCATCTTCTCGTTCACTTCGCAGAATATCCCAACAGCGTTAAGACCGATCTTTGGTAATAAATCAAGTACATCATTATTTGTTAATTCATATACATACTCGTATCCAATTTGATAAATTCAATAAAGTTGAATTCGTTTAATTGAACATTTTTTGATTGTGAATTTCATATTCGTTCTAATCGTTAACAGGGCCATTACGATCCCGCTTCACTGCCTTCCTACTAGTCCGCATGTGGATTTGGCCGATTTCACCTCAAGTAACATCGGCAGGCCCCTCGGATTCGCATCACTTTTTTAATAATGTCAATTCAAATGCTGGTGTGAGCATGCACGTGCCGAATTCGTATAAATATGCAGGTCTTAAAATTCCTGAACCCAAGAATGCAGTTACAGCAGCATTTTAATGGTAGGTTTAGAGAGACCGGCTAATGAAATTGTTGCTTAGCAAATGGACATTTCCACCAGCTCAAACACTTTTAACCTCATATCTAGCAAAAAAAACAAAAAAAATACCAAAACAAAAAACAAGCTAAACACTATTTTCAAAACTTAAAGTGTCAAAAGGACCCGATGGAGCTAAACGATGTATTTAAAAAAAAAAACAGAGCAGTAGCTCAAAGCTCTTCAAATCAAAAAATAAATAAATAAAATAGTATTGTGATTGTGAGTGCGAAACAGCCAGGAGAAAAAGAAGTCATAAATAGCTTAAAATTGTTGGAATAATACCAGGAGGCGAAAGAAACTACTTAAAGGCTCAAAACGAATTAAGGTCAATCTGCAGAAGGACTGAAACTACATGATGCAGTTTATAGTGGTAGAAACTGGTACAATAAATAAGAAAGTAAAACCAACAAATGTGCACTCAAAATTCCACTCCCGAATTCAGATCATAATCACCCCTATCGCCAAAGAAATTTCCCTGGAGTTTTTTCCCATTTTGGGAAAATTGGTATCGTTCGAAATGAGAAAAGAATTTTCCCCTAGAAAAATAGCTATCGTGAATAACTCTTTCTTGGGAACTTTGTCATTATTTTAGGTTGAATTTTTCCGTAGGTAGTTTGTCGGGGAACAAAAGTTTTGAGAATGTAAGTACATATTTGTTTACAAATTATTAAAAGAAATATTTATAAAAAAAACAAACTTATTTTAAGGTCGAATGCAACAAACAAGAGAAAATGGGAGATCCATGTAGGTTTAATGGAAAAATATCCAGATATTGCTACGGGGCATTCTAAAAGAACAAAAGATGAAGTGCAGAGCATTTGGAAGGCGATCGAAAAAGAACTAAATAGTATTAGGCCCCCATCGAAATCTGCATTTGAGTGGAAAAGGGTACATTTTTATTATTTTGTTATTTTTATAATTTATTGACTCTTAAATTTCATTTATGCCAGGTTTGAAGTGATAAGAAGAAATACATAAAAAAAATGTCAGTTCAGTTCAGATTAATCATGTATCTAAAATACTTACGAGTAGGGCATTTAAACTAAAGTATCCCTTTCTATTGTAGTATAAATGCTTATTTTTCGGAGGAGAAATTATCCGAATGTGACTGATTTTTAGCCATTGTATGTTGGTACGACACGTTTCGTTGGAAAATGGATTTCGTGGGAGATTCACGATGGGAAACTTTTGTTCCCTGGTAACATTTTATTTCCGGGGAAAATAAGTTCACATGAAATTGGCGATAGGGCTGAATATGGCTCACTTCTTACCCAAAACCAAACTGCAAATCAAATTCTCTATGCACCTACATAACTTAATCGAAGATCGGGATTGGACTAAGCCTATGGGCTGTAACTGTATATGAAATTCATAATATTCTGGAAAAAGGAAAACTAAACAAAGCACCTGGGAAAGACAGGATTACATATGCATTTTTCATAAATGCCACGGGTATCTGGGGCAACTGTCGGCTGCATTTAGTTGGATGTTGAATGACTAGAATAGAGGAAGCCTTTAGCAAAACAATAACTTTTTCGCATATTCAAAATAGGGGACATAAATCAACCCACAATCTAGAGAGGTTTCTCTTTCAATGACGGCATTTGGAAGAATATTATGGGACTCCCTAACGAGAGGCTGAGTATGCATGGATGGAAAGAAATGGCAACTTGGCAGTCTTTCATCTGTGACTGGCAGAAAATGACAGCGTATCTACGCATTTTTTGTCGACTTGGAAGTTGCATTCGACAAAATTTCAAAGAAATTACTCGTCAATAAAAAGCGGGTAACAATGGTGCGATGGTAAGCAAAAATGCCTGCGCTGTGGCAACATTATAAGGGTACTGTACCAATTACAGAAAAAATAACAAAATCCTTTTAGCGCACGCTAATTATAAAAAAAAAAATTACACTAATTCTACTACTTTCAAAGGATGTGGAGCAGAGAATCAGTGCAACGAACTGCAGCAGGAATCCAATCGGGCAATGTTTCCTGCAAAAAATAAACATCAATCTAAGTGCGAAGTGAAAATCGTTTAAGGTGGTTTGTAGGGCGATCCCAACTTAAGGTGCTCAGGTCTGCGCAGTGGCATAGCGAGGGGAGGGCTGCAGGTTATTTTTTTTTTTAAATATGTATATACAATTAACAAAACGGATTCTTTTTTTAGTCAAACGAATTTATTAACAAAGTTCACCAGCATTAACACTGCTTCACGGTAAGTAATCAGGCATCAGGGTGGCGACGGTGTAGAGGTTAGTGTGTTGGGTTGTGACCCGTGCGGTGCAGGTTCAATCCCCATGGGGAACAACAACATACACCACCCATTCAATGCCTCTATACCAAAAGGAAGATTTCTTCCTGGTAGTACAATAGACCGTTACCGAGTCTGAGTGCTCTGGGATTTGGATTTCCTTTTTTTTTAAAAAAAAAAAAAAAGTAATCGGGCATTCCTTGTGTTGCTTAACAACAAAATCCATGTAGTTCAAATATAGTCGTCAATAGTTATGGCTCCGACTCCGGCTCTGTCTCTGATTCTCTCATTGAACACATTGACACTGAGACTGATAAAGCATTGTAATCAGCTAAACATTTTGATGATATGGGAAAGTGGCCAAATGATATAGATGAAAATATGAGATTGCTTCTTATACAGCGCGGTCCAACGACCTTGCCACGTCGAATCAATCGGTTATCACCGCAATTAAACGACGCGACGTAGGGCGTGGTTAGTACTTAGATGGAGGACCACTTGGGAATACCGCGTATTGTTGGCACCTCTTGCGAACGTCTGACAAACATCCAAGAGAATCAAATTGTCATGAGAAAGCTTCTCAAATTTGCCGTTCGGATTCGGCGTAAAACTGTAGGTCTCCTCCACTTCGCATGAAAGTGATTGGAGAAGCTAGGTTCAGGACCTGTATGGCCCATTAAGACCTGATTTGTATGTATGCACTTATACAGGCGGTCCAGAAGTAGTGCAGCATGTAAGCGACACGGTTTCTGCTGCACCAATCGACAGGAACGACGAGGCGGCTAACGAAAGAATGTTTTTATCGCATGTTGACTAACGGCGAAAAAGTATTACGTTCTTGGATGACTTATTCCCTTCTAAATCGTCATTATTTTGCTTTAGTTGCCGTTTGTTTGAAATTCCGGCCAAAAAAAACGTATAGTTATGCGCATATGATGTTTTTAAAAACTGGCAACAACGAAATCCCAAAGCAGCCAGGTATGAATCAATTCCTCAACACAACCAAAATCTTCGCAAATGAAAGGAGTTAGAGGCCAGACTTCGAACAGGAGAGACAATTAAAAAAGAAACAAACAAATTTCAAGAAATTCTTACTAGAATGGTCGACATTATTATATTCCTAGCGAATTTTGCTTTTCCTGGCCACAGAGAAGAAATTACCAGTGCAAATAGGAGCAACTTTTAAGAACTGGTGCACCTACTCGCAAATTACGATCCACTGCTTCGAGAACACATTTTACGAATAAAAATGGGTGGAAGAACTATCACTTATATGTCACCACAAATTCAAAATGAGTTCATTAATATTTTAGGAGATAACGTTCCTCAAGGAATTTTCTTTTAAGTTGAATGTATCAGATGTTTCACACAAAGATCAAATCAGTCAAGTATTGCGTTTTCTTAAAATTGAAAATCAGAAAGTAGTAGTAATGGAATCTTTTATTGATTTTATTGAAACAAAGAACAAAATCGCTGAAGTCTGAATGATTTTAAGTAAACTAATAGCTGATGGTCTTGATATAATGGATTGTAGAGGTCAAGCATATGACAAAGCTGCAGTCATGGGTGGAAAATATACGGGAGTGCAGCAAAGACTGAAATACATGAGCCCCAAAGCTCCAATCACTCTTTGAACTTGATTTGTTTACATGCTGCTGCTGTTGAGCCAAATTCGGTCACTTTTTCGGTACGCATATATTTGGGAAGTTCTGCTTTGTACTTCAGGCAGAGCATTGAAGAGGCTGCAAGAAACAAGATGGAGCGCAAGTGCTGTAGTCGAGAATACCTGGAACCATTATGAGGGCATTTGTAAAACCTTGGAAAAACTGACGGAGGGAGACGAAAACCTAAACACACGGACGGATGCAGGAGCATTGCTAATAGCATTGCATATGTCTTTTTTGGGCTTTTGGAAACCAATACTGCACGAAGTTAATGATGCCCAGATATACTTGCAAACAGACGGACGCAAGCTTCATCAATATGCTCAAAAAATAAATGCATTACAGATCTTCCTTACATAAAAACGAGATGAATTGGGAGACGGCGCTTTTACTTATGGTAACAAATTATGTCAAAAACTTGGAATTTTAATGGAACGTCCCAGGAAAATAAAAAAAAAAACATATTTTTGGTGGCGGAAATATAGATGCTGGGGTGGAATCGGCTAAGGTGATTGTTGATAGTTGACAATCAAAATCATACCTTTACGTCCACGTTAGGTGATAATCAAATTGACAATCACCTTTTTGCCATCAATTTCATGTGACAGCTATTTAGGTATCGCTTTCATACATTTTTGTTATTTTCATAGGTATGCACCTCGGCTTCAACTCCAAATAAATTAAATGCTTTAGTGAAAAAAGAATATATATTAATTAAATTCAAATAAAAAAGTGAAATTGGAAAATTCGTGAAGTGCAATGTTTACTTCATTAGAACTTTTCTACACAAATGAAGAAAATAATTTTTTGAAAATAATTACACAAATTTCCAACTATTAAGAAGAAAAATGAGAAATAAAGCAAATATCTTGGAACTTTCAAACCCGATGAAAGAATTCATAGAATTATAAATATTCATTGTTGATTGCTATCATTTATTATTGTGTATTTTAGATTTTTGAAAAACTTTCGCTTATCAAAAGAAGCGTTTGTGTTTGTTTTGGGACTGCTTGATTTACCAACTGGAATAAGGTCAACGCATGTTCCACCCATCCTTCAATTGGCTGCAACTTAAAATCCTTCTTGGGGGTGGTGGCTATCAGACAAGTTGAGGCTGACTGGGCTGCACCAATGGGTCAAAGTACGGTGGCTGAATTTACTGCTGCAGTCATTAAAAAATGCAGTCAATACTTTGTCCATTTATGATAAAGTTTTTGCCTAAGGACTCAACAAAATCATATTTGAAATATAAATCATGAAAAATAAACACACATCAGCTGCTCGGAATGACAGCGTCGGCAAGGAAGTGACGTTTAAAACTCTAAGTGCTGCCAATAAACAATCATTTTTTAGTGATCGCTTTATGCAGAGCAAAGAGGAGTTGATAATCAAAAAGCGACAATCAACTATCACCTTAGCCGATTCTACCCCTGATTTATGCTATAAAAATGAACTGCGACGAAAATTATTTTCTTCCCTACTAAGGGTCAGTGCTGAAATACAACAAAAATTTCGACAGGTACGAAATTTGGCGACAAAGTTCAACTTTCTCACCCCAGCCAAACTCTTTGATAAAAACTATGAAACCAATTCAGATGTTGCACCTTATGAGGATGACATTGATAAGGATGAATTTGAGATCTAACGCGTACAGTTAAGAGCAATTATATCTTCTACAGGAAAAACAAATGCACTCGCCAATAAAAGCCCACTCGAACTATTATAATATATTGTTGCATGTTTGCTTGAACTGTGTCATTCAGCATTAATTAGTCAACTGCGCCATCTAGTAGAGAGTAAAAGTAGCCATATTACCGATTTTGGCAGCATTGGAATTGCAGTTTGAGTAGCTGTGGTATAACTTGGTATGTTGTTCTCGAACCTTCTGAACTTAACGAACCTTCTCCACGAATCTGGAAATTTCGAGAGGTGTCACTAGGAGATATAAATAGATGTCGCAGGAGCACCCAAGACATTCGAGTTGTGAACCGCGATAAAGAAGGGCGATAGATGACAGTAGTGAAAAGTATAGAGAATATTGAATAAGAGAAAAGTGATTGTTTATTTAAAGTGATTAATTGTGAAAGTGAATTGTTGAATTAAATAAGGGAATTATTAGAATAATAATCAAGAATTAAATTGAAAGAGAACTAATAAAGAAAATTAAATAGAATTACGTTTTATCTTTTCGAATCCTAGCCTGGATGTAACAATATATTACAGTTTAGACTGGAAATTAGTCTGCGTTACATAAGAATAATGCTTCGTCTTTTTCTCACAATTGCAATAAGTAATGCCGGCTGTGAAAGGAGTTTCTCAAAATTGAAGCTTATTAAAAATTATTTAAGGTCCAGGGCACTCTAAGGCTATTTGATCTGGGTATCATATAGCTATAGAGTAGGAAATCACAGAGACCATCGATGCTGAAAGAATAATAAGAGATTTTGCAATGATGAAAAGTAGGAAAATAAAATTTTAAAGAATTTTTCTGTAATTAAATAAAAGAGTTTCCTGTAAATAAAAAAAAATGTATTACATAATATGTACCTACCTGCATTATGTACCTAACCTATATAACTTTTTTTCCTTTTACTAAAAACTAAATGAAATGCCTTCATCCTTTCATTTAAAAATTATTTTTTTAAACAAATTTTAGTTATGAAATTATTTATTCATTTATTAATGAATTTAATTAATTAATAAACAAAAATAATTTAATGTAATTAATTTAATAAAATAATTTAATGCAATATAATTTACTGTAGTTAAATTAAAAAATTTCCAAAGCTAAAGAAAAAAATAAATAAATGGAAAATAAATTACAAATAAATAATCGAATCCTGGTTTTCGGAAGCATTTTAATTTAGATAATTTAAGCCAATGGAAATTGCCGTTGTTTTTTTGATATCCTGAGGTAAGTAATTTTTATCCGCTTAGAGATTGGGAAATCGGAAAGTAACCAATATGGTAACATTTAATTTACATTAAACTTGCGGCTTCATTTTTGCTTCACTTGTTACAAAGTAGTACCTACGTACAACAGTTGACAACATTTTAAAGAGAAATTTTATCAAGTTTATTGACATACAAATGTGTAGGTATAGCTGGTAGAAACCGTAAACAAAGTCTCTATTTTTAGTGTGTGAAAAAATGACTAGGGGCTTCATAAATTGGGTCTGCCCCGGGCGGCCCCAACCCACTGCCCTACGCCACTGCTGTACGGCACCAATTTTTTACCACAGTTCGGTTAAAACGTAGTCTCACTGGCAACGTAGTCTCACTACAACATCAAGCAGCGAATATTCTGACTCAAATGTTTTCACTAGACTATGAATTCCTTGTTTAGTGGGATGAGAATTATGGCCGAAAATTGGCATTAACGCTCTTAAAGTTGCGACCACCGACTCGGAATTTCGGTAGTAAATATTAATTATTTGTAAACGTTGCTCCTTCGTGCACTTCACCATAATGAATATTTTGACACCGAAAGTTTAAAGTTGCCAAGTCGCTAATGAAAGACCCTTTATGTTAGCTTTTTTTCCAAAATGAGACCCAAGTATTTAGCTTTATCAGCTTGTACCCAAGTGCGGTCACGTTGGAATTCCAAGCACACCACAATTCACGACACCACCCCTTAAGCCAAAATGAAAAACCAAAAAACTTCACTGAATCGGGCTGTTTCATATTTCATGTTAGACGCTTTCGCCTCTCAAAATATTTTTACATATGTAAATTCCTTTCCGGGAATTAACATGTTTGACGATCTGTTTCATTGTCTTCTGAGTCTTGCTTTTTGTTCAATTTTGTAGAAATTTCCGCTTCTTCGGGTATCTCAAAGTTTTCATCGCTCGTCCAGGGGATATTTTCTCTGACAATTTCTTACTATTTCAAATTTATTCACCAGAATCAGGTCACATTTTTCTTTTCTATAACAATGGTTTTCAGGCGTTGCTTCTTGTAATTCTGCTTTGTTTTTAGTTTTCCAATTTAACTTTGGGTGCAATCGAACAACGCATTTTCTATTTTTTTTTTGTTTAAATCATATATGTATGTCAACTGTAAGACATTTAACAGTTTTCTTTTTCAAATCGTGCTACAAGAAATGTGTTGGGTAAAAAGTAGTAAGATTCTCGGTGGAACGGTAATATCTTGCTCTCTCGATATCGCTCTGTTTTATGAATTTTTCGAGTTATAGAACGCGGCATTGAGTAAAATATTAGTAAAAATTCGGACAAATTAGTTCGAATTCGTAAGTAAAGGAACGGAACTTATAAATATAACCTCTATCGCACTGGCAGCGAATTTTTTGCCAGAATTGACTATTCACTAATATCTTAAAAATATGATTCAAATTTTTAATAAAATATGTTTTTATTTACTCACGAGTTCATCACCTTAGTTACTTTAATTTGTACACAGTCACACATTCAATATTTTGTTGCTTAAACCAACAAAACTTTTTTACTAAGGTAGTTTCACGTGCGACGTAGTTTGGAACTTCCTCTTCTTCGGAGTAAACATCAACTCAACGCGTGACATCCTAGAGGAGATCCGACGGAGAATTACTCTAGGCAACCGCTGCTACTTCGGTTGAGAAAAAGCAGAGGATGGAAGGCTGCAGTATTTTAGGAGTAGACTATTGACGTTAAGTAAGCCACAACTAATCCAAAAATCACCTAACGGTATTTTCAACAGACATACAAATTTGACAAATTCCTGGTAGAAACAACTTTCACCAAAAATCATCCAACATTAATCCTTGCTACCTTAATACATCGCCCTCGTCATCCCATCGGCTTGCTTGTTGACTAACTTTTTATAACAAAAAAAAATACCCATTACAAGCAATATTTTAGCTTCGTCAATAATTCAGGACTAACAGGAACTAACATAAGAGTAGCTTTCTCGTAACTTGCGGCAATATGCCATCCCCCACACTTGATGAATAAATTTAATGAAACCACTCCTGCTGAAAGTTGTACATCAAGCAAACTAACTTGCGCTCCCATGATACACCCTTTGATTCGCTACAAACCACGCACCGCCTCGTCGTCAAAACCCTCTTTTCGTTCTTATTTTCTAACAGAATAATATCAATCCCTCCACAGAAAAATAACCACAGAGTTCCTCAGCTCAAATTGTATAGTCTGGCATTTATTCTACCACTCTCTATTCAAACATCAACCAGCATCCCTATAGTGTTCCACCCCTACTCTGCTGGTTTCCACGCAATTAATTAATTTAAGTTGACAGTTTCATTGATTTCGTTGGCTAAAATCTCATTTGGTAGGATGCAACCTTGGCAACCAGACTTTATCGAATAGTCGACATTCAATACACACCCCACTGGTAAAATACCATAAAGAACCATTCACTGGAAGGCATTAATAGGATTGCCTTTGGCCATGCTGAGGACTTATGTAAAAGGAAACGCTCTGAGTTCTTGTCCTTCGTAACAAAAAACGTCTCTCCAAATGTATTTGTGTCTTACTTAAATTGATTATGACTGTGAGTGAGGGCAATATATCACCATGAATGATGTGAAATGTTAACAAATGAAAATACACGCAAAAATAAATAAATTATATGGTAATGCTGCTTAAGAACAACGAGGTAGGCTTCCTTTGTTAATTTGTACACGCGGTTGGCTTGTCCCCTAAACATGCGACGTAGGCCATTGCATGTGGAATGTAGTTCTGCTCGTAGACACCCGTAAAAAGATGTGCATGGGGTCCGCTTGCAAAAACACCAACATCATCCCCACCATGTGTCTCAGAGTCTAACGGTACCGTGGCAGGGAATCTAAAATTCTACAGGAATATGGTCAATACTTCTTCATACTGGTCATATTGTATAGTGTAACCCTCACCTTATCTCTCATATTAGTCTGCAGCAGATTTCGTCTGCGGCCTTGCGCCATATTACTGTCGAATCCAGGACCATTTGCATAGCTTAGTGTAGCGTAGGGAAACTCATCATTGCCCAATTGGCCATTGGATATACCAAAGATGTCATTTTTCCTACTGGAGTACCCAGCTACCGACATTGTATGAGAATGATCCGACGTAACAACAATCAAAGTATCCGATTCACTTGTCTTTTGACGGGCCAATTCAATTGCCTTATGGAATTCCATAGTCTCGTCCAAGGCCCTCACAGCTTCCGTGTCATGGTGGGCATGGTCAATGCGACCGCCTTCAACAAACAAAAAGTAACCTCGATTCTGATTCTCGAGAACGTCAAGTGCTTTTGCCACCATCTCGGCTAAGCTCGGAATGGTTTTATTATCAGCATCCACATGGAAGGGCATATGCGAGGTAGCAAAAAGTCCCATTAAAAACTCAACATCCTTAGGCACCTACATACACACAAAGAAATATGAGTTATTAAAGGTAAAGTTCAGTGGAGAACAATAAAAGCACTACGTACAGCTGACAATTCCTCTTTGGTCTGTACAAATGCAGCTGCACTATTATGAATTCCCTTCCATTTGTCAATCAAATTTTGATTGTCCTGGCGTTTCCCTTCACCACCCAAGATGTCCTTTTGCCATTTGGGTAGAAATTGCTCCCTTCCTCCGCCCATTATTACATTTAAATTTCGCCCCACCGTCCCGTATATCAATTGTTGTGCGATATCCTCACACTGTTCGGGATCCTCGCCATCGTTGCGAATTTCCGCATCGTTCTCCCAGTTGCGATTCGCCGTATGAGCATACACGCCAGCTGGGGAGGCATGGGTGACTGCGGTAGTTGTTATAAGACCTGTAAATGAAACATGAACAAATATAAAAAAAATAATGAATTGTCTTTTTACCTCTATACAAATACAGTGAAGGTCGAAAGTGAGCGAGCTTTGGATATTATAAAAAATACGGAACCTCATGAATCTGTCTATGTCTATACCGTTCAATTGACACTGGATACGTAACCAGTGTCAATTGAACGATATTTGTATAAAACAATTTCGGTTATGTTTCTTAAGCAAGTCGTTAGAATTGCAAATCAAAACTTCAGCTTCGTTTTACAGTACAGAAAAGCATTGACTTACAATACCTATAGTCTATGGAGAATTTTCTGGAATGAAATGTATGACTGGTAGGTAGAGACGTCAAAGAATTCAACTGAAAATTGTTCACACAAATCTGTGAGGACAAAGTTTTTTTTTGTATAATGTTCGCGCACAAGTGATTTTTTTATAACTCTTTTATTGTAATAGCTACACAGCGCGGACGTTAAGGAAATTAGGATAAGGAGAAAGGGAGAGATGCCGATGCACGTTGGTTTTGAATGTTTGTAGATACCAATGTGGATGCAAAATGGAGCGGGAAAGAGCATTCCACATCCGCGTTGTTCTTCTTAGGAAAGATTCTTTGTATTCCAGTGTACTTCCAAATACAGCCTTCAGGGTGAACTAACGCGCATTCCTTGCACAGCGGGTATTGCGGTTGAAATGTTCGTTGCAGTTAAAGTTCCACGCCCGAAGATGAGGGGCATGAACTAAGAAACGAATATGAGAAGCCAAGGGAACTGTCATCAGCAAATACGTAGATTAGATTAGAGGGAACATACGGGAGATATTTACAAATGAGGAAGAGAGTCGGAGACAAAACAGAGCCTTGGGGAACACCAGCACTTATTTGCGGAGTTGCAGACTTGACAGCGCCCAAAACAACTTAAATTGAACTGTCGGAAAGGTAGTTTTAAATCCATTGAAGAAGACTATCATCGATTTCAAATGCACGCGTTTTCGACATTGCAAGCTCTGTCAAACAAATTTGAAATATCAACCGCAACGATCTTACTTTCACCACCATGGTGAAGAGATTGTAACTTTTTGTTTAGATATGTCATCAAATCACCACTGGACCTGTTACTGCGAAAACTGTACTACCGGTCAATAAGAAGTTTTCGAGATTCAAGATATTTCACGAGCTGACGGTTAGACCAAGAGCCCGAAGTAATTTGTCGGTCTGAGAGGTAACCGAAAGATATTTCCATTACTGTGTGGCCTGAGTAGAGAGTATATCGAAAATAACAGTCTGGCAGCAAATCGTGGCAGCCGAAGCGTGTGACAACGCGTTGAATAGGCGTCATTTTCCACAATAGTAATAATAAGCCCTAAGCAACAGAGTAGATCAGGTTAAACATGAAAATATTGGTTTAAGGCGTTTTGCATGCAGCGAAGCCCTTGCCAGACGCGACCAAAGTCTAGGATCAAACCCATTTTTAAATATTTGACATAACCGAAAGTAATTTTCACTAAACATAGAACATGATCTCTTCAACATGAAAACATGAGTCCACGACGTTTTTCACGCAGCGAAGTCCTTGCCAGACGCTGCAGAGGGTCACAATTCTAATAAAGTCAGACAGAGCATCAAACTCGTTAGAAGATGAGTTTCTGTCCAGATTTGGGCTTCTATAAATAATGGAGTAGTGAATTAATTGCCTACGGACACGAAATTTCGGCCAAATGAAATTGAATTCCGGATTGGTACATTAGTCGTATTGTGGTTGAACTTGCTAGGCCACGTCCTTACGGACATAGACGACTAGCCCGCGCTAAAGGCACTAATTTCTACCCCGGTGGAATGAACTCCGTTAAATCAGAGCTAGCGCTAACCTGTGTTTCGGTCCTGCCAAAATATCTGGATTTGTATGGTATACATGGGCGTACAAAGAAAAACATTCTTTCTTAACCCATGGATGTTGCTCACATCCACTGTAAAATTCCTACACATTACAAAAGCTAAACATAAAAAAGCACAAACTCTAATGCTCCTAAACGAAACCTTGAAGCGAAGATCTGCACAGTGTTCCAAAACAAATTACCGCAGGTATTATGCCTATAACGGTAAATTGTTTTGGTCCACAAACAAAATCAACAGCAACACGACCGCTACCCGCCAGATGCTTTTCCTACCCAAGCATAACAAGTGCACGCACGAACATATACGACACTTGCTACAGTCAAGAAAGCAGCACCATATGAATGGGATTGCCCTAAAGCTAGTATTACACGATATGTTGAATGAACATACGAACATACGTCTGGCGTATGATGGCCTATCACACGATATGTTGAATCTGTCCCAAAGTAACAAATTGTTTGTTGACAAAATATGCTAACAAACAGTTTGCTATCATATTTTTTCAGCACACAGAAGACCTATCACACGATATGTTGAATTCGGTTTGCTGAGAAATTTGAAGACCCGTATGATTATATGCTGAACAAATTTACAGATCGCGATTTGTGTGTGTTGTATTTATCGATTTTCTGCGATTCTGGTGAAATGTACGTGTAGTTTATAAAACTGTAGTGTATGGTATAAGTTAACAAACGAAACCTAAGCTGATACCAATGTTGCCATATTCACAGTTTTACAAATGTAAATTACAGTTTTTTAGACAAGCTTACAGTTTTTAAAATTACCTCGTAGTACACATTACAGTTTTTTTTTTAAATTTCAATAAAAGTTTAATTTTTTTTTTTAATTTCTTTAATACAAAATGAAAATGTGATTTAAATCGTAGTTTGTACTATCGTATTTAAGCTTGTTATTTTATTTAAAATGATTTGTTTTGTGTTATTTTTGTTTAATAAAATTTAAAAAAAAGCAAAAATCTTTTCGTTTTTGAAGGTTTGTGGGTTTGAACGATTGTGGGTTTTTTCATAATGCTTTTTTAAAGGCGTATCGACTTGATCCTCGTTGTGTGTATCTTTTCACTTTGTCCAGTGCGACCTGCTTTGGTTTTTTGGAAATGGTTTTATGATTCGTTTTTATGATTTTTTTTTTCAGTCGACTGTCCCTACTCATTGTAATGGATATACTCTGCCAATGACAAGCTATTGTTACTGCACAGATGTTCCTAATGATGGCGTTGTAAATCCATTAAAAACACTGTCCGTCTCTTTCCTTCTCGATGTCGGCGGCGTTGCCAGTCGCTAACAACAATAGAAACACAAAAAACACGTGCGGAGAGTTCAAAATGTATCGAAACTTCAAAAACATCAAAACCGTATGCTGAAAAATGTGGCGTATGCTCACGAGCCTACTTTAGCTCGTCAGCATACATCATACGAGTCAGCATACGCCGAAAATTTGTCTGAATGTTAGCAAACGGTCCCAAAAGAGTTATCACACGATACGTTCAAGTCGCCAACATACATATGCTGACTAGCCAACAAATTTGTCAACAAACAACTTTTAGCATACGTATGATGACAAAAATTTCGATATCACACGATATGTTGTGATTGGGACACATTTTTCAGCAAACGTTTGCTGATTCAATATATCGTGTAATACTAGCTTAACACTTGGCTTTTTTTCTCTATACTAGAGCTGCACTGGCACCCGCGGCCACGGGCACGGACTATTTAGTTCCTTTTTTCTTTTCCACAGCGGGAAACGATAAAAAATGCATGTGTTCGCGTCGGTCGGGAGGCATATGGGAACTGGCTCTAACCCGCAGCGGAGATGAAGATGCTTCGCATGACAGCAAGAGTAACAAAGCTTGATCGAATAAGAAGTTACAAAATCTGACGATGCCTTCACGTCAAAGAACCTATCTTATAGAAATGCTAATAATTTTTTATAAATAAAAACTCGAATTATAACTACCTCGACAGCCAAAAATTTGTACTTTCACATACGTTTTCCCAGCAGGAATAGATGAAATGTATCATCAAATGTTCGTAATGCGTAATAAATGAGCATTGCAGGTATTAATGATGGAAATATCTGGCCTTATGTCCATTGCTATTTCCAAAATGTTTCTGAAGCTGATGGCGATACGTTAAACGAACATAATGGAAGTACGATGCGACATGACAAATTTCAAAATTTATTTGACTGAGGCTAACGAATCTTTCATTAAATCCGCCGTAGGTAAAGCATCCCCGAAATACGACCATTAAATACGTTGGAGTCTCTCGATACAAAGCGTGACATTTCTCACACGCAGGTAGATCCTTGAGATTCTTCTCGTCGCGGCAGATTTAATGATAGGGTGTTTATCAAAGAAGAACTGGGGGTTGCCTTAGTAAAAATATCACGTACATGCGATTCGTATTAGGTTTGCCCAACTGATTTTGATGCAAGAAAAGTAGATTTTACGTATTCGGAACTGTTGAAGTTAAGAGGAGTGAGGATTCCTAATGTTCAGTGCTCCATGGTTCCAAGGAGTAAGGAGAGATAAGAGAGAGTAAGGTAAGTTTCACAATGCGCTTTCTTTGGTAAGGTTTTTCTTACTAAATTCTTTCCATTTAGAGTGCACTGAAATCACTCAAATCTTATTGAGCACAAAATAATATTAATCATTTAAAGCGGAAATACCAATCTCTCAAATGAATAAAAACACAAAACGTTTAGTATTGGGGCGAGAGACGTCCGAATTTTGGGAACTAGTTGATATTCGTTCTTACTACAACCGAGTATTGAATCGAAGTATTATCCCTTTGGTGGAGCAATGACTTAGTATTAACCGAGTGCGATGAGCTCGGATTAGGGCTAAAACTTTGTCAAGAAATCGAGGGTTAATGTATTAAAATTCATCAGCCACTGTCCAATGTTTCCACTCTTTGTTCTATCAAGAATATTGGTGGTTGGTTTTATTGCTGAATTTGTGGTATGTTGTCATTCTTGGTGGTTCCTGTTCATCTATACTAATATTATAAAGAGGAAAGATTTGATTGTTTCTTTGTTTTGAATAGGCTCCGAAACTACTGGACCGATTTCAAAAATGTTAGCATTAGAAGCCGACATTATCCCTGGCTACTTTTCACGGAGGGAAAATGCTTCATCCGCTGTCCGGAATCGGAGATCTAATCTGATATCTAAGAAAAGTTGTAACTCTCGACTGCTTTCTAGCTCCTAGCTTTGGAATGACTCATCCAAATAAAATAGGATATTTTTTTTAATATAAAGCTCAATTATCTACAAAGATTTTAAAATATGAATCATCTTTGTAGGTTATCCTGAAGTTGAACAATAAGCATAAAACTATAAATTGTATACAATTAAAAAAAAAGGAAAATGTTCGATTAAAGCTAGATCGTTTGATTTTCCCAGCGCTCAGTGGAGGAAAATTTGTGTGAGTGTGCGGCACAAATCTGTTTATCTCTCTCTGTACCTTTTGTGCTGTGTGATTTTTCTTTCTTTTTTTTATGCACCTTTTGTAGTTTGTGTTGTAGCTTTTTTTCTACCTAGTGCCTGTAGATACTCTCACGGCACTCAAACGCAAGAATTGCCACTGAAATAAAAACCAAACCACAATACAACCAGTCTCCCACATAGCCGAATGGGAATGAGCATGATCGTCTAGTGTTCGCTTGCTATTATCATCCACCAATATAAGCAGTGAGCGTCTGAAGCACATCAGAAGAGTATTACCATCTCTACAATGAAGCATATCATTAAGGGTTTTTCTATGGATTTTGTCAAAGAACTTTCAGTTTTGGTGCTTTTGAGAACGAATTATTACGTGGGGTGCTGCCATTCGGTTTTAATTTGATTGTATTTGTATTGTACAGCTGCACAAGTGCAGTTTTTTTTACCATTTGTTTAGGTATATAACATTACGTCGTGGTTATATAATTTTGTATTCTAATTGCCTGATTGTGTCTACCTTTCACAATATACATATAGCGGAAAGGACTGGGAAATAAAAATTTAAATAAAATAAATAAAAAAAAAACACAAATACATCCTTTCATCTCATTATGTACCTGTTTGTATGATGTCTTTGTTTTTCCGGTGAATGAAGCCTGTTTTGCCAATGAATACGGGAATTCCCAAAAGGAAGATCTAAAGTTAGGTAGGGATGCAATCATACAATGGGTTGCTTGAAATCGTTAAACGTTACAAAGCCAAGTATGAAACATACGTCGTGGATGAAATGGCTCAAAATGCGGGATATAAAGTGCTTCGCTTGCCGCCTTATCACTGTGACCTTAATCCAATTGGTTTGGGCTCAAGTGAAAGAGGTTGTAGCAAGCCAAAACTCATTTAAAATGGCTGAAATAAGAGACTTACTTAAGACTTAATTACTCATCGGATTAGTTGAGTAGTGATATTAGAAAATAGTATTTTATGTTTTACAATATTTATAATGAATAAATTGGATTACAGTGATATATTCTTCGTTTTAATTTTTGTTTGTGTTACGAAATTTATATATTTTGTTGGTCTACTGGAGACCCTTAAAAAACGCGCCTAATATTATCTTACCAGAAAAGGAAAAATATAAACGGAATTTATTTCGTTCCGCAATATTTTTATTTTAAACTGGAAGATGGTAACCCTAATAGAATTGCTCTCTGAGTTATGGCGAATTATCATACACACTACGGCAATTCAGTGAGAGCTTTAAAGAGGGACCGATTTATGGAAGTCATTGCAACCAGACTGAGAGACAAACATCCTATCTTCCCTGTACTGACAATTTTTCTTTGACAAGGTATAGTAGAGTATAAAAGGATTTTGCTAGACTTCCAATTAGCACTCAGCTGAGATAAAAACTAAAGTACCCTACGAAATTTGCCAAACAAATTCTAAAGAAAGGCTACAGTCCGCGTGGGCGATCAGTTGAATACCCTATCTATACATTTAATTGAGAGTCTTTGTTGATTTTGGAGCGGGGAAGAGCATTCAACATTCGTGTTGAGCAGCAATGAAAAGATTCTTTGTATTCCACTGTACATTCGAAAAAAAAGGCTGTGAGTGAACTGATGTGCATTCATGGAATTGCGGTTGAAATGTTCTAAAGGTGGAAAGCAGCTGGCTATTTCGTTTGAGCACTTATGGTGGAAATATCGGTGAAATAGCGATAGACAGGAGACATTGCGACGGTCACTGAGAGACTCAAGCGATTTCGCGATATCTCTATCGCCTATAAGGTTTATAGCGCGCTTTTGTCTAGTGGCTCTAAATGGGTTATTGGTGCACCAGACCAGATATGAACGTTGTAACATAGGGATGAATAAATGCCTTATAAATTTAGGCCGAAGGCAATATATATAAGGTTATAGGTAGTTAATTTTAGAACGTCTGCATAAGGACAATTAATTTAGAATAAGTATCCTGTTAATTTTAAGTTTGTCAGTTGATATCTAATATAATAATGAATAAAAAAATGAATTTAAAAAAAACCTTGTAATTTAAGGAAGAATAAATGCCTTATAAATTGTAGGCAGATCAGAATGGGTAAACAATTTTTGACATCGCTTGAGGAAGCCTATACATTTCGCAGCATTCTTGGCGACATCGAATAAGTGGTCATTCCAGTGAATGTTGTCATTCATACATATACCGAGAATGGAAAATCTTTCGGTTTCAGCGATGCAATAGCAAACTTTTAAGGTTTCGCTTCTATGACAGAAGACAGCATTATGTTTTGGAAGCAATAAATTCCACCCTATTGGTTGTATCCCATTGGACTATGCTGTCAAGTTCGGAATTTAATGAGCTTAACATACGTTGCCATTCCAGTTCCACAGCCGAAGATAAGGGGCGTGAACCAGGCAACGAATATGAAAAGCTGTGTGTACTGTCATCAACGAAGGACTAAAGCCGATAAAAAGTTACAGACAGCAGAGCATTTAAAAACATAGGGACGGGCTACAGTCCGCATGGATTTCTATCCCTCATAAGTGGACGTGACAAAAGTATAAATATGGTTGAATTGTTAAGAACGCTCTACATATTTTGTTATATAACATTTAAAGGATTTAATAAAAAAAACAAGCTACGAGTATTGTAAGAAAAACGCTCCCTAGCTCAAACTTTGGTTTTTCAATAAAATTGTTTTATTTAATTGTGGGCGTGTCAGTAGGCGGATTTCAAAAATAAACATGATTATTTCGGGCCCCTAGAGAGAATTTGGTTAAGATATCACCTCTCTAGGTCCAGTTTAAAGGCCTAATATTTGCCGACAGACGGACGGACGGACATGGCTAGATCGACATTACTATCGATGCTGATCATAAATATAGTAACTTTTAGTGGTCTACGGGCAAAGGTTTGTTACAAACTATAAGTCAAAATTAATATACCCTTAGAATAGGGTATAAAAATGAGAAAAAGGGTCGGAGACCAAACGGAGCCTTGGGGAATACCAGCATTTATTTGGTGAGTTGCAGACTTCTAACTGTCTTAAACAACTTGAATTTAATGGTCCGAAAGGAAGTTTCTGATGACAAACTCTGTTAAATGACTTTGAAATATCCAGCCCGATCTTACTTTCACCACCACTTTTCGGTTGGATAAGTCAGCAAATCACCGGTGGACCTGTTGCTGCGAAAACCGTCCTGCCGGTCATAAAGAAGTTTTCGGGTTCAATATAAGATATTTCATAAACTGACGGTTTATCATCGTTTCTATGAGATTGGAAAGAAGGGACGTAAGTCTAATTGGTAGGTACTCGTAGGAGGGGGGAGAAGAAAATTCGCCGTTTTTGTGGTGCAGGCTGGACAAATGCTGTTTTTCTCGGAAAGAGCGCTGAAGAATAGCACTGATAGAAAGCTTACGTAGTGGCCTTGCCAACGTAGAAGAACAACTCTTCAGAACGATATGGGAAATACCATCTGTACCAGTGGATTTGTGTATGCCAAGATCTCTAAGTACTCTTGCCACTGTACAAGTGCGAAAATGGATTGTTCCCACAGAGTAATCTACGCGCTCTAGTAGAGGGGGAGATGAAACACAATCTAGGAGCGTTGAGCCAGCAGCAAAGTGAGCAGCAAGTAGGATGGCTTTATCTGAAGAGCTAACAGCTGGAATGTCATTGTAATTAAGTGTAGGGATAAATGAAGAGGCCTAACTCCAAATCTTTTTAACAAACGACCAAATGTTTTTATTTACCTATGGTCTTTATATGATTTTTTTCTCTCAACTTTTAGTCATAAGCGAATTTGACACGATTAATGTCTGTATTGCCGTTTAGTTCTTACCAATTGGCTTCCTCGTATTGCCGTAGATCTTTTTTAGCGGTTTTTTCTTTAACTATGTGGTTAGTTTATGAGGAATTCGCTGATATGACACAATGGTCTCACGAACATAAAGGCGATGATAAGCCAGCCAGTTGCAAGGAATGCGCATCAGTTTACCCTTAAGCCTGTATTCGGACGTACAAGGAAATACAAGAAATCTTTTCTTAGCCGTACAACACGAATGTGAAAAGCTCTTCCCCGCTCCATTTTTCCTACACATAATAATTTACAAACATTTAAAACCAACGTGCATCAGCATCTCTCCCTATCTTCCAACCCTAATTTTCTTAACGACAGCGCTGTGTAGCTATTACATTATAAGGGTATTCAAAAATTCAATCCTTTAGTGCGAGTACATTATACAAAAAAAAGGCTTGGTTTTTACCTTTTTTTCCTACATTTTTTTTTTTAAGAATTCATCGATTTTCTAATAAGAAATTAAGAAGGGCTTTGTCTACAAATTATGCGAAGAACATGATCTTTATGTCCATCAATTTTGAAAAATCATTACGCTTGATCATTAGGGGACCTATCGAGAGTCTTTTTCTTTTTTATGCTTAACAGCGCGGTTATGATATGGTTTTTAGGGCTCATAACCATCCTCCTTTACTGCCTCCCTATGGTCCGCCTGTGGGACTTTAGCGTTATAATTTAATAAATGTTTTTTATTATCCTTTAAAATCCTACCTGGGGTGATCTGTTGTTGGGCATCTGTTGTTGTGTTGTTAGTTTAAAATGTTTTTCATCGGAAGGTTAAACTCATTTCACATTTTGGTGAACCAGTAGAATTATTTTCTATGCAAAGAATTCTTTCTTTTAAATAAAAAATTAAAAGTCTCATTATAATGTTGGGCTTAACATCATAAAGAAGTTAATTTCTATTTATGTATCTATGTTAATTCGAAAATTGTCGAATGCAATCATTGATTCCAGTTCACCTTTGATTCAAGCACTTCCGTATGGATTTTTCAAAACTATCACCAATATCACACTAATGAGGATGTAATAGAAGTTTTTTTTGTAACATTCAACTTCCTATTTTTAATAAAAGCAAATGTTTCATGCAGCAATAAGTATAGCCGTAAAAGGCGCATAGTCTCGTTTGTTTTGTTAATTTAAACACGAACCAGATGATCTAGAAACTAGAAGCAAATAATATTAAATTGTCGTTGAAGCTGCTGACGGTTCTCGTGCTATGACATTTAATTTGAATTGTTATTCTATACAACCACATGGCCGAATGCTATTTAGAAAGCTATTTTAGATCTATCGGTAGATACGAGGTTGAAAAATGTCTAGTTGTTGCGTCTGACTAGACTTTTTTGCAATATAATGCAGGCAATAATATTCGAGTGTACGCTGCCAATTTGTTCGTGCACTTCCGTCACACCGGTATCTGTTTCCGTACCGCCATGTAACGGAATGATTGCGAATAATGACGTATCCATATTAGCTTAGTGTTATGGCTGCGAGATTAACGATACTTATTCAAGTTCAAAGTTAGGCTCATACATAATGTAGTTTCTTTTTGCATGCAGCTTCTAAAACCTGATGTGGTTTAGTATATATGATTTGTATGGAGTTATTTTTAAGTTTGCAGACGCACACCTCTTTCAAGTGATGTATTAATTCAAAACTGTCAACAGAAAAGTAATGAAGACTGAGCACGCACGAGTGTCTTTTTTTGGATGTTTCGAAACACTTAAATCATCGTCTGGTCTCTGTTGTTTTACAGCAACTTTGCACATACACAACACAATCATACTCAAATTTAGCGATGAAACGAACAAAGTTGGAAAAAAACCTTTAAATAGCAACATTATTAAGGTAGGAAAAGGCAAACGCTTGTTCGTGGAACTCATTTATAGGGTTTCATTTTAAGCCAGTACTAACTTAAGACAGTAATATCTGTCAAACCAATAGAGTACTTCGCAACAACGTCAGTGTCAAATGAAAAAAAAAAAACATCTTCCGAATTAATTGTTTATTGAAATCGGTGAATTTGTATGGCGGGAGGCGTGTTTTGCGCGTACATTTCGTAAATTTTTTTAAATAAAACGAATTATAGCAAATAAAAATATTCCAGAATTAAGAAGAGGTATCCAGACACTATTTTTGAATACTTAAAGTAAACAATATAGGTAATAGGAATGTGTATAAAAAATAAAAGTGAAACTGTGAGAATCACGTGTCAAAAAAATAATAACAACTTTGAACGATTTTCTATACATATATTTTATGCTACTATTTGCAAACGCACAAAAACAATTAATAAATTAATAACAAAATGATACCAAAAAGAAGTGAAAATGCCTGTAAAGTGCTGCATCAAGAGCTGCATTGAAATTGTATCCATCAATTATTTTTTGACGTTTAAGAAAGTGATTCGCTGCTTAAGAAAGAGATAGCTTTGTGAAGAACTCTTGTCAAATTGCAAACTGTCAGTGTCGTTTTTATTCAAAAGTCTGCAATTTTATCGTGATGACATACGTATATGCTTTAAGAACATTACCAAATTTTAAAAATTCGGTTCCAAAACTATGGTTCTGCGCGTCAAACTTATAAAGCACTTGTACCATATAACACCCGACATAATCTATCATCTGAGACCTCCATTAGCGGCAATGTTGACAGTTTCTGCACAACATTAAACAAACTAATTGCACAATGTATTTTCTCAATTGAACCCATATAAATGGCTATTTAATGAAATTGCATGTGTTTTGTTCAAAATCAGAGTTAGTACTGCCTTAAAACATAGGGGAAGCCCACAGTCCGCTTGGGTGAACTCCTGGATACCATATTCCTATTCCAATCCCTCATAACTGGGCGTGGCAAACATTTAAGTATGGGTGAATTCTTAAGAACGATCTTCATATTAAGTTCTACAAGAATTTTATCGAAAAAACCATCTTTTGGCAAAAAAAAAACCCTTAAAAGTAGGCATGGCAGAGCAACGGAGCAAATACACGATACTGTATAATATTGTGCCAATGATAGCCACTATGCTCTGTTTCGTTCAATTTCGTTCACTTTCACGAACTTAAGTGACCGCGATTAAAATGGCTCATTACATTAGGTCCGTTCGCGTACTTTATGTGTAGAAAAATGAAAAGTGTCAAATCTCCAAAATCGAGAGAGAATCCTCTCATTTCTAAGAAAAGTACGCGAACGCTTTTGTGTAAAAACTTCTTAGTTTGGCTTGAAAAGAAGCAACGGCTGTTTTTTTTTTTGCTGGCAAACTCATAGCATTTCATCATTTGACAGTTTTCATTTTCTTACCAGCTGAAATTCTGTGTGAAGAAAAATGAACGAAAGTACATTTTTCTTTCGTTCATCTGTTTACCATTTTCTCAGTACGCGAACGCGTTTGTGTAGTTTTGCACGAAAGTTTATATAAACTTACGTTTGCATATTAGTTCGCGAACGGACCTATTGTTATGTACGGAAGTTTCAAATTTGACAGTTGTGTGTGTATCCCATTTTTTTGTTGTGATGGAAACAACGCTCGCATGTATATGTTTTTTGTTCGGACCTGCACAGTAGAATGACCAAGTGTATTAGTTTTGGTTCGCGCTATAACAGCTGTTTGCTGCCAGAAGCATTATGGCCACTTTTCGTGTTGACGATGCTTCTAGTAGCTTATCGTTTGGTTTTGTTACTAGCTTAAGCTCTCATAAGTTTATTATGATTTGCCCTTAAGGCTGCGGTACTTTAGTTCCAGCATATTCAGGAGGATTACCAGATGGATAAAGAATACGAGATCAACTTCGAGACTGACAACGAGAACGGTAAGATTTCTCATTTCGCATTGGGTATATGGGTGACAAATATTTTTCCAATCAAGAGTTCATCAAATGGGTGCCTGAGGGAGCGAACTATGAGTATCTATATAATACGATGGCAATTTCGAGCATCAAGTAGGGGGTGAACTCCAGCATGTGAATCAGCGACTGAACCAACCCATCAGCAAGAAAAAGAACCAATTCGGAGACGCATCACTGCACAGTTTATGCCCAATCAACCCTGCCTTATGTTCATTAACGGAAACATCGGCATCGTAATTGTCTGTAGCTATGCCGCAACAAAGCGCGTTTGGTTGTCGTTTCCGAATTCACCCGAACATCCAAAGGGATTCTGTTGGTAGAGATTTCTAGCTTCCACAATAATAACGATACACTGATGGCGGTAATAACGACTTCTTTAAGCCAATGCAACAGTGAAAACCTTCATATTGGTTTGGAGAAGAAAATGGTGCACTAATGAAACAATCTTAGGTTCATATGTATATCAATAAATGTCTATGATATAATTTACTTGGTTTATTGTTATACCCTATTCTAGGGGTATATTAATTTTGACGCATAGTTTGTAACATACCTTAATATTGCCCGTAGACCCCTAAAAGTTACTATATTTATGATCAGCATCGATAGTAATGTCGATCTAGCCATGTCCGTCCGTCCGTCCGTCCGTCGGCAAAAATTAGGCCTTTAAACTGGACCTAGAGAGCTGAAATTTTAACCATATACTCTCTAGGGTCCCGAAATAATCAAGTTTACGAATTTTTAAAATCCGCCCACAGACACGCCCACAAACTCAAAAAAACAAAATTTTGGAAAAAATCGAATTTTGAGCTAGGAAGCTGAAATTTTTTATATATGATCTATGACTCCTAAAACTGCTCGGGATATAAAATTTTCAAAATCCGCCCACTGCCACGCCCACAAAAAAATAAAACAATTTTATTGAAAAACCAAAATTTGAGCTAGGGAGCTGAAATTTTTAATATATACTCTCTAGGGGCCCTTTAAGATCATGTATAAATATTTTCAAAATCCGCCCACTGACACGCCCACAAATAAATAAAACAATTTTTTTGAAAATCCAAAGTTTGAGCTAGGGAGCTGAAATTTATAATATATACTCTCTAGGGGCCCTTTATGCTCATGTGTTAATTTTTTTTTAAATCCGCCTACTGACACGCCCACAATTAAATAAAACAATTTTATTGAAACACCCAAGATTGAGCTAGGGAGCGTTTTTTTTGATAAAATCCTTTAAATGTTATATAACAAAATATGTAGAGCGTTCTTAACAATTTAACCATACTTAGACTTTTGTCACGCCCACTTATGAGGGATAGGAATAAGAATAGGGTATCCAACAGTTCGCCCAAGCGGACTGTAGCCCGTCCCTATGTTTTTTTGCTTGGTTTGACGTTTTATAAAAACATTCATTTGTTCTCAATTGAAACGTCATTCTGGCTCTCACTTTAAGATTAAAAATGAGAGCCAGAGAGCTACGAGTATCAGATAAATCGAAGTCTCAAAAAAATATCTGAAAAACAAACCGGTGAATGAAAGTTTGGATGCTGATTTTTTTGAATCATTTAAGCGATGAAGTAAATTTTCACCTTGATGGCATTGTTAATAGTCAAAATTGCCGCATTTGGGGTTCAGAAAACCAAGTTGTGCTTTTCGAAAAACAAATGCATCGACATCGTGTCACTGTTTGGTGCGGATTTGGGGCTGAAGGCATTATGGTGGGACCATACCTCTTCGAAAATGAGGATGGTGAAGCAATGACTGACGACACGATAACAGAGTTTTTTCTACCTAAATTTGACGACATTGATGTGGACGACATGTGGTTCCGACAAGACGATGCCGC
Organism: Portevinia maculata; assembly: GCA_949715645.1. Taxonomy (NCBI): domain Eukaryota; kingdom Metazoa; phylum Arthropoda; class Insecta; order Diptera; family Syrphidae; genus Portevinia; species Portevinia maculata. Next base: position 394,989,471 of record OX454525.1, on the reverse strand, counting down.
ATGCCTCACACCCCGTGAAACAATTCAATTACTGCTTGAAGCATTCCTTCGTCGTGTGCTCTCGTTTCGGTAATCAGATTTGGCACCTTAGATCGTGGGATTCAACACCATTGGATTTCTTTTTATGGAGTTATTTGATTATTTGACGTCAAAGGTCTATGCCATCAAGCCCACAACCATCCTTGCATTGAAGGAGGAACTAAAACGCTGCATCAACGAAATTCACTCACATTAATGCAAAATGGTTATGGAAAATTTCGAAAAAAGGAGGCGTATGTGACCGCAACGCCACGAAAGCCATTTGTCCGATGTGCCATTCCATATATGTATAACCCTATCCTGTGTATTTTATGATTCAATAAAAATCTAAATGTGTTTTCTATTTAATTCAAATCTTGCCTAGATTTTGAGACACCCTTTATATACAAATAAGTTCTTAATTTTTAAGTAGTAGGTACATTTTCTCAAGAAAATACTCGGAAAGTTTTACTACCTGCAAACATGTACATATTTTCCCAACAGTAAATAGGTAAGTCATAAAATTAAAGGATAAATAAGAAACAACCTGGAATTTCCCAAGATCAAACAATGAACTACTTGAAAGGCGTATAAAAAGTGCGCCTAGGATGAGGCCATTGCGAAAATTTCGTTGCAGGAGTACATCAGCAATTTTTTTCAAAGTTTTGTTAAGAATATTTAAGAAAAGCGTTGAAAAGAACTGTTTTATTTAGTTTAAAAAAATGGTTTCCGGAAAGACTTTGACAGCGACAGAAGGAGGAAAAATAGATGCTTTCAAGGAGTTAGGGCTCTCAGGCCGAGAAATCGCAAGGAGGCTAAATAGAAGTAAGACTGTTGTAAACAGTTATCTTGCGGATCCACAACACAACATTGTGAGTAATTCTACGGCTTGTCTCAAATTCTACTCTACCAGTGACTAAAAAAAGGGTCAACAGCGGAGTATCAGCCAGCATAGCAACGATTCGAAGGATAATACAAAAAAGTCGTACTATACAGAGAAGACAACTTAAAAAGAAACCTGTTTTGAGGCAAGTACACAAGGAGCATCGAATGAATTTTGCAAGAGAATATGTCGTTTGGAGCAGTGAATAGAAACGCGTTGTCTTTTCGGATGAAAAAAACTTTAACCTTGACGGCCCCAAAGGTTACAACTTTTATTTCCATGGGCTAAGAAAGGAGGAGCTGGAATAATCGAGTTGAAGTTTTTGTCCTCAACAATCAACGGAAACAACTACAAATGTTTGCTGGAACAGTCATTTCCAAAAGTGAAAAACATTTTCGGACCCCTGTCTTGGATATTCCAACAAGACAATGCCCCTATCCACACTTCCAGGGTTGTTAAAAGTTGGATTCAATCAGAAGACGTGGAACTTCTGCCATTGCCGCCCTATTCACCGGACTTAAACATAATTGAAAATCTTTGGGCATGGTTATCTCGTAAAGTGTATGAAGGCGGCAGACAATTTGAAGACAAGGACACTTTAATCGAAGCTATTCGTGATGCCTGGGCTTAAATTTCTCATAATTATTAAAAAAAAAAAAAAACGATTCCAAACCGTCTTATAGAGGTCATATCGAAAAATAGCGGCCATACTCATCATTAATGTAGAAAAACATAATAAATTAATGTTTTAAAACCATAAAATGTAAACATTTAATTCATTTTTTCCTTTCTTTCGAAGATTTTGCATGTGGCCTCATCTAGTGGCGCACCTTTTTATACGCCTTTCAAGTAGTTCATTGTTTGATCTTGATCTTGAAATTCCAGCGATCGTTTCTTATTTATCCTTCAATTTTATGACTTACTGTTGGGAAAATATGTACCTGTTTCCAGGTAGTAAGAGTTTGCGGGTATAAAGACTAAAAATCGATTGCTAAATGTATGGCCTCATCCTTGTGATCGCCAGTGTAGGTATGTATCTGCAACCGTATAATTTAAAAGGAATTCAACTCATACGGCCATGTATTGCAGCACGACACAAATTGTTTTGTTATCATTAAATTCCTGTGTTTTCAACGTTTGACAGCTCGTATGGTTGCAGCTTTGTATTGCACCAGCAGTACCGTTATGTTTAGCCAGTAAAGCACCTATATGACCGGCGAAATAGAGAAGTTCTCTTATGACTGCTAAGCTTTCAAAGAACATCAGCCATTCACGATGAATAGGAATATGAAAAACAAAAGTCTCGGACTTCGCTCAAGGCACTGACCGCACCGAGACACTCACTTCAATCACCAATGGAATAAAGCCCTTCAAATCACAACACAAGCAAAATAGAGCATGTTGCGAAGCTATCTCTTCACAAACCTGCGATCTATTATTATCTACTAAACTTGCGGGAAAAGCAATGAAAAGTTCGCAATTTTTGTTTGTTTCAATTGACTTATCGCAGATTCTAAGGTTTCGTTTCGCTAAATAATATATTTTTCACCTTCAAAAGGTTTTGTTTTCACTTCAACTTAACAAAAATGTGTCTACAGCGATTATTTTCCTACAAGTTGTTCGACCGTGACTGATACTGACGTTATCGCGAACTTTATATACATATATCCGTTAGGTTATTATTGTTTAACTTTAATAACACAAACAAAAATGTAAACAGCCTTTTTTATCCAGTCACATGAAACTGCACATTGAAACACTCTTCTAAAATGAGTTAATTTTGTCCCCTATTACACGGAACTTCTGAGAATAATTAATGAATATCTATCTAGGTTTATCCGAAAGTATTACAACTTAATTAAAGACATGAAGGGTATATCGGTATCATACGGTAATTATTTAATTTTCAGGTTATATAAAAAAATTGCAAATAGTCAGTATTCAAAAGAAAAAATTGCCCCATACATTTTAATTTTGATATAGGTACCGCCCACACCTGCTCTCACAATTATTTAATAAAATTGCTTATAATTTTGGTATCACATTTTAACACGCTCGGCTCGTGCTTTGATAGTTTTCATTTGCACACACATTTTGTTTTTATTTTATATCACACTAACCTGTCGCCAGTCCTCGTTTTTGCGCCCACTCCGCTATCGATGGCACATGCTGTGCTGTGTCATTCTGCCCCCGACAGTTATTTAAATCAACTGCAGCCGTAACGCCAATGGTACCGTAATTGGCCTTTACACCACCCAGATAAGCAGTAGCTGTGCACGCTGAGTCCGCCACTTGGGTATTTGCACAGTAGGTCTGCAAGGCCAAATGAAACCAGAGATAAAGTATAGAATAGCTGCAATTGCTCCATCGATCCGTATGCACGAACGGAACTGCTATCTCACAATTTAAGAGTTCTCCATTAAATCGAGGTTAGCTGCGCCGTTTCGAGGAGAAGTACTCATACATACCTTGCTGAGGCCCGTATAGGGGAACCGTTCAAAGGACAACTGCTGCTCCTCACCGCCCATGTAAACGCGAGTAGCCGTAAGTGTTGGAATGGACATTCCATCGCCGAGAAACATAATAATGTTTTTGGCCACGTTCATGTTCAATTTATTCTTCTGCAGCTGGCTCTCAAGTGTGTCCTGGGCCACGTTGTTCCAGTACTCACCGTCTTCTTCGTCGGGATTGGGAGGCCGAAAATTTAGCAGAGGCATTGCACGCCTCTGTCTGGAGTTTGGCTTGAAATTAAAAGTAGGGTGCATGCGACGCTCGTCATCTAGTAAATGGTGACATTTTTAAGGTTTAAATCAACCAATTTAGGGGGACAGACAGGGGGACACCTACCCAACTTGTCAATAGCAGCAGCACCTCCATGGTTCGTTAAACCTGCTTTCGAGAACACAAACAAACACACACTTAACACAAACACTAGACGCCAAATTAAATTAATCATTTCGTCAATTACGCAATCTCACACTATCTATCGGTAAACAGAGCAAAAGACACAAATTGTAAGCTAAGTGCAAACTTGATGGTAAGGAAGCACAATTCACATTAATTCACTGTACTGATGGCAGTGAATTATCGACTGATGGCCGCTGGTCCAGCACCAGTCGTATTTATAGTATTTATTAATGGTCGAACGAGTCTGTCCGAATCGCGTGCGGTATTGATCGACCGATAAGCAATTGCTTGTGCTGTGCGTCGTTGTGACAGTGATTCTTTGAATATTGTTTTGAAATTGTGGTTTGAGTATTTATTTCATTTGTTAACAACGAGATAATATGCACCGAACCAGTATTTTATGTCAACATTGTGATTGGGCCGGGCTTATTATGAGAGGTTGACAAAAACAATTTTCCACAACAAAGACGTCGCAGAGCGGCAAGGACGTTTTTATTCCGGTACTGATTACAAACGCCGCCACGGTACCTGCCAAGAATATTGGATATTGCAGGGATGTCCATGAATCATAGTTATCAATTCAAGTGTCGTGTGTCTGCCTTTAAATCTCATTTTACATTAACGTTTGGCTCGAATCTAGGTCAATGCGTCCATTGGCGATGATTCCCGGAAGCATTTGGAACAGTTGTTGGTTAACCCACATACTCCGGGTAATATTTTTTTTTCATTTTCTTAATATTTGCTCCATTGAGTTGATCTAGTCAGCGGATATTTTATGTTATATTAAGTTTACCAAAAACTATCCTGAAAAGTGAAATTTTAAGATGTGACATTATGTCACACTAGGAATACTATGTGTTAAAACATGTCTAAAAAAAATTTCAAGACCAATGAAAGAAGTCAAAATTATTTAAATATATTTTATATTTGAAAATAAATTATTCTTTTGTATGATATGTATAAAAGCAATAATAGTGCAATGCAACATCGCATTTATTACATTTTGATGGTGCATTTTGATGGCACACCCGGCATCTTGTCCGCTTATCTTGCCTTATTATGATGTGATTCATTCGATTATATCTCCCAGCAAGATTTTCTACAGTAGATGGGCGGGATGACATCTTCTTGAAAGGGTTTCTATTTTCTTCTCTAAGACATAGAACAATGCGACGGCGAAAACCTAGCTGGTCAAGTTTTCCCCGATTAAACTTATGTAGCTGCCATGCATTAGTAGCTGCCATTTCTAAGCAATGGGTTATTAAAGGGAAATACCACTTTTTTCCTCGAATCTCACACCTGTAAAGGCTTATGTTTTGGTCTGACCGATCTACACCTCCCATTTCCTTATTGTAAGTACTTATAGCTTTCGGCTGTTCTATGCTAATGTACCTTTTGTCCGATTTGCTGAATCGTTTGGCCATTTGTGTAGGTAGAGCCGGCACTATCTTGGGGGCAATATGGACTTCACTGTTATCATTCCATTGAATGAGTACAACTGTTCCATTTTCCATTGTAGCATAATCATAGAAGCCCCTTTTAGTTTTTCTAGTAATTTTTTGGAAGGGATAATTTCTAATCCTATTCTTTGTTATGGTTCCAATGGATCCAATATTTCTCGATCTTAATTCATCCAAAAGTTCGATAGACGTAAAAAAGTGGTCGAAAGAAATTCGACAATCAAGATTGAATGGTCTATCCTTCAACAGACGGTCACAAAATTTCAAAACTACCTTCGAGCCAAGGGGGTAACCATTGTACAAATCATCCACAGTAGACTGTTTTCCTTGATAGGGATCAAACCATACTACTCGTATATAGCCATTTACAGTTTCGCCTACCCAAATTTTGTATCCCCATCTTATAGGTTTCTTCTGTATAAACTGTTTTGTGCTACGGCGACCAAAGTACGGCACCATGGCTTCGTCGACACTATATGCAGTTTTTGGGGGTGCAAACTTAAGGAAGTTATTGTTCAGTACTTCAAATAAAGGTCTTACTTTGGCGAACTTATCACTGCTTTCCAGCTTATTGTTATCACAAACATGTAATGCTGACATGATAAAATTAAATCGATCGCGGGACAAACATTCTGCAGCTCCTTTTGAGTAAGTATCCAAAGCTTTCTCCCAATACATTGATCGCCTGGAAAATCCATTGTAACCGCTAAGCAAAAGAATCCCTACAAAGGTCTTCATTTCCGCAAGAGTTACATTTCCAATTAAAATCTTCTTCGCAGCGTATACATTGGTATGATGGGTTATCAGATGCCACACTTCTGCGTCAAAAAATTGCGAAAATTCGTCGATTGGAAGTAGCTGATTTTTTGCCAAAGCCATATCTACATCATGAATTTTTACTCTACTCTTCAAGTCAACTTGTGAATTCCATTTGTAAGTTTGCTTCTGATAGGGCTTCTGGATTCTTGGCATGGACGTCTTGAGAATAGCGAGGGGTATTTCATCTTCTGATTCCCATTCACTCTCACTGTCGTCATCTCTCATCTGTACAAATAGCGCCGGGGCTTCGAGGTGTTGTCTTGGCAAGTTATTAACAATCACATTATCGTCATCACCGGAGTCTTCATCTGTCATGTAATCATTTGCATTATTGGGTGGCAAAATGTAAAAATTTCTAGTTCATTGTCCTCTTCTAGAACACCCTGAATTTCGTTAACGCTTAAAAGTCTTAAAATATAAAAACACAAAAGAATAGTAGTACTCCTACTGATACATTGTGTCACAGTAATTTTTCAAGCGCAATAATATAAGAAATATTAACTGCATTGGAAAAATTACTATTCTAATTTAAAGCTGCATTTATTGTAAATATAAATAATGCAAGAAATTATCTCCACATCAATAAGTAAATAATATATTACTTACCTTTTACTGCACATTCTCAACTTTTTTAAAAATTTAAAATTTCGATGGGAAAATATACAGATACGATCGCACGATTACACGAAAAAGACTTAATTCTGAAAGATGGACAAATAGAGTCATGTGACAGCAATTTGAAAAAAAAACAAAGCCTGCTATGGACGTTTGCGATTTGATTTATTTTGCTGTTACATAATGTATCAGTAGGAGGAAGTGGGTTAAATACGAGATTTTTGATCAAATGGCTGATTCAATAATTACGTTTTAGAAGTCATACTGACGTATACATAACCCAAAGTAAAATTTGCTCTCGTAGTTTTCCGCGTAGTTTAAGGACAGCCCAACAATTGAAAAGTAATAAAAAACTTTTCGAAAAATTGACTTTAACCTTTGCAAAGATATCGAAATTATTCAGAAAATTGACTTTTACCTTTCCAAAGATATCAAGTCAGTGAGTTAACAATTTGGTTTGTAATTTTCAAAAGGGTTCAGCCTCGGTATAGGTCCATTGTACTACCAGGCAGAAATCCTCTTTTTTGGGGTAGAGGTTGGAGAAATGAAATCAAGGTGTCATTCTTTTGTCTCTATTAATGGGTGGCATATGTTGTTGTTACCTATGGGGATTGAACCTGCCCCGCACGGGTCACAAGCCAACACACTAACCTCTACACCGTCGCCACCCCCATATTATTGGGAGTTTAGTTTGCATAGGAGTTAAAGGGACTGCAAATAGAAATAGTAATTTTTTTATTAGTAAAAGAGCCAATGTCCTGCAAGAACTATCGAGGGATATCCTTGCTTAATGTCACATATAAGATTCAAGCAAACGGGCTATGTAAATGTATCAAGGCGCTCTGCAACACCCTAATCGGCTTGCACCACCGTGGCTTGCTGCACTGCGGATAGATCAAATTTTCACACTGAGGCAAATCTTGAAAAAGACCAACAAATTTCAAGTCGAGACCCACCACCTTTTCATCGACTTTAAGGCCGCGTATGATAGCGCTCATCGTCAGGATTCAAGTGACACTTGAAAACACGCAGTTTAGTGTTCAATTTGAAAGTAGCTCTTCAAGTTATTTCAAACTTGTACCGGATTTCGCCAAGGAGAAGCGCTGGCGCCATGAATAATCTCATCAGAGTTGGTCTGGAGAAAAAGTGCGCAGGTCCAATATCATCAATGAAGGTACTTACATCCAACAAATCCGTTCATCTACTGGGGAACGCGGAAAACATGGACAGCATCAGCAGTTCCGAGAGTAACATTGAACAGGCTTTTCTGTCCATTGAGAATCACTTAAAATATATGAACAGCTTCGAGCTTCTTAAGGATTTGACCTACTTCGGAGTAAACGATTGACACCCTAGTGGAGATCCGATGAGGAATTATCATAGGAAACTGATACTATTTCGATTTTGCGAAACAAAAACACTGGCGATCACAAGGATAAGACCATTCATTTTGCAATCGATTTTCAGTCTTTATACCTGTTGGAAAGGCACACCTGCGAACAGGAATATATTTTCGCAAACAGTAAGTCATAAAATAAAAGGGTAAATAAGAAACGGCCGCTGGAATTTCTCAAGATGGCGACCGGGGAAAATCTGCAATGTGGGAAAATGTTAAAATCTAATCTGCCGTATGGCTCGGCCACCGCACAAGAGAGAATGATATGCGGCTTCAGCGGTTCGGTGTGTTTACAATAATTAAGAGTGGATGGAAATCCACTCACAGCAAAGCATTAATATGAAAAACCCAAATCTTACTCTAAACACAAACAATGAACTACATGAAAAGCGTATAAAAAGATGCGCCACTAGGATGCGGCCATTGGGAATATTTCGTTGCAGGAGTTCACATCGGCGATTTTTTTCAAAGTTTTGTTAAGAATATTTAAAAAAGCGTTGAAAAGAACTGTTTTTATTCAGTTAAAAAAAAGGGTTCCCGAAAGACTTTGACAGCGACAGAAAGAGGAAAAATGGACGCTTTAAAGGAGTTAGGCTCTCAGGCCGAGAAATCGCAAGGAGGCTAAATAGAAGTAAGACTGTTGTAAACAGTTATCTTGCGGATCCACAACACTATACGGAAAATCAAAAAGGACGCACGGCAGAGGCAACAACATAGCGAGAAAAGCGGGTTATTCTACGGCTTGCCTCATATTCCACTCTACCAGTGACTAAAATAAGGGCCAACAGCGGAGTATCAGCCAGCATAGCAACAGTTCGAAGGATATTTCGTATTATCCTTGTGGTACTCTACATAGAAGAAAACTTAAAAAGAAACCGGCTTTAAGGCAAGTACACAAGGAGCCTCGAATGAATTTTGCAAGAGAATATGTCGCTTGAAGCAGTGAATGGAAATGCGTTGTCTTTTCGGATGAAGAAAAGTTTACCCTTGACGGCACCGACGGTTATAACTTTTATTTCCACGATCTAAGAAAGGAGGAGCTTATTTTGGCAAGACATCACAATAGGTTTAATGGTGTGGGGAGCTATTATCCACTATGGCATAATCGAATTGGAGTTCTTGTCCACAACCATGAAAGCAAACACCAAAAAAAATTTTGCTGCAACGTCTTGGATATTCTAACAAGACAATGCCCCTATCCACACTTCCAGGGTTGTTAGAAGTTGGATTCAATCAGAAGATGTGGAATTTTTGCCATGGCCGTTCTATTCACCGGACATAATCGAAAATGTTTGGGCATGGTTATCTCGTAAAGTGTATGAAGGCGGCAGACAATTTGAATACAAGGACACTTTAATCAAAGCTATTCGTGATGCCTGGGCCAAAATTTCTCTTAAATTAACTATTCCAAACCGTCTTATAGAGGTCATATAGAAATATGGCGGGCATACTCATTATTAATGTAGAAACACATAATAAATAAATGTTTTAAAACCATAAAAGGTAAACATTTTATTCATTTTCTCCTTTCTTTCGAAGATTTTGCATGTGGCCTCATCCTAGTGCTCATCTTTTTATACGCTTTTCAAGTAGTTCATTGTTTGATCTTGGGAAATTCCAGCAATCGTTTCTTATTTACCCTTCAATTTTATGATTTACTGTTGTAAAAATATGTACCTGTTCGCAGGTAGTAAAAGTTTCTGGGTATAATATTTTCAATAGATACGATACTGCCAAGGGTGCAATACTGCCAAGTCATAGCAGTTGCCATGTCTAGATATCTGGAAGCGGCGTGCCCGGGAACGCAGAGAATGTAAGGAATGCAAAATGTTATATAAAAGTGATCATAATTGAAAGTGGAAAAGAAGATAGATAGTGAAACATTTCAAAGAATATAGGAAATGTTATGGGAGTTTGCTCTTCTTCTTTTAATACTGATTGAGGTTTTTTTTAAGCAATTTGTGTAAACATTTTGAAAAAACAACACGTGGGGAAAATTCTTCACGTATGTTTACAAAAAAAAAATAAAAAAAAATTACCGCCCAATCACATGGCATTTAATACTATTTTTTCATAATTTTTATGCAAAAATATAAAATGTCTTCAACTTTCTTATTATGTTTATACTTAATATTGAAACTTGTCATTGAACGTTGTTAATTTTAAACAATAAGAAATAAACTTAAAAAAAAAAAATAATAATAATACGGTGTCTTATATTGAATGAATCAATCAACTATACGTCACAAATGACAAATATAAGCTTCAAGGTTCCCATTTTTTTTTTGTTTTTCAGTTTAACAAATTATTTTCGTGCGGCGAATATAAACGATCACTTTATTTTGAATTACATTCTGTGTGGTTCACTTCGGGATTTTTTCCACCTCTGACACATTGCCGATTCAATTAAATACCCATTAAGCTTTTTTATATTATCTTGAATGCTTAAACATTTTCAGACTTAGTGGTAATGTGAAAAGATCAGGTTGCGTTAAATTGCTTGTGGTTGTTTTTCCTTTTAATTGAACGTCATCAGATAAAAAATATAATCAAAATTTTAATGAAACTTAATTAAATGTAAATGATGTTGTACCGCAATTAATTAAAAATTGAGTTTCAACAAGACATCGAACAATTAGTATTAACTTTTTTCGCTCGTCTACACCTTCAACTTTTCAATTTGTGGATTATGGGTCTATAGATAATTATGCTCAACAACTTAATGCATATTTTCAAAATTCAACCACCAAAATATAAATGATGAAAGTATTCAGCTGATATTGGTTAAGTTATTCAATACCCAGGTACCGTTGAACGCGATTAAGATTCGGAATTTAATTGTGCGTGGTTCACTAATGAGGTGCATAATTCTATCAAGAACTGAAGAAAATTATATTCATTATAAAAATCGAATGGCACCAACTGGGATTTGTACATCGATGCACGAAATTATTCATCTTATGTAACTCGGAGGGCTTAAAAAATGTATTTTCTATCTAAACTTAGTGCAAACAAATTTTCAAAAAAAATCTAGAGAAATCTGCGCTCTTTTGGATTAAAAAAAAGGTGTTTTAACGAACATGGCCTCAACCGAACGAACTTAATAAAATGTCTCTTGTAAGTGTCACACATTTGGACATTGATTTTAAATATCAGTCATCGTCTGTTTTCGTGTTTGAAGTGGTATCGGTGGTCGGTATGATTGACAGTATACGTGCTCTCAAATAAGATGATGTAGGGAAGGCGGTACACCCATGCGATTCATCAAGCTAATCTTCCCTTAAATCATTGGTACAATAATAAACATACACATTTGTTTAATAAAATTATGTCGCCAACATTTCCCTGATAGTTGAAAATCGGACAAACTAAATTTGGACGCAAGCAAAAATCGGCAGTCTTCACTCTCCGATTATTGCCCTGTTAGCACATTGAAATGTCTGTTACTCGTAAAAGTGATTGCAAAAATGCAAATAACACGTTACTTAAATCTAAATGGCCTGCTAAGCTAGCCCCAGAATAGTCTAGCTTTAGAGTGCGAGTTGCTTAACAGCATTGATAAAAGTTCTTGATGACATCGGGGGCCAATATGACGTTGCAGGAAGTAACTTCACCTTAAGTGGTAAACATTAGCACTTTTGAATGTTATTCAATTTCTCACTAAAGGCGGGACATAATACCGATCCCTTGTGAGAAAATTACAGCGCTTTCAAATGTGGAGTAATTTCTAAGCGAGTCTGATGTATTTCAAGTTTGGGGTCGCTCGCTAACTTAATTTCACCTTTCGCAAGATTTAGGGAGTTTTTGAATTCAATTAGCATGGCTTTGTCGCCTGCCTAGTCTTCTTCAGCAGACTAACTTAATTTTCTTTTACGGGCTCCCGACCCTTCAAGACTCTCTGCCTGAAACAATGCATCCTTCTATCATCTGCGATCCCGAGCACGCTGCTTCCAATTCTCCACACTAAGCGCGAAGATCCTCTTGGCTGGAGCATTATTGTCCATTCGCTCAATGTGGTCGAGCCAATGCAGTCGACGTTATCTAGCTTTGTGGACTACATCCGCATCTTGGTACAGCTCATAGAGTTAGCGGTTGTATTTTCTCCTCTATTCGTCCTCCTCGCACACAGGGCTAAATATCGGATGGAGTATTTTTCTTTCAAAAGAACCCAATATAAGCTACCCTTTTCTACTTAACTTCCAGCACCCGACACCATAAAACAGTACTGGCAGGATTATGAATTGATAGAGCATGCATTTTGCGCTTCGAGTGAGGAGATTTGTTTTGCTAAACCAAAGTAGCAGCGGTTGCCTAAAGTAATTCTCCGCCCGATCTCCACTAAGATATCATTCGTGGAGTTGATGTTTACTCCTAGTTAGATGAACTCCTTAACTACCTCGAAGATATTGCTATCAACAGTGACGTTTTGTCCTAGGTGGTGGACAGATGTTTGTTTGATTGTTGATAGCATGTACTTGGTCTTGTTCTCATTTACTTCAAGACCAACCAATTTCGCCTGTTCTTCAATCGCCATAGAAGCCTCTGTGAACGGGGGATAATGTGGATATCATCCGCATACCCCATATTGCTTACCATGTTGACACCTGCCCTACACCACTTTTTGATCGAAATAAATCCCAAAATCCTTAAAATTATTAACATTACAAAGAATAGGTTAAGACAAAAAGTATTGAAAGGTGGAAGGGATATTCTTTCTAGAGAATGTCATATGTTGACATTTAGTAGGGTTCAGGGCAGGGATAAACCGTTTTTATCACACCAATTGGCGAAGTTCTTAATGTCAGATTGAGGAAAAATTCTGTCTTGCTGACAAGTGAGATTTATATATTTTCATATCATCAGCGTAGATCGGGATATTACTGTGATTTATACATGCCTTAACATCATTAATTGCTAGTATAAATATAATTGGTCCGAGGTGACTTCCTTGGGGAACTCCAGACTGAGGTGTGAAAGATCTGTATCTGTAGCGATCCTCTAAATTTGACTTGATAACCCCTTGATCTAAGGTATGAATTAACCCATTTTATGAAACATGGTGGGAAACCTAAAGCCCTGAGTTTAAATTCGATCATTTCATGGGACAGCTGGTCGAAAGCCTTAGAGAAGTCAGTGTCAATGCAATCCATTTCGTCCTTATTCTCTAAGGCATTGGAACAATTATGCAAGAAACTTAACAGATTAGGACAGTGGATCTGTTTTTTTTACAAATTCATGTTGTTCATTAGAAATTACATATATTGCGACAAAGAAATATTAACTTTTCACAAACATTTTTTTCAAAAAGCCTATAGTGATATCACTACGTTCGCCTTTTTAAATACAGGTTTGATAAAAGCACTTTCTCATAGCTGAGGGAATTTACCAGTACTAATTTACAATTAAAACAGAAACTACTTAAGATATGGATCAATTGGATGATTACATTTTTTAAGAACAATCGATGAAATGCCATCAGGACCTGAATAGTCGTTCTTCAGAGAAGAAATACATTTTAAAATTGTTTCCAAATCGAATGAGATACTACTAAAACTTATTTGGGAACAGCTAGTTAGATAACTAAATTATTGATCATCAATGTGAAGAGGGGTCTCCCTAAACGACTTACTGAAATGATCTGCAAACATATTGCTTGCATCTAGCGAATCAGCAGTTGTAGGACTATTGTAAGTAAGCTTCAATGGATAACCATCGGTTTTTTTCTTTGAATTGACGAATCCCCAAAAAAGTTTGGTGTCTAAAAGCTTTAAAAATAAGGGTCGACTAAAATATCTTTAACATCATAACTTAGAAACGTGTTAGATATCCTGTCTCCGAGAAATTCGATTATCATTCAGGGGTGTTGTTCATAAAAGATAAAATGATTTGTGTAATTAGGTACCTACGTATGGCACAAGAGCCAACCAACGTCATACGAAATCTACGAATTTGTTTAAAAACAAATATCAACAAAAAATTAAACTCATTCCTCAAGATCATTGACTTTCCAAAAAAAAAAAAAAAAAAAAAAGAGCCTTAAAAAATGTCCCCCTACATTGTGACACCACATAATTCTCTACCCATTAACAGGGGACATAGTTCGCATTTTAATGCAATTTTATTATGTCATGGCCACACCTTGTGCCGGCTAAAAAAATATAAATTCCCTCATACGTTCATGCGAGCATGAATCCAGACCAAAAATAATTTTATTTCAGCATCCGCAATGGTCGTAGCTCATTTCACACAAACAATATTTAAAACAAATATTAGTCTCATTATAGTCTCATGTTGTTGTGTCTTAATCGCGTGTATCACATAATTCTGTGCTAATATCGCGCACATGGATTCGAGCACGAGATTTTCAATCGGTAATCACGTGAGACCGAAATGAGATCGGGAAAGCGCTTATCGCCAAGGAGGTGTGTATTGCATGCGAGTTGTCTGACCTTTCATCAACAAAACAAAAAACAAAATACTCAATATACAATGAAGATTATGTTTTTTTTTTTCATATTTATTTAAAACATTTTTTTCGGATGTCATTTGAGTCGTTAATCAAACAGGGAAACGTTTTTTGGACCAAATTTCAAATAGAACTGATCTTTGCTCGTATGTAAATTTGGTTTCTAATAGACTGTTGATATATTTTGATTAACTCTTAGTGCAGTTTAGATTGAGTTTGGATTGTTTTTAATCGAAATTGATTGTGGTCGAAAAGTGCTTGGTTATTGATTTGGAAAAATGTAGTACAGTCTGGTTAAATGTTGATTGGGGTGGTCAAATCTTTGAAGTACATAGAATGACAGTGAGAGTGAATTACTGACATTTTGATGACAGTTTGTCCTAATCGGTTTGTGCTTCCTCATTGGAAAAGGCCAGATGAAGGCTTTGTTATGCAACGTGGCACACTCTCAAGAGAGGGCTTCTTTAAAGTTTCTATAATGTTGTACTACTTAATGTGCTTCACGTTGTTAAGCTTTTCGGGCAACATCCACATCTTGGACCAGCTCAAATCTTCGCGGTTGTATCTTCTCACCGATTTGTCCTCCTCGCACACATTTGCTTTCAAAAGACCAAGTATTAGTTCTTTTTTTTCTTTTTTTTTTATAAAAAAAGGAAATTCGAATCCTAGGGCACTAAAGCAGATTTGGCAGGCAAGGGTTCGGTATGCAGAATGCCGTACTTTGCGTTTTAGAATGGTATATTGAAGGACTCTCCATTAAACCTTTTAAAACAGTTCTCCCTTTACAAGAAGGAGACTGGTTAATTTTGAACATATCACCATCAGATTAACCACCTTAAGCTATTTTTCTTCTTCTTGTTAAGTGGCGCTACAGTCTGGGCTTCAACCAACACGCCTCTCCATTTAGCACGATATTTGGCTAACCGCCTCCAGTTGCGCACTCCAAGTTGGTTGAGGTCCCCTTCTACTTGTGCGCTCCACCTAAGGCGAGGTCTTCCTCTACTGCGTTGTCCCTCCGGGTTGGATTCGAAGACTCTTCGGTCCGGAGCGTTAGTGCCCATTCGCTTTACATGTCCTAACCATCTTAGTCAACTGATTCGTACTTTTCTGACCAGGTCGATGTCGCTGTAAAGCTCGTAGAGTTCGCTGTTAAATCTCTTCCTCCAAAGCCCGTCAACGCAAACGGGACAAAATTACTCGAAGATGTTTGCGTTCGAAACGACCAAGAAAATCTTCATCCGCCTTTGTTAACCTCCACGCTTCTGTGCCATATAGCAAGACTGGAATGATGAGAGTCTTATACAAAGTCTCCTTAGTGTTTTTTGACAAGGCCTTACTACTCAATAGCCTTCTTAGGCCAAAGAAACACCGGTTTGCAAGTGTAATTCTTCGTTTGATTTCTGATGTGATGTCGTTTTCAGAATTTATAGCGGAGGCAAGGTAGACAAAGTCCCTAACTACCTCAAAGTTGTAGCTGTCTATCGTAACGTTCTGTCCGATTCGTCGATATTGTGTGCCCCTTCGTGTTGACAGCATATATTTTGTTTTGCCCTCATTCACCACCAAACCCATTTTTGCCGCTTCTGTGCTAATACTTGCGAATGCACCAGTGACAGCTCGCTGTGTTCTCCCAATGATGTCAATGTCGTCAGCGTATGCAAGTTATTGCACAGACTTTTGGGAAATTGTGTCCCTGGTGTTGGATCGCGAGTTTCGCACATTTTTCTCAAGTATGATGTTGAAGAAGTCACATGACAGCGCATCACCTTGTCTAAATCCTTTTTTGACATCAAAGGTCTCGGTGAGATTGTTTCCGACCTTTATGGAGCAGCGAGAGTTCTCCATCGTCATTCTGCACAATCTGACAAGTTTGGCTGGGATGTCAAAACTAGACATGGCTCTATATAGCTCGTCTCTATAAATGCGGCCTTAAAATCAAAGAAAAGATGGTTCGATTCGATCGATTTGGATTTCTTGGATTTTCTCCAGGATCTGCCGTAGTGTGAATATTTGATCGGTAGTGGACTTACCGGGCCTTAAACCGCACTGGTAGGGATCAATCAGTTCGTTGACAAATAGTTTCAGGCGTTCACACAGTACAGTAGATAGGATCTTATATGCAATGCTCAGGAGACTTGATGCCTCTATAGTTGGCGCAGTTTATAGGGTCTCCTTTGTGGATCGGGCAAACATTGCTGAGGCTCCATTCATCAGGCATATTTTCTTCTAACCAAACCTTGGAAACGAGTTGGTGTATGCTCTCCAGCAAGTCATCCCCCGCTGCCTTATAAAGCTCGGCAGTTAAGCCGTCCGGTCGTCCAGCAGCCTTGTTGGACTTAAGATTGGATATTTCTATCCTCAGTTCATCTTGGTCAGGTGGACGGAGGTCTTGGCTTTCATCGTCCAGGTTAAATGGTTCGTTCCGCCTGACAGTAGCATTTGTGTCGTCTTCGCCGTTCAACAGTCTGCAGAAATGGTTTTTTCATGTCCTCAGCACCGACTGTGACTCTAGTACAAGATTTCCTTTTTCGTCTCTACAGGTCTCTGTTCGGGTCTTGCTCCCGTGGCACGTTCTTTTTACCTTTTGGTACAACTTCCGTACATTGTTCCTGGAGTAGCACCTCTCTATTCCCTCGATCGCGCGCTTCTCATGCTCTTTCTTTTTCTTTCGGAGGAGCCGATGTTCTTCCATCCTCTTTTGCTCGTAGGGCTCACGAGCTGCTCTCGTCCTTCTCAGCGCCGCTTTGTAGGCAAGTTGCTTAGCTGCATGGGCTTGCCGGCACTCTTCATCAAACCAGGAGCTTCGTGGGGATGGTTTTGTGAAACCCAGAACATCAGTTGCGGCTTTTTTGATGGCTTCTTGGCAATGATGCCACTCGTCTTCAGCACTTGATGCTGGCTGTATATATACCTTAAGCTATACCAATAAGTTAAATACCTTGGTGTCATCCTTCAGTTTAAAGCGCTCGCATATATACATATATACCAATAATCTAGAATAAGTTTCCTGTTAATTTTAAGTTACGTTTTAGTTTGTCTAGTAAGTTAGCTGATATTTAATAATCAATGAAAAATTAATTCAAAAGTCAAAGTCAAAAAAAGGCGTTTTAGCGAATGATTATTTATTAAATAGTACAAAAAATCGAAAGCATCCTTACTTTAATCATCATGAACATCAACAACATTACTTTTTTTAAATCGCGCTAAAAATAAAACACAAATCTAAATCATTGCCCAGATCAATTAATCTCTCTCACGTCGCTTCAGGATATCTGAGTAAGATTCTTAATCGATTGATTTTTGAAATGCCTTCACTCCATTTTTTTCGTTTGGAAAACAAATATTTTATTCATTCGATTAAATCGCAAATCGGCTTCGAAAGAAAATCCGCAACATCATAAATTTTAGGTTAATTCACGCACAGAAGCTGCATATACCCGCAGCCTCTCCATATCCTTATCTACGAACTATGAGCAGCAATCGAATTTTAGGCTAGTTAAGGACTTCAAGTGGGTTTTTTTATAACTATTATCCGTTTGCTTTGTTTGTTTTTTGCCGCCCTTTCGTGTAAAACACATTTTTTTATTGAAAATAAAAATGCTATAAATTTGTTTCTCTTTCCGTACAAGGAATAGTATGTATGTTGTATAATAGTCCATGGTCTATGGAGTGGTGTGGTTATGGGGTGTGTAAGCCAAACTAGAGTTGAAACAAATGGTTGACCTACTTCGACACCGAGCGGAGAGGCAGCAGAGGCCAGTCAAGTATTGAGCAAAGCATAAACAGGAAGTTTCCTCAAGGATTACAACTAAAGCATCACCATTACGTAATGGATTTCTTTCGTGACTCGCTCCATCCTTCTTCCTCTCTTGTTTGTTAAGCTATAACAGGGGTACACAGCATCCTGCTGCATATGGACATTTACATTGGAACGACTTATTGGTGCTGCCGCTGCTTAGTAAATTGTACATACATAAAGTATCATACCACACGACTGCGAGTGTATAAAAATTGTATTTTGTACGTTATTCACTATTTTTATTTGTCGGATTACATTTTGTTGTTTTGGACAGACGGCACAACCCAAAAATCGTTGTCCTTAACTTGTTTGACATGAGCTTTCGGTTTTTTATGGACGCCATATCTACTCTTGACATTGGTAATCTTTGTCATAATAAATCTGGAATGAAATTTCGATCACATTGTGGTTCAGTTTATGTGGCGCTTGGAAATGGAAACGTATTCGTATCAGCCTTTTTGATGTTGTGCCACGATAGGGTTGCTCTTGTTCGCTTCAATCATTGGTTTTATTGTGAATGTGTGGGGGGCTGGAATATGAGAATGAAAATGTATCACAGTGTGGGTGGGCATGGATATTTCACGGAGAACTTAATAAACTGAAAGTAGTGTCCCCATTCGACTCTATTTATTTGTTTGCGTAAGCGACTTTTTCCAAAAGGAGTTCTTTACGGGCCTAATTCGATTTACAATTCGTCAAATTGTGGTTGAATGAGTTTTAGCTTATGGACATTACCTTGTATGAGCGACGCGGTAGGTTTGACTTTCTGTATATTTGAACGATAAATTTAACACTGAATGGGGGAAACACGCAGGTAACCGCTTTAATTTTACAAGTAGGTACCCAGTTGGATCACAATATTCGATATAGGTATGTAGGTACAGAATATTTTTAGTACTTTATGTACATAGGTAACCCATCAACTTTCTTAAGTGTAGTTCAAATTTATTGAGAGCTAATTCATTAGCAAATCAACACCAATAAGTTTTTTTTTGATCAGATCAACATTGGTGTTCTGAACCTGATTTGGGGTATTTTTAATTTGTGCAATCAAATTGTGACGACTTAACATTTAAATATATCTATAGCTGATAATTTTAAATTGGTGTTAATAGGTGCGTTTCTTTGAGACATCTATCCACAGGAATGCTCGAATTCAAACGTCAAACGACAACAAAATCGTATCGCCAGCAATACTGGTGATAGTTGTCGATAATATCCAAAGTAGGGTTGCTTTGTTGCAAACAAAAATATATGGCTGCTGTGCATAATTCTTGTAATCGTTCTTACGAGCCCGTGGATACATTTCTCAAAGAAACGCATCTAATGTAATTTGATTTAAAACAATCCCTCCTCGTGGATTCTGCTTTTGATCACGGGTTTTTTGCTGCACAGTTAAATCAAATTTATATTTAAGACTGAAAATGTGTAACGAATTCAAAGGCTCAGAAGTGACACTCACTAAATTGGAAGGGTTGTGTTCTTGGTGTTGCCTTCTTGTCTGGCTCGCGAACATAATGACTGCTTTACTAAGGTGTAGTTAAAATATAAAAGTCATGTTACCAGACGTACCTATGAGCAGTGGCGTAAACGGTACTCTGAAATTAAAGTACGAATGAGTTTTTCCCCCGTTTGGATTTTCCGACATTTTCTGACAGATTTCGTTGATCAGCAGACTTTGTTGTTAATTTCTTACCCTTTTTTTATAAATTACGTTAGCACGGAATTTCCTTGCGAGAAATACAGAGTACTCTCTCCTAACGGACACCCCTCATAAGCGGACACCTCTCATAACCGGACAAACTTCAAAGAACGGAATAATCTACACAATTTTTAATGTAAATAATTCTCTCTTAAGCGGACTCTTTTATAACCGGACGCGGACACCAGTTTTCATAGCCGCAATAGAATTTCACTCTCTCTTAAACGGACAAAACGTATTTGGCACACTTCGTTGTCTTTTATTTTGTTTGCTTTTTTTCCGTTTCTTTGCGCTTTGCCCTTGATACCCAGCAAAAAATTTTAAAAAACGGCAAAGAATGTAAGTTAAGTATAGTAGGCTGCGGCGCCGGCGGGCGCCTGTCGACTATCCGACTAAAACTCTCGTGGCGTATTCTCGTAAGTGCCCACTCATGGTGAGCAATAACTTCACCGTAAATTTTGTGAAGTTATTTCCCACCTATAATTTGAATTTGTCTATTATAACTAAAGACCCTTGCACCCACTTCAAATCAAACAGCGACCCCAAGCAGGGGTTGCAGGGGGGCAGCATGCCCCCCATATGCATTGCACTGTTTATGGGATTAGTTGCGAAACCGCAAGTAGATTCCATAAACAGTTCAATACCTATGGGGGGGCATGCTGCCCTCCTGCAACCCCCGGCTTGGGGTCACTGTTTGATTTGGAGTAGGTGCGAGGTACGGTTCTTGAATTATCATAAAATGTTAAGAGAATTTATTTCCCACTAAAAAGTGTAGTTATTGCCCACTCGAGGTGAAGTTATTGCCCATTTGAAGTTATTGCCCGTGAAGTTATTTCCGTGCACCGTTTCAAGTAATGCAAAAAGGAATTTTTAAAGGCTTTGTTCTTGTTTATGTTTTGTTATTATAATTTTTATTACCTACAATTAATGTTTATCACAAAAAATGCATTCCATTTTAAAATAAAATGTTATAGGTGCCATAAATGCATAAATGTCTTGTTTCTTTTTTCAAGGTTGTCAATGAAATATTTTTTCTCATAACCGGACACCTCTAATAAGCGGACAAATTTCTTGGTACCGTCAGTGTCCGCTTATGAGAGAGTTCACTGTAAATTCTTAAGCATATACCCTCAACTCCTCGCAACGAGAAATGTTATACGAAAAAGGGGTTAATGCAATTTTTTCAAAGCTCCTCTTTTCTAGAACACTGTAGTTCTGATTCTGAGACAAAATTCGTAGATTTTGAAGAAAAATAAGTTGAAATTAAAAGAAAAACATATAGGCTGCAGTCCGCTTGGGCGAACTGTTTTATACCATATTCCTATCCCCAAAAAGTGGACGTGGCAAACCTTAGTACGATTATCCGGCTCGAAGGACCATACTATGTTTTATATGGTATGATAAAGATATTCCTTGTCAATATCGCGATGAAATTAATTACTCCAAAAAAAATCAATCAAGAAAGGTTTAAAAATGTTATTTTATTCTCTGGACGATCTGTACTAGCCGGTAGTCACCAGCAAAAGATATCGAGAAAGGTGTGGATATTATGCAATTAAGAACCACCTGTTTAAAATGTTATCAATTCAGAAGATATCATGATCATGAAATATCTTGAATCGCGGACACTTCGTAATGACCGGCAGTACGGTTTTCAAAAGCAAGAGGTCCACTGGTGGTTTCATGACTTATCTAACCGAAAAGTGCAACCATTCACTTTACCAGGGTGGTAAAAGTAAGATCACACTTAATATTTCAAAGGCATTTGACACAATTTGGCATCGAGCTCTCTTTTCGAAAATGCTTGTATTTGAAATCAATGATACTTTTCTTCAATGAATTAGAAACTACCTTTCGGACCGTTCAATACATTTTTTTTTGAAGGATTCAAGTTTGCAACTCATCAAATAAATGTTGGTGCTTCCCAAGGCTCCGTTTTGTCCCCGACCCTCATTCACATTTTTATCAATGATCTCCTGTCTGATGACATTACTCTCAGCTTGTCATATTCGTTTCCTAATTCACGCACCCCATTTTTTGGGTGTGGATCTGCAACGGCAGGTATGTTAAACTCATTAAATTCCGATCGTGATAGCATAGTTCAATGGGGTACAACCAATAGGGTGGTATTTAATGCTTCCGAAACGCAATGCTGTCATCTGTTCTTAAAGCGAAACCTTATCAGTTTGAAATCATCCATGAATGGCACTTGCTCCGTCAAAACCGAGAGACTTTATATTCTCGGTATGTGCGTTAATGAAATCCATCGTTGGAATGACCACATATTCGATGTCGCCAAGATCGCTGCGAAATGTCTAGGCTTCGTCAAGCGATGTGAGAAATTGTTCACCCCTTCTGATCTGGCTACAATTTACAAGCCATTTATTTAATATATTTACCCTTAACTTGAGTACAATGCTCATATCTGGTATGGTGCACCAATAACCTATTTGGAGAATTCAAAAACGCGCGATAAAAAAAAGTTATAGGCGATCGAGATATCGTGAAATCGCTTGATTCTCTAAGTCATCGTCGCAATGTCTCCTGAATATAGCTCTTTTACCGATATTTCCACCACAACTGCTTAAACGAAATAGCCAGCTGCATTCCACCCTTAGATCATTTCAACTGCAATACTCGTCATGCCGTGAATGCATATCAGTTCACCCTGAAGCCTTTTTTCGAGCGTACACTGAATTACAAATAATCTCTCCATAGCTGTTCAACACAAATGTAGAATGCTTTCGATCTGCTTCTTTAAACACCTGTTTATAGCTTTACATCCATGGTAAAGATCTTAGTTTCGGGTCATACACACGATCAATGTTACTTAAGTGAATCATCATTTGATTGATTGATTGTATGCTTATCAATATTCTTTTCAAGTAACATTAGGTATGTTTTTTCAATCCACCGTATATAGTATATATACGCTTATTAACATTTGCATGTTAAATACAACAGCAACTTAGGCTTAGCCTATATGCGCTAACGTTTACGGGGATCACTATCGCCGATAAGTCCTTGAGCGGATATAGATCAGTGCTTCCAAAAACCATTTTCTACGTATTTCGATAAGTTTTGTTATCGAATGTCAAAACTTTGAGAGTTCTCACCTACTAAACCGAAACATACGCCCTAATTTCAATTGCGAGTGAAGTTTTATTTTTAAGAAGAAAAAAATATTGGACCCTGCCACTTCCAAACCACTTGTCCTACAGGTGTCAATTTTTTTTTTTAAGTTGCATTTTCTCGCCTTACGCGGTTTTAAAATTAGATTTTTAATCTAATAGTATTTTGGAATTTAGTTTTCAGGTTCAATATATTGAGTGGGGAAAACAGCCGAAATGTTAAATGACAGCCAGCATAGTGCTGCCAAGTCACAGTCGAGCTGTTTTTGTTTGACTTTTTTATCTATTAAGTAAAACACGATCGTGTCTTTTCCCCATCAACGTTACTTATCAATGTTGTCATTTGTAAAAAGAAAATGCAGGGAAATAAAACGAATTGTCGCTTAGGTATTGACCAGCTGAAAAGAATGAAAGCAACAATTTTTTTAACAATAATCGACACCTATTGTGGTTGCTATTTTTTACCAACGTTACGGGTTTACGAAATGCCTAACAGCAGAGTAATTAACTCAGAGATCGGAGAGAGTACCATACGGAAAACAGTGACCAGGGGCACCCCACAGGGAGGCGTCATATCTCCCCTAGTGGTCAACAAAATCCTCACGACTCTAAAGGTCAAAAAGACGAAAATAGTAGCATACGCAGACGATATTGTAATTCTAATAAGTGGAAAGTATCTCCCCACTATCAGTGAACTCATGGAATCTGCCCTAAAAGAATTATCCTCGTGGGCAAGACCGAACGGCCTTGGAGTTAATCCAATCAAAACCGAATGTGTTCTGTTCACTAGGAAAAGAAAAATCCAGAATTTCGATATGCCGAAGCTAAACGGAATTCGTCTGAAACTTTCCCCGGAAGCAAAGTATCTGGGCATCATCCTAGACTCTCAGCTTACTTGGAAATGTAACACAGAGGAACGATCAAAAAAAGCACTATGTGTCTTCTACGCATGCAAAAAGACCTTTGGCAAGCGTTGGGGTATGCGCCCTTACATAACCCATTGGATGTATACACGATCATACGACCCATACTTACATACGAGTCCATTGTTTGGTGGAAGGCAACAGAAAGGACTACCTATCTCCATAACCTCTCTAAGGTACAGAGATTAGCATGTATCGGCACAACAGGAGCAACCCCCCCCCCCCCCCCCCCCCCCCCCTTGGTCAATACATTCGCAGCATGGCAGCCAAAGGAGCCCTCCGCCTCAAGGAGGCAAACATGTGAAGACACAGCTCCTATGGGCACGTCTCCATAATTCACAATTACTTGGGTATCGATCTATCCAGGCAAACGGACTACATAATCCCCAATCGAAACTTCGAGAAAAACTACTCCACATATATACCCCAAAGGGAGAACTGGAATGCGCACGCCAGCGCACAAGAAATCCATATCTATACGGACGGATCAAAAATGGATGTAGGAACAGGAGCAGGAGTTTTCTGCGAGCCCCTAGACATAAAGGACTCGTACAGACTCCCCAACGAATGCAGCGTCTTTCAAGCCGAAATAGTCGCCATAGACAAGGCAGCAAAACCAATCTCCGTGAAGAATCTGGATCCTTCCAAGATTACAATCTTCGTAGACAGCCAGGCGGCGATCAAAGCACTAGACAGCGAAACCATAAAGTCAAAAACAGTCAGCAACTGCCTAAAATCCCTTAACGAAATATGCGAACGACACAGGATCACCCTCTGCTGGGTCCCCGGTCATAGCGAAATCGTGGGGAATGAAAAGGCAGACGAGCTAGCAAGAACAGGGTCAGAACTTGACGCAATGGACGCCATTACGTCAATAGACATCCCAATTAGTGCAGCAAAAAGAAACATTGACCAAAAACTGAGGGAACAAATTAAGACTACCTGGTTCCAAAGGAACGACTGTGTTATATCTCGCAGCCTATGGCCAAGAATCGACGAGAGAAGAACAAAACATATTCTGGGAATGAATAAACAAGAAATACGTATCCTAACCGGCCACTGCACCATAGGTGTAATGGCAAACAGGCTGGGCACCAGACTACTGCAGGAGCTGTCAGGATACAGAAGAAACCGAGACCATCAAACACCTGCTCTGCGAGTGTCCAAACCTCCAGACATCTCGACTTCGCTATCTCGGTAACAGATTTTTCGAAGACTTAGAGAACATAGCGCAGGTACCACTGACGGACACAATCAGGTTTGTCAACAAAACAGGTTGGTTCCAATAGGCCAACCAGCAATAATAATTTAAACGAAGTATAGTAAGTGCTTTTTTTGTAAGTGAAGTTTTTTACAACGATAAACAAAAAGGGATCACAATGGAAAAATGGGCCCCCGTGCAAGCACAGCAATTGCTGTGCACTTCCCTTCAAACCTAACCTAACCTATTCTTTGATGACGATGGAGCCATCATAAGCGAGGATCAAATGTCCCTGCAACGAGCACTTGATGTATGGTTATCGTATTAGTCCGAAGAAAACAGAATACATGACTGCCCGTTCTCTGCTCTAAAATACGATAAGTTCAAATATCAGGGATCTACAATCAATAACGAAGCAAGCTTTGATGACGACATTAATGATCGCGTGAGCGTAGGGTGTATGAAGTGGTGGAAAAACTCGCCCATCTTCTGTGATCGGAAAATGCCCCCTAAGCTGAAATGAAAGCTCTACACCGCAGTTGTGGCCCGGCGCTCACATACGGTTCACAATGTTGGACAGCGTACAAAAAGTATGAGGACAAATTAACGGCAGCTGAGATGAAAATGCTTCGGATGACAGCATGAGTAACAAAAATTGATCGAATAAGAAGTTGCAAGATCCGAGGAAGCCTGCACGTCAAAGAACCTATCTCAAAAAACAAAATGGAGTGCGACCGGCTCAATTGGTGCTGTCATGTTCAAAGGAGAGATCCTACGAACTCTGTCAAAAATGCAATATCAATAATTATTAACGTTCCAATACAAACGCGAAAGAGAGACAGTCC
The DNA here is from genome assembly GCA_949715645.1 of Portevinia maculata. NCBI lineage: Eukaryota > Metazoa > Arthropoda > Insecta > Diptera > Syrphidae > Portevinia > Portevinia maculata. Next base: position 394,963,306 of record OX454525.1, on the reverse strand, counting down.
TAAAAAACTCCTGGATCACACAAAGGCTGGTGTTGCTGCAAATCGGGAGGAATGCCGCTATTTTCTGAGGTCGAACCGCAAATCCCACAGGCTGACTAGTAGGGATGCAGATAAGTGGGAGGGTTATGATCCCTTTAATCCTGATTATAGCCTCACCGCAGTTAAATGAGGAAGAAGAAGAAGTTACTTGCCGAAAAATAATCGTCATTGTCAATTAACATTGATCGTGTTCGTGTGTCGTGGGGCTTTTCACACATTGTGCTTATTCGATTTCACTGATATTGGTAATATCTCATTAAATCACCAAATGTCGTGTTGTTTCAAAAACTGCCGATCTTCAAGAAGTGTTCGTGATTTAAAATATACAGGGTGCCGCACGAATCGTGCTACAAAAACAAACTGTAATAACTTTTTTTCTGTGTGAGTAATCAGCTTATTTTTTTTTTATTTTCCAGGTTACTATATTTAGATTAATTAAAATGAATGCTTGGGATAACGAAAAGAGGATTTGGATAGTGCAGCGGTACCAAGCTTTGCAGTCCTTCATTTCCATCCAAAGGGAATTTAGGCAGGAGTTTGGCGGCACTCCCCCGAGCCGAAGACCGTACCATAGAGATCCCTATGTTCGGGTTCAAGACACAATCGCAGCTGTAGCTTCGTCAACCGCGGCTGTAGCATCGCCAATCGCGGCTGTAGCATCGTCAATTCAGGCAAATCCAAGCATTTCGACTCGAAACTTATCGGCGCAAATTGGTGTTGGCAGACGGTCATTATAACGGATAATTCATGATGACTTAAACTTGTTTCAGCACAAAGTTCAAATTGCAAGCAAGTTAAACCCTCTGGATTTGACTATTCCCAAAAAATGATTGAAATAAACGAAGAAGACAAAAGCTTGATAAATTGCTTATTTATGTCTGATGAGGCCCATTTCAATATAAACGGCAATGTAAATAAGCAAAATTGCCGTATATGGAGTGAATTTAATCCAGAAATACTCCATGAGGCGGTATTGCACCCAGAACGAGTCACTCTGTGCTGCGCAGATTCATTAAGGTGCATTGTGGCGCCATACCTCTTTGAAGAAAACGTTGTAACAGTAACTGTCAATGGGGACCGTTCTTTAAAGATGTTGAAGGAGTTTTTTTTACACAGAACTGCGCCGAAGAAGGATACGTAACAGCATTAAGTTTTTTTTTTTTTTATTATTAATTTTATTATGAATACATTCGTTTTACATACTCGTAATTTTGATTTTGAAGTGATTTAAAGTTTAAATTCATTGTACGTTACAAAAAAATTTGATTAAGATTTTAAAATAATTTCAACTATCTCAATATTTATAATTTAATTTATGGAATATAATTCAAGTAAGTACTTTTTTATCTCTTTTTTTCTTTTCTTAAAATTCGGAATGACTTTCAAATGTTGAGGAAGCGTATTGAGTAGTTTCGGGATAGCATATCGTAGTTCTTGATTTCCGTAGGTGCTGTATGTTGCTGGAACTTCTAGTATCGCTTGGGCTCGTCTTCTTGTATTAAGCGTATGGCGTACGGGTTGCAGAAAACATGTAGTGCAGCAATGTTGTCATCTGGAATATTGCTTTGACATCTAAAACTTTAAGACAAGAATTACTAGGTCTACCAATTTTAATAACCCGATATTTTGTCTAAATGAGATTTCGCTGCGTTTCCCAAGCCAGTTTCCCGTATCTTATGCGCGGCTCAGCTAGCGAGTAGTACACCTGCTTTTGCACTTCGAAATTTGAGTATCGCTTAAGATATATCATTCCGAAAATAGTGCTTTTTAGTTGAAGACGCAGGATATTTACATGATCACGCCATAGGAAATGGTCGTCGATGGTTACTCCAAGATATTTTATGTTTCCGACAACTTCAATTGGTACGCTATTGGCTGATAGTAGAGAGCAGTAATTTCGATGGTAGATTTGGACAGCTTCCGCTGGTTTGGATGGGGCGCGTTTGCATTACTTTTGTTTTAGATGCATTTATGATAAGGCCGTTATCATGACACCAATTTGAGACAGCGTTAAATTCATCTTGCAATATCTCCACAGCAGAATTGAAGTTCTTGAGCTTGACCACGATTGCTATGTCATCGGCATATGCATAGGCAGTACATTTTTTAAATAATCGCAAAAGTTCGTTGGTAAACAGTATGAAGAGGATAGGGCCACGTTTTAAACCTTGTGGTACACCGTATTCACTAGATTTTTCTTTACTGACTACACCAGACACTTTGACTTTTATGGTTCTATCAGACAGGTAGCTCGTAAGCCAGTTTGCCATTACACCCCCTAAGCCATTTATGTTGACACTTTCCAAAAGTTTTCCATGTGTTAAAGTATCAAAAGCTTTGCTGAAGTCAATAAATAGAACAAGGACGTGATGGCTTTTGTTTAAACCAGCATTACCCGTATTAGTAAACTCTCCCAACAAAGATCCGGTACTTTTATTTTTCTGAAAAGCACATTGGTTTGGGTGTAGTACTTTGTTCTTAGTCAAAAAACGATTAAGTCGACTGACTACTACTTCTTCCATGCATTTTTGGACTGCTGATAAAATCGCTGCTGATAAAATCGAATGATCGACGTTTTCATCAGTTTTGGGACTGACATACACTTAGGTTTATAATTTTTGTCATGACTGGGGCAAGACACACAGCGTTTATTTTTAGATCAACTGGTCTAATATTATCTGCTCCAGGACCTTTCTTGTCTTTTAATCGACACAGCATTAAATATACTTCCGATTCTGTGGCTTCTTCTATGTAAATATTTCGTTGAAGTTGCCAGTTCTGGTGGTTTGATATGTTGGTATTGCAAACATGTAACCTGATTCGAAAATTGCGCTACAAATCTATCAACAAATTATTTTGAATAGTTTCATCTATTGTAAGTTTCTTTCTTCCAATAAGTTCATTAATAATGCTCCATGTTTTCCTCGGATCATTATTTGCGCTTGTAAACTTTTCTTTGTAATAATTAGCTTTGACAAGTTGAATATTTCTACTGCCAATATTTCTGAAATTTGTGTACTCGTTTTCATACGTTTTACTTCTACTGCTATTTTTCCATCTCCTATAAAGCTCGTCCCTTTTTCGCACATCGGGATTATATCGAGCGCAATCCATGGCTTATGTTTTCGGGTTTTGTTGGTTGTTTTAGTTTTGCTTGCTTCTTTATATATGTTTTTCATTTCTCTTACGAAATTATTGTAAAGCGTTTCAAAGTCGCTTTCCTTAAGCAAATTTTGCGAGTTTGTGTGTTCTATCAGCTCATTTACTTTTTGTTGATTGATTGTATTTAATTTTAACTTTAACAGATGGCTCTGTATTTACATTTTTTGTTGCATACAAAATGCCGTAATGGTCTGAAAGATCAGTTTCGATCACTGCTGAAAATATATCAGTTTTAGTGACGCTTACATAGATATGATCTATAAGCGTTGCAGTATTATTTCTTATGTCAACTCGCGAGGGTCGTTTGATGACGTTTGTTCCAGCAAGATGGAGCAACTGCACACATACGGCGGAGCTCCAACGAAAATCCCAAAAAAATAATATAGAGAAACTCCACTTTTCGCTGGCCCCAAAGGTCACCTGACCTGATTACAACAGCCTTTTTTATGGGGTTATGTCAAGCAAGAGGTATACAAACCAATGAATTTGAATTGAAGCAGTTCATTAAAACAATAATAAGGCGATTCCGACTTCAACCCTTCAAGCCGCAATGAATAATTTTCTGATTAGGTCGCATATGCGAGGATGAGCTTGAGCATGTAGGTCATTTACGGTCTATTATCTTAAAAAACAATAAGTTATATAAAATAAAATAGAATTTTCTATATAATAGAAAAAATAAATACATTGATTAAAAAAAGTTGTTTCAATTTCTTATTGTAGTTCAAGGTTACCCTGATCTGGGTTCCAGGGCACAGTAACGTTTATGGAAACGAACATGCCGACGAACACTGGCCAGGCAAGGCTCAGCTCTCCACTGCTCTCTGGCAGAACTAGTCCACATTCCGCTCGGAGCAGTTAAGGCAAATATCACCGCAGAATACCTTAAGAAAGACAACCTCAGATATAGCAGGCTGACTGTATGCGTCATATCCAGAAAAACGTGGCCAAACTACAACAAGGCAAAAACAACCGACCTTGTAGGTAGAACCCGAAAAGACATCGCAAGACTTACAGCGATCCTCACGGGACACTGGCCTATAGGTGACCATGCGGCCAAGCTGGGCATCCCATACAATACACACTGCCGCAGTTGCAAAGTGACAACTGAAAAAGAAACCCTAATTCACTTTTTATGTACCTGTCCGGCTTTAGCTAGGACCAGACTACATACATTGGGAAGCCCATTCTTCAATACACTTGAGGAAGTCTCCGAGAAAAGTATCAAGGAACTGATAACTTTCCTGAACTCCGCAGGTTGGATTTAGACTCCCCCACCAATCGATAATACCCAGATTTACGTGAGTTTGTGGTAACAAAACGGCACTCAGTGCTAATTGGGTTTGTCTTATCAAACCGCCACACCTACCTACCTACCTACCTTCTTATTGTAGCACAATTGGTGCGCCACCCTGTAGCTTAAGCTGACAATTTAATCAGACTCAGACATAATCGGCGAGTGCAAGGAAAGAAATCATCAAAATGTCAAATAGCGAAAACTACCGCATTTATATTGTATGAACATATAGGGAACAATTGTATCGATATCTAAAATGTATTTTTGTATCTGTTTCTCTCACTTTTAATTAATCCTTATTTTCTTTTCCGACTGAACACAATGGTGCTGCAGACAAACTTCATAGCTGCAACCGTACGAGTAAAAGTAAGCCCAGCCACACAGCGAACTGAATACCGATACCCTTTGCAACAGTGTTACTGCAATAGCCACCGTAAATGCAGGAAATCACATTGCACATCACTTGCCAATTGCCATAGCTAGCAAGTCATATCAACTCACTATCACCCTTTGTAATAAAAGATATCCTCCCAACCTCAATGGCTTTTCATTTAATTAAATGCTTTTCGAACAATGAGTACAAGCACATCAAATAATATGACATCTAATGACGCAATAAGAGAATGAGTAAAATATCCTATCTCTGCAGGAAATAAATTGCTTCCAAGTACCTACGTGTGAAGTGGATACATACTATTTCCAAAACAAATACCAACTCTTGATGTACCTAACTACGCTTTTATACATACGTCATGTATTCAATTCAAATAATGTAGAGAAAGCTTCTTCAGTGATTTCATATTCCATTACACACCATCGCTGGAATAGCCATTTACCTAAATTCGTATGCGATGTGCGAACATATCCGTCAGATATCGTGTTTCATTCATCGAGAAAATAACGAAAATAAAAATAAAACAAAATTATATTTACGTTTCCTTCATGTTTTCATTGCACGTTATCGATTTCTCTTACAATACATTTGAGAGTAATCTAAAACCGAATGCAATGTTGGTATTAAACTAAACGCATCACCCAAACCATCCAAACCAAACTCCCCCATCGCTTCGTATTGTAATGAATCCCCAAGGCCAGCAGCAATTTCAGTGTTCCGTCATTTATGACACAAAGATAATAACGCAAACGACGATTTTGAATATGCCAGCCGACGAACGTCGTCGGACGCGCGCCTCCTCTGCCATAAGTTTATGACAACGTGTATCTGGAAAAAGTATCTGCCGTAATGTGTACTAATAATATGATTCCCTAAACCCCAAGCGATTCACAATCGTAAATAAAACCGTCATCCTGCCAGGATCGGCGTTTCTACGCCCCACATCCCATTCCGCCAGCATTACTGCCATCGAACGAGAGTGTGTACAAAGCATATCATTTTGGGATTTCGCCTCCACCCCCACGGGGAACAAAAGGCAAAGTAGACAAGCACTTTTGCTCTGTAAAAATTCTCTGTCAACTTTAAAATTGAACTTCCAAATGTGGAAATTGTGAAAAATTTGGAAAAAAAAAACTCAATGAAAATTGGATCACAAAAGAAAAAGAAAAGCAATTCACAAAAGCCCCTACATCCAAGAATTTCCTTTGAGTGCACTCCTTATCCATCTCCGTCATCCGTTCATCCCAATGAAAAAGTTATTCGCGTAATGAATGAAGCCAGGCGTACCATCATGTTCATCGATTTTTTCAAAGACCAAAACATTTTATTTATTTTCTACCCCCAACACTCCTAATAGAGGGATGGATATACGGGTAACTGAACTGCGTAATTTGGTTCCTTTTTTCAATCTGGATGATTTTGTCCTTTTTTTTTAACGTACATCTGATATTTGATTCATTGCACAACTTTTGAATTAAAAACATAGGGGCGGGCTACAGTCCGCTTGGGCGAACTGTTGGATACCCTATTCTTATTCCTATATCTCATAAGTGGGCGTGACAAAAATTTAAAGGATTTTATCGAAAAAACTAAGCTTTTGTAAATAAAAACGCTCCCTAGCTCAAACTTTGGTTTTTCAATAAAATTGTTTTATTTAATTGTGGGCGTGTCAGTAGGCGGATTTAAAAAAAATAATAATAAATAAGTATGAGCATAAAGGGCACCTAGAGAGTATATACTATAAATTTCAGCTCCCTAGCTCAAACTTTGGACTTTCAAAAATAAAAAATAAATAATTGTGGGCGTGTCAGTAGGCGGATTTTGAAAATATTTACACATGAGCATAAAGGGCCCCTAGAGAGTATATATTAAAAATTTCAGCTCCCTAGCTCAAATTTTGGTTTTTCAAAAAAAATATTTTATTTAATTGTGGGCGTGTCAGTGGGCGGATTTTGAAAATTTTATGTCCCAATCAGTTTTATGGGCCATAGATCATATATAAAAAATTTCAGCTCTCTAGCTCAAAATTCGATTTTTTCCAAAATTTTGTTTTTTTGAGTTTGTGGGCGTGTCTGTGGGCGGATTTCAAAAATTCTTAAACTTGATTATTTCGGGACCCTAGAGAGTATATGGTTAAAATTTCAGCTCTCTAGGTCCAGTTTAAAGGCCTAATTTTTGCCGACGGACGGACGGACGGACGGACGGACGGACGGACGGACGGACGGACGGACATGGCTAGATCGACATTACTATCGATGCTGATCATAAATATAGTAACTTTTAGGGGTCTACGGGCAATATTAAGGTATGTTACAAACTATGCGTCAAAATTAATATACCCCTAGAATAGGGTATAATGAGAGTCTGGAAAAAATACAAAATAAAACTGAAAAAATAAAAATCTGCTCCAGGTGAGGCTCGAACTCACAACCCCGGCATAGCTCACACTGTTTACTGATTATAAGTACCGTGCGCTAACCAATTGCGCCACTGGAGCTACGGCTGGGGGGTTGCCCAAATACTTACAACGTATGAATCCCAATTACACTACGAATAGGCCTTGTTGTAAAGGAAGGGTCAAGTGTAGATGACAGAGGCTTAACATGTTAACACACAAATAAGGCATATTGTTGTTACTCTATTGAATGATGAGTTGATTTGATGATTTATTTAATTTTGATGTCATACAGATGTTAATTGAAAAGATAAGCCTGCTAATAGTATGGGTACACTTAATTCACAGAATATAGCTTAATTATTATCTAAAGACGTGGCAAATACAAGGTGGCGCAAAAGTTGTCAGGTGGCGCAAAAGTTGTCACCCGATGTTCTTTCGCTGTCATTTTTTTATGAATGAAAAACTTTGGTTCTGCTTTTAGATTATGTTAATTGGTGTCTTAAGTTTTTTCTGTGTAGTTAACTTCACAAATGTCAAAGTAGAATTTACATTTGCCGCCATTTGCGAAAATTATAGCTTCTTCCGATAGGATGATGACTTTTGCGCCACCTTGTATATATGCGAGCAATTATTATAAATCATCACCGTTTATTTGTGCAGAAATTGGTTGAAAACTTAACGTGTTATATGTTTATATGTATCAGCAACTATCTTTTTGATTCCTCACACATTCGTAGCTTGTATGGAATTTAAAAATTCACGTTTACCTTGCTTATATAGAGTGCAATCCACTTCGGAGACTGACAAGCTGCTCACCATGTCTTGGTGGTTATTCGAAGAAGAAGGGTTCAACTCACACGTCTTCCCAGGACGGTGCGCTACTCACTTCATCCCTCCTCTTTTGTATACCCTTTTCTGTAGGTTAGGTTAGGTTGAGTCTGGTGGCAGGAGTTGTGCAAAATCACTAACCTTAAGACTATTACTAGAGTCCGAAGAATTGCCTGTATTGGTACTACCCGGGCTATGAGATCCACCCTTACAACGGGGTTGGAGGCAAATCTCAATCTAAAACCTCTAGACCTTTTTGTACAAGAATCTGCCGCAAACAGTGCCTTGCGGATAAGCCAAACGGAAAACTGGAAACCCAGTACAACTGGACAGGCACAGAAACTCACGGGCGGTAATGTATGCACAGACTGCATTACTCCCCACCTAGATTTTATAAGACCATTTACTGTCTCTTCCCTGCAGGGAAGAATGGCATGAGGATCCATTGCCAGTAAATGAATCAACGATCCCCATCTATACAGATGGCTCCAAGATGGATACTAGCGTCGGCGCGGGTTCTAATTCCGAAATACTCGAAATATATGGCTCGATCAAACTCCCCGATTACAGCAGCGTCTTCCAAGCTGAGGTTCTGACGCAACAACAGCCACTAAAGAGGCTGCAATGATGGCAATACCGCAGACTGATAATACCTTCTTCATTGACAGCCAAGCGGCAATAAAATCGATTTCCGCCACAGAAATAAAATCGAAGCTTGTAAGTTGCTATCGCGAAGAGATATAGGTTCTTGTCGCGCAGCACATTGTAAATTGGCTCCCCGGACACAGTGGTGCCCCAGGAAATGAAAGAGCCGATGAACTGGCTAGAAAAGGATCATCACTTGAATTAAGACAGGCTGACACTACAGTAAAAACCCCACCCTGTTACCTTAAACAGGTGATTGTGGATAAAACACTGATGGCAGAAAACGAAAAATGGAGTGCCCTTGACTTCTGTGTCATAACCAGGAAAATATGTCCACTATATAACAAACGAAAGACCGAGAGAGTCCTTCAAATGAATAAAAAAATCTTTGTCCTCTTTCACAGGTGTTATCACCGGACACAATATGCTGGTCTACCATGCAAAGAAATTGAAACGCAGCACAGATGACCTCTGTAGAGAATGCGGCAACGAGGAGGTGAACGATGATACCGATAATTTCCTCTGTCAGTGCCCTGCACTCTGCCGTATTAGAAACAACGTCCTTGGTAGGCGTTTCTTCCAGGATTTAGAATAGCTCTCAGTCTGTAAACGACTTGCACGAGTTCATAAATGCATCAATATGGATTGTAAGCACGCTAGGTTTTCCTTTGTTCCTAACTAAGGGAATCATAATCCCCCAGGGTATCACAAGAGTCTACATTGACCTAAGTGTAACGGGCGCAGGATTTTCTTGCCCAGTCAACACAGTATCCTAATCTACCCTTTTCTAAGTGTATATTATTTTGACTCATAGTTTGTAACATAACGTAATATTGCCCGTAGACCCCAAAAAGTTACTAAATTCGTGACCAGCATCGATAGTAATGTCAATCAATGATATTCGTCCGTCGGCAAAAACTGGGCCATTAAACTGGAGCTAGGAAACTGAAACCATATACTCTCTAGGGGCCAGAAATAATCTTTAGGCTCCCAAACTGCTCGCGAGTTAAAATTTTTAAAATCCACCCATCAGCATCAGCCCACTGACACGCCCCCTTAAAAAACCGTTTTATTGAAGAAATCATTCGCAAAGTATGTCGTTAAAGTCTTTTAAAAAATTCCTTTATACTAGTATAAAGCTTTCCGCCATGCCCACTTTTAAGGGCCGTTTTTTTTACAAAAACTTTGTTTTTTCAATAAAATCCTTTAAATGTTGTATAACATAGGGTATTCAACGGTTCGCCTAAGCGGACTACAGCCTTTCCCTATGTTTTAATTCTATCTTTAAGCGGGCTAGGCTGAGCGAGCGGGTTTTCGGAAAGGCTGGGCATGCCAACAAGCAATGGTGCCTCGGTGGTTTGACAGATGCTTTATGACCTGGATCAGTGTACACCATTTTGTGTGCACCATGTTGGTGACTGTCAGGCGCCCGAAATGCAGTAAGGATTGCGACCACTTGGTAGGTGAGGCAAGGAGTGTTCAACACACGACCCTGATTGTATATATTGTACTCTTATTACCTAAGGTAGGTTAAGTAGCCAGGCATTCAGGCTAATATAAAGCACCTGTTTTATATTAAACAAATATATACAGAGGGAAAGGCTACAGTTAGCTTGGGCGAACTGTTGGAATTCCTATTCCCATCTCAATCCTCTAAAAAGTGGGTGTGGCAAAAACTTTAGTTTGGGGAAGGACAGTATATACAAAATGGACAGGTTTTTTTTTGTAAGCAATGCCCCCAAATATGTTGCAAACTTCAGCTATTTAGCTTGAATTTAAGGGCATGGACAGATATGGCTATATCGACATTACTTTCGATGCTGATCACAAATATAGTAACTTTAAGGGGTCTACCAGCAATAATAAATTTGGAAGATTTTAAATTACAAAACAACTTTTTCAGTATTACAAAACTATAAAAACAATATTTATTCATATCGATAATATTTTTTTTGAAGAAGCGAAGATTTTGTTATATCCATAAGAAGTTAACTCAAACTCAATTTTGTATCTTTAAGTTAAGACTACAAGAAAGTTTGAGGACGGGTTAGAGGAATTAAAGCATATCCTAAAGCTAAGTGAAATAAAAACTTAACTTACTTGCTTAATGGGCTTCCGACCCGTGAAGAGTCTCTGCATGAGACACTGCAGCCTTCCATTCTCTGCGATCCCGGGCACGCTGCTTCTAGTTGTCCAGACCAAGTGCTCTGGCATAAGCGATGGTTTGGTCTTCAAAACGGAGGTAAGTCCTTCCTTCCCTTCTCGAACATCCTCTCGGAGCATTATTGTCCATTCGCTCAATAACGCCGATCCAATGTAGTCGATGGTTTAGCTTTTAGGACATCCACATCTATGTACAGCTCATATAGTTCGCGGTTGTAGCTTCTCCTCCATTCGCCCCTCGCACAGAGGGCCACATATCCGACAGAGTATTTTTTGTTAAAAAGAACCCAATATTAGCTCCGAAATCGAAGTAGCACCGGTTTCCTAATGAAATTCTTCGTAGGATATGTTGAAGAAGTCACATGATGGCGATCTCCCTGCCGAAACCCGGTGCAAGAATTATTATTATAATTCGGAAGAGCTGCTTCCAAATTGCATATTACACTGCGTGTTCTCAATTTTCACGCCATACTGGATCAGTTTTTCCGGGATCTCATATGCGGCCATCGCCATATACAGCTCCTGACGTTGAATGCTATCATATGCGACTTCAAAGTCGATGCGTAAATGGTGGTAAAGGTCTCGACTTGAAATTCGTTGGTCTTTTCCACGATTTGCCTCAGTGTGAAAATTTGGTCTATTGTCGATCCGCCAGGCCGCAAGCCGTACTGGTACGTGTCGATTAGTATGTTGCAGAACGGCTTGAGACGTGCACACAGTACGTTGAATTAAAATCATGTAAATTAAATATGTATGTGTAAAATACATACGCACAAATCAATCAAATAATATTACAACTTTATTAACGTAATTCAATTATGTTACTTAACCTAATTTACAAGTCAACCGCTCAGTGCGGCAGTGGCGAACAGACTTCCATGTGGTTGATTTTGACATTTGTCAAAATGAGTTGTCAATCGAAACTCCATGATGTTCAATGAAGGCGTTGCCATACACAACACCCCTTAACGCCCAGTATAAATTTCCGGAGGACGTCTTTTCCTCTCAGATCGGCGCAGCTCCGGCTGGCTAGTTGTATATACCTCTTCTGGTAGCTTGTCCGTCGGTGTAGGCAAGGTAGACGCAGGTGATGACGTATGTGGCTGTTCTGGTTCAGGTGGTGATGACTCAACTTCCTTGGAGTGAGAGGCAACTGGATCACCGTGCCCGATGGATGACTTGACTTCCGGAATGCTTATAGCAAATCGTCTTCGAATTTGGTCCAGATGCCTTTTTATTACCTTCGAATCATTCAATACGACTGCATATGATACAGGACCAGTTTGTTTTTCAATCGCTGCGTCCATCCACTTTGGGCCCGTGGAGTAGTTCCGGACCCAGACTTGCTCTCCGTTGCTAAATGTCCTAGTCGCGATTGGCGGATCAACACTGGCTGATAGCTCGTGAGGATGGATTTTGTCAAAATAGGTCTTTACCTGGCGGTTGAACATCAATTCAGCAGGGGAACGTCCAGTTGCAGCGTGGAGCGTAATGTGCTGGTGAAACAGAAATCGACTCAGCTTCAGGTCCACATCCAATTTCTCCGGCATCTTCTTTAAGAACCCTTTGGTAGTCTGCACCATGCGCTCAGCTTGTCCATTTGAAGCCGGATGGAATGGAGCGCATCGGATGTGACGGATTAAGTTGTTCTGTAAAAAGACTTTAAATTCTTCGGACGTGAATGCCGATCCATTGTCCGATACTATTGCGTCCGGCAACCCATGGGTGGCAAACACGGCTCGAAGTGGTTTAATTGCAGATATAGATGATGTTGATCTTACCACAAATACCTCGAGACATTTCGTATACGAATCCACAATGATAAAGAAATATTTGTTTTGGAACGGCCCGGCAAAATCGATATGCAGCCGAGACCATGGGACTCTCGTTTCTTCCCAATGATGAACTGGTTCGCGAGGGCCTTCGTGCCTCGACTCCTGACACGGCAAACACTGCTTCACGACATTCTCAATGTCAGAATCCATACCATGCCACCAGATGTAACTCCTCGCTAACGCCTTCATTTTCACGATTCCTGGATGCCCGGTATGCAGAGCTTTAAGAACCATCGGACGACTTGGGGGAGGAATGACGGTTCGGTTTCCCCACAATAAACAACCCTTCAGAGCTGTGATTTCCGTTCGTCTTGAAAAGAAGGGGAAGAGACTGTGTGCCCGGTCGATTCTATCCGGCCAGCCCCTTAACGCCCAGCTAAGTACTTTCGCGAGTTCAGGATTTTGTGTTGTTTGCAACGCAATTTGTTTCGCGGACACAACCGGTTGATCGACCATCTCCACCATCAGGATCTCCTCCGTCTGATCATTTATTGGTTCTTCAACCGTGATAGGGCAACGACTTAGGAAATCAGCACTAGCCACTTTGTTGCCAGGACGGTATGTGATTTCAAAATCGTAAGCATTTAAGAATATTCGTCGACGAAGCATCTGATTTGAAATAACTGCTGGCGTTGGCTTCGACGTATTGAAAATACCTAAAAGCGGTCGGTGATCAGTGACGAGTTCAAACTTCCTACCGTAAAGGTAGTCGTGGAATTTTTTAATTCCAGCGACCAACGCAACAGCTTCTCGGTCGATTTGGGCGTAATTTCTTTCGGCCTTCGTCAACGTCCTGGAGTAAAAAGCAATTGGTTTTTCGCTTCCATCAGGCGTGCGATGATTGATGACAGCCCCAATCCCATATGGTGAAGCGTCGCATACGACGATTAGTGGGAGTTGTTCGTCGTAGTGAACCAAAACTCGATCTGAGGTGACCAAATTCTTGAGACCGATGAATGCCTACTGATGCTCCGATAACCATTGCCATTGCGAGTTTTTGTCCAATAAACGGTGCAAAGGCTCGGCTATTGTCGCCTTCCGAGGCAAAAATGCATGGTAGAAATTTAGTAAGCCTAGGAACGCCTGTAGCTGCTTCTTGTTTGTTGGGGCTGGCGCTGTGTGTAAAGCTTCGACCTTTGTTGCTGACGGTCTGATGCCCAAGGAATCCAGTTTGAAACCGAGAAACTCGATCGCTTGCATACCGAAACAACATTTGTCCTTTTTGAGTCGTAACCCTGCCTTATCGAAACGGAAGAGTACTTCTTGCAGACGGTTGGCGAGTTCTTCTTCTGATTTGCCCATCAGCATGATGTCGTCGAAGTACGGAAGGACTCCGGGAATATTTCGGAGTAGATTTTCAATAAAGCTTTGAAATATTCCGGGAGCTGATGAGATCCCAAACTGAAGTCGAGTTACCTTAAACGCTCCTTTATGGGTGATTATTGTTTGGAGTAACGATGAGTCTTCATCAACAGTCAATTGTTGGTACGCCTGAGCTAAGTCCAGCTTGGCAAAGATGCTACCCCCCTCGATCGACGACAGCAGCGTACTGATTGCTGGGATCTGGAAGTTGTGTGGTTTAAGAGCCTTGTTGAGTGTCGATTTCTAATCTCCGCAGATACGAATGGAGCCATCACTCTTCCGAACTGGCACGATTGGAGTAGCCCAGTCTGAATATTCGACAGGCTGCAGGATTCCTTGCGTACAAAGTCGATCCAGTTCAACTTCCACTTGTCCTCGAATTGCAAACGGAATCCGTCGTGGGGGGTAACGAATTGGTCTTATCTCCGGATTGACTTGAAGTGCTACTGATTTCCCCGCATAACGGCCCAAGTCTTTCGAAAAAAGGTGTTCGAAATGCTTGAGAACCCCTCCTACGGATTCCTGTACGAAATTCACTCCTTGAATACTGATGCCCAGCGGCTCGAACCAGTTGCAACCAACAACATTGGTCCGATCTCCTTCGACGATGAGTAACGGAAGGTCAGAGATTATCTTTTGATTGTAGGTTACGTTCACGTCTGCTACGCCTCTGATCGGTATGTGATTCCTTTGAAAATCCAATAATTTTAGGTCACACCTATGAATGAGTGGTTTTTTGTATGACCAAAGTGACTCAAACGTCCGCGCCGACATTATTGTATAGTTAGATCCCGAATCAACCTCGAATTTACAAGGACGACCATTCATGATGATGGTGGTGGATTTTTTGAGGTCAATTAGTGGCGAGATTTGGTTGACTTCATAACTTTTGCTTTTCTTGAATTGGTGAGACTTGCTTGTTCCTTTGCCATGAGAGCCACTTGATGTGGAGGAACGACAAACGCGCTGCAGGTGTCCCTTGATGCCGCACGCTAAGCAAGTGATGTCCTTATGGGGACATAGTGAGCGTGGGTGATTAGCTCCGCAACCATTACACGGTTTTTCCTTTGCTGAATGTCTGCTGCCCGTGGTGCTTGTCGTATTATTTCGATATCGTGTGTTGTTTTGATGTTTAACCAGGTGAACTGATTCTGCTTGACGCATTTCTAATGCATCTCTGTTGGCTGCTTCGGCGGTTGTGGCGCGATCTATAACTTTCTGCACCTTGAGATCCGTTTCAGCAAGTAAGCTGCGCTGAAGTGCTTCATCGCGAAGCCCACAAACAAGTCGATCGCGCAGCATGCGATCGAGTGCAGCGCCGAATTTGCAGTCCACAGCCATCCTCCGCATTGTAACCAAGTAGTCGGCAAAACTCTCGTTGGGTTGTTGGTCACGTCGATGGAATTTGTAAAAAGCAGCAATTTCAGAAGGGCGGGGGCAAAAATTATCAGTCAGTTTGGATTCAATTTCATCTAAGGTAATCTCACTCACCTTTCTTGGGGAAGCCAATGACGCCAGAAGGTCATAGAGTGGAGCTCCAGCCAACGTCAAAAACAACGCTTTTTTCCGAATTGCCTCCTGAACATCATTGGCTTGAAGAAACAACTCAAAACGGGCAAAATATGTTGACCAGGCGGATGGATTAGCCAAGTCAAAAGGTTCCAAGGCGCCAACTGTAGTCATAGTAACTGGTAGTTGTTTCGCAAATGCTTTTGAAGAAGAGGATGATTCGTTCTGATCATTGTTCTCGACTTTTGGCGGCGTCGAGGTTGACCACAAGAGACAACGAGTTGTGCGTACGGTTTACAACAATGATTCGTGAATATCCTACCGACTGCGCCAGTGTAAAATACATACGCACAAATCAATCAAATAATATTACAACTTTATTAACGTAATTCAATTATGTTACTTAACCTAATTTACAAGTCAACCGCTCAGTGCGGCAGTGGCGAACAGACTACCATGTGGTTGATTTTGACATTTGTCAAAATGAGTTGTCAATCGAAACTCCATGATGTTCAATGAAGGCGTTGCCATACACAACAGTATGTATATCAGATAATCAAGGGTAATATGATTAGACTTAGGGCACTTCCCTGGTGTACACCTCTTTGATTCCGAAATCCTCAGTGACGCCAACTATACATCTTACTCTTGTCTTTACTCGCTCATAAATGTATACATGTCCATGACCATCCGACGTAGATTTCTGGAACTCCTCGTTGTCTTAGCGCTGCCCATAACAAATCCGTTGGTTGTTTATTACAGGACTTTCCAAAATCAACCAACACCATATGCAAATCCTTCAAAGAATCACGATGTTTTTCCATCATGATCATTATACTTCGGATTGCATCTGTGGTTGATTTACCTGCCACAAACCCGCACTGGTCTTCAGATAGCCGTACTATTTTACGGATTCGGCTATTTAATAACCCCTGAACGATCTTCGTGGTGTGTGATATCAGCTTGATTGAACGGTATTTATCAGTCTCGCGTATCGCCTTTTTCTTTGTACAAAATAAGAAGAAAAATTTCCCTCCACGGGTAAGGCATTGGATCGCCACTCATCAGTTTGGAGATGAGAATCATGAGCCATTTGGACCCGATGTCTGCCATCTTTTTCCAGAACTCAGAGGGTTTCTTCTCCGGCCCAACTGCTTTTCTTTGAAGTCTTTGACCGCATTCCTAACTTCTTCAACAGTAATGTCATGTACTTCTTCGACAACTTGGTTGATGATGCGATGGAGATAATTTTACTGCAATAAATGCATGACTTTTTTTGTCCAGGTTGTACCATTTGATTCTCACAAACACTTTTCTGTAAGGAGGAGGCGGTTTTGTTGGGCGATTGCCTCTTCCAGGATCACTTTGCTATCTTTAACCCGAGGCTTCATGAAACGTGCTACCATATGGCAATCAATCTGGGATTCGTTTCCGCCACTGCTGTAAGTGACCAGGTGACGGCTTTGTTTGAGAACCATAAGACCTTATGACTTGCACATGCTCAGGATATCTTTACCCGGAGAATTCCTGGTGCCGTATCCCAGTCCGCCAACAAACAAAAGTCCCGTATTAGAATATCTTGAAAGCTTTTGTGCTAACGTCCAAGAAACGCGCCCGATTTCCGGTGTTTCTCCTGGGATAGACTCACAAAAATTAAAACTCTGGACACGTCTTCGACTCGACTCACAAAACAGGATATTCTGAAGGCGGGATATTTCAACCGTGGATATTATAAAAAAGAATATAAACTACAGTAATTATTACTAAATTTTGGAGTGGAAGTGGCCAACCGCTAGTGCCGGTTCCCTACCTACTCCACACACACATCAACGCAAACAACTTAGAGCATTCTTCAATAGAATTCGCTTTAACATCTCGAAATGATTGCATACCTTCTTATGCAATGTTTAAATATTTTCCCCGCCTTTATGCAAAAATCCGTATTCAGTAGATATCCAAAACATGTAAGTTATGCAATCTCTGTGTCGTTTAAAGTCCCAAACCAGTTGTTTGTGAAAAACCAAATGAACAAATTCTGCTTATATTCGGAGATTTAATTGTGTAACAAAATGCAATCGCAATAATGTACATAATATGATTTGTGATACCGATTATGAATGAATACTGTACCCCTTTTCTTTGATACCCCAAACTTCAATTGAAAACAACAAATAATGTACAAGGTGGCGCAAAAATAACCTTCCGATGTTTTTTGGCTGTAATTT
This sequence comes from Portevinia maculata, assembly GCA_949715645.1. Taxonomy (NCBI): domain Eukaryota; kingdom Metazoa; phylum Arthropoda; class Insecta; order Diptera; family Syrphidae; genus Portevinia; species Portevinia maculata. Next base: position 394,945,449 of record OX454525.1, on the reverse strand, counting down.
AAAAAAAAAATCAAATAAATAGTCACCAATATTCCGCGTTCTGGAGCAGTGTAGCGTAACATTGTTTATTAACGTGTATTTCGCATGTGTTTACTACACAAATGTCAAAAGAGAACTGACATTAGGGGCCCAATCGCAAAATGTATAGCATTTTCTGATAGGAGGATTACTTTTGTGCCACCTTGTATAAGCCATATACCGCACCCCTCTCACTCACACATCATATCCCCATCATGAGAAGTAAAAAAAAAAATTCAATAAACAAACGACAAACTACACACTTATGAAAATCTTCAAATATAACGGCGCTGGTCGGAAAAATGTTACTTTTGTTTTGTTCATCACTTCAATTACTTTCGTTTAATATAGCTTTCGTTTTGACGAAAACTTTCATAAAATTAATTAAGGACACAAACCAGTTTTCATTATTGATCGATTGAAGCGCCAAAGCTTCTGCGGGATACATGTACAACATTATTATTCGATTTCTTGGCGCTACTATAGGAATGTATATACAAAGGTAATACACAAGCGTTGATATGCTGATTAAGGTAAAACTGAAAATAAATATTTTTTTAAATAATATTTTTATTTAATTTTAAATCAAAATATTTAAGAGCATCTAAAATTGACAGATAAGTGTACCTGGGCTGAATTGGAAATTCGTCGGGTATCCACCTCCATATATAGAGGCAGATCGCTCCTGAATCATACAAATGCACCCGCATTTGAATTGACTCAGTAATGAAATGATCCGAAACCAGGAAGCCTGCCTATTTTTATTGAGGTCAAGTCGGCGAGCCCCACAGGCGAACCAGTAGGGATGCAGTAAAGTGGGAGTTAGATCCCCTTAATCCTGGTCATAACCTCATCGTAAAAGAAGAAGAAGATATAAAATCAGTACATGTACATGTAGGTACTGACAGTAAGAATGCCAAGCCTTTGTATTCAAGTTTGAGGAGAATGAACGCCTTATAAATTGTAGGCAGATCAAAAGGGGTGAAATATTTCTTGCCTCGCTTAAGGAAGCCTAGACATTTCACAGCGTTCTTGGCGACATCGAATATGTGGTCATTCATACCGAGAATGGAAATGCTTTCAGTTTCATGGATTATGGCAGACTGTTGAGGTTGCGCATTAATGACAAAAGACAGCATTGTGTTTTGGTCGCATTAAATTACACCCTATTGGTTGTACCCCATTGAACTATGCTGTCAAGATCAGAATTTAATGAGCGAAAAATACTTTGCCATTCCAGTTCCACACCCGAAGATGAGGGCCGTGAACAAAGAAACGAATATGAGAAGCTAAATCGAATTAAAGAAACCGACAGATCATTTATAAAAATGAGAAATACAGTCAGAGACAATACAGATCCTTAGGGGAACACCAGCATTTATTTGGTGAGTTGTTGACTTGAAACCGCCTGAAACAACTTGAACAGAACGGTCCGAAAGGTAGTTTATAATCCACTGAAGAAGAGTGTCATCGGTTCCAAATACCTGTATTTTTGACTTGAGAGCTCGATGCCAAACTCTGCCAAATACGTTTGAAATATCAAGCGCAGCGATCTTACTTTCACCAGCATGGTGAAGAAATTGGTTCCACTTTTCCGTTAGATAAGTCATCATATCACCAGTGGCGAAAACCGTACTGCCAGTTGATCAGCGTTTCCATTTTTTTTTATAATTAGCGTGCGCTAAAGGGATTTTTATTTTTTCTGTAATTGATAGAGTACCCTTATAATATTACTGAAGCAGCACCCAGCAAATGATTCATTGCCTGTTTTTAGGTGCTACTTACTGAATGAAAGAATAGAAGGATAGGAACAAAGTTTGGTGCCATAAGATTTTTTCTCCACAGGTTGCTAAATTGCTTTAGGGAGATCTGTTTTCTTGTGTGTATTCAATTTAAAAATCATGGCCCTGGTCGGAATTCGAACGCAAGACCTGCCATTCACTTAAGAAGAGACGTAAGTGCAATTCGACTGTAGGAAAGGGGAGAAGAAGATTTTGAAGAATATGACTCACAGATAAGCCTACGCAGTGGTTTTGCAGGCGAAGAAGAATACCTGTTCAGAACGATAAGGGAAATACCACCTGGTCCAGCGGATTTTGTGGAAGGACGGACAATTTTAAGCCGAATCTAGTGTTTGTATTACAGTCATTTCTCGTTCGTTTAAAGGTTTTTCGGTTTTCCTCATGAGTTGGCTTTATATGACCGAAACCTAACCTCTTTTAACCTGATAGCCTCTTTGCAGCTCGAGTCACACCACGGGTGACCAGTTCATACCCATTCGAATTATGTTTGCTATCATATCAGCAGCAGCATCCACGTCGCCGTTTGAGGAAGCCGACCAGTTAAAACTCTTAAAGAAACTGTTTAGTTGTTCACACTTGGCTTTCTCGTATTGCCATACGGTTCTTTTGGAAGTTTGTTCTTCAACTATGTAGTCGGAGTACGAGAAATTCTCTGATGTGGCACAATGGTCTGACGAACCTAGAGAACATCCGTCTATAGCGTATTTTTCAGAATAAGGGGTAAGAAACAAGTCCAGTGTGTTGCCTCAGCGAAGATCTCAAGGTACCTTCCTTCGTGTGTTGTCTGCCCAGAATATCGAAGCTTACTTGAATTGTGTTTATTGAATTCGCCCATAATGATGATTTCAGTACGAGGATGATGGGTCACAATAATTCTTTTGATGGAATAAGACAGCGCATCAAACCCGTACGGTGATTTCCTTTGGTCCCCCAACAAAATGAACCCCAACACGTCCCGCTATCCGCCTGATGCTGCCTCTACCCAATCATTACAAGTACACACACGAAAATCGTACGGCACCTGCAATAGCCAAGCAAAAGCAGCAGCGATGGAGTGGGATGGGGCACTATGGATACCCAACGCTGAGCGTTTTCTTTTTTTCTTTTTTTGGCACTGACACCGGCACTGGCACTGAATCGATTCACCTTTACTACACTGCGCGTTTTTTTCCGCGAACTGAACTATGGTCGCCTGACTGTACATAGTTGTTGGTCGGTAAAGCGAGGCCGATTGCGGGCAAAAAATGTAACGCGTGCGTTCTCGACGAGAGGCAATCAGCAACTCAATTTTTTAAATAATCGCGAGACTAAACGATGCCATCTTTATTGAATAGTTTAAATATGAGCTCCATCATTCCATGTCCGTCATCATATCGTGCGTTGACTTCTAAAGAAACCCTCACTACATTTACATTTGTACTAGTACATTTGTCCAGTTAATGTTGAATCTTGCTGAATCACCAAATCCGGATTGCTAAACCTGTGGGAAATATGGCATGCCAAATGCCCCATACCATCGTACTACAGGGGTTCTAGTTCATCTGCGGACTTGTCAGTAACATGAACTTTAGACGTGAATGCTCTGAATAGAGTGCTACTCAAATTGTGTGTAGCTTCCAAATCAGGCGTTTCTTCTACTAATGTATTACCTTTAAAAAAAAGACTGTAACAACATATATAGTCATTATATTATAAATAGATATTGGTCATTTTTATTTTTAATTTTATTAGCTACAATTTTTCCAAGAATACACGAACGAAGCCGGGTTGTATGGTCGTATTGTCAATAGATTTGAAATTTCATATCTACTCCTCAAGTAAAAGTGTTTTATAGAACAATTCGTCATGATGATGCCTAAAGAAATTAAATCATGAGATTGTACAAAATGGTTTTAAATCGCACTTTAGTAGGTTTTCCGAAAGACATAGTGTTCTTCATCTCTTTTGACGCACATCGACAGCATACTTTCTGTCATTCTCTACACAACTTCCAATTGGAGTGAACCAATTTCGCAATGCCTCGCTCGCGACTGTCCTTGTAAGGAACTGTTACACTAAGGCAATCGAACCAATCAATTACCTGAAAGCTTAAGTAAATATATGAAACTAGCGTACCCGGCAGACGTTGTCCTGCTCTCCATTTCCTTATCCCTATCTCCAGCCCCATACCCATCCCCAGTCCCATAGGCCAATACCAAAGATTGCCTGATTTGAGCTCAATCGGTTCGGTTGTTAAACGGACTACCATTTTTCACCGCATGGCTAAGCCCGTTCACGCAACTTCGGTGTACTGCGAAGGGTAGGTGCTGTTTGTCTGGTAAGCGCCTATGTCAGCACGAAAACAGCAGCACGAAAGAAAGAAACTTGGATAGTATCCCTTTTTATTCACTGCCATACCAATTGTTATTATGGGAAGTACCGATTTATGGTGAGAAAAACATCTTTCCGATGTTCGATTTGCGAATAAAGAAGCAACCGCAGAGATAACACGATGAATAATGAACAAATAACTGCCAGAGCTGTTGATTATTTTATCTCGCAACACCTTCTAAATCATTGCTATATCATTCCACCGGCAGACGGCTATTTCGGCCATGCTCGTGTTCTCAAACACAAACTATTGTACATATATTTCATGAAATAAAGAATCTAATCTAAAAAAAAAAAATCCAATCTAAATCATTCCATGACAAATTCCCATACAAAATATTATATCGGTTTTTCGCGATTTCAGAATTTTCTTTCGAATTTTCCCAACATTTTTCCTATAAACCTTCTACAGCCAACAACGAATAAAATAAAATAAAAATAAAGCAAATCCGTCATGCCGTTCGTGAGTGATGTGGACACTAACGGAAATCATTTCATTTTTATATAACATATGAATTAAAGATTTATCTATATCTGTATTATATATTATATTAAGTGGTTCCGGAAAAGCTCACAAACTTCTCCTCGGAATCTAAATGTTTGATGGAATTTTGTGTCTGTGTTCTTTATGGTGTTTGCAAGCATCTTATTTACGATTTATTTACGATAGACAGAATACAACAATTTGATAGAAAGAACGTTTTAAATTATAAAAGAGAGAATTGTTTCCAAGTAAGCAATGATAAACAACTCAAATTATGGACAAGAAATTAATAAATAGGTATTATATAATTTTATAAAGGAGGTCCAAAATTAAAGCAAGATTTGAATTTGCCGCCATTTCTGTAGGAAAGTGTTGGCAATCCTAAGCAAAATCAATTTGACAGCTGACAGTTTAGGGTCAACAAAAATGGAGTATTACATGAGAGAACAACGTGTGTTCGTTGTTGAACAATATATCAAAAGTAAGGAAAGTTTGCCGGCCACAGATCGAAAATTCGAAGAATGTACGGAATATTGATTTAACTTCGTCAACTGTGAAGAGAGTAATTGAAAAATTCAGGGAGACTGGATCAATTGGTGATACTTAAAACACTGGTCATCCAAAAACAAGCCGTTCAAATCTCAATATCGAAGCAGCGCGTGAGAGCGTTTGTAAAAGTCCGGGAACATCAGTTTGGCATCAAATAGTCATGTAAATATTCGACAAAAGAGTACGTATGTTTGCTGGCACATAACGTGGAGGTGATTTGTCCGATGTGGTATTCCATACATAACTCTATCCTATGTACTTTATGATTCAATAGAAAAATAACCATCGAACTAGCTCTAGGTAACGTCCTCTTAGTTTATAAGTTAGATTAAGTTAGCTAGGGCGTTTCTGGGAGAAGCCGGGCTCGCCAACTTGTGGTTGTGCTTCCGGGAGGTGATTGATGCTGTAAGGCCTCAGTCGGCTTTCGTCGGCTCGTGCGCACGTTGACGCCTGCCAGGCGCTCGGAAAGTAATTGGGATTTTGACCACTTGTTGTGTAGTTTTTTTTTTTTTATAATGTACTCGCCTAAAGGGATTTTTGGATAGCCTTATAATGAATAGCTACACAGCGCGGGCGTTAGGGAAATTAGGGTTAGAAGATAGGGAGAGATACTGATGCACGTTGGTATTAAATGTTTGTGGATTATAATGTGTAGGAAAAATGGAGGGGGAAAGAGCATTCCACATTGTACGGAAGGAAAATACAAGGAAATATCCCTTGTGTTTCACTGTACGTCCGAATACAGGCTTAATGGTAAACTCATGCGTATTCCTTGCACAGCGGGTATTGCGGTTGAAATGTTCTAGGGGTGGAATGCAACTGGCTATTTCGTTTGAGCACTTATGGTGGAAATAAAGATAAAATAACGAGAGACAAGAGATATTGCGACGATGACTAAGAGAGTCAAGCTTCAAAAAAGTAATTGGTGCACCAGGCCAGATATGCGCATTGTACTCAAGTTTTGAGCGGATAAACGCCTTATAAATAGTAGCCAAATGAGAGGGAGTGAAGTATTTCTTGCAGCGCTTAAGGAAGCCTAGGCATTTCGCAGCGTTTTTGGCGACATCGAATATTTGGTCGTTCGAAAGTAAGCTGTCATTAACACACATACCGAGAACGGAAAGTCGTTCGATTTCAACGATGCAAGTGGCATTCATGGACAATGGCATGGTATTAGGGTTTTGTTTCAATGGCAGAAGACAGCATTGCGGTTTGGAAGCATTAAATTCCACTATATTAGTTACACCCCACTGAGTTATACTGTCGAGATCTTAATTCAATGAGCTTAATATACGTTGCCGTTCCAGTTCCACACCCGAAGATGAGGGGCGTGAACCAAGAAACGGATATGAGAAGCTAAGGGTACTGTCATCGGCAAAGGAGTGGATTGGATTAGAGGTAATAGACAGGAGATCATTTATAAAAATGAGAAAGAGAGTCGGAGACAAAACAGAGCCTTGGGGAACATCAGCATTTATTTGGTGAGTTGCAGACTTGAAACCGTCCAAAAGAACTTGAATTGAACGGTCCAAAAGGTAATTTCTAATCCATTGAAGAAGAGTATCATCGATTCCAAATGCATGCATTTTCGACAAGAGAGCTTGGTGCCATACTCTGTCAAATGCCTTTGAAATATCAAGCGCAACGATTTTACTTTCACCATGTTGGTGAAGAGATCGGTTCCACTTTTCGGTTAGATAAGTCATCAAATCACCAGTGGACCTATTGCTGCGAAAACCGTACTGCCGGTCATTAGGAAGTTTTCGGGATTCAAGATATTTCATGAGCTGACGGTTTATCAGCGTTTCCATGACCTTGGAAAGAAGGGAAGTTATAACAATTGGTCGGTAGGAAGAGGGAGATGAAGATTCGCCTTTTTTTTGGGGACAGGCCGGACAAATGCTGTTTTCCATCTTCTCGGGAAGAGCTATGAAGAAAATAGTAGATAGATAGAAAAGCACAACTGCGGTGTAGAACCTTCCTTTCAGTTTTAGGGGAAATTTTTCGATCACAGAAGATGGCTGAGTTGTCCCGCACTTCATCCACCCTACGCTTACGCAATGGTTAATGTCGTCATCACACCTTGCTTCGGTATTGATCATAGATCCCATATATTTGGAATAGGCCATAGTGGATCAGAGAACGGGCTGCACAAGTATTCTGTTTTTTTAGGACTAATACGATAACCATTCCGCCTACAAAACCTCCATTCATACATCAAGTGCTCGTTGATGGGACGTTTGATCCTCGCTAATAAACTTTGGATCCGTCACTTTTCTTTCAAGTGGATAGTCAAGGACTGTAATAAATATCAACGGACTTTAAACTCCTCCGTGACTATCCATTCTCTTTTTATACTCTATTCCAAATTGCATTAATTTGGCTCAGACTAGACGCTTAAAAGTTACTCAATTCGTGGTCAGCATCGATAGTAAAATCGAACTAGCCATGTCCGTCCGTCCGCCGGCACGCCCTAAAACTTAAGCTAGAAAGCTGAAAATTGAACCATAGACTCTCTAGGGTCCGAAATTAAAAGTAATTTATCAAAAAAATCAAATTTTGAGCTAGAAAGCTGAAATATTGTCTTTAAGGGCCCAAAATGCTTGTGAGTTAAGATTTTTATAATCCGCCCACTGACACGCCCATAATTAAGGAAAAAAGCAGTTTTATTGAAAAGACAAAGTTTGAACTAGGAAGCTGAAATTTATACATAATATATACTCTCAGGGGTCCTTAATGCTCAGGTTTAAAAAAATTTTGAAATATACCCAGTTAAAAAAAAAAGTTTCATTGAAAAAATCACTGAAAATGAAAGTCTCGCAAAGTATGTAGATAAAGTTGTTTTGAACAATTCCTTTATATTAAGTTTTCTTCCAGGCCCACTTTTAAGCGGCTTTTTTACAAAAACTTTGTTTTTTCGATAAAATCCTTTAACTTTTGTACAGGGTGTTTTTTATAGACACAACTTTTTTTAAAAATAAAACACAACAAATTTAATGGAAAGACCAAATTTTAGCCTTATTAGCTCACAAATTTCATGGCATTTAATGTTTAAAAATAATTTCTGGCATATGGCCTCCGCGACTGCGGCTTATGAACGCCATCCTGTCGGTCCAATTTTGCACCACTTTTCGAGCATACCAGGTCTTATTTCGTCAATAGTGCGTCTAATGTTGGCTTCTAAGTGATCAATGGTTGATGGCTTATCAACATAGACCAGAGATTTGACGTGCCTTCACTAAAAGTAGTCCAAGGGTGTCAAATCAGACGAACGAGGTGACCAACTCGCAGGTTCATTTCTTGAGATGATTCGGTCACCAAACGTTTGGCTCAACATTGTCATGGTTGCACGCGCTGTATGACAGGTTGCGCCGTCTGTTGGAACCAATTCTCCTCCAAATGGTTTACAATGACATGAGGAATAAAAAAATTACGAATCATTTGCCTGTAGCGTTCACCATTCACGGTAATATTGGCACCGGTTTCGGATTTAAAGACAAATTTTTTTTTTTTTTTTTTTTTTTATAATTTGCGTGCGCTAAAGGGATTTCTTTTTTCTGTAGTGACACAGTACCCTTATAATGGTAAAACCACAGCGCAGGCATTTAGTTTGTTGCGCAAGTAGCTCCCAGCAATTCATTGCCTATTTTTGGGTGCTACTTACTGAAAGAATAGAAGGATAGGAAAGAAGTTTGGTGCGATGGGATTTTTTATTTCTCAACAGGTGGCGCCTAAATTGTTTTAGGGAGATCAGTTTTTGTTGTGTGTATTCAATTTATAAAAATCATGGCCCTGGTCGGGATTCGAACGCACGACCTGCCAATCACTTTAGTGAATACACTACCATCGCACCATTGCCACCTGCAATGGGCCGATGACGCCTTCGGCATGTACACCACACCAAACAGTCATTTTTTCGGTATGTATTGGAGTCTCAACAGTCTCATGAGGATTGTGCTCACTCCAAAAACGACAATTCTGCTTGTTTACAAACCCGTGAAACCAGAAATGAGCCTCATCGCTGAAGATGATTTGACGATAAAAATCTGGTTCAACTTCCAGTTGATTCTCAGCCCATTCACAGAACACACAACGCAATTAATGGTTCGCTGGCTTTAATTCTTGCACCACTTGGATCTTATATGGATGTAGGCCAAGATCTTTCCTCAAAATGTTCCAAGTAGTGGACGGGCAGAGACCGAACTCCTGAGAACGGCTTCGGATCGATAAATTCGGGTCCTCTCTCACACTCATCTACAGCGACGTTGGCTTTTTCTGTACGCACGGTACGGGCTCGATTTGGATGAATATTATTACAAGGAGTACATGTGGTCATGAATCGATCCATAGTATTGCGTACTAGCTGGTCATATGGACGATTATGCGCATCGTAAACTTGACGAAGTGCTCTTTAAGTTTGGCGAACAGATTGCGAATTTTGGAAATAAATTTCCACAATTAGTAAACGTTGTTCTGGTGTAAGTCTTTCCATTGTATACTGAAAAAAAAGTCAAACACACCTTTTTAGTATGACAGTTATCCCTATCAGAAGTTGTATACCGCTATAAAGAAAAACTATATAACAAACTTTGAAGATCGTTGTTAACAATTCTCCCATACTTAACCCACTTTATGATAGATAGGAATAGGGTATCCAACAGTTAGCCCAATCGGAGTGTAGCCTTTCCCCATGTTTCTATTCCTTAATGTCCAGTACTACAAGGATCGTAATAACCTTCATACTTTACTGCATCCCTACTGGTCCGCCTGTGGGATTCAACCTTAAAATAAATCAATACCTACACCAAAAGTGTTCTATAGAAAACGCAATAAGTAGGTACATTATTTCAAAATGTCCTCCCGCCCATGGCTCATTTGGGAAATTGACAACAGAACATTACATTCTTCTTGAGCACTGCGGGTGCGGATGTTACGTTCACTGAACGAGTTTCAGAGACAGTAGAATTAATATTATTATTTTTTTTATCTTTCTGTCCGTCCCTCTATTCCATGCCTAAATTTCCCCACACGATGTTAACATTTCTTCACGGAATTTCATTGAACTCATTTCTATTAACGGTTAAAAAAATTATCGAAAAATCTACTCCTGTCAGCTAGGAAATTACTAACTGAGTTAACAACGGCGAACGAGGGGCGCAAAAGGTACGACTTGCTCAGTGTACGAACTGGACGCGCACGGCCCTGCTCACAGCTACCCTTTCGAAATAAAACATTCCATGATTAAAAATTCTCTTATTTAAATATCGGACTAAGAATTTGATTAAGCTGAATGCTCAAGGTAAGCAAATCAGTCCTTCAACCCTATATTGATCTAATAGCCCAGCAGAGGCAATCCCTTCTGAAAAGTTACTAAGTTCATTACCAAATCAATCAGTATAATCAGTCTACAAAAAAAGAACCTTTACGAGCCTCACAGAGCTTTGAGTCCATTTCCATTTCAACAGTAATACATCAAGCTGAATAAACAATCAAACATTTCAAAAGCATTAGTCGCACAGTGTTAAGAAGGGCTCGTCACATTCCCGTAATTCCCGTATCCATCCGGTTATATAACCCGGTAACAGGTGTTTAAAATGGATTCACGTGAAACAGTTATTTTTTGTAGGTACGCACAAAAGTAGGTAAAAATAAAGTACACGCTGTTTCAGTGAAAGGGAAAAGATTAATGGTCACCATCAAGCATCTTGTCGAGAGTAGATACTACCACTAACCAACCGCCCACACCTCTCGGCTATGAAAGCCTTACCGAGAGAGGATAAAGTAAAAGAGGGCAGCCCACTGCATAAACATAACCATACCACTCCAGCAGCCATTCCGTATTTAAATAAATAATCGGGATGTTTGTTGTTCTCGTTGATGTTGTTGTTGCTGTTGATGTGTTGTTTGCTTTTTATGGGCCTGTTTAAGTGTTTTAGCAGCCTTCATCCCGACTGGAGCAAAACAAAAGCATTTTGGTAAACTGGCGAATTATAATGTGGAATTTGTCCTATACTGAATTGTGTTAGAAAGTACGTAAGTGACATCAAACATCCTTAAATTAAGCAACAAAAGGGATGCTTCATGCTTTACACTGATTCCCTTATGGCGTTGTGTTTTAATGACAATTTAGTGCAGATGAATCCACTGGATCCTTTGAGTAGATAAAATATTACGACACCGAACATGCTGTACTCGTATAATCGGCATTTTTTTATTTGCCTCAACTCTCAACTCTATTGATATTGTATTTTCAAAATAATTGGAATTCTAAAAGGAACCCAAATAAATGTACCTGTATATCTTTATATGTATCCACACTATTTCAAAGAGATCTTTACGCGTCGTTAGGGTTAGAGCCGGTCGAGAAGGCAGTGGGAGAAAGGAGCAGATGTAGATATTGACTTGCAGCAGACAGTCAATTTTTGACTTTGATCTCTTAATTGGATAGGATTGAGGCAAAAGTAATTTGGATATTCTATTTTTTTGATTGTGAAGATACAAAATGATAAGAAGCCTGTCTAGTCTACCTACTTATGTTATAGGTTGTTACACGTGTCCTACGCGTCCCATTGTTGGCTGGGTATTTTTCTTTTATTGATTCAAAGTTAAATCACTCATCAGCGGACGCTCATGGTTATGAGCGATGTCCGGTTATTTGATATACATATGTATTTATTTATATTAAACATTTTATTCAAATAAGTGTTTGTATAATTATATCAGACATTTATACATTTAAATAAAAAAATCATCGATTTAATTTAAAAATGCAATTAATATTGCTCAATTCCCGTACGAGTTTGAAGTAAGTCAACTCATACGGCTCAAAACATTTTGCTAAACTACCAGCAGATAAATTTTACTTATCGGAAACTTTTAGTACGTTTACTCAGAACGAAATTCAACATTTTGCGGAGCGTTTGCTGATTTGATTTCACAGCATTTAGGTAGATTGAACTTGTGTAATTTATTTTATTTCTTTTGCATTTAATTAACTTGATGTATTGCTGTAAATTGAAATATAAATTCATCATAAAGCAAATATATTCAATTAAATAATTTTTCAGATGCGTTTTTCAAAAAAAAAAAAAAAAATCGAAAACATCGATTTAGCTGCGTTGAAGTTTGTGTGGGGAGTTTCACTTCGAACGTTTTCTAGGATTGTGTAAAACGCATTCATCTCACCGACTCGTGAATATTTCACTTCGAAAGTATTCTATTATGCCAAGTGGTGAATTGGAGTAAAACGTTCTCCCGGCGTTTTCTACGATATAGCGATTGTCATCATGTGAATAAATATTTTGTCGGCCAATTGGTTTTTTGTTTACCATGCCCTGGAGTGGCGTGTGGGGATACTTAAATGGTTTGTTTGATTAGACAAATTTCCAAATTCACTGACGAAATTCAGTATTTCGCTGAAATTCACCATTTCTTAATGCTGGAAAACGTATATCAAAATTATAAACATTTCGGGTGAAATGTTGAATTTAGCTCAAATGCCGAATTTCGTAACAGTCTAAACGTACAATTTCACCACTCCCATTTCTTATTTCACAGAAACATAGGCACCCGCATGAGCCTGGATCTGGGCTCTTTCACCGTACCAATATTTTTTACTAGGGTTTGAATTAAATTAGATGATTACATCCGAGTTTTTCCTCATTATCGACATTGTAGAAAAATATGACTAATTTATTTGTTATGCTGTTAAGTGGCGCACTTTGTTTATGTTCATCTTTCCGGTCTGATTTCCAACTAAAAAATTAGATGTAGTTCCTGTGAGACATTTCCTCTTTTTTTTAATTTTAAGATTTAGTCTTATTTCGTTGGTCCTTATTTCACACCACCCATTTGACAAAAGCAAAAGGAGCACATTCGATATTACCGTCACTGACAAGTTAAGGATTGGATCCGTCGAAACTGTTTAGACAAGCTTGAGATGTGTGCTGCACCATGGCTGGAAAATAGGCAAATTTCTTTTGCTGCAGTTCACACAAATTAAATCTAGTCATTAACGACCTTAACAAAGTGTCTGAGATCAGAAACTCGTTTGGAACGATTAAAAAAATAATATCTTTTTTTCTTACTTAATTTAACTGACCATTGGGAATGTTCAAAATGACTGCTGAATGTTGTTTTGTAAATTTACTTTCATTTATATGACTTAAACTTATCTGAATACAGTGCCAAAGTGTAAATGGTGGCAAGGCAAGAGGAAATGTTTACGATTAATGGTTCTGATATAAAAGTTTATTCATGAAAAAGTTATTATAAATATGAGTAAAGTAAGTTTAAAATTAGTTATGGTTTAAGGTGAGTGTACCTTGCCGCACTCCATGACTTCCACGATTATCCTCAACGCAGCTGAATCCACTACTCCAAGAAGATGAAGTTGGGTCTGGTTTTGTGAAATTCTTAGGGTGCTAACACAAAGTAATTCACAACTCTGATACCCAATTGCCTACTTCAAATACAAAAACTGAAAGTTATGACAATGCAAATCAAAATCCAATCGCTTTGACTCAAATTCCAAAACACTCTAACTTATACTACAAAGGTATTTAAAAAAAAACATATTGGCAACATTGAAGTCAAACCGCCAAAACTTTTGCCTCTTACTGTACTTTAGAAAATTCCGATTAGTTTGCTCATGTTTTTTTTTATTTGTGTCATCCCTCAGGTTGGCAAAGTGACGTTTCTCTTTCTTGCACGATGTGTACGTAGGATAAAAACAAAGGCTGTAAAAAAAAATTATTCCCGTCGAGCTAAGCGAGTCACAAATTTTGGCCTTCGTGTTACTTTTTTTCGTTTTTATTTTAAATAATAATTTTCAATTAATCTCAAGCTGATTAATCATTCACAAATCAGGTAAAGCATCACAAACCGCCAGCATCATCGTTTTTCCATCGTTGACACCTCAACTGGGCAAGAAATCTTTCAAAAATTGAAATTTATTTTACGTAAGTACAAATCCACAAAAAAAATACACAATTCCAAATTTTTGAAGTACATACCTAGTACAGAATAATCGCGCAGCAATACACGTTTCAGTGAAGCGCTGGCTGGCCAGTTTCTCGTCGAGAATATGTATTCTAAAATTAATCAAACTGCATTTTAATGTCGTTCAATTAATTCTAGCTCGTTGGCAGGGAAAGAAAAATACATTTTTTGATTCTGATAAGTGAGAGAAAGTGCGCTAGAATTTCAATAGTTTTACGATTGTTTATGTTGCTACGAGGTTATGGAGCAGCGTTTTAGGTGGAGAATATTGAATCCCTCGACATAGATGGCCATTTTAAAATAACCAGTTGCACAAGTTTTGTTGTTTTTCAACTTGTTTTAGCTATGTTTCCCCCGTTTCGGTGCGGCAAACTCTCCACCGCTCAGAACCGGGGAGCAATGGCAACCTTTTGTTTAGCCTCAACGTAGGTACGCCTGTGCGATCTTTATTGTGGACTGTTGTTGATTGGGTACAAAGGACTTTGAACTGATCGTACAGGCTTTAACCTTATCATTGTCAGGTATCCGAACATTTGAGCGTTCACTTTGGGCTGACAGATTAGTGAAATTAATCATTGAACTTTCTAACTTCGGATTAGAGATCATTTGTTTTGGAAACGCTTCGTTATTTCATTTGATTGCTTCGCAGATCGAGTACCTATAAAACTCAAATTGCTATTCTAGTAGTTTTTTTTTATTTTTTTGCTGCTCCATGTGGGGAAATGACGACACTACGCTTTAGTTGAGGTCATGTTTTTGCGATACGACGCATAATACGCTTGCACAGCACACCATTGACCTTGGAATGTATATACGATGTTTTAAGCTTATGACAGACTGTCAAACAATACATGGCCGCATTATGAAATTCTCTGCGGGGCCCAGGAGAACATATATTACTAATTGCTTGCCGTTCTTGTACCTGTCTTTTGCTCTTGAAATCACTTAAAAATAATGATTGTTACAGCTTCTGCGGAGATACGCGCACCACACAGCGCGGAAAGAGACCTCAAATTTATTTTTGGATTCCTCTTGTTTTGTGTTGTTCTTCTCCTGCTGCTAGCGCGGCAGTTTTTCTCTGCATAAATCTAATTGTGGGCAGATATACCGCGATAGTGTGTTTTCGTGCAGCCATTAGCTTTGTATATTTATTTTCAATTGCATTTGCACAAAGTACAAAATATTTTTCGAAATGAAGACCACAAAATATCCTTTGTTTGTAGGACAGTTCGGTATTTGAAGATTTCAGGCAGGAAACTGATTAGTTTTGGACTCAACCCACTTAGAATACAATAGTCTTTTTTTTTCTTCCAGACTCACAACACAAAACACGTTAAGATATTAACAAAATGCCAGCCGAAGCGCTGCAAATAATCTCGACAGCCGAAGATCACACATTCATCCTGAACGAGGATGCTCTGGCTGAAGCACTCAACAAGGATGAGATTAAGGATCGTTTTGTGTGCGTGGTCTCAGTGGCTGGAGCATTTCGCAAGGGAAAGAGTTTCTTGTTGGACTTCTTTCTGCGATACATGTACTCAAAGGTAAGTAAAGACTAAATTGTAAAATTATATAACAACTTGCTTGCGCGGGGTTTCCTTTTTTCAAACGCATTCGCAGTCGTCGCTGTGTGCCATATATTTATTTTTTCGTGATAAAGTGATCTTTTGACGCGTGCATCATTAAGCTTTCAAAATAATTGTTAATGCCAAAGAAATGTTATTGTATGAACATTTTTCGGGATGTGTTAATTTTAGTTTGGCATTTGGATGACTCAAATTCGAAGAGGCCGTCTTTATTTGTGTACCAGCTGCACCTGCCCGGCTTTGCCCGTGCCCAAGAATTGTATTGGTCAATATTTTTGAGTAGACTACATAATTATTGTCTAAAGCGGCTACCGGCGTTGCTGCGCCTTTTTCTCCGCATGGCTTAGTCCGCTTACGCAACTGATCCGCTACGGGTAGATGCTAGTTGTCTGGCACACCAACTGTTATAGAAATTTCCGAGACGTACTGAGAAAAACAAATTTCCAATGTTCGATTTGCAAAAAAAGATGGAACCGCAGAAAAAAGACGATGAATAATAAACAAACAAATTCCACAGCTGCTTAATCATTGCTATGTCATTCTAATCATTCTCCACACAAAATTTTGATACAAAACGCAAATTTCGATTTTGCGGTTTTTTCCTTTGGTTTTTACAATTTTTTATTTTAAAACGCCCCCGTATTGTGACGAACAAAACAAACAAAAAAATCGTCTTAATTGTTCGAGCCGTTCTTGCGTTTTTGCAAGACACACGCACGCCAAATGATTTGATTCAGAAAAAGCTGCTTAAAAAGCTGCATTGAATCTTCTAAGATAACCCTAGAAATTTTATATTCCAATCATGCTGAATTAGGAGTCGAATCAGGTAGTAGACTGCGGGTTAATCGTTTGTCGGATATCACATCTACGAGCCCAAACGCAAAATAGTTGGACTACCTATGATAAAAAACAAAAATCTGCTGGTTCTTAAATTCAATCGGCAATAAACTCAATATTTTGGTAGTTTTCTTTAGATATATTTATTTTAGATAGAAACAAGTAACAAAAACAAAATGACTTCAATTAAATAACCATATAGAGCAGTCTTAAAAAATAAAATAACGATTGATACATTTTTTTAAACGCAAAATAGTTGGCCTACGCGTCTTAATTTTTATTTTACCATGGTGTTACGTCGCCTCTGGCCTTGATAACTGCTGCGTCGTGGCATTGTGTCAACTAATTTTTGACATTCTTCGGTACCAAAAGATTCCCAAATATTTATGATTTTAGCTTTTAGGCCTTGAAGAGTCCGACATGGTTCTTTTCGGAGGTTTTGCTTCATTTTACGCCAGACAGTTTCAATTGGCGAAAGGTCAGGGCTGCTGGAAGGCCATTCCAGTAAAGGAATTGCTTCAGCAGATAACCACGCCATTGTAGGACTTACTGTATGGCAGGAAGTACCATACTGTTGAATGAAATTTCCTTCACTAGTTTGAAGTCGTGGTATTGATGGGAGTAGCTCATTTTCCAGAATATCCCGGTACTTGGTAGCATTGACAGTTCCATTTACAAAACGTAAATTGCCCAAACCTCGCTCAGATATGCATCCCCATATCATTAGAGATGCTGCAAACTTGACTGTTTTTTTAAGGCAATCTTTGTGAAAGGCCTCTTTGGAGTTTCTTATGACACAGTTTCGTTCTTCGCCCACGCAAACTTCAAACCTCAACTCATCACTCCAAATAACGGACCGCCATTGACTTAAAGTCCAGTTCTTACGTTGCTTGGCCCACTCTAGGCGCCTTTTCTTTTGTTTAGGTGTTAAAAGTCTTTGGCCTATGTTTTAACGAATTAAAATAGCTCTAATTTAAATAAATCTAAAACAAACCTTATAAAATTTATATCCATTTTTTTTCATTGTCCGCTTACAAGTGTCGACTGAAACAGTTTTTTGGATTCTTTCTCTCCATTGAACAGTTATTGCAGCGGCAGTTTGACGTCGATTTTCCTTTATTATTTTTTTTAAGACTCGGCAATCTCGAGGTTTCGCAATTGGTGGGCGTCCCGTTTTTTTACCAACCTCCACATTTCCACTATTTTTGAACTTTGTGATAATGTTTCGAATTGATGAGCGAGGTAAATTAAATTGGTTTGCTATTTTGTAGCTCGACAATCCCGTTTCGAAGGCTTTAACTATGGATTCCCTAAGGTCTCGTGATAATGCAACACCACGCACCATGATTGACACTAAACTGTTACTGGCTTACTTAAAACAAGAGATCAATAAAGAACAAAACAAGTGCATGCCATTTTTTTAATAACGGTTAACTGAACATCTATTTAAATCGTCATAGACCAACTTATTTGCTTCCCATAGAGAGTAGTCCAACTATTATGCTCTTATCTTTGTTTAAGAGAATGCAACCTGAAGCCATGTGTGTTTTCTCAAATTAAGTTCTGTTTGGTCTTATTTACTCATTAAATGTAGTTACGAGTAATTACATTGACAAAAAAAAATTTAATCAACAACTGCTTGGGACAGAAAATGAAGGTATATAAAGAGGATTAATGTGTTAATTGATGAGTGGGCCAACTATTTTGCGTTTGGGTCGTATAACACATAACTGTCTTGACATATAACATCATTTCGAATCTCATTCTGGCATTCCGACGATAACCACATTTTCATCCTGAAAAATACGAACAGATTTGAAGCCGAGACTCACCACCCTTTGAACGGCAGGAGCACTAAATAGCAATGGCCAAATCTCGGTAAAGAAATGCGCTTTTATTTGACTTCTCTATCGTTCTTCTGAAGCATATAGTGCGCAGGTCACGTAAACATGAAGCACTCTCTTCCAAATGTCCTCCCAGATATGGGGTGAAGCGAGAAGATAATAACATTAGAAGCAGCAACTATTTATGGAGCTATTATCCTTGAAGTAAATAATCTTACGTAAATCACGAAATAATTTTCCGGTGAATTTTTTATTTAGGAACAAGCCTAACATTGCTCTTTAGGTCGGAAAAACTTTGTGAAATTCCTGATTAGTTTCATGAATGACATCTTATACTATAAACACACCATTTGCGAAAATGTTTACGAGTCTGTCGTCAGTATTGTCACAATTTGCTGTCCTTGCTCGAAACTACCTCTTTGGGATACTGTTTGCGAGATCAAGATCGCTTTTTGTTATTGATCCATAAGTAGTTTTAAGATACGAGGAAGCCTTCACCTCAAAGAACCTATTTCGATAAAGGTAATGATCCCTTTAGTCCTGATCATAGCCTTATCGTCATCAAATCAGCAGAAAAAGAAGATCGCTTTTCGTTCAAAAAAGGTAAAGGGGCACAGTGCCCAGCCAAGTTCTGCGGATCAGTTCCATTCAGACCATTCAACAATAATAACTTTTGTTTTTTTTTTTTCGTCGGTGTGCAAGACTTTCTACACTGGTACATTGTACTACCATGAAGACACGCCACTATTACTGAACTTTTCAGTGATGAAGAACCTGGGTTTACAGCACTCAACACATCTGCACCAAATACCTGCCACCTGATACGAACAAAAGCAAGACAATCTCAAAGGAAATGTTCCGCAGTATTATCGCTTTCTTCACAGGCTTCGCAGTTGGTGGTATCGCTTACGCCTAGCATCTATAGATACTTGGAAAAAGCGTATTGGCCCGTAAGAACGTCAGTAATTTGTCTGCAGTCTTTTCTGTTGAGAGACAGCAAGGATGCCGCAGATTTTTCTACCTTCCGACCGAATTCAGAGAGATCTTGCATTGACAAACTATTTTGGAAGTGGTTAAAGGGTTGAACTAGTCCTTACACGCAACTTGACTGT
This sequence comes from Portevinia maculata, assembly GCA_949715645.1. Lineage (NCBI taxonomy): Eukaryota > Metazoa > Arthropoda > Insecta > Diptera > Syrphidae > Portevinia > Portevinia maculata. The sequence goes on along the minus strand of OX454525.1, from coordinate 394,925,847 downwards.
CGCTACATATGCAGATACTAGGGCCAGTCCTGAACACGAGGAAAGTCGACTTCGTAATTGCGCATCAGCCGAAGTTTCGCTGTCATTGCATCGGATGGAATATTCATAAGACAGGAGTCGAAGGACAACCGTCGCAAGTTCATCAAAACTCCAGTGAGAGTTATAAAAAAGCCACCTCCTCATAAACGTGAGATAGCTTTGATTGTGCAGCCCATGATGTAAACATCAAGTGGCGGGAGGTTCAATAATGCATCTAGGCCGGAGCCAGGCGCACTGGGAAAGGCCCCCTTAAAAATGGTCTTATCATGCGCTTTGACGCAGGCATTCATAGGCATGATCCGACAGAAACTACGGCAACATCCGCGTACGCCTGAGTGTAGACGTTAGAACTGTTGAGAGCGTTCAATAGAGAGTCGACCAGCATTCAGCACAGCAGTGGAGATAGAACGCTGCCTTGTGGACAGTCCACCTCCAGTTGGTCCTTATTAGATAAAGTTAAGTCGATCACCTCCTGTCTTCTTGACGTCACAAAAGTTGTATGTGTGCCAATATTGTTGATGGTTAGTTCATTTGCTGCTGCGCCAAACCATGGTCTGAGCATTGTCATCGCAACGCATAGCTAATTGGGGGAGACACTGACGCCAGGACGAAGGTCTTCCAGTCTCCATTCGTTTCGTAGCTTGTAGCAGCAGCAACCAAATCTTAGCCACAAGATTGTCTAAATTTAGTCGCTGAGGGAAGGTTCGAAACAGCAAAACCTTTCCGAGGTACAAGCAGAGGACACAATAGACCAATAGCTCGCAATGTAATATACCATAACTAAATATTATTATTATTATTATGTCTTATTTAATCCAAGAAACTAATTCGGTAGCCCAAAGATTGTTGACACAACTCTTTATCGCTTCATTGAACCATCCCAGTGAACATCACATTGCAAACATACAAAGTTTATGTCTTCTTTGTTAAAACAAACTAATTCGGTTGCCCGAAGATCGTTGACACAATTCTTTATCGCTTCATTGAACCATCCTAGCGAACAGCTGTGTATGTCAGGGTGTTGTGACCTGAACCTATTATTCTTTAAATATCGTTCGTTAACATTGTTCTACCCAACGTCATCATCTGACTACAAAACTGCGCCCAAGTTAACACACCTTCAATCAGAAGGCCTGATTATGGTTGTCAAATATCAATACGATGCTTGACAAAAATTGACAATGGTCAACAAAATTGATGAATCGGTATTGTTGCCAATTATCAAAATGTTTGATCCACTGTGAACACTTAAATTGATTAATATTAATCGCGTTTTATTAGAAAGTGATTACCCAGCTCAACAAAATTTTACACGGTCAGCAACAACAAACTCAGTGTAGATAAATAGGTCAGCACAAAGTGAACATAAAAAGTGAAGATAAAGGTTTTGGAACCACTGGAATGGAACGAAACCCAATCGGGTTGTAAGATTGGATTTTTTAAGGGTTTGTTCGTTGATATTTTTTACTTTGTGCTACTTTTTCACTTTGTTTTGTCATTTATATCTTTAATTTGTTCTCAACCCTAGTCCAAATCGACCTGCAAACAACCATTAATTTTAACTTTACATTCTTTAATGTATTCGAAACGTCAATTGTTATTATTTACTACAGAATAGTGTACAATGAATCTTAAGCTGTATTTAGAACTGGCATAAAAAAAACTTGATTGTTACAAGGCGTTTGGAAACAAAAAAAAATAACCTTACCTCATTTGTTTTGTTATCCATCTTACTATTATGTTGTTTCCAAATTATTATTATTTTTAATTCTTGTTAATGACAGTCTATTTTGCCATAAGATGATTTTGACACATGTAATGCCACCGATACCAAGTTTGACATTTAAACTTAAGGTGGACATAAAAGCGAACATAGCGCTTTATTGGAACTTGCATTGCTGAGCTTCATATATCCCAATAACACGCGACTATTGATGGCTACCAAATTTTCCGTCAATCACAAATTCGTTGTTGACAAACACATATTTGTTTTTATTTTATTTTTTGTTTTGTAGTTTCGAGTCATCGATTGACATTGGCGAGCAGTACGTACAGCGACTTTACCCCCGATATAAAAAAATCATCCGGGGGACTGACTATCGTCATCCCGGATGGTTTTGTACCTAGTCGTTCGGCAATTCATTTTTGAATAATTTGAAAAATTGGAAAGAAAAATCCGAAATTTACGGACTCTAAACTTTTTAGTTTGAAGTTACCTAATTGTTTGGCCTTACATTATCTTATAGATCAGGAGGTTTTACCCGCCTTAGTCTTCGGATTACACTGGCAGTATTTAACAGTTCTGTTATTTCCAAGTTAACGACACGACTTTTTATACCCTATTCTAAGGGTATATTAATTTTGACGCATAGTTAATAGTAACATACCTTAATATTGCCCGTAGACCCCTAAAAAGTACTATATTTATGATCAGCATCGATAGTAGTGTCGATCTAACCATGTCCGTCCGTCCGTCCGTCCGTCTGTCAGAAGAAATTAGGCCTTTAAACTGGCCCTAGAGAGCTGACATTTTAACCAAATACTCTCTAGGGTCCGGAAATAATCAAGTTTAAGAATTTTTGAAATCCGCCCACACACGCACGCAAACTCAAAAAAAAACAAAATTTTCGAAAAAATCGAATTTTGAGCTAGAAAGCTGAAAAGTTTTTATATATGATCTATGGCTCCTAAAACTGATCGGGAGGAAAAATTTTTAAAATCCGCCCACTGACTCGCCCACAATTAAATAAAACGATTTTATAAAAAAGTCAAAGTTTGAGCTAGGGAGCTGAAATTAATAATATATACTCTCTAGGGGCCCTTTATGCTCATGTGCAAATATTTTCAAAATCCGCCTACTGACACGCCCACAATTTAAAAAAAAACTTTTTTGAAAATCCAAAGTTTGAGCTAGGGAGCTGAAATTAATAATATATACATACACTCTAGGGGCCCTTTATGCTCCTGCGTAATTTTTTTTTTAAATCTTCCTACGGACACGAGCACAATTAAATAAAACAATTTTATTAGAAAACCAAAGTTTGAGCTAGGGAGCGTTTTTTTTTACAAAAGCTTCGTTTTTTTCGGTAAAATCCTTTAAATGTTATATAACAAAATACTCGTATGTAGAGCGTTCTTAACAATTCAACCATACATACTTAGACTTTTGTCATGCCCACTTATGAGGGATAGGAATAAGAATAGGGTATCCAACAGTTCGCCCAAGCGGGAGGGCTACATCCCTATGTTTTAAGTTCATCTTCAACCATTTCAGTATTTAGATCTCTGTAGATCAGTCTTGCATATGTACCAAGGTACATTAACTATGTTCCTGACTACTTTATTTGGGAGGATTGGATTTTTTGTAAATTTGTTTGGCATGTTGTGCATGCCCATATCTGGAGCATGTAGGTCCATATCGGTTTGCTTATATAGCAATAACTTATTGTAATTGGACATGAATGAGTATCTCCCAAAAAGCCAATACATTTACTGTATCGTATGTTCAACTCATCTCCCTCTTTCTTTACGTGCGCTTTTCAATACAGTTTAGAGTCGTTCCCAGATTTTTGTCTGTATTTGAGTATTCCACTACATTGTTGTTTAAGTATACCGAAATGTGTGGTAAAAACGTACCGGCTGGATGGCTTTAGCTCATTTAATCTAATCTTCCATTTTGTATGCCATTTTGAAATACTTTTTATTGCCATTTGAAGGTTTTTTGTTGCTCTTCCGACAGTTACAATATGGAACCTAGTGCACTGCCTTGTGGTACACCAACTTTTATTTCTCTTAATGTTGAATACTCAGTTAACCAACGACCATACCACGTCGAGTTAATCGGTTCTCGTCAGATCACCGTAATTAAACGACGTTGGGCGCGGTTAGAACGTAGATGGGGGACCGTTTGAGAACAACCGCGTGTCGTTGGCCAGTCCCATCTACAGAGTTGAGGTAGATAATACATACGTGGTATCACAATGGACCTAAATTGGTCTAAGTGTGTCGGCTTCTGCCGACAGCCACACAAACCTAACCTAACCTAACCTGAATACTCAGTTTCCTATTTAATTCTAAAAAAATCGATCTGAAATATATGCGACTCCAGAATTTTCGAATTCTGCTGCGCCAGTTGCTTTTGTAATTTGTGGATCAGTCCTTTGTGCCAGACTTGATCGAAAGCTTGTGGCACAAATTTGTCTCTTTTCTTTTTCTTTATAATGTACACGCACTAAAGGGATTTTTTTTAGTACCCTTATCCTGTATTGGCTACACAGCGCAGTCGTTAAGGAAATTAGGAGTAGAAGAAGAGGAGAGATGACAATGCACGTTGGTTTTAAATGTTTGTAGGTTATAATGTGAAGGAAAATAAAATGCTTACCAGCGTTTTTTCGAATAACTTGGACACCGTTAGTAGTGTCGATATCGGGTGATATGAGATTACTTCGCTAGGTGGTTTCCCTGGCTTTGGTATCATTATCAAAATAAATAAAAAAATAAATATTAGTTAGGGTATATTACACTGCGGCCTATTGGTCTATTGTGTCCCCTGCTTGTGCCTCGGAGAGGTGCATGCCCTCTTTCAGAGCCCTCTCTATATACTTCTTTTGTGAAGCGTATCGAGGTATTGCTCTGTTTTTTCCTTGGAAGGTGACACCCCTTAGAGCACAGCACCCAGTCCAGTTTCTTTGATGAACCTGAGAATGAGCTGTGGGTCCATGGTTTGTATGTCCTTGTCTGTTATTTGGTGCCTGCCCAAATATCTCATCCTTTTGTGTGCCAGTGCCCCACAGGATTCCATTATGTCATTATTTACCTCCGCGACCTTCCATACGCTCGGTACATTTCTTAACTAAAATGCAGCATTTATAATCTGCGCTAATTTTTTTTAAATCATTTTCGTGGATATAGTTTTAAAGTTTATAGTTTAAAGTTTGCTTGTCATTAAATTAAACCCTGGGGCTTTTTTTATATTTTTGCCTTCTTTAATTTCTATTCTGAATGGGGATATCTTCTTCGCACCTTACTTGATTCCTTCGACACTGTAAAATTGTTTGCTTTCTATTAGCTGCTTTTTGCCTAGTTACGAACACATAATTTAGGATTCATTCGCTGTCTTTATTTGTAAAACACCATTTTCAAAACGAAATGTCCTAAGTTGAATGGTTTTTTGAAGAATTGAATAAATACAATCACTGGAACTTCACTTTCATAAAAGTCGTAAGCAAAAAGTAATCGCAGAATGAGTGAGCTTTAACAAAAACAAATCAAAAAGTTCATAAACATAAACGAAAGTCATCACAAAATTCAGTAACACTAAAAATTTTATTATAATTCAATTTTACCTGAAGCAACACGAACGAACCAGAGAAAAAAGAATTTCACAACTTAACATCAAATGAAATACCTCTTCGCATTTGCATTTTGCTTGTCAGTGGTCACAATTCACGTATGATTTGTCAAATTGACAATAATAATACCAAAACGTCGATCGATTGATAAATTTTGTCGTTTATCAATATTTGATCTTTGACGACAATGATTAGGATGTGAAATTGTATTTTGTGGATAATTGAGGAAGGTATTTCAATGGATATAGCTAGCGACTATCACAACGAAGTTTCGATTCAAGGAAAATAAAAGAATATTTTTGCTGATTGGCAATAATGGAAAATAATCTTTGCAATATTTTTAAGATTAACTATCTGTATAATAACTAGCTGCAACTTGTGTTAGAATACCGTAGTGTGATGTAGGTTTGCCGATAAACTGTTTTCACTTGTGGGTGGCGAATATGTTGGCTTGTGAATTGTGCGGTATTGATTCTATTTTCCAAGGGGAAACAACGAGACACGACGCCCATTTATAGAGAGAAACGAGTGACACATAGTTTGTTCAACCATTAATCGAGTTGAGTACTCGTACACGAACGGCCTATGATAATCACAGCAGCGTCGAGTTTGGTGAATGCGAAACTGGAAAACTGGGTTCGTACAAATAAATGAGAGCAGAGCGAGTGAAGCAGCAACTGCTTCACTCAGTTTTTAAAGCCTTGCAAGCCCCTTTTCAATCAATCTCAATATTAAAATATGAGAGAGATGGTCTGCAACGTGTATACGCAACAACGCATTTTGTATCAAAAAAATCATCGTTCCGAAGCACCTTGGGTTTGCCTTACTTGTTATCTTGTTTTTTAAACCTCAACAAGTATCGGCAGGCCTCCCGGTTTCGGATCACTTAGCCACTGAGCTCAATCAAATGTGTTAAGATACTTTAAGTCTGCCCATTTGTCTACCATCTCGTCACTTAGATGTTTCTGTTATTTATTTGTTATTTGATCCCCCCATTCATTTCCGACACCGTTGATCTCCAGTCTTGTCAACCCTCGGATTAGTATGCACACTTGCCATACAACTTTATGATGTTGTTGTTTATACCCTATTCTAAGGGTATATTAATTTTGACGCATAGTTTGTAACATACCTTAATATTGCCCGTAGACCCCTAAAAGTTACTATATTTATGATCAGCATCGATAGTAATGTGGATCTAGCCATGTCCGTCCGTCCGTCTGTCGGCAAAAATTAGGCCTTTAAACTGGACCTAGAGAGCTGAAATTTTAACCATATACTCTCTAGGGTCCCGAAATAATCAAGTTTACGAATTTTTGAAATCCGCCCACAGACACGCCCACAAACTCAAAAAAACATTTTGATCTAGAAAGCTGAATTTTTTTATATATGATCTATAACTCCTAAAACTGCTCGGGATAAAGAATTTTTAAAATCCGCCCACTGACACGCCCACAAATAAATAAAATAATTTGTTATACCCTATTCTAAGGGTATATTCATTTTTGAAAATCCAAAGTTTGAGCTAGGGAGCTGAAATTTATAATATATACTCTCTATGGGCCCTTTATGCTCATGTGTAAATATTTTCAAAATCCGCCCACTGACACGCCCATAATTATTTTTTTTTTTTTTTTTGAAAATTCAAAGTTTGAGCTAGGGAGCTGAAATTTATAATATGTACTCTCTAGGGGCCCTTTATTCTCATGTGTTAATTTTTTTTAAATCCGCCTACTGACACGCCCACAATTAAATAAAACAATTTTATTGAAACACCCAAGTTTGATAAAATCCTTTAAATGTTATATAACAAAATATGTAGAGCGTTCTTAACAATTCAACCATACTTTGACTTTTGTCACGCCCACTTATGAGGGATAGGAATAAGAATAGGGTATCCAACAGTTCGCCCAAGCGGACTGTAGCCCGTCCCTATGTTTTTTTATTTAAGAAGGAAACTGCCCTAGGTCACCATTCCTGGAGCAACGCAGTATGAGTGCGTGATGTTGGAATTCTGCTTTCTAGCTTCGTCTAAGGCTGGGCATCTGGTTAGGTGTTCTTCATCCTGTATTTGCTTTCTAATTCATAATGTGCAAACTTCTGTTTATTTACAGCTACTGGTTCCTTGTGTGGTGCTTGGGCTGTGTTATCGTAGAGATTGTCAATGTCTTCAAATCTCTTTCCTTCATAGCTTTGCTTTTATTTTGAATTTCTTTGCTTGTGAGTGAAGTTTGTGTTCTTTGTTGTCTGTTTTGTAATTAAACATGGATTCCGGGGTTCGGTTGATAATATTGACCCATTTTTGGCTAGGGCGTCTGCAGTTTCGTTTCATTGGAGTTCAACGTGTACAGCTACCCACGGGAATTGTACACGATGTCCTTTCTTTTGAATTGCGGGAAATATACGTCTGATATTTTTAGCGGTTAACGATTCTGTTTTGCTGTCAGTTGGTACTCTCATGTTACTTTCAAAAAGGCTATATCAATCAACGTTTCCATACATCAGCTAAAGAGAGGCTGGCCTAAAAACTCCTGGATCACACAATTGCAGCAACACCAGCATTTGATTAGCTTTATTGACGAAGTGATTCAAAATGGGGAGGCCTGCCGCTCTTTTCCGAGGTCGAAGCGGCGGACCACTAGGCATTCAGTTTTTTTTTAAAACGATTGTGTTTTGCACTTGTAGCTGATGACTGATTGAAGAGCGGATTTTGATAGTATTGATATTTCTCCCCTTAGCCGACTTTTACGACAGTTCTGTTTATAGACGCCTGCTGAAGTTTTATTCCTAGGCCGTCGCTGAATGTGGAATACTCTCTTAATAGGGAGTCTCTCTCATATCCTGCCATAACCTACTTGTGATATGCTTAATGTAAGCATTTGTCTCCTCATCTGGGTCATCTAAACTTTATTATCAATTTTAACTGAAAAGTTTTGTTTCGTTGTTCGTCTTTAAAATGTTTCATTTATTAATTCAAAACTGTTGCTCTTTCCACAGTATGTAAAACATGACGTCACAGATTGGCTTGGCGATGAAAATGAACCCCTGTCTGGCTTTTCTTGGCGTGGCGGCTCCGAACGTGACACAACTGGCATTCTCATGTGGTCAGATATATTTTTACATGACTACCCCAGTGGGGAGAAAGTCGCCATTATCTTGCTCGATACCCAGGGTGCATTCGATAGCCAAAGTACAGTGCGTGATTGTGCGACAGTTTTTGCTCTCAGCACAATGGTATCGTCGGTACAAATCTACAATCTTTCACAGAACATCCAGGAGGATGACTTACAACATTTGCAGCTGTTTACCGAATATGGTCGCTTAGCATTGGCTGATTCTGGCAAGAAGCCCTTCCAGCGCCTACAATTTCTGGTGCGCGACTGGAGTTTTCCCTATGAAGCTGAGTACGGCGCAGTGGGTGGTGAGAAAATATTGAAACGCCGCCTCGAATTATCGGACAAACAACATCCAGAACTTCAATCACTGCGCAAACACATTGCGTCATGTTTTACCGAAATCGCATGTTTTCTAATGCCACATCCAGGACTGACAGTGGCTACAAATCCCAATTTCGATGGCCGATTAAAAGATATAACACCAGAATTCAAACAGTCTTTGCGGAAACTTGTACCAATGCTATTGGCGCCTGACAATCTTATCCCCAAGGAAATCAGTGGACAAAAGGTCAGAGTGAGGGACTTGCTCCAGTACTTTAAGTCATATATGACAATTTACAAGGGTAACGAGCTTCCCGAACCGAAGAGTATGCTTGTGGTAAGAATGAGAAATTTTACAATTGGTATTTGAATTTAAGTTTTTTTTTCTCCTTATGAAGGCAACTGCAGAGGCAAACAATTTGACCGCTGTGGCCGCCGCAAAGGAACTCTACACGCAGCTAATGGAAGAAGTTTGCGGCGGTAATAGGCCGTACTTAAGTACAGGACACTTGGATGCAGAGCATTTGCGTATTAAAGATAAAGCATTGTTCCAGGTTAGTAATTGTTTTGTTAAAGTACTAGCCTAAGATAGTGGTGTGCTGTATCATAGTTCCTCATTGTGCATAGGGGTTGTATTTTACTCATTAAGTTGACCTTCCTATTAGCAAATTTAACAACGGTCCATAAATGTTTCGTTTTGAGGGTCGATGTTGTGCGATTTGAAGTTTTTTCCATTGTAGAAGTGACAAAAGGCAGTTATAATTTGCAAAGGCATCAATTGGTTTGGCTGATATGTTGCCGAATTGTTTAAAAAGGAGCTACTGAAAATCCACAGATATTAATTGACGTTTCAAAACTAATGTAAGCTCTAGCCATATGCTCGAATCGCACATATATGCAGTTCCCCCCCCCCCCCTTTTGCTTTAAAATATCCTACTATATGCTTTCTAACTATTCTCATTTGTTTTATTTGCCTATAGTTTGCTGCCAAGAGAAAAATGGGTGGCGAAGAATTCTCAGAGAAATACCGAGAACAACTGGACACCGACTTGGAGGACACATTCAACAATTTCAGAGCGCACAACGAAAGCAAAAATATATTCAAAGCAGCACGAACGCCGGCTGTTTACTTTGCCATCGCTGTAATATTGTACATACTTAGTGGAATTTTCGGACTTATCGGCCTTTATACATTTGCCAACTTCTGTAATCTCCTAATGGGTGTAGCCTTGCTTACGCTTGCCCTATGGGCATACATCAGGTATATAAAAGTTACTTAACTAGTAAACCGTATGTTGTAAAGGGTTTTTTCCTCAAATATAGGTATAGCGGAGAATTTAGTGATATTGGAGTGAAGTTGGATGATTTTGCGTCGTTCGTGTGGGAAAATGTAAGTAGTTTCTGTTGTTAATTTGAAAAATTAAAATTTCGAAAATAAATCTGTTTCAATCGATTGGTAGAAAAAGGATATTGAAAGGCGTGTGAGATAGAAGAAACAAAAATTTCCCAAGAATAACAAACGTAATTAAGTTTTCGATCTTTAAAAGAATAAGTCATTCCAGCGTTAACGATTGGACTGAATAGTTATACGGTGCTTTTTTCTTTTTTTAATACACTATCAGATCTGTATCGTGGGAAAAATATCAAGAGCAAAAAAGTGCCGCTTCCATAGGCTGATCATTTAGTGCAGGTAATAATTAGTAAGGACATACATATAGTAAAACATAGAAGATATTAATACAAAGCAAATGCACTCTCTGAGTTAAATCCAATTCTGAATTCCAAAATACCGTATGTGTGTCTTTTAATTAATATTCTTCTCTCAGGAAAGGCGAACCCAAAACGCTACAACAGCGTCCCCAGATACTAACAGATACGAGTTGCTTCTGCACTTGTGTTCTTGTTGAATGTATCTTTTGAATAAATGTCTCTCGGGAGCTGTGTTTTTATTTTAACGTGGTTTGGATGTATATTTTAGGTCAAATTTCAATTAACGGATCGTTGAGTATTCCGAAGAAGTCAAATATCTTTGAGGAATCCTAAACAGAAGGCTAAATTGGAACTCTCACATTAAAAACAAAATTACAAAATCTACTAGAGCTTTGTGGGCCCTGCAGACCCTGCGGTATATCTCCAAAGATCACCCACTGGATCTATACAATGATATTGGGCATTAACGGCCCATACAAGGCCTAAAACCTAACGAACGTCGAATTAGAGAAGCTTCTCATGACAATTGATACTCTTTCATATTTGTCAGACGTTCGCAAGAGGTGGGGCAATGGAAAAAAAAGTTTATATGTTACTTGGGCCCGGCGGGATTTAAACCTGAGTAGTCTAACACACTAACCTCTGCGCAACACTGCCCATGGTGGACAAAACATATGAATCGCAAAACACAAAAGGGTACAGCGGCTTGCATGCCTATGTATCTCCGGAGTAATGCGAACTGCCCCACAGATACTACATAAGCAATAATAGGGATAAAGTGGCGATTCGCAGTGCAACAAGTTTTACACAGCTTAATGAGATAAGGCTTAGTGACCACCGGGAACTTCCGGAACTTGACATGAACTGCGCTGTCACTGACCGCCTTCATAAGACCTTATGCTTTAATAAACCGTTCTTAACAGAGATCCCAAATAGAGAAGCATGACTTAGCAATAACCCACCAAATAGCCACAACGTCATTAAGCGATATACAGATGGTTCTATAATGTAAGCGGGTGTGGAAGCTAGTATATACGGACCAAGTTTCAACAGGGCAATACCTATGGTGTATTTCAAGCAGAGTTCCACTCTATTCAAGAATGCGTTAGCCACATTTATACATCTGGTATTAAAGGCGCAAATATCCATATATTCCCGGATAATCAAGCAGCTATAAATGCCCTTAGCTCACACACCACTGACTCCAAATCAGACATGCACTATTTTAATACACTTCAAACACTCGGCTTAAGGAACAAGACCAAATTATGGTGGGTTCCGGGCCATGAGGGATTTGTTGGTAATAAAAAGGCCTACAAATTGGTCATGAAGGGTTCAGAAACACCATTCAAAGGTCCCGAACCTTTCTGCTGCACTCCTAGATCGGCAGCAATCGCAGCAATAAAAAGTTGGGAACATACGAATTGAGAGAACATCCCGGGTCTAAGACAGGCCGAACGAGCCATTTGGCCCTTCAATAACAATGCCAACACTAGTCTAAATCTTAGTAGGCGTAATATCAAAAACTTTGTAGGTTATCTTATTGGTCACCATTGTGTACGATACCACCTAAACAAAATGAAAATAGTCGACTCTCCAGAGTGCCGGCTATGTCTTGAAGAAGGCGAAACAGCTGAACACATATGTGAATGTCCAGCTCTCAATGAAACTAGAAAGAAGATCTTCTTCTTCAGGTGACATCTGAGTTCGGAAGATACAAAGAAGTCCTCTGCTGGTAAACTTGTCTGCTTAATACGGAAAGTAGAAATTCCGCTAGCCTAAATATTTCCTTGACCCTACGGCACGAAAGATCTTGCAGGTTGAAGAGCCTTTTCATCGCCTTGGCAAGCCAGCAGCTTTAAAAAAATATATACATATAGATATATATATATTTCTGGCGAGAACATAATAACGCCATCGTTGAATATTGCCTTGATACGGATTGACCTCAATCGAACTCTTACATATCCGAAGCCAAAATAATTTGAATTGCTTTGTGTGTTAATCTCCTCAGATCCATTTCTATTGCCAATGATTATAAGTTGGTAACGCGGTCCGCGAGCTATAAGATCAAACAATAAGCAGAGCGAAGCTATTCAAATTAGACAACCCAAACATTTAGGTTTTATTTCAAAATATTTAAATATAAAACATCAACACAATTTCGTGAACTCATTGTTCAAGAGCATTGCGTTTATCTATGAAAGATGATTTTGCCATGACGCACGTTAGACGACTAAAATTAAAGAATCGTCGTCGTGTCAGCAGAACAAAGAAACAATCATTATTTGTTAATAATGACAGAATGCAAAAATCGAACTAACCACCGAGTGAATAAAGATAAAAGAGCATTGCTCATTAGGTAGAGCGTTAACCATAATTTAGATCATTTTGCCATTCATCGCCCGACGACTAATGCTTTATTTTATTTGTTGAAATATCCGACAAATGTTTCTTCTTAAAATTATAATTAAAAAATAGCCGACGAGTCATTGCTTGAATATTCCATTCTATATAGAATGTATGTGAAAGAAACATAGTTTTGATGCCTACGCATTGTTGTTTTTCAATGTTTGTATAAAAAAACGCAAGTTCAATATTTCGTGCCCCTATAAAGTCCAGTTTCGGGTATAAAATTAACTTGTTTATTCATATATGCGTATGTTGATGTGCTTATCGGATTCGAGTGCTACGTTTACTAATGATTTCATATTTGCATTTATAATCTTTTCCGATATTATTTATCCACTATTGCCGGGTGGGCTACTACTCTAGCGAAAGTTTAACAAACATTCAAGAGTTGTTAGGAGAAGCTTCTCAAATTTTCCGTTCGAAGTCGGCTTAAAAGTTTAGGGACCTTCCGCTTCGCATAAGTAAACGGTTGGAGAAGCTAGGTTGTAGGCACAGTATTAGCCGTTCATGCATAATTTTTATTTTATACAAATGTATGGTATAGCATGTAGACGTTATCCAACGTGTATTATTATTCACTTACTTTTGTCCTGCCTCAGCTCACTCCAGCTCTACCCCAGATGCCAATACTCTTCCTAAACTTGTCTGCACTGTGTAGTTCTCGGTCGATCCGCCTTTCTTTAATGTTGGGTTAGCAGGTTCCATTGCTTTAGGTTTTTACCAAAATTGCTATCGCCATTTCGAAGTGTAAGACCAAGCCACTACTAAGGCCTGTCATAGGTGTATGGTTTCGCCTGTTATTACCTGACTTGATCTGGTGTAAAGTTTTTTGTTGAAGGTACGGTTTGTCTAGAAAATCCATAAGATGTTTCATATGAACCAATTGCTGCACCCATTAAACAGCACGGATTAAACGTTGGGACAAACAGTCGTGAATTAGCTTTCTAAATGCAACCTTTGCCATGCCAATCCGATAGAAAATATATTGAAAACGTTATACTCTCTCTACCACCCCACAACGCTGCCTGCTTCTGAACGATTTTTATCATTTAGTAGAAGTTCTCTGAGAGGGTGAGCCTACATATTCAGCATGGTCAAGATGTTTGAGTTGAGATGTAAGAGTAGATCGAATTACTCCGTTGAGGGATCTTAATTCATCGCGTAATTCATATGTGTTAAGCACATACACTTATATTCGAGGTATTCATAGACTATTTTAGTGAAAACTGCATCATGTATGACATATCCACACAAGAATGAAATCAGATCAGCGTTTAAAAACAATCTTAATCTATTAATGACGAGAACCTTCTAAGTCTTTTTATAATAATGCTAATGCATTCGGGAAACTTTGGAATGCGCTTCTGAATGATATTTTTCGGGAAGAATAGAATTTACAAACAATTTATTTGAAATCATCACGGGGTGCGTTTTGAAGTTCGACTTTTTTGAGAAAATAATAAATAAAATTTGGGAAAGGCTACAGATTTTCTTCTGCAGTCCGTTTGGGGCCATATGTTTGATACCCTTAACGTATTCCTATCGCCAAAATTGGGTGCGGCTCTGCGGCGTTGAGTTGAGAGTGTTCATCCTTTAGGTTGGCTGGCTAGAAATGGTTGGTTGAGTCGATCAGCTATACTTAGGCCAAAGTAGGTCCGTTGTGATGCCATTAGGAAGGGGCAGATGGGTCAAGTTGTCCGTTCCTAGAACCATCCCCTTTTCTTTATAATGTTGTTGATATCAGCCGTGCAGGCATTGTAGAGATCATCCAGGTTGTGGAAGAGGTATTGACTTAAAGTAGCCATCCTTATGCTGGCGAGTGCGGGACACGTGCACAGGAAGTGCAGGACTATCTTCTCTTCTTCCTCATTTCTACAACTTCTCAGAAATCGTTGTAGGGGATGCCCAATCTCTGAGCATGTCTACCCATTGTATAGTGTCCAGTGATTATGTTTATAAGAGGGTTCCTCTTTTATGTCTCAGTAGTACGTTGGATCTTCCTGGTCTAGCAACACTGGCTAAGCTGGCTCCATCGGAGGTTTGCTTTTTTTTGCGCATCGGCTTGGATGAGGTACCTAGCAGACGACATTGATACATCAATGTTGTCTATTGTTATGATATTTGTACCTTGGACATCGCTATGACCTGGTACCCAGCACTGGGTGATGTTGTACTGATAAGTTATCTCGTTAAGAGACACGCGGCAAGCCTTCACTGCATTGAATTTTATTGGGCTTTAATAACTACCTGACTGTCCCTATATATGACGATATCACTTTGGTCAGAGCCTTGGTCAGAGCCTTGGCGAATGGTGTGACTTCGAAAGACGCTGCAATAGTTTGGTAGATTAAAAAAGGAGAGGTGGATTTCCAGATCTTCTGAGAAGACTCCGGTGTCGAATCTTTCTTGGGTCTTATATCCATCCGTGCATATGGACAGCGTCATTTTTAAGGACATCGTGTTGCGTCCACTCCGTTCTGTCTGGTATTGAGTGTTCGAAGCCTAGAGTGAAATTCATTTCAGTAGGCAGTCTATCTGTGTGTGTGTGCTGAGTTGGCCGCCATTTGCTTACCTATGATGTCGATGGGTAGAAGATGTAGCATGACTCGTCCCTTTGGTAACAATTTTTTTGGATTTTCTATCAAAATAATCAATAATTTAATATATTTGTAAGGTGAGTTTGAAAAGGGGAAATCCTCATACAATACTTGGCTCCAAAATGGCAGTGACGATTTTTGTGTGTTATCCGTTGTCCTCATCAGCTTTTTGGACTTTGTAGTATCCGCAAGTGATATTCTGAGCCTGAAAGCACCCCTCCCTACCAATGTTCTGAGTTGCTCCATAGCATTGACCATCTCATATCAGCAACATCACAAGGATATAAAACTTGTCTTTAATAGTACAGTTTACTACGCACTCTATCCACTTTGTTACTGCTTTCTAGTTTTGCTCATATTATCGTGAAATATCTTCTTTTTTTATTTATAAAATTTATTTTGTCATAATTCATTTGAAGGAATACACTTGTATTAAATATTTTTAAGGTCTTCTTGTGATTGCCCCAATCTCGACAAAATTGTCGGAGTTGTATCGCTAAACACGCACCAAAGCTTTCTTTGGACAGGAATTGCATACTCTAATGCTGGACTTACTGCATACATTCTTTATTTTCATCATCCTAATTGTCCATTTTCGTTTAACTTAAGGAGCAGTCTGCAAAAAAAAAAACGAAAAAAAAATGGAACCGCTTAATTGCACAGTTTTTTTTAGCGCGGTTCATCAGCATTATGTTTAATCAACAAATTGTTGATTATTAATGTATTGCCGCTAATACGTAGTCATATGGTTTAAAAGATTGCTTTTTCAAACCTATTAACAAGTGACCATCGATATTATTCGTCTTTCTAAACGAAGAAAAGCTATAATCTTAGATCTTCAGCATCGAGTTTGCCGCTATAGTCGTATCCTTTCTCTTTTTCTCCTCAAGAAACGGGTTTAATCCCCCATATCATGGTAAACGTTCGGAAGAAAATTCTTCGAAGAAATCGCATTCGAGGTATCCATTCCGATTTTTTAATCGAACTAATTCTCCAATCAAATGCAACGCACATTTCCGCATGCGACATGATGCTTTAAACAAAACAAATTTCTTCCGAAGCTCTCCGACAAAACAATGCTGCGGATTATTTAAAGTAAAATGGAAGTGTTTAAAGTTGAAAGAAATAAAATTTGTTGTTGCTAAGTTCAGTTATTTTGGTATTTTATAAAGAATATACCGACAAGTGGTCAACACCAGCCGCAGTAGCCATCACTTTGAAATTGTATTAAATTTATCACAAAGTGTTTTAAACTGTTTGGAATTTAAAACAGCTTGATCACTTGTTCCGAAAAGGATACCTCAATCGCAATCTGAGTCCCGATTGGAGTTGCCTGTCGTCTCCGAATTTGTTTCGAACGGATAACTCGATAGGGCTGTATGTAAACGCTTTGTTACCACTAATTTGCCCTGACTCGTCGTTCAAGGAAACGTCTTATAACCTCTCGAGCCGTTGACGGTACTCTTGATGTACCAATACTCCTATTTTAGCTTTGAATATTCTTTTGGAGTGGATGATCGGATAACAGCCAATTTAAATGATACAAACATCCCAAATCTTAACGGCATCGGATAAACAAAATTTGACCAGTAAATGTTAAGCACATTATTAAAAACAAACCCAATTAGCACTGAGTGCCATTTTGTTATTCATGTGTATTGAATAATGGGTTTCCTAATGCTCGATGTCTGGTCCTGGCTAGTGCCGGACAGGCACATAAATAGTGAACTAAGGTTTCTTTTTCAGTTATAACATTGCAACTGCGACTGTGGGTTTTGTATATAATGCCTAGTGTTCTTGAATATCTTAGCTTTTCTAATGAATTGGATTTATATCATAAGTTGCTTTACTTCAAATAATTATTGTCAGTATTGCATTTTTTCTATTTACTATTTTTTCTACTTACTCATTTCTAAACAATGGCCAGTTAACAGTCCACTGGATTAAGTATTAAGTAACTGAATTTTGATTTGTATCGCTTTTTGTGTTTTTTCTTTTTCGTTTGGACTATCATCGAGGTAGCACTAAATAAAGAGTTGGTAAATTCAACGGAGAAATTTGGAATTGTGGTTATACTTTTTTGCCGCTTGATCTCTCGCTGAGAATATATGTGGATACATATTAATCGCTTGCTCTGCCGTGTGCCTTTTTTTCCAAAGGCAATTAAATTTGGATCGAAGGTTATACTCCGCTCGTCACCATAATTCAACCAAATTTATAGTCAATAACACCTAGTTTGACCGCATGATCTTCTATAAGCACGTGTCCCGTGATGATCGCTGTTATTCTGGCGATATATTTTCGGGTTCAATATAGGAGATCGATTGTTTTTGCTTTGTTGTATTTTGGCCACATTTTTCTTATGACGCATGTTGTCAGCCTACTCCATCTAAGGTTGGCTTTCGTCAGTTATTCTGAGGTGATGTTTGCCTTTACTGTTCCGAGCAAAACATGAACTAGTAACTGTGCCGTGGAACCCAGATCAGGGTAACCTTGAACTGATATAGCAGGGCCAGTTCATTACGGCATTCTAGTACTAACTTAGAGGATATAGTGACAGACGCGATCGCTTTAATGGCGGCCTGGCTGTCAATATAGCGATCTTTTGCCTCGGCGTTATGTTTGAGTGGAGTTTGATCTGGCGACAGGCTTCACGAAAGGCTAGTACAACGCTAGTGGAAAACGTTGGCGGTATCCGGAAATCTGTAGGATTTTTGAGATGTTTTAAGATTCCTAACAAACACCAGCACCCACGCCACAGTCCATTTTTGAACCGTCGGCTTCAGTGTAGATTGTTAGATCGAAATCCTAAGTCATTTTGCCATTCTGATCGTGTGGGGAGCTGAACTACTACTACTTTATGAAAGATATTCTGGGAATGATATAGTCTGTTGAAGGCCTTACGAGTTCTCTCGGAAGAGAATCTAGAATATTACTTTGGCCGTAGGGTTTCACAGTCCAGCATCCAGACTCTCTGAGTCTGATCGTACTGTATGCTGTAATGTTTGCCATATGTATGTCTAAATTTAAAAGGTGCAGTAAGACCGTCTAACGGTGTTGACTTAAAAGCGCCCGTGATGCCTATACATGCCGTTCTTTTGTACCTTATTAAGTTTAATGGATTTTTTTTTAGCCGGCCACCATACTATTGATCGTGATACGTGAGGATTGGTCGTACCTCGGCTGTGTACATCCAGTTGCAGGCCCCACTCTATGCCGAAGGTTTTTCTACAGGCATAGAAGGCTATACATTTCTGTACCATTGTTCTATGTTTATTTTCCAGTTGAGTTTAGGATCTAGGATAACTCCTAGATACCTGGCACTGCTGGTTGATAGGGAGAGGGGTGTGCCGTTTAGGCGATGATGGGCCTACTCGTAGCTAATACCCTAAAGGAGAGTTGAAGTAGAACAGCAGTTGCTGTTGCCCAACTGTATTTATTCCGACCATTAACTTTTGCTACCAAACCCGATTATTTTAAGACACTGTATAACTTTATTCCGCGGTCGTTACTTTCAAAACGCATTCTTGTTTTCGCATGGAATGACAGAGCACTCATACAATACCCACCATAACTTTCAAGCATTAACTTCTTTTTATCTACAGTTCATGAAGCCGGTCTACCAGGGATGTATGGAAAAGGGAATTCAACATGTTGCAACACACGCTGCTGAAGCAGCAGTTGGTGGCCGATCAACTGCATCAATAAACGGCAAAGTGAAGAAATCATGAGAATACGCCTTTACAAGGCAAAAAGCAATACAATCACAAAACCAACAACCGCAGCAAAAACTACCAATTAGAAAACCACATCAGCAGCCGTCTTCTCCGCAACGAATAACGAAAACACAAACCAATACGAGCAATAACAACAACAACAATAATAACTTCAATAGAAGCCAACAAGAAGGTGCCACAGCATCAAAGTGGACTCTTTTAGGATTCTTCCAAGGATCAACTCCCAACAATCCAGCGCCAACAGCTGATTCACAAACATCAGCGCACGCAAACAACTGCGTCAGCTCTGCAACATCAGCTCGAAAAGCGAAGAGAAGACCAAACAAAAAGAGCGCACCAATAAAAAAGTAATAATCCACTGAACGGATGAAACAAAAATAGGTTGCTCGTGTTATTTGTACGCTATCCATCCGTACACACATCGGCTGCTAGTTCTAATTCTAATAATTGGTTCATTTTTTTTACGATATTAGCCTTAACTTAGTAAACAAAAGGAAACAAACAGAAAACTATATATTAAACCGTAAATTGAAGAAAAACCATTTTTAAAATTTCCACTTCTTGTTATATTAAACTGTGAATTTTTTTTTATTCAAAATAAATATATATAATATATGATTTTTTGTTCGAAAATAAAAGCAAATTTCATTAAAAGTAAGAGAAAAACAAAACGAAATTATTATATTATGTAAAACATAGGGTGAAATTTTTCTGTTCCGTATTTTCATAGATAAAATGTTAACCAAAAAAAATAAATGGTAAAATTAATTTAATTAGAGAGAGAGACCGAAAAGGAAAGGTTCCTGAGTCTCTAAGTTCATAACACATACATAATGTTAACATATCTAGCCCGGCTAAGGTCTGTCGTTTTGGTTTATTTATTAAAACTGTTTGGTTTGTTTTGCTATAATGCAATGTTACGTAGAAAAGAGTAACAAAAGTGGTGAATTGCGAAAGTGATAGCATTCTCTAAGTGTCAATAATCGTGAATTGTTTGTCCTTTTTTATACAATTTATTGTTTTCTTCGTTAATAAAGGAAAGAACTCAATCCTTTTTTTTTAATTATATTATGAATGTTGCATTAGTTTGTGGTTGCTTCGGTTAGTTTTAATAATAATAAGAGAATTTTATTTTTTTCATATTTTTTTTTTAAAGTTAAACAATAAAGAGAACCATTCTCAAAAATATTTGTAAATTGTCTTTTATTATGATACAACTTTTTCTGTTTGAAAATTTCAGAACATAGATCGTTTTGCAACGCATTTAAAAAAATAAAATCTATTGGATATCGGCATTGCAAACCTTTTCACATGGCGGTGCGAGTAGAGGGTGTTTCTTTTGCATTATAAAACAAGGAAGGACCACATGTCGATTTAGCAATGTGAAAAATTCACCTCGATTACCGTTGTCATTTGTCGAAAACGTCTTTTGTAGTTTTCTGAGTCATGTCGGTTTTGAATCCGTATTACCTTACGCAGACGACGCGCTAAATTCGTAGTAGTTACGCACATGAAATACATATGCAGTAATGGCTGAAACAGATGTGCAGCGAGATGATTTTGTATGTAAAAACATAGGGACGGGCTACAGTCCGCTTGGGCGAACTGTTGGATACCCTATTCTTATTCCTATCCCTCATAAGTGGGCGCGACAAAAGTCTAAGTATGGTTGAATTGTTAAGAACGCTCTACATATTTTGTTATATAACATTTAAAGGATTTTATCAAAAAAAAACGCTCCCTAGCTCAAACTTAGATGTTTCAATAAAATTGTTTTATTTAATTGTGCGCGTGTCAGTAGGCGGATTATATATATATTATAAATTTCAGCTCCCTAGCTCAAACTTTGAATTTTCAAAAAAAAAAAAAAAAAAAATTGTGGGCGTGTCAGTGGGCGGATTTTAAAAATATTTACACATAAGCATAAAGGGCCCTTAGAGAGTATATATTATAAATTTCAGCTCCCTAGCTCAAACTTTGGATTTTCAAAAATTAATATACCCTTAGAATAGGTTATAAAAATATTGTTTTATTTATTTGTGGGCGTGTCAGTGGGCGGATTTTGAAAATTTTTTATCCCGAGCAGTTTTAGGAGTCATAGATCATATATACAAAATTTCAGCTTTCTAGCTCAAAATTCGATTTTTTCCAAAATTTTGTTTTTTTGAGTTTGTGGGCGTGTCTGTGGGCGGATTTCAAAAATTCGTAAACTTGATTATTTCGGGACCCTAGAGAGTATATGGTTAAAATTTCAGCTCTCTAGGTCCAGTTTAAAGGCCTAATTTTTGCCGACGGACGGACGGACGGACGCACATGGCTAGATCGACATTACTATCGATGCTGATCATAAATATAGTAACTTTTAGGGGTCTACGGGCAATATTAAGGTATGTTACAAACTATGCGTCAAAATTAATATACCCTTAGAATAGGGTATAATGACACATTGCTTACTGCATTTAAACTCTTGCTGCAAGTTGTCTCTATTCCTAATCTTGCTGCACCGACTGTAGTAGAACAACACAATTTGGTACAATTTTTCCGCTTTGGCGTTTTGTGATGTGAAATTCTATGGCATTACTTGGAGCTTTAGTCCGTTTGGTCGTGGAATGATATTTAGGTCAGGCAAAAAGCATACTGAATGATGTCAATTTCTTACTGCACATGTATCTCATTTACATAACTGCATGCATACATCGGTATAAGGCACTACGCAAACGACCCGCTAAATTCGTTGTAGATTTCTACACGACTGTACGAATTGTTCACAACTGAGAAAGAAACTAAGGAAGGGGAAAACAATTATGCCTGAAACATATGCGCAGCGGGGACGAATGTAGTAATGCATGTAGTTACGCACATGTGCAGCAAGAAATTACCAACATTTAGTATGCTTTTGCCTGACTTAAACATCGCCGAACGACCAAAGAGAAAGTTGTAATGGTATTGTCATAGAATTTCACATCACGAAACGTCAAACCGGAAAAGTTGTACAAAATTGTGCTATTCTACTACATTCGGTGCAGCGAGATTAGAAATAGGGACAACTTGCAGCAAGAATTGACATACACATCACAGATTACCTATAACAGATAGTCAACTGAGAGATATTCTCTCAAACTATCCCCAAGCTAAGTAACAGCTTGAAATGCCACTAATTGCCTATCTGTATTTTAGTGTTTGCACGCAAATCAAATGGGAAGCTTGCAAAGTTATTGCATATTAAAGGTCGTAACCCATACAATCATACAATCCGTCGATCCGTCGGATCCGTTGAATCAACGGAGAGCAATATAGAATACACGCATTCTCTATCAAGGTGGCCCATATCCAACGGATCCATGAACGTTGATGGAAAAGGTCTGCTTTTCTGTCCGTCCATATATGCACGCATTCAAAATTTGAAGTTTAAAAATTAAATAAATAATTAAATATTAGGCTAAAACCTATCTTCTATAACCATTTGCTTATGCGAAGCGGAAGTGATCTACAATTTTAAGCCGAATCCGAGAAGGTTCTCATGACAACTGATACTCTTGTCAGACGTTCGCAAGAGGAGGGACAGTGGACAAACTTCAAGCTTTGGCCCGGCGGAATTTAAACCCGAGACCTTTAGATTAGTAGTCCAACGCACCAACCTCTGCCCACCAAGAATTGAAGTTCACGTATTACAAATTTGAGAGAGGTACATACTGGAAAATAAGAGAAAACATTAGAAAATTAAAGAAAACGTTGGCAATGATAGAAAACTAGTGTACTTTATGGCATTGTTGCGAGTTCCCTACTTATTACATTTCTATCAGTTATTTGATCAATGAGGAAAGGTAAAATAGTAGGGACTAGTAGTTGCCTTGCAAATCGAACTCGCCCATTGTAAATGCAGGCAGGCCATATGATCGGTGAAAATGTTTTTGAATTTATGACAAAGGTAAGATTAGACTGTATGCCGAGTTGGCATTCAAATGACTACAGCCAAATGACAAGATTATCTGTTAAATGATCAAAAGTTTCGCGCTGTCAAGGTAGTATATTAGACTACGTGACCACAATGACAATTTTCGTTATTTTTGCCCTGCTGGTTATTAAAGGCATTTGTTATCTATTATATTTTCAGAGTGAAGTTGTGGTAACGCCGTACATGTCAAAGCTAAACTTAATTTTTCAAACATAATAAATACAACAGTTTATCGGAAACAGGAAAAATTTGATTTGATTTGTTTTTTAATTGCTTGAAACTAATTTTCGCATGATTTTATTGGTTTTGTGTAGTTAAAAATGAATGTAGAAAAGTGTTGCGCGTTTGTTGTAGCTGCTTATGTGCTCGATGAAATCTCTTGTCCAACCCGTGTCACGTAGACCGCGAAGTGCATGGGTGAAAGAATGGGTGAGGAAAAGAGGAGGATGGCTTTTACCTCAAACTCATGCGCGAGTCACGAGACGAGGAGCCCGCGTTGTATACGAACTTCGTGAGAATGACGCAAGAGCAGTTCAATTACCTTTGCAAGCTAGTGATGCCACTCACAGAAAAAAAAAACACCCAAATACGAAAGAGCATTGCTCCGGTTCGCCGACTGATGCTGACCTTACGCTTTTTGGCTACCGGTGAAAGCTTCCGTTCCCTACAATATCTTTTTCGTATTCCACAGACAACCATCACCAGCATCATCCCCGAGATGCTAGAAGCAATCTACAAAGTTCTTGTAGAAGAATGTCTTCAAGTGGGTAGTTCATTGCCATTGCTAATTGCAATTTACTGATATTCAATTTTTAGACACCTTGAACTCCAGTGGCTTGGGAAGCCGTCGCAAAGCGGTACAACGATTTGTGGAATTATTCTGATGGTGGCGTTTGCAATACGTCCAGCTTTGCTCGCGCTTTGGACAGTGGACTACTTGGACTACCATCGCCAAAACCTCTACCAGGACGAGAATTACATGTGCCGTAAGTTTTAGTGGCTGATGACGCATTCGCTTTGCGAAGAAATGTTATGAAGCCATACGCACAACGTAACATGCACATTGAAAGGGAAACCCCTATAAGCCCGCATACGAAAAGCCCGCTTAGCAAAAGCCCGCACGCCAAATTATGAAAAAGCCCGCAGCACAAAAGCCCGCATGCCATAAGCCCGCACAATTTATTTTCAGATTTAGCCCGCATATATGATGCGGGCTTATTGTTTTGTTATTCACCTCATCTAAAATTTTTAAAGCCAATCAAATCGCTTTAAAGAAATATTTGTTCCGACTAAAATGGAGGGGGATGTGGTTATTCACCACACTCACCTCTTCCCCTCTTTTTTTTGAAAACGTGTAAAATCTCTTAAAAAAATTGTGCTCGTCCTAAAAAGAACGGATTTATTTACCATATCCACCTCTTCCCATTACACCTCCTAAATTGAAATTGGTCAATATCTCTCAAATGAATTTTTGGTCGTCCTAAAAAGAACGATTTTAGTTCACAGAACCACTATTTGCACAATCACTTCACTAGCACTGTTTTGGGAGCAACCGCACTGCTCCAGGCATCGACGAAGAATGCGACAATTCAAATTTGTTAGATAAGATTATTTATATTTTTATCAATTTGTTTTATATACTCGTACAACTTGTCTTAAAACTAAACTTATTACTATATTTAAAACTTGTCGGCTCAACAATAAGGGCCCAACGTTCTTCTTTTGTCAATTTATATAATGCCATATTATTGTTTCCTTAATCTGTTACATGATTTTTTTTTTTTTGATGTTTAATACATAAAGTATTATTTTTAATGGGAAGTTAAGACGGATTCATTTTGAATGCGACAATTCAGAAAAATACCACTCCCTATATATACTTTGTCGAAGACATTTCTTACGGTAAATCTGTCCTCCGTGATTCTCAAACAATCGAGTATTTAAACTTTTTGAAATTGAAAGAAGTCACTCCCCTCGAATTGATAATATCTTTGACAACCAATCAAAACTCTTGCAGGATATATTTTACACAACTTCCCTCTCCGTGATTCTCATGATTTCATAAGATGTATGAAAGATGGATTTCTGTGTGAATTCAATGGATTTTAAATGTACATTACTTCATTTTTAACACGCAATTGTTTAGGAAATAGCCATAGCCCAAGTGCGGATAGTACATGTGTTAAATAAAATAGATGCTCTTACCAATGATTAATAACAGCATTCCTCCCAATAAAAGAGAAATAAGTTCCTAAAATGGAAAAAAAAATTGTATACATTTGATAAAAGCAGACAGCAAATGATGCGAGTAAATGGAGTTCATATTTGAAATTGATCGCTTATTTCAGTAGAAAAAGAGTTTAAATCCTAAGATTCCGCGACCGGGCAACATAGACCCAAAATGATGCGAATAAATTGGCATTATCTTTACAATTCGGCGCTTATTTGTTTGTGTTTATGGCGCCTGCCAGACAACAAGCATATACCCTTAGCGGAGCAACAAAGTTGCGTGAGCGTGCTAAACCCTGCGGAAAGATAGTTTAAATCCTAAGATCCCGCGAAGCGGGCCACCCAGAACGAAAATGATGCAAGTAATTATCTTTACAATTG
Source organism: Portevinia maculata (assembly GCA_949715645.1). Classification (NCBI taxonomy): domain Eukaryota; kingdom Metazoa; phylum Arthropoda; class Insecta; order Diptera; family Syrphidae; genus Portevinia; species Portevinia maculata. The sequence continues at coordinate 394,899,999 of OX454525.1, read as the reverse complement.
GGCGCTTATTTGTTTGTGTTTATGGCACCTGGCAGACAACCAGCATATACCCTTAGCGGAGCAACGAAGTTGCGTGAGCGTGCTAAACCCTACGGAAAGATAGGTTAAATCCTTAGATCCCGCAAAGCGGGCCATCTACAACGAAAATGATGCAAGTTAAATGGCATTATCTATGAAATTAGACGCTTATTTTTTTGTGTTTATGGCGCCTGCCAGACAACCAGCATATACCCTTAGCGGCGCAACGAAGTTGCGTGAGCGTGCTAAACCCTGCGGAAAGATAGTTTACATCCTAAGATCCCGCGAAGCGGGCCACCCAGAACAAAAATGATTCTGTGAATAGTGGGTCTGTGAACTAAAATCGTCCTTTTTAGGACGACTAAAAATTCGTTGAGAGATATGATAATTAATGAGATATGAGAATTTCAATAATAATTAAAAATCATTCTTCTTAGGACGAACAAATAATTTTCTAAGAGATTTTACTTGGTTTCAAAGTAAGAAAACAAATTAAGTGGAAGTAATGAATAAAATAACATCATGTCCTTGTCAATGCGACAACATATATCCTGCAAGAGTTTTGATTGGTTGTCAAAAATATTATCAAATCGAGGGGGAGTGGCTTCTTTCAATTTCAAAAAGTTAAAATACTCGATTGTCTGAGAATCACGGAGAACAAATTTGCCGTAAGAAAAGTCTTCGACAAAGTGTATATAAGAAGTGGAATTTTTCTGTATTGTCGCATTCGACATCCAGTGACAGTCAGACACAGCACTGAACGGTTGTGCACGGACAGCATTTTATTATCAGAAAACATATATTTTTGTGTACATTACCTTGCCATATTATTAGACCCAGCATAAAAAAAAAATTTTTTGTCTTAAATGGTTGCTGTGACTAAATTTGTAATAAATATGTTCTAGATTGAATTTGTTTACTATAATATATAATATCAGGAATAAAAAAAAGATGGAAAGGTTTTGCTAGTTAGTTAATGTTGATTTATTTTTTTTATTTAAGAGTTGGGGATGCATGCTTTTCCTAAAAATCAATATTTGGTGTGCTGTCCTTTTGCAGCTTTAAGTGCCTTAATTCGCCGTGGCATGCTTTTTATGCAAGATTGCACGGTTACTTGGATATGTGGGTTGTGATTCCACTCGAAAATGATCTTCTCCATCAGCTGCCTTTTCGTGGTTATGGCAATTTTAGCCACCGCCCGCTTCAAGAGCTCCCAAACATTCTCAATCGGATTCATGTCCGGGAAATGTCCTGGCCAATCCAAAACGTTGATGCTCCTTTCTTAGAGAAAGGCAGTTATGCTCTTGGTTTTGTGGCAGGGAGCCCCATCATGCATAAAAATGGGTTGCTCGCCCACATAAAACCATTCTTGAAGCTGCGGTAGCAGCCTTGTTTCCAGGACCTTCTTGTATTGATCCTGCCGCATAGTCTTTTCAACCAGATAGAGCTGCCCTGTGCCTTTCCCAGAAATAACTGACCAAATCATTATGGATGGGGGATGTTTAATTAATGCACTCTGGTTTATTTTGTTCGCCCGGTCTCCTTCTGACAAACTTCGTTTTTTCTATCATTACTTGGAAAACAGATTCGTCAGAGAAACAAACCTGCGAAGTTAAACAAATAGCGATTTTAAGGTTAAAAATTAGTTGTACTTTTATGACCTTATTGACTTTAAGTTTGTCTTATTTTATTACCTTTTTCCAATCTTCAACAGTGATTTTTTTGTATTTATGAGCCCAGTCGAAACGCTTTCTAATCATGGTGGCAGTCAGCTTTGGTTTTCGAGCTGGTTTTCTGGCAAAAAGACCGATTTCAGTCAATCTACGCTGCACTGTTCGCTAGAAAATTTTCTTTATCGGAAACCTTTTTCGCCAACAGGGAAACTGGTAATTTTCGATTTACCGTGCAAATATCCCGAATTTTGCGGTCTGTTCTGGGGGTTGTGTTGCGAGGCCTACCGCAATTACCCTTTCTCTTCGGGCTTAAAGACACCCCAAGATCAATTTTTTTTTTAATATTCTTAACAGAACTTCGCGACACTCCAACTACACCCGCAATATCATATTGGGATAGGTTGGATGCCTTTAATAGGCCAAAAACTTGGCCGACTTTCTTCGGGGAGAGGTCTGACCCTTTTCCCATCTTTCGAACGATTGAATACTAAAAAAATTTTTTTTAATATAATGACTATCTGTATGCATAGTTTTACCCATAAACAAAAGTAAAACATCAGAACTTACCGAAAAACACGAGCTTTATTTGACAGAAATAACTTTTATATGCAATAATTTTAAGGCACTTTTTGAACTTTTTAGTCACACAACCATTCACTACTTAATAGAAACTTCAAATGTTGCATAATATACCGTAAAGAAGTCTCAAATAAAGCCTAATAATTACCTAGGTAACGCAAAATATAAATGAAAAATAAAAGAAGCCTACTTCATACTTTCTAAAAATTTAAAAAAAAAAATTTGAATTTTTTTACTTGGGTCTAATAATATGGCAAGGTACTGTACCTGATCATACTGACGAGTAAAAGTTTTTATTAAAATATTACCTGTCAGTGTGACTGAGTGTCCCAAAAATAATCATCATTAACCAACAAAACAAAGTACTGCAATAAAAGGGCCGATATGACAGGTAGACGACTGACCCCTGAGTCAGCTCTCGCTGCCCTTGAATCGCTTTTAAAGCAAATTAAAAACGACCTGAGACCAAGCTACGGAGGAAATTCGAAGGATGTTCGAGCAATTCTCTAAAGAGGTACCTAGCGAGCAAGAGGTAGAAGAAGAGGAAGAAAGAAATGACGATTTCATGGATACTAAGGGAAGCCAAGAATCCAGCACTGACGAATCCGACTACGACGATGAACCAAATCAAAATAACCCACCAGCCAATAACGGCGAAGTAATTCTTGGCAGCGACAACGAGGATGAAGTTTCAGATGAATCAAGCCGCGGATCGTCACCAATTGTGGGACAAAAAAGAACAAAAAAATCATCTAATAGCTCAACCAAGAAGTCGAAATTGGAAAACGGTGTGGCCACTGTAACATCGCCAACAACAACGCCATCAACTGTGCCTGCAACAACAAAAACAACTCTGCCAATCACAACATCAACAACACCTCCGCCAACTGCAACAACATCAACGACCCAAGCAACAACAACAGCAGCCCCAAAATCAGCTCCAAAAAGGAAATCCGGAACCCACCAGCTTATCGGTTGACTTTAAGATATTTTCATTAGGCCCTTGTATACTAGAATTTATGTTATTAAGAATAAAAAAAGTATCTGATAAGTAAGCCAGTTTAGTACACCATATCTTATCTTCCAACAAATGAACGAAATCATAATTTTTATCTTGTTGAAAAAACATTTTCATTTCGTCTTTTAATTCTAGCACACGATATAAAACTTTTCCTCTGAACAACCACCTTACTTCCGTATGCAATAACAAGGATTCGTACTTGGCTTCCATAGCTTGGCATAGTTTACTAAATAAGCGACTTTTTAATGGTCTTGATTTTATATAATTAATTATTTTCACACATTGCTCCAAAACTATTTTCAATTCTGAAGGCAAATATTTTGTAACAAGTGCTTCTCGATGCAAAAAACAATGGGTTACTAATATATCACCATTCAGTTCTTTAACATGTGCTACAAATCCTTTTAGAAGGCCAGTCATAGCTGGAGCACCATCTGTACAAATGCCAATACATAACTTCCAAGAAACTTTAATTTCTTCTAAATATGAACTAATTACATCAAAAATATTTTTGCCAGTTGTAAAATCTGGTAACTCCCGACAACATAAAAATTGATTAATTATATCATTTTCGTGAATAAATCTAACGAATTAATTGAGCTTTTCCTGTAATATCTGTTGTTTCGTCGATTTGTAGAGCAAAATTTGAATTTGCAAGAGTTTTTGCAGTATTTTGCTCAATATTTTGCGACATATCTTTAATTCTGCGATGGATTGTGTCATTCGAAAGTGGTATTTTACAAATATCAATATCTTCTGATCCACCAATCATTATTTTTACAATTTTGCGATAAGCTGGTAATATAATTTCTTCAGCCAAATTGTGAGGTTTTAATTTAACAGCAATCAATTCAGCTATTTCGTAAGAAGCTACTTGAGCCTTTTCAGACACACCGATTTGTTTTTCAAAAACTTTTACTTGCTTGGATTTTGAAGATAAAGTCTTTTGAAAGTAGATTTTATCTTTTGTTGAAAGCGAAGGATGATTAGTCACCAAGTGACGTTGGAGTTTGCTCGGAACCATAGCACTATTTGATAATTTACAACCACATATCACACACTCGGGAACAAGTTTGTCATTGTCCATTGTAGAGGTAAATCCAAATTTCAAAAAATCATCATTGTATTTCCGATGAACAACGTATTTTTTGGAGCAAGAAGTATCTTTACTTGTACCGGGCGTGGACTCATTAACTTGGTCGCTAACGTTATCATTATCACTATTATCATCGTTAGGCTTTCTTCTTTTTAACCATTTATCCATTTTCAGAAGGTTCTTCTAAAATAAAAATAATATTGTCGAAACATTATTAAAAAAAGGTGAATCAAATATTACCTATACGATTTATTCAAGTTTGAGAATACGATACTGCAAAGCCAATATGTTTATATAATTTTATAAATTGAAACTGCAAGCAAATAATTTAATAGTAAACTAAATCACATACATTTGCCAATTTTAACGAAAGAAAATGTGCAGTAACTACTATGCGTTGGGAATCCCCGCTGTCATTAAAACAAACTGTTTTTGTACGTACTGTACCAGCGACAAGCGTGCGCCTACTTGAGGCATAAAAATCAGTTTATGATTCTAAGAAAGAAGGCGTTGCAAAACAAATAATGAAATAATTTAAAAAAAATGTATGGATTTAAATATCTATTCTATTCCTGTTAAAAGGATTTTTCTTTTTAAATCATATTATTTAATAATATTAACATGATTATACGAGTATGTATATCTAAAATTTGGCGGCACACTTTTAGAATTTCGCGGAACACAAAACTGCCGCGGCGCAGTGGTTGAGAATCACTGCACCACACCTACACAGCGATAGAAGTCGAAGATGAACTACGCATCGAAGGACTCCCAGTCGTCAAAGTGTCCCAATTCAAGGCAAAGAAGGGCCAAGGAAAATCCTACAACAACTTCGTGTTGGAAGTATCTAAGAACTGCGACATAAAGGATGTATACACAAAGACGCTGATAATGAACCAGAGGGTTCATTTGGAGCGCCTTAAGACCAACGACATCGTACAGTGCCGAAACTGCTAACGCCTCGGACACGTAGCCACTAACTGCGGACGCCAGTACGCGTGCGTCAAGTGTAAAGAGGAACATGAACCAGGGCAGTGTAAATGAACGGTCAACACAGGAATTGACGTGTGGTGTGCCAACTGCAAAAAGTAAGGTCATCCAGCAAGCTTTAAGGGTTGTCCAATGCTAAAGGTTCGTCTTACCGAGAGGAACAACGGTTTGGCTGAGAAACAAGCTCAGAAAGAGTTTGCATTGACGTCAGCACGCCAAATAACCCGCCCTGCATTCAGCTACGCAGAAATGACAAAACGTAGTTCATCCAAGCCGGCAGTATCCCAAAACAAACAACAGCAACAACAACCAAGGACCCCAGCCAAAATCATCCCAGCGATAGCACCAACAAAATCAGCTAGACCTTCAACGACTTCACCGCCCATGAACCTCAACAATGAAGTCCAGCGTATCTTTGGATCCAATCTCCTGTCCGTCATGGAGAAAGCCAGAAGAGCCGTACCACAAAACTACGGTCAACTGAGCGAGGGAGAAAAGTCCGTGGCATTAGCCACCTTCATCTTCCAGTTATGCAACTGCAGAAGCTCCAAATACTGACGTATAATGTAAATTCATTATACAGCCTGGAGAGGAGGACGTCATTTCACATGTTCATGAAGAGTAACAATTCGGACATCGCCCTAATCAATGAAACCAATGTGACAAAGCGCAGCAATATAAGCATCGCGGGATTTATAACCTTCCGGCAGGACAAAAGTGAGGGCCGCAGAGTGACGGCAATCTTCATAAAGAACAAATTCTCTCCCAATACCAAAGAAGTCATTATCCCAGGACTGCAGACCAGTTAAGTCACCGCCATCAAGATGACGCTAAGTAATGCTGAAACCCTTACCGTTATCAGCACTTACTTTAAGTGTGCATCCAGTGCAAGAAACATCCAAAGCGACCTGCATGTCCTCAACGGCATCCTTAAGCAAAGCACCTACGGACTTATTGGCGGCGACTTCAACGCAAGACATCACTTATGGCTGGACACTACGATCAGCAACGAGGGCAAGGCAATCGTAGACTGGATGGAAGACAGCAGTTTTGAACATTCTCTGGTGGTTATATCCCAACCTAAACCCACCTTTCCAAGAACACCATCGACGTTGGATTTCTTCACGATTTCTTCGAGTTTGGTGCATATTCTTCCGGAAATTCGGAACTATATCTGCACAACAGTAAACAATGATTCGGATCATAAGGCAGTTCAACTATCCATCATCCTAGATCAGCCCATACTCTTAGCAACAGAAATACCAGAGAACTTCATCAACTACAGGCGGCTGGATGTTGAAAGACTTCAAAGGGACATCGAAGAGAACATAACGCTTCCACCTTCAAACAGAAACATGTTGGACAATGAAATCGACGCAGCTATAAATGGTTTGGAGGAAGCTGTATCTAATGCTCTGAACAATCAAAAGCGGCCTAGAACGTCTAGGGATAGCTACCAACACCTTCCCCAGTACGTTCAGAATCTCTATGCTCACAGACAGCGGCTGAGGAAACGACTCCAAAGAATCCATCAAAGAGAGCTGAACACAATTAATAGCAACTACCGGACAGTTTGGAACGAATTGCAGGGTGTCAACATCATGTTCCGAAACTCCATAAAGCACTACAACAATGCCCAGTTCCAGAAGAGACTGCAAGCTATTAAGTCAGGACCTGATGCCTTCAAAAACATCAACAGGATCATCGGAAAACAGCCACCAATCCCGGAAAAGATCATCAACAACCACATTGAAGCAACATCAATACAGGATAAAGTTGAAACGTTCGCCAATTACTTCGAAGGAAACTTCATATCAAACCCACCCGATGGTCCGTCATTTTTGGACGAAGTTGATGCATCCATTGAGCAGACACTGCAGCCAAATCCCGAAGAAGTAAAGTTTAATGACTACAATCCATCAATTGACCCAAACGGTAGCCCGCACCTATGCAACCTGGAGGAGGTTTGTGAGATAATTGGCAATTCTAAGTCCAAAAAATCAGCGGGACCAGATGAAGTCTCCAACTATGCCTTAAAAAGGCTTCCACATGCAGTGATGATGCTTCTCACAATCATTATAAATAACTGCATCAATAACTGTTACTTCCCACACAAATGGAAAACAGCGAAGATCGTGGCAATCCCGAAAAAATGTGATTGCAACTTGGTGTCCAAGTACAGACCAATATCGCTTCTCAACAACATCAGCAAAATCCTGGAAGAAGTAATACTCCGGAGGCTTAAAAGAATCTGCAGTGAAAACGCGATTATCCCCGACATGCAGTTCGGCTTTAGGGAAAAGCACTCGACGCTCCATCCACTGCTAAAGTTCCAACACGACATCACAACAGCGCTCAACAGTCATCGTGTCACCGTCGGATGCTTTTTGGATGTCGAGAAAGCATTCGACAGCGTTTGGATAGAAGCCCTTATCCATAAATTTCGAATACTAACAAAAATCATATTTTCTTTTTTTTCTTTCAGAAAATTCTATGTTCAACTGGAAAACTGCAAATCCCCAATTAAATACATCAAAGCCGGAGTCGCTCAAGGATCAAAGCTTGTACCTTTCCTCTATAGCCTGATGACGTCCGATCAACCTGTGCCAACCGATTGCGAGAACCTGCTTTTTGCGGACGATTCGCTCACCTACGCCTCATCAATAGTGCCAGCCATAGCAGCGCGCAAAGTATAGGCTCACATCAACAGATTTTTCGAGTACTACAAGAAATGGGGAATCCGGATCAACACAACCAAGTCGGAACTTGTGTGCTTCAGGCGACCCGTCACCAATAGCAGCCGTTGCCGCTCAGCAAAACTCTGCAGAAACCTGGTCCTGAAGCTTCCTGACGGATCAACAATACCAGCCAAAAGAAACGTCAAGTACCTCAGGATCAACTTTAACGAGTTGCTTAAATTCAACCCGCACTCAAGGGCGGTGCTAAAAAAGGCCAATCTTGCGTTACATCGCTTGCACCCCTTAATGAAGAAAAGAAACGGATTAAGCCAACCGACAAAACTGCTTATATATAAGCAGTTACTCAGACCGGTCATCAGCTACTGCTTTCCTGTGTGGTACACCATCTCGAAGACAGCGATGCTGAAGCTTCAACTCTTCGAAAGAAAAATCCTAAGACTATGCACCAGACTTATCTTCGACCGACAGCCGCGCAAACATTACAGCAACAAGCGAATATACGAGGAAGCCAAAATACCATCACTGGACAAGTTTCTTGTTGAATCTGCAAAGAAACTCATCTCAAGCACTGCCAACCACCCTAACCAGCTGATGAGAAGAATGACCACCCAAGGACGCCATCCCGAACCTAAGTACCTAAGTGCCATGGAAATATATGAAGTTATCGCAACGGACAACGGCGATGCATTTTCATTCTTCGCTGACTCAGAATCAGCCTTCCATCGCGGATAAATCATCCACCCAACCCCAAACCCACACCAACCCCACAATTAGACAACCTGGTCGGAACAACCCGAGGACAACCAAGTCAACCACTTTTTTAATTTCAGATTATTTTCCATAAACATTATAATTATGTACCTAGTAATTTTAAAAAATATTTGTCAATTGATAACGTTAGGCCCCAAAAAAAAAATGTCAAATTATGTATTAGTTATAAGTTAATTTTGTCAAATTGTATATATACAATAGTTAAACACGGTCTCACTATTCAAAACCATAAAACTCCATCACCACCACCAAGGAAAAAAAAAATTACTTTTATGTTATCACTTTTATTTTAGTTAAAACATAACAAACAAAACAAAAATAACAACAAATACATTTTCAGGAACAAAAAAATAGATTAATTTTTAATTCAACACCAAAAAATCTATTATATACATTAAAAAAACCTATATACATAAAATGAACATATTTATGTATAGTTTGAAAAAAAAAATATTATATACATTAAAAAAAACCTATATACATAAAAATACAGTTTTTAAAAAAAACCTAAGCGGTCGACTCGACCTTGGTGTCTTCTTCGATGAGACACTCAACGTCCTCCAACATCTCATACTACAGTTTCTTTGCCTAAAAAAAATATGCAAATTTTGCACGGGTTATACCAACAACACCAAAAAAAGTAAACTTAACTCACCTGCCGCTGGTCGTAAAAGCTATTGATGTAGCCACTGATGCCGCGCCGAAGTTCCGAGCTCTCATCAACCGACAGTCTTCTCAGCTCGTCCGCAACGTACTCCCCAAATATGCTGTGGGTGTCACGCTGGCCGCACATTTGTAAAGCCTGCTTCGCCATATCCTTCAATTCAGAAGTTGTGGCTGAGGCCAACGGCGGTACCTTGACCGCACTAGCAAGTTTCTTTCGGAGCCGACCAGCACCAGAAGGAGGAGGCGAAGTCAGCAGTAGGCACGTCGAGCTAAATCCCATCGGCTGATTTGGCGGCACAAAAAACAAAAGGGGCAAACAAAACAAGTATCTAAAAATGCAATGAATTTGCACAACATGAAAATAAACAAAATGCATTTTCGCATAAAACAAAACACAACAAATACTAAACAATGCACATAAAAATAAGAACAAAACCACCAATTAACACTGAACAAAAGCACAATGACAATGTAAATGTTAAAACAATTTACATCAAATGTCATTAATCCAAAAATTATTATTATCACGCAAAAATTTTATAATTACCTAATGTATTAAATAAGTGCAGGCTACGCTTGGAAAAGATAACAACAGATAACAATAATGAATTTGCATGAAATTGCATATGGTCATTAGGTCATTATATTGGCATTCGTGCTTATTGTCCGATTACACTGCTTGCAATTTGGTCATTTTTGTCCGTCAAAATCAGCATGGTCATTTGGTGTCATTTGGTCATTCGGTCATTTGAGATATGCCGATTACACTGCATGACCCTATTTTGACAGCGAGAACTATCAAAAATGGTCATTAAATACCAACTCGGCATACAAGGTCCGTTCGCAAACTAATATTCAAACGTAAATTTATATAAACTTTCGTGCAAAACTACACAAACGCGTTCGCGTACTGAGAAAATGGTAAAAAGATGAACGAAAGAAAAATGTACTTTCGTTAATTTTTCTTCACACAGAATTTCAGCTGGTAAGAAAATGAAAACTGTCAAATGATGAAATGCTATGAGTTTGCCAGCAAAAAAAAAACAGCTGTTGCTTCTTTTCAAGCCAAACTAGGAAGTTTTTACACAAAAGCGTTCGCGTACTTTTCTTAGAAATGAGAGGATTCTCTCTCGATTTTGGAGATTTGACACTTTTCATTTTTCTACACATAAAGTACGCGAACGGACCTACAGTCTAATCTTACCTTTAGGGTTAGATTAGACTATGTATATGCCAAGTGGGCAAATAATTACCATTTATGACGGTTCTCGCTGTCAAAATAGGGTCATGCAGTGTAATCGGCATATCTCAAACGACCTAATGACCAAAGGACCACACATAACCATGCTAATTTGACAGATAAATTTGACTAAATTCCAAGAAGTTTAATCGGACAATTAGCTCGAATGCCAGCATAATGACCTAATGATCATATGCAATTTATTGAAATTTGGTGATGGCATTGCTGTCGCGTGCGCGTTACGTTTTATCGGATAAATGTTCCAAACACTCGTTCCATGAAGCAAAATATTCCGATTCCTACAAAATCATAGAATTTTCCTTTCGAAACAGATACCATGATGGAGCCGAACATTTTTTTACTGCAACCCTTGAAAAAAATAATGAGAAAAAACTACAACGAAAACGCATTCTCTTTACAAACGTGATTGTCAACTGCCATTTTTATTGTTGCATGTTGAATAATTATATATAGGTAGGTAAATGTATTTTTTGAATTCTGGAGCAATTCAAAACGGAACAGTAGTTAGGTATTAAAGCTCAATTGTCTGTGTTATATTAATTAGTAAATCAAATACCTATTTTACCTTGTTAAATTATTATTTGCCAAATTTTATTATTTTTGAAACTGGCGCATCTAGTGAAATACAGCGTACCCTGTATTTTTGGAACATGGTAATTAATAAGTGACTGTAAGACCATCTTCCCGTCCAATATTAATGTATGCTATTTTCAATAATATCTGCTCCATACACGAATTACCATCCAGTACAACTTTCCTATGCAATTCGTTTAGGAATTCGTGTTTACCCCCTTAAATTTGTCAATTAGAAATTGCCAACATATCTAGTTACTGACTTGGAGAACATAATGTACTAATTTATCTTCACCAGGCAATAGAACATAAACCCAATAAAATATATGTAAATAGGTAGATACATGTATATTATGTATACACACATAAACAAATTTATTTTGCTTCGTTGTGCGCAGTTCTGATTCTGCTTCTGAACTCTCTGGCCTCTCTAAATAGAAGTCGACTTCGTAAATACCATGCAACCACAGCCTCAGTTCATAAGAAGCTGCATTGCTGTTAACATTTCGGAAAATAAAAACTCCCAAGTCTTTCAAGTTATTATCAATTGATATTAATTTACCAAATTTATACCATTCAAGATGCCCTGCGGAGGTTGTGGAACCGGTGAGGAATGCAAATTTTCCAAAGACAGCGATAATTGATTTACCAAAAAAATATTTTCAGATTGCAAGTGCACCCCCGAAAAGTGTGACGACCGGTGTAAGTGTGACCATGCCGCAAAGTGTGCGTGCAGCGGTGGCAACAGTACTGAGAAGAAGGATTCTTGCTGTAAAGAGAAGTCCAAGTAAACATGTTTTTTTTCAATAACCAACGTTAATGAAATATGGTGACATCATGTATTTCTGGGAATAAAATAAAATATATTTGACATTGCTGGATTTGGTGTGTACTTAGTGTCCAGCATCCAGACCACCTGTCTTCCGATAAATAAAAATTCAACCCCGTTCTAATGGTTATCTGTCAATTCAATCATTAAAAACGTATGAATCGAATCTCTCCATCAAAACTGTGTCATTCCTCATTATTTGTATTTCGTTGCAGATTTAATGATAGGGGTGTATGTAAAATGGCTACATAGAAATGTAGCAATTTGTCAATGGGGGAGAAGAACAGCAAACTCTTTAAGATCTTCTCCCAGCACCCAGGTTATAGACAACAAGATCAACCGAACCACCGTTTTATAACCCAGCTATCGCGGATGCCAAAGCTCTTGATCTGGATAACTGCGATTGGCATTTGTGCAATTCACTAACTGATTAGCAGGTCGTGCCTTCGAATCCCGGCCAGAGCCATGATTTTAAATTGAATATTCACATAAATACAGAACTCCCTAAGCAATTTAGGCGCCGCCCGTGGAGAAAAAACCTTTCAAAAGCAGCAAACTATTTCCTATCCTCCTATTCTTTCGAATAGTAAGTAGCACTTAAATACTTCATTGCTAGGTGCTACTTACTGTTGGGCAAAAAATGCCCGCCCTGTGTTCCAACACTATAAGGGTACTGTACATATACAGAAAAACTAGCCCATTTGGCGTAAGCAAATTATAAAAAAATAGCGTGCCCGGGATGGTAGAGGAGGGAAGGCTTCAATGTCAGGCAGAAACTGTCCACGAGTCAGCAGGCCGTTAAGTACTTTCATTGTATATAAAGTACTATATTACAGTTCAGGTTATACATGTTTTTCTAAAAAGTCCTTAAGTCCTTATTGGAACGCAATTCAGTCTGTATTTTTTTAAAGTGGACGCCTCGGTATCGGAGAACCTGTGTTACTGGGACCGTACAACTTTACTCCTGGTCGTTGCTGGCATGCAAGTTCCCTTCCTTAGCTCGTCGGTGGGTGTGGGACTTGACCCTTGGTCCATGCAACAAAAAAAAAACCATGCCAGTCTTTTACGTCGAGGTGATGTTGACGTGCGAGAACTTTTGCCTCTCCCTCCCTACCATGGTTACTCTACTCGCCTAAGTAACCCCTTAATTAGCCATCTTTTATATCCTACTCATCGCCACCCTTCCTTTTCCATCCACCCTCATCTCTAAATGCCCCGCTTTATACCAAACTCATCATTTTTCTTTTACTTCTTATATAAAATCGAGAAATTTATTCATTTTGATCTTAAAATGACTCGAATAAAAAACTATATTGGCACGACAAAGAAATCAAATTTACAATTAAATTTACAAAAAAGAATTAGCGCGAACTTAAACGTTAACTGATCACGAAACTAAACTATATTAAATGGCTAGTTGGTATATATATATATATATATGTATGTATGAACAAACGCGACTCTGTATCAGCACGAGCTTATACCGGATTTTATTTATACCCAGGGCTGTTTTTTTTCTCACTATATTTATATGTAAGTAGGTACCTATATGTATTTATAATTAATAAAAAATGTAAATTCTTCGACTCACCGGGTTTCTCTCTACTTAGTACCTTTGTGGGTGCACTGCAACTGACGATCCAATGGCCACTGTATCTCCTGTCGCTGGAACTCTGTACCTTTTAAAAATCGCGCAAGAATTTTCAAATTAGTTATAAATATATATATATATAATGTGAGTGTCAATTACCTTTAATATTTTACGTCCTTTCAGTGTATCTATATATATATATATACCTACTACCTGTGTACCAATTAGAAGGCTTTTTTAGAACTAACAAAAAAAAATATATAATATAAAAAAAATATGTCTGCTTCCTCAGCTGAGTATTAAACCCTCTATTCTCCGGCTGACAATTTATTCTTGGCAGCGTTTTAACGCCCTTGGCTAATCCGGTCACTATACCCTTTCTCCGGAATTCGATGCTTATGGTGGAGCACAATGGCGAAACCACATACAATACTGGAATGAGAAACATCCGGTGCAATATAAATCGTGCCAATAACACACTTATTTTCTCCATTTAAAATTTCTATAAAATAAAATTGGAAATTATGTGTGCTATTGGAAGAGAGGAGATGTTTCGATTTAATTGAGTTTCTTACATATATAGCAGCACCGCCCCCTATTCTACCATGACGATCTGCTCGGTATAATTTAGATCCCTTTAGCGAGAAAACATTACTATTTACTTTATCGTCAAACCACGTTTCAGAGACACATATTACGTCGATCAGACTGTTCTCAAAGATCAATCGAAACTCATCAATCTTATTCACAAGACTTTGTGGGTTAATATGACAAATGTGCAAGCCATCATGACTTTTACACAGAGTATTTAATAGGATACTTGTCCTGTTGTTCATGCTGCTAAGCCTATCACCATTAATGTTATTCATTATGATTACAAATAAAATAATCAAATATCGAACATAGACGCCTCACCAAAGCGAAGAATAAAAAGAGAAATAAGAAAACTGAAATTACTCTTACAAACCAGAAATACCTAAGACAAATTTGGTGTAGAGAAAAAAGAAAAAGAGAAGTAGAAAAACAGATAGAAAAAGAAAAATAAATGATAATAAAAGAGATAAATAATAATAATAAGAGAGAAAAAAAGTTACATTTGGTATTGGTTGATTTAGTAAGCATGTCCATTTTGATCGTTTATGCGTGTGTTCAGTCCGACGGCATTCTTAAGATCTCCAAGGTTATTTATTAAAATGGATGGACCCGACGAAAGGCGTATGTATATTTGTCCATTGGATGTATGTATACACGGATGACAAAAGAGATTTTCGCTTAAGTTTCAAAGCTTCCCTCTGTAGTTGGTAGTTCCTCTTTGTTAAGCTTTCGTTGATGAAGAAGGCGTTCGAAGAGGAGAGTCCCACGTCGCTAAGTTTGAGAGGGCATTTCTTGATTTTGCGATGGCGAGCTACCGCTCGCATCAAGGTCTGCTTTTCTCGCTTGTCAGCCAGTTTGAGTATGATGCTGGAGTTAGAAGTACGGTCTTCAGTACGGGAGCGGGGCTTTGCACGAAAGATTTTATTGAGATGGGGCGGCCGAATATCAACGGTGGAGCAAATGTTGTGAAAGATGTTCTCTAAGCCTTCATCAGGGGATTCAGGTATACCGAAGATAACCACATCAGAGCATTTACCTCAATAAAATTTCCTTACTCGGGGCCAAATGCGTCTATTCTCCGACTTATTTTTGTTGCAGCTTAATTTGCTTCGAATAATTTAAAATTAAACGGTCAGACAATAGATGACGTCTGATCAGCTTTGCACTTTTCTTCGATCTTTCGAATCCCTTTTCCTTTTCCGTTTCTGGAAACTTTCTTTTGTTCTTTTGGCCAAAAAGCCGTAACTCTACGGGGCTCATTCAAAAGCTTTACTCTCCTTTTTCGAAATGTTTTTCGAATCGAGTATCGAATTAGTTTGTTCGTTTAAAATGTTTGTATCGAACAGTTCTGTTAAACCTGCCAGTGGCTTTGGCCAACCGAAGGAGCGAGCTCCATCTCACCTAACTCATCTTCTTGGACAAATTGTTTACCTAAAGTATTGAGCCTGGTTCTGGCGAAAGCAGGGCATTCACAGCTGAAATCAGATGCCGTTCCATCCACCTCAAGGCAACACTTACTTGTATGCCCAGGAACCCAGGTACGTGAAGCTAACCCTATCTAACCTGTTAAGCTAAGCCATGGTTTCCTCTACAATTTTTGAGGTCTGAGCTATAAGGTTATAAGGTTGAACCTTGTTTTGAGCATACAGATTCAATTGCGGATAGATGTAAAGAGCCCAGCCCATGGAATCGGTTGCATCCGTTGTTACGACGGATCCGTCGGCGTTAACGTACTTAACAGAAGGAACCGTCCCATAGAATCCGTAGCCAACTTTGTCAGTCGAAAGCACATTAAAAAATAAATATTGGGCGTTAACGGCCCATACAATGCCTAAAACCTAGCTTCTCCAACCATTTGCTTACGCGAAGTGACAGGGGCCTACAATTTTAAGCCGAATCCGAACGGCAAATTTGAGAATGGATACTCTTTGTCAGACATTCGCAAGAGGTGGGGCAGTGGGGAAAATTGTTTAGATGTTACTTGGCCCCGGCGGGATTTGAACCTAAGACCTTTGAATTAGTAACCCAACACACTAAGCTCTGAACTGAAAACACATTGTTTTTTTTTATAATGCATTCGCATTAAAGGGATAATTTAGTAGGTATACAGCGCGGGCGTTAAGGAAATTAGGGTTAGAAGATAAAGAGAGATGCCGATGCACGTTGGTTTTGAATGTTTGTAGATTATAATGTGTAGGAAAAATGGAGCGTGAAAGAACATTCCACACTCGTGTTGTACGGATAAGAAAAGATTCCTTGTATTTCACTGTACGTCCGAATACAGGCTTAAGGTTAAACTGATGCGCATTTCTTGCACAGCGTATATTGCGGTTGAAATGTTCTAGGGGTGGAATGCAACTGGCTATTTCGTTTGAGCACTTATGGTGGAAATAAAGAGAGACAAGAGACATTGTGAGGATGACTAAGAGTCAAGCGATCTCGCGATGTTACAGTCACCAATGAGTTTTATCCCGAGTTTTTGGATCCTGTCAAGTAGCTCCAAATAAGTAATTGGTGCACCGACCAGATTGCGCATTGTACTCAAGTTTTGTGAGTGTACTGATTATTTTAAAATAATTAATTAATTATTTATGTTCCAAAGATAACAATACACAACCCGAATAAAGCAAATCGAAGAGAGTCGAGAAGGAAATATTGAATTGAAAACGACACGCTTCGAATTCCATAATCAGGCCACAGACTTCCGCAAAATGAAGGACAATGAAAAACGTTTAGACCTGTCTGTGCTCACACGACGTTTATCACATCTGGATAATAAAATAATGAGTTTCTGTAACTGCATGCGAAAAAATATCCCTTGGTAATTTTTAATACGATGGGAACAATGGATGGATTTCACCCAGCTGTCAAAATACTGGAAGTCGAGTGATGAGTTGGATAGGAAAAGGAATAGTGCGAGTTTTTAGCGGACTGTCTGAAAATTACGCGTCTGTGTTGAATTTTTGGAAATACGATGATCGCTCTGTTCTGCTGGGATTTTACTGCCTCAGACTAAACCTTTTGAATTTAATCTGCTCCTAACGCTGGTAAAAGTAAACATTATATTCATGAATTAAGTGTATTAGAAATTGTACATTTATTTTGTCTATTTAAAAAAAATGAAAGCCAACAAACTTTTTTTTTAAAACATAAATAAGCTTTTGCCATCTCTTGTTGGAGTTCCAAGAATGTTCAAAATAGATCTTATTTAAGGGCTTGCTGAATTCTTTCGCAGGATGTACCTACTTACATTAGTCTTCATTGATTTATTCATTTATTAGTTAGTTATTTGTAATTTCGTTTGCAGTTTTTAACGTTGAACTTGATCAAAGGACTGAATATTTTGAAAAATAAAAAACTGCCGCTGTCCAATGTCCATTTGATATTTTCAATTCCTTTTTCTATCGCAAGCTCATTGAGTAGTAATACATTTTGAGAGTTGGAAGTGAATAATTCATCGCACTCTATAGTTACATAACCTGAATATACACTCCGTTCCACGTGTTTACGACCAGGTAGTTTCTTGATTTTTTAAATATGGGAAAAATCAAATGCAATGTGAAAGAAGGCTATATTTTGTTTGCTGTAAAAAAAAATTGGGATTAGACAGATAAATTCAATTTTTATGATGCTTTTCCCAATAAGGTCATAAAATTATTCGTTTTTCGTTCCATCTGTTTACGAACAGTTAAATTTACCTGTTATCATATTTTAAATCAAATATAAAGGTATTAAGAGTACCAGGGACCTTAGTTCAAAACAAAATTTTATAGAAACAACAACTATGGGTAAAAGAAATTCATTAACCAAGGAGGAAATAGGCCAATCCGAGCTAACAAGGAGCAAGGCAAATCTATCCGTTTTATAGCCGGTAAGATTGGAAAAGGACCAACTGGTGTTCTCAGCTATCTTAAGGACCCTGAGATCTATGGAAAACCGGAAAGGAGGAATAATCAGAGCAACAAGTAAGGATGTATGGACGATACTGAGAGCTGCTTCAAATTCAAGACTTTCCCTAAGTAAAATCAAGGCAGAAACTCGAGTTGCTAGCTAGTAGATCAACTGTTTATCATGTGATACAAGATACAACAGTCCAACCATATTAGACACAAACAAATGAAAAAGAAACCACCATTGAACGCAGCACGCAAGTCAGCGAATTGATTTTGCAATAATTCACATCAGGTGGAGTCGAGAGTGGCAGAGCGTTGCCTTTTCAGATGAAAAAAAAAATATAATTTGGATGGCCTATATTACTATTATTTCCCTTATTTGAGGAAGGATGAAATAACCTTGGATAGAAGACACGGCAAGGGAGGTGG
Organism: Portevinia maculata; assembly: GCA_949715645.1. Taxonomy (NCBI): domain Eukaryota; kingdom Metazoa; phylum Arthropoda; class Insecta; order Diptera; family Syrphidae; genus Portevinia; species Portevinia maculata. Next base: position 394,881,316 of record OX454525.1, on the reverse strand, counting down.
AGTAATGGTATGGGGAACAGTAAGCCTCTCAGCAAACTAATGGGCATACTAAACATCAAAAACATATTTAAGTCTAGCCTGATCAATGAATTCTATGCTGATAACCGATACAGAATCCCGATTGACCATCAACACAACACACCGAGAAGAACAGAGGGAAGATTAAAAACAACGAAGTCCCATAACTACTATGGGGAACAGCTTAGCCGCAATGTTAAAAGCGCTTTTTAACGAGTTACCAGTAAGTCTACTAAAAATCAGGAATATCATACAGAGAAAAAACTTAATAAGAAATTATTACATTAATAAATAAAACTAAAAGATATATTTTTCATTACATTTAAATATAATTAAACATTACAAAAAATTTAATTTGCATAACATATTTTTTTTCATAATTTTGCACTTTTGTAAAATACAAATAAACAATTTGGAAATAGAGTAGAAAATAGTTGAGTAATCACCAATTGAAAATACTTGCAATGTTTCAAAAAATCCTACAGATAAGCTTTTAAGCTTCGTGGGATATTGTTATCTTTTTCTGTAAATTTTCAATTCTATAATAAAAATTAAAAAAAAGCTTTTACGAAACTGGAAACCTTGATTTTCAAAGCTCAAGAATGGCCGCAATCACCTACAAATCTACACTGGAAAGAGCTTTCCCTCGTTTTTCAGAATTGATTGGTGGACAACGATGGATTTCCCAAAGGAACAAAGCCATGATACATACCGCAAGAATAACCAAAACGTGAATTCAGAGTCAAAATATAGACCTACTGGCATGGCCATATTCAGGATGGGTTTCAAAAAAAGTCTACGAAGCAAAGCAATACTCCAACCCGGAAGAAATGATTGAAGCCATAAAACAAGCCTGTTTCGAAATTTCACTAAATTACTTGGAAGAACTATATAAATCTCTTCATAGCAGGCTTCTTGAAGTGATACAGCGATCGGGAGGTATTACACATTCACCCATGTTCTGCATTTCGATCGAAATCGAATTTGATTCACTTTTCAATTTAAGTCGGAATGAAATTTGGTGTTATGCATTTCGATCGTCTTAGATTTTTTCGAATTCTAAACAAACACAATGTTTGCTTTTAGTTCAACATGGATGCAAGTTTAGCAAATTTCAATGAAATAACTCCCTACAGATGTGCTCCAATTCACAATATTCATTTCGATCGAAATGCGGAACACACAATTTCACTTTTACCTCGCAAATTCACAAAAAGTGCAATGCAGAACATGGGCCATTATTAAAAACTAGTGTTATAATCTTAATAAAAACCAAATTAATAAATTTATTCCACACAAAAGTTGTGTTCTTTTAATACGTTTTAATTTAGTTACTGTTCGTAAATAGGTGGAACGAAAAAACGACTAATTTTATGACCTTATTGAGAAAATCATCATAAAAATTGAATTTATGTACCTAATCCCAATTTTAAAATAAATCAAGAAACTACCGGTTCGTAAACACATGGAACGGAAAGTATCACAGTTTTCGATTCACAACGCGGAATGTTATATTATGAGATTTTGTTTCAATTCATATCGTTTATGTGATAAATATATCAATGGGATAATTGCATAAGATGAGCACTGGTTAGGATTCAAACCTTGAACTCCTCGCTTAGTAATACAACGAAACAACTATTGCCCCTCGCTCGTATAAACTGTGTAAATAAAACGCTAGTTCAACTGAACAAAAAGGTAAGTATGTATTTAAAAATCGATCTAATTCTTAAAAGTATCGAGGCCACAGCACATAAGAGAACTGTATTCGTACCACGCCTGCAACTTATTTCATCTGATGCAAACGTTCTTGATTAATGACTTTTTGCAGATTTTCTTGGCAAATCAATGCTCTATCGAGTGGCATTCGCTTAAGTTGCAAAACTATACTTTTGCCAAATAAATCAAATTCATCGTCTTCGACTTCTTTTCGGAGACTTATGATTTCTTGTAATTTGATAACACTCTTTTCCAAAATAGAACATGACGTTTGCCGATTTTTAATATCGCCTTCTGTAGGAACGGGAGATTTGTTTCTGTAACTTTTGGATGTGTATACCTCATCTGTAAATATCTCAATAACCGATGGTGATCTCCGCAGTCGAGTGTGAATATTTTTTAAAGTTGCTGTCTTTGGTGCACTCTCGACATTGGGGACTGCATTTGGGTCAAAATGTGTGTTATCCAAATCTAAAAATGTATCTAGCAGTGCAATTTGTTCCAATTTAATATCAAATTGATCATCATCAGAATGAGGAAGTGCATTCTGGTCTGCATGGAAAGGTTCTTCTTCCTGTAAATTATAAAGTTGTAAGCGTTAAAACAAATTAATAATAAATATTTGTATATGCGATTTTGTTTTAAAAATATTTTTTTGTAAACATTAAGTTGGATAAACGAAAAATACACGTATCTCCAATAGATGACAGGTTGGCAAATATGTATCTATATTAGTTCTTTTTCTCACCTTCGAATACCGCAGAACCTATTTATCTGGTAAGGTCAACTAAGGCATATTCTCCATTGCTTATATAGTTGCCCAAAACCCCAACCCTCGGCCTGCCTCCCGCAAGTGGAGGCTCCAGTTACAGCGCTGTTTTACTGTTCGCCAGAAACAATCATCAGACTCCTTTTTCTGTGTTGCTGGTCTTTTTTCATTCTTTATTCTCGAAAACACCTTTCCTCCACTGGGACTGACCAGCGTCTTCTCAGGCAATTAAACTACGCACTTCGCCTTTGAAGTCACAAGTTTCAACTCAGCCTGAAATGGGATTTGATTGTTCATCGATTTTTAATGAACAGGCCAACGATTTGACACGGCTCATGAATATTAATTACGATTGAAGTGATTTTTGCGTGATAAAACACTTGCAGTTATGCCCAAAATGCAGAAGTTTTGTAGTGAGGCATTCATGTATCACTGCATGTAAAACTCATGTACAGAATTATCTTACGTCCACAAGAGGCCCAAACATAAACATTGACCATTTGCGACAGCGAAGCACCTCCGTTCTCAATTCGGTTTATTACCAGACTGTTGGTGGTATGAGAACCTTTTAGACCGCTATTATGATATAGTTGTCTTAACGGAGACATGCCTGCACCCACACTCTTTTTCATCGGAATTCTTCGATTCTACTTGTTCGGTTTACCGAAATGATCGCTACGAGAGAGACGGGGGAGTTTTAATAAATATCTGTCTAATCCCTTTTTCAAAGTAGGCAAATTACGTTAGATCATCGATCGCTTTTTTTTTTTTTTTTTTTTTTTTTTTTTTTTTGTCGGGATGTGTGAAACTTTCTGCACTGGAGCACTCAGACTCAATACTGGTCCATTGTACTGCCAGGCAGACCACATTTTACTGTGGGAATTTACTCGTTTTTCTAAGAAAAACGAGAAGGCGCTTCAATGATAAGGAGCTTAGGTTTACAGCACTCACCATATCCGCACCAAATACCTGCCACCTGATACGAGCAAAAGCAGGACAATCACAGACGAAATGTTCCGCAGTGTCGTCGCTTTCTCCACAGGCTTCGCAGTTGGTGGTGTCGCTTAGGCCTAGCACCTTAAGGTGTTTGGCAAAAGCGTAGTGTCCCGTAAGAACGCCAGTAGTCTGTCTGCAGTCTTTTCTGTTGAGAGACAACAAGAATGCCGCGGATTTCCCACAGACGTCGGGGAGCATTTGCTTAGTCTGTCTGCACCCTGGAGAGTCATGCCAACGGCGATTGTGTTCATAGGAAACCCAACCGTCAATGGAAGCCCTGACCGAGGACGCAGGCAGACAGATCGCTGGTTCAGGTCCTGAGAGGTCCCCCTCTGAGCCTTGTCTAGCAAGTTCATCGGAGATCTCATTTCCCGTGATCCCGTTATGACCCGGGACCCAGACAAGTTTAAGTGAATTCAGCCTTCCGACCGAATTCAGAGATATCTTGCATTCACGTACTATTTTGGAGGTAGTTAAGGGTTTGAGTAAGGCCTTAAGCGCAGCCTGACTGTCGCTACAGACGCAGATACTTCGCCCCCTCCACCTGTTCCTCGTAACATAGTCCATGGCCATTAGGATAGCATAAGTCTCTGTTTGGAAGACTGACGCATGTTTGCCTAACGGAAAGAAAAGTCTAACGCTATCGCTCTCCACGAAGACACCAGCACCAGATCCTTGATCGGTTTTGGAGCCATCCGTAAAGATTCGACTGCATTCCCTTCCAGGTTCAGAGTCCGGCCAGAGCCAGTCCTGGACGCGAGGAAAGTCGACCTCGTATTTGCGCTTTAGCCGAAGTTCCGGTGTCATCGCATCAGACGGCATATCCATAAGACAGGAGTCGAAGGACAACCGTTGCGCAAGTTCATCAAAACTCCAGTGCGAGTTATACCAAAAGCCACCTCTTGTAAGACGTGAGATAGCCTTGATTGTACAGCCCATGATGTAAACATCAAGGGGCGGAAGGTTCAATAGTGCATCTAGGCCGGAGCCAGGCGTGCTGGGGAAGGCCCCCGTGCAGCCGAGACATACCTGCCTTTGGAGTTTGGCAAAAGCAGCAGTGACGTATTTACGTGAAAGCTTATTCCACCAAACAACCGATGCGTATGCTATAAATGGTCTTATCATAGCCGTATAAATCCATAGGACTCTTTTCGGTGATAAGCCCCATGTCTTGCCGAAAATGCCTTTGCACTGCCAGAAAATAGACAGCGCCTTGGCAGTCTTCAGCTCAACATGTTTGGACCAAAGAAGTTTGCTATCCAGGATGACTCCCAGATACTTTGCTTCATTGGAGAGTTGGATTGTGACGCCTTTTAGCACTGGCTGAGTCAACCCGACCAGCTTCCTCCTTCTCGTAAAGAGAACAACCTCAGTTTTAAGAGGATTGACCGAGAGCCCATTCCTAGTGCACCATTCGTCGATCACGTCAAGGGCCGCCTGCGCCTTGGCGCATACAGTCGCTAGGCATGATCCAACAGAAAGCACGGCAACATCATCCGCGTACGCCTGAGCGTAAATATTAGAACTGTTGAGTGCGTTCAACAGAGAGTCGACCAGCATACACCACAGCAGTGGAGACATGACGCCGCCTTGCGGGCAGCCTCTGTTTACCCCCGCCATAACATAGCGGCCACAATCCGCATCCGCAACCAACGTTCTATTCATTAGCATTGCTTTAATCCACAACACCAATGGTTCGTCTACTCCGTGTTGTCTGGCGGAGCTGCACATGCTATCAAAAGTCGCATTGTCAAAAGCACCCTCAATATCGATGAAAATGCCCATCGCGTATTCTTTTCTGTCAAGCGCGCCTTCAATTCTACCAACTAGATTTTGGAGCGCAGTCTCGCAGGATTTTCCGCGTTGATAGGCATGTTGCATCGGAGATAGTGGGTGCAATCGCAAAGCACCTTTGCGCACGTGAAGCTCGACCAGCCTTTCCAAGCTTTTCAGCAAGAAAGAAGTCAGACTGATTGGTCTGAAGCTCTTGGCGAGCGAGTAGTCACTTCTGCCAATTTTTGGTATGAATGCCACTCTAACTGTACGCCAGGGTGTTGGAATGTATGCCAGTGCTAGGACAGCGGTGAAGATTTTCTTCATAGTCGGTAGCAGCTGGTTTGTACATTGTTGCAGCATGGCTGGGTATATTCCGTCCGTACCAGGCGACTTGAAGCCGTCAAAAGACGCAAATGCGTATTGAATGGCCTCGTCCGTCACCACGGCCTTCGCAATATACCAGCTACGCCGAGTTGTTTGTCTTGGCTCACTCATAGTCTCGGTAATCGGGGCTGGTTGTGAACCAATTGTAATCTGGTTACCCGGAAAGTGAGACTCCAGCAGATAACTAAGAGTTTCCGCTTTCGTCTCAGTGAAGGTGCCATCAAGTTTTCTAAGTGAGTCCAGTTTGGCTGGTTTGCCCTTTTTCAGAACTTTAACCAACCTACTAGTTTCACCCAGCTTTTCAATCTTTTCGCAGAAATTCTTATAAGAAGCACTTTTCGATACCCGAATTAGCCTCTTATATTCCTTCTGCTTCGATCGGTAGAGATTCCAGTCTGTCTCCAAATCAGTCTTGAGTGACCTATTTAGAAGCTTTCTAGCTTCTCTACGAATTCTTTGCAGTTCCGAGCTCCACCAGGGAACCGGTGTTCTGCCAGGGGGTTTGCTTACTGGGCACGTCAGTTCAAAACAGCTAGTAATGGCACTATTCAGGTCTTGAACAGCTTCCTCTACCTTTTGTCTCGTCCTGAGTTTGGTTGGAGTTTTGAGAGTTTTCCCTAATTCCTCCCTGAAGCGTATCCAGTTGGTTTTTCTCGGATTCCTCCTCTCCTGCAAAGTTATGGCTTCGCATTCGATTTGGAATTCGATATATCTATGGTCTGAGAGGGACACCTCCGAAGAGACCCTCCAGTTAGTAACCGCCTTAAAGTATCTATTTGATAAAGTTAGGTCGATCACTTCCTGTCTTCTTGACGTCACAAAAGTTGGTTGCGAGCCAACATTGTTGATAGTAAGATCAGATGATAGAATGAAATCCAGGAGATGGTTTCCTCGCATGTTGCATTTGCTGCTGCCCCAAACAGTGTTTTGAGCATTGGCATCACAGCATATAACTAGGCCCATCTTCCTGGTGTCGCAATAGTCAATGAGTTCAGCAATTGCCCTCGGTGGTGGAGGCACTACCGAATCATAGGGGAGATAAGCTGACGCCACGATGAAGGTCTTCCAATTTCCATTCGTTTCGTAGCTAATGGCTGCAGCAACCAAATCTTGGCCACAAAATTGTCCAAGCTTAGTCGCTGAGAAAAGGTTCGACACAGCAAGACAAGCCCTTGGTCTCTCGGACCGCTCGTCACAGAGTATCGTAGTGCCACGGACACCTCCAAGGCCACAGATGCGATTTTTCCACACCCATGGCTCCTGTATGGATATTATGTGGGCTTTTGTATTCAACACAGAAAGCTTCTTACTGATGACTGCAGTAGCAGCCTTGGAGTGTTGAAGGTTAATCTGAGTAAATCCAATCATTGGAAATACATCAGTCATACTAGTGGAAGGGCACGCAGAAGGTGCGCGCGCAGTTCCACCGACAGGAGTGCTTGAGGTCTTCTTCCTCCGTTTGTTCCTGTTCGAGCTATTGGAAGGGGAGGCAGCGTTGGTTTCAGTCAGCTGGCTGGTTTCGGTTGGGGTAACCTCTGCCGACCTGCATCTCTTTTCCGTCGCCGCCGGGGAAGGGCAGTTCTCAGCGCTTGCGCCTTCAACTGGCGGTGCAGTTTCTTCGCGCCGCACGATAGCCGCCTTTCTCCTTTTCCTCTTTCGCTGGCTCTTAGATGGACGCTGACCAGTGGACGCCGCCTCTGTGGCCCGTTTCACCTGTTCGGTTTCGCAGGCCTCGTCGGCAGCATCACACCTATCGGCTGTCTGTCTATTGGTCTGAAGATTAAGCGTATCAGGTTGAACCTCTCCGCCACTTTCTTCATGTTTCCAGCCCAGTCTACCGAACGTGTCGGAGATAGAGCTGCAGGAATCTTCGGAAGCAAACCTTTTCGCAACTCGAAGGTCAACGCCTGTACAGGCGGGGGGTATATGTATGTCGGTTGGGGCCTCCAGAATCCGTGCCCCGACCGTGGTCGAAAAGACCACGGGTGGATTTTCGCCCATGCGAGTACCACCTGGAGTATTTGAATCATTAAGTTGTTCCTGCATACTTGTTTTTTGGTTTGGTTCGCGATAGAGCTTTGACGGTGTATAAAACGCCGCTATGACTCTAAAACCTCGGATCACGAACGTATCGTACCGAGGTCCCCCTATCCACCACCTGGGGACGCGCCTGGTGGGTAACCAACCCGACAGGCATCGATCGCTTGATGTTGAACAGAAATACCTTGTGCATTGGGTGACTTTAATATTGGAGATGTCACTTGGATGATTGTGGATGGTGATAGAAACTTAATACCTTTTAACGCCAATCACGATTTTAAACAAATAGTCATTGATGGTCTTCTTTCTTCAGACATGTTTCAAATAAATTTTATTAGTAATCCTATTAATAAAATTTTGGATTTCATTTTATTAATAATAAGCTGGCCCGGGTTCGCTCAAGAGAGAGGAAAAATATTAATATGGCAATGCTGTTTTGCTAAGCAGAATGTCGCTGTGTGTGTCTGCATGTTTACCCCATGAATTTGTTTCTTATAAGTAGAAAACAAATAAATTAAGTCAAAATGTCATGTTAACCAAATCATATATTTCATTAATTTAAATTTAAAGTTACAATAACCATGAAAATATTTAATTTACATTTTCAAAGTTACCATTTTGTTTATTACAGTGCTTTTTGGTACACAACATTTTTTGTTACGTTGTCACGGGAACAGGCGACGTATAGTTGACCATGCGAAAAGCCTGGATTTTCCATATTTATGCCGTAAACACTCAACGTGCCCTTCTGATCCAGCCGCACTGGAAATCGCGGGTGGCATTAGTGCGATGGTAGTGTCGTGCGTTCGAATCCCGGCCAGGGCAATGATTTTCAAAATGAATACTCACATAAATACAGATCTCCCTAAGCAATTTAGGCGCCACCCGTGGAGAAAAAAAAATACTAAGCACCAAAAACTTCTTTCCTATCCTCCTATTCTTTCGAATATTAAGTAGCACCTAAAATCATGCAATACAATACTTCATTGCTAGGTGCTGCTTACTGTTCAACAAAAAATGCATGCGCTGTGTTTAACACTATAAGTACATAATTCTGTACATAATACAGAAAAAACAAAGCCCTTTAGCGTAAGCGAATTATAAAAAAAAAAAACCTTTTAATGTCAAATGGTATGTCGGTCAGAATCATTGGAATGCGTGGGATCAAAACGTCTTCTCGTTTGTCCAGCAATTGTTTTGAAAAAACTTTTGGTCGTTCTACAGCGCAACACGCATATTCATATTTAATTTGATTCATTTTGTTGTTTTTGTTGTCTCCAGTTGTGTGTTAACTGTTTAATGTGATAATAAATTCAAAACAATTTTTTTATTTTTTCTTAATGTCTTTTATTTTAATTTTTAAATTTCACAACTTTTATTGTTTTTTTTTGTTATACTGCGACGCGTTTCGAAGCTGCTGGTTCATCATCGGGCGTAAACTGAATCTTTGACAATTAAGTTTTTTATTATTATTCTTAAGTCTATTGTTGTATGGGTGTGGGGCTGTTGGAGTTGATTGTTTCTGTCTCTTTTTGTCTATTGTGATATGCGATGTAATTTGTCTATTGTGATATGTGAAATGCATAGGACAAGCGAACGGCTATAACCCTTCAATAATAGAGAAATTACATCTTAAAATTAAACAAAAAAGAAACAATAATAAAAATAACAAAAACAAACCAACAGAAAATAAATACACATCCATAACCTACACCAACATTCTACCACAAATAATACATGCAACAATGTAAAAAACAAAACATAAACATATCATTTAGAACAAACAACAATATAAAACCAAAAACAAAAACCAACAAAGCAAATCTGTCCGGAGTATACAAAATAAGCCGCACGGATTGCGAAAAATTCTACATAGGACAAACTGGAAGAACTTTTAAAGAAAGATTTAAAGAACACATACCTAAGCACAACACAAAATCAACATATGCGCAACACTTAATAGAATACAACCACAACTACAATAGTCTTGAGACAAACCTAAAAACCACTACACATATGCCAAAAAGGCAAACAACTAGACGCAATAGAAGAGTTTGAAATTTAAAAAGCTTACAAAACAGACAGAGACAAATTACTTAACGATAAACTAATCATGAAAACAAATCCACTATTTGACACAGCCATCGCATATCACAATAGACAAAAAGAGATAGAAACAATAAACTCCAACAGCCCCACACCCGACCGACGATTCAGTTTACGCCCGATGATGAAGCAGCAGCTTCAAAACGCGTCGCAGTATAACAAAAAACAATAAAAGTTGTGAAATTTAAAAATTAAAATAAGATATTAATAAAAAATAAAAATTTTGTTTTGAATTAATTATCACAGTTAATTTGATTGTTTTGACGTTTTTTCATAAAATTGACAACTTCAAAAATGCATTAAGTTCATTGGCTGGCGTTGATCGTGGAACAGCTGGTAATGTTTGAAGGAAATCGCCTGCCAACAGAATCATAGCACCACCAAACCGGTTTTGATTGTTTCGTAAATCTTGCATCGTGCGGTCTAATGCCTACAAACAATTTTTGTGTGCCATCGTACATTCACTCCAAACGATCAATTTGCATTGCTTTAACACTTTGGCCATCGTAGTTCTTCGAAATGTTGCAAGTTGGAGTTTCATTCATTTGCATATTCAACGGCAAGTAGAGTGCCAAATGAGATCTTCGACTACCTTTCAACAGCGTAGCTATGCCGGTGTCCAGTTCGTTCCAACTATCTGTTAGACATCAATTGTGCTTCTTTTACCTCCCCGTGGTGACCACCAGGTACTGGTCTCGCTCAACCTGACTTGACTTGCCAAACTTATAAGCGCGAGTGTTAATTAATTAAACTATCTGGTCGAGCCCCAGAAGTCCAACATGAGCCCTCAGAAACAGGATGTATGGCGGATGCATTCACTAGATTGAATCAACAGTGTAGTCGACAGTCAGGATGGCAGATACCTTACATAAGCTACTTTAGCATATTTGTAGATGAGGCCATTACGGATTTTCAAGACTAAGTCAGGGTGTTGAATAGAAGATGGTGGTGGATGACTCCTTAATGGGTCAACGGCAGCACTCATATTTCCGAAATGGAGTACTGACACTTCTTCCAGAAAGTATGCTGGAACTGGCCCTCCAGGTTGGGGGGTTGTGTGTTAGTTATGAGAGAGACACCTGCCTGGGATATGGACACCCCTCATTTTAGATCACGATCCGGAACGTCAGAGGACTATGAACTGAGAGTATGCACCTGAAACGTATGTTGTACACTGTACAGTACACTCCTGGTTATACCCTATTCTAAGGATATATTAATTTTGACGCATAGTTTGTAACATACCTTAATATTGCCCGTAGACCCCTAAAAGTTACTATATTTATGATCAGCATCGATAGTAATGTCGATCTAGCCATGTCCGTCCGTCCGTCCGTCTGTAGCCAAAAATTAGGCCTTTAAACTCGACCTAGAGAGCTGAAATTTTAACCATATACTCTCTAGGGTCCCGAAATAATCAAGTTTACGAATTTTTGAAATCCGCCCACAGACACGCCCACAAAATCAAAAAAACCAAATTTTGGAAAAAATCGAATTTTGAGCTAGATAGCTGAAATTTTTTATATATTATCTATGACTCCTAAAACTGCTCGGGATAAAAAAAATTTCAAAATCCGCCCACTGACACGCCCACAAATAAATAAAATAATTTTTTTATACCCTATTCTAAGGGTATATTAATTTTTGAAAATCCAAAGTTTCAGCTAGGGAGCTGAAATTTATAGTATGTACTCTCTATGGGCCCTTTATGCTCATGTGTAAATATTTTCAAAATCGGCCCACTGACACGCCCACAATTAATTATTTTTTTTTTTTGAAAGTTCAAAGTTTGAGCTAGGGAGCTGAAATTTATAATATATACTCTCTAGGGGCCCTTTATTCTCATGTGTTAATTTTTTTTAAATCCGCCTACTGACACGCCCACAATTAAATAAAGCATTTTTATTGAAACACCCAAGTTTGAGCTAGGGAGCGTTTTTTTTTTTATAAAATCCTTTAAATGTTATATAACAAAATATGTAGAGCGTTCTTAACAATTCAACCATACTTAGACTTTTGTCACGCCCGCTTATGAGGGATAGGAATAAGAATAGGGTATCCAACAGTTCGCCCAAGCGGACTGTAGCCCGTCCCTATGTTTTTTTTTATAATGTACGCGCAATAAAGGGATTTTTTTGTACCCTATCATGTATTTGCTACACATCGACGCCGTTATGGAAATTAGGATAAGAAGAAAAGGAGAGATGCCGATGCTCGTTGGTTTTAAATGTTTGTAGGTTATAATGTGAAGGAAAAATAGAGCGTGGAAGAGTATTCCACATTCGTGTTGTACGGCTGAGGAAAGATTCTTTGAACTTCACTGTGCGTCCAAATATATGCTTGAGATTGAACTGATGAGCATTCATTGCATGGCAGGTATTGCAATTGAAATGTTCTTCGCGTGGAATGCAACTGGCTATTTCGTTTGAGCAGATATTACCGCGATACAGGAGATACGATGGAAAGGATCGGGAAAGCAAAAACGACAACTGTGCGACATTTATTACAGCTGTCACAAAAGAATGCAAACGCTTGCATGCGGATTCGTAGTGAAAATCGGCTAAGATCAAAAGTCATTGATTTCAAGCCGATAAGTGATCGCCAGGCTGTAATCCGCATCCAAGGCACATTTTTATACCCTATTCTAGGGGTATATTAATTTTGACGCATAGTTTGTAACATACCTTAATATTGCCCGTAGACCCATAAAAGTTACTATATTTATGATCAGCATCGATAGTAATGTCGATCTAGCCATGTCCGTCCGTCCGTCCGTCCGTCGGCAAAAATTAGGCCTTTAAACTGGATCTAGAGAGCTGAAATTTTAACCATATACTCTCTAGGGTCCCGAAATAATCAAGTTTACGAATTTTTGAAATCCGCCCACAGACACGCCCACAAACTCAAAAAAACAAAATTTTGGAAAAAATCGAATTTTGAGCTAGAAAGCTGAAATTTTTTATATATGATCTATGACTCCTAAAACTGCTCGGGATAAAAATTTTTCAAAATCCGCTCACTGACACGCCCACAAATAAATAAAACATTTTTTTTGAAAATCCAAGGTTTGAGCTAGGGAGCTGAAATTTATAATATATACTCTCTATGGGCCCTTTATGCTCATGTGTAAATATTTTCAAAATCCGCCCACTGGCACGCCCACAATTATTATTTTTTTTTTTTTGAAAATTCAAAGTGCGCTAGGGAGCTGAAATTTATAATATATACTCTCTAGGGGCCCTTTATGCTCATGTGTTATTTTTTTTTAAATCCGCCTACTGACACGCCCACAATTAAATAAAACAATTTTATTGAAACACCCAAGTTTGAGCTAGGGAGCTTTTTTTTTTGATAAAATCCTTTAAATGTTATATAACAAAATATGTAGAGCTTTCTTAACAATTCAACCATACTTAGACTTTTGTCACGCCCACCTATGAGGGATAGGAATAAGAATAGGGTATCCAACAGTTCGCCCAAGCGGACTGTAGCCCGTCCCTATGTTTTAACATCAGTCTAATATGTGCACATGCCACTACTTCCGAAGCAGCAGGAGTTCTATGACATCTTAGGCGGAGCTTACAGAATACGATGTTAAGATCGTGCTCGTTGACTTCAACGCCAAAATCGGTAAGCAAAACATCTTTGGCGGATTAGTCGGTAAGCACAGCCAACAGACAACAGCTTCCGAATAATCGACTCTGCTGCAACCCGTAATATCGCAGTCCCAACGGCGGGTGGCGACGGTGTAGAGGTTAACGGGGAACAACAACATACGCCACCCATTCACATGCCTCTACACCAAAAGAAGGATTTCTGCCTGGTAGTACAATGGACCGTTACCGAGTCTAAGTGCTCTGGGATTTGGATTTCCTTTTTATTATAATAAAAAAAAAAAAAAGCAGTCTCAACACTGCGCATGCACAACGCAACCTGGCGCTCTCCAGATGGTCGAACCGCCAACCAAATCGACAATGTGCTAATCGATGCAAGGCACACATCCAACATCTTAAACGTGCACACATTCACAGGGGGCAAACGTCCACTCTGACCATTTATTTGTTGCGAGTAAAGTCAGAGCTCGACTGTCCAACGAGAAGCTACGAACCGCTCAGAAAAAGAAATTCACCGTTGGATGCCTTAGGTCGTCTGGAGTAGCAAGAGTCTCACTCACCACCCACAGACGCCAACAATATGCGGAACCGGTATCGCGAAATCATTAAAGAGGCAGCCGAGAGCACCGTAGGTTACCAGCCGAACCAGAGCAAAAGCCCATGATGAATGAGTGCGCTCACCGAAAACTGGTGACAGAACGTGCACATGTACAAAAGCTGCAACGCAAAACTAGGGCAGCAAGGGAAGAGTATCGAGCCAGGAGAAGGGAGGAAAAGAAGATCCTGCGTAGAAAGAATAGGGCACACGCAATCTCACAGCTCAAGGAGGTCAAGGAGTCTAGCGATCGAAACAACATCCGGAGGTTTTATAAAAAGGCCAAGCAACTGGCTGCTGGCTTTAAGACCGGAACGCAGGCTCTTTAAAACAGAGAAGGAAACCTAGTCACCGAAGCACAGGGAATAGTAGATGTGTGCAAGCCGCATTTACAGCAGCTGTTAAATGCATTATGTAGAGAGTGATATGGCATGAAGAGAACCCACGTCCCGTCAACGAGGAACCGGTTTCACCACCCAGTACTGAAGAGGTTAGCATACCTGTAAAAGATCGACAATAGACCAAATCTTCACACTAAGGCAAATCCTGGAAAAGACCAATGAATTTCCAGTCGAGACCCACCATCTTTTCATCGACTTTAAAGCCGAATATGATAACATTCATCGCCAGGAGCTCTCTACTTGGCGATGGCCAAATTCGAGATCGCGGCAAAACTGATCCAGATGTGTCGCGTGACGCTGGAAGTGCAATGTGCAGTATGGAAACAGTTCTTCAGAACTATTCCAAAACTGTACCGGATAACGGCAGGGAGATGCGCTGTCATGTGACTTCTTCAATCTTGTTCTGGAGCCGATAGTGCGTTGGGCAGGTGTCAGGTTAGAGGCTTTAAAGGCGATTGAAGAAAAGGCAAAATTGGTTGGCCTTGAAGTCAACGAGGACAAAACGAAGTACCTGCTTTCAACAAACAAACAAACATCAGTCCACCGACTAGGACAAAACGTCACTGATGATAGCAGCAACTTCGAGGTAGTAATGACAAATGACACCTTAGTGGAGATCCGACGAAGACTTACAGTAGGAAATCTTTGCTACTTTGGTTTGGCGAAACAAATGGGTTAAAAACTCCAAGCTCGGAAGACCAAGTGTAAGCTCTACAAAACACTAATACTGCCAGTTCTGCTTCACGCCGACGGTTGCTTCACGATAAGCAGGAAAAGAGTGCTAATTTGGGTTTCTTTTGAAAGAAAAATACCCCGTCCAATATTTGGTCCTGTGTGCGAGGAGGGCGAGTGGAGGAGAAGATATAACCGCAAACTCTATGAGCTGTACTAAGATGTCAAAAAGCTAAAATACGTCGACTACATTGGCTGGGCCACATCGTGCGAATGGACAATAATGCTCCAGCGAAGAGAATCTTTGACCGCCTGCCCCCAGGCTCGAGACGACACGCAAGACCGAAACCTCCGTTCTAAAGACCAAGACATCGCGAATGGGAGAGCGCTTTGTTAAGACAAGTGGAAGCAGCGTGCCCGAGATCGCGGAGGATAGAAGGCTGCAGTTTCTCAGGCATAGACTCTCAACGGGTCGGGAGCCCGATAAGTAAGTAGTATTGTTTTCGCTTCACATACCAATATATAGATGTTCTTTGTTCTTCCTTAAATGGCGGTGAGGCTATGATTAGGATGAAAGGGTCATAACCCTCCCACTTAATTGCATCCCTACTGGTCCGCCAATAAAAGCATTTGTGTTATCCAGTTAATTCCTGCCTCTCTTTAGTGTTTGTATTGGAACGTTGATTGATATTGCTTTTTGACAGGGTTCGTAGGATCTCCTTTGAACATGACAGTACCAACTGAACCGAGCGCTATTCATCGGGCTTGCATTATTCATTGATGTCGAACCAGCGAACCCCACAGGAGGTATGCGGTAAAGTAGGAGGTCTATGATCCATTTAATCCTGATCATAGGTTCGCCTGAAACAAGTATATATCGCACCCTCAGTGCAAAAGAGCGATAAGTCAAAAAATTGCATTTCCAGAAAACGCGACTGCAAAAAATGTAAAACAAACTTTTGCCTTTCAAATGTGTAAGCTTCATCACATAAAGAAATAAATAACCTTTTAATTTTTGACGAAAACTTATATTTTGTTTACTCACATCAAATAAATAACTAACGTCTTTTAGTTAATTTAGAAAATCAGTACAAACTTTTAATGCAAAAGAGCGATAATTCAAAATGTATCTTATGGATTAAAACAATTATTCTTGTGCAAGAAGGATATAACTGGAAATATCATATCTAAGCTCTTAAAGGAAACGAGTAATCGAAACGAAAAAATTGAGAAATTTTAGAGTCTGTATTAAAACATTAAATGTTATTTTAAGCTCCAGTTCTTCTTTTTCTAATAGCACATAATTTAGGACTTATTGCTTCTTCACGTTCTAAGTTTTTGAAAAGGTGGTGATGGCAAGCTGTAATAGAATTTTGTTCGCATAAGTCCAGCAAATCTTTTTGCTTCGCTAATGTTATTTTTGGTGCGCCGTTAGGTTAAGATGGATTTAAACTTATATTCCTCTGTTCAGGAGCGACTTTAAAAGCCTTGAAGTTTTCATCAGCAAACGAAGTCTTATATTTAACTATGGTTGGACTTTGTTTTTCAATCATGATAACATTGATGTCAGCCCGTACAACATTTTCCCCATTAAGGTTTTTTTTTTTGAATGTTATTTGTTTTCGTTGGCTTGCACTTGGTGGACTTTGTAGAAAGGTTTCGATTTTTTTGCTAACTGTATGATGGGCGCAAATTGGTCGCAAGTAAAAATTGGTCATGATTTTAAACATTTTGCCTTGTTTTTTTTTTCAATTAATGAATGAATGTTATCAGCTTTATTTTGTGTGTGTCCGACTATTAAAAACGTTTGCGTTATTGATTTAACAACGTAGATTTGAACTATGTACTTGTATCAAAAGAGATAAAAAGTATTTAATTTTATTTTATCCAGAGCAGTTATCCAACCAAAGTACTATGTTTTCTCTTCGTTTTTTAGCATATAGACTTACGGGGATTTTAAGACTTTAACCAATCTCATCGGACACTCTGTGTGCTATGCCCTCATGCCACAAATAAAAAAAAACCCTTCTTTTAAATATAGCTCCAAGATGGTGAAGTTGAAGCAAAGCAGTCTCCTTTAATAGAAAAAGGATGAAACATTGCCACATGGCACAGAAATAACGGCTTGAAAGTCTATGCAAATCACTTTTGTTTTTGCGTCCGTTTGACACATCTGCTGGTCTGATGTGTATCGATATTTTAGCTAGACTCCCTGGGCACTGTTATTGATAACCTCCTTTTGCTTCGATGCGTACCCCAAGTTCCAATAACTTTTTAAAATGTGTTTCCATTGCATGTCAGTAAAATTGAAAGTGCATTTATAAGAACATGTTATTGCAACCCAATTGCACAGATCTGGCTTAAAAACCCCGACCCGTTGTTTCGGCTTTATATCTCCCGAACGTCGTGTTAAGTTCGTAATATTTCGTGTCCAGTTAAGGTGTTTCGGCCACGCTTTCTTGTAAGAACTTTGTCATTGACCTTAAGAATAAAATAAAACTCCTAAAGGTGCAAGATTTTGTTTAGATAAGACCCAACTCAATGCTATTTCTTCTTCAATGATTCCTTCATCAACCTGAACTCTTCAAAATGTGAACAACGGCCTTATCTCCATACTCAGCCTCAACAATAGCGGCAATGTCAGCTTCCAACTCTACCTCCAATTCATCAACAATATTCATCACAATTTCTCTCTTAAACCCAGCATTGTACATGATGGTAAATAGATTAAACTAGTAAATTAAAAAAAACACTCTTTTCCATCTTTTCTACTTCGAGTATTGCCGGGCCTGGGGAATAACGTATAAATCTCCAAATTGGAAGTGTCTATAATTTTACCCAAATGACTTAATTCTTCCTGTTTTTGTACATTTTGATGATTATTACAATTTTCAGACTCCTATTATGAGGAAAAAAATTGAATTTCAAAAAATATAGCCACAGGCACAGAGCACAAAAGTGGTAAGAAGGTACCTGGTTAACATTTCTCCTTATGCCTTCGACAAAAATTTGTAACGATTTTGAATTTGCACACTAAAAAATTTGCCTTTCTAAATTTTAACATTTCCTTGTAGACTAATTGAACATTCTCCTACCCTTCTCAAAATAGCTAAACCGCGAGAATTTCCCATTTTATTATTTTATAATGCACTTTAAATGTTATCACGACCAACTCACCAAATATTTCACAATACTTTCAGAAAATAAGTCTTGGAATAATGAAAAGTCCCGCCAAATTTTGACTTATCGCTTTCTTCGATTGAAAAAATTGTATTTTTTGCCATTTGTCGCTCTTTAGCACAAACAAATTTTAGGAGAAAAGTAGAGATATTTTGTTTTATCGCTGTTTTGCATTAGAAGAATTTGAAAAAAATTGTTTTGTATCTGTTTTGCACTTGGAAAAAAGTCTTTAGAGTTGAATAGTACTCGCAGAAGGGAATATTTCGTAATGTCGCTTTCTTGAATAGATTTTTAATTTAAAACAGCAAAAATAAACTTGGTTATTAGAGTCATTTTGGATTGCGTCGGTATTACTCTGGAATCATGTCACTTTTGAGGTGAAAAATAGTGTAACATTTCGTGTTAGCTCAGTTTTGCATTGGAAAACGCAAGCTACTTCGAAAGTTATACCCCCTTATCACAGAATCCGTCGGATTCGGAATTTTGCTACGAACTAAAAAAGATATTCTTACAGAATCCATCATAGTGGAAATATTTGCTAAAAATTTTGAGATTCTTGGAAAATGGTTTGACTGAATCCTAATTAATTAAGATTTTGACATTTATGTGTTTGTTACCACGAAATTTTGGATCCTTCGTAACCGAATTCCGAATACGACGGATTCTGTGATAGGGGTGAATATGTCGTAATTTTTTGATTTATGGGCATATCATAGCTATTTTTTTAAACATGAGAACGTCAAGCACCTTAAATTAAAGGTTTCTGTGAGACCAACACTTCCTCATCATTAACTCAAAAATCACATTTTTGAACTTATCGCTCTTTTGCACTGAGAGTGCGATATGGTCGAATTCATCTATGTGCCTCTTTATAAATTTGGTGTTTCACTGATAGCCAATTTAACTTCTGCAACATATCCCATATTTGTGACATTCTGTTGCACATAAAAACCACTAGCATTACCCTAATTTAGAGTTTTTGAAATTTGTTAACCTGTTTTGATTAGGTATAGCAAGGATGAGCAATATTGAAAATGTAGTTTTATTAGCTTGCATTCACGTACATATTTTTTCTTATTTATAATTAAATTTAATTCATTTATAGCAAGCCATTAAAACACTCAATAATTGAAACTCCCTAATATCTACATACTACATATAGGCAAAGCCTACAGTTTTTAGAGTCATACAGTTTATTTGTAGCAGGGTCCGTGAAGCGGGTCATTTAAGTAATGTTAAATTCGCCTCGAACTTTAAATAAACAATTAGTAAGATAAACATTCATAATTTAATATCGAGACGAATCAGTACTTGTGTGATGCGCTACTTGGGCGTAAAATAGTTTTGTTATCATAAATCTTCGAATCACATCGCACATCCGGTGTTACAACGACGTAGATGTTATTTTTCTAAAAGCTGAAAAATCACGTTTAGAGTTTTATCTCTTAACAAGCGCCAAATGAATTAAGGTTACTGTTTCACAAAGATGTTCAATCACGTTTGGTAAATACGAACCTAAATTTTCTTGTACCCAAAAATGTCCCGCAATCAATTTTACAACAATAACAAATAGGAAGAGTTTACCTTAAATATAAGTTTACAGATATGTACATAAAAATTCTAATTCAAAAAGGTACCTACATTATGCGTTATAGTATAGTACATATTTTTAATTGGTTTAAATTCTATTCCGACTTACCAGCGACATGTCGTCTAAACCCCGAGCAACTCTATTTTGTATACTTTTTCGAGCCGCAGCATCTACCATACTTGTTGAAGATGATGTCTGCTGTCGTGTACTCCTAGAACCAGGTAACGATTCCAAAGTTACATCATCAATGTTTTCTATTATTTTAGCACATGTTCCGTTTTTAAATTGTGTAGGATGAGCTCGAACAAGATGATAGTTTAAGTTCGTCGTATTTCCAGGATACCTCATTTTTTTCTTGCAGATTTTGCAAGTTACATCTTTTAAGTTGGCATTTTTATGGAAAAAATTCCAGACATTAGATCTACGTTTTCTCCCAGATCCAGGTTTCATGTTGATGTTGATCAGTCGCGAGTCAAAGTCGTATTTGAATTTTGATGAATGAAACCGAAAGTAATGCGTTTTTCATTGGCTTCAGTAAGAGTCGAGGATTCACTCATTCTGAAACCCAATAAAACGACAAAATTACTTCCCTCCGCTCAGTTTTCATAGAAATTCTTTGTTGACACACACAAAATTTAACTTTCAAATATAGTTTCTTTGTTGTACATGTACAGTACACTAACTTTGTCTGTAGGAATTTCTGTAGACTACAACCCCGCCATTAATAAAAAAAATTAAATATATTTATTTCTGACAGGAACTGTCAGTGGCCGCATTCAGCATGTATTTTGCCTTTTTTAATCTAACCGAGTGACCGAATTCAGTATATCTTTTCCTAACTTAAAATAATCTAATAAGACCATGAGACTGAAAAATGTCCGACATTTCCGTAGAATGGTTGTTGGCCATTTTTGATTTTCTTTGGCTAGGCAAATTATGACGACATTTCATTCCTAACCTTTTCCTCAACAATAAAACAAGTCGAAGCGATTCCTGCTTTGAAAACGTTCGATAAGCTAAAGAATTAGAAAGCATGAAAAATAAATGAAGACACCGATTACGGGTGAATCATCACGAGAACAATCATAACAAATAAGTTTGATTTTCGAAAACTGGTGACAAGCCGCAAATGTCAAATTCCAGCCAGCGTTTATGTCCACATAGATGTCAGTAAATAAAATCTGACTGAAATGTCTAGACTTAAGTTATGTCACAAAAGTACGTTCTACACGTGACATACTAATGTCACCACTTGAGTCTTGACGTAAATTATGTCTCGTGGAGACGCCGTGTAAAGGACTATTCATAAGAGAGCGACACCCGCGTTCGAACGATAATTCTAAAATTTTGACACCCCATTCACATGACACAATTTTTTGCTCTAGTTGTGGCATAAATATGTCTCATGTAGACCTAACTGTTGTGGACAACACGTCGTCTCCACGAGGCTGAAAAATAACATTAACAGCATTTGTCGTCAAAGAAAATCATATCAAGGCAATTTAAACATCCAGGTGACCAAATGTGCATGCATCTCCGTGGAATGACACAACTGGAGATCACCGGTGTCGTAAAAGGCATGTCCAACAAGAAATAATAGGAGCATGTACATGTCAAACTGGACCAGAATTCGAGGATTTTCTTGCTACCGGCAAAATTTTATTGTGAAAGTAAATAATATACTGTGGCATGGATGCTCAAACTGTTACATTCAGCGCCATTTAGTCTAGAGCTACATAACGATATTTGAAAGCAGACGTTTGCTCAGTTTGAATACCTATGAAACAATTATGGCATCTTTTATTCTCGGAACTTCTATAAACGAACCGTCAAGAATATTTAGGCACTTTCGATGGATGGGTGTCACCGGAATATATAATTTTTTTTTTTTTTTTATAATAAGCGCGCACTATAGGGATTTGTTGGGACACTTATAATGTATTAGCCACACAGCGCGGGCGTTAAGGAAATTAGGGTGAGAGGAAAAGGAGAGATGCCGATGCACGTTGGTTTTGAATGTCTGTAGGTTATAATGTGTAGGAAAAATGGAGCGGGGAAGAGCATTCCACATTCGTGTTGTACGGCTGAGGAAAGATTCTTTGAACTTCACTGTACGTCCGAACACAGGCTTGAGGGTGAACTGATGAGCATTCCCTGCATGGCGGGTATTGCGGTTGAAATGTTCAAGGGGAGGAATGCAACTGGCTATTTCGTTTGAGCACTTATGGTGGAAATAACGATAAAATAACGACAGGCAGGAGACATTACGACGATGACTAAGAGAGTCAATCGATCTCGCGATGTCTCGGTCGCCAATGAGTTTTATCGCGCGTTTTTGGATCCTGTCAAGTAGCTCCAAATAAGTAATTGGTGCACCGGACCAGATATGAGCGTTGTACTCGAGTTTTGGGCGAATAAACGCCTTATAAATTGTAGCCAGATCAGAAGGGGTGAAATATTTCTTACAACGCTTAAGGAAGCCTAGACACTTCGCGGCGTTCTTGGCGACATCGAATATGTGGTCATTCCAACGAAGGTTGTCATTAACACACATACCGAGAATGGAAAGTCTTTCGGTTTCAGCGATGTAAGTGCCATTCATAGATAATGGCAGTGTGAGTGGGTTTTGCTTTAATGACAGGAGACAGCATTGAGTTTTGGAAGCATTAAATTCCACTCTATTGGTTTTACCCCACTGAGTTATGCTGTTAAGATCGGAATTTAATGAGCTTAACCTACGTTGCCGTTCCAGTTCCACACCCGAAGATAAGGGGCGTGACCCAAGAAACGAATATGAGAAGCTGAGGGTACTGTCATCAGCAAAGGAATGGATTGGATTAGAAGTAACAGACAGTAGATCATTTATAAAAATGAAAGGTAATTTCTAATCCATTGAAGAAGAGTATCATCGATTCCAAATGCACGCATTTTCGACAAGAGAGCTTGGTGCCAAACTCTGTCAAATGCTTTTGAAATATCAAGCGCAACGATCTTAGTTTCACCACCTTGGTGAAGAGATTGGTTCCACTTTTTGGTTAGATATGTCATCAAATCACCAGTGGACCTATTGCTGCGAAAACCATACTGCCGGTCATTAAGAAGTTTTCGCGATTCAAGATATTTCATTAGCTGACGGTTTATCAGCGTTTCCATGACCTTAGAAAGAAGGGACGTAAGTGCAATTGGTCGGTATGAGGAGGGAGAAGAAGATTCGAGAAGATTTTTTTGGTACAGGCTGGACAAATGCTGTTTTCCATCTTCCCGGGAAGAGTCCTGAAGAATAGGACAGATGGAAAAGCTTACGCAATGGTTTTGCCAGCGAAGAAGAACACCTCTTCAGAACGATAGGGGAAATACCATCTGGACCAGCGGATTTGTGAACGTCAAGATCTTGAAGTACTCTAGCCACTGTACGAGTGCGAAAGTGGATTGGTCCCATAGAGAATTCTACGCGCTCGAGTACAGGGGGAGACAAAGCACAATCTGGGAGCGTTGAGCTGACTGCAAAGTGAGCAGCAAGCAGATTGGCCTTATCTGTAGAGCTGACAGCTGGAATGTCGTTGTAAATGAGTGTCGGGATAGATGACGAGGCCGAATTCTTGATGTTTTTAACAAATTACCAAAAGTTTTTACTACCAGTGGGACTTTGTAGTATTTTTTGCCTCAACTTTTGGTCATAGGAGAATTTGACACGATTAATGTGGGCATTGCAGTCATTGCTGGCTCGTTTAAACTTTGTACGGCTTTCCTCAGATGGGTTGGCTTTGAATAGCCAACTTACCTCTTTTAACCTGATAGCCTCTTTGCAGCTCGAGTCACACCACGCGTTAACCTTGGGTTTGATACTTTTAATCCTGTTAGGGATAAAAGTCTTCATACCCAAGTGAATTATGTTTGTGACCATATCAGCAGCAGCATCCACGTCGCTGTCGAGGAAGCACAGCGACCAGTTAAAACTCTTAAAGAAACCGTTTAATTTTTCCCAATTGGCTTTCTCGTACTGCCATACGGTTCTTTTAGGAGTTTGTTCTTTAACTATGTGGTTGGAGTACGAGAAATTTGCTGATATGATGCAATGGTCTGACGAACCTAGAGGCGATAATACGTTCAAAGCGTATTTATCAGGGTGAGAGGTAAGAAACAAGTCCAATGTGTTGGCAGTTTGGCTGCTAATGTCCGGTATTCGTGTCGGCTCATTTACAAGCTGAGTCAGGTTATTTACCTCAGCAAAGAATAGGTGTCACAGGAGCACACAAGACATTGTCAGGGGGTGACTTACTCCCTGTAATCAACGCTAATGCTATATTTTCCTTTTCTTCCCAATAGGAACAATTGGATAATATGTAAATTATTTAAAAAATATCATAAATAGATTAAGAGTAGGTACCTAGTCATAAATATAGTTTTGTAAAACTTTTGTAAACCTAGCCATAAGAAATTCTTCGGGCCCCTTTTGTTGAGCCGACATTTTCAATGTTAGTTATAATTATAACTTATAAGTCTAGATATAAGTCATGTTGTACATAAAAAATTTCCTAATCGTAAAACAAAACCCCTTTTTACTTTTGAACAGCGGCGAAGAAGTGCGATTTAAAACGACAGTAGTGAAAAGTATAGAGAAAAGGAGGAAATACTGCATAAGAGATTTGATTGTTTATTAAAAGTGAATTGTTGTATTAAATGAGTGAATTACTAGAATAGTAATAAAGAGCAGACATTGATAGAGAACTATTAAAGATTAATTTAACAGAATACAGTTCTAGCTTTTCGAATACTAGCTTGGATGTAACAATACATTGGTATAGATAACATACACATTTATTTGCTTCTTATTCTTTTTCGCAAGATAATTTGTTGGAGAAATGGAAGTAAGTATACCTTATGTAAACAGGTATTGTTCCAAGAAATAAAACAAACATAAACAAAAATTGTTGATTTTTATTTTGCGTCTAACCGATACTCGATTCTCATCTAGCCTCAACTCGATCGATCCTTTTTTTTGGGATCAGTTTTGGATTAGTTTTTGCTGAGCAGAGCGAGCTCACTCTCACAATATAAGCAGATGTGAATCCGCGACTATTTTAATTTCCATACTAAACGTACCGTGCTAAGTTCTTTATAGATGATATGCTACGAGTTCAATTGTCATTTCAATTTGAACTTATGAGAATTTATCAGTTTCAGTGCAATTGTTGCATTTACAAATATAATATAAAAAAAAAGAAGAAAATTAGTTCGAATTAAAAACTTTGCATGTGTACTCCAAAACATCACGATGAACACGAATACCGCCCGCGTAGAAGGTGATCTATTTGTCTGCTGTTATTAACTTGTGATCATAAATTCTAGTAAGTTATCGTTTCAAAAATGAAGGCGACGACTTTCCGGAGATGCAACATAATGACTGTGTTACTTAATGGCAGAGGTGATTGAAGTTACTGTGACAAAGGATCGTAAGTTAAATAAGAATTTCGATTCCCGTTTTATGTTGTATACCTTTTTGTATGGCACGTTGCAAAACAAATAAACTTATCTGAAATTCTGAAACGATTAATGCAATTTTGTGTTTTATTCCTTAAATTATAAATATGTTTACAAAAAGTTGTTTTCAGTAAATAATTTCCATAACATTTTACATAGTTGGAGAATTATTATTTATTATTTTATTTTTTTTTTGTTCTCTTATTTCCTTTTTTGTTATTGTTGTACATATAATATATATAGTTTTGAAAATGTGTTTTATTTTAAATTATAATTAATGCTTACATGTATTTTTTTGTATTTTTACGAAACTTTATAAGAAGGCTGCTATAGAAAATAAATTAATATTTTTCCTTTAAAGACAAGATCAAACAAAATAAATAAAATAAAGGATTTGCTGAAGGAATGCAAAATTCATTTGGGATATACAAGGTTGGAAAACAAAACAAACTTTCAAAGATAAATGTATAATATATTATAAGAAGAAAAGGATAATTTAAAAATATTATGTAAAGGGGGTGGCCATCTTAAGAGCAATAATAATCGAAATGCCTGATTTCGAGGTAGCGGCGGGGTCTTGTTTATTCCGTGCTCTATAGCCGCGAGGAAAATTTCTCATAGAGCGATGAGAGCAGCACGGCTGTTGAGGAATTGTAATACTCTTGTCATTGGGTCAAATCCTTTCCGTAGGCAAGTGGTGATGTGGTGGCATTGTGATTGCTGTTGGTGAGCGACGATATGTCTGGCACATAGTTGCCGGTTAGTTGTAATTCCTGAATATGAAAGTTTCGTAACATAAGCTGCTAAACTAAACTGGGGCCAGACCATGTAAAACAAACACAATCAAATGACATCTTTTCGACAATAGCAGTGCTGTCTATCTCTATGAATATGATAGAGACAGCTATCGTCGAAACGATGTCCCTTGATCGTTTTCATTTTACGTGATCTGGGCCCTGATAAAAAGAAATACCAACCTCTAGCTCCTTTAGAGCCTTCATAATCTTATTTACATCTAAGTCTGAGTTGTCCATTGATTTTTTTGACGCTGCAGTGGCGGGAGCAGACTTTATCTTCTCATTCCTGCCAGGCGAATCGCCTCGGCTGTCTTGATGGCTTGACTTCTTGTATTTATTCTTATTTATATGAGGGATTGAGGAAGTTGTATTTTGAGCCTGATAGACACCCACTATCTCAACTCCATCCGATTCGCTACTGCTGTCGCGACGGGGTATTTCCGTCTTAAATTGAGGGTGGATGTGTGGATGTAGGTCGTTTATGAAGGGGCGGTTCTTAAGACGCTCTGTTGACTGGGGTTTGTTGGTGTTGTGTATCAGCTGGTTGGACGTATTGATTATTTCTGTGGCAGATTTGAAGTTATCGATGTTGATCACATGAGTATTGTTGTCCACTATTAATGTGTTGCCCATGCCGGTGGAATGTTGCGGCTGCGGTGTGGTCGACACCGACGAAGACGTGGACGATGGGGATGACATGATACTGTTGATGCTGTGATCAGTTCGTTTTGAGGGAGAGAGCAGATCCACGGCGTTCTTACAGTTATTTACACTGCCACTGGATCGATTGCTATTTAAATTTTGGTTAGGATTAGCGTTGTTGTTGTTATTGGTCACACATCCACTAGACGATTTTTCACCTTTCATACCGGCCTGACTCTGACCGCTGCACAAGTTGAGGGGACTGCTGGTTGATGATCTGTGTGCCTTGCCGGAGGATGAGTAAGTCTTTGATGAATGTAAATGCTCTGAAGAGGCGTTGCTATGGGCCGGCAATAGTTTTGCTGCGTCATGTGGTGTTATGTTTGAGCTGATCAGTTCACTTGACGTAGACATCGCATAGAGATCGGTTGCATTTAAGGGCAGCTTACTGCCAGCATTCAAAGCAGCGTCTTGCTTTGACAAATGGGACTTACCCACTTTACATAACGCGTCAAAAGATTCCTCCGGTTTTTTGTTTTCTTTCAGTTTCTTAGGCACGTTTTTCTTCTTTTCGATCTCTCGTTTAAGTTCTTCGACTTTCATCCAACCACTTGGCCAAATATTCAACACTTTTTCTTTAAGGAAATTGCCAACAAAGTCTTCAAATGATTCTTTTCGGGTGCGCAAAACTGTGTACGACATCCACCGTACTTGATAGAGGTCATAGAGAAGGGCCCTTATTAAGAACAAAGTATTAAGCATACGATTGCACATGATGGCTGGTAGTGGCTTACCTGTTGACATCGTTCCATACGAATCTCTTTTTGGGCATCTTCGGGGCGTTCTCCAATTTATGTGTATCAACGCCAGCGTTTAGTGACCTAAAAGAAACAACAATGGTCCATCACAATCAAAGATAATTCTTAACACTAGCATGCTAAATACTCACTGAAATTCTTCGTATGTCCGCAAATTCAACTGATACTGCTGTGTGATGGCTGGCATAACTTCTGTGACTGCTTTTCGAAGCTTAACAAAGGCTTTCTTTGTTTTTGTCTTCTCTTGATTAATGCGCAGTTGTTTGGCTTTTCGCAACAAGAAATATTTCGGCAGTGACAGTTGATACTCCAAGTGGGCAAAAACCACATTCCGAACATTTTTATCCATGCACGAACAAGCTTCATCAATCCTACAAAAAAAAACAATAAAATAACTACTCATTAATTCGGTTCTCTGCGTTTGTATACTTTCTGTAATAACCTTAAAAATACTTCAGCGGATTTGTCATCGAATTGGAATTTCTTTCCAGTCCTATTGCTGGTTTTGGCAGTGTCTTTCATGTCCTGTATGTCCCGGTATAGTTCGTCTTTCAGATCTGGTAACTTTGAATCACAATGACGCAGTTCTAAGACAAATTAAATAAATAAAATATATTCATTTTCAATGCTTTCTTGCTACTTACTATCAGTATCCTCTTCAGACGTTTTCTTTAACTTCTTTGCGCTGGGCCCTTCATTTGAATCACTATCTTCGCTAGACGAATCCGAGCCGGAACCATCTTCAGCTGAGTTCGCAGCTTTCACCTCACCGTTGGATGTTTTCGTCTTCTGTTCTTCCTCTTGCATTTTAAGAAAACTATCCCGTTTCGCTTTAAGCATATCCTTTACAGTGGTTGTCTTGACAGTTCGCTCTACTCGTACCTTGTCCTTGGAGCCTACCTCTGAGCCAACATCATCGTCCTTTGGAGATGCAGATGCCGAAACTGTGACTGAAGAAGCTGCCGAAGTTGAAGTTGTTGAACTCTTGCTTTTTAACGATTTCTCTTTGTCGCTGCTCTCTTTATCGGAACTAGTTTTATGGCGTTTTTCTGTTGGAAGAGCAGTCTTTTGCTTATTACTACTTGTGCTATCTTTTTGATTAGCGCTCGGGTTGTTGGCTATTACTGTAGCTGTTGACGTAGTGGCTGCCTCTGTTACATTATCATTTCCTTCCTCTTCTGAGGATCCCGATTCCTCGGAGGATGTAGACAATGCTCTCTTTTTCGGTCGGTTTGGCATTTTAATTATCTCATCGGTTTTTTCCGTGCTAGACAGATGCTTGAACACCAAAGCACCAGAATTAATGTAAAAACCTCCTTCCACAGTCTCTACCTCTTCGGGTATGATTTCATCGTACTGCAAGAAGTTTTCAGTGTACATTTTTTTTTTTTTATTAAAAACTGTACTTACCGCTTCAGTATTGTCTATGAATGAATCGTTTTCATCATATCCAAGTCCAATGTCACAAAAATCATCTTTTTTGCTTCGACCTCGTCCGCTGGCATAGGTTGTTCCATACTTTTTTTCCAAATCTTTTGCTATTCGAGCGACATCATCGTCATTCTCCTCGAAAGGATCAGAGAAACCATTTTGTTTGTTTTTGAGCTTTTTCATCTTTTTCTAGAAAATAAAGAAAATTAGCAATTGCAGTTGACCAATGCCTATTATTCATTATGAGGGGAAATAAACGGCAGCTGAGATGAAGACCCCTTGCAATATAGGAGGAGTAACAAACCTGACCAAACAATCTGGCCTGGTCAATTAATTTTTAATTTTCAATACTCAAGAGAAATATAGTCAAACTGAGTATGAGGTAAATTATAACGACCATGGAGAAGTCCAAAAAAGTGTGTCCCGCATCCAATAAGCGCTGAAAAATCAATTTTTCAAAACGTAGAGTTGCGAGGTAATTATTGTTTCTAACTGAAGTTAAATATCGATGAAACAATGCACCGCAGCTGTTTTAGTCATCGATAGAAAGCTTGCCCTGTGGATTAGTGCATTTTTATAAAAAATTACAGGATTAAAAAATTGAATTTCTATTTCTTTTCATATTACGTTCAAGTTTTTTTTTACTGAGAGTTTAGCTGCAGGTGTGTACTTTATTTTAAAGAAATTTTTATTAATACATATATGTTTGTATTATTCAAAATGCATTCATGTAAATTGCAATTTTTTCATTTCATCAATTAATCTATAAGTGTTTGTTTTTTAAGAAGTGGGCGCGTCAGGGCGCGAAGGTAGCTCGGAAGTGCCTATCTATAGATATATATATATTATATTATATATTGATGAATGCAGTGCTGGGGTCCCCTTAAAACAATTCCTGAGAAATATAAAATTCTGAAGTCCAGCATCTGTACATTAAGGACCCAAAAACGTTTGCTTTTGAGGAGTCTCAATGCAACCAAAAAGGGAAAATCTGATAGGCGGTCACTAAGAAAAGGTGAGTATCCCCGAATGGGAAAAAAACTCTTCGAATGGTTCCTCCAGCAGCGCGAAAATCATGTTCCTATAATTGGCTCTATAGTAAAAGGTATAGCCCAAGCCATACACAAGAAGTATTCGGCTGGAAATTTCTTCGCAAGCGATGGATGGCTTACTAAATTTAAAAAGAGATTTAGAGTTCGTTTGCTCAAGACAACGGGTGAAAAAATATCCCAACAAGCTGAGCTTTTGGAACCCTTTAAAAAGTCATTGGCAGCAATAATAGAGGGACATCAATTTTTCTTGGACGCAGTTTTTAATGCTGACGTAACAAATCTTTACTGGAAAATGCTTCCAGGACGAAAAATTAATTTAATTAGCATCGGGATCCAAAAAAAATTAAGCCATTCATTATTGGCAAATTCAAGAACCCTCGCTCATTTAAAAACAAACAGTTGCCAGCCAATTATGTATACTAAATCTGCTTGGATGACGGCCACCCTTTTTAAGGATTGCTTTTAAAGACAATTCACCATTAAGATATCTTTGCATTATTTAATTAGATCGAGACATTTTTGGATTCCATGAACTTACCTAGAAGAATTCTTCTTTTGCTTGAAAATGCTCCAATCCATCCATCAGCAGGT
The DNA here is from genome assembly GCA_949715645.1 of Portevinia maculata. NCBI lineage: Eukaryota > Metazoa > Arthropoda > Insecta > Diptera > Syrphidae > Portevinia > Portevinia maculata. The sequence continues at coordinate 394,850,643 of OX454525.1, read as the reverse complement.
GACTTAATAAAAGACACAGATGACTGGCATATTTGGGTTGTTTACGTTCCACCAAACATAACCGCCCTGATTCAACCAATGGATCAGAATGCGATCAGCTTGACAACATTATTTTACAGCTTGCTCAAGGGTTACAGATGTTATGTTATCACACTTTCATGGGAAAAGATTTACCAGTGTATCTCAAAAAGTGTTGGCGAAAAACACTTACTGAAACAACACCAGAATTTGAAAAAGAAGATACCATCCCATTGGCCGCTCTTCTGAGAAACGAAAAAATGGTTTCCACAAAACAGTCAGATTTATAAATGAAATTTTTCCAGAGGATGTTTTTCATTAAGTATTTTTATAATGAAAATTTAGCTCATTCAAGTTTATTTTCAGTTATCTTTTACGGTTAATGATCTGAATGTTTTTAATAGAGCCGACGAAGATGAAGGCCCAGCGGTCAAGAAAATAAGAATGAGCCAGTCATCGACATCAATGAAGACGAAGGTGAAGACGGCGGTCCTGATGGGGCAGGTTAAATGACCAAACACAAAGACGGCTCCAAAACATGTATCAAATTTTCGCAAGACAACGAACAAGATTGCTCCAAAATATTGATTCTGCGGCAGTTATAGGAGGTCGCTCTCCACAGGTGGTATTGACAAACAAAAACCTTCAAACAAACTCAAATAAATGACTTTTTTCCCCTCAATTCTATTCTAACCACGTGAACATAACAAAGAGCGAAGAGATTGCTGAAAAATTGAATGAATACTTTGTCAGGAGTGTTTCTGAAATCAACGAGGCCATACCGTATGTCCAATTCATTCAACAAAATTTTTTTGCCAATGCAACGTTTCAATTTAAATACGTCTAGAAGAAATAAAATGTATTTTAAAGTCACGGAACAATAGGTCATAGGTTAAAAAGGGGTATGCAATTCGCATACAGCACTAGGCACCAGAAGGGCCCATCGCGATCCCTAGGGAACCACTTGAAAGACTTCAATTGGAGAAAAACCTAAAAAAACTTTTCATTCCTTTCCTTTTTTTTAAACGCGAAAATGCTGATGTATGTAACTAACACTAATGATCCAATAATTACAATAGTCGTAAACTACTCGATGCTTTCCTGAAAGATGGAAAGAATCAATTGTCACCCCAATCGAAAAAATAAAAGGAACTCACAAATGTGAGAGCTTTCGTCCAATCAACGATCTTCCTGTGTATAAAAAGATTATTGAAAAAATAGTTCATTCACAACTCAAACATCACATTGAAGTAAACAATTTATTCATTGAGTCAAAACAAAAACACACATGCGAGTCAGCGCTTAATAATGTATTAATAAGCTGGGAAGAGGATATAGCTGAAAAAAAAATCGGTTTTGCGGTTTTTTAAGACTTCAGAGCCAAGGTTAGGTTAGGTTGGGGTGGCTGTTAGCCGAAAGCTAACACACTTAGACCAAAGAGGTCCATTGTGATGCCACTAGGATCGGGAGTATCTACCACTACCCGCTAAAACCATTTGGAGCTTCTAATGAAGCGTGATAGACTTCAAACATCTGAGTTAGCCAAGTCACTGAGTTCATTAAGGAAGAAGGCTCCCAAATAGAGATTTCTTTTATGGGAGAGTGCAGGACATGTGCAGAGGAGATGAAGTGTAGTCTCCTCCTCCTCCTCATCCCTGCAACTTCTGCAGAAGTCGTTGCCTATTAGACAGTGCCCTGTGATGACACCTATGACAGAGCTAATATGCAGTCGGTTAAGTGAGATCAAACTCAGAGAGCGTCGCAAGTCCAGCTTTGGCCAGATATGCTTGGTCGCTAGACACGTATCACTACCTGTCCACCTGAGGTTTGGACTCTGGACTGCGGCTAGCTTAAGCATGAGTTTACAAGTAGCGATGGGCATACCTAAGAAACCTTTATCAGGTAGAAGAGGTAATGCTGTTCCTTTTTTGGCGAGTTCGTCTGCCCTACAATTCCCTGGGATGTCTCTGTGCCCTGGCACCCAAAAGAGGTGAAAGTTGAACTGCTCTGCCATCTCCTCAAGAGACGAACGGTAGTCTATGGCTACGATGGAGTTTGAAGAGACTGAATCCAAGGATTTCAGCGCGGCTTGACTATCCGAGAATATGCGGATGTCCTTAGCGGATATCACGTTTCTCTTTAGACTTCCTTAATCGCCATGATTTCCGCCTGGAACACGCTACAATGATCAGGAAGACGGAAAGAGAGACTGATATTTAGTCTTTCTGAGAAAACACCACCTCCGACCCCATCACTAGTTTTTGATTCGTCGGTGTAAAAGTGGATCGAATTATCTTCCGTGCAATCAGCCTCCCCCCAGAATGATCTGGAGGGGATAGTGATTTGGAAGTTCTTTTCGAACTGTAGCTGGGGTATAGTGTAGTCGATGTTTCTTGGTAGGGACCCATGTGAGTCCAGAATGATAGAGTGGCCAATATTCGTATTGATCCACTGTGATGTGGCTTTTAAGCGGACAGCGGAGCAGGCAGCTGATTGCCTGCTGAAAATATCCAGGGGTGTTAGATGCAGTAAAATGTCCAGTGCAGTGGAGGGGGTCGTACGGAGTGCTCCGCAGAAAAACAGACAAGCTGTGCTTTGCACCTTGCTCAGCTTATCACGGTTTACCGTTTTGTCTAGAGCAGTCCACCAGATAACCACCCCGTATGTCAGGATCGGTCTGTAGGCCCCACTTAATTCCGATGGCTTTTTTGCAAGAGAAAAGTGCTACTGTAGCTTTCCTTACTCTTTCTTGTACATTGGGTTTCCAGATTAACTTCTTATCGAATATTAGACCCAGAAATTTAGCTTCGTCGGAAAAGGTTAAGCTTGTACCGTTGATAGAGGGAGGGTCGATAGAGGGATTTTATATTACCTGGAGAAGAGGACAAGCTCGGTTTTGTGAGGGTTAACCCCCAGCCCACAGCTTCTTGCCCAAATTGACAGCTTGTTGAGAGCGTTTTGAAGGAGTTCCTTTAGAGTGTTGAGGTATTTCCCTGAGACGGCAATAGCAACGTCATCCGCATAGGCAATCACCGTGCAACCCTCCCCTTCCAGGGATGTCAGTAGTTTATTCACCACCAAGTTCCACAGAAGGGGGGAGCCAATTCAGAGCCAATAAACAAAAGAATTTTGTTAAAAAATCTTAGTGGTTATGATTTAAGACGTTGGGAACAACACTGGTGTTCGTTCTATCTGTCTTAAAGAACACAAAAAAATATCTGTGAATGTTCCTCGGGGATAATATTTACATAAATGGCATTGAAGAAGTTTTTCGACATTCCCAAATTGTGCTTTTTGCCGATGGTGCACTCATTTTTATATCAGGAAAGTGGACGAATGTGCAAATCTAATAGAAGAACAAAGCAGAGTTAACGAGTGGTTGAAAGCGAACAAACTAAAATTGAATGTATCAAAATCGAAATGTATGACCTTAAACATAACGTCAGCCTCAACCTCTAGATCGATAATGAAAAAGGAGAATAAGTTATTGTAACTATCTTGGCACAAATATAGATGACAAACAAAAGTTTGATATTCATATTGATTATTAAGTCAAAGAAAGAAAACAAATAAAAAAAGGATGGATTCTTTAACAGAACAAGCTATCTGTAATGAGCGCAAATAATGTCTAATGTTATGATTATGATAAAACCCCCTTTCGAGTATTATTATTCAGTGTTGTACCTGTGTTCTGATACTGTTTTGTTGAAATTGCAACGTCTACAAAAACTCCATGAGTATTATACACGTAGTAAAGAGTTATCGTCTTATACCAATAAGAACAATGCTTAATATGCTTCGATTGTTAAATGTAAAACAAAGAATTTATGTAAATGTACTATGATTTGTTTTTTTTTTGAGGGTGCTTTTGACAACACTATATGAATCCATATCAAATGCTTTGTACCATAGAAACATAGATAAACCAACTATTAAATGGATCAAAGCGATGCTGGACAGTCGCAAAGTAACTGCTTCGTCAGGAATGACCTCAGTATCAGTAACAGCCGTAAGGGGCTGCCCACAAGGGGGAGTACTTTCACCCCTTTTGTGGTCATTCGTCATCGATGACCTGCTACACAAGATGAGCAATTTGGGCTACACTAAAATTGGGTACGCCGATGATATTGTCATCATAGTCAGGGGCAGACTCAATTGGAGTGACTTCAAAAATAAAAAATGCTCTAAAGACAGCCATAGACTGGTGCATCAAGGAAAATCGTTCCATAAATCCCAGTAAAGCCGTCATCGTTCCTTTCACTAAAAGGAGGAAATTAGACCTAGGCCTAATCACAATAAACGACACGGTCGTAGAGTATTCCGACGAAGTCAAGTATCTTGGAGTAATCCTGGACAAGAGACTTAACTGGAACTCTCACATAAACAACAAAATCACTAAAGCTAATAGAGCTTTATGGGCCTGTCGTCGCACATATGGTAGAACCTGGGGAATCTCTCCAAAGATCGTCCACTGGATCTACACAGTGATGATAAGACCCATTATAACATACGCCTCCATAGTATGGTGGACAAAATCCACACAAAAGGTCGCAAAAGAGAAGCTCAAAAAGGTACAACGGCTTGCGTGCCTTGGTATCTCCGGAGCCATGCGAACCTGTCCAACAGCTGCCATAGAAGCAATAACAGGAATTACACCTCTCCAAATATACATCCAAAAAGTGGCGATCCGCAGTGCAATAAGTCTAATACAATTAAACGAGATAAGTCTTAATGATCATCCGGAACTAAAGACCCTTCTCGATGAACTGCCAGAACTTAACATGAACTGCGCAGTCATAGACCGCATTCAAAAAACACTATGCTTCAACAAACGGTTCTCCACGGAGATCCCCAAGAGAGAAGCATGGGTTAGTAAAAACCCACCATACAGTTACAACGGCATACAGTGGTATACGGATGGTTCTAAAATGACCAAACGAGCCATTCGGCCCTTCAATCGAAATGCCAGCAAATGTCTAAACCTAAGCAGGCATGATATCAAAAACTTAGTAGGTTACCTTACTGGTCACCATGGTTTAAGATATCATCTACACAAAATGAGAATAGCAGACTCTCCTGAGTGCCGACTCTGCCTTGAAGAGGACGAATCAGCTGAACACATCTTATGTGAATGTCCAGCCCTTAATGGAATTAGAAAGAAGATCTTTTTCAGGGAACAAATGAGCCTCGAGGACATAAATAATTCTTCTACTGGTAAAATTGTCCGCTTTACACGGAGAGTGGAAATTCTACTAGTTTAAATTTTTCTGGCCCATACGGTACAAAAGATCTTTTTAGGTCGAAGTGCCGAATCGCCTTGGCGAGCCAGAATTAAAAAAAAAAAAAAATGATTTGTTTTCAAAATGAAAAATAATCTTCTACCTAAATACTTAAGTAAATATTGAAGGTATGTGGGGGAATCCCAGCCATATAATCTAAGAAATAGACATGATTTTAGGCTACCTAATTATATTGGAAATGTTACTCAAACTTCCGCATAGCGCAAAAAATTAAACAAATTTAACAACATTTAATAGATATGTAGTAGAGTAAGAAACAAACATGTATATACTTTTCAAGTGGATTTGTAAAATTGAATTTAAAAAGCAGAGTTCTGCTAAATTAACATACTCGTACTAAACTAAAAGAAAAAAAAACGCTCTAACGATTTGTATCGTTTTTAAAACATAAAATAATTGATTTCAATGTAAGAAAATGTAGTTACTCAGTTTGCAGGGACGATCGAAAAACGGTACTTTACAAAAATGTTTTTTATTCATAGTATAGCAGTTTTTTGAATTTTTGAAAACTGCTCTACCAGTTTTGAGGAGAATATGTTCTGAGCGTAGGGGTGCATCCATGTTTGCCACAGATTTAAGGCTGTCGTATAAGGTTGAATGTTGGCAGTTCCGATGATAGCTTTATTGTGTGAAGGGTTTACTCTCAGCATAAACAAGGATTTTATCCGTTGTTTAATGGTGGGCAGGCCAGCTTTGACAAACATGTTAGCGATTGACGTGGATCGGAAGGCTTTAAGGCTGTTTCGAATCACACCATGGTTAACTGGTTCGATGAGTCTTAATATGGTATAGGTAATATTTTCCCGCTAATGTGTTACGAAATAAAAGGTCCGTTTGCGTACTAATATGCAAACGTAAATTTATAAAAACTTTCGTGCATTTTTTTCACACAGAATTTCAGCGGTGCCGTGAAATAAGGCCAAATCTGAAAATTTGGCCTTATTTCACTTTACAATAGTGAAATAAAGCCATATTTCAACATTTGGCTTTATTACACTATGGTAAAGTGAAATAAGGCCAAACCAGTTTGTGAAATAATACCAAATATGGTTTTATTTCGCTTAACGAAAGTAAAATAAAGCCATATGGGGAAAAATATGGCCATATTTAAATTTTCCAAAGCGAGATATGGCTAAATGTTGCGAGTTGAAACTGTACTTTAATAGGGGAAAAAATGTTTTGCCTATAGTAGGTAATGCAAATGAGTAAATATTTGCGTCACATGTTAGTCTAAGAAAATTTTATTACTTGGTGATAGTCGCCTGATTTAACAACGCTGCGAAATGGAAAGTAGTGCAAGCGATTTAATATTCCCGTTCGAGTTTTGTGAGGGTTTTAGAAAAGGAAGTGTTCTCCTTTATATTCCTGAAATTAAACATTTGTATAGGTTTAAAATGAATTCAAAAATGTGTAAGCGGTATACTTGCTATAATAAAGCATGCAGTGCTAGTGCTGTGATAGATTTTAATAATGAAAACTTGGCTCGAATCCCAAAATCAAGTGCCGCGCATAGTCATTCAAGCGCCGAAAACATTAGAATGAAAATGAAAGTTATTAGTGAGATCAAAAAAGAATGTGCAAATACTTCATTAAAAAGAAACGAGATTCGGAAAGTATTTGATGAAGTTTGTGCAAAAGACATTGAAAGCGCTTCAAGTGTTCAGTTTGGGAAAATCAGAAGGCAGCTTATAAACATTAGAAACAAATCATTCCCCAAAGCTCCCGTTACTGTAAAAGAAGTGTTGAACTGTTTCAAAACAGATCATGTAATGAGTGATTTTGGTATGTCACGATACCGAAAGGGCGAACCCTTCTATAGGTGCATAGTTATGGAGGATAATTTTTCATATTCAATCTTCGTGTCCCCAACAATTGCAACTGCCATTCAAAAGTTGCCAGAGACAGCGATCCGAGAATATTTATTGGATGGCACTTTCAGTGTTGTTCCATCTTGCGGCTACAAGCAGCTTTTGATCGTGCACTTTGCTCATGATGAACATGTATGTAATAAAAAACTAATTCGATGTGAAATCGCGAATTTTTTGTTATTATCTGGCTTTTATAACTGAAATAAAAATAATAGCAATAAATTGGCGCGAATTTGTTGCTATTATTTTTATTTCAGTTATAAAAGCAAAGTTGCAATTTCCATTATTTCAATAAGAAAAACTAATGAAATACAGATAATAGCAACAAAATCAGGCTTTTATAATTGAAATAAAAATAATAGGCAAAAGGTTCTTGTTTTTTGAAAAACAAAAAAATTATTTCATTTATTTTTTTGTTTCATACCCATGCATAATAAATACATTCATATACGTATATATTATTTATATATTTTAAAATATTACAATATCAAGTTTTAAAATATTTATTATATTCATATATGTATATGAATGTATCTTTTGTGCGTGGGAATACCTGAAAACCGAATTTGAATATTAATGTGCAAAGGTAATTGCTTTTTGTACTAAGTAGAAACGCTTTTTTTTAGGTCTACCCATTCATTTACGTACTCATGAGTAACAAATCGGAAAAAATATACCTTCATCTTTTCCAATATATTGAAGCAAATTTGTTTCAATTTAAACCCAATTCATTCGTAACGGATTACGAAAAAGCATTGCGAAACAGTCTTAAGAAACTTTTTCCAAGAGCACAGTTAACGGCCTGTTGGTTTCATTATTGCCAGGCTGTTAGGAGGAAGGCGTCTCAAATAGCGACATTTGTAGGCTCCCTTAATAGGAACAAGGAAGAGAACCGACTCTTCCGTAAGTTCCTAGTACTTCCGCTGCTGACACCTGGCGATATGTATTCAGTGTTCTACGTTCTATGTACAGAAGCACATGGTAAAGCATTCAAAGCAAATGGGGAAAGTGTTTTCAAGGATTTCTTAATATATTATAAGAGGCAATGGATGGTCAAGGTAATGCATTATTTAAAGTTATTATAATGAATTTTTTGTTTGAGAAATACAACTAATTTAGGACACCCCATCTGCTGTTTCTGTGTTTGGGAAATCTAATAGGCCGACAAGTGCTCTTGAAGGCTACAATAGTCGCCTCAGTCAAAAACTAGATGCTGCTTGCTAGATGAAGACTGTATTAAATCAAGGGAATTTATCATGTCCTTAGATGGAACGTTTGACATTTTTGAACCTCCAAAAAAAAATTTAAAGACAGACAACTACTGATTGAGGCAAGTTTGAAAAAGTTGTATAAAAAAATAATTTCAATTAATGATTTCTTAAATCAAATGACAAGCAACAATAACAACCTTTGTTGATGAAAAATCTGCAATTTTGACATATCTTCGTGAGAGTGAAGAGGAAGTAGACCAAGATCCTGTGGATCAAGATCTTTGCAATGCCGGTGAAATGAGAATCCTGTGTGCCATTTGTTTCACAAATGAACGTTCTATTCTTCTCCAACCGTGTAAACACTTTAAACTGTGTTCAGATTGTTTTACACAAATTTCGGAGAAGTACATGAAAGATAATAATCCAATTCTGTGCCCAATTTGTAAACAAATTGTTCAGAATAGCACACGAATTTATTGCTAAGATGACTTCATTTATGGTAAAGATTGCTTTCCTTTGCAAATAAAAAAACTGTTAATCATACTGCTCGTTTCATTTGATTTCTACTAACGATGTTAAAAATTAAATTTTTTGGGATGGAGTACATATACTCGTTCATGCGATTAAGGAAGCACGTAATGTATATATAAAAATGGATGTACCTGTGAATGTTTATATGTATCAATATTAATTAATTATGCAAAAAAGAAGAAATATAATTTTTTTCCAGAATTACATGTATGTATGTATGTATATGTTTATTTAGTTAATATAAACTATTAATTTACAATAGTAATTATAGAACTTACACTATTCAATAACAATTATATACAAAATTTATGAAATCTGATATCTAATGTGTTGAGTCAACAACATTTTAAACGTTCGGAAAACTCTTTCATTTTTTATTGTATTTGGAAGCTCATTAAATAATTTCAACCCCCGGTACATCAACATATTTTTTGTTCTTTCATCTCTGTAGAAGCGTAAACGGAAATTCGAATTTGATCTTAAACTGTAGGGTTGGACATCTTGAATAAACTGCAAATTCGCTGATAGGTAGTTCGGTAATAAATTGTACTTCATTTTGAATACAAACACTATTGCATTAAAGTGTATTCGCTGGTTAATATTCATCCAACGAAGACAAGATAACATCCATTCAATTGGCGTGTAAAAACTGCATCTCAGAATAATTCGCATAGCTCTGTTTTGCAGAACTTGGAGTCGTCTTTTGTTTTCGACATTTCCCATAAACAAGATTGTGGAGCAGAACTCAAAGTGCGGTTTTATTAATGTATTATAGACATTTATTGCACACATTGTAGTGATGTTCTTACGTATTCGCTTCAGGAAACGGATTTTTTTGGAAATTTGTTTAGTTACATAATTAAAATGTTTTTTAAATTTGAGTTCACTATCCAATATTAAGCCTAGATACTTAATTTCTTGGACTAGTTCAATAATTTCACCATATACACTTAGATTCACGTTACAGTCACTGTTAAACACCATACATTTCGTTTAATTAACATTTAGTTTAAGCTTGTTCATTTCAAGCAACTGCCGTAAATTATTTAAGTCAAGCGAAATCTTTTCTCTAAGCACATTTATGTCTTTATCACATACAAACATTAAGGCGTCGTCTGCAAATAAGGAGATCTTGCAATATTTCAATATTTTACTGATTTCATTTATGTATAGCAGGAACAACAAAGGGCCAAATATAGTACCCTGCGGTACTCCAAATGTCGTTTGTGCAGTTGATGATACAGCACTACCTATTTTTGTTCTTTGAGTTCTATTGCTTAGATACGATTTAAACCATTTTAGTTCATTGTCATTAACACTATATTTGAATAATTTTTTCACTAGAATATCGCGATCAATAGTTTCGAAAGCTCTTTGAAAATCGAGGAAAATTGATACAATTATATTACCTTAAAATTCATGATAAGCCAATTTAACGATGTCTCACATGAATGACCAGGCCTAAAACCAGACTGATTTTCCATTAAAATGTTATGTTCCACTACGTAATTAAAGAACTGGTCATAAGCTGCCTTTTCAATAACTTTTTCCACAGTAGGCATCATGTTTATCGGCCTAAATTTATCACAGTTAATTGAATTGTTTTCTTTGGGTTACATTATACTCGTAGTACATAATTATGGGATGGTTTCACTACCTTAAAGTGAAATAAGGCCAAATGAGCTCAAAGCGCAATAATGCCAATTTGGCCTTATTTCACTTTACCTTAGTGTAATAAAGCCAAATGTTGAAATATGGCTTTATTTCACTATTGTAAAGTGAAATAAGGCCAAATTTTCAGATTTGGCCTTATTTCGCCTGGCATTATTTCACGGCACCAATTTCAGCTGGTAAAAAAAATTAAAACTGTCAAATGATAAAATCCTATGGGTTTGCCAGCAAAAAACAGCGGTTGCCTCTTTTCAAGCAACTTTGACGTTTTTCAATAAAAGGGTTCTCTATCGATTTTGTAGATTTGACAGTTTTCATTTTTCCGCACATAAAGTACGCGAATGGACCTAATGTTTTACTGCAAAAAATTTTTATTTTTTGGTAAAAGAAAACATATTGGGATTATTGCACAAAGAAGTCAATTCAATCTTACCACATATATTTCATTATGCGGATGATAGTTTTTAAAGTTTTCCTGAAAATGCGATGTATCGGGGTTTTCAATAAGGACATAACAATTTTGTTTTTAAATAAAACACAGAATAATTGAAATATCGGACTTTATTCCAGTTCATACAGCCACTGCGAGAACGTTTAGAGCGATCCAGTCTTTGGAGCCAATTTTACACCGCTATTCCACGTAACGTAACGTAACTCCATAAAAAGAAATCCAACGGCGTTAACTCGCATGAGCAAGTTGGACATTTGACCGAACCATTCCTCGAGATTACACGATTTCCAAACTTCCCCTTCAATAGATCGATTGTTTGACCAGCTGTATGGCATGTTGGAGCCACATATCATTGATGTCAAGTCCATCCAATTCCGAATGAGACTTCTAACATGGTACGATAGCGAACTCCATTGACCGTACCATGGTGATCATTTTCATCGACGAAAAGATATGGTCCTCCTTCTCCGGCATCCACACCACACGGTCACTTTTGTGGATAGGTTAGGTTAAGTTTATGTGGCTGTCGGCAGAAGCCGACACACTTAAACCAATTTAGGTCCATTGTTATACCACGTATGTAATCTACCTCAACTCTGTAGATGGGACTGACCAAGGACACGCGGTTGTTCTCAAACGGTCCCCCATCTACGTACTAACCGCGCCTAACGTCGTTTTATTACGGTGATCTGACGAGAACCGATTAACTCAACGTGGTATGGTCGTTGGTTTTGTGGATACAATGGAGTCTCTTGAAGCACATGTGCTTTTGTTGCTGTCCAATAACGCATACATATTTTGCTTATTGACAAAGCCATTAAAGAAAAAATAAGCTCCATCGCTGAAGATGATTTTTCGATGAAATTCAGGAGACCAGAAGGGGAAATTTCGGCGATTCAAATTAGTAATCTGACTTGATTTCGTACCATTTAGCTGCGTTGAAGTTTGTATGGAAAGTTTTACTTCGAACGTTTTCTACAATGGTGTAAAACGGATTCACCTCACCGTGAATATCTCACTTCGAAAGTATTCTACAATGCCAAGTAGGGAGGTTGAGGGGAAAACTCCCACTGCCGTTTTCTACGGGGCATATCGGTTTTTGCCGAAATTTTCTGCCAACTTTTTCATTTTTTCTTTCCGTAAAACCTTATTCGGACTATACCAAACATTGTACAAAAAAATTATTCAAATAGGTCTAGCCGTCCTCAAGTGATGCGGTTACCAGCGGACAGCATTTCATTATACCCTATTCTAAGGGTATATTAATTTTGACGCATAGTTTGTAACATACCTTAATATTGCCCGTAGACCCCTACAAGTTACTATATTTATGATCAGCATCGATAGTAATGTCGATCTAGCCATGTCCGTCCGTCGGCAAAAATTAGGCCTTTAAACTGGGCTTAGAGAGCTGAAATTTTAACCATATACTCTCTAGGGTCCCGAAATAATCGAGTTTACGAAATCGAGTTTGAAATCCGCCCACAGACACGCCCACAAACTAAAAAAAACAAAATTTTGGAAAAAATCGAATTTTGAGCTAGAAATCTGAAATTTTTATATATGATCTATGACTCCTAAAACTGCTCGGGATATAAAATTTTCAAAATCCGCCCACTGACACGCCCACAAAAAAAATAAAACAATTTTATTGAAAACCCAATTTTGAGCTAGGGAGCTGAAATTTTTAAAATATACTCTCTAGGGGCCCTTTAAGCTCATGTGTAAATATTTTCAAAATCCGCCTACTGACACGCCCGCAATTTAAAAAAAAACCTTTTTTTGAAAATCCAAAGTTTGAGCTAGGGAGCTGAAATTTATAATATATACTCTCTAGGGGTCCTCTATGCTCATGTGTTAATTTTTTTTAAATCCGCTTACTGACACGCCCACAATTAAATAAAATAATTTTATTGAAAAACCAAAGTTTGAGCTAGGGAACGTTTTTTTTACAAAAGCTTCGTTTTTGTTTGATAAAATCTTTTAAATGTTATATAACAGAATATGTACAGCGTTCTTAACAATTCAACCATACTTAGACTTTTGTCACGCCCACTTATGAGGGATAGGAATAAGAATAGGGTATCCAACAGTTCGCCCAAGCGGACTGTAGCCCGCCCCTATGTTTTTTATTATAGATTTTTTTTTTATTAAAAAGAAGGAAATCCAAATCAAAGAGCACTCCGACTCGGTAACAGTCGACGGTACTACCAGGCGAAAATTCTCTTTTTGGTATAAAGCTTGAAGAAAGCAAGGTGGCATTTGTTTCTCCCCATTAATGGGTGGCGTATGTTGTTGTTTGCCATGCGGATTGAACCGGCACCGCACGGGTCACAAGCCAACACACTAATCTCTATACCGTCGCCACCCCTCATCACTCTATATATTATATATTTACATAGCACGCACAGCCTGTCTGGTGGGACGATTAACACGGTCAAAAAATTGGAGTAAGCGCTGTTAATGTTTCGAAGCATCTGTTTACAGTGAAACTTTTTACCAAAGAATAATTGATTTGCATTTTCTTTTTCTTCTGGGTTTCCAAGTCCGCTTTTCAAAATATTTTATAAATACATATACATTTAATTCGAAAACTCTCTCCTTCGTCTTTTTTTTCATCCTCGTCGCCAATGTAGGTAATAATCCGTAAAACACGTTTATACTGCTGTTCGAATAATCTTTATTTAATCTCGACATCATAATTTTAAGTATATACTGGTGTTGTCAGATACTACAAGCACCAAATACCTGCCACCTGATACGAGCAAAAGTAGGACATAGGCTTTGCCGTTACTTCGTAGTGGCCCGTGAGAACGCCAGTAATTTGTCCGCAGTCTTTTCTGTTGAGAAAAAACAAGAATTCCCGAGATTTTTTACAGATCTCATGAAGAATTCGCTTAGTCTGTCTGCACCCTAGAGAGTCATGCCATCTGCGATTGTGTTCATATGAAACCCAACCGTCAATGGAAGCCCTAACCGAGGACCTAGGCTGACACAACGCCGACCGGTTCAGGTCCTGAGAACTCCTACTTTGAGCCCTGCCTAGCAAGTTCATCGGAGACCTCATTTTCTGTGATCATCTTATGACCGGGACTCAGATCAGACTTAGTGAGTTCAACAACCTTCCGAGCAAATTCAGAGAGTACCTGCATTAACGAACTATTTCGGAGGCAGTTAAAGGGTTGAGCAAGGTCTTAAGCGCATCTTGACTGCAGCTATAGACGCAGATACTCCGCCCCCTCCACCTGTTCCTGGCAACAAAGCTCATAATCATTAGGATAGCATTAGTTTTCGTTTGGCAGACTGACGTATGTTTGCCTAAGGAGAAGTAAAGTAAAGATATTAGTTAGTTTTGAAGCCATCTGTGTAGATTCGACTGCATTCCTTTGCAGTTTCAAAGTCTGGCCAGAACCACTCCTGAATACGAGAAAAGTCGAATTTGTAACAGAGTTGAAGTTCCGGTGTCATTGCGTCAGATGGCATATCTATCTGACAGGAGTCGAAGGATAATCATCGCGTAAGAATATCAAAACTCTGGTGCGAGTTGTACCAAAAGCCATCTCTTCTTACTTGCGAGAAGGCTTTCATTGTACCACCACTGAATTCAACATCAAGGGGGTTCAACAATGTATCTTGGGCGTGCTGGGGAAGGCCCAAGAGACATATCTTCCTTTGGAGTTTAACCAAAGCAGCAGTAACGTATTTAGTAACGTACTTATGCTAGAAATCATCTCATCATAGCGGTGTAAGTCCATAGGACTCTTTTCGGGAAAAGCCCCATGTCTGTCGAAAACGCCCTTGCACTGCCAGAAAACCGACAGGGCCTTGGCAATCTTTAGCTCAACATTCTTGGAGCAAAGAAGTTTTCTATGCAGAATGATTCCCAAATACATTATGTTGCTTCATTGGAGAATTGGAAGGTGACGCCGTTGAATCCGATCAGCTTCATCCATCTCATAAAGAGAACAATCTCAGTTTTGAGAGCATTTACTGAGAGCCCATTCCTAGTGCAACATTTTTCCGTCACGTCCAGGCCCGCTTGCGCTTTGGAGCAGGCAATTGCTAGGTATGATCCAACAGAAAGCACAGCAATATCATCCGCGTACGCCTGAGGGTAGACGTTAGAACTGTTGAAAGTGTTTAAACACAATCAACCAGCATGCACCATAACAGTGAGAACTCATCCTTGCGGGCAGCCCCTGTTTTTCCCCACAATGACAAGTCGTGTTGTATGGCAGAGCTGTCAAAAGTCGCGTTTTCAAAAGCACCCTCAATATCGATGAACATGCCCATCGCGTATTCTTTCTTGCCAAGCGCGCTCTCAATTCTACCAAGTAGCATGTTGCGCATCTGAAATAGGGGGTGCAATCGCAAAGCAGTTATGTGAAAATAAACCTCGACTAGTCTTTCCATGCTTTGCAGCAAGAATTAAGTCAGACTGATTGATCTAAAGTATATATGTATGTCAGTGCGAGGACAGAAGTGAAAATTGTCTTCAAATGCGTTAGCATTTAGTTTGTACCTGGTTGCAGCATGTCTGGATATATTCGCTCCATACCAGGCGATTTGAAGACGTCAAACGACGCAACAGCGTATTTGATAATATCGTCCGTTACCACAGAGTTGTGAGCCAATTATTATCTGGTTACATACCCGGAAAGTGAGACTCCGGCAGATGACCAAGAGTTTGCGCTTTTGTCTCAGTGAAGGTGCCATCGGGTTTTTTAAGTGATTCAAATTTGGTTGATTTGACCTTTTTTAAAACCTTAAATATCCTTTTGCATTTACCTAGTACTTCGATCTTTTTGCTAATGTTTTATTTGTATTCATAAATGTTGGGGCGAAAATTGATTGCATGGTTTGGGCAACAAAATTTGCAATTATGAACTCGAATATGCTTTGCAAATGCATGGCCAATATAGACAGATATTAAATTAACGATTCGCACAAGCAAGCGGTTGAAGATACCAGGCTTTAGGCCTTGTATTGGTCGTTAATGCGAAATAATTTTGTTTGTAATTTACGCTTCTGCACTTGTTTCACTTATTTTTTTTGAAATATATAAATATTAATTTTTTTTTAACTCCAATGACCTCTTGATTCGTTACCATCAAAGTGAAAACTACCCCCGATTACACCTCTTCATTGCTAAAGACTATTACAATACACTGGCTTATAGGTAGTTTTATTCGACTAAATAAGTGCTTAAGAAAGAATGTCATGAGTTTGTATTTCCTGCATACAATCGTTGATTTAAGTTATCTAAATTTGGGTCAGTTGAGCGAATGCAAGTTCTTTCTATTTTTATATTAACAAAAGGATTAATCTTGTTTAAGTTTGTCAGTTCCAAGGTTTATGAAGTTTATTTGTAATTTAAGTAAAGTCACAGACCATCAAAGAGATTTATATAACTTACATTTGTGTAGTACGTCCTTATCTTTCTTAGGTTGTAAAAAAAACTGCCGGTTAAATAGTAACGATCCGATGATGCGTAGATTTGATATGCCTTATCGGGACAGGCAGATACAATAGTCCGACAGTTGTTAGTTAGATAATCGCATCAGAAATGAATTTCGAAAATTTAAAACGTCAACCGCATGAAAGTTATATTAAAAAACTAAACCTTCGAATATCAAAATTTGAGTGGGAAATACTGATGAGACTAAAAATTAATCAGTTGAAGAGATTTTAAGAGGTTTTCATTTATTATAAGGAGTGATAAAGCCGGTAAGTAGGCAGGTAAAAGCGATACGCGAGACTGTGACAATTACCGTTCAATCAAGTCGATGTCACACACCATGAAGATCGTTGAGCGGGTATTAGATAACCGAATGCGAACAATTACACGGTGGCTATCTGAAAGCCAGTGCAGGTTTATCGCAGGTAAATCAACTACAGATGCGACCCAAGTATAAGGATCGTAATGAAAAAACTTCGATATTCCTTAAAGGATTTGCATGTGGAGTTGGTTGAGTCGGTATACTCCAGGGAAGCGTCTTAAGTCCCTTGATATTTATTACAGACCTTGATTATCTACTGGACTATCATCTCAGCAGGGAGCTGGGACATACCTATCCCGGTAAAATAAAACCAAGGGATTAGGCTCTGTTGGAGCACAAACCTTTGTCTAGCCCTTAGGATATGCACACACAACGTTCAAACTCCTTATATTTAGGTTTATATACGGTTATACATTGAAACATAAAAAAATATAGTACATATCTTTTTACAAACAAAACACACTGCACAACCAGGAAACATAAGAGGTAGTGACACAAATTACTTAGGAATTGCTTTTAATCAAATCCGTAAGTTTACGTACACAAAGCTTGATTCATCCCTTATTGTACTGTACTATTACAAAATGTTAAGCCCATGTACATCAGGGAACTATTCGTTCGATTGGGGTTACATCTGCTCGGCCTGAAATTATTTGAGTTTCTCAGGCTGCACATCACCAACATTTACCAAATTGGCCGCAAGAATTCGGGGAGCATTTTGTTTTCCATTTTATAAATAAACACCATTGCACTAAATATTAATCTTTGCTCCATATTCATCCATTTTAATGTGCTGAGCATCACTTGAATTAGGAAAGGTACATACACTACACTTCAAAATTGCCCGCATAGCTTTGTTCTGCAACAGTTGGAGTTTATTTTTTATTTCTTGTTGACTAGCATACAAAAAGAGTGGAACAGAAGTCAAAATGTGGCAATATGAGAGCATTGTAAATTAAAATTGAACTCTCATAGGTACCTATGTAAGTTCTTTTCTCACTCTTATTAGGAACCCAATTTTTCTTGCGATTTTTCCACAAATGTAGTCAACATGGTCTTTGAAATTTAGTTTGGAGTCTAATATTACGCCAAGATATTTACTTTTATCCACACATTCAAAAACGTCCCAATCCATGCGCAAAATAATACAATCATTCAATTTAAATTTCATACATTTTGACTTTTTCACATTCAGCTTTAATTTGTTAATTTTTAACCAATTATTTATATTCTCTAAGTCCACATTCAATCTTTCACACATTAGTTGAACAATCGTTAAACTTCTGTAAATAAGCGTATCATCAGCAAACAGTACAATTTTATAAAACTGCATGCAGCTCTTAATGTCATAGATATAGAGTAAAAAATGTATACTCCCAACACCGAACCCTGGGGAACACCAGGTCGCACATTCATTGACTCTGGAAACATATCATTCACTTTGGCCTTTGCGATCTTCCCGATAAATACGATTCAAACCAATTAAGCTCTTTATCTCTTATACCATACATTTTCAGTTTTTTTTTATTAGGATACCTATATCAAGGGTCTCAAAGGCTCTTTTAAAGTCCAAGAAAACTGCTATGACTGAGTGACCGTCATTTATTCTATTCTTCCACTCAAACATTAACCAATTAAGAGCCGTTTCACACGAGTGATTATTATTATCTTGTTCGTTTCCACATATTTTTGTAGTTGGTTAACCACTAATTTTTCCAGAATTTTTTCGAAGGTTGGTAGTGTATTAACAGGGCGGAATTCCTCACTACTACTGATTCTTTCCAGTTTTGTGGAAAATTTCTAGATTGAAGAGATGTGTTAAATATCTTTAACAGATTTGGGCCAATAATTTCTATTGATTTATAGATCAAGATGCTTTGCATGACAGCAGGAGTAACAAAGTTTGATCGAATAAGAAGGTCCAAGATCCGAGGAAGCCTTGACGTCAAAGAACCTATTCCGAAGAAAATAGAGCGCGACCGTCTTGGGTTGGTACTGGTATGTTCAAACAACAGATCCCACGAAATCTATCAAAAAGGCGATATCAATCAACGTTCTAATACAAACGCGAAAGAGGGTGAGGCTTTAAAACTCCTGGTTCACACAAATGCAGCAAACGCCAGCGGGCTTTCTTAGCCAGGAAGTTTGCCTTTAACCTGTGGTTGTTAAGGTCGTAGTAACGATTCTTGAGTTTAGTTTTCATAAAGTTCTTATGTCCAATAAGTTGGTTGTTGTTCGCGCAGATTATTCTTTTTCAAATTGTATCTTGTAAATGAAAATTAATTAATTTAATTAATAAAACATAAATGTAACACAGTAAGCATTTCATTTGGCCGTATATCCGGCCGCGGCCGCTAAAAGTCCGGCTATCTGGCCTTATTACATGTCAAATATACGGTATCCAATTAAATTAATCCCTTACATCTCTACTGAGGACCTTTCAATTTGTAGTCCAATAAAAACGCAGAACAAAATAAAAAAAACTCACAAAAATTTGTTTACAAACAAATTCAGACATAAATGGTGTTACTTATTATTCCATTCATTAACTATCGTATCGTGTATCGATGTCCGGGTTAATATAACTCAACACAGCGCACCACATTTATAAGCAGCAATCAATTGCTTAAATCGCTAAAGAAAAGACAAAGAAGAATAAATTGCTTGATACAAACACACGATCCCACAAATGCAGTTTCCTCTTTTTTGACATCCGAACAAACGCCATAGGTACCTACGCGTGTGCATTCAAAATAAAATTAAAACTTCTTCACCAAAACCAAACACAACAAAGAAATTTCCCCCGCCTATGACACCCCAAACAAAATGACATATGATATGTACCTACCTACCATACCACCGATCGTTGAGATAAAAACGCGACAACCAAAAATCAATTAAATATGGCGCACCCCAAATCACCTCACTCTGTCGAACTAGTACTAGACCAGTAAAAATCACTTAAACAAACAGATACCCAATGACGTCCCCTAGCACAACCATTTCGTGTTTTTTTTTGTCGGCCAGTACAAGAAAAAAAAAGTTTCATAATCTCCTCAACAGTGAGCAGCAGCACCACCTCGGAAACAAAACTCAATTACAATTTTCAAATGCAAGTTTAGTACCACCACCAAAACAACAACAACAAAAAGCCGATGAGGGATAGCAAAGGTTTCGTTCTCTATGTCATCGCATCAATTTGGTTTCTGTATCCATATCCATATTATCTCCATTCGTGAGACAGTGCAAGAAAAAAAAAAACATTTCTGTTGCTGCCTCTCCTTCGTACCAACAATTTTCAAAACTACGAAGATAGCAGTACACGACACAAAAATGCGAGCTATGATTTTTTTCTCTGGTCGGGCACGTACGCCATACGCGCGACGACAACCCATCCAACCGCCGACATCGACCACTGCGACCACCCTCAACCTTAATTCGATTTATTCCTCGATTTGGTCGCCTCCCGCTGCCACCCAGTCCACAGCGCGCGAAAATACCCAACGCATATCAGAACAATAGTGCAACACATCAAAAGAGATGAACATGAAAAATGAGAATGAGACACAGCAACCTTTAGGAAGGCACACACGACAAAAACAATTCAACACAACAAACCTTTTCCAAATGTATCAACTTCGAGTAGTTGAATTCCGGGAAGGAGTTCGAATTGGAGGCGAACAGTTCCATGTTGAGGCGGATGGTCTTGACTGACTTGGATACACCACCAGCAGCACCACCCCCAGCGGCATTGCCACCACCACCACTGATTGAAGACTTGTGTGACGTCACTGGATCGGGAGCACCAAACCGATGAAGTGCGGCAGCTGAAGTAGTTGATGAGATGGCAGTCGCAGCATTTCCAGAACTTGAGCCAGCAGCACTGGTACCACTCACACTGCTGATTGTCGTAAAGGCGACCCGCTTAATTTCAGACATTTTCCAGCGCCTGCCGCTCGATGCTGGTTTTCGTGGGTAGAATCACGAGAACGACACTGCAGCGGCACTCATTGACGAGCACTTGGAGTGTGAGCTGGAGCACTACGACGGCGATGACGATGGAGGGATGCCAATGCCAGTGCTACACACACGACGATACAAATTCTGCCAGCATACACACTTGCGAGCGCGACACCGATATGAAAACGACAACGATGTCGATTGTAGAAGAAAATTTTCGCAACAATTTTTCCTTTTTAAAAAAAATACCGAATTAATAAAAATTTATCAAACAGGAAATTCAAGTTTTCTTAGCGACAAATTAAATCGGAAAAGTATTTCTCGGTCCCGCTGTCACTGGTGCGCGACTTGATTTGGTTGCATTTCCAAGGATTTGAACGATTTTTTTTTGTTTAAATTTTTTTCACCAGTTCGAGGCAGTAATTAAGAAAAATGCTGCCTTTGAATTTACACAGAGTTTGGTAGAATACACGAATCCACGGAGTCACTTTTTTTTCTTCACACACAAATTAGTTTCGCGACAGATTTTTAGTGATTTGCGAAAATTGTTAGACACTTTGCCGTTTGTTTTTCTCGGTTTTTATGTAAAAATTCAACTTTTTGATTTTTTTAACGTGGATTGCATTAGATTTTCCCTATGGAGTGTCCAATAAAATTAAAATTTTTGCGGAAAATTACTATTTTCAATGTTAGTTGAGTGGGCAAGTTGCAGAACACAATTTTTTTGACAGACGTTTGGCAGCGGCGATGAAAAAAAGGCCGCCGCAGCGCGTTTTGTACGCTGACAGCTGGCTTGGAATTCGCCGGTGGTATACTTCAGCGGGTTGTGGATGTGTTCCAGATTTTTCGTCGATGTATGGGGGTCAGTGCAGGCGGGCATCAAGAATTTTTGTTGCACTGGGAATGCCAACAACGTGTAATAAAGAGTAATCACGGGAGGTTACAAAAAATCGGCCAGTAGGGTGCTGCTGTTTGTTGTTTGAGACCAGTAAAATTGCTATTTTGTGCGTATTTATAGTGCTGATTAGTGTGTCGGACTACTAATCGAAAGATCCCCGGTTCAATTCCCGCCGGGGCCAACATCTTGAGTTTTTTTCGCCCACCTCTTGCAAACGTCTGACAAACATCCAAGAGTATCAATTGTCATGAGAAGCTTCTCAAACTTACCGTTCGGATTCGGCGTAAAATTGTAGGTCCCTTCCACTTCGCAAAGAAAGTGGTTGGAGAATAGAGCTATGAGAACTATCTTGAAGTGCAATAGATATACGTCAATAAATTTTATGTTAAAATCGTTAAAGTGGCTATCTGTCAAACAAAGAATTGTTATGAACATGTTAATATTTGTCTTCAAAATTAAATATAATATAATGCCAAAGTATTTATCAAAATACATACTACAGGTTGGTGAAATTCAACCTTACAGTCTGAGAAATATGTGTGACCTTAGATTACCTAATTTTTTAACAGCAAGAGCACAGAACTCGCTAATATACAAAGGTTTTAATTTATTTAATCAGTTGCCTAGCTTTGCTAAAAGCATAACAAATGTAAGAACCTTTAAAAATTGTGTAGTGAATTTCGTAAAACTTAAATTTTAATCAATTAATGTAAAATGTAAAAATTGAAAACAATAGCTTAAGACATTGCTAAATAAAGAAATCTATCTATCTATCTATCTAGAAGCTAGGTTTTAGGCCCTCTATGGGCCGCTAATGCCTAATATTTTTTTTTTTTTTTTATAGTGCTTATTGATTATATTGACTTTTACAATAATTTAATTAATATTATTTTTAGCAACAATAATATAATAAATAGTTGAAGTTAAATTATTTCCGTGCAGGGACGGGCTAAGAATATCACTGCAGCGCTACCCAAACAGCGGTTGTCGTAAAAGGCGAATAAGGAATGAAATCACATTCAACATCCAGGCAAGCCTAGCGACACATTTAGCATCTTAATGCTGCCCGAAGTGTGCATGCAAATAAGTGGGTTGATACGATTGCGACTGGAGATTACAGTCGTTTCAAATGGTCGAAATCGTAAAATTGAGGTGGGCCTGAAAACTTCACTATCACAAAAACGCAACAACACAAGCATTTGATCGGCTTCACTGATAAATTGATCTGAAACCAGTTATCTTGCCGATGTCGATTGAGGCCGATCCGGCGAACCAGTCGGTATGCAGTAAAATGGGAGGGTTATGATCCCCTAATCCCCATAACCTCGCCATAAAAGAGGAACAATAGTTGAAGTTAATTTTCTGTATTAAGCATCAATAATTAATCAAATGTTATTTTTCCCTATACAGCTGGTGTTTCTATTGCTTTATTCGTCATTTAACATTTTCACTATTCCCCGCTCCATATTTATGTCTGCGATTTTAAGCGTAAACAAATAAAATCTAAAAAAACGACAAAGAAATTGTGTGGAAACAGATCTCCAACCACAGTACCACCCACAGACTACCTATATAGGTATAGGTAGTCTGTGGTACCACTGCCTACCGGAATATGTTTTTTGTGGTTGTTCCTCAATGGCTTCTACTTGCCCCAAAATGCTTGCAGATAGTAAAATAAAATAAATATCAGGCATTAACGGTCCATACAGGGCCTAAAACCTAGCTTCTCCAACCAGGTGTGAAGTGAAAGGGGCCTACAATTTTAAGCCGAATCCGAGAAATTCGAGAAGCTTCTCATGACAATTGATACTCTTGAAGGTGGGTCAGTGGAAAAAAAAAACTCTAGATGTTACTTGGCCCCGTCGGGAATTGAACCGGGGACCTTTCGATTAGTAGTTCGATAAACTAACCACTGAGCCACTGCGCCCACGCTTGCAGGTGGTGGAAGCTCTATTATTTACTAGTAACAATATCGGAAAAATAGGAAAATTGCAGACATTGTGTGGAGAAAACATTGCTTTAGTTAATAAAGTGTACAAGTGAAGACAAAAGTCATTGAAGAGCTGAAACTAATAATTCAAGGCGTGAGACCTGAGAAAGTATGTTAAAGTAAATAAAATCAATAAAAACAGTGAACAGCTTGTGTAGCACTAATGCAGCAATTTACAGGCATATAGAAAGTTGTTCAACTTAATTTGTTTCCAAAAACGAAAATATTTGTTTGCCACTACAACGCTATTTTCACTATTTGATATTTATTTTTGTACACAATCCAATAATATTGTTTAACTTCTTTGTATCCAAAAATACTACTTTAGATATTCCTTACTAGTTCCTAATATTCGGGGAAAACTCTTCTCCCGCCATAGAACGTCGCCAATGTTTCCCTCCAATTAATCCATGTAATATTTTCTTTTTCATTTGATACATTTGTCTTCCTGCAACCTCAAAAAATTTCGATGAAATTAAACAATTATTTTATTACTCCAAATTTAATTGAATAAGTTTCAAAAGTAATGGCTAATGCGCATACTTTTAATATCTTTATTAAAATCTTATTTCTGTATATTCCGTCATTTTCAACAATACTACCATAACTCAAAAATTTAAATTTTTGAGAAGACGTGTTTTAAGTTTCAGATCGAAAATATTTTTCATAGTAGTTGCTATGAATATAAAAAAGTTAATTTTTGAAGCTGTGACATGAAATTCTACAGGATAAATTATCTCTTTATTTACGTCTTTGTAATCTGAATTTTGAGTTATGACGTTATTGCAACAAATGAGAGAATTATTTTTTTTATCAACATTTTAGCTTTGTTAGATGTTTTTTATATTTCCGCACCTCATAGCAATTCTGCTGTACTTTATCGGCTCAGCTGAACTGTCGCTATTCACAGCGAATTGGGAAGATTCATCTTTAACCCCACTTTCGCTAACAAAACATTAAATTTGTTGTATACTTTGAAACAGCCGCCAAAACAAAGTTAATTAAAATATTTGTTCTAAATAAGTGTAGAAAAAATGGACAAGTCTCTACATAACCAACTTTTTGGCGGCGTATCAAGAAGTCCATATGGATCCAGAACCCGTCAAAGTTCAGCCAGTTCCATTGTCTCGGGTCGCAAGTCCTTGGGTGGCAGTGGACTCAAAAAGGGTCCTGTTCCTGGGTAAGATAAAGTATACTTTAATTATGCAATCTTATACGAACCTCTTTTTCAGTCGTTTTAGTGTTTCAGGACGTTCCAATCAATCATTAGCTGGAATACGATCTGAATGCAACGTGGTTGAGAGCTTTGGGTTCCAACTGCCGGTCCTAGTAAACGAAGCACTCACATTTTCTGAAAGAAACGCACCTGTTTCCATCAATTGCTCAAGCAACGGTTGGGCTTGGGTAAAGTATTATAAATGACACCCAGTGCAGTTGAATTGGAAAAATGAAGTGTATTTCAAATTAGGCTCTGCATGGCCGCCGGTTACTGGTGTGGCAGTACAAAGACAACCGTCAAGGATCCCCCAAATTCAAGGAAATGTCACGAACACCACAACGGCGAACGACCACAGCTCAATGTCGAGAGCTGACTCTGCCGCATTGTGATATTGGACACAAAGCAACGCTAGTTACAGTGTTCCAACCGGAAGGTCAGCAAATGGCTTCGTGTTTGGCGGTGTCACCCACTGGTGATGTCCGCTATTGGCCTTCTATTGCTCACGATGGCTCATCTATTGACTCAACTGGCATTTTGGATGGACAGGAGTTTGATTATCTGCTTCCTATTTCTCCACAGGGCTATCTATTGGTGACCACAACCTGCAATCTCCTATTTCTTCAGTTGCAGGTGGTAAACGGACGAAATGTGATTCAGTACAAAAATGTGAAGGCTCCGTCAGGCTTCTTCGGTGGTATTGGGAAAAAGTTTGCTTCAATTATCATCGGAATGAACAGTGGACACGATAAGGAGAATGTATGACGAAACGAGAGGCATCGGTGTTATGATTGATATTAATTGTTTGTCATCCACAGAAATTCGTCAAAGTTGGCAGTGAAAAGGTCTCGGACACGGAGTGGTATGTTACAATTTTGGCCGATCGATGGATCCAAAAATGGAGTTTCAGTGGAAATGGGAACGAGCAATTGATCTTTGAGGAGAACGATATGGCGAGAAAAATCCACGACGAGTTTCATCACAAATTCTGGAATAGTAGAGGTCTGTACCTCTTGAAAGATTGACGAAAATTGCTGAATAATTTTTTGGATTTTGTTGCAGCTGAAAGTACGGAAATTGAGGTCACTCTACTGGACATGCAGATCAATGACGGCAAAGTGTATATTCTTGGCGGAGCTGTTAACACTTCCCACACTCCACAAATGCATTATGCAATAGGTGAGTTATAGTTGCCCAGACCAAGAAGAACTGACGGGATTAAGATTCAGTAGAGAATGCATTTCGTCCTTCTAGTCAGGAGTTTAGAAATGTTCTGTCCGGAAGGCGACCGTTAGATTAGCTACCTCATAGAGGTCCTCACAAATTTGGAATTATATCAATGTTTTATGAAGCGACATTTACAAAACCGTGGTTCGGACAAGGTTTTTCTTGTGGTTTACGCCAAAAGTGCCCATTGCTGGTACAATTTTTTTGTGTTCACTTATACCATAATGTGCTCGAGTAAATATAATTTCACAAGAACGGGTTTGAAAAGTTATTTTCGAAACAGTTGGTCGGCCTGGAAAAAAACTGCCGAAATTCATTGTGCGACTGAAAAACGTTTTGTTTGTGTTTACCTACCTCATCGCGTGCCAAGATAAATTTGATATCAAATGAATGGTTATAACGCCCTCTTCACGATTTGAGAGGTCGGAAAGACCTTAGGCTGCCGAAACTACGCGTCCGACCGACCCGTTACATGTCATCACAGCTTGCTTCGCTTTTGATCATTGATTTCACATATTTGAACTTTTTGTACCTGGGAATCACTCTTCCATTCATATAAATTTCTAGAATAGGTCGAAGTGGAGTGGCTTAATGGTTATTGTGTCGGATTACTAATCGAAAGGTCCCCGGTTCAATTCCCGCCGGGGCCAAGTAACATCTAGAGTTATTTCCACTGGCCAACCTCTTGCGAACGTCTGACAAACATCCAAAAGTATCAATTGTCATGAGAAGCTTCTCAAATTTGCCGTTCGGATTCGGCTTAAAATTGTAGGTCCCTTCCACTTCGCAAAGAAAGTGGATGGAGAAGCTAGGTTTTAGGCCCTTTATGGGGCGGCGTTAATACTTAATATTTTATTTTTTTTTATCAGAGAACAGAGAATTCCCCTCCAAAAAGGCCACCCATACATCAAATTCTCGTTGCAGTGACATTTGATCCTCGCAAATGCTGGATCCACGTCAGCAAAGAATAGCTGATGCACTTTACAGTCCGTCACTGTTCCTTCAAGCAGATAATCAAGGGCTGAAATAAATATCAAGGGACTTACACACCAAGGTGTACACCGACTATGATTGCGAACTCATGGGTGACAACACCGGGCATCTTACTCTTGTCTTTATTCCCTCATACTTGTCCAGGATCAACTGTACGCAGGTTTCTGGAGTTCCTCGTTATCTAAGAGCTAAGATCCCTTAGTTGTCTATTTAAGTAATTTTAGGAATCAACCAACTCCACATGCGACCTTTGAGGAATGACGATGTTTTCCCATCATGATCCCTATACTTTGGATAGCATCTGTGGTTGATTTACCTACGACAAACCCACACGGGTCTTCATATACCCGTATTATTTTTGCAATTCTTCTATCTAATACCCGCTCAACCATCTTCAGGATGCGCGACATCAGATTGATTGAAGGCGTATCGCCTTTTCCTTTGTACAAAGGAAGAAGAAAACTTTCCATCCACTGGTTAGGCATTGGATCGCCTCTCATCAGTTTGGAGATAAGAATCATGAGAATCATGATCTTTATCCAGAACTCAGTTGGCCGGCCCAACTGCTTTCGGTTTTTTGGAGTCTTTGACCGCCTTCCTCACATTTTCGACAGTAATGTCGTGTGCTTCTTGTTCTTCATTGCTAGGAACGGCTCTCGGCAAATATATCCGAAGAAATTATTAATTTTACTGCTGCCACCTGTGTAGTATTTTTTCGTTATCTACAAGAACGGACTTCCTGGGCATTTCTCCTTCTCTGAGCGGTTATTCTGAAAATGGTTGTGCCCCTGTACAAACTGGTTTGTCGGGGTTGGTGGATATTTTGGTTTTTATCAGCAGCCGAAGAAGAAATTTCTTCTTACTCCCGATACAGGCCCTCGACACACGTTGTTTCAATTTGAATTCTGTATTCCAATTCGGGGCGAGCTTTTCTCTCTCCATTATTAGTGGAGTCCAGGGTTTAAAGCTGCAGTGTCTCAGGCAGAGACTCTTCACGGGTCGGCAGCCCGTTAAGTAAATAGTAGTATTATTTGTGGAATGCCGCTAGCTTGTCACTTATCACTGTTTTAGCTTCATCTGACCACCACCATGTTTCTTCGCCGTGTTGTTAGTGTCCTTTTGAAGCCCCTAACAGTGATTTCGCTCTATCCAATCAAGGTCGTTGTAAGCAATTCCACATATCTTGTGCTCTGCATCCTGAAGTTCGTTGACGATGTGAAGAAGATAATTTTGCATATTTGCAATAAATGCTTCGCCTTTCTCTTTGTGCAGATTGTATCATTTGGTTCTCGTAGACACTTTTGTTTGTTTAGTTTTGTTCTTCCCCACCGACATAGAAAATTCTGTCAGGAAAAGGCGTGTAGCTGGGCGATTGCCTCTCCTAGGATCCCTTTGCAATCTTTAACCCGAGGTTTCATGAAACGTGCTACAAAATGGTAATCAATTTGGGTTTCGTTTCCGCCCCTGTTTTAAGTCACCAGGTGCCTCTTGTTTGACGAACATGGTATTTAGAACAATATGACTTGCACATGCTTATGATATCTTCACCCGGAGAGTTCCTGGTGCCGTCTGCGAGTTCTCCATGGCAGTCTTCATAGCCTTCGTTTGACTTCCCGACATGTCTGTTCAAATTTCCGCCAACAAACAAAAAAATGTCTTCCTTTGGGATGTTCTTGATGAGGTTGTGAAAATCTAGCCATAATGCATTTCTCTCTGTTCGCATCCACCTTGAGCATATGCACTGACAATATTCCACACCTCATCTAGCATCACCTTTGAGAGACGTCGAAAGAGACATTGCAATGGTCAAGAAGTTGCAAAGTAGCTCTGCCACAAGGATGATACGGATTCCGTTCCTACCCTGTAACATCCCGTAGTAGAACATCATTAAAGCTTTTGTCGAACATTCAAAAAACGCGCCTGATTTCCGATCATTCGACATTTTGTTTCTTGAACACATAAGATGTCAAATCGCCTTCTAACCACCGTCTCTTTAACCTCGTAGATACGACCACTCATGCTTCCAACGTTCCAAATCGCGACCCTATCTGATCTATCTTCTATCTATTCTATTTATATAAAGTTGTTTGTTATAGACGAACCGCTCGACGGATTTTGATGACAATTTTTAAGTGTCTTCTGGTGTCTGAATTAATCTTACGAAGCAGGGCTTATTTACAATTGACAATGGTGTTAGAAGTAAGCTATGAACATTTTTCATCACTAGACAAATTTTAGATTTTTTTTTTAAATTTAGTTTTTTTAGGTTAATATTTAGGTGAGATTGTGGTTATGTTTGCTTTCATGCATCATGTATAGAAACGTATATTCGATGACATAAATATTTCATTATACGCCCACGCTTTCCACAACAAATCAGCTGCTTTGGCACTTAATGATTGGCTTAGTTTAGTCTACCTGGGTACAACTTAATGCCATTATTCATTCCCCATCGCGGTCTCGCCGTTTATATGCGTGACGTAGCCTACCAACTTCAGCCTCAATATGATCAATGTGCCAATCCGGAATTCAATTTCATATGGCGCAAATTTCATGTCCGTAGGCAATTAATCCACTTTTGTTTTATTTACAGAAACGCCAATTTGGCCAGACATTCAACTTATAATGAGTTGGATGCGCTGTCAACCTCCTAAAAGAATTGGGAAAAATTTAACGGTTTCTTTAAGATTTTTAACTGGTCGCTGTGCTTCCTCGACAGCGACGTGGATGCTGCTGCTGATATGATAACAAACATAATTTTACTTGGTATGAAATGCTTTACCTCTAACCGGATTAAAAGTATTATTTCCAAGGTAAACGCGTGGTGTGACTCGGGCTGCAAAGAGGCTATCAGGTTAAAAGAGGTTAGCTTTCGGTCTTATAAAGCCAACCCATCTGAGGAAAACCGGAAAATCTAACGATCTATTGTGCTTCAGCATTGCTGGTCGTTTGCTTATTACTAGCTACTACATAGCATTGCAGTCCATGTCATCCATGTCGGAAAACCTGCCAGTGGTCCTGGTAAATCGAAGGATACTAGGATTCGCATAGGCCCGAGCTTCTTATCCTGATAGTTTTTAGATGCTCGTTGAAGGGACTGAACCTGTGAAGAGACCAACTAATGATCTCAAGCTGACTTAGAGCCTCAGTCATATCACGTTTAAGAACAGACGACCAACCTCCTATGAATGGTTCTGTTCCTGGTCCAATTAATGAATACCTTTGTTTCCATTTATAAAGTTACACCTTCCCAACTTGTTAAGCTTAGCGATGGTTCCTCAACAATTTTTGAGGTGCGCATCCCAGCAGAGCATGCTTTGTTAGCGGCTTGGCTATCTGGCTATCTGAGCGGATGTATAATGTTTGTTATATTACGGCAGTGGCAATACCGAAGATTTCTGCCCCGAAAACAGTTATTTGTCTGCTCAAGGCTGCAGATAGTTCAGAAACTCATTCTGAGAGCAATTATAAAGTGTTTTATTCTCCAAGATGTGAGTGAAATGAAAAAAGTACCCGAAAAATATGAATGTCTAGTATCTATAGAATCTCAGATCTTCGTTGAACAATTCCTTACTTTACTTAACGGGCTCCCGACTCGTCAGGAGTCTCTGACTGAGACACGCCAGCCTTCCATTTGTCCAAGCGCTCTGGTATTCGCGGTGGCTTGGTTTTTAAAACGGAGGTTCGGTCTTTATCGCTTTCTCGAACCTGGGGGCTAGGAGTCGAAAGTCGTCTTGACTGGAGCATTATTGTCCTTTCGCTTGGTAAGAGTTCGCGGTTTTATCTTCTCCTCCATTCCCCAACACAATATTAGCTCCCCTTTCCCACTTATCGTCGAGCACTCGGCACCATAAAGCAGGACTGGTAGGATTAAGGTTCGATAGAGCACGCATTTTGTTCTTCGATTGAGGAGTTTTGAACCCATTTGTTTGGCCAAACCGAAGTAGCAGCGATTTCCTAAGGTAATTTTCCTTCGGATCTCCACTAAGGTGATGAGTCGGATATTTTTTTTCAGTAATGCGGAGCTTTTATTATCCAATAATTTTTGTAGTAATAATGCTTTATATGAAAATTGTATAAAATAGTACGTGATAGGTCCTGTGTTTCAGTTCACCGATATTTTCAGTAAAGCGTAGTTAGGGCAAGCGGAGCTGACTCTACGAGTATAAGCGTTGCTTGTTTCATTATTCCATTTATAGCAAAGGAGCCCGAAGACTTGATCTGTTGCGTCCTTTACTCTAGCTAAACCAACCGTACTGCCGCAAAGTAATTTATTTTTGAAGTAAAGCTTCTTTACGCACGCTTGACTTGGGGAGTAAGCTGGTGAATGCGACACGGAAGTGTAGACCAATGCAGACTTCCGGCGCAACGGAAGTGTAGACCAATGTAGACTTCTGGCGCAACGAAGTGTAGACCTTACGGTGTAACGGAAGTGTAGACAAACGTAGACTTCAGTGATGGGACTTTGTATTACTAATCAGTGATGGGACTTTGTTCTACTATTCAGTGATGGGACTGTGTGAAAAAATGTCCGAAGTAGATTTGTTATTTCGTTATAAATTTTCCAGTTTTAATTATGTTCAATTTTAGAGATTATTATGTCCTTACGAAACACCGGGAAGTTGTGTCGAAGTAGATTTGTTTTAAATAATTGAAAGGTCCTTGCAACAATAAAAAAGGTCATTAAAAGTCGAAGAAGGGATATTTTTCTTAGAATCCACACGGTATATCTGTGTTCAATGTTATTTGACTAAGAGGTCCTTGCAACAACAAAAAAGGTCCTTAAAAGTCGAAGAAAGGATATTTTTCCAAAATGCCGTTAGAATCCACACGGTATATCTTGTTCAATGTTATTTGACTCAGAGGTCTTTGCACCAACAAAAAAGGTCCTTAATAGTCGAAAACAGAATATTTTTCCAAAATGTCACTAGAATCCGCACGGTATATCCCTGCTCAATGTTATTTGACTAAGAGGTCCTTGCAACAACAAAAAAGGTCCTTAAAAGTCGAAAAAAGGATATTTGTTGTTCCTAGCACCCCTCATTCAAATAACATTGAACTCATATATACCGTGTTGGTTCTAAAGACATTTTGGGAAAATATCCTTTTTCGGGTTTAATTATTGTGGCTCCAAGGACTTCTTTGTAAAATAACCTGATGTAAAGTAAAAGGGACATTCAATCAATTTTTATTTTAAACGCAATATGCATAATAAATCCCAATAAATTATCACCATTATAGCAAAATAAAAAATTTTGATTTAGTTATTAGTTATTACCTAGGCAGCTAAAAAGCTACAGCTAAAAACTAACCAACTTTTAGTTGTCATCCGCAACTAACTTTGGCAACCTAACGAGCGTAGTTACGCAACCTGCAACTAATAGCTAATAGCAAAAATTAGTTGTCATTATGATAGCTAACCACCAAATCAATTGCATTTTTAGCGCAGCTAATTTAACTGCGTTAGTTACTTAGTTATGGCGTTAGCTAAATGACAAATTGGGTAGCTAACGCGCAACTGTGCCTACATGTTTACACATGAATTATACCGTGAATGCAGCGTGGCTCACACCTTTTTTTTCTAATTTCTAATAATTCTTTGTTTTGATTTTTACAGCAAAAGTAAACAAATTCATTGTATAATATTTTACATTTTCATTTCAACATTATTACAAAAATTCAATTTGGGAAAAACGAGAAATTATCGAAGTAAAACTTCTTTACGCACGCTTGACTTGGGGAGTAAGCTGGTGAATGCGACACGGAAGTGTAGACCAATGTAGACTTCCGGCGCAAACGTAGACTTCCGGCAATACCGAAGTGTAGACAAACGTACACTCTTTTGTTACAACCTTTCGGCGGAAAGGTTCGTGGAATGGGTAAACACCCTTGAATCTCCTCAATAGAGGGCAATACTAAGCTCATCATCTATCCAAACCGATTTAAAGGAGAACAGTTGCCGACAGATGGAATTTACCGGAAGTGAGTAAAGTCATTTGGCGCGTTCAAATTGCAAGTCAACTGCAAGTTCACTACTAATTAAATGTCTATCACTTGCCAAACGATGGTCACGTGAGTTATTTGATCAATGAGAAAAGGTAAAATAGTAGTCACTACTAGTTGACTTGTAAATTGAACGCGCCCATTGTGTCCATGAATCGCAGTTCATTAGTTGGAAATATAGAGCGTCACCGTCATCGTCAGATTTTCAGATCGGAAGGCAAAAACCCAAAGTTTGAGCTAGGGAGCTGAAATTTATAATATACTCTCCAGGGGCCCTTGATGCTCATGTGTAAATATTTTCAAAATTCGCCCACTGACACGCCCACAATTAAAAAAAAACAAAGTTTGAGCTAGGGAGCTGAAATTTGTAATATAGACTCTCCAGGGGCCCTTGATGCTCATGTGTAAATATTTTTAAAATTCTCCCACTGACACGCCCACAATTTAAATTAGTTGGAGCGAAAGAAGTTTTACTTCAGTCGTGTGGTCTTAAGCACATTCATTTTTTAATACTTATTTATGCCGCTGCAAGTAGGCATCATTGTAAACGTGTGGCTTGGTGACCGAGTAGTTACATCGAATGAGTCCCAACCTAATGGTAATTGGGGACTTTTGCGTGTTTAAACAATTGGAATACAAAGGGGAATGGACTTAACAATTTAGTTCCTCGTAATGGTGGATAGAATACTCATTTGAAGTTTGTTTATTGATCATTACCCTAAGTTTGGAGCACAAACTCATCTATAAAACTTTCCCTTCACAGTACTACTTGAGCAAGAACCAGACTCCATTCGTCTAGCAACTTTCATTCCCCTTAAACTGTCCCAGTTTTACAGCACTGGAACCGAACAAAACTGCTTACAACTTCGTTTTATAATATGCCGTTCGTATGCATACCTTTACGGCGAGAAAACCATCTACCCAGTCAACCTTTTGAATCCGTCCGCCGGCGATTTGGAGGCAGAGAAAATCGATTTTCAATTGCAAGAGGATCACATACTGAGCGCAGCTGTTTTTGGCAATATCCCACTTTTCTTTAGTCGCAATCATGGTCTTGTGAGTGTTTCACCATCTGACTTTGATAACAGTGATTTTCTGAATTCTTCGTATTCCCCCGATGTGTTCACATCCCCATTTTCGGATACGCTCAACAACACTGCTATCAACCAAAGTACGACTGTCAACAACCTCTCGATGTACGAACTGGATCCGGATGAGATTTTTAACGAGAACAAGGATGAAGTTAGTCAACTGAAAGCGGCCTTCATCTATCACATCAAGAGAAACAGCGGAATGTGCACCTCGATATTAAAGGATCTAGTGCCGGCCGATATTGGCTTGGACGAACTTGACAGTCAACTTGATAAGTACGTTTGCTTAATGTGTACACTTGTTGAACTAAAACGGATTCATTTGATAGGACTATTGTGGCAATAGCGGAGGATTTGGCTGAAGATTTACCAGCTGCTGATCCGCGTTGGGAACAAATCGAGAGTAGCCTGAAACACCCTCTTGGTAGTTCGTCGTCTTTACAAATCATAAGTCAGCTGAAGGAGAAGAACCTGGCGTTAAATCACTTTGTTGACTTTCTGCACTCGACTGGGCTCTGGGATAAGGTGAAATACATAATATTTCATTTATTTTGGGTAAATAATGACCCTGATTCCTTTTAGATGAACGCTGTGTCCTATGGGGGCTCCATCAAGCCAACGTGTTACGTTGTGTCGGATCTCAATGAGAAAATTATCGCTGCGATTGCCTTGAAGGTCGCTCACAACAAGTAAGTCACATCCTTTACACATTCGGTGATCTGCAATTTGGGTTTTTTTTTTGTAGACACAACAAACTTATCGATGAAGCGATTGACAGCGTAATTTCTATGTGGAAGGAGTCTCCTTCCGGCAACCTTACCGCACAAGATCTGTTTTATGTAAAGCTCACACGATTTCAGGATGTAATTCAGGCCCTTTGCGATGTGGCCGATAAAAAGATTAAATCGCACCATCAAACGTCTGCCATCGCTGCATTCTTGTGCGATTTGAATTCAATCCTACTCTCGATCTTGAACGAGGTGACAGATTTTCGGGAGCAGAACATGGCAAAGTATACCCTGCCAGCAGATAAAAGTAAGTCCTACGAATACCTGCCTTGGACAGCAACGTCGGGCAATAACGGACTGCGAGACAGCCTGACGCACTTGATTAGTATTTCGGTAAAAAACGGAGCCAGGTATACTGGTGAACCGGAAATAAAGCACAAACTCTACCAGCAAATTGTCGATCTAATTGATTTTGTACTCGACGGCAAGAAGAACTATCTGGAAAGTATCAAGGACAGCGAGAAATATGGAGTGCTTCTGCAGCAATATGAGTCGCAGCGTAGAGATTTTATTTCAATCTTAAGTGAGTAAAATTGGATCTGTGGCTGGTATAGTTGTTCGTATGTTTTTGTTTCGTTTACATAGTTGAAGACAGCCAATACGAATTGGCAGCAAAGCTAGCCGAGAAGTATCTCGATTTCCATAGTTTAGTGGTTATTTGCGACCAAACTGAGAATCAAGACCGTTTGGATGGATACATTGAAAAGTACCAGGATTACGATTTCTCGCAGTTCGCTATCAACTGGCATCTACGGCAGAACCGGCAAGGAGATGTATTTGAGCGATTTAAGGGCAACCAAGCTGCATTGTCACAGTTTCTGCGTGATCATCCGTCGCTAGGTTGGATTCAATTAATATTCAATGGCGATTTCGATCGTTCAGCGAAAATTCTATTCCAACTGGGACAAAATGAGACTGAATTTGTGCACAGAAAGAAGGTAAAATGTTGTTGAGTGATTGGAAGTTGATTTTTATTTTTTTATTTTCACTTTCAAGTCAATTTTATCCCTGGCAAAGCTGGCATCTTTGGCAGCCAACTCAGATCTTTCGAATCAAATAACCGAAATAAATGCAGAACTTAATTTAGTCGACTATCAAGAGCAGTTAAATGAACAACTTTTGTTATCGTTCGGTTACGATGTGCAAAATCCAAGAGTATTAAAGGCAGAAGAAATAATCAACGTAAGTTCGTACATAATAAATTCTCTTTAAGTTCAATTCTAAATAACGATTTAACTCTCAGCTCTACATCTCCGAAGAAAATGAATCAGCAAACGAGTATGATTTTCGAAAGGCCATAGAACTGCTTAACTATGTTGATGATCCCTTTGAAGTCCGACACAAGATATGGTGTACTGCTATTCACAGAGACTCCTGGACTACCTACGATATGAATTCTGCTTTGGATCATTTGCAAGGCACAATCTTCTTTAAACTAATCGAAGTCTGCTACTTAATGGGTAATATTCTTGAAATTTGTGGAATTATTTTATGAACTATCATTGAAATATATTTTATTTAGATGGAGAATTTGAAGAATTCCTTCCGCCAATTGAAGACTTCCTCAACAGTCCTGATTTGGGCGATTTAACGCAAAACAAATCATTCCAGTATCTAATGAAGTTGACATACGAACACATTGCAGACTCATATCAAAAGACAATGGATCAATAGTGAACAAAAACGTAAAACTACTTTTTTATTAAATGTATATGTATTTTTCTTGCAAGAAACCGGTTAAATTGTTACGAATTGGCAAAACAAAATAAATAATACTTTACCTCTATTTGCAATTTTAAAGATTATGACCACATCTGGCGAAAGTCAATGACTCCAATCTACATTATGTTTGGTGCATAGACAGTAAAAGAGGGTTGTCTGTTGCATTATTTTTGTTTTAATTCTCTCATTCCATAGATCGTTGTCGTTGTTGGCCGAGAGTAATTCTATACAATATTCAAATCAGTCATCATTGTACGAAACATACGAACATAGAGACATGGAAGCCCTATTACTGCAGTGAAGTTGATGTGGAAAATTAAGTTACGATGTTGGATGCATTTTAGTATCTTAAAGGTAGTTACTTTGAGCGATACACTCGTTGCTATCGTTGTCGTAGTTATCGTTACCGCCGGGGACCCGGTTCTGTTGTCAAGTGGTTTGGACTGTTCAAATAATTCTTGTTGAAGGATTCATTTTACTGAAGACTAGGAGACACGGTAATAACTTATACTTAATAACCAAGCTCATTTATGTACGTAGTTCCAAGTGACATGCATTCTAAATTTAAAATTTGGGAATAATCGTTTACGGTATGTTTGACTTGCTAATTTGTATGTGTCCTTCTAAAAGAAGAAGTACTTTCAGAAAATACTTTTGAAATGTTTTAAAGATTTAGTTGTTCACGTTTTTGTTTTCTTTGTTTCTATATAACAGCACCCCGAGATGCCAATGATTTTCGTAGGGTTATATCCTCATAATCGCCAAAGATCGGAAACAGTTTAGGTGATAAATGGTATTTGAAAGACCCTTCAATCAATTTTGAAAGGATATAGTCACATTGAATGCCACCGTTTTTTTTTATAGAATTCGGGAGATAATGAATACTTGTTCTGTGCCTGTCTGAAATTCAGCGGTAGCAAGGAAATACCGAATCTAGATATTATTTGGTGATCCCTTTACACAGTGCAAACAATATGCCGAAAGTGACTATCGCCGATTCCAACCCTATAGCTCAGAGTGTAGTATCGATTTTCTATTTTTCTACCTGTGGTTTTAGTAATGATTTCAGCTTCCGATTTCAGCCAATGTCAAAGTATTTCCCGGCGCTTACGTGAAAAGTTAAGATTTATCGCTGCCGTAGATTGTTCTTAATCCACGCACACAAAAAAATTCAAATTTAAAATACATAATGTAAAATTGTATGAAATCTGATTTTCAGTATATTCCACCACAGAGATCAATGCATTCATTATTGAAAAACATCTTGTGCACTTTTTTTGTGGTGAAAAACCGCACACCAGAAATAAAAGATATAAATTGCAAACGAACGTCGTGTCTAAGCACACAAACTGCTTGATGATTTTGTAGTAATTTTTTAATTTTCTTCTCACAGGAAAGGCATTAGGATGTGACTTTCTAGGAATTTCCAAATCTCCAAATATGAGAGCAATGTTCGATTTCTTCCTTGAGCTTAATAAAGGAGAAGGAGTTGCTTCAGAGTTAAGTATATTCTTGCTCTGAAGGGGTAACTCAACTTAACGGAATTAAATTTGCGAGATTAGAGAAGTGATTATATCAACCTGAGTCAGCAAGAAGATGCATGGTCTCATAACGAATATTAGGCTAGCTCCAACTGAATTTGAAGTAAAGCCAAAATATTTTTTCGAGAAAAGTCTCCAACTGCATTTTCCTCGCATTGAATACAACCAGATTGGCTGTATCTCATTTGTACATTTTATCTAGATCTTGGTTAGGAAAGATAATCGGTTCGCATCTTTGACGAGAGCAGTGCTTGTATTAACAGAATCGTCGTTCGACAACGAAAGATATAAGAGTGCTGTCATCCGCAAAACTATAAATTTTATTTTATGTCTCAACTTGGTTTGAGAAAGTATCTATTCTTGCGTTAATCCTGCATTTATAGCAAAGTATTCTGCATCCAACCACAGAGTTTATCCGGTATTCGGTGAGAGGTCAATTTGCTAAGCGGGGCCAGACTCGATCAAAAGCTTTTGAGATGTCCAAAGTAAAAGCTTTTCAATCGCCATGCTGTTCAATTGCATCCGTCCATAGATGAGTTGCCATATATTGCCAATCATTAATTAGCCAGTGAATATCTAAATATTTTATTAAGTTTCATTGACTACCGTTTTCCATTACTTTTGACAACACGGACACTAAAGCTATTGGACGATATTTTTGTGCCAGGTTTTTTCCTCCATTTTTGGGAACCGGTTTTTTGGAAGGATAATCTTACGAGAGAACGACATATTAAAAAGATTGCATAAAAAGGTGAAAATTCTGGTGCACATTTTTTTTGCCAGCACTATGGCAGATGGCTTTGTGGTTAGTGCGTTGGACTACTAATCGAGGGGTCTCAGGTTCAAATCACGCGTGGTCACAGGCACACCTACGTTGACTTAGGTTGAGGTTGTTGTCAGCTACAGCCGACATACTTAGACCAATGTGTGGTTCGTTCTGAAACCAAGTGGATATAGAGCTTCAAATGAAGTGCGATAGACTTCGAATGTCTGTGTTACCAAAGTCAAGATCATTAAGCAAGAAGGCTCATAGATAAAGATTTCGTCCATGCCGCTTCTACAGATATGATGGAGTTTCAAGAGGCTAAGTCCAGGGACTTAATCGCGGGTGGATTATCTGATCAAATATGGATATCCTTAGCGGATTTCTCTTTAGCTACGATAAGGGTTCTTAAACGCCAAATTTTCCGCCTGGAACACGATACAATGATTAAGAACGCAAACGGAGATTGAGATTTATTTATTCTGCGAAAACGCCTCCACCTACCCCATCACTAATTTTTGACCCATCGGTGTAGAAGTGGATCGATTTATCTTCCGTCAATACATCATCCTCCCAGAATGATCTGGTGGGGATAGTGATTTGGAAGTTCTTCCCGAACTGTAATAATTGTGGTATGGTACATTATATGTTTCCTGGTAGAGACCCAAATGAATCCAGAATGATGGGGTGGCCAGTATTATTATTGATCAACTGTGAGGAACTTTTAAAGCGGAAAGCGGAACTTGCAGCTGTTTGCTTGCTGAATATATCGAGTGGTGTCAGATGAAGTAGAATGTCTAGTGCTGCGGAGGGAGTTGTGCTCCGATAATGTACAGACAAGCCGTACGTTGGACTTTGCCCAGATTATTACTATTTACCGCTTTATCTAAGGCAGTCCACCAGACAACCACCTCGTATGTAAGAATTGGAAACGACCGAAAAATATGGCCAGTGAGTGATGCGGGGTTGCAAGCTCAACCTTTTACCAATGGCTTTTTTGTAATAGAAAAGTGCTACTGTAGCGTTTTTAACTCTTTCTTGTATGTTGGGTTTCCAGCTTAACTTCCTATCGAAGATTAGACCCAAGAATTTAGTTTTGTCGGAAAAAGTTATGGTTGTACCATTAATAGAAGGTCGGTCAATTTGTATTTCCTGGAAAAGAGGACAAGTTCGGTTTTCTGGGGTTTACACCCAGGCCACATCGATTTGCCCATCTCATTAGCTTGTTAAGAGCGCTTTGCAGGAGTTTTTTTTTATAGTATTCAGGTGTTTTCCAGAGACGGCAGTAGCAAATTCATCTGCATAGGCAATCACCCTGCAGCCCTCTCCTTCCAGGCATACCAATAGTTTATTCATCACCAAGTTGCAGCTAACACTGAAAGCTTTTTTCCACTGACTTGCGAAAGTCGGACAAAGAGTCAAAGAGTATTAATTGTCATGGGAGGGTTCTAAAATGGCTGGAGAAGCTAGGTTTTAGCCCCTGTATGGCCCAATTTTTTTTTTAATTCTCTAACTATGAAGTTATAATCTAGACAAAGGGAATCATAACATGTAAGGGGAGCCGGCTTGATCTCAAAAAGTATCGGCAGGCCTCCCAATTACGACTCACTTTATTACTGAGGCCAACTAAATGCTGGTGCTGTTGCATTTGTATGATCCAGGAGTTTTTCGGCCTGCTTCTCTTTCGCGATTGTATAGGAACGTTGATTGGTATTGATTTTTTGACAAGGTTGATGAGATTTCTCCTTTGAACATGACAGTGTCAACTGAGCCGGTTGCGATCCATTTTCTTTGAAATAGGTTTTTCGACGTTAAGCCTTCCTCGGATATTGGAACTGTTTATTCGATCAAGCTTTGTTACAATTGCTGTCATGTTAATTTGCCCTCGTACTTGATTGATTTTATTATATAAATTTAAATAAATACATAAAATTGTTAATCTGCAAAGCCTGAAGGGCTTGTCTGCAGTAGACTGTTTCCACAAATTAAATACAACTAGTGTTGAGAATAATTTTAGTTTATAGATAAGATAACAAATAAGAACAATTTTAAAATTCTAAAAAATTACAATAATAATAAAAATAAATAATTTGCCCTTTGGTCTATAACTGACCAAGATACAATTTTTATACCCCATTCTAAGGGTATATTAATTTTGACGCATAGTTTGTAACATACCCTAATAATGCCCGTAGACCCCTAAAAGTTACTATATTTATGATCAGCATCAATAGTAGTGTCGATCTACTCGTAGCTATGTCCAGATATAGATAGATAGATAGATAGATATAGATAGATAGATGAAATTTTAACCATATACTCTCTAGGGTCCCGAAATAATTAAGTTTAAGTATTTTTGAAATCCGCCCACAGACACGCCCACAAACTCAAAAACAAAACAAATTTTTGGAAAAAATCGAATTTTGAGCTAGAAAGCTGAAATTTTTTATATATGATCTATGCCTCATAAAACTGATCGGGAGATAAATTTTTTAAAATCCGCCCACTGACACGCCTACAATTAAATAAAACAATTTTATTGAAAAGTCAAAGTTTGATCTAGGGAGCTGAAATTTATAATATACACTCTCTAGGGGCCCTTTATGCTCATGTGAAAATATTTCAAAATCCGCCTACTGACACGCCCACAATTTAAAAAAAAAGTCTTTTTGAAAATCCAAAGTTTGAGCTAGGAAGCTGAAATATATAATATATATACTCTCTAGGGGCCCTTTATGCTCATGCGTAGTTTTTTTTTTAAATCCGCCTACTGACACGCCCACAATTAAATAAAAGAATTTTATTGGTAAACCAAAGTTTGAGCTAGGGAGCGTTTTTTTACAAAAGCTTGGTTTTTTTGATAAAATCCTTTAAATGTTATATAACAAAATATGTAGAGCGTTCTTAACAATTCAACCATACTTAGACTTTTGTCACGCCCACTTAGGGATAGGAATTCGAATAGGATAT
Source organism: Portevinia maculata (assembly GCA_949715645.1). Taxonomy (NCBI): domain Eukaryota; kingdom Metazoa; phylum Arthropoda; class Insecta; order Diptera; family Syrphidae; genus Portevinia; species Portevinia maculata. Next base: position 394,808,651 of record OX454525.1, on the reverse strand, counting down.
TCAACAGGTTCGCCCAAGCGGACTGTAGCCCGTCCCTATGTTTTTTACTTCTTTCAACAATTCAGTTTTTGATATGTTTCGAAATTCACTCGGGAGCTCGTTTAGGACTTTGAGAACTGCGACATCGAACTTCCTGCGGCCATATTCGTTCCAGAACCTCGGTATTTCGGCAATTTGCTGTTGTCTGTTTCTAGTATTAACATCCTGCTTTTTTTGTACGCTGTCCAACATTGTGAATGGTATGTAAGCACCGGGCGCACAATTGCGGTGAAGAGCCTTTCTTTCAGCTAAGAGGATAGTTTTTGGCCACAAAAGATGGATGAGATTTCCCGCCGTCATCACAAGTTCCTTCGTGATGACGACGCCCTGTATAACCTTAAATGGCTAATATTTATGTAGGATTGAAATTGAAACAAGAAAGAAATTAAATTCAATATAATTCAGTTGGGTTTAATTTTAAAGAAAAAAAACAAAGAGTAAGTTTAAAAAAGGAACGTTTAACAATTTAAAGAAATAAATTGATGGTTCGATCTTCGCGCCTTCGTCGTTGTTTTTCGTCCTCTTCGTTTCGCTGATCGTCTTCGACTTCCGACTTCTTTTGCTTTCATCGACCTCGATAGATAGACACCCGTTTGCTCTCAGTGGAAAGTTAATATACCGTGTGAAACATAGCCCCACAAATCGGCCATCCTGCAGACAAGCTGTCCTCAGCGTACTGAAAAAAATAAACGAAATTAGCTTAAGACCTCCTCGTCAGACAATGAGCTTAAATCCAAGTCGGTTTGACGCCATTTCTTCATCATGTCGGCGCTGCTGGTCGTAACTGCTGGTCCTTCGTGATCGCCTATCTTTTGCACTTCATATCGGTCGTTATTGCCTATACTGCAAACTTTGTATGGACCAAGAAACTTCCCAGCTATTTTTAAGTTCGGCCCAAACTGAGTGCGACGAATTGCTACCAAGTCTCCTTCTAGGTATTTACTGGCTGGCCGTCGTTTTCGGTCGTATGCTCGTCGATTTTCCGCTTGTATTTCGGCTATGGCATTCTGTGCTAGCTGTCTAGCTTGTTCTCGTTCACCGTTAAATAGTTCTCTTATTTCCGCATCCACCAATTCACATAACTCAGGGTCTGCATCATTCTTCATTCGGATACCAAACATTAGCTCGAAGGGTGTGGTCTTGATACTGCGTTGCCAGGTAGAGTTGATGCATCTTTGAAGTTTGCTGCAATGCGTGTACCATTTCCTCGAATCTTCGGTTGACAATTTGGCGAGGATCGAAATTATCATTCGGTTGATACGTTCCACTTGCCCGTTCCCTCTTGGAACGCCTGTGGTAATTAACAAGTGTTCAATTTGTCTATCTTTGCAATAGTCTTCGAAAATGTTGCTCGTGAAGGCAGATCCTCGGTCTGATATAATCCTAGCTGGATTGCCAAATATTGCCTTCTGGATTTCCAGTTTAGAAATAACTTCAGCTGCTGATGTCGTTTTGGTAGGGTAAATCCACGTGAATTTGGAAAAAGCGTCAACGACGCAAAAAATGAAGCTGTATTGTTTCGCCGTCTTATCGAGAGGTCCAAGATGATCGACGTGATATGTGCTGAGCGGCGCACTCTCTTTGTCAATGGAACAAAGAAGACCCTCCTGCTTCCCAGCTTTCCTCTCAGACAATATACAAGCGATGCAGTTGCTTCGAACTTCCTCTAGCTTCTTCGTCAGATTTGGCACATAGTAGTCCCTCTTTATTCGGCCTGCATCTTTTTTGGAATGTACAAAAGTTTTCGTCCTTCGTCATCGACTTTAAAAACTACCCCTCTTTCGCTTATGAAACTCTCGTAGGCTCCGTACCCCAGAAGGCTTTTAATAAGTCGAATGTTTTCATCATCTTCTTGTGCCCTTATAATCCTAGGAAGGAACTCGCCTTTAACAACTCCTACCGCACTTCTGCTGAGGGCATCTGCATGTCGCATTTTCGTGGCGTTACGATGCTCCACAACGAAATCAAATTCCCTGGTCACTAGCAACCATCCTGCGATTCGCGATGAAAACTCCTTCTTCTCCATCGTTCCCTTAAACGCCGCGCAGTCAGTGAAAACTTTAAATCGGAGCCCAAGAAGATAATGCCGGAATTTCTTCAAAGCGAAACCACGGCGAGTGCTTCAAACTCGTAGCTGCTATAATTTTGTTCAGCCGCTAGCGTCTTCCTACTGAAATAAGAAACAGGAAAAAAGTTATCATTTTCTTTTTGAAGAAGAATAGCCCCTAAACCCCACTTTGAGGCGTCCGTATGAAGCTCTGTCTCAGCGTCTGGACGATATAATTTCAGAACCGGTGGTGTGGTTAAAATGTTTTTCAGCTCCTCAAATGCGGCTCTCTCCTTTGGCCCAAATCGGAACTTCTGACCCTTCTTCAAAAGACTTGTCAATGGCATCGCAATGTTAGAGTACCCAGGGACAAACTTCCTGAAGTAGCCAGTCAGTCCCAAAAAACTTTGTACTTTTACCACACTTGTCGGTTGTGGAAACCTCCGGACCGCATTAGTTTTTTCTTTTGACGGCTTGATATTTCCATTTCCGATTCGAAACCCCAAGTAATCAATTGTGTTGCATAAAAATTGGCACTTTTTCCATCGGAAAACCAGACCATACTCACTGGCAACTGTCAAAACCAGCCTAAGGTTTAGCAGAGCTTCATTATGGTCCCTTCCGAGCACTATTATGTCGTCCATATACAGCAACATGACTTTCTGCAACAGCAAATCGTGAAAAACCCTACAGATATGGCGTTGGAACACAGGCGGTGAAGTGCAGAGACCGAAAGGCACTCTGTTGAATTCATATTGTCCCCCAGGCGTGACAAACGACGTATACTTTCGGCTTTCCTCGCTCACCGGGACATGAAAGAATCCGTTTTCTAAATCCATCGTAGAAAAAACTCTCGCCGAACTAAGCTGATTAATCTGGTCATCGATGAGTGGTAATGGAAATCGATCACGGACTATTACCTTATTTAAACAGCGGTAGTCGACACACAATCTTTTACTGCCGTCCTTCTTATTTGCAAGCACGATCGGCGAAGAATACTCCGAATTGCTTGGTCGGATAATACCTTTTTTGAGCCACTCTTCAATTTGTTTTTGAACGATGTCTTTCTCCAAGGGTGCGAGTCTTCTTGGCCGTTGAGCAATGGGAACATCCGTCGTCAAAATAATTTTCATCGCAACGTTTGTACTCCTTGATTTTTCGGGCACGTATGCAGCAATTAACTCCCGAATTTGGTTTCTATACAGTGGGTTGCCTACACAAACATCTACGTTTTCGCTACTTACTTGGAAGCAGTTCCTCAGTTCAGATTCAGCTTTTTCGATTAATACGCCATCTTTTCCAAGGGTATTGCGCGTTCCTCGTAAAATATCCTTCCCGATCAAAAGAGCATGATTTAAAGACTTTGAAGAAACGACATAAATCTTTGTGCGATATGTGGTGTCGTCAATATTAACAAAAGCGTCAAAATATCCATATGGCGTCGTGCACTGCTCAGATAGTCCTCGAAAAACCTGGTTGTCCTTCTCTAGGAACGGACACCCTATTTTGAAATATTCCTCCGAACCCATCATTGTAACATCGCTCCCCGTATCAATTCTAGCTCGAACGTCAATACCATTCACCTTAACCGTCTTTACTTCCAGGTCGCTTATATTCGTCTCTACCACACTCACCATATTAGCGGTCGACCCATCAGTTTTAGTGCTGTCCTTCCGCAGGGGACAATTTGGCGACAAATGACCAAACCTCTCGCAATTGAAGCATTTCGGCCCTCGAGATTTAAACTCACACATTTTGCTTTTATGCCCACTCGTTCCACAATTAAAGCAGCGCATCTTTTCGCCGGTGCTACTGTCCCTTGGCTTCGGCTTATTGGATGACTTAGTGACTGGATAATTGGATGAATGCTGACTTGGTGGATGCTGACGCAAGGAACCTCTAAAGCGCTCATATTCCAAGAGCTTCCCCCTAAAAACATTCATCGAGTGTGCACCATACAACATCGCTTTATTAGCAGGTAAGTCGTCAATGCCATCTACTATGTATTGTATTACGGATCTGTCATCCACACCGCATTTCGATCCTAATTCGCGCATTGCAAACAAATACTCTGTTAGGCTTTCGCTCTTTGCTTGTTTTTTTGCTGCTAGACGCTTATGAACATCCGCAGTGGTCATTCCGCCGCCAAATTCATCAAGAAGCAGTCCTTTTAAATGCACCCATTTTGTAATGGTTGGTTTAGTTCGCATCGCCATCTTTGCTGTCCCACTTAGTAACCGCTTAGCAAACAGTATCTCCCTGGTTTCGTCCCACTTCATAAGGGCAGATACGGTTTCAAATTCATCTACCCATGCCCCTACGTCACCTTCGCCACTAAAATACGAAACAGCATTAAGAGCGTCTTCAAAAGAGCCAATACTCGCCTGTTTATCACGTCCCTTCAATGCATCAATTTCCGTTCGGAGTAGGGAACACTCTAACTCGAGATTTGGAGCGGCATTATTGGGTGGCGAAGGTAACTTGGCAGCCGCATTACTAATCTGCTGAGTGCGTCTCGTCTGATGCTGCTGTTGATATTCCTGCGACTTCACCCTCCACACCCCACCGCCATTTTCTCGTTCGTCTATTTGTCTGTCAGCTCGCAATGGTGCCATTCCGTCGTTGTATCAACTTTCAAATGCCCTTGAACTACCACTAGGCAAATCATCTTCCTCTACCACGTCTTCCACTACCACATCTTCAGTCGGCTGCAATCTTAAATTTCGTCTTTGGACAGATCTCCACCAATCGTTTTTGGAAGTTTCCAACTCTTTTTCCCGTCTTTGTATCTCGACTTCCCGCTGCACAAGCGCATCGAACATCTCAGAAAAATCTGCTCCCGAATTTACTGCTGTACTGTTTAATCGTTTACCCCGTTTTCCGACCATCATTCGACAAAAAAAACGTTGCAGCCGTAGTGCCGTGTAAAAACTAAAAACGTCTTGGAGCGTGAGTTCTGGTATACGGTGCTTTTCATACGCTGGAATTGGTATTGCCGAAACTAGTGGGTGCTGGTTACATGCAAACTCAAACTTTTTTTTTTTTGTAAAATGTCTTGTTTTAATTGTTTCAATTGTTGTTGGGTAAGGTAATTAAAACCGATCCCGGTTGAGCCCCCATGTAGGATTGAAATTGAAACAAGAAAGAAATTAAATTCAATATAATTCAGTTGGGTTTAATTTTAAAGAAAAAAAAACAAAGAGTAAGTTTAAAAAAGGAACGTTTAACAATTTAAAGAAATAAATTGATGGTTCGATCTTCGCGCCTTCGTCGTTGTTTTTCGTCCTCTTCGTTTCGCTGATCGTCTTCGACTCCCGACTTCTTTTGCTTTCATCGACCTCGATAGATAGACACCCGTTTGCTCTCAGTGGAAAGTTAATATACCGTGTGAAACATAGCCCCACATTTATTAATTTATTTATTGAACTATGGCAGGTATTCAGTGGGTTTATTCGATTCAAAATTATTGATCGAATTGAAAATGAAGCAATCTAGACGCTTTTTGAAAATCCATACAAAATTGGTTCATATGCCCAAAATGCATCACTGCATGTATTCTTGCATGTAAAACACATGTAGAGAATTATTTTACGTCCATCATTGTTAGGTTGCTTTGCTGCCATACCTTTTATGCCAGAACACAAGAGTGCACAAAAGAAAGGAAAACTCTCTTCAGTTGAACGAAAAAAAATGCAAAGGTGAAGCGTAAACAAACAAAGGAAAACAGATAATATAAGTTGCTTCTTTTCTCTTTTGAAATGTGGTCAGATTGGCCACATGCAGTGGATTAAGAATTAAAGACAACTTGCAGTACCGCAGTGGCTGCAGAATTGATATAGTTCTCGCCATTTAAAGGTGTAAGTTCTATTTTCTCTGCTAGAAATATTCTGAATAGTGTTTTGAACTTTAGGCTTTATTTGCGAAATTAAATATAAAATGGTTAAAATTGCTATCACTAACATTTCGTGTTTTAATTTTATTTAAATGCCAGAATAACCAATCACCATGTCAACTGAAACAACACCATTAACATCAGCTATTGGAATGGCGGGCATATCGCCAGCAGGTCCAGCTTATGTCTTTCCTGGGGTCTCACCGCAGTCCCGAAAAACTCAAATGCGGCAGTTCCAATGCTGCATGTGCACGGTATTTCTGTAAGTCACGGCATCTTAACTAAAACTCTAGTTATCAAATATTTACCCCTTACAGTGGCATCATAATCCTTTCACTCATAATCGCTATAAGCTATACTGAAATCGATCTAAGTACCAACTCAACGACCGATTATTTAGATGGCGATCCAGACAATATAACTATGAATGCAACGAATCTCTCTCTCCTGCTATTGAAAGTAGCAGCACCGATACCTGATGAAAAAGCTCAAACATGGACACTGCCTAAAATTAATGGTTCGTTGGCAAGGGAAGCAGAGGAAGCTGGAATTACGGCACTCGGTGATCGCGAACTCTTTGAGGAGAATCTAGCTATTACTCCGGTGCGTTCTCCAGCTTATCGTCACTATCGTTCGATCAGTACAACACCAGAATCGCGGAAACTCTCTCGACGTGGATACGTCGAATTTCAAGCGACAGTATATGTGGCCACGAAGTTCAACTATACTAAGAAGCCCGGGCGTAATAATGTGGGCAATGGTCCCCGAATGAATCTGACAGACCCAACGGAGTATGTTAGCTGCGATGCGGAGGATAAGTATAGACGAGCGAATGGCACGTGCAACAATAGGCAATATCCGAGGAATTATGGAGCGGCAATGATTCAATATCGCCGGGCTGTGGCACCAGATTATGGCGATGGCATTTCGTCACCGAGGATATCTCATTCTGGTGCCGAGCTACCATCAGCTCGCCAGGTATCGCTTCAGGTACACCGAGCATCATATCCCACTGACTCCAATTTCACGGTGATGTTGGCAGTATTTGGTCAGTTTCTAGATCACGATATAACAGCTACTGCGTTGACAACTTCCCAAGATGGCGAGCCCATTCACTGCTGCACTGTTCCCTTGAGCTCGCATCCAGAATGCTTTCCTGTGCCACTTGGACCAGGTGATCCGTATTTTGAGCAATACAACACGACTTGTATGAATTTCGTGAGATCCGCTGCAGCGCCAACTGGCATTTATGGGCCTCGTCAACAGCTTAACCAAGCGACGGCCTTCATAGATGGCTCCGCTGTCTATGGCAACACAGATCAGAGGCAAATGTCGCTACGTACAAAAAAGAATGGAACCCTACGGATGTACATATCAGCGGATGGCAGGGAGTTGCTTCCACTCTCAACTAATCCAGATGATGGGTGCAATCAGGAGGACATGAATGCTCAAGGAAAATACTGCTTTGAATCCGGCGATGATCGATCGAATGAAAACCTTTTATTGACTTCGATGCATCTTTTATTCGCAAGACATCACAATTACCTTGCACGTGGCTTGCAGTATATAAACCCGCAATGGGATGATGAGACGATTTTCCAGGAGGCTCGGAAGATTCTCGGAGCACAGATGCAGCACATTACATACAACGAATTTCTACCTATACTTCTGGGTAAGAAGTTGGCTAAGAAAATTGGAATCACATCTGAACCTTACAACATGGCAGACACCTATGATCCAAAAGTGGATGCAACTATAGCGAATAATTTCGCAGCGGCAGCTTTTAGATTTGCACATACTTTGTTGCCGGTAAGTTTTTTATTTTTATTTTATAAAAAGTATGCAGTAATATATTTGATTTTATTATTTTTTTATATTGCTGAAATCTCTCCCTGGAGCATAACAAAGGAAACAAAAAAGAATCAACCAAATACCTATGCGTTTCTATCGTCAGTTACGATCGAGAGTGCATGCAAACATTACGATTTTTACAGTTTGTCCGTATTTTCCTTTGTAATTGGGCACGCCCAACTTGCAAGGCAACTGCGATTTCCGCTTCTAGTTAACTCCCTTTCACTTGTCAAATGATGGTCACGTGAGTGATTCGATCAATAAGAAAGGATAAAATAGTAAAGACTCGTAGTTGCCTTGCAAATTGCTTAGGACCATAACAAAAAAGTGGTCTGCAAGGTCCACACGACTAACTTCCCAGTGGGATCAATATGATTTATGCGATTAGTAGGAAATTTTGAAATGTGGTTAACCATAAGATATGGTTAAGAATTATTTAATATTAAAAAATCCTCTTTAATATTGTTCATGGAAATTAAATGTTGTTAATAACAGTGAAGTGTGATATATGTATAATAATGCAACCATTGTTATGAACACGGAGACATGTACATATATACGAAACAACGGAGCACAATGTAATAATGATTTGCTCAATGACAAATGACAATAAAAAAAATGAGTGTGCTTAAGACCACACGACTGAAGTTAAACTTCTTTCGCTCCATCTAATTTAAATTGTGGGCGTGTCAGTGGGCGAATTTTGAAAATATTTACACATGAGCATCAAGGGCCCATGGAGAGTCTATATTATAAATTTCAGCTCCCTAGCTCAAACTTTGTTTTTTTGCCATCCGATCTGAAAATCTATGACGGTGACACTCTATATTTCCAACTAATGAACTGCGATTCATGGACACAATGACTTTATACTCACTTCCGGTAAATTCCATCTGTCGGCAACTGTTTTAGATATAGCTTTCGCCTTTGGATCGGTTTGGATAGATGATGAGCTTAGTATTGCGCTCTATTGAGGAGATTCAATGGTGTTTACCCATTCCACGAACCTTTTCGCCGACTAAATTGTATGGGCTGCAACAAAAGAGTGTACGTTTGTCTACACTTCCGTTACGCCGGAAGTCTACATTGGTCTACACTTCCGTTACGCCAGAAGTCTACATTGGTCTACACTTCCGTGTCGCATTCACCAGCTTACTCCCCAAGTCAAGCGTGCGTAAAGAAGATTTACTTCAATAAATACAGTCAAAATCGGTTATAATGACTATCAAAGGACTGACGAATTTGGTCGTTATAAGCGATAGGTCGCAGCTATATATATATATATCAATTGTAAAGATTTTTCTTGTTTGACTTATTTTCCGATAAGAAGGTACAATTTTTCGCCTCACAAAATTTAATTAAACTTCTACAACCACTTGTCACACTGAAAAATTTGCACTGAGTAAAACTTCTCCAACGTAGAACAAACTCAATAAACGCAAAAGCAAAAAATAACGTCTACAAACGGTAACTGTAACATATCCCAGATTCTACGAACTTAGATACATCGCATCTACAGAAAATCGGTTTACCGTTCTAGAAAAAAAACAGTTGCGCCAACAGCTGCGTCGATTTTAGTCGTTATAACCGACATTAAATTTAAAAAAAGGGTAAAATCGGTCGTTGTAAGCGATATGTCATTCTAAGCGATGTCATTATAAGCGATTGTCGTTCAATGGAATTACAATGGCGCTGATTCGGGACCTGAGAATTTGATCGTTGTAACCGATACGTCGTTATAACTGATGTCGTTATAAGCGATCTTGACTGTAGTACAAATAAAGGCAAAATATTTTAGTTATTTATTTACTTACAAAAAAAGGCTGGACCGATTTCGCTGGAAACTTAATCAGTTCTGAGTTACGTAATTACGCTTCGAATAAACCCGGTCCCATGTCAATATCAACTTTGGTTCTCGAGATAATCGTGGGGAAAGATAATTTCGAACGCACATACGTACATACGTACATACGCACATGCATACATACACACAGCCAGACATCTCTATAAAAACGTTGGATTTGGAATCTGGTGACCTTGAAACGTGGAGATATGTCATAATCCGCCATTCACAAAATCGGACCCATTACAAGAACTTCCACTGGGAAGTTAACAAAACAACAATTACTCAAAACCATCAATTGAATCGTGAGTTATGGTCGCGAGTTCATATCGTACAAAAATCCAATGGAAAAAGCACTTTAATTTTTTCCCGAATTTTATAATTTCCAGGCAACTTTTCCGATTAAGCTCGCATCCAAAAAACCTCATTCGGACTATTACGAACATTTTAAAAAAAGAGCCAAATCGGCTCTCGTAAAATATATCGGAGGAAATTGTTCATTTAGAAGTCCTTCACAATACTGTTGCCACCTGTGTAGTATTTGTTCATCATCCACAAGAAACAGCCCCTGAGCTTGGTTGATGAACTTTGGCGAACGGGTTTTGTGGACAGGCCCTCCACACAATTTTCTTGAATTTAAAGGAGAGCCTCTTGCGAAGTCTGTATTCCAGTTCGAAGCGAGTTTTTTCATCTCCATTATTAGTGGGGCACTTTGACAACGCTTTGAATGCCAATTTCTTGTCACTTATCACTGCTTTGGCTTCATCTGTCCCCCACCATGTTTCTTTGCCGTGGTAATAGTGTTATTTTGAAGCCTCTAACAGTGATTTGGTTCTTTTCAAGCAAGGTTGTTGTAGGGAACTCCACATGACTTGTGCACTGCAATCTTCATCCTCAATTTCGTTGATGATGAGATGGACATCAATTTTCATGTTGGTAATAAATGCTTGAAAACTGGAAAAAACATACTCTGAAGAAGATAGAAATGATTGCGCGCCGACTTTTTGTGGTGTTTATTTTTCTCAATAAAGTTCTTAAAAACTAAAAAAACAGTTAGGCCAGGCGCGCAAGACTGATTTTGCGACCAGACCAGACTAATTTTGAATCAGTATTTACTCGTATATACAGATTTTCACATCGGCCGAATCGTCTGTCGGTCATGCTCGTAGTTACATACAATCACATACTCGTATAATATCCTTGTCGTAGCTATCCGATTTAAAAAATCGTAAATCGGTCGACCGCAATCTCCTTTAAATCGGCCGACTTGCACCTGGCCTCGTGTTTAAAAAAATATGTAGAAAATATCCTACTTATCAATTTTTTGCCATGCCCACTTTTTGGAGGATCGGAAAAGGTAAAACCTCTCCCTTCGTTTTTATATCCAAAGCTGTTGCTAGCAGAAGCATGTATTTAACAGCGAAATGGTAAGTCCAACTCAAGAATCACACTTTATCTCTTTTTCAGGGGCTTTTTGAGATGACTCGGGATAACAGCACCATTGAGTCAATAGAGCTGCATAAAATGCTTTTTAACCCGTTCTCTCTTTGGACTAATAGGGGGATTGATAGAGCTATTGAGACGTGCATTAATACGCCTGTTTCACGTGTGGACCGGTTTTTCACATTAGAGTTAACTGAGAAGCTCTTCGAAAGCACTGCTGAAGACCGACTTCCTTTGTGCGGCCTTGACTTGGTTTCACTAAACATACAACGTGGTCGTGATCATGGTCTGCCAGGATATCCCGTCTTTCGTAAACACTGCGGTCTTTCTGCGCCCAAAACATGGAAGCAAATGGAAGCCGCTATCGAACCAGACTCCCTCAGTTCTATAAAAGCCATTTATAAGTATTTTATCTGTTTTAAAAATGAAACAAATCTGCCACGCCATTTACTTTTAGTTCGCCTGAAGATGTCGACTTTTACACCGGTGCTTTGAGTGAGCCGCCGATGGAGGGCGCAATATTTGGGCCGAGCCTGACATGCATTGTCTCCGATCAGTTTCTTCGTATTAAAAAAGGTGACTCGCACTGGTATGAGCGGAAAGAGGGATCACAGGCATTTACTTCACGTAAGTAGAAGGAGGCACGATAAAGGACTTTTTACCGGCGCATTTGCAGCAATTTGAAACAGCAGTACAGATTTTTAATTATTTACCTATGGATAAGCTATACACCGAATAATGCTGTCAAAGTTGGTGCAAGTGGGTCTAAGAGAGCTTAAATAAGCCTAAATCTATTAAAGCTATCATTTATCTCCTTAAATAAATGCCCTTTTCAAGGTCAACTGAAAGAGATATACAAGTCAACGTTGGCTGGGATTATATGCCGCAACTCAGATGACATTGATCGCACTCAAAGATTTGTTATGGAACGTCAGACGTCAGAGGAAAATGTATTTGCAGATTGCTTGGAGATTAAAAACTTCAATTTCTCTCCTTGGAAGGAGAAGATTCAAGATACAGGACTTCCTAGTATTGCCGTTGGTAATGGTGAAAGTCTTATTAGGGTCATGACTGAGGTAAACAGAACGATGCCGGCTAATTTTCAATAGTACGCTGAGCAAACGTTTTAGTTTGATTTTGTCGTTGTAATAATATTTAAAATATATTTTTCAAATAAATGAGGCTCTTTTAGTTATTTTGACTTTTATGTTGGATAAGTCGGATCTCGTTCATTATATATTGATTTGGTATGCTAGAAATGCCTCTTCTACAAAAAGGCGATATGTCTTACAAGAACTATCAAGGCATATCCCAAATGAATATCGTCTATAACAGCGGTTCTCAATCTTTTTTGGTGACGGAACCCTTTTGGATAGCGAAATACTTGATGGAACCCTACAATAAGACAATAGTTTTTAAAAGTGTATTCTTTATTAATAAGCATAATAAAAGTACCATGTAACAGTAACTTATTACTTACTTACATAACAAGTATAATAATAGAAGATATTATAAAAGAAAAAAAATCTTAGTAATGGGAGGTATGAAATTGTTTTTTTTTCATCAATTGGTTGATATCAGGTTTGATAGAGGACAGTTGAAGTCTCATATGAAGTTCGGCGTCCAGTCTATTGCGGTATTTTGTTTTCGTGCCTGCATAGGTTGAGAATCCTGTTTCGCACAAATATGTTGTTGGGGACGGGAAAAGAATATTCAGAGCCATTTTGGCAAGCATTGGATATTCATCGCGGATTCTGCACCAAAAATCGTTGAGAGGCGTCGTTTTGAACAGTGACTCCATACTTGTGTCTGATGAGATTCATATAGGTATCTCGTTTGACTTTTGTAAGTTGCTTAAAAAAGGATTATGAATCCATGAATTCAGTTTCATTTTTGTATTCTGTTCTTCGGAAAGATACTTATCAAAAGATGCGCGCATCGAAGTGAGATATTAGACAAATTCTTCAAATACATCATCTTAAAACATTTCTGAGTCGTTATCGTTTACAAACTCACTGAGTGACGTAAAGCTTTCTATTTCTCTCTTTCCAGCGCAAATAATCCAAAAATCTAATTTTCTTTTGAAGGCCGGTTTTTTGTTTCAGGCCTGGAACACTGTTGTCTGTTTTACCTTGCAATGATAAATTTAATTCGTTCAGTTTTTCAAAGATATCCGCCATAAAAGACAGTCGGAACAAAAAAGCTTTATCATACAAACGGTCTTTCAAATTAAAAGAAGTATCTGAAAGAAACATTTGTAACTCGGCTCTAAGTTCGAATAGCCTTCTTAAAGTTTTACCTCGAGACAGCCATCGCACTTCTGTATGAAGCAGCAGTGTTTTATGTTTGCTGCCATAATCCTGACATAATAATGAGAACAATCGGGATTGTAGTGGTCGTGATATTATAAAATTAATTATTTTTACCGCTTCATCCATACCTAATTTTAACTCCTTTAGGCCAACGTTCCATTCTTCTTTATTAATAATGTTACATGTCAGGATGGTGGGGTTGAAATAATGCACGATCGTTCGTTACTGCGTAGAAGAATTTAGTCCAAAGAAGAAATGTACAAAACTGATAGAATCAGAATACAACGATAGAACAATAAACACTTTGTTTCTAGCAGGTAAGTACTTATCGCTCCGAACGCTAATCGTCGACTGACTAATGGCCAGTTTCACAGTGAAGGTTTAAACTTGAGTTCAACTGAACCTTAAACTGAATTCAAATTTTTGGTTTAACTCGTCCGATTTCATAGTGAAATCTAAACTTCAGTTCAGTTGAACTCCGTTTAACTTGATTTTATGAATCGAAGCTGGCAGCATTTTTCGTTCTTATTACGTAATGTGACGTTATGTATTTTTATACCCTATTCTAAGGGTATATTAATTTTGACGCATAGTTTGTAACACACCTTAATATTGCCCGTAGACCCCTAAAAGATGCTATATTTATGATCAGCATCGATAGTAATGTCGATCTAGCCATGTCCGTTCGTCCGTCCGTCCGTCCGTCTGTCGGAAAAAATTAGGCCTTTAAACTGGGCCTACAGAGCTGAAATTTTAACCATGTACTCTCTAGGGTCCCGAAATAATCAAGTTTACGAATTTTTGAAATCCGCCCACAAACTCAAAAAAACAAAATTTTGGAAAATATCGAATTTTGAGCTAGAAAGCTGAAATTTTTTATACATGATCTATGACTCCTAAAACTGCTCGGGATATAAAATTATCAAAATCCGCCCACTGACACGCCCACAATTAAATAAAACAATTTTATTGAAAAACCAAAATTTGAGCTAGGGAGCTGAAATTTATAGCGGCCTTAAAGCTCATGTGTAAATATTTTCAAAATCCGCCTACTGACACGCCCACAATTTAAAAAAAACTTTTTTTGAAAATCCAAAGTTTGAGCTAGTTAGCTGAAATTTATAATATATAAATTTTGTTTAAGTGTTTTAAGTTGGATAACAAATATGTTTGCGCTCTCATAAGAGAGCGCCATCAAATAAAAGACTTTATTTATTTTTTATATTTTTTATATATAACTTTTTATTGAAGTCGAAGCTTCAGATCCCTTACCCTGGTGGGGGGAAATCTTCCGTTATACGAAGTGACTGTACTGTGGTATGGTAGACTTAAGACTTAAAAACTTGAGATACATCGATCCCCTTTTATATTGCTTAATTGCTAACGCAGCATTTTGACTGCGGATCATAAGATGATATTCTCACACCAGTTGCTGAAGGCAAAAAGTGCTGAGTCACATTTCCTCATCTTTTATAAACATTGAAGCGATGGATCTTTTGTAAACATCGATTAGGGCAAAAAGTGCTGAGTTACAATTCTTTCTCATAGCATCTTTTTGTATACATTGAAACTTATGGCAAAATGTTTAATTGTTGAATTTGAAATCTAGATGCGCACAAGTGGGTTCCGATATAACATATACTCTCTAGGGGGCACTTATGCTCATGTGTAAATATTTTCAAAATCCGCCTACTGACACGCCCACAATTTAAAAAAAACTTTTTTTGAAAATCCAAAGTTTGAGCTAGTTAGCTGAAATTTATAATATATAAATTTTGTTTAAGTGTTTTAAGTTGGATAACAAATATGTTTGCGCTCTCATAAGAGAGCGCCATCAAATAAAAGACTTTATTTATTTTTTATAACTTTTTATTGAAGTCGAAGCTTCAGATCCCTTACCCTGGTGGGGGGAAATCTTCCGTTATACGAAGTGACTGTACTGTGGTATGGTAGACTTAAGACTTAAAAACTTGAGATACATCGATCCCCTTTTATATTGCTTAATTGCTAACGCAGCATTTTGACTGCGGATCATAAGATGATATTCTCACACCAGTTGCTGAAGGCAAAATGTGCTGAGTCACATTTCCTCATCTTTTATAAACACTGAAGCGATGGATCTTTTGTAAACATCGATTAGGGCAAAAAGTGCTGAGTTACAATTCTTTCTCATAGCATCTTTTTGTATACATTGAAACTTATGGCAAAATGTTTAATTGTTGAATTTGAAATCTAGATGCGCACAAGTGGGTTCCGATATAACATATACTCTCTAGGGGGTACTTATGCTCATGTGTAAATATTTTCAAAATCCGCCTACTGACACGCCCACAATTTAAAAAAAAACTTTTTTTTGAAAATCCAAAGTTTGAGCTAGGGAGCTTAAATTTATAATATATACCTACCCTCTAGGGGCCCTTTATGCTCATGTGTTAATTTTTTTTAAATCCACTTACTGACACGCCCACAATTAAATAAAATAATAATACGAGTAAACCAAAGTTTGAGCTAGGGAGCGTTTTTTACAAAAGCTTCGTTTTTTTCGATAAAATCCTTTAATATTATGTAACAAAATATGTAGAGCCTTCTTAACAATTCAACCATACTTAGACTTTTGTCACGCCCACTTATGAGGGATAGGAATAAGAATAGGGTATCCAACAGTTCGCCCAACCGGACTGTAGCCCGTCCCTATGTTTTATTCTGTTTTATTCTCGTTTTGATAATAAAATCCGTATATCCATAAGTCAACTGTCGAATATAGAATTGGAAATTCATTTGCATCTTGGTTCATAACCTACTTTCCCCCAAGTCAACATTGTCAAATAATATGCTGTACCACAGGTAGCGGAACATAGAACCTACGTAAATCCCGGATTTATAGCCACTTAAAGTTTTCCTTTATTTTTTTGCTCTTCCGTCATCTATTTTTCGTTCTTTTGGCGTTTGCCAAATTAAAGAAAGGAATATACGAAGTGTGGTAGTGTGAAGCGACAGCTTCCTCCTTTCAAAATGCGCTTTAGCTTAAATTTCGTTTGAATTATTGCCACACCGTTGTATTTGTCTGGGGTTTTTTCCTCTATGCAAGGTGTCAAGAATATAGAATATAGGAAACCTTCTCTTCCATATGCCATAAGAGCGTTCAACACAATTTCAATGTTTCTTGTTAATTGTTGCAACTACATAAAGGACTAATCATATAGCGTCTGCATTGGTAGCCACTGTCCGCCACTATAACCTGATTTCCAAATTCCCATTTTCAAACCTAGAACAGATTCTTAAATTGTTGAAAATTGTGGAATCATGATTTGATCCAGGTCACCTTGCAACTATGTCCATTATTTTGAGCTTTGGATTACACATGGTCTGCACGTTTAAGGAAAAACACCCTTTTCGCTTTCGAAATATTTCACCATTTGATCCCCCTAATAAAGTGTTTCCATATTTAAACGGTTTAAAGGGCAGAATACAGTCCTTTAACTTAAACCGCAAATTGAACTCAGTTTAAGGTTTAAACGAAACTGTGAAACCGAATAAATTGCTGAATTGAAGTTTAAACCGAAAGTGGAGTTTAAACGTCTACTGTGAAACTGGGGGTAAGTGTCGAGGCGCGATCGTCGCTTTTATAGTCCCAGCCTCGATCTCAAACATTCTCAAAAATACTCGAGTCGGCGCCTTTGATAAATAAAAAGCCGAAATTAAAAATAGAAATACAAACAATGCGGTGTAAACAATCTCGACTTTATCCAAGGTAGTCCACCAAAAAACTTGATGTACGCACGTAACCAGTAAGTAGTAAGGGTTTTTAGTCCCCATGCCCCCAACGGCGTTTTAGACTCATTATCGTAGGTATGCTAAACTCTAGCTTAACATTCAATTCAAAATAAGACCATCTTGTATATAATTGTAAGACATTTATTGTCTACTGCTGCTACTTTACCCTTTGGGTGCTATAAATATCATACATTGGGCCGTATTCATAAAAACGAAGGATATCCTCCCAAGTATAAGGTAGAAGTATAAGGTAATGCTTTAGTAAAATGTTGAAGATAAGCATTTCCTTCTTTTCATATTCATAATGATTACCTTATACTTGCGAGGATATCTTTCAAGCACAAGTAAAAGGTAGACTCGTCAGAACGCTGAATGACATGATAGATGCTCTCAATTTTTTGTTGTGCCAGCTGCCTTTCCTTCTCTTCGGCCAGTACTACTTCAGTTATCTTACGGATCACATCAAAAGGTTTTATTTAGTGAGTAGACGTATACCTTAGTGCTCTAAATATGCATTACTCTAGCACTGAAGAAGTTAGTGAAAATGAAACAAATGCTAGTAACGTCAGTTCATAGCAGAGGGTGTGTCCGATAATCCCGTTATATTGGAAAAATCTCAAGTGCCAAAAATAAAAAGAAGGAAGGATGAAGCAATCGGAGCACTCACCAATAAATACACAGCAACGTTTGGTAGGCCTGTTGATGCTAAAGGTTTGTTAAAAAAAATCAACAATATGAAGACAAGGTTGAAGAAAAAAACGGACTTGAACAAAACTGGGAATAAAGCGATTAAACTGTTAGATTGGGAGAAGCGTTTGCTAAAGGCTATGGAAGGTGACAGCAATTCAACTATTGGGAGAATCTGTGGAGCCATCCAGGTCGGTATTCATGAAGGCGAATCTATACAGCAAGAGAGAACTTCAACGCTTAGTTCTGTTACAGCACATGACGAGTGTTGTGCAAAATGAATACTATGAAAAGAAGTTGGAAATGATAAAGAAAGCTACACCAACAACTGTTAGCGATGGGGAACAATCGTACTTCAAATTGTAATCAAAACATAATTGGATTATATTAATTTTTTTTTTTAAATTTATTATTTTTGAAATGTATTTTTGGTTTAAAAAGACATCTTAAATTTTCACTTGAATTAAAATACATATCATTAATATTGTTTAATATAATTGTTTAATATAATACTCAAAATGCCACAAGCCGTAAAACTTAGTGAAAACAAGAAAATAATTAAACTCAAACTTAGCACTGGTTCTAATGAAACTGCAATGAAAATGTTAAAAAATTCCTTGAAGCTAAAAGGCACAGGCTGCTATATCCAACGAGACCTTAGCAAACAATCACAAATCAAACGCCGAATTCTACTCGGGTATCGAAAAGTCGTCAAAACAATCAAAAAACCAAGCGAAGCAGTATTGATTAAAAACAACAATTTATTAATTGGTAATAAAACATTTTATTTGGATAATAATAACAAACTTAAATATAATAATACAAACGGAGAAAACGAACTACAGAATACTTACGGAAAACTCAATTTTAATGCTGTCAACGAAATTATGTTGTCAAACAGACGTCAGCGCGAATGGCCCAAAACCAGATGCACCAGTGATGCCACTTTACACCGAAGGTCCGGAAGGTAGTAGTGTCATACAAAACTGAGAATTAGGCGTCGTCAGCTCAAACAAATTTATCTCTGCAAATATTTTATCTTACAATATATCTGGATTAAGTAATAAATTATTATTTGTAGATTTTTATTTAACTATGTTAAGAACTTTGAAATTTTATTTTTATTTGAAACACATTTAACAAGTGATAACTTAAGTAATTTTAATAAATATTTTACTGGCTTTAAGTTAATTTGGAGCGATGCAAGTAAAACCTACATAAAGGGACGTGCAAGTGGAGGCAGCCTGTACGGGATAAAAAAAAATCAGATTTAAAAACTTACGATTTTGATGAATTTGAAGGAACTATCGTAGTAAAATGTGTAACACAAAATAATAATATATATATCGTTCCATCATATATAAACTGCAACAAATGGACTTACGACTTTGAGAAGCTGTGTAATACAATGTCATGTTTAGCTAGCAAAAGCGTTATGCTGATTGGAGACTGGAATTCGAGAATAAGTAACTCACAAACCACTATAGTGCAAACTGTAACAAAACCTAGTACGAGTATATAGGGGAAGGCGGGGCATAATGATCACCCGTGGCAAAAAGGGCCCCCCTTTGTATTTTTATATTGAGTAAAGTGGCAACTTTGAAAAACAACCTAACTGCTCTGATATTTCACTCGCTATTTGGGGAAAACCCTTTTTTTAATTAAAGTGGCAGTTGCTTTGTGATTTGAGCAAAACAAGTTTTTGCATAGAGTTTATATTATTTTGAGGTGATTTAAAGTGTATTTTTTGGGAAACTGGTCAAGTGAATAATTGATTGTTTTTATTTCATTTCAAGGTAAGTGAATATAGTTTATATAAATTAATTTGTTTTTTCATTAAGGTTACATTTTTAACTTATTTTTTCAATGTGTATTTAATAAGAGGTTTGGGGCAGAATGGGCGAGGCATAATAGGCATATGTGCCCATTATGCCCCATTTACTTTCTACTAATGTAATTTGCATTTCTATTCGTTTCTATCAGTATTTTATATTGTTTTAGATGGTTCGAAATTACGTGAGGAAGATCAAGAGGCAAGAATGGAGCAAAGACAGTATGCTACGAGCTTTTCAAGATGTGAAGTCGAAAAAAATGAGCTGTAAGGCTGCTGCTAGGAATTATGAAATTCCTCGAAGCACATTGCAAAGATTTATAAAAAAAGCGGATCAAAACCCCGACCGTCCACTTCTTGTTACAAAAATGGGAAATTTTAAGCCCGTTTTTTCAGAGGACCAAGAAAAAGAGTTGGCAGAATATCTTAAAGACATGGAAGGGCGCTTATTTGGCTTTTCGATGAAAGAATTTCGTGAACTGGCGTATGAGCTGGCGGAAAAAAATGGGTTGACCAATAACTTTGATGCTGTGGGGTGCATTGCTGGAAAAGACTGGGCAAACAATTTTTTAAAACGAAATGCAACAATTTCATTAAGAAAACCGGAAGCAACATCTGCGGCTCGGGCTATGGGGTTTAACCGCGTCGCTGTCGAAATTTTTTTTAATTTACTGGAGGAGTGCATCGAAAAATATGGATTTTTGTCAAACAAGATATTTAACGTAGACGAAACTGGGATCACTACCGTTGCAAAGAGCCTGGGAAAAATTTTGGCAACTAAAGGGAGGAAACAAGTGGGATCGTTATCTTCTTCAGAGCGAGGGCAACTCTTAACCGTGGAAATTTGTATGAGCGCCGATGGGTCATATATGCCACCAATGTTTATTTTCCCTCGAAAAAGAATGAAGGCGGAGCTGATGGATGGAACACCGCCCAATTCAATGTAACAAAAATGGATGGATAACAAAGGATCTGTTTTTGAAATGGTTCAAAAGATTTGTTGAATGGTCACGCGCAACCAAAGACCAACCTGTTTTGTTACTTTTGGATGGTCATGCAAGTCATGTAAAAAGCATTGAAGTCATCGATTTTGCAAGGGCTAGTGGTGTTGTTATGCTCTGTTTTCCACCACACTGTACTCATCGATTGCAACCCTTGGATGTGAGCTTTATGAAGCATTTGAGCTCATATTATGGAGACGAAGTGAAGAAATGGCTCAGACAACACCCTGGAAGAACGGTAACACACTATCAGGTAGGACAATTGTTTGGTAAAGCCTATTTAAGATCTGCTACAATGCCAGTTGCGATAAACGGCTTTCTGAAGACCGGAATATGGCCGATAAACTCAGATATATTCGAAGACCGTGACTTTTTGCATTGCGAAACCACGGACATGCCACAAGAGGAGCAACCCACCGTTCTGGAAGAAACAACTTTTGATGGCCCATGTTCACAGACTTCACAAGTGCCACCAATAGACTCATCAACCACTGATCCCTTGATGATAACAGAAGCTCCAATAACAGCAATGACGGCAATGAATGATCCATCCACGCCATCATCTTCTCCCAAATCCGTTATACTGACGCCAATGTATGCATCTCCAGACCCTGTTTTGGCAACTAACGATGCGCCAACGCCCTCAACTTCTTTCCATAATTCTTCACCATCTCAGATCGTAGCAGTTCCCAAAGCACCGAAAAAGAAAAGAAATTCTAAACGCCGAGGAAAAACAGCAGTCATAACGAGCTCTCCATACAAAAAGCAGTTAGAGGCCGAAATCACCAAGTCCAAGCCCCCCACTGTGAAAAAGAAAAAAAGAATCACCAAATTAAAAAAACACAGGAGGGAAGAAAGTTCAGAGAGCGAAGAAGACGAGGAGTGCTTGTATTGCGGGTATTTATACTCCCAGTCCACAGAGGGGTGGGTTTCCTGTAGAGCTTGTGGCAAGTGGGCTCATTGTTCTTGTGCTGGAGAGGATGATATTGACGATGAATCTACACACATATGCTCGCGTTGCAATCCAATTTAGGTCCGTGCCCATCATGCCCCACCTATGCCCATTGTGCCCCAGCAACGGGGCACAATGGCCAAATTGAATGATTTATTTAAAGTACAAAAAAATACTAAATTATTTATTTTTAACAAACTGTATTGTTTATTCGTATTCCTTAATAAACTTTCTTTCAAATAACAGTTCTTCTGATATCCCCAGACTATTTTTGGAGTTTTTATTAATAATAATCCTTAAAGGGACCGTTATGCCCCGCCTTCCCCTAGGTATGCTGTAACAATAGGGTATCTAAAGACATAATATGCAATTAAAATGGAACAGATGTACTACAGCTGCTCCAAATGTATGATCTTTTTGTGTTAAACGGCTGTACCGAAGGTGATAGAGAAGGACATTACACATTTGTAGGAGGGCAAGGCAATTCAGTTATTGATTTTTGTGCTGTAAACAACGACTGGACTGGGAAAATTAAAAAAATTGAGGTACAATGCAAAACTTTTTCGGATCACATGCCAATCGTGGTTGAAGTTGATGGTGAAACACCCTCCCATCACAAAAACCTGCCCCTGCTACCTAGACTTAAATGCAAATCCGAAAAAACAAATACCTACCACCGGTTATTAGACAGCTTGCTCTCAGCAAATAATTCGATACCTGAAGAAACAGAAACACTTGCAAATCAAATAACTTGTTGTATAAGAAGTACTGCATCGAACAACATTTCAAAGATAAGGTCACCATTCAAATAAAAATTGTTTGATAGAGAATGCATAAATGCTAGGAAGAAATCATTTGCCCTTTTGCGTGTCTGGAGAACTTGTAATGACCCTGATGTTAAAAAGTGGCATAACCAAGTGAATACCCACTACAAAAATCTATGCCTAGCTAAGAAAACTGATTTCGATAATCGGCAAGCTCTCTTACTTAGTCAAACAAAGTCTTCGAAGGACTTCTGGAGAATAGCAAGGGAGATTAATGGTACAGTTTATCAAATAGGTACAGGAGTATATGCTGATGATCTATCCATATATTTTAAACATCTTCTACTGGATAACTCAAACCTGTTTTTCTCGTATGCCGACCCGCTCATTTTCGACGATTCCCTAGATGGTGAGGTAACAACTGACGAAATTAATGCTGTTATCATGAAATCCAAAAATGGAAAGGCGCCAGGCGAAGATGGGATTCCGTACGAATTCCACAAAAATGCTAGTCCAACCTTAATCAACTATTTGAAAGTTCTCTTCAACAGTGTGTTCTCGAGTGCAGACATCCCTTCATCGTTTAAGAAGTCTGTAATATTCCCCATCCACAAAAAGGGTTCGCTGGAAAACGTAGAAAACTACAGGGGAATCTCATTCATGAATGTGTCAGCCAATATATTTTGTGGCATACTTGTAGGACGATTAGAAAAATGGGTAGATGAAAAAAATATTCTGACAGAGCGTCAAGCTGGATTCAGAAAAAAACTTTTCAACCGTTGACCAAATATTCACATTATCTTCGATTATAAGAGCCTTTCAAGCCAGAAAAAAGAAAATGTATAGCTTTTTTGTAGATTTCAATGCAGCTTTTGATCTTGTTAGCCGATGCGCACTCTTCTATAAACTATCTCAGTTGGGTATCTCTACAAAATTTCTTAAGACCATTAAAAAAATGTATGCCGAAACAAGTACAGCAGTCTGGGATGGAAAGGATTTCTCAGAATGGTTTTAAACACAAACTGGTGTATAGCAAGGATGTCCTCTTAGTGCCTTATTGTTTTCTCTATTTATAAACGACATAGAAAAAGATTTACCTGGTGGAGTACGAAATGCTAGTATCGTGGTCAATGTCTTGTTATATGCCGATGATGTTGTTCTACTCTCTGAATCTCCTGAAAATCTCCAATTGATGATAAATCGTCTAGCCAGCTACTGCAAAAAATGGGGACTAACCATCAACACCGAAAAATCTAAAATTATGGTCTTTTCCCGGTCACCACGAGTGCAAAGTGGAAATAGATGGTTTTACAATGGAAGTCGATTAGAGATTGTGAAGGAACTCAAATATTTAGGAGTGAAACTGAACCCAACCTTAGAATTTGGTAATCATCTAACGGATAAAATAAAAAAATGTTTTTACAAACAAACGGATTCTCCTTTCAACGAAATACAGAATATTCGATTCAGTTGTCAAATCAACTCTTTGTTACGCCTCTCAAGTTTGGAGATCAGACGAGTACGAACTACACAATCTATTTGGAAAAGGGTCTTCCAATGCTTTTTACAAGCACTCTCAAATCGCAAGCGGATTACATCATTAAATTAGGTTCGTATCCAGACTCCCGAATAACAAAAAAAAAATGCTATCTTATGAATTAAGAAAGAAGGACTGGTGGGCGTCAAGATGGTTAAGAATTGGAAACGCGTGTGGAGAAACTATTTCATTCGATCTAAACAACCTGAACAACTTAAAGAACCAACTTTATCGAATAATAAATAAAAATGAAGATGCTATTCGTGTGCGATTTATAAAGAAAGCTCGTGAATCAGATACCAGAGTATTGTATTCTCACTTGAACTTCAATCTAAAGGATAAGAACTATTTCAATGACTTACTCAACTATAGTGAAATATCTCTTATTTTCAAAGCAAGATGCGAGTTGATTGGTTTAAATGGCAGCCCATATAATGGAAGCTTCAACCAGTTTTGTTATATTTGCAACTTAAAAGCGAAAGAAGACTGCTTTCAAATTATTAGTGTTTGTCCAATCTACCACCCATATCACAGAATCCGTCGTATTCGGAATTCCGTTACGAAGGATCCAAAATTTTGTGGTAACAAACACATAAATGTCAAAATCTTAATTAATTAGGATTCAGTCAAACCATTTTCCAAGAATCTCAAAATTTTTAGCAAATATTTCCACTATGATGGATTCTGTAAGAATATCTTTTTTAGTTTGTAGCAAAATTCCGAATCCGACGGATTCTGTGATAAGGGGGTATAAACCACAAAGACTAGCTTACTTCAGAAAAAAATTACTTACCATGCAGGAGACAATACAAATTCTGAACGAGTGTGATTGGAAAAAGTTATTTTATTATATTAAATCCATCTACAAATACAGGTCGCTATTAATAGCAGAGTATGATTGATTAAGTTTATTAAAAAAAAAATAACTATATTGTTAAAGTTACAAATGTACATGTATAAGCATTTTGCTAACCAAGCTGACGGCTAAGCCATAGCTTTAAAATTTATTCTTACTTGTAAAATGTAATAAGAAAATGTTAAATAAATGAATTTCTTACTACTTCTTTCTTACTAATACTCAAGTTTCTTCGGATTTCTTGTCCTTGAAGGCGAAAACGTAGTTCATTACTGTTGTTGTTATCGAAATGATGATTTGCATCTGTATGATTTTCTTGTAGTGCCTCTTCAACAGGTTCGAAATCAGGATCGTCTAAATTTTTAGCGATATTATGGAGAACGACACAGGCAATTATTATTTTTGGTATATTTTCCAATTTCACCCGACAAACGTACTGTAAGATAGGAAACCTGCGTTTCACTTGTCCAAAACATCGTTCAATAATTACTCTTTCTTTTTTCAAAAGCTTATTATATTTTTCTTCCGCACCAGAAGTAGAATTTTCATATGGAGTCATTAGGCATGGTTCTATCCCATATCCGCTGTCACCAGTGAGCACACCATTGTTTTGATTTCTTAATTTCAGACACACTTGTGAATTTTTCCATATTCTCGAGTCATGTACGGATCCAGGCCAACTAACGTCAACACTAGTACAAATTTCTTTGGCATCACAAGTGGCTTGAACATTCAGAGCAGCTTTACCTTTTCGATCAATGTTCTCATCTCCATAGAGTTTTGGTTTCAGTATCCCTACGTGGGTACAATCGATTACGCCAATAGATGTAGGAAACTTAAACTTCCTTTGCCATAACTCTTTTGCTTCCGTTATTTCACTATTGCTAGTTGGAAACTTGATCCAATCGGTTGCATGTGCAACTATGCTGTCAACTACTGCATTCACAGTCCGAGATACCGTAGCTTGACTAACACCAAGTTCTTTACCGATACCTTTCTGATAACCAGGATCACTGAGATATTGCAAACACACCTTCATTCTATGGGCAGTGGACAAGGCACCTCCACGAGTTTCTTTATTCGTACCTAAAAACCTGTCCGCGAGCCACTGTAAATTTCTCTCTTCAAAACGGTATAAATCTTTAAAATCACGAACAAGTGTAGATAAGCGCGGCTTATAATATTTTTGCATCCCTCACATGCACAACATCTGCCATGGCGCTGAAAATCGGATAACACCACCGTTTACTACCGAGATGAGTCTGCTACTGATCTAACTCAGACTTTTTGAAGGATTTGCTTTTTATTTGAAGTAAAAGGTCAAGTTTATGCATACCCATTTACTTTTATGTGAATAAAAGGATATGCTTTTACTCGGAAAGTATAAGGTTCTGCTCGTAATTATTATGAATATAAACAGAAGGATTTGCTTCATATTTTGCAAGTATAAGCATATCCTTTTCTTTATGAATACGGCTCATTAAAGTGCCCAACGCACGCATTAAGATGAGAACGGATCCAAATGTCATACATTCTGTAGCCTCATAGAAGAACGAAGAAGCTGATTAACATAATTAAAAAGCTTAACGAACTCCATTTACCTTAAGTAAGTTTGATAGTGTGTCGAAGGTACATACGCTATCTAGCATTCTTAAATGTTCACTTAGGCTAGAAGTTGAAAGTATTACATAAGTACATAAGTCCTTTTATTTCTATATTTCGTGCCAAAAACGAAACGTTTACACAATCAAACCCCATAGCACGCATGTATTATCATGTTAACAAGATGCAAATGTGTTTCGGAATAATTGCTTTATAATGCCAGAATCTTATCGAAAAAGAGGTATCGGCGACACGACAGAACCTAATTGCAACAAGGTCTGTGTAGGTGTTCAGCGTAGATGGAAAGATATTTCGACTGCCAAGGGATGAAGGCATTAGAATTGCCAATTAGTATCTCGAGAGCGAACATTGCTGTTGATTGCCAGCGAATTCTGTAAGAAGATGTAAAGGGGCCCTTACACGGTCAATCGGTCGACATCATACATCGTGTATGTGTGGATTGACGCTACCCCTTACACAGCGGGTGGAAATAGTACAGTAGTGGTGTATTCGCTTACGGAATGGAAGGTCGTGCGTTCGAATCCCGGCCAAGTCCACTACTTTATACCGAATACATGAAATCGTAATCTCCCTAAGTAACCTAGACACCAAACGTGGAGAAAAAAAACCCTACAACTGCACCCAAACAATTCTTTCCTCTATCTCCATATTCTTTTTAATACCAAGTAGCTTACACTGTGTTCTTAGCATTATAAGGGTACTGTAACAACAGAAAAATTCCCTTTAGCGTAAGCAAATTATAAAAAAAAAAAAAGTTCAATCGATTGACGTCAATTTTTTTATTTTTTGTGAGTTTTCGTGGTGTACGGATGTGCGATGAGTGAAACGGACGATTGTATTGCATATATTGCTCTTGCAATATATTCTTGAATTGTACTGCGAGATGCACACGGATAATCGCTGTCTTTAACGAAACGAATTTTATTAAAATATCTAAGAGTTGGTTCACTGAAATTATTAACACCGGATCCGCTTTTGTTTAATTCATTTAAACGTTTTAGCTCGCGCGGAAAATTCGTTCTCAACGTATTTATTTTTCTGGTGACATCCGCTTTTTGTGCATCACGATACTTTTCTTTATACTTTTGCAGTAAAACTTCATAATGTTGCATTTTTTGTTTCGGTCGCAATAATCTTTTCCTTTGACATCCCATAAACTCGGTAATGACCGATAGGTTTCAATTAATTCCGATACAAATGCTCGGTCTCCATCGTCCTATAATTTTCCGCTGGCGCCAGACATGTTTTCGCTTCCGTGACACGAGACACAATGAAGTAAGTACGTCAATCCAACCCTTACACATATCAATCAGCATGACGTTCATCATGCAAAATTAAACTTGCTTTGATTTTCGTCAATCAGACTTCACCAAATGTGACACATACATTTTCACAAACACATGCTAGTGATTGATGTCATTCGATTGACAGTGTAAGGGCCCCTTTAAAGTTACATCTACAGGTCGTTTCATCTGGAGATTTCGGTGCTCTTACTTCCGCAAATTTGTTTATAGACAAATTATTAAATTTCGCTACAAGGAATTTCCTCGTGTTGTTATCAGTTTCATCGCACTTTGACTAGGGAACAACAAGACAGGCGGCGGAGAACATATGGTTGGTACGGCAGACTCTGCTCCATTGTTTTATTTTGCTGTCGGTATTCGTACGCGTCTTTGAAGTCAGTGCTTATGGTTATGGCATTCGCAATTGAACAGTGTACACACATATTCAGAGATACGTACAGATAAGGTTGTTTACCAGGAATTAAAATCACAAAACGACACTCCAACCTACACGACACAGGGTACGGATACAAATAGAGCAAAATATGACTATTCATAAGTATCCGTCCTGAGAGGGTATTTAAGAGAGTTGAAGCTTCCCCGGCCAGCTAGTGTCAGAATTTGAATGAACAGATGCGGGTATAAGGCAAAAGATTATACTTATACAATTCGAGTACCATACTCGTATCAGATCTTTTGCAGTGTTAACGTGTTATCTGTATCACATAGTGCTATTAAGTGAGTGTACGAGTATCTTCATCCGGTTAATGTGATAATGAGAACAACCTACCAGATAAACAAAGATACTCGAAAGATATTAGTATTTCACGAAAATCTTCAGAGAGATACGTGTTCAACGTAGCGTTGGATTAGGATCGCTTTCTTGGAAGTGCAAGTGAAATTAAATTATATCTTCTTAGTTATATCAGCTAAAGAGGATGGTGATGGCTACTGAAACCACAGGACTTTTGTCTGGATGTGTTGTTGACATGACCGGACAGAGGGAGCAATACGAAACCTTGGGTGATTACCAGTAAGATTAACTTTGATGTAAACGTTTATATTGTTTCAATGAGATGATAATGTGGTTGCGGATATTGTGGGTATACTGGGGTTGGAGATGAGTTATATCTGCCGGCCGGCAACGCTTTGAACTATCGTCAATAGATATTTGTTATTGGTTATTAATTTTTGGAATACAAAGGCTTTCCTTGGTATGGAGGTAGGTCTTATCACTCTGCTTTAAAATAGGACGCTTTGAAACACTTAGCACTTTGTTCTCTTAGGAAAATAACAACAATAATATATGTACGCAACCCACTCACAAGGAGAATCAAATAACACCTAACTTCGTCAACTACTTCACCAAGGAAATAATTTCTGCCTGGTTTGCCAATGGACAAATTCCGAGACTAAGTGCTCCAGGATTTATGAACTAAAAAAAAAACTTATATATCGCAACACAACGTAACCAACTCTTTTAGGAAAGCAAACCCATGTTAAGAAAGCAGACATAAGTGTCCCCAACATGTTTTTTGCCCGTTAATTTTCATAAGTCTTTGGTCAAAAACTGCTTGCATCTTTGACTGTTTGAAGTGCTTGTATTCACAAATATGTTAAACACGAGTATGCCAATTAAAATTTATTATAAGTCGAGTCAAGTGTGTTTATGTTTCCGAAAGAAAAAAAAGGCTGCATAAAAGTTTTTTTTTAGTTTTCTTCCTGCCTAATATTAACACAACTTTTTGTTTAGCAAGTCTAGTCCGAATGAACACGTGTCCAGCGGTCATGAATTGATAATTGGGGACACAACATCACGAAGCAATAACCCTGATCCAATACATATCATATAGCCGATACATCACCTACTTAACGGGCTTCCGCTCCGTGAAGAGTCCTTGCGTTGTCTGCGATTCCGGGTACGCTTCTTCTATTTGTCCAGGCCAAGCGCTCTGACATCCACGATGGCATAGTATTTAAAACGAAAGATCGGTTTTGTTTGACTTCTCAAACCTGGGGCTGGAAATCGAAAAAGCTCTTGGCCGGAGCATTATTGTCCACTCTCGCTCGAGGTGGCCGAGCCGATGTAGTCGACGTTACTTAACAATTTGGACTACATCCACACCATAAAACAGAGTTCGCGTTTGTAACTTCTCCTCCATTCGCCCTCCTCGCCGATGGATTATTTTTCTTCCGGAAAAACCCAATATAAGCTCCCCTTTCCTACTTATCTTTCGCCACTCAGATTCGAAAAGTTCGATAGAACATGCATTGTGGGCACAGTGGCGCAGAGATAAGTGTGTTGGAGTACTAAACTAAGTAGGTTCAAACCCCGCCGGGACAAGTAACGTCTAAAAGTTTTTTCCGCTGACCCACCTCTTGCGAACGTCTGACAAACATCCAAGATTATCAATTGGCATGAGAAGCTTCTCAAATTCGACGCTCGGATTCGGCTTAAAATTGTAGGTCCCTTGCACTTCGCACAAGAAAACTGGTTTTAGAAGCTAGGTTTTAGGCCCTGTGTGGGCCGTTAATGCCTAATATTTATTAATGTTATGTTTTACCGCATGCATTTCGTCCTTTGAGTCGGTAGTTTTGAACCCATTTGTCAAACCCAAGTAGCAACGTCTTCCTAGGGTAATTCTCCGTCGGATCTTCAGGAAGGTATCATTCGAGAAGCTGATCTCTCAAGCCTCTACCACTGCAGGCTGGAACGGCCGATAATGTCGATATCGTCCGCATATACCAGTAGCTGAATTGATCTTTTTGAAGGTATTACATTAATGCCTGCGCACTATATTCTCTGCAACTAGAGGTCCGCTCGCGTACTTTATGTGTAGAGAAATGAAAACTGTCAAATCTCCAAAATCGAGAGAGAATCCTCTCATTTCTAAGAAAAGTACGCGAACGCTTTTGTGTAAAAAGGTGAAAAACGTCTTAGTTTGGCTTGAAAAGAAGCAACCGCTGTTTTTTTTATGTTGGCAATCTTATAGGGTTTCATCATTTGACAGTTTTCATTTTTTTACCAGCTGAAATTTTGTGTGAAGAAAAATGAACGAAAGGATATTTTCTTTCGTTCATCTTTTTACCATTTTCTCAGTACGCGAACGCGTTTGTGTAGTTTTGCACGAAAGTTTATATAAATTTCCGTTTGCATATTAGTTCGCGAACAGACCTCAGATTGAAGAAGTTACATATCAGCGCAAATGGTATTTCTCGGCTTGATCGTTTGTCTTTTCCAGGATTTGCTTCAGTATGAAAATGTTGCCAGAGCCAGTCCTGAACACGAGGAAAGTCGACTTCGTAATTGCGTTTCAGCCGAAGCGAAGAGTCGAAGGACAACCATCGCTCAAATTCATCAAAACTCCAGTGCGAGTTATACCAAAAGCCACATCTTCTTAAACGTGAGATAGATTTGATTGTGCAACCCATGATGTAAACATCAAGCGGCGGGATGTTCAATAATACATCTAGGCCGGCGACAGGCGTGCTGGGGAAGGCCTAATGCAGCCGAGACATACCTTCCTTTGGAGTTTGGCGAAAGCAGCAGTAACGTATTTACGTGAAAGCTTATTCCACCAAACAACCGAAGGGTATGCTAGAAATGGTCTTATCATAGCCGTATAAATCCATAGGACTCTTTTCGGTGATAAACCTCATGTCTTGCCGAAAATTCCCTTGCCCTGCCAGAAAACCGACAGCGCCTTGGCAGTCTTCAGCTCAACATGCTAGGAACAAAGATGTTTACTATCCATAATGACTCCCAGATATTTTGCTTCATTGGAGAGTTGGATTGTGAGGCCTTTCCGCACTGACTGAGTCAACCCGATCAGCTTCCTCCTTCTCGTAAAGACAACAACCTCAGTATTAAGAGGATTGACCGAGAGCCCATTCCTAATGCACCATTCGTCGATCACGTCTAGGGCCACCTGCGCCCTGGCGCAGACAATCGTTATGCATGAGCCAACATGCACGATTCAACAGAGAGTCAACCAGCATGCACCACAACTGTGGAGACAGAACGCCGCCTTGCGGGCAGCCTATTTTTACCCCCGCCATAACTTAACGGCCACAATCCGCATCCGCAACCCACGTTCTATTCATTGGCATTGCTTTAATCCACAGCACTAATGATTCGTCTACGCCATGTTGTCTGGCAGAGCTGGACATGCTGTCAAAAGTCGCATTGGCGAAAGCACCCTCAATATCGGTGAAAATGCCCATCGTGTATTCTTTCATGTCAAGTGCGCCCTTAATTCTACCAACTAGATTTTGGATCGCAGGATTTTTCGCGTTGATAATCTTGTTGCATCTGAAATAGTGGGTGCAATGGTAAAGCAGTTCTGCGCACGTGAAGTTCGACCAGCCTTTCCATGCTTTTCAGCAAGAAGGAAGTCAGACTGATTGGTCTGAAGCTCTTGGCGAGTGAGTAGTTATTTCCGCCAAATTGTTGGTATAAATGCCAATCTAACTGTACGCCAGGGTGTTGGTATGTATGCCAGTGCTAGGACAGCGGGGAAGATTCTCTTCAAAGTCGGTAGCAACTGGTTTGTAACTTGTTGCAGCATGGCTGGGTATATTCCGTCCGTGCCAGGTGACTTAAAGCCGTCAAAAGACGCAAAAGCGTATTTGATGGAATCGTTCTTTACTACAGCATTCGCAATATACCAGCTACGCCAAGTTGTAAGCCACACTGGTACGAGTCGATTAGTGTGTTTCAGAACGGCGGGACACGTTTACACAGTACGTTGGAGAGGATCGTATATACGACATTAGGCAGCGATATGCCTCGATAGTTCTTGCAAATGTACGATCGCCTGTCTTGTATATGGAGCTTATGTAGCTGATAGTTCCGTCATGAGGCATGCTTTCTTCTACCCACACTTTGTTAGTAAATGGGCATGCGCCATACTTAAATATAACCTCGATATTTGAAAAGCGCTGGTAAGCCTTCATAGCCTTCTGCCTTGTTGTTCTAGAGCTGTTTTTTAAAGGAAATGATTTTTATTTTGCCCTATCACCCTCTCTAATTGTTGACCATTTAGCACGTGTTGGAAAGCTTTATAAACACACCTCCTATTCCCTGCACTTCGGTGACAAGCATTTCGTCGCTGTTTCGAAGAGCCTGCGATCCGGTCTGAACTAGGCAGTTGCTTTGCTTTCTTGTAAAACCTCCGGATGTTGTATCGATCGCGATGCTCTTCAATTTCCTTGAGCTGGAAGGCTGCGTACGCACCTTCCTTTCTACCCAGGATCTTCCGATACATCAACAAAACCAAAACCTATTATTTTATATATTGGTCCGTTTATTTTATAAATATAACCACTTTCTTCTTTTCCTTTCAGAAAAATTAAAAGTTTAAGCTTCGAAGAGCTAATGCCATACCAATACGACCCTTTGTGGCAGAGCTTGAGACGAGCATTTTTTTTTTCGTTCTGGATATCCTTAATAATTCTATTTGCTAGCGCGTGCTTCCTTTCAGTTGTACAACACGGATCATGTTCCGCAATGGAGGACTCAAGTGTAGTAACAACGACTTCAAATTATTCTGGATCTAGCAGTACAAAAATGCCTTTACAATTAAATACAAAATAAAAATGTGATAAAAAAATAATAATTCAATAAATAATTTTAAAAATATCTACTCCTTTTTCAAGTCTATATTTGTTTATCAATATTTACATGGGATCGCCTTTGACAAAAAATTTAATTGTGATAACAATTAAAGCTGTCAATTTTATCACTTCTCAATGCAGTACAATGAACTTCGGATTTGTAAAAAAACTGTTCCAATTTTTGAATGCTATTGCATCATCAATGCATTATCTGTTTTTGAAATAATAACTGTATAAAGTAATCAGTAAACGATGGGTACCCTTATGTTATGAACATATACAAAGTAAATGAAATGAATCGCAGACAATGAACAACAAAATGATAGTCCCACTTGCAAAGAATGGGATAGCAATGCAAATTTGATATTATGGGTCAAGGTAAAGTCGATTGCAATGCAGTTGCTGAGAGTCAGGCCACTTGTTGACTCGTCAACCCCAATAGCAAAATATGCCGGTAAAAAGAATTGATGACCAAAACCTGTGAAACCAAAGAAAAAACTCAGCCCTTGTGGTGGATTTCAATATTTTATTTTTTGGGAATCAGATTACGAATATAAAGGTTATGCACTTCAAATACATAAAGACACTTTTTTTTTGTTTTTTATATCCTATTCTAAGGGTATATTAATTTTGACGCATAGTTTGTAACATACCTTAATATTGCCCGTAGACCCCTAAAAGTTACTATATTTATGATCAGCATCGATAGTAATGTCGATCTAGCCATGTCCGTCCGTCCGTCTGTCGGCAAAAATTAGGCCTTTAAACTGGACCTAGAGAGTGAAAATTTTAACCATATACTCTCTAGGGTCCCGAAATAATCAAGTTTACGAATTTTTGAAATCC
Organism: Portevinia maculata; assembly: GCA_949715645.1. Lineage (NCBI taxonomy): Eukaryota > Metazoa > Arthropoda > Insecta > Diptera > Syrphidae > Portevinia > Portevinia maculata. The sequence continues at coordinate 394,774,454 of OX454525.1, read as the reverse complement.
ACGCCCACAAACTCAAAAAAACAAATTTTTGGAAAAAATTGAATTTTGAGCTAGAAAGCTGAAATTTTTTGTATATGATCTATGGCTCCTAAAACTGATCGGGAGCCAAAATTTTTAAAATCCGCCCACAATTAAATAAAGCAATTTTTTTGAAAATCCAAAGTTTGAGCTAGGGAGCTGAAATTTATAATATACACTCTCTAAGGGACTTAACAAATCATCTTTTAATATCAATAATGTTAATTAAAATTGTGACTCCGATTTGCTCGGAAAGTGTAAAAAGCGTTTCAAACGCATCTGTTTCGTCATAAATATTGATTTGCTTTTCACGTTTATTCGTATGATTGACACTCATTATGTTAATCTTTGGTCGCCGTTGTAATGACCCAAGGTGTTGTGTTTACATCCGTTCTAATGTCTCTTTCGCCAAACACATTTGCATAGCTTCCCCAACAACAAGCATTAGCTATGAGAGTGTGATTTGGGGAAAGAGACCAATTCTTACAGCTGCCTTTGGCGATTAAAAAAGCTCTCGGTCATTTGGATCATGAACGCAGAGAACACTACACCTTTGGGAAAACAATAAGTATCTCTTGTAAAATAAATTAAAACATAAAAAAAAAAAAACAAAAAAAAACTTTAAATTGTGGTTTGATCCAAATCATAATGGTCCTTCGATTGTAGCCGAATTTCTTTATTGAGTCCAGCTTATTAAAAATTTACAAATTCGTATTCTTTTGGCATTGTTTGTGTGCCTTTTTTGTGACTTTCTGGGAAAATAAAAACCTCGTGTGTGAAATATCAATGTGCTGTGCTTAGGCGGAAATAAACTGATTGTTTTTCAATTTCAATTTCTCGTGGCAGAGCTTCTTTCCATTATAGCACGTAGACTATAATTGGTAAAAGACATTTGGCTGCATTTAAGTCAGCATAGTTCCTGGGGTGTTCTTGGACTTTTTATTTCCTTGTGAAAGCATTTTCGTTTCTTTTTGCGCTTGATTTGCGTACAAAATGAATGTGCTAAAACAGAAGCGCGGTAATGCTAAAGCATGTTTAACACGTGCGGTGGAATTCGTATCCATCATAGAAGATGCAACAAGTCTTGAGATGCTCGAAATACGCTTGAGCAGAGTTGTTGAAGCATGGGGTGAATTTTCTTCGCTTCATTACGAGTGCCTGAAAGACGTGGAGGAAAACGAAATTGAAGAATTTTATAATGATTTCGGTATATATGAAAAAAAATACTTCGAAGCGCATGCGGGCTTAAAAAAAGCCATTCGAGATAAACAATCGGGCGATAACACAAAATCTGACCTCAATAATTTGTTTTTAGAACGCATGGCTAATCAGCAAAACGAGTTTCTTAAAGGCTTAGATTCTTCATCGAAAGTTTCTGACAAAATTAACCTGCCTCCAATGGTGATTCCTAACTTTTCGGGTGACTACAAGGAGTGGCCATCCTTCCGCGATTCGTTTTTGGGTTCCGTCGACAATAAACCAAATCTATCATCAACCCATAAATTCCACTACCTTAAATCTTTCTTGAGTGGAACGGCTGCCGATCTTATTCAACACATCAAAGTGTCAGACGCCAACTATTCGGAAGCTTGGGATAGGCTCGAGAGGCGATTCGATCGTGGCAATTTAATTGTACAATCGTTTGTACACATGTTTCTGTCGCTCCCATCGATAAGCGTTTCAAATGCGCAAACACTTCGCAACATCACCGACGGTGCAGATGAAGTGATTCGTGGTTTAAGTGCGTTAAATAAAACCGGCCGTGACCCGTGGCTAATATACATTTTGCTTAATAAACTCGATAACGATACCAAGCATGCTTGGGCGGAACAAATTGGCTCACGAGAAGACAGTTGTATACAGGACCTAATTGATTTCCTTGAGGTTCGGTGCGATGCATTGGAGGCGTGCCAGTCCCTCAACCGCCCGACCACATCGCGTGGAAAGCAATCCGGGCAAATTAGAGCACTTTTAGCAAAAAATCCAGACAACAAATCGCGTTGCCCTATGTGTAAAGATTTTCACCAATTGTATCAGTGCACTCAGTTTCTAGAATTGGATATTCCTTCACGTAGAGACTTTACGAAATGCAATAACATCTGCTTTTGTTGCCTGCGGTCAGGTCATTCGTCAAACAAATGTATGTCATCGTTTCGTTGTCGCGTTTGCAAGGCTCGCCACCATCACCTTGTTCACCAAGATGACCCAAACAGTAGTTCTGTACCTGGAACTTCACCAACACCTCCAAGTTTAATTTCGCCATCGGCCGCTTCGTCATCCTCGAACTCTGCATCTAACCCTCCTGTTATTGCTCCTTTGGTTAACAACCATTCGCTGAAGTTAAGCCTTCGTGTGCAGACTATTCTGCCAACCATTCTTGCTCAACTTCAAAATTATCGGGGTCAGCTTGCTGATGTTCGTGTTCTGTTAGACACGGGGTCTCAATCATCGTTCATTTCGGAGTCGTGTGTTCAAAGACTGGGACTTCCACGCGCACACGCTCGGCTCCCAGTTATGGGATTATGTTCGACCGAAGCAGGATACACAAAGGGGTGTGTATCCTTAAATCTTGTGTCTCGTAACAATCGTTCCAATTTATCAGTCGATGCTTTCGTGCTGGGGAAACTAACGTCGAATTTACCTGCAAATTCTTTCGACGCCTCGACTTGGGAATATATTCGGAGGTTGGATCTGGCTGATCCTACATTCAATCTCTCGGGTGCGGTTGACATTATCCTTGGAGCTAATAAGGTCTGGTCCATTTTGAAAGGAGAGCAGGTGTTTGGACCTCAAGGAAGACCAATAGCTCAAAATACCTCGTTCGGCTGGGTCATATCCGGGGAGTTATTTGGATCAGATCAGGAGTGCGGGATGTCTTCGTTTCATTCGGCGGTTGATGTAGATGTTCTGTTACAACGATTTTGGGAGCTGGAAGAAGTCCCTCCCCAATCATCCCGTAATGTTTTCAACGATCCAGCGGAGGAACATTTTCTAAAAACATTCTCTCGCGCTTCGGACGGAAAATACGTTGTGTCTCTCCCGTTTAAAACTCCGGAGCCAAGGTTCGGTGATACTTTGCAGTCAGCAGTGTCACGATTGCATTCCATGGAGCGTCGGTTTCGAAGTAACTCAGATTTGCAACAAAAATATTCGAACTTTATGGATGAGTATATCGAGCTCGGCCATATGGAACTGATTCCCCGCGATGAAATTTATAACGACCATTCTCGTCAGTTTTACCTTCCCCATCACGCTGTACTCAAACCAGACAGCTCGACGACAAAACTCCGCGTTGTGTTCGATGGCTCGGTGAAGGATACAAACGGACAATCGTTAAATAGCCATTTATTGATCGGGCCTCCAATACAGCGCGATCTCATTGGTGTGTGTTTGCGTTTTCGGCAGCATCGGTTCGTTTTTACTGCCGACATTGTTAAAATGTTTCGACAAATATGGATATCCGGTAAGGACTCTGACTATCAGCGCATCGTTTGGCGTCAATCTCCAAGTCATGATATTCAACACTATCGGTTAAAAACTGTAACGTACGGTACTGCGTCGGCTCCGTTTTTATCGGTTCGGGTGTTGCAACAGATCGCGGATGATTACAAATCAAAATATCCAAACGCTGCTCGGATTTTGCTCAACGATGTCTATGTAGACGACGTTATGACTGGAGCAAACTCAATCGAACGTTTGTTAAATCTGCAATCTGAACTGATCGCGTTACTCTCTGAAGCCCGCCTACAACTAAGGAAATGGAGTTCCAATTGTTGGACACTTCTTGCTCAGCAAGAACCCGAGGATTGTGAATATTCCTTCGTCGATACGGAACGTTCGCAGTCACTAATTAAAGTGCTAGGGATGTATTGGAATCCTGCAGCCGACTTCTTTTCCTATCGTTTGACCCTACCTAACCCCCGTCCTTCACTCACGAGACGAACTTTACTATCTGAAATAGCACGAATTTTTGACCCGTTAGGACTCCTTGCTCCGTCGGTTATCCTTTTTAAAATCATGTTTCAAAAACTTTGGACTTCTGAGTTGAAACTAGGTTGGGATGATCCCCTTCCCTCTGAACTCTCTGAACAGTGGTCAAATTACCGTGAACAGCTGCCATTCTTTGAACGAATTCGAGTTCCGCGAAATATATTTTCATCCGAAGAGATGATTGAACTCCACGGGTTCTCGGATGCTTCGTCCCTAGCTTACTCCGCCGTAATCTATGCCCTTTCGAAAAGCCCTACCGGTAAAACTAATGTAACAATCGTTGCGGCAAAAACTAAAGTGGCCCCTATTAAACCAGTCTCAATTCCCCGCCTTGAACTCAGTGGTGCCTTGTTATTAGTTCGGTTAATGGCTCTGGTGCGATCGTCGGTTAATGCCAATATCGTTAGACAATTCGCGTGGTGCGATTCGGAAATCGTCCTGCATTGGCTCTCGTCACCCCCTCGCCGCTGGACAACTTTCGTGGCAAATCGAACAGCTGCAATTTTGGAGACTATGCCAAGGCACGCGTGGCGCTTTGTTCCCTCAGAAGCGAATCCCGCTGATTGTGCGTCACGTGGTATACCTCCCTCAACTCTTGTTACGCACTCGCTTTGGTGGAGTGGTCCAAGTTGGATTTCTGAAGCTGAAGAACAATGGCCTAAATCCAGCCTATCCTCGCATATATTCGAACAGGAATCGGTTAAACGGGAGGAGAAGTTGGTCGCAAGGCATGTACTGGTCACGTCGTTTGATGGGCATGTCTTCGACGACTTAATAGGAAAAATTTCTTCGTGGTTTCGCTTGCAAAGAGTTGCTGCTTACGTGCTGAAGTACGTTCATAATTTAAAACCATCAACGCCCCTTCGGCCATCTAATGGGCTTAACTACACTGAGATCCGGAAAGCGAAAATCGCTATCTTGAAATGTGTTCAGCGAAAGTCTTTCGGAGATGAGATTCACCACCTGAGTTCGACAAACCAGCTTCCTTCAAAATCGGCACTCTTGAGGTACTCAGCATTTCTGGATAATGATGGACTGCTTCGCATCGGTGGACGAATCAAACATGCTTATGTGTCTTTTAATATAAAACACCCTATTATATTACCGAAAAATAATCCTGTTTCTAGCCTAATCATTACAGATTTTCATCAACGCTATATGCATGCTGGAGTATCCGAAACGTTCGCCTTTATCAGACAAGAGTTTTGGATCTTGGGCAGCCGAAATCTCATTAGAAAAATCATCCATACATGCAAAAGGTGCTTTATGCAGAGCAAGCTCACCAGCCAGCAGATCATGGGAGATCTTCCATCAACTCGCATCCAACCAAGTCGCCCATTTTCGAACACAGGGTGTGACTACGCTGGACCACTCACAATAAAATTATCCCGCTGTCGCAATGCTCGAACCTCCAAGGCATACATTGCCTTGTTTGTGTGTATGTCTACGAAGGCGATCCACCTGGAGCTAGTTAGTGACCTTACAACTGATGCTTTCATCGCAGCCTTGCGTAGATTTGTCTCTCGCCGAGGCAAGTGTACTAACATATACAGCGACAACGGGACGAATTTTCAAGGAGCTCGACGGTGCCTAACCGAGATGCACAAATTGGTTATGGCCCAACCTCACAATGAAACTATCACGGCCGCCCTCGCCAAGGATGGTATAAGTTGGCATTTTATCCCTCCTTCCACACCACACTTTGGTGGCTTATGGGAGGCTGGCGTCAAGTCAGTCAAGCTGCACTTACGTCGTGTTATAGGCAACGCAAGTTTAACGTTCGAAGAATTGTGTACTGTACTAACTCAAGTAGAAGCAATTGTCAATTCTCGTCCTTTATGTTCTATGTCAGATTGTGATTTGAATCCATTAACTCCAGCTCACTTTCTTGTAGGTGAACCACTGACAGCCGTTCCAGAGCCAAGCCTTTTAGAGACCCCAACCAACCGCCTATCCCATTGGAATCACATCCAAAACATGGTCCAGGGATTCTGGAAAAGATGGCACACGGAGTATCTTACCACGCTTCAAGAGCGACCAAAGTGGCAAAGAAGTACACCGAATTTCAAGAACGGGGACTTAGTGGTCGTCAAAGAACCGAATTTACCACCCACGAAATGGATCCTTGGCAGAATTGTATCTGTGAGCACTGGCGCTGACCAACATGTAAGAGTCGTAACCGTGAAGACAGCAGCAGGCACCTTTGTTCGCCCTATAACAAAATTGGCTCTACTACCGGTGTCCTGAAACTCGTTCCAGGGTGGCCTGGATGTTTGGGACTTAACAAATCATCTTTTAATATCAATAATGTTAATTAAAATTGTGACTCCGATTTGCTCGGAAAGTGTAAAAAGCGTTTCAAACGCATCTGTTTCGTCATAAATATTGATTTGCTTTTCACGTTTATTCGTATGATTGACACTCATTATGTTAATCTTTGGTCGCCGTTGTAATGACCCAAGGTGTTGTGTTTACATCCGTTCTAATGTCTCTTTCGCCAAACACATTTGCATAGCTTCCCCAACAACAAGCATTAGCTATGAGAGTGTGATTTGGGGAAAGAGACCAATTCTTACAGCTGCCTTTGGCGATTAAAAAAGCTCTCGGTCATTTGGATCATGAACGCAGAGAACACTACACCTTTGGGAAAACAATAAGTATCTCTTGTAAAATAAATTAAAACATAAAAAAAAAAAAACAAAAAAAAACTTTAAATTGTGGTTTGATCCAAATCAATGCTCATGTGAAATTTTTTTCAAAATCCGCCTACTAACACGCCCACAATTTAAAAAAGAATCTTTTTTTGAAAATCCAAAGTTTGAGCTAGGGAGCTGAAATTTATAATATACACTCTCTAGGGGCCCTTTATGCTCATGCGTATTTTTTTTTAAATCCGCCTACTGACACGCCCACAATTAAATAGAACAATTTTATTGGAAAACCAAAGTTTGAGCTAGGGAGCGTTTTTTTTAAAAGCCTCGTTTTTTCGATAAAATCCTTTAAATGTTATATAACAAAATATGTAGAGCGTTCTTAACAATTCAACCATACTTAGACTTTTGTCACGCCCACTTATGAGGGATAGGAATAAGAATAGGGTATCCAACAGTTCGCCCAAGCGGACTGTAGCCCGTCCCTATGTTTTTTTTTTTTTAAATCTTCTGGCTTGCCATGTCGATAAAAAGGAAAGAAAATATTGAGGGTAGTAGAGTTTCTACTTTCCGTATAAAGCAGAAGAGTTTACCAGCATCTTCGGAACTCAGTTGTTCCCTGAAGAATATGTTCTTTCTAGTTCCGTTGACGGCTGGACATTCACATAATATGTGTTCAGCTATTTTGTCTTCTTCAAGACATAGTCGGAACACTGGAGAATCTACTGTTTTCATTTTGCTTAGGGGTGTTATAGCAAACCGTGGTGGCCAGTAAGATAACCTACTAAGTTTTTGATATCATGCCTGCTTAGATTTAGAGATCTGTGTGCATTGTTATTGAAGGTCAGGGCCGAATTTCTCGCTAGGCCTATCTAAGTTCTCAAAATAATAGATACCCTCCATATGTTTAAAGTTTTTTATTGCTGCGATTGCTCCCGATCTATGAGTGCAGCAGAAGGGTTCGGGACCTTTGTTATTTCTGAACTCTTCCCGCCCAATTTGTCGGCCTTTTCAGAACCTTCAATTCTATGATGGCCCGAAACCCACCAAAGTTTGGTCTTGTTCCTTAAGCCGAGTGTTTGAAGGGTATTCAAATAGTGCATGACTGATTTGGAGTTATTGGTCCTTGATCTAAGGGCATTTATAGCTGCTTGGCAATGTATGGATGTTTGCCCCTTTAATACTAGATGTATAAATGTGACTGGCGCATTCTTGAATGGCGTGGAGTTTTCTGTTTAAAATATGCTGGGGCTGTTACACATAGATTTTGCCATGTGTAAATTTGGTGCGTATATACCAGCTGCCACACTCGAATCTCTGTTAAATGCTTCTATAGCGGCTGTGTGGCAAGTTCGCATGGCTCCGGAGATACCTATGCATCACCTATGTACCCTTGTGAGCTTTGCGATTGCGTTTTTTTTTGTGTGGCTTTTGTCCACCATACTATAGAAGCATATTATGTTATAATGAGCCTGATCATAATTGTATAGATCCAGTGGAAGATCTGTGGAGAGATAACCCAGGTTGTGCCATATATGCGGCGGCAGACCCACAGAGCTCTGGTAGCTTTTGTAATTTTGTTGCTTATGCGAGAGTTCCAATTTTGCTTTCTGTCTAGGATTACTCCAAGATATGGATTTGTTTTCTTCGGAATACTCAACGATCGTTTCGGTAATTGAAATTTGACCTAGGTTAAAATTTCTTCTTTTGGTAAGAGGAACTATGATAGCCTTGCTGATTTTGATGGACAGATTTTCCCTGTGGCACCAATCTAGGGCCGTCTTAAGGGCGTTTTGCATACGTGTTGTGACTTCGTTTGCATCTTTGCCCTTAATAGTGATGACTCATCGGCGTATCCAATTGTATTGAAGCCTAAATTGCTCTATCTCTGGACCAGATCGTCAATGACCAATGACCGCAGGATGGGTGACAGCACACCTCCCTGTACATATTGAATTCGGTCCTGATGAAGCAGTTATTTTCTGACTTTCAGGCATCGCTTTGATCCATTTTGTTGTGGGTTGATCGATATTTCTGTGATGTAAGGCATTTGATATGGAATCATATGCAGTGTTGTCAAAATCACCCTCTAATTCAAGAAAGGCGCATAGTACGATCTCATAGCAAAGATACTTACATCCGTGGCTTGGGTTGCTAAATTTAACAAGGTAATAAACAAAATGTGTGTAAGGCGTTGACATTTTTGGTTAAACCATTTAGTTTTGTTTTTTATTTTGGAGGCATTTAGAATGTTGCCATTTTTTTTTATAATTTCCGTGCGCTAAAGGGATTCCTTTTTTCTGTAGTACACAGTACCCTTATAGTGGAAACCACAGCGCAGACATTTTGTTTGTTGCTGTAAGTAGCTCCTAGCAAATGCATTGCCTATTAATTGCCATATTTAACATTTTTATTGATCTTCGAATTATCGATATTTGGGTCTATAACAAACATTCTGTGGGCCGTCTGAGAACGTTGTGGAAATTCAAAACAGCGAGCCTACCGACACCCATCTTCCTTTTCACTCCTCCGTCTGCTAGTAACATATTCGCGCGGTGCGAATAATTCCATTTGCTCTTGGATACACACAATATAATAAGCCAGCCAACTGCGGCATTGAACGAACCTGGTTTGGTTCTACAAGAATCGCAAGGCTTCTCATCTCCACGGGTTTTGAATCCCTGTGCCATTTAGATCATCTTCTGATCTACTGGGGGCTGAAACATCTTTATCGTCCTCAGCAACAACTTTGAAATTTGGGTTTACTGGCTTTAGAACATTTAAGCCCACGATTGATTTGAACTTGAGCTTCAATAATGTGCGAAAAACAAGCGGTAGGTAGTGCATATATAGTACCGTGTGCAGAATTCGCATTTGCGCAAATAGAGCATTGCGTGAGACGTGCTTTGCCTGCATCCTTTTTTCTTCATTTTAATTTGGTTCATAATATTTGTTTAACAACTTGCAAATTGTTTTAAATTGTTCGTAGTGACGAAGGTAAAAAGTCCAGAAACTTAAGTGAAATCCTACAATGGGTACAACCTTAATTCGACTCAATGAAGTAGTTAAATATCTTGCTGTAAAAAAACTTCTAAACCATTTAAATATATGATCGAATAAAACAATCTTCGATTTCGATTTTTGAAACAAAAACAATTATTTTTAATGCAGTTTTCTCCATTTGCAATAATACACGGATTCTGTATGTAGGTACTTACATTATATGTTAAATAATCCACATACACACATATATATGAAATTTATAAATCTATTTTATGTATACATGTATATATATAAATAACGATGTTATAGATTTTACAGATTAAAAATATATACTGTTTCGCTTAATCTATAAAAAAAAAATTTCTAAATATATATATATCGATTGATTTTTAGGTCAACATCTATATATATATATATTCATATTTATGGCTGGCTTCGGACGTTTTTATATTTTTCTATCGTTGATGCAATTTTCTTGTATATATATTTTTCACCTCTGAATTAATTTATAGTTTATAGTATTTTTTTTTATAAATAACGCAAGCGCTATATTGAACGTTACTTCTCATAGTTGATTTGATATTGTTGATTTATGTATCTTGAGACTGATTAAAATGTTACTGCACAATTATGCTTTATTTGTTTTAGTGTTCTCATAAATATGCTAGTTTTATTTTAAGTACCAATTATGCTTCTTTTTTTTGTCTTTGCAGCGAATATATTATTTCTATTTTTTGAAAATCACATTGACTACTCGTATATAGTGTTGTTTTTTTTTTAGGGGAAAACAAAAAAAATTTAATGATTGGAAGCTCTATCTAATAATTCAAAATATATATACATATATATCTTATATTCTTTGGTACATTTTTCTCTAACTTATGCACGAAGACTTGAATTTGGTTTTTCTTAAAACAAATACAACAATCTTAAATAAAATTATTTTGTTTTTTCGCCTTGCTTGTTGACTAGAATTAAACTTAAGAAACTGACGCTGATTTTTTTTGATAACTGTGATCAGTTTTATGTTTCATGGATTTTTTTTGTTTTGTTTTTATTTATGAATCTTTATTTATTTGTTAAACCACAAGTGGGTCATTTTACTTAGTATTGTCTTTTCGTTCAAGTAAAAGTAATTTTGTGTAACTATTTACAAAGGGGGGAGGGAACAGAGTATTATTTTTTTTATGATTATGCATAGCAAGATGAAATTGTATTAATAGATATTTATACATAAACATTTTTAATCTTAAAACTTGAATGAGTCAGACTTTAATGATAATTATTAGATAAAATGAATGACAAAATTTAAATTGTTTTTCATCTTGCTAATAGACATGAAATAACGGAATTTGGGAAATGTTGGTATTTATATATTTTTTTTTATTACATTCTATACATGACAATACATAAAGATTTTTATTATATTTTTTGAATACCTATAATGTACTTTAAACATGTTCAACTTTGGCTCTCTCAGTTTTATTACTTAATACGTAAAATATGATATTTACATGATTGTTTGGGAGTTCTTTTTTAAAATTCTTAAGCTTGATGGCAGTGAGTTACTCATTTTCGATCACGGAAGTATAATATTAGCTGGTCACACGATCTCTCCCAAAACGATGAATGCTAATGCAATTTTTTTAAATTTAACCCAAACGCAATTTTTAAAATATTTGGCGCCAAGAATCGGATCCCATATGTGACATAGTTCTATAACTCCTTCTATAAGGAAAGGAGAACTCCTAGCGGTAATCTAGCGATCGAGATGTTTTCAGATAACAGTTGCTTTTACTCTTAAATTGTTGTAACTTGTATTGTTCCGCAAAGATGACTCTCGAAAGAAAGTTTCAAGGCCTGCTTGTTCTATTACACCTAGTTAGTTATAATAAAACTAATAGGGGACTTAAGTGACTACCTTGAGGGACACCAGTATAAACGAACGCATTTTCTGAATACATTATAAATAACGTTTTAAACTTTGTCAATCCAACTAATACAGAATTCGAAATTTAAGCTTGACACAGACTAATTCGCACGAAACTTAACTGATTTGTGACAGAAGTCACAGGTTCTTATTCATTATTTACTCGAAAGATGTCTAAATCACCAATTTTTTTCTGACAAATCATGGAAGCAAAACCACTACTAAAATTATTTGAAATATTTTTGCAGCAACTCCATATTCTAACCTTAGTTCTGCCGAGATATCTGTAAAACCTGATAACGAAAAGCACCGTATTTGGTGTTTCATTTCATTACATAGGAATTGGTAAGTATCATTTTTATCAGTTTCTTTCGATACAGATTACTTTGCGAACAATCGCGATAGATGAAAAGTTTCGATTTGACTGAGGACTTCTACCTAAGTTTTCCGAATTCTATGGCAGTTGACTAAGGGTCAAGTGATATAGCATGTAAAGTGTACTTTAAACTTGAACTGACTTTTTCCTTTATGAACTCCACAAGCGTTGACGTAAACAAGGCAGTTCCTGCAGCTTGTGTGTAGAGGTTAAATGTTAGCGGTGCTTAACAATAATAGAGGATGTTGCCAAGTTATGTTTTAAAATCCTTTTTGATTTATAGGTACGTTGAAATTGTAATCGCTCGTAAACTAAAAACGTCAGGTTAGTGCTACTGTTCGACGTGCGTAATTTGCGGATTTGCCAGTCGCAATGAGTCACCGGTTGGGAGCGCACCGCACGTTAGCGGTTGAGCAATGTTTAAAGTGCGATGACGCATTTGTTCGTGGACGTCGCGCATTTTGCGCTCACTTCAATATTCGACGAGTAAGTGATGGGCCGAGCACGTAACTTATCTGCCCTGGGTTCAAATGTATAGACAAGAAGGCAAACGATTAACCAAAATTATCCGGGACCAGGACCACCAACTACAGCAGCGACGCCAGAACATGTGGCTCAAAAGAGATGCAAAACGTAATGAATGACTATGATTGAGCTTTGAAAATGTTCCTTCCCCTTTGTATAATTTTTATCTTAAATATTTCAAGTTTCTTCTGGTTGTTTTTACACGCGTCTCGAAAAAAATATATATGACCATACCGGGCCTACAACCTAGCTTTTCCACCCTTTGCTTGTGCGATCAACAAATTTAAGTCGAAACCGAACTGGAAATTTGAGAAGCTTCTTATGACAATTGATACTCTTGGATGTCAGACGTTTGCAACATGTGGGACAGTGAAAAAACTTCGAGTGTTACTTGGCGGGATTTGAAGGGGACATTTCGATAGGTGGCAACGGTGCAGCAGAAGTGTATTCGCTTACCGATTCCGGTCGTGAGTTGAAATCCCGTCCGAGTCCTTTATTTTAAGTTGAATACATGAAAACTGAATCTCTCTACGCAACTTAGACATCACCCGTGGATAAACAGCCTACAACTGCAACAAACCCCCTCACTCCTATCTCCCTATTCTTTCTATAGTAAGTAGCACCGAAAAGCATGCAATGAAATACGCCATTGTTTGGTGTTGCTTGCTGTTAAAACACAAATGTTTGCACTATGTTCTTAGCACAATAAGGCGACTCTAACATTTACAGAAAAACCCCTTAAGCGTGAGCAAATTTTAAGAAAAGGTAGTCCAACACAATAACTACTGTGGCACTGCGCCCTAATGAAACAGAGATGTGCAAATTATGAACGCAGAGCATCTTCGCCTTGCAGTTGTAAAAGAATTCAATTTTTTTTTTTATTAAAATGTGCATACGGAGATATTTTTTTTGTACAAATTTAATTTCAAAATGAAAGGCGTTTTCATTAAACGGTAGCGCAGTGTTCGACAAAGGAACAAAAGTAGGAGCATTTCCGACATCACTAGTTACGAGCAGTCAAATTAGAGATGGTTGGTTTGTTTAAAATGGCCCTCGATGGGCTACACTTAGACCAAGGTACGTCCATTGTGATGCCATGGTATGTCAAGCTGCACGTTCATAGAGCCAATTGCCTTTCTTTATGAGATTATTAATGTTGGATGTGCAGGCATTGTTGAGATCACAAGTAATTTTTCTGCTGTTGGCAAGTGCGGGAAACGTGCACAGGAAGAGCAGGATCGTCTCCTTTTCTTCCTCGTCGCTATAGCTTCTGCGGAAATCGTTCTAAAAGATGCCCCACCTCTGAGCATGCCTTCCTATCGGCCTATCGCACAGCGTCCCGTGATTATATTTGTTAGAGTAGCAAGGGTTCCTCTCTTATGTATTAGAAGTCCGTTGGATCTTCTTCTGGACCAGCTGTGGCTAAGCTAGTTCCATCTAAGGTTTGCTCTTTGAACGCATCGGGGGTGATGAGGTACCTTATATTAAATTAGAGATACATATTGCAATAACGGTCTAAGAGTACCGTACCGTCTTGCAAGGGCAAGGGGAAGATTCGAGTCTTCTGGAAGCCACTGGAAATTTCGTTGATTGACCAATGAACTATGAAAGTGTCGTCTCAGAGGCATCCGGGCACATTGGATTTTTATTCGCGACGGAGGAGGTAAGATCTGTTGTGTTCGGTGTTAGGTAGGAGATTTGGATGTGAGTTGATTGTGAAATGCCTTGATTGCTAAGAGTGTAGATGTGGTAGGTGTGAAAGGTTTACTTCTGGAGTAATCGAGAACAAAGTACAATGAAAGATAAATAATAAAGATTATTTAAACAGAATCGAGTTTCATCATTTTGAGCCCAACACTGAATGTAACAGTACAATAAGCATTTCAAACGCTATGTACGACTATGCTCCAAGAATCGTGTAATATCAATTGCCGTAAATATTTAAGTTGTACTACTTTAAGATTCCAAACGCATGGGATATAATATGTTTTTATTTTACTTTGTTTTTGCTTTTCGTGTATCTTTAAGTAATTAAAAAATAAAATACATAAAAGTAATCAACAGACATTGTTCTTCACAGTCATTATGATCTTATTTTGACATTTCCACACCCAACATAATGTGCTAAGAATAACGAACGATACAATCGCTAACGATATCAGGAAACCAAGATCCTTTTTTTTTGTATCAGGGCTCTTTCGCCATTTCGGAAGGTATAAGTGCTGGGACCGAAGCACGTGAAATTGCAAAGAGCGTACGACATCATTTTGGCGACAGCTGTCTCTATTATATCTTTTGAGATAGACAGAGACTTCTATTGCCGAAATGATTTCGTTGGGTCGTTTTTATTTTACGTGATCTAAGCATTTGAGTATGAATATATTTATAATGTGAAAACTCAGTTAGAAAAAAAGCTATTCAAGTGCCAACATTGTGCAATGTATTTTGAAAGCCTTAAGTTGGAATGGTTCCTTCTTTTGGAAAATAATAAATATTTTTTTATGTTGGGTAAACAAACATGTAACGTCACCCGCATACTTTCAACTAAGCGGATATGGATAGTTAACTTTCACTCTTAAGTGCCCAAATAAATCAGAAAAACTGTCAAGGTAGTTATCCGAGGAGCTCTGTATGTATTTATTTTGAGCTTTTTACAACTGCAGAAATTCAAACTGTATTAACTCCTTTAAAACTGGCAGTTGAGTTTGATGGAAAACCTTGAGTTTTGTTTTGTGCCTTACATCACAGATGGTTTGCACGACTTTAATTTTATGTCAAGACCTTAACCCTATAGGATGGGTGACTGTTCCGAGAGCGCCTAAATATGCGTCGGCCTCGCTTGGCCAAATGTAAATATTTGGAAAAGTTGTGTCTTTTGTTTGCGGGCATTGTCAAACCAAGTCAATGATTTCGCAATTTGATTGGTCATGATATTAAATAGTCAATAGGCGGATTAAAAATCTTTGCCCATGGGCATCTCGGGCCGCAAGAGAGTGTATGTTGCAAATGTTAGCATTTTTCGATAAAACTGTTTTTTTTAGTGGCCTATTTTAAAATTTCTTACCTTCGATTATTTTGGGCCTCTAGAAAGTATATGAACAGAACGAACCACTCAACCTGGACGATGACAGCCAAGACTTTCGCCCACCTGACCAAGATGAAGTGTGGATAGCAATATCCAAGCTTAAGTCCAACAAAGCTGCTGGACCGGACGGCTTAACTGCCGAGCTTTTAAAGGCGGCGGGAGATGACTTAGGGGAGAGCACACACCAACTCGCGTCCAAGATTTGGTCACAAGAAAGTATGCCTGATGAATGGAGCCTCAGCAGTGATTGCCCGATCCACAAGAAAGGAAACTCTCTAAACCGCGCCAACTATAGAGGCATCAGTCTCCTGAGCATTGCATATAAGATCCTATCTGCTGAACTTTGTGAACGCCTGAAACCATTTGTCAACGAACTGATTGGTCCCTACCGATCAAATATTCACACTACGGCAAATCCTGGAGAAAACCCAAGAAATCCAAATCGATATTCACCATATTTTCATCGATTTTAAGGCCGCATATGACAGCATTCATAGAGACGAGCTATATATGCAGATAGAGCCATGTCTAGTTTTGGCATGCCTGCCAAACTTGTCATATTGTGCAGAATGACGAGAACTCTTGCTGCTCCATAAAGGTCGGTAACAATCTCACCGAGACCTTTATATCAAAAAAGGATTTAGACAAGGTAATGCGCTGTCATGTGACTTCTTCAACATCATACTTCAGAAAATTATGCGAAACTCGCAAGCCAACACCAGGGGCACAATTTTCCAAAAGTCTGTGCAACTACTTGCATACGCTGACGACATTGGTATTATTGTTACAGCGAGCTGTCACTGGTGCGTTTGCAAGTATTAGCACAGAAGTGACAAAAATGGGTTAGGAGGTGTTTGAGGGCAAAACGAAGTATATGCTGTCAGGGAAACAACATCGACGAATCGGACAGGACGTCACGATAGACAGCTATAACTTTGAGGTAGTTAGCTCCGCTATAAATGCTGAAAACGACATCACATCAGAAATCAAACGAAGAATTATACTTGCCAACCGCTGTTTCTTTGGCCTAAGAAGGCAATTGACTCGTATATAAGGCCTTGTCAAGAAACACTAAGGAGACTTTGTAAAAGACCCTCATCATGCCAGTCCTGCTATAGGCGCAGAAGCGTGGACATTAGCAAAGGCGGATAAAGATCTTCTTGGTCGTTTCTAACGCGAAATTCTTTGAGTGACTATCGGTTCCGCTTGCGTTGACGGGCCTTGGAGGAGGAGATTTAAGAGCGAACTCTACGAGCTGTACAGCGATACCGAGCTGGTCAGAAAAGTACGAATCAGTCCACTAAGATGGCTAGGACATGTAGATCGAATGGACACCGACGCTCCGGCCCGAAGAGTCTTTGATTCCAACCTGCGGCGACAACGCAGTAGAGGAAGACCTCGCCTTAGGTGGCGCGCACAAGTGGAAGTGGACCTCAACCAACTTGGAGTGCGCAGCTGGAGGCGTTTAGCCAACTGGTGAGGCGTGTTGGTTGAGGACCAGGCCCACCCTGAACTGTAATGCCACTTCAGAAGAAGAAGAGAGTATATACTCGTATACCAAGCTTTTTAGCTCGAGTTTAAGGGCCTAATTTTTCCCGACGGTCAATTATAAGATATGTTACAAACTATGAGTCAAAATTAATATAGGTACCTTAAGAATAGGGTATACAAAAAGAACACCTCAAAATAATATTTATATACCGAAAGACGAAGACGATATGCAACCCGATTATAACTAATGTATGCCCAAAGTGACAAAAAAAACCCAAGTCTTGATTCATAACATTTATTACCCATTCGTTTCATGGAAAATATATTACAAGGGTTTCTGGGTTTTTCGAGGCCCAGTTGGCAGTTACCTAGTTTAGCTCTTTGAGTACCTTAATCATTTTTGGTTTAGTTAAATGGGTAGAATCGGCCCAGAGTCGACTTAATTAAGTTGAGAAAAGTTGGGGCGACGAAATCAGGGCATTTTTTTTTTATTCATAAATAAATCCAAAATGGGACCCAAAACGCCCACTCACCCATTCTAGTGTAAGGCATGGAGTGGATCAAAATGCAGGCAGTAAAAATCGGGCTGTGTGAGGTAGTCACAGACAGAGAAGCTCATAGTATTGTTTGTTTTTAAAAATTTGCGTTTCGGTAAAAATTTCATACGTTTTTCGTCATCCTATGCCTTATCCGGCGTTATGTAGATACAATTGCTAGCACAAAATAATCTGCTATCGCATAAAGATTTATAAATCTTATTGCATGCCAATTTAACCACAGTGTTGTTGAAAACATTTTTGTATGCTATCCTTTTAACCACATATGACAAGGTAAATTGCAACTCACTGCATCTGACACCTCACATACCAATTGGGCACGAAATATATTACATATGTACATATACTGCTGGCTAAGAATACATGTATTAGTAATATGATACTATTTCGATTTAAACTCAAATAACTTAAAAATAAAATAAAAGAATCAATCGTATATAAAATTGAAAATTCAAAATAACAACAAATATACTCTTTAAATTCTCAAATACATATTTAAACAATAATGATATAAAAATATAATTTGTTTTTCTTTACATTATGTTACCTAAATTGTTAACACATTTTTCTAGCGTTTTTTATTTATACACTTAATATTAAATGCCTCGTCTCAAACATATTTTTCTTGTATTTTTTTTAACAAGATTAGCACGGAATCATGAACGTTTTTTCTTTGTTTTTGTTTAACCTTAGTTAGCTATGTGTACAAAATTCTTAAAGATTAAGAAAAGATTGAGTAAGGGCATTTGTCTTTCCCTTTTGCATTTGCTTGTTGTTTCGATATTTTTGAAATTAAATTATATTTGTCTAATTAAATACTAATAAAAATAATGTTTTTTACTTACAAAAGAATACAACATATTTGGTAAATAAAATTAAAAAAAAACCTAATATAATAATACAAAATCGAAGATGTGTTGTTGTTAGCAACATTTATAAAATTACCGCCGCCGTTGGTAGTGTGTTTCGTTGTTGTCTGTTGCTGCGTTTTATGCCTTTAGAATCCTTGAATTACTCCATATGCTTCTAAACTGCTTACGACTACGTAAACGATCCATAGAGAGAAGAGTATGCCGCCGCTAATGTATTTACATTTCACTGGTCCACCAAGTTCACCACCAAAAGCATTACTACGTCTTATCATGAGGACTGCAATAGCAATCAGTGCTTCTGAACAGAAAAGTGTCACAGAGAAGGCTAAGCTGTTGGCAGTAGTTGGAAAATGATGTTATTTTTGGGGTTAGAAAACATTTAATTTTTCATTTGAATTACCTTCCAGGATCAACATAGAAACTGCGACCATTGGATTCATGATATATGGCAGCAATTGTCCACGCTACCCCAATTCCAAGAAAAACATTTACTGCATTACTTCCAGTTACATTGCCAACACTGGCATCGGCGTGTTTGTCTTGAATAGCTGCTACCTTACTAGCAAATGTATCTAGAAAAAGTAATGTAAAATTATATGGAGATTTAGTTATATGTAATTCTTTATCCAGTTATGGTCTATGTCTCTTGGTGTAGTAGCTATACAATATAAATAAGCTCCAGTTCCCTTAAAGTGCTTGAAACAGAAAACATTAGTAAATTCTTCAAAAGATTACTTAGGATATCCTAGTTGATCCTCTAGGTGAATCTTATTTCATCGCTCATATATTTAAGAAAAAGTAAGGCAACGATTTGTGCTTGTAGCCCTACCTCTGCTAAATAAGACATTGGAAGTTCTTCAACAAAAAGCAAGAGCATCACTTAAGGTGTATTTATTCTGTTTGACCCCTGATAAACTGCGTCTGTTTAAAAAGGTTGCTAAGGGAACGAATGTCATCTAATCAGTTTTAACATTCAGGTGGGCCTAGCGACATATTTAACATCCTAAAACTGCATCGCATCGGTGGGTAGAAACGACTCGCGCAAATTTTGTTGTCGAAACTCTCAGTTTTAAAAATAAAAAGGAAGACCGATTTTGTTTGTTAAAAGATATTTTTATTCAAATAAAATATAACTAGATCAAGACCCCTTACCACTGGTAGGGGGAAGTCTATCAACTACGAACTAAATACTACTCTCCTCGATCTCTGTCGAGTCATCTTATTTATACGCAATATCTGCTTATGTTGCGTTTCTTGGTTTTTGCATGTATGTCGTCGCATAAACAAAACTGTAATTGGTTTGTCTTGGTCGCATAAATAAACTGTGTGTTTATTTATCTTCGTCAGCACATCTTACAGCGAATATGCTGGGGATGTGTTTTCTGGGTATAGCTTCAGTTATGCTATCTAACATAACTCGCACGTGTCGAAATCGTAAAAAAACACATAGGCCTTAAAACTATTGGACCACACATATGCAACAAAACTAGGATTATATTGGCCTCCATAAAGTTATCCAAAGCCATAAGCCCTACCGATAATATTAATGTTTAACTGGTGAGCCCTTTGATCGTCAAGTAGTGTTGGAGTAAAGTGGAAGTACTCTATTATCTCTTTTATTGAGATCGGTCATAATCCAGCGTTCCCGTTAAAGAAAGAGAAGATCACTTCGATGTGTTTCTGATATGTGACATTCATTTAAAGAACAAACGGAAGGAAGGGTAGGTAGGTAGGTTTGGCGGTTTGTTAAAAACACAACCAATAATCACTGAGTGTCACTTTATTACCACTAACCTGGGCTTTATCGATTATTGATCCAACATGTGGAGTGTAAGAAAGTTATTAGGTCCTTTATACTTTTGTCGGAGATTTCCTCAAAATTAAAAGGGTTTCGTAATGCTGGTAGTCTAGTCCTAGCTAGTGCCCAGCCCAAGAGGCACCTAAAATAGCGAATTAGGTTATTAATCAGTCAAGTGAGTTTCTATGCAAACATTTATCTGAAAAATTCTACACTTTTTACAGTATTCTAAAGGATTGTGTACCAATGCTAACAATAAAGTAAATTGTCACCCTGTTTGGAATAATATTAAATTATTTGAATGATTTCTAGGGAAATGGGCATAGTTAAGTTTTTTAAGTTAAACTGACTTTTATTACTATAAATATGTTACAGTTAAAGTTTAGCCTAAGTCATAATAGGTTTGGCCTATGGCCGTCTACCAGGTTGACAAAATGTAAACTAAAGTTCTTTTATTAAAAATCTCCTTTTATAATTTGTTCTCTATAACGAAGTGCTGCAACTGTGTAGTTATATACATAGGACATCGCATCCTTTTTCTCCATTTAAAATGTTTATTTCTTCATCCTCCTCTAAGACATGTTTTCCAAACATTGATAATCGAAATTCTTTTAGAATTGGACATACACCAAGAAAGTGCAATACATCTTCTCTCTTTTTCATATTGCAGAGGTCGCAAAGTGGTGGTAGATCTGAACGATGTGGCATAAAATTTAAATGGACAAGTTCACCTCTCATTTTAAAGACAGTACTTATTTTTTCAGCTGAGTAAATGTTAATGAAATACGTTTTTTCATTTAAAAAATGGTTAAGTTTGCTGTAATAGTTCCTAAATAGTGACGATTCGGCTCCTTCAACATATTGGTCATATGTAAGTCTGCCAAGATTCTCCAAAATTGAGTAAAATTTTTCTCTTAAGAGATGCGCTTGCTCGTTCACCTGAACTGTCAGAATCATTCCGCATTCGGCCGCTACTTTCTGCCATTCCTCAAAAATGTTTCCATTTGTTCTAATTGTGCTTTTTAATACTACGTTTGGTAATCTGGATTTATTCATCTCTAATAATTTTAAAACATAATTGAAGTGCATTTTGAGGGTGTACAAGCGCAGGGGAGGAGTTCCAGTTTCAATGTATAGCATATAGTTAGGAGTATTTTTTGATAACCGGAATATCCTTTTTTAGAAGTAGCGAAGAAAATTTTCCACCTCATCGTAGCATTTGTAACCCCATATTTGAGCTCCGTAGAGCATTATCGAGGCTGCAGTCGAGTGGAACAAAGTTTGTTTTGCGCTTAGCGGCAAATAATTGTTTTTGAAACAACGTTCCTAGATTGCACAGATAGCTCTTTTAGCATCAGCAAATTTTTTTTTACCAAAGTGCGGTTTTAAACATAAAGAAGGCGATATTAGGATACCTAGATATTTGTATCTGGATACAACTTCAATTTCTTCACCGTCTAACTTCCACTTCTCCACACGTGAGTAACGACCTACTGCATTTCTAAATATCATGACTTTTCTCAAGATTAACAGTGAGATTCCAACATTTACAATATGCAGTAAGTCTGTCTATCATTAGCTGCATTCCTTGGATAGTTTCATACAGAAATACGATATCATCAGCATACATCAATGCCGGGATTGTTACATCGCAGAACCTTATTCCACCTTTGACATCATCGGTTATATCATTAATGTATAGTATAAAGAGTAGTGCACTTAGAATACATCCTTGCTTAACGCCCATTGACGTTTTGAATTCTTCAGAGATTAACTCTCCATCCCACACGTACGCAATATTGTTCTCATACAGAGCTCGCAGGATTTGAATGATTTTGCTTGATACACTGATTTTGGAAAGCTTGAAAAAGAGTGCTTCACGTAATACTGTATCGAAAGCTGCTCGAAAATCTACAAAGAATTCGTACAACTTTTTTTTCTTGCTCTTGTACGATTCAGCAATATTAGTGAGGCAGAATATCTGGTCGATTGTAGAATAACCTTTTCTAAATCCAGCTTGAAATTCTTTAAGAATGCTATTTTCTTGAACCCATTCTTATAATCTTTTATATATCAAGTTTGGCTGAAGTGTTCAAAAATGTGATTCCTCTGTAGTTCTTCGGGTCTTTGTAATCACCTTTTTTATGAAGTGGGAAAATGATTGCTTTCTTGAATGTATCAGAAACATTTGTAGAATCAAAGATTCGATTATATTCTATTGTGAGATAATTTATAAACTCGTTTGTGCAATTTTTATAAAATTCGAACGGGATGCGGTCAATACCTGGTGCTTTGTTTGATTTCGAATTGTTTATAGCTTCCTTGACTTCTTCCAGGGTAAACGCGGTGTCTAATTTTTCATATATGAGTAGTGGGGCTGCATATTGAAATAAATGAGAGGATAGTGGAGCATTGAGGAGCTTATCGAAGTGAGTCCTAAGTTGCGGGGATTTAAGAGACAAAGAGATGTTTGACGTGTATCCGTTTATGTACTTGACAGCTTTCCAGAATTGCGCCGAGGACTTTGAGGTGTTTATGAGCGCGATATTTTGCTGTTCAAGGGCTACTTTTTTGCTATGACAAGTGCGCTTGTATTCCCTGTTGGCATCTTGATAGAGTGCTTTGAAAATGTTGGCGTTATTCGTTCTCAAGAGTTTTAAACATTTAAAGGATTTGTCTCTTGCCCTCAAACAATCTAAATCAAACCATTTTTGCTTATATGCTTTATAGATTCTTGGGCCGTTGTGTTGCGGAATGGATTTCTTTATGATTTCTGTTAAAGCCTCAATATCAGCTGTATAATGCTGCGTGCTCAGTTTCATAAGGTTTATATTCATGTTTCGCTGATAGGTTTCGAGTATCCGGTTGTTCCAAACAAATTTTGGTAAAAGGTTTATTGGCTTCGTGTGATCATAGTTGCTGCTGGCAGCCAAATTGAGAGTTACTTCCAGTGGCATATGGTCCGAAAAGATCTCAATTCCAACTTGAAAATTGTTCAGAAGTTTATACCAGTTTCCCGAGACAAAGCAGTAATCTATTATAGAGCATGATGTTCCTCTGATAAAGGTCTGTTCACTTTCCAAATCGCCTTTGCAGCTACCATTCAACAAACGCATGTCATACTCATCGGCTAGTTCAAGAATTTTTGTTCCTTTATTATCACAAATTGGGTCCTTAGATTTCCGATAAGGTCCCAAAAAACTGCTGTTGTATAGTATTAGTCCGAAAGCACTCCGACCTATCCCAGGTATTTGAATGAATGGAAGACTGATTCCCAAGTTCAAAAAGTTCAAATATCTGGAATCTGTACTCAATAGCGAATCAACCTATATTGACAAGTGACGAAATTAATCCTCGCATGAAGTAAGATGGTGAAAACTTAGCCATTTTTTGTGACAAAAAAAATGTCCTCTAATCTGAAAAAAGGATCTACACAGCAATTGAGTCCGGTGCTTATGAGGACAAATCTACGGCATCTGAGATGCAGATGCTTCGCATGACAGCAGAAGTAACAGAGCTTGTTCGTATAAGAAGTTTGAGGATCCGAGGAAACCTTCACGCTAAAGAACCTTTCTCACAGAAAATGGAGAGCGAACGGCGCACTTGATATGTATTCATATTCAAATGAGAGATCCTACAAGCTCCGCTAAAAAGGCAATATCAATCAATGTTACTATGGAATCGCAAAAGGGAGGCAGGCGTCAAAATTCCAGGATCACACAAATGCAACAACACCAGCATTTGATTTGCCTCAGTGATGAATTGATTCGAAATCGGTAGCCCTGCCGATACTTTTTAAGGCCAAATTAGGGAACCCCATAGTGCGTTGGACGTCTGATTATCGAATGGTCAAAGTTCATATTCTGGGTCACACTTACACGCACCCTTCAACGAGCATCCAAAAACAATTAGTATATAAATCTCGGACGTCGGACCTTTGTGAGTGTTGCGGACGAAACGGCATCGCATTTTATCTGCCAATGCCCAGTTTTAGCCAGATATTATAGGTAAACACTTCTTCCATGAAGATGAGTTAAGTGTTATTCTGAACTGACTGTTAGCTTATCGCAAGCGATCACTAAAGGGGCAGCTGTGCTGTACAATGGACCATTTGCTATAAGTGCTTATTGTTTTCCGATGACCCCAATTTAAATACAAACAAAATACAAATGAACCTTAACAGCAAGAGGAGTACAGCCTCTAAGTTCCTGGACTTACCGGGTCGGTCAGTCAGTGAGCTATAAATACATGTCATATAGGTACCATACTTACCAGGTATACTTGTTCCTAATGCAACAAAGCATATGGCAGTTACTGCATCCTTAATTCCCAATGTACAGCCGAAATGTGACGCAACATCACCGATAACGGCTGTTACTAGACCTATGCAAGTAATAGATATAGCAAAGCACAAATATCCTCCGGCATAATCTAAAAACAAAACAAAAAACAATATGGACACATTTCCTTATAAAGTTCTTAATGGTGTTAGAATTTACAAAGGATTATTAGTGATACAAATACAAAAAGCAGCCAAACATTAGGTCCGTTCGCGTACTTTTATGTACCTATATAAAAAATAAAACTGTAAAATCTCAAGTCGAGAGAGAATCCTCTCATTTCAAAGAAAAGTACGCTAACGCTTTTGTGTAAAAAGATGATAAACGTCGTCAAAGTTTGGCTTGAAAAGAAGCAAACCGCTGTTCTTTTTTCCTGTCAAACTCGTAGCATTTCATCATTTGACAGTTTTCACATTTTCTTACCAGCTGAAATTCTGTTTTTTCTTTTGTTCATCCATTTACAATTTTTTCAGTACGCGAACGCGTTTCTTCGCACGAAACTTAATATTTATAAATTTACGTTTGAATATTAGTACGTGAACGGACCTTTTATGTCTGTCAAGTGATGCATGGCTGATTGTATTGTCAACGTGTCAGCTTTAGGAATTGCTGTCACGCAGTTTTTTCCTTTTCCGGTTTCCTTTTCCTGTGTCCTTAAACCACTAACTGTTTTCACTGCGTATTAAGGATGCTATCTTACCTGTTGGTGGGATGAATGCAAAAAGTAGCTTCCAGAAAAGTGTAAGAAAATGCAAAATATAATCGCCACAACTTGGCGAGGATTCCTCGCCCTCTTCTCCGTCACCATCA
This sequence comes from Portevinia maculata, assembly GCA_949715645.1. Lineage (NCBI taxonomy): Eukaryota > Metazoa > Arthropoda > Insecta > Diptera > Syrphidae > Portevinia > Portevinia maculata. The sequence goes on along the minus strand of OX454525.1, from coordinate 394,749,008 downwards.
TCGTCACCTGAATATAATTAAAAATTATATTCTGCCGTTCGATACACAAAAGTAAAGACAATATCCTACCCGCACTAACAGTAAGTGCTTCCGTAAATTGTTCCCTCCAACTCGATGTACCAAGGAGCAGCGAAGCATTTGCTCTCTGCACAAGTTTATCTACCGTATTCTACAAGGAAAAAGAAGCGATTTCCGTTATTAATGTATTGAAAACTAAAGGAGAACCCTTGATCCCATATTACGACAAGAGTTTCATTCGGGATAGCCTAACTAAATTTTGATTACTGACTACTGAGATGGTAACATTAGGTGAGAGAGTTGTGTATATTTTAAAACTAATTCCATGTTAAAAATGAGACAATGACTAGAGCTTAACACTGATTTGTTGATTAACAAAATCAAGTTCCAACATTCAAGTTGCAGGAAAGTACATCTATCTGAATGTAAGTATCCATGGTTTAACCCCTTTTGTCATCGTAATCGGAGCACTTGAGCAAGTCATTGAAATACGTAGTTGTTTTATAAACGGAGGACAGGGAAATTTAAATCTCTAAATGGTTTTATTGTATGTATACGAACTGAGAGGATAAAGTTTTAATTTTATATGCGGGAGTTTAAGTTGAAGTAAAAGCATTAAGCAGTCCTTAAAAGATTACAAAATATAGAAACTTGTCGTGCCAACGGCAATATGTGGGTTCTTCCAACAAAGTGTCAATTAATGTTAGTCCTTGTCTGATTAAAGGGTTACTTCGAGAGAAAAGGATTCTTTGAGTGATTGCGTTGAATAGGAAAATATCGGGTACGTAATTTAGGTTGGACCTTTTTTTCATTTAGATTGACAGTAATACTATGTTTTTAAGATGAACTGATGGCGCAATAAATTGCCTAAATCGATTTGAGTTTATCATGTCAAAATGAAAAGTCATTTTTATAAACCTGGTCAAAGTCAAATGACAACAGGGCCCTGTACTAGACAACTAACATCGTTGTACATAAATACTTACTTAACGGGTTCCCGACCCGTTAAGAGTCTCTGCCTGAGCCTTGTACAAGAGGCTATTTGTAACAAATTACAATTGCTTGTGTACCACACCACAATACTACAAGTAAGGACGACATTTAATAATTGTTCAAGTAACCTTAACTGTCTGATGGCAAAAATGCCAATGCCACTTATATTTTGTGAATTTTTGGAACTGAAACATAACGAAGAAAAATAAAATTAAATATTCTATTCTATTCTATTCTATTCTATTCTCTACAAGAAACCTTTAACAATTGTGAAATTTGGAATGTGACTACATTCTGTATCTGTACCAACCACAAAGCTACAAGTGTAGGAAATATTTAACAAATCAATGTGTAAATCAAAAATTGTTAAGTCTTTATATGTCGAACTTTAAAAGGTTTCAAAAATAAACTATAATTTTCAATTTAAAATCCGATCCTAAAAGACAGTTTGATCGTAAAGCAATTTTCCTTTTCAAACTACATTCTTGGATTCATTGAGAGGAAACCCAGCAGTTAGAAAATCTCCTTAACTTTGGACCAAACAAAATGTAGAGGTATTTTTTCTGCATCTTAGTTACTCATTTAAAATTTTACCTCTAAACCAAAAACAAATCTACAGCATCTTGTCAATGAACCCAGAACCAGTGTTGCCTGAAGCTGATAGTGGAATATCACAGATAGTTTGTCTGGAGAACTGGAAGCAGCGTGCCGTGGATCGCAGAGGATGGAAGGTTGCAGTGTCTCAGGCAGAGCCTCTTCACGGGCCGGGATCCCGTAAAGTAAGTAAGTAAGTTTGTAAAAAAATCCTTTTCGATCTACTTTATCACTTTCTGCAGCCCTGCCCCATATATCTATGTTCATTAATTTCGATAAATATTGTTTCTCATGCAATAATTTTTTTTTCGTTGGCTGAAAATAAGTACATCTAATTTGATTTGATGGAAATGAAGATCTGATTCTGATTTTATAAATCGATCCCCTTTTTTCAGAGTGGATTATGTGACTTACAAGATGGAGCTAAATAAATATCATTTTTATCTAAATGGACAGAACTGTCACTGTCGTCGATTGGTTGGTTAATAAATATTCTAACTTTATAAAATTTTGCAAAATTCGTATTTATAACTGACTGCATGAAAAATAAATGAATTAATATACTTTTGAACCGAAAAACTTGATCTTAGCGTTGGGAAAATCTTTATAATATGTAACTTGTAACGATGAAAGAAAGTCTCTTAAATAGTTTAAATATTGCTTTATCGCTCGGACATATTAAAGAGATAAATCCCTCCAAATGGTATCACTGCCCAGAACTCAGTTAAGTTGGTTAAGATGGATAGCCAGATGGAGCTGAATTAGAGGTTAGGGCAACGAAGAAATTCATTGTTGGTTGGTACTCTTGTATTTTGATATGTTTAAAGTACAGCTTTTTTGTTTTAAAAGTCCTAAAAATATAAAGGGTCTTTCTTAAGGACTTAAATAACTTAAATAAAATGCAAACTACTTGGGATATCTCAAAAAAAAAAATGTATAGGCTTGAATTACTATCAAAACATTTATGAATGGTGTTGCTGCAACGCTTTTCCAAATAATAAAGATTGGTTTCCCAAAATCGTGGTGATCAAATAAAAGGCACCCTTTGACAAGGAGTTGGGAAAAAAATTCAATTTTATTTCCTGAGGAAATTAAAAGGTTAATTAATATTCAAGGGGATTCAATCACAAAATAAACAGACTCACAATTGGTATTAACAATACGCTGAGCAACGAAATTAAAATTAAATCTAATTTGCTTTCGTGATCTACATAATACATCAATCTGAAAGTTAACAATAAGTACTTCAAATAATTTGCAAAAGCCAAAAAAAAGGTTAAATTTTACCTCCTTGCTGACTGACAAAAACTTTGATCACGAAGCACGATGAGAATTCAAGAGGTTATGAAAATTTAAAGCCATATTTTATATTTCATATTTATTTATTGTATCATACATGCTAACACAGTAAGAATTCACTTATAAGTCTGTGAAAGATAAACAGTTTTAATTTAATATCCATAAATGATTTGAAAGTTAAGTTAGACTGCTTTTATAAATATTAATAAGGTTTTTCTTATATTAATTTTGATTATAAATTAATTTTAATTGAAATTGAAATTGCTTGAAGAGGGATAGGTATGAGAAAAAAGTTAGTTGCTCTAGTTTCGGAGAAAATTATGAAGTTCCTTTTTAAATCGTCGTGCATTAGTTAGCTCTCGCAAGTTACGTGGGAGTGAATTCCAAATGCGGATAGCAGAAACAAAAAACTGTCTTTCGGATGTTAGACATGAAAAACGCGGAAGTACAAGACAAGAAGTTCTGTTAGATGCCGGAAACTGGATTTTTTCATAAAGATATGAAGGCTGTCTACTTAAGAGTATGTTAAAAAGAAGTATGACTGTTCGAAATTTTATATAGTTACCAAAAGACATTTTAAGTAGGTGTTTTGCAAGATGTGAAACGTGATTATGTCTTTTTAAACAGTACACAAAGCGAACAGTAGTGTTGAAAGCCACTTGAAGCCGCCTTCTACTCTCGGCATCACATCCATGAAAAATTTCGCAACCGTAGATAAGTACAGGAATAACTAACGTTTTAGCAAGTAGCAGTCTTGTTTCAAGAGGAGTAAACTTTTGAGCAGTCCATAGGGTTCGTAGAATACCATAAGTTTTCCCAACTACTGTATTTATGTGGTTATTCCATGTTAAGGTTCTATTAAAGACAAGACCTAGATTTTTTGAAGACTCAACAAATTCAATTTCAGAGTCGTTTAGCATTAAATGAGGGAAATAAGAGAGATCTAATTTCTTTTTAGAAATAACTAAACACTTACACTTCGTTGGGTTAAGTATTAGGCCGCTTTTAGATGACCAATTCGAGATTCTTCTCAGATCTTCATTTAAAACACTAACGCAATTTTCAATTAAGCCCAAGGAACAGCTTTGATAAATTTGTATATCATCGGCATAAATATGCTTAGATGTGCTTAATATGACAGAAGCAATATCGTTAATGTATATGGAGAACAATAGAGGCCCTAGAATAGAGCCTTGGGGAACTCCTTGCCTTAAGAGAAGAAAATCGGAAAGGTTGCCATCTAGTGACACGGCCTGTTTTCGTTCACTTAGATAAGATGATATTAATTTAACAGCAGTGGGGGAAATTGAGAAAAATCGCCTTAATTTGCTGAGCAGAATCGAGTGATTAACAAAATCAAAAGCTTTGGAAAAGTCTAAGAGTACCAGAAAAGTAACATTGTCCCTATCTAATTTATCTCTTATATCTTCAATGACGTTCAACAAAGCAGTTGTACAGCTATGTTTACTTCGGAAACCCGACTGTACTTGTAGCAACAAGTTATTTTGAGTAACGTAATAATTAAGCTGCTTATGCATAATTCTTTCACATATTTTGGACAAAAAAGGTAGGATGGAGATTGGTCTGAATTCTTCACCTTTAGAGTTCTTAGGTATTGGAATTATTTTTGCTAATTTCCATTCTCTGGGAAAAATGCCGGTCATAAAAACAGTATTAATGATATGAGTTACAAACGGTAGCAAAAACGGCAAGATTGCTTTAACAAAAATCGGATTTACCTCATCAACACCTACAGCCTTGGACTTAACAGACAGAAAACTTTCTACTATATCCGATTCACTTACCCTATTAAACACAAAAGACGTAGCAACCAGTAAAGAAGCATCCTCGACTGAATAGTTAGCTACTGGGTCGTTGCAAAGTGGGTTTGACAAAAACGTTCGATTTAGTTCGTTGGGATCGATTCCGGTAGAATAATTAGCTTTTTGCTTCCCGATTCCTAATTTTCGAATCTCATTCCATAGTTTATGACCACCTGAAGAAGAACTAAGTCGGTTGGAATAGAATTGTGTCTTAGCATTGCGTATTTCACGAACAACACTATTTCGTACACTTTTATAAGCCTGATGAAGCTCTTCCACCCGAAAATGTTTCCATCGTCGATACGCCTCATCACGTTGAGCCATTAACTCTCGAATTTCGTTCGTTAACCAGGCTTTTGTTTGATCTTTTATAATACCAGTTTTTAGTGGAACGTGTAGATCGAAAAGAAGATTTACGTTGTTTTGTAAGAACTTAATTTGGTCATCTGGAGAGGGCATAAAATAGATAAGGTTCCATGGAATCGAATTTATATGTTGTTCAAGAGAGGTCATATCAATATTTTTGAAATCTCTGTATGTATAGGTGGATGCTGCTGCGTTATTGCCAATATCAAAGTCATACGTCAAAAATATTAAATCATGCTTCGAAAAAGCTGGTGCAGAGATTTGGTCATAAAATAATACTTTGTCAGAATTATTTACAAAAAAGACATCTACTAGTGTACTGGAGGTGGTGCTAAAATGCGTAGGGACTTGACAATTCACGGGTTTTAAATCAAACAATTGCATATTTTCGCTTAAATGACTTTCACATAACAAATTACTATTAATGTCACCACAAACAATGACATTGCTTGCGCAAGTCGAAACTTCTTCCAAAACGTCGTAAATAGGTGTCAGATCAATATTCCTATTTGGTCTATATACAACACCTAAGCAAATATTTCTTTCGCCCCGAATTATACATACAAATAAATATTGGGAGGCAGACCCTTTCGGCGAACGACATTTTCGTCGACAGACCAAACCCATTCTAACGTATATTGCAACGCCCCCACCAGTACGATCACATCTATCTGCTCGAAAGAGTCTGTATCCACTTATATCATAGGCAGCATCCTTCACATCTTTATTAAACCAAGTTTCCGACACGCAGATTGCATCAACCTTAGAATCTACAAATATGTCTTTAAATTCATCCAATTTTGGGTTTAAACTTTGCGCATTCAAATGGCAAACCTTAAGACCGTAGCTTTGATAACAAAAAACTCTAATCATAGGTCGAACCATGTCCTCTCTACCACCACCGATGGAACTCACTCTACTTTCATTCAAATCTATATTTGAGATGGATAATGTTGCGAGAACCAAGTAATACACTCAGATCATGAACATACATTTTCTCTTCTTTAAAGCAACATAGATTTATGAAAAGGGGCATTGGGGATAATTTTAAGCAAAAACAGTACAACAGTAAGAAAATGAAATGAGAAAAAACAAAACAAAGAAATAAAACTATACTTGTTGGTTGTTGATGACGTTCAGTGTTGATTTGTTGTATTTTGCGTCTTCTTCAGCTGGCACCTCGCGGCAATGGCATTTAAAAATCGCTCATTCTCTACCAATATCGATTTAGCTTCTGCACTCTCTCTCACATAAACGGAACCAAAATGTGTGTAAACAGAAAACAGCTGTTTACTGCGCTTGAGACGCGTAGCTTGCTGGTATATGGAGCGGTTTTTTTTAGTAAGACTCCCTTACATGTAGATGTTGTTGTTGTTTTCTGCTTTGATGTCCACATCTTGGAGGCATAGCGGCCTGTGATTTTTGCAAAAGAGGGCCACTGCATGCAAGACGGAGTTTCTTTCGCGAGAAGTGTTGAATTTGACTACGATGGGAGAGTCAGTTTTGTCTCTTTTTGAATGAGCTCTTCGACTACGGAATATGCCTTTCAATGGCGGGGGCATACATTCGATGTTGTGGCAAAGATGGTGAAAAATTGTCTTTAAATTTTCATTTGGTAGTTCGGGTACACCAAAAATAATGCCATCAGCTGCAATTTCCCGCCCCCGGTAATTTTCATCGACGAAAAAAAACAGCCCATTTACGCCACCGGCATGAAAACCGCACCAAACAGTGACTTTTTGCGGATGAAGGGGTGTTTGGTGAAGCACATGAGGGTTCTCACCTGTCAAGTAATGCATATTTTGCTTATTGACGAAGCCGTTCAACCAAAAATGTGCTTCATCGCTGAAGATGATTCTTGAAATTCTTCATTTTCTGTCATCATGTCCAGAGCACAATCCGAGAAGCTACGTCGCTTCATATAATCAAGTGGCTTTAGCTCTTGAGTCAGCTTGATCTTGTAAGGGGATAGGCCAAGATCCTTACCCAAAATTCGCCATAATGTGGTCTGGGAACGCCGTGAAATTGATTTATTTGACTCGTTTGCGACGGACGCCTCTAACGGCAGCAATATTCTCTACACTTCGGGCAAAACGTAGTCTAGGTTAGATTAGGTTAGGTTTATGTGGCTGTCGGCAGAAGCCGACACACTTAGACCAATTTAGGTCCATTGTGATACCAAGTATATTATCTACCTCAACTCTGTAGATGGGACTGGCCAACGACACGCGGTTGTTCTCAAACGGTCCCCCATCTACGTACTAACCGCGCCCAACGTCGTTTAATTACGGTGATCTGACGAGAACCGATTAACTCGACGTGGTATGGTCGTTGGTAGTCTAACTGGCACGACAACATCAAGCAGCGAATGTTCTGACTCAATTTTTTTTACTGGACTATGAATTGCTATCGAATGGGACGAGAATTGCTGCCGAAAATTGGCGTTAACGCTCTTAAAGTTGCGACAACCGACTCAAAATTTCGGTAGTAAATTGTAATTATTTGTAAACTTTGTTCCTTTTTTGTACTTCACCTTTATGAAAATGTTGACTTTTGACATTGACAGTTCGGTAATCGGTTTAAGGATACGTTCACACTGAAAGTTTGAAGTTGTTAAGTCGCTAATGAAAAACCCTTTATTAGTATTTAAATAAATAGAAAAACTCTAAACATAAACAACATCAAATCACAGATAACAAAATTATTTAAAGTCTTTCATTTAAGTGGAAATAATATAAAATCGTATCAAATAAATTATAAGCTAAACAAAATCACAGAAAAAAATTCATTTAAAAAAACCTAAACAACAAAAGTTAACATTATATAGAATCTTGATCCTCATCATAGTCTTTAAAGTCATACATTGTTTGGTTAAAACAATTTAAATGGCTTTCATTTAACACTTTCGTGGCATTCTTCATTTTTAAAAAGCCTTTGTGCGTGTTATATATTAAGGTTTCAGCATTCAACGAATTTCTTACTTTTGTCTTGTTTTGATTTATTGCTGAAAAAATTCGCTCAACCGTAGCTGATAATGTTAGAGACATAACATGCTAGTTACAAACTCTTCTAACTGTGGAAACATTTTGGAATTATCTCTTTTTGTATGTATGAATAATGTATGTAGGCTTGAATCACGAATGTGTGACAAGAAATAAACGTAAGAAAAATTGCTGTAAAATTGTGCCCATTTTAGCATACTCGTATTTTCAGATTAAGTTCCACAGATGCTCAAGGCTTCAAAATTATGCCCTAGTTGGCAGCGCTGGTCAGTGGGGACCACCTTGCGGCGAATTTTAAAGGATGATTTTCATTTGTTTTCGCATAGAGTGCAATCGACTCTAAGAATATTTTTGAGAGACCGTCCACGTCGCTTGGGATATGGCCAAACAGTCGCTCGAATGATTGACACTGAACCTGATTTTTGGAAGGAAATTTTGATGACCGACGGAACGGAGAATCCACACGTGATCGATGAAACATCGTTGCATGACCAAAAAGTGATTGTATGGGTCGGCAATTGCGCCAAAACCATCATTGAGCCATTTTGCTTCAGAAAAGGCGATAAGAATCGATATCGGTGAATATTGGCTTATTATGTCTGCCCACAAATGTGTGAAAAAGTCTGGACGGTTACTGAACTCAACAAGACCGTGCGCCATGCCACACTGCAAATTAAACAATGCAGTTTCTGCAATATGAATTCCCTGGACGTGCGCTGTCAAATAATGGCGCCATTGCCTGGCCACCCAGATCTCCAGATTCGACCCCTTCGGACTTCTTTTTGTGGGGTTATTTGCAAAACAAACAGTACACCAGCAAGCCTCAGATCATTGACGAGCTCGAGGCAAACATTCGTGCCGAAATCATAGCTATACCGCCCGAGATTCTCGATGTGATGGAAAACGCAGCCAAAAGTGCACATTTTGCTTTGGCTGTCAAACTGTCATGACTCTGTAGGTACAATGTGTCAGTTTGAAGTTAGCAAAACACAGTAAGTGAATGTAGAGTTTATAAGTCTCGTATATATTTATATTCAATTTATTGAAAGCGTATACAAAGTAGGATTGTATATCTTACATGTTATTGCTAAGCTAATATAGAGCAGATTAATGCAAGCTACATAATAATGGGAACATAATTTCGTATTAATTTTGAAGTCAACGAACATAATATTTGTTCAAAAATGTTCGTGTTTCAAATCATGTAGGGACTTATCTTTTTGAAAGATTAAAGAATAAAAATGGCTGGTCCTCAATATCACACTATAGGTACGGAGACATTTGTAATTCTTTTGAGAGGACAGTCCTCTTTTTTGCCACAGCGTCCTCTTTGTTTTGTAATTTTTTTTTCCACCGCCAGTGACTTAATATTTCTTTGTATTTACTTTCGCAGAGCAATGCTTCTGTATTAACTTCTTTATTACAAACAGGAGAACAAGCTTCTATGGTACAGCAACATTACCTTTCGTTTAGAATCATATATTTCAAGGCCTGAGGTTGAGTTTAAGCTTATAATTGTGAGTAACATTACTATCTTCTAGGTGGAAGGTAGACTTGATATGCAAAAAAGCTGAGCTCATCTTGTTAGGTTATCGTTTTTCCGAGATGTTAAGAACGAAATAAGTAAGTGCCTATATTGTGATATCGATGCTTACAATATTGTTTCTTATAAATGAGCAAGCATGGTACATATTTTCTTTCCTCAGGTCACATAGTACAGCCGTTGAAAATGAAATCGCTAAATTATGGGTGAAGTTTTTGAAGTTAGAAGCAGTTTGCAAACAGTGTTCTTGATTGTGTCGATTTATTAAAGTGATGAGTGGTGAATTTTTATTAGCACGTTTGTATGGTTGACTGTTGTATTAATTTTCGGTAGCCTCGGAATCGATTTTTTTGTAAGCAACCTTGATTTCCAGTGCAACATGCCCTTTTTTTTTTCTTTTAAATGGTGTTATTTTTTAGCGCAATGTATTTTTTTCAACTATTTCACTGACTGTTTAAAGAAACACATTCGTTTTCATTTTCGTGCAACGTTTTTGCTGCTTAGACCAACACCGAATTTATTATTGAATAATCAATAAGTGGGAGAGTTTTCAACCAGTCTAATATCCGGAGGTTTTTTTTAGTTCATACACATGAAACTGTGTCTGAGTTTAGCTCTGTTGACTCTATCTCATATGTTGGCTCAAGCTTGTTAGCTGAGACTCATGTTCATCAATCAAAAATCAAATTCAAAACATTAAGTTTCATTGGGCTGTGCGGATATTAAAGCATTTTAGGCAAATAGCAGTGGTATTCGACAGAAAATGCATTCTGCAGAAAAACATCAATAGCTACCAGAGTGCAATATTCTTAAGCATATCTTTTTGAAGTAAAACTTCTTTACGCACGCTTGACTTGGGGAGGAAGCTGGTGAATGCGACACGGAAGTGTAGACCAATGCAGACTTGCGGCGCAACGAAAGTGTAGACCAATGTAGACTTCTGGCGCAACGAAAGTGTAGACCAATGTAGACTTACGGTGTAACGGAAGTGTAGGCAAACGTAGACCTCCGGAAATACCGAAGTGTATACAAACGTACACTCTTTTGTTACAACCCATACAATTTAGTCGGCGAAAGGGTCGTGGAATGGGTAAACATAAACACCCTTGAATCTCCTCAATAGAGGACAATACTAAGCTCATCATCTATCCAAACCGATCGAAAGGAGAAAGCTATATCTAAAACAGTTGCCAACAGATGGAATTTACCGTTGTTGGAAATAAAGAGCGCCACCGTCATCGTCAGATTTTCAGGTCGGACGGCAAAAAACCAAAGTTTGAGCTAGGGAGCTGAAATTTATAATATAGACTCTCCAGGGGCCATTGATGCTCATGTGTAAATATTTTAAAAATTCGCTCACTGGCACGCCCACAATTTAAATTAGATGGAGCGAAAGAAGTTTTACTTCATTCGTGTGGTCTTAAGCACACTCATTTTTTTACATATCGAAATATTTCCTCTTTTTCACCATGGAAAATATGGTCACCGTAACTATAGGTGACATACATGGCGATAGTGAGAGCGCTTTTTGTCGTTCTATAGTTGAAGTCATGTCTGTTATAAATAAACTAGAATTACAAGCCCAAGTACGCTGGCCTGAAATATTGAGTGACATTATTCAGATAATTCTTAATAATATGCCGGAAATTTGTGGTGCAATGGACGGAGTCCTTATAAAAATGTTCCGGCAACACATGAACCAGCATTTGTCGAAAGCATGGCAAACATTCTATAAAATGTTCTTCCGATGATGTCGAGCATAATATCGTCGGAAACATACAACTGCTTCCTTTCCATCACCAATGCCACCTCGCTTTGAATTTTCGATTTTCGCCTAAAATGTCGGTTTTAATTAAAAGATTCAAGTTTGTAGAAAAACCAAAATACGTCTCTCATATTATGTAGTTATAACGAATTTGCTGGCCTCTTTTATTTTTTTTTGTCATTTTACAAGAACTCGGTATTTATCATGTATATTTTTTTTTAATAAAATGTACTGAGCGTTCAAACTGATTTGATTCCATATTCAACGGAATTCTATTCGAAAACATTGTTAGTTGTCTCTGAGCACGCACTTACTTGATTGAAATTGATTCATTTAGACAGCGAATAAGTACTGTCAGCAGCTATTACAGATTTACAGTTTTGCTACCTCGTTCGTTCACTCTTCCACTCTTCCGCTCTTTTATATAAATAAGCAGTTATTTTGTACATTAATTTGCAGAGTTGCATCTTTAAAGGCTTGTACATGGGTATGAACGTTTGGCTAAAAGTGAACAATGATTTTTACGCACAATCCATGTTGAGTGAGCCAGAATAAGAAGACCTTTCGCTACTTTCCGAACGGTCTATTCTGCGATAAAATAAAATAAATAAATATTAGGCATTAACGGCCCATGCAGGGCCTAAAATCTAGCTTCTCCAACCACTTGCTTGTGCAAAGTAGAAGGGACCTGCACTTTAAAGCCGAATCCGAACGGCAAATTTGAGAAGCTTCTCATGACCTCTTGGATGTTTGTCAGAGGTTCGCAAGAGGTGGGGCAGTGGAAAAAACTCTAGATGTTAATTGGTCCCACTGCGCCCGATTCTGCGATGAGTTTTGTCAAATTCATTTCAGCTTCTATTCAGATGTATTGATGGTGGCTCTTGAGTGCCAAATGATGTCGATTGTCAGTAACGACCGATCACTGGGTCGCAAGACGAACATGTCGTTTTGGTGATCGGTCGTTAGACGATCATCGGTTCGGTGATTGGTCGCAGAATGATCGCCGAACTCGTGATCGGTAACAGAATGATTGTCGATCTGGTGATCGGTAACAGAATGATTGTCGATCTGATGATCGGTCGTAGGATGATCGTGAATTTGGCGATCATCTCCAACTTTGTCTTGGGCCCAAAAATGTATCTCGTCTCGATCCGCCTCTTCTCCTTTCATCCAATAAGTCCATAAGTTGCGTGACAACTCTTCTGTTATCATTGTGGTTAAAACCGTGATCGCTCTGTCTGCCGCTCTAAGGGCGATCATTATTGCTGCGCTGTTTCCATCTCAGTTTTATCAGCATATCAGTTAGCACTCTTTGCAACTTTTAATAGCGCTGCACTCTATATTTATAAGTGCGTAAAGCGCCTTTTTGTGCTGAGAATGAGGACCACCTTCTCCGGCTGGGTCCCTGACATTTTCAATTTGCCGTTTAATAAATGTGTTAGAATTTCTTTATACCACTGGCGACTTCTGTTCTTTCGGAGCAAAGCCGTGGCCTCTACCGATATTTGAGAGTATATCCCCATCGATTTTTTGCATTTTCATAGCTTCATTTTGGTCGGGTCTGCTTGGTTTTTCACCCCTTTTTCGATGAATTGCTACCGCTGGAAAACATTTAGAATTGGAAATGGATCTACTTATGCCCCTCCACTAGGACAAGGTAAAACCCGCGGAGGGCAACCTTATTGGCAGTACGAAAAAAGCCTCAGCACAGAGGATCTTACAGATTGTCAGCCATGTAAACAAGTGCACCATTTCGGGGACCGTCGAAAGTGAATCTTGGATAGCAATAAGCTATGGTTCCTTAATTGAGTAGGTATGTGCACTGTTGCATATTATGATACCCCATACTAATGGTTAACGAGTTTGGTATTGGCTCTTTAACATTTTTGCAACAGCTTTTTTGTTTATAGTAGATTTTCTTCCGTATGCGCCGGCAATCTGTATTATTGTCTGCGGCCGCAGATTTTGTGGGAACGAGCAAAAACTTCCGACTTAAATTGTCTCCTCGCAGATTCCTTAAACATTAAATAAGGCAAGTAATACTCATATGTGAGTAAATAACACATCGCAAATGCCTGGTTCCGCCCATTGTAATAAATCTGTCACAACAACGAAACTATATATTTTATGGATAGGCTATTGCTCGCCATTTAAACTCCTTGAAGTGCCTTGGCAAAAGCGAGTGTGCATACAATTTATTCGAGAGATTTTTAAGACAACTTCATATGGATTTATGTTACATAGTTATGGTTCTTACATAACGTTCGAATAATTGCTTCAAAAATAAAGTACCCCCGCTTATGAACTAAACTACGATTAACACTATGATACGATGGGTGCCTTCCGAATGCAAATGGGTGACTTAACCATCGTCCAATTTTCATGAAAAATTGCTTTGCGTAATGAAAATGAGTTGATGTGTCGCAGTGACTGCCTCAATTGAAACTGAATCCTTCTACCCAGAGGGCCCACTCCCATTCAGTTAACGTGGAATAGTGTGGCAAGTGGTGCTTTACAACATCACTGTTCAGTAACAAACAAAGAAAATAGCTCACCCATTTGGAATTTGTCCACTTTTTTACTATTACCTTTTGTAAAATATTAAAATGTCAGAACAGACAGTATTTAAGTGTGATTCAATTTAACGAAAAAATCCATCTGTAACGTACCTTGAACTCCTTACTTTCTTTGATTCGCAATTGTGCTCGTACAACATCGCCATGTTTCGGACGTCCTAATAAAGCCAATTTATCCTCCTCTGTCAGTTCTTCTGGGGCCTTGGCTTCTGCTGCTTGTATGAGTCCTGCCAGTTCATCGTCTAATGTTTGCGAATCAAATTCAAAATTAAAAACAAAAAAACAGTCCGAGTTAAGAATCAATATCACTTGACTTGATACCAATTAATTTGCAAAAAGAAAAAAAAACATATGTGATTTGCTAAGTAAAGAAACGCTGTGAATATTGCTCTAATGCCGGAAGCAGGTGCGTTTAATGGAATTTTCCCATTTCGGGAATTGTGACATTCTCGTAGTTTGTGCTGCTTGTAAGCGTTGCAAAATTGTAATCGCAGTCGCGTTTAAAAATAAAGCTAGCGGCGAAAGTAGCAGCAATACAACAAACACAAACATGGATGACACTTAGATGAGTTTTGTGTGGTTTTAAATAGGAGAATGAGATCATTAATTGCATACGAACATGCGACTAAAGTGCCTAACATTTAATTCAACAACAAGTGAGTGAAATGATTTTGACAGACAGATACGCCTATACACTATAAAAACAAAACCACACTAGTTGTGTGATCATCCAAACAATTATGCCAGCAGGCTCTTGGAATGAAATCATAAATTGCTTTGCACAGATAGCATACCTATATATCTTAATTCTGTGCTCATCAAGTGCTTTAATTTGTGTTGGATTTGCTATGTAGATGTGTGATCAAATATTTGATCTTTTTTTCAAAACACGTTATATGTATATTTCTTTGATAAATCTTTGATAAATACATTTTATTATTTAATAACTTCCGCTGCAGACGTATAGGAATATTTTACCTTACTTAATTGGGTGCTGTACTCGTATGCTGTAATATACAATTCAAATGCAATTTTAACGCGCTGTCATCAAAAAGGATGAAAACGAAGTCAACTTCGCAGCCGCTGAAAGCCGCTATACCAACGCTTTTAATTTTATGTCAGTATATCACTTATTTGTGAGTGCCCTGAACTCCAGAAGTCTTAGTACACCTAAATCATCATTGAAAATCCAAAAAATTGCTCTCAAAATCTAGATTTGCTCTTTTCAAGGCGAGATCCATTGGGCTTCGTATGTACGTAATGCTCAGTATTTGTGGCTGCAATGAGAATCAACTATTTAAGCTCTATGATCTGAGTAGTTTGGCAGAGGAGTTATGAATTGTATTGACATTACTAGGGAAAGTTAACATGTAAATTGTGGTTGTTTGATGTGACATTTAAAAATTCAAAAAGAAAGAAACTATATAACGGGTTGACCATCTAGTGGTTTCTTTTTAAATAATTGGTTATTTTGACACTTACCCACCGCGCCTGTTGTACGCAACTTTGTGCAAAACGTTCGTGATACTGGTGTGCTAGTGGACAACACTCATGTTCCCCGTCGTCGTATGGTGCGCACAGACGAATATGTGACTGCTGTAGCCGAGAGTGTGAGACTTAATTCACGCACATCAACTCGCCACCGATCTCAACAGCACAACATTTCACGCACTAGCCTTAGGAGAATTCTGCACAAAGATTTCAGATTATTCGCTTGACTCAGCAATTGAAGGTGCACGACCATTCGCATCATTATCGCTAAGCAGTTGGACCTTAGAGCAGCTTGAATTGGAAAACGATTAGGGCGAAAAATCATCTTTTCTGACGAGGCGCATTTTCATCTCGGCGGCTACGTTAACAAACAAAATTGAAGCATCTGGAGCTCGGAAAACCCGCACGTTGGTGTCGAGAAGCCAATGCTTCTACAGAGAGAGGTGCGGGTTATGTAGTGGTGGCATCATTGGACCCTTTTTCTTCGAAAATGAGCATAGGAACAAAGTTTCGGTCAACGGTGGGCGTTACAGAGCCATGTTAACAGACTTTTTTTTTTACTGAAATTGAAGACATGGATTTGGACGACCTCTGGTTCATGCAGGATGGCGCGCCATCCTACACAGCCCATGCCACAATCGATTTTTGCGCACCAAATTCCCAAATCGTGTTATCAGCCGTTTTGACAATGTCGCCTCAGAGCTGCAATTTGACGCTTTGGACGTTTTTTTGTGGGGAACCGTGAAGGACCGATGTTATGCCAACAATCCGGAAACGATTCAAGCACTTTAGGCCAATATCATCCAAGCAATCCGTGTGCTACAGCCCGAAACCATAAACAAGGTCTTGGAAAATCGGATGGGCAGAAGGCAGCCACTTGAACGACGTTATGTTCCATAATTAATGGGAATGTTTGCTCTTACTAATAAAGCCATAATACATAGACAAAATTTAATTTTGTTCATTTTATTGCATTTTTAAAAATAAACGTGTATTGGCCTACCCTGTATAACATTTTCCGGCGAGAAATAAATAATATTGTAAATATATGACCGACAGCAATTAATATTTTTGTGTGATTTTTTTCTTATTATGTACCTGTTAAGGAAATGGTTCGGTAGTGATTAAAACGTGTACCTATTTATTACGTATTTTAGGTATGACCGCTGAGAATGTAAATGGGATTTACGCTTCGCTGAAAGAAGGCGTTCCATCGCAGTTCTACTGGGAATTTCTAAACATAAGTTTGCGTAGCCAAAAGCAGTGATGCCATTTTTAGGGATTTATTACTTTTTGAGGGATTTTCTGCAATTGCTGATATGTCCGAGGGATAAAAGGACCATTTTAGCTATTTAAGGGATTTGCTTTCGTAGTTACCAGTTGCAAACTAGGTGCAGTTTTTTGAGATATGTATCCACAGGGGTATTCCAATTAACGCCTTAAACAACAACAATATTGTATCGCCAGCAATGCTGGGGATAGCTGTCGATAAAATCCACATCAGGAAGTCTGCTTTGGATCCCTGCTGCAAATACATACAAAAACTTGTGTTCTAAACAAAAATGTATTGCTGCTGGCCATAATTCTTGTAATCGTATTTATGAGCAACCGTGGAAACATTTCACAACGCTAAGTGAAACCTTATCGACAAAACATTCTATTGATAAAGCAACTATCTTTGTATCGGCAGAAGAACCGCATTAAATACACACTTCAAAAGAAATCAAATCGAAATGGCTATTCACTTCACACCAAAACCAAATCATATGGACTAAGTTCGTTCTCGTTGGTGGAAGTTCATATTTTTCAAACTGACATTTGTTTGCTTTTGTCGGCATTTAATGAAAGACTCAAGAGACAACTACTGTGGTGTGAAACACATAAGTACAGTAACAGCAAACAGTAAAAACAAAACATTTTGTAAATAAGAGAGATATGGTAGAAACACATCAACACCTCAACTTCGACTTTGACAAGAGCGAGAACTGAACGCGTTCAAAGCAAGAATCTCGTTGACTTGGTTTCTTGTTGACAAAGTGGTTAGGAATGAAATGTCGCAACATAACTTGCCCAGCTGAAGAAAATTAAAAATGGCCGGAAACCTTCGTGACTGATAAGTCTGTCATTTTTCAGCATAGTGGAGAAGCCAAGGTCGGGCTTGTGAATGCTGTTGCTTTCGCTATGATCAATAGGCCCAACCCACGAAGAGCGCTCAGATATTTTTTTAAGTGGGACAAAACATCTCAGCTGATCGCTCCTTTTTTCCGGAGATTTATTGGACTAATATTTTATGGATTCATTTCTCCATTTTCTTGCTTAGAGCATACATTTTTGACCTTCTCCTTCGTCTTTTACGGCAAAGCTATGATCATGATAGGCCTCCTCACGACAACGTCAGTGTCAAACGAACACAAAAAAAAACATAGGGGCGGGCTACAGTCCGCTTGGGCGAACTGTTGGATACCCTATTCTTATTCCTCTCCCTCATAAGTGGGCGTGACAAAAGTCTAAGTATGGTTGAATTGTTAAGAACGCTGTACATATTCTGTTATACAACATTTAAAAGATTTTATCAAACAAAAACGAAGCTTTTGTAAAAAAACGTTCCATAGCTCAAACTTTGGATTTTTTTTTGTAAATTGTGGGCGTGTCAGTAGGCGGATTTTAAAAATATTTACACGTGAGCATAAAGGGCCCCCTAGAGAGTATATATTATAAATTTCAGCTCCCCAGCTCAAACTTTGGATTTTCAAAAAAACGTTTTTTTTTAAATTGTGGGCGTGTCAGTAGGCGGATTTGGAAAACATTTACACATGAGCTTAAAGGGCCCCTAGAGAGTATATATTATAAATTTCAGCTCCCTAGCTCAAATTTTGGTTTTTCAATAACATTGTTTTATTTTTTTGTGGGCGTGTCAGTGGGCGGATTTTGAAAATTTTATATCCCGAGCAGTTTTAGGAGTCATAGATCATATATAAAAAATTTCAGCTTTCTAGCTCAAAATTCGATTTTTTCCAAAATTTTGTTTTTTTTTGAGTTTGTGGGCGTGTCTGTGGGCGCATTTCAAAAATTCGTAAACTTGATTATTTCGGGACCCTAGAGAGTATATGGTTAAAATTTCAGCTCTGTAGGCCCAGTTTAAAGGCCTAATTTTTTCCGACAGACGGACGGACGGACGGACGGACGGACATGGCTAGATCGACATTACTATCGATGCTGATCATAAATATATTAACTTTTAGGGGTCTACGGGCAATATTAAGGTATGTTTCAAACTATGCGTCAAAATTAATATACCCTTAGAATAGGGTATAAACAGCTGATTGAAATGACGGAAAGCAATGGAGAATTTGCATGGCGGGAAATACGTTCTTCGCGAATATTTCCTTAAAAGTTTATAACAAAGAAAATTTTAACAAAAAAAAAATTCCGGAACTAAGAAGGAGTATCCAAACCACGTTTTGGAATATTAAAAAGTTAACATTATAATATGATTGTGTACAAAAAATAAAACTGCAACCGTGACAATCGCGTTGTGGCAAAAAATATTTTTGTTGCGAATATCTCGTAATTAGTTTATATTAAAGCGAATTATAACAAAGACAAATTTCCAGAACTAAGAAGAAGTATCCAATCACTGTTTTGGAATACTAAAAAGTTAACAATATTATAAGATTCTGTCCAAAAAATAAAAATGAAACCGTGACAATCGCGTTGTGGCAAAAAATATTTTTGTTTGGAAGCAAATAATTTGAAAAGTTTTCTAAACGCACATTTGTACTTTTTATTCACACAGTTTTTTCAATTTTTAATGAACATGGTCACTGTTTTTATTGCTTTTTTTGTTTTAACATACTTTCTCACGGGTTTTCCTCTATAATTTGTTACGTTTCACCCTTCAATAGCTTCTGTTTTCACTTTAATATTCACTTTATTAACAATCACAACGATTATTCCATACGATTACTGCAAATTTCTACAATTTTATCATTCAATTTGCTTCTGACGTTTAAGAAAGGGATTCGGCACTTCAGAAAGAGAAAGCTTGGTGAAAAGGTCTATTGAATGGATCATAGCCCTACCACTTTACGGCATTTGTACTGGTATTCCAGTGGAGCTCGCCCGTTCGACCACAATAAATATTGGCAGGCCTCATGGTTTCAGATTAGTTTATAACTGCAGCCAATCAAATGCTGGCGGTGTTGCATTTATGTGATTAAGTTTTCTACACCAGCCTATTTTGTTTTATTTTTACGAATCCGTCACGATAGAGTCAGTAATTTGGTGTTTTTCGATTTCATTGTTATTTTAAGAAGGTCCACCATATCCTCGTTCCTTTCGGCATAGCTTAGTAATATTTAGTACTTCCTAGTACAGTGGTGGAATGGAACGCATTCTTTCTACTAGTAAATCCTAACCGCATTCTCAGTGGCCATATTTAAAAACTTAATAAATAGGTATATTGTAATCACTACCGAATCACCTCTATATTGATAAGAACAACTTTATATGTACCTTAAAAATGTATCGCTGTCGGTCATAAGTTAACAATATTATTTTTTTCTTACTGGAAAAATATTTTACACTAATTTCTTTCTTTCGGAATTACAAAATGCCATATCACATCACACAATGACGATAAACATGGTAAAGACATCCAAGTAATGGCTATGTCATTTGATGTATGTATATAAATACAATTCGTAGCTACTCTAAATCTAAAGGATGACAAGATCTGTAGAAGCTGCGGTGAGGAAGAGATTCATGAGGATACACCTCACTTTCTCTGTCACTGCCCAAGCATGTGTCATTTGAGGAACAGAAAACTTGGAAATTATTTCTTCCAAGACATTCAAGAACCCGCTGATGTTTCTCTATCTTATCTTAACAGGTTTATAAGGACGTCAAGATGTCTGAATGGAATACCAAGAATGAAAGATCAAAGCCAGAACAACGAGGCCAAAACTCCCATCGAAGGGTGTCACAATGGGTCTACATGGACCTACGTGCGGTGTTGCCAAGTCAAACTGAAAACCTTACCTAACCTAAAATTTCTGCTGCACTACTCAGATCATAGAGCTAAATTAGTTGAATACAGCCAGACTGAGAACTACAGTACATACTAAAGCGCAATGAATCTCCCCTATTGTGTGGTTCTGAAATGGCCGGCGCGGCTATCAAAGTCGAAGTCAAAATTGCTTCTTGGTCTGTTTCTAACATCAGGCGCAAATCTAGAATCTAATTTCTCGCATCTAATTTTGCTTCACATTGCTCGCAGCTAGATATAGGAGAGAGGTGATTTCATCGAACTTTTGACGATGAGCAGTTTAAGATCTTCGCTATATAACCTTTCTGATAAAGTTTTTCAAATTTGTCTTTCGCAATCGGTGCGATATCATAGAAAAATTCGCACGCACCTGAAGCTAAGTTTAAGACAACGTGTATTAGTTCCAAGAAAAAAAAGTCATCGTAAGGCTTCAAGCCAATGGAAGGATACTGGTGTAGTTCTATAGAACTCTGTTCAGGAACCTCTTGGGCTTGTGTGGTAAGTTATCAAAATTAACAATTTGGAAAAGTTATTTCTTAAAATGAAAACTAGAAATCCGGAAAGCGTCGATCCATGTAATAAGTAACTTATCTTTCAAACTGCAAAGCCATGCATTGTTTTAGGGCATTGAATGCAGTGGATAAATTGACATGCAATTACTCCTAGTGTAATCGGAGCTGTTGAGATTTGCCAAGGCTTAGTCTTAAGCTTGTAATATTTCTTTGTGCTAAATCTATTCTTAAGCGGTCTTGTATCTATGAAAGAGAGTTGTGAAGGACATTTTTGGAAATTTCATCCTTAAGCAAGTAATAGAGTATTGGAGAACTAGAAGAACTAAATCCAATGATTTTAAGTCCGTCATTTACCGCTTGCCAGCAGTACTGGAAATATAAATATAATAAGCATTACCTGTTCCTTTATCATTATATACATCCACAACAACAAAAATAAAAAAACCCAACAACAACGACGATGAAATATTAATTTGATGAGTAAAAAAACAAACAAACACAAATTAAATAAAGCCAACAACATAAAACATTGTTACAACAGGTTAGTTAATTATTAATTTTTGTTTTAATAAATGAGTGTATCTGATGATGAAACGTTCAATATTGTAACCAATATGTAACGATAAAGAAAAAAGAAAACTCTAATTAATATAAGTTTCTTTCGATGAAATTTACTTACAAATTTATTCGCAATAGAAGCGTAGGTAGATTGGCAATTGCGTTTTATATTTATTTAGTTTTTGAATAGTTTTGTTTGTGATACAAGTTGATATATATATTGTTTCAAAATGTACAAATTATGTTGGTAGGTACAATCGAGACGCAATTATTACATAAAGGCAAACAGATAGATAGAGATCAATAATATTAAACCATAACGATGAATAATTATTTATTTTTATTTTTTTTAAAGTGTTATATAATATGTTAACGAGTGTACTCGAAAGCCCATGGTGAAACAAGCGCAACAAGCATTCACAGTCCGAAAATGTTCCAAAAATGTTAAATTTCAGTTAAAAAATTAAATGTTTTGTTTTTACTTAAGAAAATCTTTTTTTTTGTGTTTAGTTAAGATAAATTTAATTTAATTTAAAAGCTCAATTGAAATTTTATTCAAATTGTTTAATAAAAAGACAAAAAAGCGCAATGCAATAGAAGATAAAATAAAATAAAATAAAAGAAGACATTTAAGGAAACGAAAAATTAAATTAAATTTAATAAATGACATGACAATGACTGAAGAACCAAATATGCTGATGGACGAGTATACATGTAAAGCAGTTGATTTTGCTTTTAACAATACGAGAATAGTTATTGCATTTTTTTGTTTTGGAAAATTTTGTTTGGTGTTACTTTTATTATTGAAATGTTATTGCCTTTCCCATTGACGTGTATAAATGTAAACACACAAATACAACACAGGAATTATTTAAAATACGAAAAGTAACAATTTATTTGTTTATTTAACTATCGGTGATTTTTTACGTACCAAAATATTTAGTTAAAAATTTAAATGGATCCGATTTTTTTGACGCGTCTGTGGGTTTAAAGTTTAGTTTTTTTTTATTGAGTTAATAAGTTGTTTTGATGTTTAGTTAGAATAATAAATTATTTAAATTACCATCACCTTGTGAGAGGAAAAATATTCAAAGAAACTTCTTTATTAAAAAATATACATTTTGTTGATTTTTTTTGTTATTAGAAGAACTATTTAAAAAAATGTACATAAATAATAGTTTAATATATTGTACTGAAGAAGCGAAAATCGTTTTGTGCATTTAAACTTAACTTTTGTTTATTTATTTTAAGAAATAGTTAAAGTGCTAATAAAAGTCTAAATGTAACCTAATTGTATTTTATAGCTGGTCAGCCCTAAAAATATCTTATCATGAATAAATAATAATTTAAATATAAATTGGCCTTGGTTTGGAAGGACGGTTTTCTATGCATTTTTCGAAACAAATTGAACTCTGGCGCTTGAGTCTGTTGCAAAATAATACAGCTCCGCACATGGACTTTTTAACCGAAATCATACACAGATCTGTACTATCTCAAGTTAAAGGAGGGCCTATTGTTGTCAGTAGGTTAGGCTAGGTTAGGTTACGTTAGTCCGGGCTATGACATTGCTGCCATAGAAACACTAGGCACCATAATGGGCCCATCGCGATCCCTGGGAGAACCTAAACCGAAACCACTTCCTCAAAGCATTTAATAGTTTCCGCAGTCAATCGACGCTACCTCTTCTTGACTATCAAAGAAATAGTTGCCCAAGCATCTTCTTCTATGTTCACATTCAGAAAGTATGTGCCTAATGTCTTCCGTGACGTAAATATTATTGTGGTATCTGCACGCGTCTGTTTCCGAGAGCCTTAAAGGCTGCCGATTGTCATTCTTAGCTGACATCTACCTGCTTCAAAATCTCCCCAGTTTTCTTTTTGTTCAAGTTGGGCCACAGGGCCTTGGATACCTTGTGACCCACTATGTGACTCCATCTTTCACCAGCCATTCTTGTGGCCGGTTCTGATAACTCCCATTTGACTACACACAGGGGGTCTTATGTCGAGTCCCGTACTTTGCAGATGTATTTCTCCCCCTTTTCTCAATAGCTCATCTACAAGGTCATTGGCCTCTATGTCGCAGTGCCCGGGCACCCAGCACAGTCTAACGCGGTACGGTTCACATAATGCCTTAAACATTGTGCGACAATACCAGACTATATCTGATGACACATGATTCCAGCGCCTTGAGGGCGGGCTGACTGTCAATATAAGAAGTGATATCCCGGTCAGATATCGACTACAAGTGAATTTAAAAGATTTTTCGAAACGGCCAGCTTCACAGGAAGATTAAAAGGAGTGATCATTTTTACATTGTACAAAAAAGGTGAGCTCGAAAATGCAGCTAACTACGTATGCATTTCTTCTATTAATACTTCGCCAAAACTGCTATGATTTGTAATAGGCTTACCCAATGGGTTGTAAATAACATCAATTAAAGTTAATATCAGGTGGTTACAGGAAACATTGTTTAGTCCTGCATCTCATCTTTACCCTTACCAATATTGCTGAGCCTTTTAAACAAAGCCGCAGAAAACGTTATACTGTCTTTGTTGACTTCCGGACAGCACTTGATTCTATAGCTCGGGGAGCTCTTTTTTTTTTAAGCTGTACGAAATTGGAATGTCAAGCAAAGTAATAAAAGTGGTAAAGCTATTGAGGTATCCCGACTAATGAATGAGAGGATGCTCTGGCCAGGAAAGGCTCATGGACAGCCTACATTGGCTACAACTATCGAAAGGCTAAGCTGCTAAGTGTTTGTGTCAGCTACTGATGACCCCACTGCATATACAATACAATACAATAGTCGGAGAAGTGGCAGTGGGATCAAGCTTGGTGGAGCCGATATCGGCTCCTAATTTTTCGGATGATAAAGCGTTTTTCTTCAAAGACACTTTAAAGGTTGCAGCTTTTGAAACCGTCTTGAAAACAACTGCAAGCGTTGAAATTTGTGGGTGAATCTAGCGAAGCCCAAAAGGGAGATTCTGTTGCAGAGAAAAATGGTCCTACCGGGGAGAAAGTTTGGAAAAAGTGAGCGGGACGAAGTGTTTAGGTGTCTGAATTGACGATGCATTAACAAAATGAAACTATGTATAGCAACTTGCTGTATCTAGGCTTAATGTTTTTTTCTTGATGAAATAGAAGGGTTTCTAAGATATTTTCTTTTGCGAAGCTTTCAAATGCTTACAAACAGGTATGCCGAACTGTTTCCTGCATTTAGAAACTGGAATCCCATCACTTTTCTTGAAATGCTTCTTTCAGCAATAGAATTTAAAAATTTTTTGAAAAAAAACCGGCAATGCCTTGGCAGATTTGTAGCTGAATCAAGTTCATCGCAACAAATGCTTAGTAGGCTGAATTGGTCCCCTAATTGAAAAAGCTTCCACGTACTGCCTCAACCGCCATTAAAGGATTTTCTAATTACATATACTACAAGTGCAATCTGATAGAGAGTATTGGAAGGTGAAAGCCATTAATAGTTTATTATGTAATTTATTGTAGAGAAATTGGCAATCTGGTAGACGGTCAACGGCCATACGAAAATAGACTTAGTATTCCTTAATTGTAAAAAATTATATAGTTAGTTGTACAACTATCTAACTAACTATTCGCGTCCAGTTTTTATTTTGTTCCAAATTGTTTATTAGGGAGAGCTTATTTGCGCTTCCATTTGAATCTTCTTCTTCGATGTTATGATCTCGATTAGAAGAAGTTCACTCCCTGTGTCAAGAGGCCTTAGAAAGTACATGAGTAAGCGATTGATGGTTTCATTGTATTCTCTTGTGGGTCAGTGCACCACAGAATTTCATCTGGTGATTCGTAGGTTAGTCTTACAAAGACTATGCCTTAAATCGTTTTAGGTTATAGTTTCCTAAAAGTTTTTAAGCCCATCTCAGAGATTTAAGGTTAAGTTAGGTTGAAGAAGGTTTTTTCCTCTTGAGTTTTCGTTCATACAAAGGTTTTGTCTACGCACACATTTTTGGGGCGTCTTTGGAACGAATATTAAATTATTTCTAAGAATAACGCTTTTTTTTGGGGGATGCTGAAGTAATAATCTTTTGCTTATTACAAAATGGACAAACATAGGAATATGGAAAGGGATACAATTATTCCTAAGAGTGTATTTATCATTCCTTTACCTTGGAAAATTCAGTAAAAATGAATGTAGGGGAGAGCAGGGCTAAAGGTAAGAGCGGTAAGAAGTAACAGCTTAAGAAACCAGAGTTGCTCTTAAAATTAAGAATCGCGTGAAAGAAAAAACGCGAATCTTTTATATATCGAACTACATACTTCAGTTGTTAATTGGACATCAACGAGAGAAGCTCTGTGTGTGATCCCGAAAAATAGCAGGTTTGTAACTTTTTTTTTATATATTTGGTCTTCCACTTCACATGGAAGAGGTGCAGTGGTGGTTGTTTTTAACGACATGCATTTGAGTTTTTGTTAAGTTTGTGTTGGGGATAGTTGAAAACCGTTTTTTTTTGGATACAATATTTTGACATCTTCCGATTACCCTCTATTAAGCTTTGTTGGAGGATTTTGTAGCTGAAACATGACTCTCGAATATAAAAAAAGATTTGGCTGACTTATTTTCAAAATCTTAGGAGGTTAGCCCAACTCTCCCCTACCTGTCAATTTTATATTACCTCTCCTACCTCATAATTGTATACAAAAAAACGAGTGGAATATGGAAAGTGATTATGACAAAAATAAATAATTATAAATAAAAGATAAAATTAAACAAACTAAAACAAATATTTCACTGGAAATAAACAAACAATATCAGTGACTGGGGAGTATACGAGTGAGCCCGGGCTTCTAATTCTAAAAATCGACATATAAAACTCGCAATATCACAAAAAAACCTTTGAAACGCAATCAAAAAATAAAAGAAATCTCTAAATCAACACGACTTTTTTGCACTTTTTGGTCGCACTAGTTTCTGTTTTGTGTAATCGTGTGATGTTTACTTATTAATATATATGTTTGTATATATACATATATTTTTTTAATTCTTCTTATATTAATTTTAATATTTTATATTATAAAAAAGTTTATAAAAATTTAATTTTTACTGAAATTTGTGGTAGAAACTAGAAGCAAAATATAAGAATAATTGTTTTTACTTTAGATAAGGAGGAATTTTTTTTTTTTGAATTTGTACAGATTTATATGAAAAGATGAAACAAATCAAACTAATTTTAATACCTGCTGCAATCTGAGGCTCGCCGATATTCACGTAGAATAGAACATCCTTCTCGTAGCTGCCCTCTTCAATTATGCCCAGGTTGATATATTTTCTGAAAGGTTAAGGAAATAATATATAAAATACATTATTCTGTACAAAGGTAAAATCACATGGGAATTAATTTTGTGTCAGTAGATGGGAAAAACGACGTTCGGAGAGTGTTTTATCCCGGCCAATTCAATTTATTTCAAAAGCGACATAAAATGCAAATCTCATTAACGACCTTTAAAATGTATTTTACAAATTTGCAAGCCCACCTTTCGTTTTTATTTTCCACCCTAAACAGCAGTCATCATCATTGACTGACTACCCAACCATCAAATCCATTTGCTCAGCTTGACTTTTCCAATTTATTGATTGACAAAGAAACTGTCAATGTTGCTTAGTGCTTTGTAATGTACGAGTATTTATTTAAATTTAATGATTTTAACATCATATCACCGGCATGCCACTCATCGACCTCCACTGGGGCCGCTGCCAATCATTATGTCTGAATAACATTTCTGGAAGTGTTGCGTGCTGTAAAGTATTAATCAAAGTAAAACAAAAACAATAATGTTTTGGTTGTTAGATTTTAAATGTGCTTCCGACACGCCTTTTTGTTATGATAATTTTGCATCAATTGAAGTTAAATATGTTAGCACGAAACCAATTAACTGACATTTAGTTGGTTGCTTATGCGAATTTGGTAATACATTTGTCAATTTATTTGCGTTTCATGCAGATGTGGTAGTTAGGATCAACACATTAAATCGATACGCATTTCTCGCAATTCACTACACAAAAGAAGGTGTGAATTGTTTTTTTTATAATGTAAAGGGTGTTCAAATTTTAGGTATCATTTTAAATTTTGAATGAAAGACATAAATTGTGTGAAATCTGTATTTATTTTTATTGGAAATTACAATGGTTCCGGTTAATAATGAAAAAGAATGTCGTCCAAGTGAATCACTTTTTCGCATCAATAAGTGATATTTGCTCGATAATGTTGTCTTTGAGGTGTTGAATAGTTTGAGGATTATCGGCATAAACTTTACTCTTCAAGAAACCCAATAAGAAAAAATCCAGTGAAGTTAAATAGCATGATCTTGGTGGCCAATTCACGTCTGTTCTTCGGGAAATTATGCGATTGTTAAACTTCTCTTTCAAAATATCGATTGAGTTCGTTACTGTGTGGCATGTTGCACCATCCTGTTGAAACTTCATTTTATGCACATCAATATCTTCCAATTGACTAAACAAAAAGTTTCTAATCATCGCTTGATATCGAGCCATCCACAGTAGATTCAGTGCCATTTTCATCTTCGAAGAAAAATGGACCAATTTCGCACCCACGCCAAAATCCACACCATACAGTATTTTTTTTGGTTTCATTGGCGTTTCAAATAATCCTTTCTCCAGCCCAAATGCGACAGTTCTGTTTATTGCCAATTTCATAATAAGACTCATCGGTGAAGATAATTTGCTTGAAAACATTGTCATTTTGTTGTTGTTGAATTGCCGACGCACTATATGGTTATTTGGCTTGTGAACTGTATTTTGTAAGCCTTTACATGAAGATCTTTGTGCAAAATGTTAAACAAAGTTGTTGGTTTGGGGTTCAATTGCTGTGAACGACGACGAATTGGCGTGCTTGGCTCTCCAGCCACACTTTGCTAACAGCTGTAATATTTCCACTCGAACGACCACTACGTTGATAGGCCTTACTTCTCTGATTTTAGACCTAACCAGTTTCTTCAAATTTATGAACGAAACTTTCTTTCAACTTCTGCAAAACGTTCACCATATTTAAAACAAGTTTTAATAATGAAAACACGTTGTTCAATAGTGTACTGATGCATTTTAGCTAACGGGAATGTATTTACTTCATACCTGAAAAACTTCGGGGTAATCTAATAGCTGTAAAAAAAGTGGAGGCAAATTTCAAATGATATGTAAATGTGGAAAGCAGCTGAAGTTAAAATGGTTCCAAAGCCCGGTAAACCACTAAATGACAAAAAATTATATAGGCCAATATCGCTCTTACCGATAATGTCGAAGGTATTCGAAAAACTTTTGTTAAAGCGCCTACATCCGATTATCGAAGAACGTCGATTAATACCTGATCACCAATTCGGATTCAGGACTAAGCATTCTACAATCGACCAGGTTTACAGAATAACCAATGTAATTGAAAAAGCCCTAGAGGAGAAAAAAATATGTTGTAGTGTTTTTCTCGACGTCTCTCAGGGCTTTGATAAAGTATGGCATACAGGCTTAAAACATAAGCTAAGACAAGCTTTTCCGAAACAGTTATCTGATATCCTTAGTTGTTAATTATCAGACTGACTCTTTCGTGTAAAACACGGAAATGATAACTCTGAATTCAAAGAAATCGCAGCAGGAGTAACCCAAGGAAGCGTTCTTGGACCGATTCTATTTATAATATATACAAGAAGAAGGCTCAACAGTAGCCACGTTTGCAGACGATACAGCTATATTGGGTCAGTAATACCGTTGAATCAGCAACTAATAAACGTGCTATTGACAAAATTCGTGATTGGAAAAAGACTTGGCGTATTGCTCTCAATGAGACCAAAATCAACGCACGTAAATTTTACTTATAGAAAAGTAGACAACTTACCCATTTTCATTGATTCGGTACGAATTCCGTACGCAAACAAGGCAAAATATTTGGGAATGACACTCGATGCGAAATTAAAATGGAAACCGCACGTCAAGAAGAAACGTGAAGAGCTCGCCATTCGATGTAAACAAATGCACTGGCTGCTTGGTAGATTTTCCAAACTCAGAATGCAGAACAACCTGCTGTTATACAAGCCAGTACTACATTTTGCCCGCAAACAACAGACATGCCTTCACGGACATTGCAATAATACCATGCTACAAATTCGAGACGATACTAACCTAGTGCGCCGATTGCAAAGGATAAAACCAATTGAATTAGCGCAATAAGATGTAACCGCGTGCTTATGGCGGTATTAGCAGGTGCCTCCACTGGGAAGCTGCCTGCCAAACGCGTATTTTACAGTTTAAATAAAACTACTAGATAGGAATAACCTAGTTGTAGTATGCAGGTTTCGAAGGGAGGTGGCTTTTGTTTTCTTATCTTAAGTGAGAAAGAGTCGCATGTAAGATTTTCCACCTACCCCTATTATTCGTCTGAGCCTAGTTCTGGTTCCAAGGCTCTTGCTTTTAACCAGGTTAGGTAAGCTGAGAGTAACGTTAATATTACTATGGCTTGGGAGTAATATTAAAACAAAAATGTAAATTTGAACACACTTTACAACGCACTAAAGGGATTTTTTTAGTACCCTTATCATGTATTGGCTATACAGCGCTGGCCTTAAGGAAATTAGGATTAGAAGAAAAGGAGAGATGCCGATGGTTGGTTTTAAAGGCAGAATATTCCACATTCGTGTTGTACGGCTGAGGAAAGATTCTTTGAACTTCACTGCACTTCCGAATACAGGCTTGAGGGTTAACTGATCAGCGAAGGAATGGATTAGATTAGAAGTAACAGACAGGAGAATACCAGCATTTATTTGGTGAGTTGCAGACTTGAAACCGTCTAAAATAGCTTGAATTGAACGGTCCAAAAGGTAGTTTCTAATCCATTGAAGAAGACTATACCTACCTATTAGGCATTAACGGCCCATACAGGGCCTAAAACCTAGCTTCTCCGACCAGTTGCTTGTGCGAAGTGGAAGGGTCCTATAATTTTAAGCCGAATCCGAACAGCTAATTTGAGAAGCTTTTCTTGACAAACTGGGGATAGCGGCCGTCGAAAGTTCCACAGCTTTTCCTGTTATAGGAACAACTGGTTACTGCATATACAAGAAACTCATGCAATTTGCGAGGCATCTACGTCTACATTATTTGTTTTATTTAGAGGGGATGGGATCCCGCAAAAAAAAGGTCGCCCACGCCAGAGCTTGGTATGGCATGTCAAAGCTGGATCCCTCCCAGAGGGAGATCAGAAATTGTTTTTAGTTAGGTCTTCCTGCCCTGGTTCTTCAGTACAGCCTCTGCCATATAGCCATCGAACCCCAAAACCGATCACTCAGTATTCCAGCACACTAACCACTAGGCCCAGGTCCGATTACCTAGTAGTATTGAAGAGGCTTTTTTTCGACAAACCACACAGTTGACATGAAAATGAATGTGCTGAACTTTTTTATACAATAAATAGGTACCTTCAGATTTGCATACACGCGCGTAGCTTCATTAGCTAGGTCATTGCCATGCAGTTAACGTCGAATAGGTTCTTGTGGTTTGAAAAACAGTGACATTGGGGGGGGGGGGGGCATTCAATTTGCAACGACGAGTTCATTACTAGTTAACCATCTATCACTTGCCAAATGTTGGTCACGTGAGTTATTCGATAAATGCGAAAGGGTAAAATAGAAGGAGCTTGTAGTTGCCTTGCAAATTGAACGTGCCCTTTGCTAAAGACCACGGTTGTTTGAGTGCCTACTTTCACTTCATTTAATGTATCTATGCTACGTTCTCATCAATATCCATAAGTTCTTGGTTGTGAGAGCTAAATTACATACCTCACCCTTCTGTCCAGTGTATCACTCCAAACTGCTTAAATTCCAATAACGTCCGCCCCATAAACTATAACAGCTTATTACACACATTAGTTATTCCATTGCACGTAACTTGTTAAGAGTGTAGGTACGGTGCGAGCATTCTACGTGCAGTGCACATCCGAATTGCCTCTGAAGGACATCCTGTAGCGTCAACATAACTCACATTACATCTATCCAAGACAGTTACCTATTGTATTCATCATTCCATATCTTCTCCCTCACGTCGGCATGTGATATATAGTAACGACTGGATAAAAGGACTTTTAGTCTTTGTCGGCACAGATTTCCGAGACGACATAGTTCTATTCTGGCACAAGGAGAATAAGGATGTTTTCAACAACCACCTCGGGTACCTACGGTTGCATCTTTATTTTTTGGAACCCTACCTCTGAAAAAAATACCCTTTTTGTTGTAAGGTAGTTACCTACCTATTTATAATAAAAAAAATGTCCTCTAATTCAGTGGCGCTGATAGTATTGATTTAACTCACAAATAAGGATAATTCATAAGAAGGTTACTAAACACATAAAACGTAGAATATATCGAATAACATTCCTTAATTTGCAAAATGAGTCGTGTTTCTCTCGGTTATCCAAATATGATATCCCAAACAAAGCAAAAACAGTTTCTATACCCAAAATGGAATTTCTCCTAACACCAACTTTCGCATCGTGTTCCTGCTAACAAGACATTCTGGAAAAAGGAAACAAACAAAGCGAAAAAATCTATCGAGTTAGGGGGTAACAGATAATTCATCGCCATCACTTTGTTCAGTCTTTTTATATACGGGACTGTAGGTATTTCATGTTTGTCACGGCTCAAAAAGTGTGTTGTCATCTAGTTGGCTGTAGTCGTCAAAAATAAAGTGTAAGAATGGGTCGTACGAAACGTATTTCGCTTTTGTAAGAATTGGTTTTGAATTACATTTTCTCGTTTGACATTCTCTATACTCGTTTAATCAGGAAAAAAGAATTACCTACTCACCTATTCACTTATTAAAAAAAAAGAAGTATACTTATAGAAAATGAAAAACATTGCACGTTTTTTCACTTTTTTAAAACAGCTCCTTTACTATCTATAACTCCCTGATTATTTTGAAATAAACATGAGGCTTGTAAGTGTAAAACAGTTATGATTTAGAAACTACAAAGAAGTTTCTCCCCTACAGGGTAGGCCATAATGCATGACCTTGGCTGTGTTCCAAAACGTCAAAAATATGCGCATGGTAAAGGCGGCTGAAATCCAAAATGCATTTCAAAATGCATTGTGAAAGAATGAGCTGTCATCAAATGTCATTTCATTAAAATTGCGCTCAAACAAAATGGAAGTGTCGACGGCCTCGTAAGTAAATTAATTAATAAATTTGTATTGTATTTCGAATTTACATTGTTTATTTTGTAGCAACAAAAAATGATCTCATATTTATACAAAGCTTTTAATAAGAACAAGGCTGCAGTTTGAGTCCGAATTTTGCGCAAAACGGAAGAAAAAAACTGTCATTTCAAAACGTCAAATATTAAAAAGCATCACGGATATAAGGCAGTATAAAAGCATCGGGCCCATTCATAAATGCAAGTTTTGCAAAGCAATAGCAATGCAAAGCAGGAAGTACTGCGCAAATTGAAGTTCAGAGTTTCCTGCAAAGCATGCGCTTGAAAAGCACATATCAGATGTTTATGAACGAACAACTGCGTAAAAATGGAATTTACGTAGATCGCTGTCATTTTAATAAGTTAATATTATAGATTGTTCTCAACCATTACTAAATATGATAGATTGTTTTCAACCATTACTTAAGGTAAGATTAGACTGCATGCCAATTGTGCATTCAAATGACCACAGTCAAATGACCAGATTATCTGTCAAATGCCAAAAAATTCGGCGCTGTCATGATAGTATATTAGACTACGTGACCACAATTACCATTTTTGTCATTTTTGCCCTGCTGGTCATTAAAGGCATTTGTTGTTATATTTTCAGATTGAGTTGTGGTAACGCCGTACATGTTAAAGCGAATCTTAACTTTTCAACAAAATAAATAAAACAGATAATCGGAAATATTAAAGTAATACCTAGGTATTACACAACAAATACTAAACTATGCACATAAAAATAACAAGAAAACCACTAATTAACGCTGAACAAAAGCACAATAAAAATGTAATTATTAAAACAATTTAAGGCAAATGTTATCCAAAAATATTATTATTATAATGCAAAAATGTTATTATTGAAGTATTAAATAACTGCACGCTTGGAAAAGATGACAATTTTCAGATGACAAAAATAACAGCAATGCCATAACCAAATTTCAATAAAATGCATATGGTCATTAGGTCATTATACTGGTATTCGTGCTTATTGTCCGATTACACTGCATGCAATTTTGTCATTTTTATCTGTCAAAATCAGCCTGGTCATTTGTGGTCATTTGGTCATTAGGTCATTTGAGATATGCCGATTACACTGCATGGTCCTGTTTTGACAGCGAGAACTGTCAAAAATGGTCATTAAATGCCAACGTGGCATACAGTCTAATCTTACCTTTGTCTGTAGTATTTCCACCCATTTTCAACAAAAAGAAATTAAAAAGCAATACGATTCTGAAATCTGCGCGATTGCGCTCAAAATTGCGCAATAAATAAAATTCTACTTCATTTATGAATCCTCTGCTTAGCAGTGATGAAAATTGATGCATTTGTGAATTCTCTGCTTAGCACATTTTGCGCAATATTGCATTTATGAATGGGCCCATCATTTGAATGCATCATGATCGTCGTTGTGCGCATTTTTTTAACGTTTTGGAATTTAGCGGGTATCACTGGCCTTATGATGCTTTTATAATGCAATAATAGTTGACGTTTTGGAACAAATTACAGTGAAAATAATTGAAAACAGAAAATATAATTTTTTTCTGGTTTTAAAAACCTTTTGTCAGGGACCTCTTGGTAAAAAAAACCTTGAGCACAGATGTAATGTGCGATTTCTAAGGGCATTTTAAAATAAATAATTTCAAAATGTAATTTGCATCAGATCTGTTCTTGTTTGATTTTGTTTGCGCATCATATACATTCACGATGCGTTTCGGAACGTTATACATTGCATTACTGCTTAAATGTTGCTATTTGTACGATTGACGTTGAAGTACTGCGGCAGTACTACATTTTGGAACTCAGCCGCTATCTTCCTAGGCAATATCTTCAGGAAAAAAAATAAAAAAAAAAACATAATGCGTTTCTTAAACTTTTGTTTGAGCATTCAAGTTTTTGCCATCATATTTTGAAAATAATATCGCTCAAGTGGTCGCCGCCATTGTTGATTCCCATTTGGGATCTTTTTATCGCATTGGTAATGGTTTTCGTCAGAACTTCGCGATATTTCGCGTTCTCGAGGAGTATAATGTTCGCTTATTAAAACTGTTATAAAATAAAAACAAAAACTTTGAAATCACTTCAAACGTTTTTGAGATATTTTCGGTTTTCTTAAGTACCGTTAATAGAGTAATTTTTTTTTTTTTTTTTTTTATACCCTATTCTAGGGGTATATTAATTTTGACGCATAGTTTGTAACATACCTTAATATTGCCCGTAGACCCCTAAAAGTTACTATATTTATGATCAGCATCGATAGTAATGTCGATCTAGCCATGTCCGTCCGTCCGTCCGTCCGTCGGCAAAAATTAGGCCTTTAAACTGGACCTAGAGAGCTGAAATTTTAACCATATACTCTCTAGGGTCCCGAAATAATCAAGTTTAAGAATTTTTGAAATCCGCCCACAGACACGCCCACAAACTCAAAAAAACAAAATTTTGGAAAAAATCGAATTTTGAGCTAGAGAGCTGACATTTTTTATATATGATCTATGGCCTATAAAACTGATTGGGACATAAAATTTTCAAAATCCGCCCACTGACACGCCCACAATTAAATAAAACAAATTTTGGGAAAAATTGAATTTTGAGCTAGAAAGCTGAAATTTTTTATATATGATCTTTGGCCCATAAAACTGCTTGGGACATAAAATTTTCAAAATCCGCCCACTGACACGCCCACAATTAAATAAAATATTTTTTTTGAAAAACCAAAATTTGAGCTAAGGAGCTGAAATTTTTAATATATACTCTCTAGGGGCCCTTTATGCTCATGTGTAAATATTTTCAAAATCCGCCTACTGACACGCCCACAATTATTTATTTTTTATTTTTGAAAGTCCAAAGTTTAAGCTAGGGAGCTGCAATTTATAGTATATACTCTCTAGGTGCCCTTTATGCTCATACTTAAATTTTTTTTAAATCCGCCTACTGACACGCCCACAATTAAATAAAACAATTTTATTGAAAAACCAAAGTTTGAGCTAGGGAGCGTTTTTATTTACAAAAGCTTAGTTTTTTCGATAAAATCCTTTAAATTTTTGCCATGCCCACTTATGAGATATAGGAATAAGAATAGGGTATCCAACAGTTCGCTCAAGCGGACTGTAGCCCGCCCCTATGTTTTTTTATAATTTGCTTACGCTAAAGGGATTTTTTTCTGTTGTTACAGTATCCTTGTAATGCTAGGAACACAGTGTAAGCTACTTGGTATTAGAAAGAATAGAGAGATAGGAAAGAAGTGCTTGGGTGCAGTTGTAGGGTTTTTCTCCACGGGTGGTGTCTAAGTTACTTAGGGAGATAACGATTTCATGTATTCGGTATAAAGTAATGGACTTGGCCGGGATTCGAACGCACGACCTTCCATTCCGTAAGCGAATACACTACTACTGCACCATTGCCACCCGCAAAACTGTGTAAGGTATCTTTTTACACTCACCCCAAGTATTTAAACTATCAACAGTGATCACTATCGTAAGAGTCTGTTTTGAGCAAAGTGAAATTTTCAAAAATGGAAAATTTTTTTATATGAATTATCTTAATGTATAAACATAGGGAAAGGCTGAAGACCACTTAAGCGAACTGTTGGATACCCTATTTCTATCCCTCATAAAATGCGTGTGGCGAAAATCCAACTTTTGGTGTATTGTTAAGAACGATCTACAAATGTGTGTAAAGGATTTCTTAGAAAAAACAAAGTTTTTGTCAAAAAACGACCCTGAAAAGTGGGCATGTTAGAAAACTTTATGTAATGGAATTGTTCAAAACGACTTTATGTACATCCTTTGTGAAGAATAGAAATAAATGAAAGCTTCATTCATTTCTTCAATAAAACTTTTTTTTTTAATTCGGGGGGGCAGTGAGCGGATTTTGAAAATATTTATCTACATGCGAGATGCTCATCTTGGGCCCCCACAGACTATATATTTCAAATTTCTGCTTCCCAGTTAAAACTTTGATTTTCCGATAAAACAGTTTTTTTAAATAGTGACGGTCTCAGTTGGGGGATTTTAAAAATTTTAACTCCCGATCATTTTGAGCTTCTAAAGACAATATATTTTCGATTTCAGCTTTCTAGCCCAAATTTATTTTGAGATTGTGGGTCAGTGGGCGGATTTTAAAAACTCGTAACCTTAATTATTTCGCGCCCCAAGCGAGTATATGGGTTCAGTTTCAGCTTTCTGGCTCGATTTTTTCGCCGACGGACTGACGGACATGGCTAAATCGACATTAGTATCGATGCTGATCACGAAAATATTAGCTTTTAGGGATCTACGGGCAATATTACGATATGTTACAAACTATGAGTCAAAACTAATATACCCTTAGAATAGGATATAAAACCTAAGTAGGTACGCCTATATCTTACGCTCACTTCAATTATTTTATTCTTCAAAAACGATTGAATCGAAATTGAAATCGGTATTGAAAAAACCCATTTTGATGGAAGGTACCATTATTTTAAATGATGGAATAAAAAAAATGCCTGCAAGATATAAGCCTAATAATAACCCTTAATACGAAGTTTGAAGTAAATCTAAAAGAGACGGTTCGACGGACCGGCGGACGACGGCAATATCTGTCTCTTTAGTATAGATACTAAAGTAACAAGAAAGTTAAATATGGAATGTATATGGCATCGTTAAGCAATATTACAGAAAAAGAAAAAAAAGGAAAATGCCTGAACTTAAAGGGAATCCATGAACCGCCAACGGCTTTAAGTCATCTTTTGGTTATTATGGTTGTAGTGGATTTGGGGGTGGGAAATGACCACCAGCCAGGGTAGAACGGATTCTAAGTGGGATAATTTGTGACAGCGCAGGTGGTTCTCGCTGAGTTGGCTTTGGATTTGTGACAACTTTGCAAATTATAGTAGATATGTACTCTGTTTAAGTGTTTTTGCTCCTCTTTTGTTGGGCTCCCTTTCGAATTTCACCGCACTCTGTTAAGTATTTTTTGGCTGAATGTGTTGTCTTTCCACTGTTATTATGTTATGTATTAGTCCGTCTACGTAAGGCTTTATGTGAGCGTATTTGTGCTGATTAAACAAGGCCAAGGCCATAGGCAACGAGCCACACAATACTCCATTTGCATATATTCAAAAAGTACGTTTTTCCGATCCGCTACCCACCCTGATGTGTATGAACAAGTTTCTTGGCCAATTTTCTGAATTTACTGCGACAGATACACTACTGAGAACGTCTTGCTGGCGCTTGAAATCGATTATTGTCAGCGTGTTGTAGGCTTTGAAGACAAGTAGCCATAACGTTGAATGAAATAATATTTACAAGAATAAGTATCTTAGCATCTTTTAAGACATTAACTTACCAAAGTGGCTTTAATATTCAATTTAACGTCCAAGGCCACACACAAATTGATTAATTCAGCAGAACGATCCACGACTCCAAATCAGCAAATACCTATCGTTTAATTTTTAAATTAAGTTCACAGCTATCTACAACACGTTACAAAGTATCTGTTGGCGATAAAATACACAGATAGATACTCATGGGTGTAACGTGTTAATTTGGGCGACGTATTGCAAAAGGGTTGACGTTGTCGTTTTTATATCATATTCTAAGGGTATATTAATTTTTACTCATAGTTTGTAACATACTTGAATATTGCCCGTAGACCTCTAAAAATTACTATATGTCCGTCCGTTCTTTGGGGCCCGAAATAATCAAGTGTAAGCATTTTTAAATTCCGCCCACTGACATGCATGTCAAAATGGCTTCAAAAAATTATCGAAAATTTGAGCTAGAAAGCTGCAATTTAAAATATGTTTTATTTAGGAGCCCGAAATCGTCGTGGGTTTAGATTTTCAAAATCCGCCCACTGACACGCCCACAGTTTAATAAAAACAGTTTTGTCAAAAAGTCAAAGTTTTAGCTACGAAGATAAAATGTGAAATACATATTCTCTAGGGGCCCTTAATGCTCATTTGTTTGTAAATATTCTTAAACCATTTAAAAAAAGCCTCTTCATTGAAGAAATGATTCGCAAAGTATGTAGATAAAGTAGTTTCAAGAAATTCCTTTATATAAAGTTTTCTGCCATGCCCAGTTTTAAGGGGCGTTCTTTTACAAAAACTTTGTTTTATTTTTTCGATAAAATCCTTTAAAATGTTGTATAAAAAAAATCGTAGATCCTTCTTAACAACTTACCTATAATTAGTTTTCTGTTATTCCCCTTTATGAGGGATAGGAAAAGGAATAGGGTATCCAACAGTGCATCAAAGGGGGCTGTAGCCTTTCCATATGTTTTTTTTTAAATCTGACAATGACGCCCACACAGGACAGCAATTATTTTGTAATATTTTCATCATGCATGTTTTCGCACCGGCTAGGTACATTCGTGACTGTAAAAAGCTGTGATATTTAACCAAATGACGTTGACCTTCATTGTAAAAATTTGAACGAATTAGAGTGGAACGTTAGGAAAAGAGGGTAATAATTTAATTTCTGTTCCCCCTTTAATTATGCCGAAAACGAAATTGAGAAAGAAGTTGCGCAGGATAAGTAGTTGAAATAGACACGATGATGGTAAACATAGAAATGAAAGGCATTTCTGTGTAAATATTTTCTCAAGAAGGGGAAATATGAGTAATATGGACATTACTCGTGCTGGCAGACTTAATAAAACAGAAAAAAGCGAGGGATGAATTCTAAAGCAGTGTCAACGGTTGTATTACATTTTATTGAAAAATATATTTTAAGTACATAAAAGCAACTAGTTGTGATTCGAGTGGTATTGATTTTATTTTGCTTTGAAATTATGCCATTGGTGTAGGATGAAAAAGTTCTCAGTACAGAGATAATTCTTAACTGTTTCAAATTCGGTTGCATATAGCAAGGGGAGTATCTAGTCTTCAATGGTCTTACATCTTCCTTAATTATTTTACTGGCGAACATTGGCCTCTACCAACAGTAGTAGTAGCAGTTTGATAAAATAAGGTTCCAATAACCTAAATTAACTTATTTAAATTCCATTTTAAATCTTAATTTAATAAATAACACAGTGAGAAACAATACCTCATTTAGAATTGCGAGCATCAGCAAAAACGCTTTTGTAGATATTTAGTTAAGTATTACTAGCAGAGTAGAGCTAACTTACTTAGCGGAGTTCCGACCAGCGGAGTGTCTGCCTGAGACACTGCAGCGTTCCATGCTCCGCGATCCCGGGCACGTTGCTTCCAGTTGTACAGACCGAGCGCTCTGGCATCCGCGCTGGCTTGTGCGCAAGCATTTGTGAACAGCAAGTAGCACCTAGCAATGGCATATTTCATTGCATGCTTTTCGGTGCCACTTGCTTTAGAAGGAATAAAGAGATAGGAAAGAAGTGTTTTGGTGCAGTTGTATGGTTTTTCTAAACGGATATTGTCTTATTCTGCTTAGGGAGAGTTTTACATGTATTCGAAATAAAGTAATGGATTTGGCCGGGATTGAGCGCACGACCTTCAAATAACTAAGCGAATACCCTACTACTGGACCGTTGCAACCCGCTATTAGCTCTCCTTTCCTGCTTATCGCCCAGCACTCTGCGCCGTAAAGCAGAACTGGCAGTTGAAGTGTTTTGTAGAGCTCGCCCTTGGTCTTCCAAGTTAGGAGTTTTGAACCCATTTGTTTCGCCAAACCGAAGTAGCAACGGTTTCTTATGGTAAGTCTTCGTCGGATCTCCACTAAGGTGTCATTTGTGGAGTTGATGTTAACTCCGAGATAGGTGAACTCTCTAACTACATTAAAGTTGCTGCAATCAGTGGTGACATTTTTTCCTAGTCGGTGAACAATTGTTTGTTTGTTTGTTTGTTTGTTTAAAGCAAGTACTTCGTTTCGTCCTCGTTGACTTCAAGGCCAACCAATTTTGCCTGTTGTTCAATCGCTATGAAGGCCTCTAACACGGCACGCTGAGATCAGTCGATGATGTCGATATCGTCCGCGAAACCCAGTGGTTGGACGGATCTGTTGAGAATAGTGCCTTCTGTATTGAAACATGCCCTGCGCACTATCTGCTCTAGAAAAAGATTGAAGAACGACTTGAAATTTATTCGTCTTTAGTGTGTAAAAACTATTAAGAACGAAAGAAAAGGGAAGGACTTAAAGAGCATAAACGGTTTGGGGAAGAGCATTCCACAGCCGAATCGCATTAATAGAGAAATGTCTTTGAGAAACTTAGAAATTGTAGTGAATGGGTATGAGATCAAAAGTTCTAGTTAAACGCGTAAAATGAATCCTGTTAAAAAGGTGCCTAGCGGGTGGCAACAGGTGCAGTAGTAGTGTTTTCGCTTACTGAGTGGAAGGTCGTGCGTTCGAATCCCGGCCAAGTCCATTACTTTATATCGAATACATGAATTCGTAATCGCCCTAAGCATCTTAGACACCACCCGTGGAGAAAAACCCTACAACTGCACCCAAACACTTCTTTCCTATCTCTCTATTCTTTCTAATAGTAAGTAGCACCGAAAAGCATGCAATGAAATACATACGATATTGCCAGGTGCTGCTTGCTGTTAAAACACAAATGCTTACGCTGTGTTACGCACTATAAGGGTAATGAAACAACAGAAAAAAATCCCTTTAGCGTAAGCAAATTATATATAAAAAAAAAGTCTGGTTGGTACGTGTAGCAAGGTCAAAGTTTTGAACTTGAAGAGGTCTTCAAAAGTGAGGCCATAAATCGATCTTGAAAAGAATGAAATGTGATCATACCTTCTCAGTCCAAAAATATATCGTGCGATACTGTTATAGGCCACATTCAGTTTCCGCTTATACTGATAGGTCAAAATTGTTAAACAGTTCACAACCAAACAACGTCTTAGCAAGAGCCTGCGAAGGCCTCCATAAACTCTACGCAGAGTCAATTTTATATGCTTATTCCAAATAAGCGTTTTGTCCCTATCATTAATAGGTAAGCGTCGAAAATTCGCCCACGGAAAAAACGCCCGATAGGGCAAAATGAAATAAGGCCCACAAATATACACGCAGGGCAACAACAATGAAAATATGACCTATTTTGGATGTAATTTAATTTTTGGGCTTAATTTCATTTTTTAGTATTGGGGTGTTATTTTATTATGAAATGAGGCCCGAACTGTTGGGAACGAAATAAGACCTATCCCAACTACTGCAAATCCAACAGTGACTCCAAGCAGGGATGTTGCAGGATTAGTTGCGAAATCGGAAGTAGATTCCATAAACAGTGGCTTATGGGGGGGGGGGGGGGGGGGGGGGGGGGGGGGCACAAAGCGACATAAGGCCAAATTTCGAGATTTGGGCTTAAGACGCTTGGGGTTATGTCACGGCACCCCCATAGCACTGTTTATGGGATATACTTGTGAACAGAGCACTGTGTATGGGGGGGGGGGGGGGGGGGGGGTGCTGCAACAACAATACTTTGTCGGATACTTTTTTTCGTCCGCTAGGCAACAGCCACTTAACCAAATTTGCCCATAGAGGAACGCCACAGGGTGGCGTCATTTCTCCGCTACTATGGCTAATGGTTATGAACAAAATTCTAGTAAAACTAGACAAGGAAAGGGTCAAAGCTGTCACGTACGCGGATTACGTAGTGATACTAGTGTCAGGGAAGTTCCCCTCCGTGATAAGTGATATCATGGGGAATGCTCTAGACTGGGCTACAAGGTGTGGCCTCGGCGTTAACCCGAGCAAAACCGAACTGATGCTGTTTACCACCAAAACCAAAATACCCGATTTTACCCTACCCCGCCTAAACGGTCAAAAACTTACACTATCCTCCAGCGCTAAGTATCTGGGTATCGCGCTCGATCCTAAACTTAACTGGAAACATAACATTGAACACAGAGTGAGGAAGGCGTGTATTGCCTTCTATGCCTGTAGCAGAACCTTTGGAAAGAAGTGGGAACTTCAACCAAAGATGACCTTGTGGATGTACACAGCAGTAGTGCGTCCAATCCTCACCTATGAATCACTAGTATGGTGGCCCGCGTTGAGTAAAGGTTACAACCTCACAAAACTGAAAAGATTGCAAAGGACAGCCTGTATAGGCACCACGGGTGCACTGAGGTCAGCCCCAACGGACGCCCTCACTGTGCTCTTGCACCTTTTGCCTGTTGAACTACATACAAAAGATACCGCACTATGTAGTGCGGTAAGACTCAGGGAATCGGGGTGCTGGACTGCAAAGCCATACGGCCACAGCAGCATTCTGGACTCGCTACCAGAAGGCATGGCCACGTTTCCAACCGACTACATCACCCCCAAACTAAGCTTCACAAAAGGCTTCCAAGTAAGCTTCCCTTCCAGAGCTTGTTGGAAGAGGGACGAAGTAGTGAAAGATTTCGACACGGTCATATACACCACACCGACGGTTCTAAGATGAACTGTGGTGTGGGGGCCGGTGTCTACTCGGAATCACTAAAAATATCAATATCCCTTCGCCTGCCGGATTTTGCCAGCGTTTTCCAGGCTGAACTACTGACTATCCGAGAGGCCTGCACGCAACTAGGGCGTGACACATCGTACAAACAAAACATTGCTATCCTCATAGATAGTCAAGCCGCAATCAAAGCTATTGACTCGGCTACCATATCCTCCAAACTGGTGCAGGAGTGCCGGAACGAGCTTGCGCGACTGGGCGAACGTTTCAGTGTTACACTTTTCTGGGTTCCAGGGCATAGTAACATAACAGGAAACGAGCGTGCAGATGAGCTGGCCAGGCAGGGCTCAGCTCTGGACGGCTCACTCGCTGCAAGGGTTCACATTTCGCTAGGGGCGGTCAAGACACAAATACACTCACAATTCCTGCGGCAAGTCAATCTTCAATGGAGAAGGTTAACTAACTGCATCATATCGAGGAAGATGTGGCCTATTTATGACAAAGGAAGAACAGGGGATCTTCTAAACAGAACCCGCCCCGAAGTCTCCAGAATTACGGCGATAATCACTGGGCACTGGCCAATTTAACACCCACTGCCGAAGCTGCGGGAATGTAAACGAAAGAGAAACTCTCTTCCATTTCCTCTGCGAATGTCCGGCACTAGCAAGAGCTAGACTGCGGGCACTGAATCAACCATTTTTCGACGACCTTAGTGCTATATCGAGCAAAGGGATACAAGATCTTATCCGTTTTCTCAACTCCACAGGTTGGATATAGCCACACATCAAATCTTCCACAACCACTACAACATAGGTCACACGAGTCGTGGTAACAAAAAGGCACAATAAGTGCTAATTGGGTTCAAGCCGAACCGTCACTTCTACCTACCTACTTGACAGCGTCCGCAATATAGCTATATTCTTTTTAAAGTAAGCATAGATGTGCAATCTTCCGTTGAAACAGGGATGTGAAAATTACGTTCTTTTTAAACTGAAATGTAGGCAAGCAAATTTTTTTTTTCTGATTTTAAATTTAAGTAGCACAGTAGCGAATTCCTCAGTAAAAGAACCAAATGTTACTTAAGTATTGACTTCGACAGCACTGCTTGTGAAAATTTGCCAATATTTTTTGTTTGCACTCAAGTCACGCATAAATTGAGTTGCTCAAGCTGCAGGTTTGTGTGTAACATACCTAATACATTTCGCTGCTTGAGTTTTGAGTGAGATTTGCTTAAATTATGGATTCAGCCCCTCAACCCCCCCCCCCCACGCTACGTGCCTGCTGCACACTAACAGTATCTACACAGGGCATCAATCAGAGTTCAGCAGATCCATACAACACCAAACCACCAATCTCATCTTCTTCTTTTTTAACGGCAAAGTTATGACGGGGATTAAGGGGGATCATAACCAACCCTTCCAGATTACTGCACACCTACTGATCCGCCTGCGAATCGCCGTTCTGTTAAACCTCGAAAAGTCGGTTATGCATATTTACACAAAATCACGTAACATACTACAGTTCTATATGCTAATAGTGGCCGAATTGTTCTCGACAAATTCAAATTAGAATTCATTTACCTAATCTCAGCCCAATTCCTGCTATTTAATCAAATCTACATTTACTTAAAATTTTCAATCTACACCACCGAATTTCGCCAAAAAGTTGGTACGATTGCAAGTGTTATGGGAATAATTAAGGAGTGCAA
Organism: Portevinia maculata; assembly: GCA_949715645.1. Taxonomy (NCBI): domain Eukaryota; kingdom Metazoa; phylum Arthropoda; class Insecta; order Diptera; family Syrphidae; genus Portevinia; species Portevinia maculata. The sequence goes on along the minus strand of OX454525.1, from coordinate 394,704,145 downwards.
GGAAACGTGAATATTTATTTTATGAAACTGATAAAATTTCATGGATGGCTGCAGTGTCTCATGCAGAAACTCTTCAAGGAGTCGGAAGCTCGTAAATTAAGTAAGTTGCTAAAGTAAGTAGGTAGTATCTTTGTTGAGATTAAAGCTTAAATCCTTCCATATAGCCACAAAACTTTCCCTTAAATAGCCTAGTAGGGAACTCGCAGTTGCGTTACCAATTAAACGTGTTCTTTAATCTCAAAGAGAACTTCGCGTATTCTCCAATAAAATAATATACTCGTATATATATATTTGTTTGCTAAGGAAACTCTCATGGGAATAAATTAACATCTTAGAGCTTAACTGCGATAATACTTCGCTGTTTGTCTTAGTAATATCTAAATATTTTTTCCCCATTTCTTAGAAGTCAACTAATAGCAAAGTTGGAAAACCAATTACAAATGTTTGCTAAGTCGATTTGTTTTTTAAAAATTAAATTTTTTCTTTTGATACTACGCTTAGAAGGATACTACGCGACCAAATTTAAAGAAAAATAGTAACTAAAACTTCTACTAAAGGTACATTTTAAATTGATTGTCGCATTTTAGACCTTCATGAGTATTAAAGTTGAAAATGGCATTCAATTCACATGTCCTGTAAAAGGGTTAACAAAAATGGGGTTTACTGATTTGAAAATAGAAGATATTTATCACATTCCATACGTTCAAGAATGTACTAGCAATGTTACAGTGATAAATGACATTTAAGGATAAACTGCGAGCATGTACAAGAACCGGAAACAGATAAACCACACAAGATAAATGTTTAGTTAATCCAGGACCTGGGAAGTGGTTTGAATCAGGGACCTTTCGATAAGTAGTCCATAACACTAACCACTGAGCTGCTGCGCTCACAATTATATTGTGACACATCTCACTAAAAAGTGAACCCAAGTGATTAGGACGATATAGTAGAGGTTCAAAAGGTTGCTTTTGAGAGGTAGTTACGAATTTGACGAAGTTTTGTATCCAGTCTCGTTTTCAAAAATAGCCACAAATCGAATCGATTATGAGTCGGTTTTCAAATCAAGTGATTTTGAACTGAAATCTGCAATCAACCAAATAATCCACTAGTTCAATTGTTTTTGAAAAGCTTTAAGTTTGTGTTCATTAATGTGAATGCAGCCATAGCGTTAGACGCATTTATGGTACATGGCTAATGTTAAGCAGATCCTGCGATTTCATCTAAAGACCGCAAAGAATACCAAGTAGATAACCACCTGAGAGGTATAATAGAAGTTCCACACCTCTCCAAATCTCAATACGCAGACAAACAGCTCTACATACACGAGGTAGTGCAAACAATAGAAAACTCCTTATATTACAAAGAATACACCTTGGCTACATTTCTAGACATAGTAAGAGCCTTGAAAAATGTACACACTGAAGCAATTCTACAGTCTCTGAGGGAGCTGGGAATAGGAAGCCATCTAAGTCATTGGATTGTCTATGCTCTGCACTAGAATCATTCAAGCAGCTTAAGGAAATAGCAATACAAAGAAATATGCCAGTAGGGAAACACCTCAAGGAGGAGTCATCTCATCTCTACTCTGGCTCATAGTAATGAACAAAATCTTCTTAAGCTTAGATGGAGAATCAAGGTAGTTTGGTTTTCTTCTCCCTTAATAACGGTAAGGCTATGATCGGAATTAGTTTGATCATAACCCTCCCACTTAACTACATGCCTACTGGGCTGTCTGTGGGGTATGCGGACGATATGGTGATAATGGTCTCAGGAACGTTCACCTCCGTGATTAGCGAGATCATGAAAAACTCTCTAAGCAAAGTTAGCGCATAGGCAAAAAAGTGCGGTTGGAGTAAACCTGGACAAAACTGAAATGATGTTTTTACCACCAAAAGAAAACCTTCGGCAAAAATTGACCCTGTCGATGTGCACAGCCGTGGTGCGAAAAATCCTCACGTATGGGTCAATAGAATTAAGACCGGCTCTAAGGAAAAACGAAACTAAAGGTACAAAGAACGGCATATAGGCACCACCGGCGCTCTATGGTCAACACCGTCAGACGGACATACAGTCTTACTGCACCTTTTACCTCCACATCTACACGTAATAAACATCACAGCGCACAGCGCGATCAGACTCAGAGAGTCTAGTTGCTGGACTGCGAAGCCTACGACCATAGTATTATTCTAGATTCTCTACTTGTCAGCCTTCAACAACCTTTGTCTTTCATAAAGCAGAAGATCACTCGGTCCGTACCTTACGTACTATAAAAGACTATGTCTTATTGGTACAGGATAATAAATAAATTGAATAAATTGAATTGAATGGCAAAATGGCTAAGTGACAAATGATTTCGTTCTAACAATCTACACCGACGTTTCAAAAATGGACTGTGGCGTGGCTCCTGGTGTTTTTTCGAAATCCATAAACATCTCCAACTCCTACAGACTTCCGTATACTGCCAGCGTTTTCCAGGCTGAGCTACTACCTATTTGTGAAGCCCGTTGCCAGATCAAACTTCACTCAAATATAACGCCGAGGCAAAAGATCGATATACTTATTGACAACCAAGCTGACTTTAAAGCGATCGGTCAGTCACTATATCCTCTATGTAAGTACTAGAATGCCGTAATGACCTAGCCATGCTTGGTCAGTTTAAGTGTCGACGAATAGGCCAGTCAAGGTTCAGCTCTCCACAGCTCACACGCGAAAACAGTGCATGTTCCGCACGGAGCAGTGAAGCAAACATCACCCCAGAATACCTAACGAAAGCCAACTTTAGATGGGGTTGGCTGACAACATGCGTCATATCCAGAAAGATGTTGCCAAACTACAACAAGGCAAAAACAAACGACTTCCTATGTAAAACCTGAAAAGAAATTGCCAGAATAACAGCGATCATCACGGGAATCTGGCTTATAGAAGACCGTGCGGCCAAACTAGGCATCCCATACAAAACCCACTGCCGCAGTTGCTATGTTACAACTGGAAAAAACCATAATTCACTATTTATGCGCATATCCGGCACTAGCTAGGACCAGAATGCGAGTAATAGGAAACCATTTTTGCAATACAGTTGAAGAAATCTCCGAGAAAAGTATTAAGGAAGAATTACCTTCCTGAACTCTACAACAATAAGTTGGATTTAGAGACTTCTCAACAACAAACGATTATACCCAGACTTACGTGAGTTTGTGGTTACAAAAGGCACTCAGTGGTAATTAAGTTTTTAACAAACCGCCACATCTACGTACCTACCATGCCATAAGTAGACTACTCTTGAGCCTGTGATTTTTTCAGGAGTAAATTTCGACAGCCAACTTTTTGGAGTGGGCTTGAATATATAGTTACCTAGGTACTAAGTTTGCTTTCCAAAGATATATTAAGGTATTCGACATTATTAAGATGAATAATTTCTACTTTCTACGCAGACAAGACCTGTTAATTTTCATCGGCGTTTACATTGCGACCAACACTTTAAGACGTTCAGCTAGCGAATCACAAGTATAAGCTTATACATTGTTATTGGTGCACTGGACTAGTAAATAAGTGGTCCCAGTTTGAAATTTCAACCAGAAATATAACTTAGCGCACACGAATGGCTGGAGGGCTATAAACGAAAGAAAAGTAGTATGTAGTTATATATATATACAGTGAAAACTCCTTTTTGAACTCTTAGTAATCCGGACACCTCCCAATCGGGACAACCCTCTTGCCAACCCTAAGAGATTTCATACACTATACCCTCTATAATTGGGACACCCCCAAACTGGGATAATCAATTTAATTTTCATAGAACCTTCATAATTGAGCCAAACCTGCGAGTATGAATTTGTATAAGGGATTTTAACACCCCTATAATGTACATAGTGACACATTACGAGCATTACGGAAAATAGGAAGTGGGAGGGAAGAGAAACCAATGCACGTTGATTTTGAATGTTTGGAAATCATAATGCGTAGGAAAAACAGAGCGTAATAAATCACTCCACATTCGTGTTGTAGGGCTAAAGAACGATTCTTTGTATTTGAATGGAACATTCAAGTTAAAAGACGTGTTAGTATCTAGTGCAATCTTAAAAATAGTTTTTTGCCATTTATGAAGTCCCAATTTTGTAGTTTTTATCAACTGAATAAACTTTACGTGTGTATCAACCGGATTTTTCAAGTGTTTATACAGTTTTTGCTTTGAAATTGCATTAAATCAGTATACAATATTGTGAAATTAGCCACATTTGCGCATACATATATAAATATAAATATGTCTTTCACTGAAAAAAAAATGTATCGCCGTGGAATCAGAACATAAACAAGTTGCTACACCTACAGTGAAAGCTTCCGTGACATACCGAACTTCCTTGGATACCCCCAAGATAGCACCATCAAAGACCCCAACACAAAAGTCATATCAAAGCCTCCGTGACTTCACCAGCAGCAACATAATAGCCGAAATGCAAAAGCAGTTCAAACAACAAAGTGAGTCAATTAAAAACATCTCATTAAAATTAGATGAAATTGAAACCAAACTGGCTAACAAAATTGACATACAAGTCAAAGCACTCAAAACCGAAATTAAAAACGTAAGCTCTCGTATTTCTGCTATTGAGAACAATAACATCAAATTGACCGAAGAAAATGAAATTATACGCAGTGAACTACAAACCGTCAAAAGCTCAGTAGACTGCATGCCAGCTGAGGTTTCCTTACTAAAATTACAATCACCCGCCCACTTTTCCACCACCGATGAACTCTTTTCGGAAATGAAAACAACTAAAAATGCAATGCAAAAACAGGAAAACAATAATTTAGCATCCGACGCCCTGCTTTATAATATTCCTGTGCAAGATGGTGAAAACCTCACCCATGTTTTTTATCACTTATGTATTACACTATGCATAAAACCACCGACACTCAAAAACATATTCCGCACCCGCACTAAAAAAAAAAAATTCTAACTCGTCCGTGATCATCATTAAATTTAATTCGGCTCATAACAGAAACAGCATCTTAAAATTAATATCAGATTTTCGCAAATCTAACCAAAGACAACTTTGTTTACGCGATATAGGAGTTCAATCTGATGTACCTATTTACCTGCGAGAATGCTTGACCGAAAGTAATCAAAAAATTTTGCATGCTGCACTCGCTATGAAAAAACAAAAACAAATCGCAGTCGTATTTACCATGCGCGGGCGTGTATACATCAAAAGAAGAGAATATGACAACAATGCCATTGCGGTGGATTCAATCGAGAACCTGTCTGAGTTGCCATGAGATGAACTTGATCGTGAGGGAAAAAACTTTTTTTTTGTTGAACCACTATAACTATTAAATGTTTTCATTCTTTATTATTTATTTTCTATTTTCATTCTAACGATTTATATTTGCCATTTTCTTATTTGATATTAAAACTGATATTTTGCTTTTTCTCTATAATGTCTTCAAACGCACCAACCTTCGTACCTTTACGAAAGAATGCAGTTCTCTCTAAACTTTGCTATACTTTTCTTTACTTCTCTTTTCTTTTTCTTTTTTCTTTTATTCTTTTTTTCTTTTCTTGTTATACTCGTACCCTCCTTTTTTCCTCACCCTTTTCTCATTTTTATTTAAACATTGTACATATTCTTTAAATATTGTTAACCTTGTACTTTATATTAAGCTTTTTTCGTTTAAATTCACTTTATTATTTACAATCGTTACTTGTTTTTTTGTTATAAATATTATATGCATATGTCCAATTCTAAGCTTTGTTATAAACAAATTGTTTGCGAAAAGTTAATATTTCTTTGTCGCAATTTAATTTGCAATGAACAGCATGGATTTGTAAGAAACAGATCCACTGTCACTAATCTGTTAAGTTTCTTGTATGATTGTTCTAATGCCTTAGAGAATAAGGACGAAATGTATTGCATATACACTGACCTCTTTAAAGCTTTCGACCAGCTGTCCCATGAAATAATCGAGTTTAAGCTCAGGGCTTTTGGTTTCCCACGAAGTTTCATAAAATGGGTTAATTCATACCTTAGATCAAGGGTTTATCAAGTCAAATTTAGAGGATCGCTATCTGTATCTTTTACAGCTGAGTCTGGAGTTCCCCAAGGTAGTTACCTCGGACCAATTCTATTTATACTAGCCATTAATGATGTTAAAGCATGTATAAATCACAGTAATATCCTGATCTACGCTGATGATATGAAAATATTTAAATCTATCACTAGTCAGCAAGATAGAATTTTTCTTCAAACTGACATTAATAGCTTCGCCAATTGGTGTGATAAAAACGGTTTATCCCTGAACCCTACTAAATGTCAACATATGACATTCTCTAGAAAGAATATACCTTCCACCTTTCAATATTCTTTGTCTCAACATATTCTTTGTAATGTTGAGAATTTTAACGATCTTGGGGTTTATTTCGATCCCAAACTGGTTTTTGCCAAGCATATCAATTTTATTGTTAATAAATCTAATTCTATGCTGGGGTTCGTAAAAAGGTGGGCGAAAGAATTTAATGACCCATACGTTACTATGTTATTGTACAATTGTTTTGTCCGTCCGATTGTAGAGTATGCTTCACAAGTTTGGACGCCGTTCTACAACATTCATTCAAATCGATTAGAGGCCATTCAACGTAAATTTATTCGATTTGCACTTAGAGGACTTCCATGGGATGATCCTTTTAACCTTCCTCCTTACAGTCAGCGTATTAAGCTTCTTCAAATGTTACCCCTTTCTCAACGAAGGCTTAATAGCGATATCATTTTTTTACATCAGCTTATATCCGGTCAAATAGATGCACCTGATTTGCTGTCGTCTATTGGCTTTAATTTTCGTGCTGGTGCCCATAATTTACGCAGTGTTGAATTATTGTTCAGCCCTCATCATAGAACGAATTATGGAAGGCATGAGCCTATTAGTCGCATGAGTAGGATCTATAATCTAAATGATCATGTGATTGACTTGCATGTTAGTAAAATTAAGCTAAAAAATATTTTGCGTAATAATGCATTAATGTCTTAAATTGTTTGCATTATTTTGTGTGTGTGTTAGTATTTTATAGGTACATAACTATTGTATTTTTAATTGTTTTGTCCTTACTAACACCTGCACTAAATGATGAGCCTGTGAGAGCACTTTTTGTGCCGGCAATTTCTGCTTGTGATAGTTGCTTCCTTCAAGCACTCCACGACACAAAGCTGATAGTGTATTTTAAACAAGATGTTAATCTTAAAATCAAGCTATGATGATAATAAAATACAAATACAAATACTGTACGTCCGAAAGTAGGTTTTGGAGTGAACTGATGCGCACTCCTGGCTTGTCGGGTATTGCGGTTGAAATGTTCTAGGGATGGAATGCAGCTAGCTGTTTCATTGGAGAAATTTTGGTGGAAATATCGATTAAAACAACGATACACAGGAGACATTTCCACGTAGCTCAAAGAGTCAATAGATTTCGTGATGTCTCGATCGCCAATCAATTTTATCGCGCGTTTTTGTATTCTGTCAAGCAGCTCCAAAATGTGTGATTGGAACACCAGCCCAGATATGAGCGTTGTATTCGAGTTTGGGGCGAATAAACGCCTCATAAATTGTAGCGAGATCAGAATTGGCGAAATATTTATTGCATCGCTTACGAAAGCCTAGACAATTCTCAGCGTTCTTGGCGACATCGAATATGTCATTAATAATGAAAGTTGTCATTAACACATACCGAGAATGAAAAGTCTTTCGGTTTGAGCGATGCAAGAGCCATTCATGGATATAGGTTTCGCTTTAATGACAGAAGACAGCATTGAGTTTAAGAAGTATTAAATTCTATCCTATTGGTTGTACCCCATTGAACTATGCTCAAGATCGGAATTTAATGTGCTTAACATACGCTGCCGTTCCAGTTCCACACCCGAAGATGAGTGGCGTGAACCAACGAACATGAGAAGCTGAAGATACTTTCACCAGCGAAGGAGTTGATTGGATTAAAGGAACAGACAGGAGATCATTTATAAAAATGAGAAAGAGAGTCGGTTATAAAACCGAGCCTTGGGCAACACCAGCATTTACTTGGTGAGTTGCAGACTTGTAACCGTCCAAAACAACTTGAATAGAACGGTCCGAAAGGTAGTTTCTTATCCATTGAAGAAGAGTGTCATCGAATCAAAATACACGCATTTTCGGTAAGAGGGTTTGATGCCAAACTCTGTCAATTGCCTTTGAAATATCAAGCGCAACAATCTTACTTTCATCACCCTGGTGAAGAGATTGGTTCTTTTTTTCGGTTAGATAAGTCATCAAATCACCAGTGGACCTGTTGCTGTGAAAACCGTTCTGCCGGTCATTAAGAGGTTTTCGGGATTCAAGGTATTTCACAAGCTGGCGGTTAATCTGCTTCACATTGGAAAGAAGCGACGTAAGTGCAGTTGGTCAGTAAAAAGAGGGAGAAGAAGAGTTTCCTTTTTTTGGACAGGCTTAACAATTGCTGTTTTACATCTTCTCGGAAAGAGCCCTGAAGAAAAGGACAGATGGAAAAGCTTACGCAGTGCTTTTGCCAGCGTATAGGAACACCTCTACAGAACGAACCATATGGGCCAGTGGATTTGTGAATGTCAAGATCTTTTATTACTCTTGCCACTGTACGAATGCAGAAGTTGATTGGTCCCATGGTGTATTCTACGCGCTCGAGTATAGTAAAACTAAGCTCCTAAGCTCCTTATCATTGAAGCGCCTTCTCGGTTTTTCTTAGAAAAACGAGTAAATTCCCACAGTAAAATGTGGCGTGTCTGCCTGGTAGTACAATGGACCAGTATTGAGTCTGAGTGCTCCAGTGCAGAAAGTCTCACACACCCCGACAAAAAAAAAAAAAGAAAAAAAAGTAAAACACAATCTGGGAGTGTTGAGCTGGCTGCACAGTGAGCATCAAGTAGCTGAAATTTAAAATATATTAGCTTTAGGGGCCCGAAATTTTCTCGTGTGTTAAGATTTTTAAAATCCGCTCACTGACACACCCACAATTAAAAAAAGCAATTTTGTCGAAATGTCAAAGTTTTCGCTAGGAAGTGAAATTTGAAAAATTTCTCTAGCGGCCCTTATTGCTCACGTGAAACTATAGTAAAATTCGCCCCTGACACGCTCACTAATAAAAAGACACATTTTTGAAGAAAAGCATTGTAAATCCAAGTCCTATTCTTCTCTAAGTATGTAGGGATACAGTCTGCCTTTATATAAAGTTTTCTGCCATTCCCACTTATAAGGGGCGTAGTCTCTCCTTGTTTTTTTTGTTAAAATTTCGACACATGCATGCTTCCATTCCATTATTGTTTGTTGAAATAAACTCCAAATACGCCATAATATTTGTGTATTTGTGGCTTAACATTAACTCTCAACACATACGTACACGGGTAGAATATGGTTGTATTTTCGACACAGTTTTATTTGTATATGAACGGCGGGAATTTGTACGTATGCCTCTTTTTTAATGATTTCAACACGTGTATGACCTTATTATTGACTTGCTAGCGATCTCCAATCGCATCACGTTAATGTTTAAATTTCCTGAATTTGATTCCCCACCTTAGTCGACCTTTACAACAAGCACTTCAGTGATATTTTTAACCCATCCCTGTACGAAAAATATTTTTCATAATAGCTATTCGCTCGAGTCTTTGTCAGACCCATGCAAGAGGTGGGCAGTGAAAAACCTTAAGGCGTTCTTAAAACGAAGTACAAACATTCGGAGATATCTTATTCTGAAATCGACACTTGAACGAAAGTGATTTTGAAGACCTTTTTAAGATAAGGTATATTTTTCAGCTGATATTTTGACTTATACTCTGCCCTATGGTTTTTCTCGTCACTGTATACCACCGGCTCTTGATTCCTTTTACATTAAAAACCATCAAAGTATTCCCCGATAATTTGTAACTATTTTGTAATTAAAGATACGGTGCGGTTGTGTAAAACTTTTGGCACGTCATGTCAGCTTTACATTGGCTTCAGGAAAGCGTACCATTCAAACTTATTTACCTTTTTGGGGCTTGAAGAAGATTTGGATCTGATTTTGAATTTTGTTTGTGACTTTAATTTACTTTTGGGAACGAAAAATACAAATTTAGTTTAAGAACCTATTCTAAGAATCAACAGACATTGTCTCCATTAAGTAATCTTATTTCAATACCCTCCAGCCAAACAGGAGAAAAAACAACTTTTCCCGGAACTATTGATAAAAAGCAACAAATATTTATTTCTGTCTTACGAAAGTAGGTAGGAAGGTTGAAGTGACGGACTCCAAAGTGCATCAGTTATTTTATACTGACGATGGAGCCAACGCGAGGATCAAACGTTCCTTCACTGAGCACTGATGGGTGGACGATTTGAAAGAAATGGGTATCGTATTAGTCTGAAAACAAAATACTTCTGCTCCCGTTCTCTAATCCAGTTCGATCTATTCGAGACATTTATATGAATGGAAGAGTGATTCCCAAGTGCGAAAAGTTAAAATATCTGGGATCTATGATCAATAGCGAAGCAAGCTGTGATGACAACATTAAGCATCGCTTAAGCGTAGGGTGGATGAAGTGGCGGCTCAGCCATCTTCTGTGATCGAAAAATGCGCCTTATCTGAAAGGAAAGCTCTACACCGCAGTTTTGCGCCCGGCGCTCAAATACGGTTCACTATGTTGGACAGCTTACAAAAAGTATGAAGGCAAATAAACGGGAGCTGAGACGAAGATGCTTCGCATAACAGCAGGAGTAACAAAGATTGATCAAATAAGAAGTTCCAAGATCCGAGGAAGACTTCAAGTCAAAGAACATATCTCGAAGAAAATGGAGCGCGACTGGCTAATTTGGCACTGTCGTGTTCAAAGGAAAGCTCCTTCGAACCCTAGGCAATATCAATCAACTCCTGGATCACACGAATGGAGCAACACCAGCATTTGATTGGCTTTAGCGACAAGGTGATTCAAAATCGGGAGGCCTGCCGTAATTTGTAATTATTAATATATTAAACCGTTGAACTTGACAGCAATAACAGATGTTAGGCAAAGCGTTTCAATAACAAGTCGTACCTAAGCTCACATGCAGGCGCCTTGTGTTGCCTTGGAACTTGAACTTGCCCATTGCTACAAATAAAGCTGTCATAATAAGAACTTTTTCTAACAATAACCATCAAACCAAATGGTCGGAGAAGAAAACATAATGAAATTAAAAGAAATTGAAAACTTAATACCAAGGCGTTGTGAGGCTACCTTTCGATGCGAGTACCTACATATAAATGTTTAATTGACGATTTTCGCAACCGGAAGAACAAGCGATTTTTATAAGCCATTCAAAGGATAATTTGCTCAGCATTACAAAAGTTACGTCAACAGTACTTCCCAAGCATAAAAATGGGAATACAAAGCAGTTTAAAACAAACAAATGCCCATAATCGACCGCGAAAAGGATAAAAGCGATAAAATCTGTTTTCGAAACCTAATTGGGTATCACTGATGTGCGCGCATGTTTTTAATTAATCGATTAAAACTACGATTTATTGGTGAGATGATACGATGCGACGCTGACGTGTCGTTTGTCCACAGCAAGTGACACATACACGGTTGAAGAACATATCACACGTTTAATGTTCAAGCAGCTGACCAGACCACACACCCGTATAGGTAAATATTTACTACACTCAGAGAAAAAAATAGTCATTAATGACAATTTTTTACTATTTTCATAGTCCGAATCGTGACCAATATTTTTATTAGTTAAAAATAGTTACTTATGATTATTTTGGTTGTAAATTTATTATTTATAATAGTCATGGTTGAACTTTTGACGTACGCTTTTATTATTCAATAACTAAGCAATAGTAATTTTTGACAATTTATATTACTATTTCTAACTATTTTCAACTTATTTTTGTTCTTTAATAGTCATTCCGTAAATTTCGTAGAATATTATCTAATTACTAAGACAATAGTTACAAAAATAACTATTTTTTTCTCTGAGTGTAGTTACACACAACAGGAATGGTAATCTGATCAATCGCCATCATGTAGGTGAGTCGAGCGGCTAAAAATAAATGTTCGTTATTACATATTATTGATGTTTCTTTTGGGACATAACGTAGGAGAGCGGTGCAAATTCGTGAACGGTCAATTCCATTCACTTGTCTCCGTTGATACATTAGTTGTTTCATAATTCGGTCCATCAGTGTGTGTTATACGATGTAATTTCGAACAACATAAAATGTGTCCACAAGAAGGAAGGCATCGTCCGAACGACACGCTGGCGCTCGCTGGTGTAAAATTATTCCTACTAGGGATTGGGTTGAGCTAGGCCAGCATTTTTTATACGCGATTGTGCGGATGGGGTGTTGAAGGTGGCGGACAGGCCATTGATTTCAGCTTCTACTCAGACTGAAAGTTATTGAATTTCTGGAGAACTATCGTTAGCCGCAATTTGATTCATGAAAGCAATGTCGCATACATTTTTTATTTCTTACCGAGATGTGTTTTACGGTGCTGAAAGTAAACTATGTACCTATGGCAGCAAATACAATCGGTTACTGTCTTGAGTAATTGAAATGAAATTAATTGGTTCACTGTCTGGGTTTATGGATCAATCAAAGTTTTGCGAATGAGTGTGACAAAAAAATTAAAAATAGAGATTGAACCAGAGACGGGCATAGACATAAAGTAAATAAAAAAACCACATCGTTTAACATTACCTAAGTTAAGCTTGAAAATGCCTAAGAAGTATCGAACGGAGAATCACAGTTAAATGATCTCTCACAGCCACCTATTTCCCAGCAGTTATCTTTTGTATCTTGTCAGACCTCTCTAAAGTTAAGTTTTGAAATGTTTCAATTCCACTGCGGGTCATATGAATAGGGACAACCGCTTCATCATTTGTTTTACTCTAAATCTCCAGTTCTTTAGTTCAAGAAGCAAAAAATAGTTTCCGTTATGATAGATTACTTTATTGCTCACACAATTTGAGCAAAATAAGAGAGTTTTATTTAAGAACAGTTATATTTCTTTATTTTTTTCTTTGTTCACTAATAAATTGCACGTTTGAAATAGGGTCAATAGAATAGGGACAGTTGCAATTCGGTTGTCAATTCGAAAAGTGCTATCAAAAAAATATAACTAAAATTTTGTGAATTTGCCAGTGTGCTTTGAGATTGTGGTTTTGCATTAATAGTAAAGTTATAGTAATAATGGGTAGAGGAAAGCCATTAAATGTCGCGGAAATGGCAAAAATCGACGCTTTCAAAGAGGACGGTCACAGTTTACGTGAAATAGCCCGAAAAATTGAAAAAAGCAAATCGGTTGTGCATAATTATTTAAAAAATAAAGACAAATATGGCAAAAACATGAAAGGACGTTCGGGGGAAGTGCTAACTGCTCAAGATAAGCGAGCAATCTTACGAGAAGCTTCTAATTCGGCTCGATCAGTGGCGAAAAACAGGGAAAAAGTTGGAGTAAGTGCAAGTTTATCAACAGTTAAACGAGTGATTAAGAGGGCCCCACATTTGAAATTTAAAAAAATGAAGAAAAAACCACCATTAAATCCGGTTAGGAAAGAACAACGCTTGGAGTTTGCACGTCAGCACATGGCATGGGGAAAGGAGTGGCAAAAAGTAGTTTTCTCGGATGAAAAAAAGTTTAACCTCGATGGACCGGACGGATTTAACTACTATTTCCATGATCTGCGAAAGGAAGAACGGTTTTTGACGAGGCATCACAGCAGGGAAGGTGGCGTTATGGTTTCCTACTATGGTGCGATACCATTGAACTTTCAAAGTACAAGAATGACAGCAAATTCGTACCGAAAAGTTCTGGAAACAGCTTTTCCGCAATGTCAGCACATTTTTGGCCCCCTTAGGTGGACATACCAGCAGGATAATGCCTCCATCCATACAGCCCGCATAATAAAAACTTGGATCCAAACTCAAAGTGCCGATTTGATGACATGGCCCCCGTATTCCCCAGACCTAAACATCATGGAAAATGTTTGGGGATGGCTGACGCGAAAAGTGTACAAAGGTGGCAGGTAGTTCGAGGACAGAAATCAGCTTACTGAAGCCATCAAACTTGCTTGGGGTGAAATTTCCCTAGATTATTTAAAATCGTTATAAGATTCTATGAATACCAGCATTTTTGAATTAGTTTTAAATAAAGGAGGAAGTACTCATTACTAAAAAAACAAATGCATACTTTTTTGTCACTTTTCGGGAAGTAAAAGCAGAATATTACTTGTGTCCGTATTCTATTGACCTACTTTTTTTCTAGTGTTTTTAGACCATCATAGTTAACTGTGGAAAGATATTGGTAAACATTCCGAATGTATTAATATAACACATCTAGTGAGAGGGCAATGAAATAACCTTTCATTCCGTATAACATTTTTATCGTAGGAAGTTAGGAACGAAACATACACTCCCGTTCAACTAAATAAGCACAAAATTTGTTAACATTCATTGTATACTTTTTCAAAACCTTGTGCCGTAATATATCATTTTATGATGCTACTGTTTGCTTATGATGTTAAGAAAATAAATCAGAAAGAATAACTCAAAAAGTACCGCTATTTTTTCTCTGTCTCTCTTGCAAAGCATTCATAATGGAAAAATGCAGTTTTATTTTGCGTCAACTGAAGAGACACAAGGTCATTATTTTCGCTGCTTATGAGAATTCTGTGGGGATTGATACATTAGATTAACAGTTGAAGTGCTTTAAGTGAATTCTATTTGATTAATTGTATTTCAAAGAAAAATGGGTATATCAAGATCTCTAAATAGTGTTGAAAGAGCTAAAATCGATTAACTAAAAGAACAAGGACTAACCGGGCGTTCTATAGCTAATAAAATTGGACGAAGTTTTAGTGTGGTCTATTCTTATTTAAGAAGCAAAGAAAGAAAGCAAACCTTAACAATAGCAGTTAATCGAAGAGCATTTTTAAGATGTGCTTCCAATTCCTGCGACTCTGCGGCAAAAAGAAAGGAGAAAGCTAGTGTTACTGCAAGCGTGTCAACAGTGCGAAGGGTTATCAACAGTGCCAAATATCTAAAACGGATGAAAATTCAAAAGAAACCTTCACTTAACGAGAAACGGAAGTGTATGCGAATTCTCTAGACTCCATATGAGTTGGAAAAATGAGTGGCGTCACATAGTTTTTTCGGAAGAGAAGAGGTTCAATTTTGATGGCCCTGATGGGTTTCATTATTACTTCCACGATGTGAGGAAAGAAGAACGATTTTTAGCGCGACATC
The DNA here is from genome assembly GCA_949715645.1 of Portevinia maculata. NCBI lineage: Eukaryota > Metazoa > Arthropoda > Insecta > Diptera > Syrphidae > Portevinia > Portevinia maculata. Next base: position 394,688,884 of record OX454525.1, on the reverse strand, counting down.
ATAGTCGAGAAGGTTGTGTTATGTTATGGGGAGCAGTTAGCTACTATGGCACTGTTGAGCTTGAGTTCCAAACCTCAAAAATGACTGCATTAAGTTATAAAGGAATTTTGAAAAGAAATTTCCCTAAATATTCAGGCATTTTTGGACCCATAAACTGGACTTTTCAGCAGGACAACGCCCCCATCCACACGGCGCGCAAAATAAAAAATTGGATAGAGGAGCAGAATGTGGAATTGCTTCAATGGCCGCCGTACTCACCGGACCTGAACCTTATAGAAAACATTTTCGGATGGTTAGTACGAAAAGTTTATAAGTCAGTTTGAGGACAGGAATCCCTTATTGCAGCCAATCAATTGGCCTGGACTAAAATTTAGCTGGACTACATAAAGAGGCTGTACGATTCCATGCCGGATCGAATTTACGAAACTATTACGAATAAAGGCGACAATACCCACTACTAAAATTAACCAATAAAAAACTATTTTAAGAAAAACTTGTTTCATTTAATCCCAATAACTTTTATTTCCAATTTCAATATTTGTGTCTATTGTGACGCAAAATAAAACTGCATTTTTCCATATTGAATGCTTTGCAAGAGAACCAGGGAAATAATAGCGGTACTTTTTGAATTATTTTTTCCGACTTATTTTCTGAACATCATAAGCAAACAGTTAGCATCATTAAGTGATATATTACGGCACGAGGTTTTGAAAAAATGGACAACGTAGCTTAGAAAATGTTTGTGCTTATTCAGTTGAAGGAAAGTGTATAAGGTACAATGATTCTAAGATATGCTGTCCCTATTCAAATGACCCGCAGTGTATGTACAAGCTAGAACAAAAGTAATGACATAATGTGAATGTGTCATCATTTTTGCAAACGGCGGCGTCAAATGTCAAATGTCGGCATCGTTGTCTCGTCGATTTTATTCCTGACATTATTCTCGATTATGCCATTTCGCAATTTGTCCTAAGTTGTAGTTTGATAGGGAGAATCAAATGATTTCGCGTGACCAGACACTCTTGTGTAGTAAGCTCACGCATGGTTACACTTGACCAGTATTGCCAAACATTTCCTACCTGTATTTTATTTTAATTTCCCAAAAATTGCTGAGTGGATGATTGCTCCCGAGTCCAGGTAGAGCATCAGTGCAGGTAAATCATCAACCCAACGAAGCTGAAAATCCTGTTAGAAAGCTTCAACATGTCCAGTTCACTGCATCGGGCAATAATGCTCCAGCCAAATGGATCTTCGAACTGCAGACCCTGGGTTCGAGATGTCAATGATGATGATGCCTCAGGCATTGGTTTTTCTACGGCTTAAGATGTTTAGGGTAGATTATTGAGCATAAAACTTATATTTTGAATTTAAACTTCTTTTGGCACTTTGAGGGTACAATTTTAATTGTAACGGAAGCAACGCAGTGGAAGCAATGTAGCGGAGCAATCGAATATCGGAGCCTACTTCGCCATTATCAGATGTCGGAACCAAATTTGTTCGTCGCTATTTGGCGGATTTTCGAATTTCCGCTGTCGGGATTTGTCGGATTTCGGAACCCACTTGCTTTCGTTATCGAAATAAAATGAAGTTTGTTGTAAATTAGCCGCTATTGTATACGGAAATAGACAGATATACATATACTCAAGCATATGATCACAAAGCAGGCATATATTCACCTTTTTTTCAAATTCGAGAAGCAACAAGTTGTTCAACAGAGTTGCTCGTCACAGGAGCAACAAATTGTTTCGCACTGACTATGGGTGGCTGCGCTGATGCCAATGCACTCCTGGGAAAACTGATCCAGCCATGTCCATCTGACTTACGAGCAGATGGTGCGTAAGGCAGATGACAACACGGAGACACATCTTCAATAGCCTAGTCCGAGATACGCGGACGATATCGTTATAATCGGTCGCTTCCAGCATGCCATGTTAAAGAATTTCACGGCAATTGAAGACCAGGCAAAATTGGATGGCCTTGAAGTTAATGAGGACCAAAAAAAGTATATTCTTTTAACAAACAAACACACACACAAACAAACAAAGAAACAGGTGTTCATCGACTGGGACAAAACGTAATTGTTGAGAGCAGCGTTGAGGTAACTAGAGAGTTCTCTTGCTTCGGAGTAAACATCAACTCCGAAAAATAAATGTGTTCAAAGCTCCCAATCAAGAGACTTTCTTTTTTAAAAAATTATGTAACTTTCTTTTTTTAGAAAGTATGAAACCACCTACCCTAGTGACGGCCAATGTAATAAATAACGATTTTTGAAAAAAAATTATAACCTGCTCGAGTTGTCAGATGCGAGAGTTCTCGCGCGGGTTCACTACTCATAGTTTTATGTATTTTCATATTTAAGACTAAGTCACGCAACATTTTTGTCTATTATTTTAAATTAAGTTAAATTTTTGACTTTATTATGTTTTTAGATAAAGCGTAGTTTATATATACAGCGGTATGATGGGTAATTTATCAAAACTGTCAGCTGAAAATAGTCCCATCCGCAAACCTATATTTTTGTGTCCATTACAGAGCGCACAGAACACTACGTTCTTTATTGTTTACTCTCAGTATCGCTTAACACAACTGTTGTTGGTTGCGCGACTAATTATAATCTACCGATATTAAATCTTATAGACTACTTCAAACAATAATTGTAAACTTTTCGAGAATCAATGAAAAAACGCAGTTTTAAAATTCAACACGAGATAAGCAAAATTCTATATCGTTGCTCAGCTCATTGAATGCACTTATGCATCTTGTAATAGGTTCATTAATACAATATTTGGTCCAATGCCTTTCAGTGAAAAATAAGCTTCTAACCCAAAGTGACTTTTGAGGAGCATAAATATTTAATAGGTAAACTAATTGGGGTGAAATAATATGATAATTGACTAAATCGCGAATATACGATTACATGACAGAAGTTGCCTTGCGTCTGAAACTAAGTCTTTGCAGATCGACTAATTTGCATTGTCATAATTGAAAAGCTTACTACTACCATGTATAATTTACGCATTCTTTCAAATCAAGTTTTTTTTTGAATGCATAAATGGTGAATCCCAAATGACCGAAAAATATTCCGAATATGTATGTGTTCTAAGTTTTTGCTATTCTGCATAAGAAAGCCGAACTGGCATAATCACAATGCAAATTGAAATTGAATTTATTGTCGAACATGACAACAAGATCCTTCACTTCTTCGAATCGCTGAAGTCTAAGATCATTTATAAAATAATTGTGAAAGATTGGAATAGCAATATTGTATGCCGAAAAACCTTGCATTTAGAAATATTAAGTTCTAAACCTCCATGATTCCGATAGTTGATTAATCTCTAATTGAAAACGAATGCAATGAGAAATATTTTATACCCGAGAAAATCAGTTCTCCCTTCCGTGGATCAGGAAGCAGTAGCTCTCCCTCCGCTGCGCAGTGAATTGAAATCAGCCCAAGGTATGGTTGCATCAGTCAACGCACCCTGATCCAAAACCATGGTTTCAGGAGCCGGGTGAGCTCGACTGCACTAGTCACGCTCAGTATATTGCAGCCACTATAACCACACTGATACCCACCACGGATTTGAGCGACGTATTGCAGTTCGATTGACTTCAGTCATCCTAACCTGTACTTCTGCCAAGAAAAGTAGGTCTGCCTGAGGTTAGATTGTAACGGTCACTTTAGTTAGAACTCCACTCCGAGGGCTAGATCGGAAACCCGGGGGTTTAACTGATACACTCACCCCCGTTTTGCTACCTTCCTCCTTCGCTCATCTTCCATGGTTCTCTGAGGTTGGTATGGCTAAATGATACAAAAATTAAGGCAGTTGAATCTGTCACCAGTCTAGGCTTTGTAATAAACCGTGGCCTATCCAGTTACAATCACATCAGTACGGTCATTGGTCGAATATACGGATGTCTACGTAAATTATGGCTTTCCGCAGACTTTACTCCAATTGAAACTCGGCGGAAGCTTATAATAACCCTTGTACTACCTCTCATTACGTATGCTGATATTGTCTACAGTAGTCTCGACTCATTATCGCAACGTAAACTACAAGTTGCCTTTAATGATGCGGTGCGATATGTTCATGGCCTTCGTAGAAGCGACCACATAACCGTGTATCCTCGGAGGCTTCTTGGTTGCGCTCTGCAAGATTACATCAACGCTAGAAACTGTTTATAACTTCACAAAATCATATACAGCCAATGCCCTGTATATCTGTTCTATAAGCTTAATTTTTCTCAATCTCCTAGAACTATGAATATTACCCCCATCGATACACGCACCTTAACTCCTCACGCCTATTATTCATTCACGCTGTCAGGCTATGGAACTCTTTGCCTACCCGAATAAAAACCATCGCTAATTCCAAAACTTTTAAAAGTGCTGTTCTACTTTATTTCTCATACTTCTCGCATCTAATACCTCTCACTATCTTTTATCCTCCTTTATAGCTTTCTCTTATCTGTTTAAAAATAATGTAATTTAGCTTTAAGACATTTGAATTTAATGTAAATCAATCTTAACGGTCTAAGTACTATAAAAGATACTTTTCTTAATGTACAAACCAACAAAATAAAAATTGAAATTGAAAGTGAAATTGGTATGTGTCTTTTCACCTGCATTACATTCCCCCGAACTCACTCATAATAAGTATCACCCTTAAATTCAAGAGGTTCAACTATCTTAAAGGTGGACCCCACAACTCGACTATGGCAGCCACCCTTCCCTGTTCCCTTTCCACGGACCATTATAACTTGTGGTTTTTATTGCAAGAGTCATTCCAAGCTGCACTCCATCTGCGATGCGAATAGCACTCAGGGGTTAGCCTGCTTCAGTCACTCCCTCAAGCACAATTCTCAACCAACTAATCGACTGTCCGGCTGATTCACCCCGATCCCCCCTTGATGGTATCTAATAACATGTTCGGAATTCAATTGTATCAGTCATCCGACTCGGTATTAACTGTAAAGAGAATAAAGAGCAGTTTGATTGAAACAGTCAGTTTCCGTGGACTAGGAAGCAGTAGTTCTCCATCCGCCGCTCAGTGCAATGTAATCAGTCCTAGGTTCGATTGCATCAATCACCTCACCCTGATCCTAGCCCATGGCTTGGGAGTCGAGCTGAAATACCGACTGCACTTGTCACTCTCAACATATCGCAAACCGCTATGTACATTATAGCCGCGCTGCACTCCCCTATACAGCCACTACCTCACAGTAGGTAATCGCAAGGCTTCCAATAGGCCAAACGACGACCGGCAAAATATCCCCCTACCCCCTCCTGCCTTGTGGTACCTACCACAATGGACCGAAATTGCGATTTAAGCGAGTCTGGGCTTCGTGCCCTGACAGCCAACTTACCTAACATAACCTACCCGAGAAAATAATTTCAAATCATCCACGTATGTCAAAACTTTACAGTATTGAAATATTTTGTGGAGATCTTTGATAAATAAAATAATTAACAACGGTCCCAGATGACTACCTTGTGGAACACCCGCAGTTACTTATATTACCCGAGAAGTTAAACTACCGATCTTTACCCTTTGCCTTATATTTAGTACGGAATTAAAGAGCCATTTTAGCATTGAGGAATAAAAACCCAGAGATTTTAGCGTAGCCAAAAGTAAGGTATGATGTACCCTACCAAAGGCTTTTGTAAAATCAGTGTAGAGTACATCAACTTAAAAACGTTCCTCAAAACTGTTCAAAATCTAATTAGTCAACAAAAGCTTGACCTGTCACGAACAAGGACATGTTGATTATTCGAAATAATTTCGTTTACCGCGAACCACCAGTTTTGTTGTCCCAATAAACAAAATCATTTTACAAAACAACCAATGAAACCAGTTTTATATAAGACTTCTTGAAATAATAAATTTATTAGTGTACAATGGCTTTCAGTTCACGAGCGGGTAATTTACCGGAAATTTCAAAATGACTATTATTCCCTTTTACACGCAACAATAGCACCTATTTAGTACTACCAAATCTGTCGTAAAGTGTTGTTAAAACTAATTAAAACTCGTAAATAAAATCTAGAAAATTTTCCACATTATTCTACACTGCACGGGCATAATCTAAGTGCAATAAAATACAATAGATAGATACACCTTTAAAGCACTCAATTACTTTATGGGCCCTTATCTAGGTCTGAAATTGTATTGTAAAATGTCTCGAATTAAATATGAGAGCCTCTTCCCGAAAGCGTCTGTCAATGTAATTGACGGGAGTAGATACAATGTAAACAAACATTTTCAGGAAATTGAATCAAAATAAACAAACAAGGACTTTCAAACAACTAGCTGTGTGTTTTCAACCTGTAGAATGTTTATGAGGAGCATGCCAATACACGGGGTGGGACCTAATCTTCCAGCCCGGAAAGTCACACAAATAAATACAAGTTGTTCCGTTGTTCGATGTCGGGCAATTTCCATTGATTTCACTCCAATTCGACGATGTTGAATAAATATTTACCGCCATTACTAAGAGTAATGTAATGAAAAGAGCAATAACAGTGAAGGTGAAAGGTTTGCATCTTACTTAGTATCTATCTATACATGACATTGAATCAATTCGAATTTTGAATCGATGAAGGTGATTTACTGGATAAGTTTTCCGCTCATATACCGGCAAGAGGTATCTTATCTCATTTCAGCCTGAAACTATCTACTTAGTTCATATAAATTTTTTTTGCTATGTTTCCGGGGTGGGACATCGACCGCATTTCTGTCTTGAGTACAAGCATACAACTAGCTAATATCACACGCGAAGACATCGATTTTATTTTTGATGAACCACTTATTACATAACCTCCACCCAAAGCCATCAAGGCGGTGGTTGGAAAAGGGAATGGAACTTTGTCGGTCATAGATACCTACTATGTTTTAAAAAAATATATTGCTACTAGTACTAGAACCGGCTGGAACTGAGAGAGCCAAGTAAACGCACAATCGCATAAATTGTTGTTTTTTCATATTTGGAATGATATTAGCACTATGCGCTATAATCGAAGCAAAATGCAAGTGAATAATGAAAACTCGTGGTGTGGTACAAGTGCATGGGAAATGTGCAGGAATTCTGTTCGTAATTTCTTTTTAATCAGAAATCGATGGAGAACTTAAGTTCATTCATATTGCACGTAAGCACAACAGTTTTGTATTTTGAGCATGGTCTGGCGTGCATGGTCTGGCGTTTAAGGTGTGCACGCGGCTATCATTGATAGAAGGTAAGGTTGAGGTTTTTTTTTATTAAGAATGTGAACTTTCTGGGTAAAGGTAAACAACATGTTTCTTATTTTTTTGGAAGCTAAGGGGAAAGATAAAGATACATCTTGAAGTTCAGAAATTCAAGTTCCAAATGATACGATTTTTTTCGAGTTCGAGGGAAGCTAACAATAAAAAGGAGAAAAGTTCACACAGGAATGAAGTTAATTGAGCAGACTGACCTTAATTTGATTAGAATGCTTTATAGTGAGGGAATAATTTTAGAGATTTGAAAGTCTTCGCACGAAGTGGAACATTTTGGGGTTTGTTTAAAACTGGCTGGACACTTTTAAGGTTAAGAGAATATGGTCACTTTTCAAATCATATTCAATTGACTTTGAAATACGATCCTATCCAAAATATAAAAAGTCAAAATAAGCTCAATCCGTGTTTATATGCATCTTTAAGTTTTCTTTTACTTTTATAATTGAAAAAAAAAAAATAAATAAATTAATATTAGGCATTAACGGTTCATATTGGCCCTGTCAAAACCTTGCTCCTCCAACCTTGTGTGTGTGGAAAGCTTTATTTTTGACAATATTTCTGAATAGCAAGTTTTTCAGACGTTGGTTGGGATTCGATCCCCGAGCCCCTTGCAGAAACCACTGAGCCACTGTGCCCACTTTCATAATTACAACTTAAAATATAATGGGCACCCATAAATCAATATCGGAATTATTCAAGCCTTTGTGACCAGCAAACGCGTTTTAATGGATGTAAACGACCGAGTTGCCCACAATATACTCAGCACGCCAAATATTTGTATATACACCCCTATCGTGGAATCCGTCGGATCTAAGATTCACTTCACTTATTCGATTCACGTGAACAGAAAATTGCTATCGTGGGATCCGTCGGATACTCTCCCTTACCGACCACTATTCAAAATTCAATTGTGACAGCTCATTTCAAACACATTTGTTTTAAAAAAATAAAATTCAGTGAAAAGAAAATTAAATAATTCATGTTACCGACTTGTGGATGGTTCACGTCTGCGGATTGCACGATGTAAATTGTTCACTATTAGCGGATCATTCCCCCCGACGGATTCCACGATAGGGGTGATACTTTTCCGACGAGTGCGTTAATATGGTAATTTCAGATTTTAATGGATCAGAAGTCACCCCAATAATTTGTTCAGCTTCAGTATATTCTATAGCGCGTTGCTCAACACATTTGAAGGAGTAAAGAAAAGATCCAATCTTTTTTGAAATATTCAGACATTACTACTTTAAATTATACCACTCAGGTGGGAGCAATGTACTATTCTCTTATAAAGTCTTTGTTGGAGCTAGAAACGCCATACTCAACAAGGCCGAGAGGGCGGCGCAAATATAGCTCCTCGTCATCTGCATACCAATGGGATGGAAAGTTATCGATTTTAGATGGGTGTTCGCTTACGCGCATCAAAAACAATAGAAGATAAGTTAGGAAGCCTTTACTTCGAAGCACATTTCTTTTGCAGAGTGAGCAATTGAACACTTTTAAGCGGTAATGTTTCTAAAAGTTAAACAAATAAATAATTAAATGAAAAAGGGTGTCTCAATTAAAGACTAATAAAATCCAATTTAGATAACTTGTTTTATTGCGCTGCCATTTTTAAAAGTTGCTTGACAATTATGTTTAGTATTGTGTGGATCCTGATGAATGCTCTTTCTTAATCATCAGGAATCGCCTTAATGCAAAAGAAGGCTTCCGCATCATGTAAATTTATGTTGATAATGGTTCATCAATGTGATTTGCATCTCCTTATAATTGACAAACTCTGCTTGTGGTTTGATAAAATAAAGCCATTTTGAGTTTTGTACTCTATTTACATTCCTATTTGTGTAGTTTAAAATGTATATTATTTAATTCATACATATATATTTTAATTTGTTTACTAGTTTCCTTAATGTTTTTATGTTTAATCTATTATACTACTTCTAGCTAATTCTTCTATTTTTCCTTTGAATGCAAAAAAAGATCTTCATTTTTAATTTCTGGGGCTAGATTGTTAAGTTTTTGGAATCCGGTATGATAGATAGTTTGTTGTCCTCTCGTGGTTCTTGTTCTCTAAAATCTAAAATCTCCTACATTTCTTAAGTTGTAATCTGCATTGGTCATCGTTGCGATGTTTTCACGGAGTTAACTTGAAGACGTTCCGTTTTCGATCTTTTTAATAAAAATCATTTTGCTCAGGAAGAGTTGTTGATTGACACATAACTAAAAAGTGTGACGAGCGCATGATTCTCTTGCCCCGTCAACCCAGTAACCTAAGTGTAGAAATCATGGAAGTAATTGAGTTGTATCTATCACTCTTTAGAACTATTCGCATAGCTTTATTTTTTAAGACTGTTCTTTTGATATTGGGGACAGACAAATAAGATGCCAGTACAATACTCAAAGTGGGAATTAATAATAAACATTATACACTATAACGGCGCAGGTCTGTGATATATTTGGTCTTATTCTCCTTAGAACGCCATTTTTTTATATTTTTACCAAAGATACTCAATATGTATTCATAAAGCGTTAGTTTATTGTTCAGAAAGATGCCAAGATATTAAGCTTTTTCCACAAGTTCTATTTGCCATTACAACAAGTACATTATTGGGTACACGCGACGATGTATTATTAATTATGATACATTTTATTTTTTCTGTATTTAATATAAGTTGTTGCATTTTTAGCTACTCGCTAATAGTTCGTAAATCTGAATTTATATTATTTATAAAAGTTACTAAGTCACCTCCACATCTATATATAAAAGACCATCATCCACGAAGAGAACTAGCTTTGAGTGCACCACGACTTTCACCATCTCATTAACATATAACAAGTACAGAATAACACCAAGAATTGTTCCTTGTGGTAGACCTTTATCAACTGATATTGGGGATGACACGTTATCATTTACTCTGTTTGGAACTTATTTGAGATATTTAGTACCACATACTAACTCTACATGACGCAAAGCCAACAACGCCTCAACGTTATATGCTTACAGAAGATATTTTAATAGAGTAAAGCCCAGTATCCTGCTCGAGCTAAAATTTAGCGACCCTAGTCTCCAATTATTCTCTCCACATCAAAGATAAATGGTCGCTAATTTTTTTTATGGAGGATATAGATGAATGAAAAATTCATGTGATTGACAGATGACAGTTAATGCCATTTTAATTGGGCGCGTCACTTGAAATACTCGTATATCGAATCTCAACAAAATTCATTAAAAAATAGATCACAAACTATTGAAAAAGATTTAGTTCTAAGTACAGCAGCTGTAGTCATTGCTGTTGCTTGATTTGAATAATCTGTTTATTACATTTTTTCTCTGTTTTTCTGTTTCTTCGAGGTATTCAGCGACATATTCCATTTCCTTCGAAGAATAGCCTATTGTTTCAGGATACTGTTTACTAAATATCGCCGATTTAATGTACCGCACATCAAATTTGCGAGATGAAAAAGTGGAGACTTTTCATTATGTACTACATATAACATATAATTTTGTTATACTCGAGTGACATTTTGTGCGGCCCATCTACCTAAAAGTAATAATTTAACGTGCGAGCAGGAGGTGTGGCAAAAAATCTGGAATTATCAATTCCAACATCTAAAGCCACAAGACTATGATTTGCGTCGGGAATTCGCGGAATGGACTCTTTTAAAAAAAAAAAAAACCGTGTTAAGTGATAATGCTCATTTATGGTTAAATAAGTTTGTAAAGAAGCAAAATTGCTGTTTCTGGATTGAGGCCAATCCAGATTAAACCCACAAAAGCGCACTGTTTGATGTAGTCTTTTACGCAGCTCATCCGTCCGTATTTATTTATTTTTTCAAAAATCAATTCGCGTTACAATCAATTGCCAATGTAACTGGGCAATTATCTTCGATTTTGTTCTTCAAAAATATTGCTGGCATTGACCCGGACGATATGTGCCTATAAAACTATTGCCTGACTGAGGACCAGATTCTGAAACAACATTAGGTATATCGCGATTGAAGACGGAGATCGTGCGACTTCTTGTGGAGCTATTAAAACTGTTGCAGTAAATACGCTTAGCTCAAAAATGGACAGTTTAGCATCATTGTTTTTTGCACTGCTGTATGTTTCCTTTTTTTATTTTTAGACTTCAATATTAACATAAATCAATTGCCCTATCAGGCTGCATGGATTTGTTTAGACCTTACATATTCCTTATTCAACTTATTTAAAGGATCAAAAAAAAAAAAAAAACATAGGGACGGGCTACAGTCCGCTTGGGCGAACTGTTGGATACGCTATTCTTATTCCTATCCCTCATAAGTGGGCGTGACAAAAGTCTAAGTATGGTTGAATTGTTAAGAACGCTCTACATATTTTGTTATATAACATTTAAAGGATTTTATAAAAAAAAAACGCTCCCTAGCTCAAACTTGGGTGTTTCAATAAAATTGCTTTATTTAATTGTTGGCGTGTCATTAGGCGGATTTAAAAAAAATTAACACATGAGAATAAAGGGCCCCTAGAGAGTATATAAAAGGTGATTTTTTAAGAGCTTGAGAACTTTTTTTAAAAAAAAAACGCATAAAATTTGCAAAATCTCATCGATTCTTTATTTGAAACGTTAGATTGGTCCATGACATTTACTTTTTGAAGATAATTTCATTTAAATGTGACCGCGGCTGCGTCTTAGGTGGTCCATTCGGATAGTCCAATTTTGGGTAACTTTTTCGAGCATTTCGGCCGGAATAGCCCGAATTTCTTCGGAAATGTTGTCTTCCAAAGCTGGAATAGTTGCTGGCTTATTTGTGTAGACTTTAGACTTGACGTAGCCCCACAAAAAATAGTCTAAAGGCGTCAAATCGCATGATCTTGGTGGCCAACTTACCGGTCCATTCCTTGAGATGAATTGTTCTCCGAAGTTTTCCCTCAAAATGGCCATAGAATCGCGAGCTGTGTGGCATGTAGCGCCATCTTGTTGAAACCACATGTCAACCAAGTTCAGTTCTTCCATTTTTGGCAACAAAAAGTTTGTTAGCATTGAACGATAGCGATCGCCATTCACCGTAACGTTGCGTCCAACAGCATCTTTGAAAAAATACGGTCCAATGATTCCACCAGCGTACAAACCACACCAAACAGTGCATTTTTTGGGATGCATGGGCAGTTCTTGAACGGCTTCTGGTTGCTCTTCACTCCAAATGCGGCAATTGTGCTTATTTACGTAGCCATTCAACCAGAAATGAGCCTCATCGCTGAACAAAATTTGTCGATAAAAAAGCGGATTTTCTGCCAACTTTTCTAGGGCCCATTCACTGAAAATTCGACGTTGTGGCAGATCGTTCGGCTTCAGTTCTTGCACGAGCTGTATTTTATACGGTTTTACACCAAGATCTTTGCGTAAAATCTTCCATGTGGTCGAATAACACAAACCCAATTGCTGCGAACGGCGACGAATCGACATTTCACGGTCTTCAGCAACACTCTCAGAAACAGACGCAATATTCTCTTCTGTACGCACTGTACGCATTCGTGTGGTTGGTTTAATGTCCAATAAAGTAAACTGAGTGCGAAACTTGGTCACAATCGCATTAATTGTTTGCTCACTTGGTCGATTATGTAGACCATAAATCGGACGTAAAGCGCGAAACACATTTCGAACCGAACACTGATTTTGGTAATAAAATTCTATGATTTGCAAGCGTTGCTCGTTAGTAAGTCTATTCATGATGAAATGTCAAAGCATACTGAGCATCTTTCTCTTTGACACCATGTCTGAAATCCCGCGTGATCTGTCAAATACTAATGCATGAAAATCCTAACCTTAAAAAAATCACCCTTTATTATCAATTTCAGCTCCCTAGCTCAAACTTTGAATTTTCAAAAAAAATAAAAAAATAATTGTGGGCGTGTCAGTGGGCGGATTTTAAAAATATTTACACATGAGCATAAAGGGCCCATAGAGAGTATATATTATAAATTTCAGCTCCCTAGCTGAAACTTTGGATTTTCAAAAATTAATATACCCTTAGAATAGGGTATAAAAAAATTATTTTATTTATTTGTGGGCGTGTCAGTAGGCAGATTTTGAAATTTTTTTATCCCGAGCAGTTTTAGGAGTCATAGATCATATATAAAAAATTTCAGCTTTCTAGCTCAAAATTCGATTTTTTCCAAAATTTGGTTTTTTTGATTTTGTGGGCGTGTCTGTGGGCGTATTTCAAAAATTCGTAAACTTGATTATTTCGGGACCCTAGAGAGTATATGGTTAAAATTTCAGCTCTCTAGGTCCAGTTTAAAGGCCTAATTTTTGGCTACAGACGGACGGACGGACGGACGGACGGACGGACGGACATGGCTAGATCGACATTACTATCGATGCTGATCATAAATATAGTAACTTTTAGGGGTCTACGGGCAATATTAAGGTATGTTACAAACTATGCGTCAAAATTAATATACCCTTAGAATAGGGTATAAAAACAAATCGAAAATCAATCCAATTTTAATTTACCAAAAATTCAAACATTTTTATCATCCCCCACAGCGTCCTGAAGATTAAAAAAAAAGAAAATGATCCATTCATTTTTTGAAGAAATTACATCATCTCCACGTGCCTAAAAAATAAGTAAAAAATATTACACATTAATGGCCCATATAGGGCCTAAAACCTAGCTTCTCCAACCACTTTCTTGTGCGAAGTGGAAGGGAACTACAATTTTTAGCCGAATCCAAAAGGCAAATTTGAGAGCTTTTCTTGACAATTGATGCTCTTCGATGTTTGTCAGACAATCGCAAGTGGTGAGGCAGTGGGAAAAAACTGGGGACCCTTCGATTAGTAGTTCAACACACTAACTACTGAGCCACTGCGCCCGACACATGCTTGGAAAAACATTAAAAACGATTTCTGAGTAAACCATTCTGAAGCTAATACTTTCCTCTTTAAAATGCTATTTTTGAAATAGTTCTACGATTTTTTTCACCAAGTTATGAGCTACCAAAATAAAACAGCGACGTTCGAATTTGAATATTCATAACTCCTTTAATAACCGTCCTACAACAATTAAAAAAAACCGCTAGAAAGCTGAGATTGTGCTCTTTAAAATGCATCAACTCGGTTTTTTTTAGTCATTTTCTTATTTCCAGATTATTTATTTAAAACGTTAAAAAAGTTTTCTGATTTTTTTTAATGTAGCCTCCATTTTGTTTAAAATGACAGAATTTTTAATGCTGTTCATCACCAAAAAATGTGCCAAATCTCAGGCTGCTGCGATTTTTATCCATCTCGACCCGCGGTATTGAAAATTGAAAAAAATAAATGGATCACTTTTGTATTAATTCCTACACTCAAAACAACCGAGAGAAAGTGCTTCGTTAGAAGCTGCCGCGGATGTCATGTGACTGAATTCAAAGCATAGTATTATGAAGCATTCTTTATAATGAATAATGGTTAATGATTCAAACTTAATTTCTATCGTTATTATTAGTATTTAAAAAAAAGATCTTAAAAAAATACTTGAAAAGTTTGCCATTTTGGGACTTTCCTTTTTTTTAATTTCTAGGAATTGTTTTATTATTCAATTGTATTTATTTAATTAAGCCAGTTAAAAGCCCTACAGGGCCCCGGTATCCTTCCAGATCGTGATTCGAAGACCTGTCTACCATCTAACACACTGAATGAAATTACGTGCAACCTTTTGCCGACCTGTTTAATAGTCAGGTTTGAGAAATGATTTGGGGCATATTTCATGTTTTTCACATTAAGCTTGGCACCGCAGTTCAAGGCGTTAGAGTATTATTTTCAGTTCCTTCTATAATTCAAACATGAAATGGATGGAATTTATTTTATTAAACAATATTTTTCGTGGCATAACTTTTAAGGGAAAAGAGGAAAAAGGTTTTTTTTTGACAATTTAAACTGATTGAGTAAATAAAACCAAATCCGACATAATATATGGGGCATGCAAGAACCAAGACATTAATTTACCAACAAATCGCTAACTAACAGTTGCTTCCTCCTTGTACGTTCTCAGATCTATATGAGTGGAATTTATTTCAATTTTTTTATATCAAATTCTTGCTTTAGTGAATAGGACTTATGTGGTTTCTTTATGTCGGCAATAAATTAACATTGTAATACTTTTCAAGGGACGCATAATTCATAGCGCACGTCGTATCGTATAAACGAGGTAATAAAGGATGCTTACCAAGATCAGACATTAAAACAAAATTCACAATATAAAAACTAATAACTCAAGTTTATTTATGTTTCTTAATGTTGATAGGGTACTTTGCTTAGTTATTTATAATTGCATACACTTGTAAAATTAAATTTCAGTCTGTGGACAGTTTTGTTTATTCAAATGTAATGCGGGCTTAAGAATGGAAAAAACATTTTCCATATTTAAGAATATTTAGTAAGGAAAGAACCTGAAATAACAATTAGGTGTCAATGTAAACTACTTGATGGTTTACAAAAGATTAACTTCAACCATTAATCACTTTCATCAATCTGAATGTGAATGCTTTGGCAGAACAAACCGTTTGTGACAGATTTTTTTTCTAAAGGGAATTGAATTGGATTTAATAATGACTTCCTTCCGAGTTTCAATCTCAAATAGGGAAGTCATTAGCCTAATTTGAATTAATTAAACCGATGTTTCACTAACAGGACTAACAAATCAGGATTGTAGAAAACATTTTTCGTTTAATGATGTGTTAATGTTTCATGTTTTGTTTGATTTATTGTAGTTTCAGTATAAATGATTTGAAAATAAAGGTTTGAAGGAAGTCTTTAAGAAAGATTAGCATTACTTGAGCCGGCTAAGAATGAAGTTTCAATAAGAGTACCTTAAGACCCATGCCATCAATACCGATTTAAAGATCGTAACCTAATTTTTGTTTTCTAATTTCCATTGTAGTGAATAATAAACGCGATGTCAAAGGAACACAATTGATTTACCAAAAAATGTGTCCCCAGAAATGGGCCTATCAAAATAGTGTGACTTGAAGCCACTCGAGTAGGTATGTTTCAGTAGGGTTTCGAACGCTACTCTAGTGTTACCTATAGGTTCACTTTTTATAATAAGTATATCTTCATATTTCAAGGTACGTTTTCAATTATGGTATTCGCTATACGTTTCCCTGGACATTCCAAGATGAGATAAAATTTCATATTCATTGACATGATAACTCCATATTCATTATGCGTACGGTGAAGCGAGTAAATAAAATATGTAATTTCTTCATTCGCATTTGCCTGACACCTTGTAGATGTATGGATTAATTTGCTGGACGTAATCCATACCAACTAACTTGAATGAAACGTGTTATTGATGATGGATTAGAAGTGGCTTAGGTGATGTTGTTAATCATATAGTTTTGTGTGGTGTACGAGAAGGTTGTTCCCATGGCAGGAATCTGACATTTAACAAATTTATGGAATGGTAATTAATTTACTGCTTTAAGGTTCTTGTTCGTACTCTGTTCCCAATTTGAAATTCTTAAGTTTTACTGCGAAGGCTGACGTGGCATGATTTCAGTCTGATTTGTGTTCAATGTTTATCAAGTTGTTTCATTTTCTTAATTTGTATCTGGTCGTGCAAGCGAATTCGCGTGGTTAATTGGGAGATTAACATCGGTCAGTATGCTATGCTTTTATAGTGTCGTTGCACGGCTGGTGGGAAGACAAATAAATAAACTGGTTCCAATATATGAAGTGGCGCAACAATCACTGTGCGGATAATCATATGTGCGGATATTGTCGTTTTCGGTACAGAATTGTCACTTGTGCAATATATTCTGGCATATCATTTTCGTTACCCCAGGTAGGTAGGTAGGCTGATGAATGCCCTTGTGACTATCCGTCACGAATCAATTAGATGAGCAGATCGGGCTAATTGTGTCCATTTCAGGAAACATTATTTTTGGCATATCTCTTTCTGTTAACCGCTGGCCAGAGCTCTCTTGCATGTCTGCACGTATGACGATTAGTCCAATGTTGATTTGTTCTACTCAGGGAATCTTAATCGATTTTCCTTGCAACTGTGTCTTCATGAATGTGGGGGCCATTGATGGATGCATTTCTGATCCTTGCCTTGACAACTTGTCCGCTTCCAAATTTCCCGAGATACCATTGTATCCATGCACCAAGCAGATGGTTACTGAGTTGGCGTTGGTTGGTTTGAAATGGCCATCGATGAGGTACATTTAAACCAAAGTAGGTCAATTGTGATGCCATTGGGGAGGGGCAGGTGAGTCACGCTGCCCGCTCCTAAAAGCATTTGCTTTTCAGTAAAGACCCCACCATGTAATCTTAAACTGGCAAGCGGGAACAAAATCCTGATAGCAGCAAACAAAAGGTGGAGTGAACTCGACTCATGTGCCGGTGGGCATCGCCATTGCAACTTGCCTTCGAGGCACCTTAATGAGGAAATTGTCAGTTCTATTCAACTGCGCCCCATCGTATAGGACCTTGTTGGGATAGTATTTTATATAGTTGGATTCATACATTCGAAACAACCGGAGACAGGGTCTAAAATATTGTCTCTCTAATGCCCGAATCTTTTCCACATAACTAGACATTTCAACCAAAGTAGGTCAATTGAACCACAATGGACAGCCATAAGTGATGATCTGCCTTATAAGGGCCAGGTAGCAAATGAACTTCACTCTGGAGTCAAGTTGACTACGATGAAACAGTCTCCTTGTCAGAGCATAAGCCTTCTTGGCTCCAGCAAGACAAGCAGCTATATGTGCATCGAAATACAGATACTGGTCTGGATATCCAGATATCTAACTACGCTTCTCACCGCTAATGGCTGCCCATTTTGTCCAATAAGTGTCAATTTCTTCCAGTTTTTTCTGGTATCCCTAGAGGCCCCAGCCAATATTCTGAACAAGATTGTTCCCGACTTCTGAAAGTTGATTTTCAACTTCCAGTCATCGCAATATCCCTTAATTTGATCGAAGTCACGCTGCAAAAGAATGTTGTAACCTCGATTTTAGGACCGATCTGTATGCCACCAAATCGTCGGCATACGCTATTTTAGCATGTCTCAAGCCAACACACTAACCTCCACCACCGCCACCACGCATAAAATACATACTATCCACATGCATAACCATAATAAGTTTTAAAATTTTAAATTTGAGATAAATAAATAAATATATAAATAAATAAAATATAATACAATCCATACTAATATTATAAATGCGAAAGTAACTCTGTCTGTCTGTCTGTCTGTCTGTCTTGCTTTAACGCCAAAACTACTGAACCGATTTAAATGAAATTTGGTACACAGATAGTCTAGAGCCTGAGAATGGACATAGGCTTCCGCGGGAAAATACTTCACCCGCTGTCCAGAAGAGGAGATCTAAGCTGATATCTAAGAAAATTTGTAACTCTCGAATGCCCTCTAGCTCCTAGCTTTGGAATGACTCATCCAAATGAAATAGGATTTTTTTTAATATAAAGTTCAATTATGTACAAAGATTTTAAGATATAAATCATCTTTGTAGGTTATCCTGAAGTTGAACAATAAGCATTAAACTATAAATTTTATACAATTCAAAAAAGTAAAATGTTCGATTGAAGCTAGATCGTTGGATTTTCCCAGCGTTTAGTGGAGGAAAATGTGTGTGTGTGTGTGGCAGAAATCTGTTTCTCTCCCTGTACCTTTTGTGCTTTCTTTCTTTTTTTATGCATATTTTGTAGTTTGTGTTGTTTTTTTTTGTGGCGCATGGGATTGAGAAAGATAGGGTATGAAATATAATTCAGATTGAGAGGGAGTCACGCTCAGTGCATATCCATATAATGAGTACTAGGGACACTGTCGACGTTTTCTTTATCAGTTTTTATCAGAAAGTATTTTGTTTTAAATTTGAGAAGTGGCAGACTGCCGAAGCAAGGCGAGCACGGGTCAGCTAGTTTTTCTATATTAAAAGAAAACCTATTTTCTGAAGATTTCTAGCGGATTCTTAACGTTCAGTTTTAGCCAAATATAGTGGATTTGGGATGCTGAGTTAGGGAGTTTTATGTTTACCTAATGGCAACACTGGTAAAATTCGTTCAATGGTTCAATATGCAAACTTTTCGGTTAAATGAACTGGTCCTAGAATCACTAATTTGTGTGCTAAAACCTTTCAGGTTACCTTTGTAAGTGGAATTATTTATTTGAACCTCTGTAAGTGAAACAGACATGTGAACAAATTTATATTTTTTCTTAGAGATTTCTGCAAATGATTGTTTTAACACGTTCTATTGTTTTTCCAGTCCCTTTCCTTTTCGGTATGCGTCAATCCGCATGTCGATGATGTCCTCAAATTGAATGAAATTTTTTCCTACATTATTTTTTTTTTTACGTTTATTTTGTGCCTATATGGTGTAGATACTAGATACTATATATATTATGTATTCCTACATTCATTTTTTAAGTAATAACCGGAGGGGAAGCTTAATCCAAGAGAACCGTTGTGCAAGCCTGCCTCCCCTTTGTGATACCAATAGATATTGGCAAAGGACATTTCCCTTATCCCCATCCAATTCAATCAGCACAAATCACACAATCAAATCTCACAGATTTTGCTCAAGTTCGGTGGTTCTAGACGGCAACCTACAAGAACCTCCCACTTGTGATTAATCAATTATGTAGGCACCTACCTTTTTTCAGTTGACACATCGATTCCGCCACGCATAATGCTAATAGATTCCTACCGATTAGATGGTAGGGATAATTGATTTCTAGCCTGCAGCTAAATTTAATCATCCTAGAATTCCAAGTAATTCGCTTTCTACCTGTACACATAATTGACAATGAAAAAGTTTTATTCTTGACAGAGGTAAGTCTATGCTCTTTAAATACATATACATAATGTATGCATGATAATGTGAAGTTTGATAAAAATCGTTAAGGATACACACATCAATTATGCAACCCTTTTGCTGAGAAGAATAGACATTCAAACACGGTGCAACCCTCCTTTGACGAGGGTTCACGTGAAACACATTTCTCGTTTCGGAAAGTTAAGCCATGACATGGACATACGTTTGGAGTTTCAAATCAGCAATATTATCATCATTAAATAGGGAACAAGGCCGAATCTAGGTAAGCAATTCATTACATCACCGGCCGGTAGCCAAAGCAAATCCATATTCAATGTTTAGACTTTCACTGCTTTCTACGAAGTCTTTCGAGTTCCTTTTTATACCCTATTTTAAGGGTATATTAATTTTGACGCATAGTTTGTAACATACATTAATATTGCCCGTAGACCCCCAAAAGTTACTATATTTATGATCAGCATCGATAGTAATGTCGATCTAGACATGTCCGTCCGTCCGTCTGTCGGCAAAAATTAGGCCTTTAAACTAGACCTAGAGAGCTGAAATTTTAACCATATACTCTCTAGGGTCCCGAAATAATCAAGTTTACGAATTTTTGAAATCCGCCCACAGACACGCCCACAGACTCAAAAAAACAAAATTTTGGGAAAAATCAAATTTTGAGCTAGAAAGCTGAAATTTTTTATATATGATCTATGACTCCTAAAACTGCTCGGGATAAAAAATTTTCAAAATCCGCCCACTGACACGCCCACAAATAAATAAAACATTTTTTTTTGATAATCCAAAGTTTGAGCTAGGGAGCTGAAATTTATAATATATACTCTCTATGGGCCCTTAATGCTCATGTGTAAATATTTTCAAAATCCGCCCACAATTAATTTTTTTTTTTTTTGTTGAAAATTCAAATATTGAGCTAGGGAGCTGAAATTTATAATATATACTCTCTATGGGCCCTTTATTCTCATGTGTTATTATTTTTTTAAAATCCGCCTACGGACACGCCCACAATTAAATAAAACAAGGATTTTTGATAAAATCCTTTAAATGATATATAGCAAAATATGTAGGGCGTTCTTAACAATTCAACCATACTTAGACTTTTGTCACGCCCACTTATGAGGGATAGGAATAAGAATAGGGTATCCAACAGTTCGCCCAAACGGACTGTAGCCCGTCCCTATGTTTTATTTTGTGTACCATTTTTATCGGCAACCAGTAAATACTTTAAAATTAAATCCGTTCATTGAATTCTAAAAATTTAATCATGCAGAAGGGAAATCATTTTATAGAACTGACTGAATCACTCACACTCGGCGTAGTAAACACAGTTATCCAAAATCGTTGTGGCTGCTGTTAATGTCACATTTAGGTATTTCATCAATCGTTTTTGTTCAATTTGAAATCTATTCGAGTTACTCAATTTTATTCTGATCAAAGCTAACCGCAGTATGGATTCTACGACGTTCTACGAGCACCGCAAATTAATCTTATGGAGGGTTTCTGCGCTATGAAATTTTACGAAAAAATAACGATGAAACCGCAATGAGAGGTAATGGTTGAGAGATGTGGTGATAAGTTGAAAAAATAAAAAGTCTGAACAAAAGAGAAGAAAATGCCACTCTTCATGAGCCAGTTACTGTCCGGTGTGATAACAGATGACGGGGTGTTGCCCGGGGTCAATGATTGATGAAGCGTGACAAAAAAGTCGAATAAAGGACTTTTTTATGGAAATAAATGCCATTCTATTTAGTTTAGTTAAGCCATTGAAAGTTGGCTTTTGTCTGGATAAATTTAGGGTTTGCGTGTGTGAATCTGGATAATGGTTGAATTTTATGGAATGCAAATGCTGAATACAATACGGATTAGTTTGAATGATACGTTTTATGAAACACATATTGCATGTCAATATGTTTATAGGCTTATAATATATATAAATAACACATTTCATAATTGCAATTAAATTACAACTAATTTGGTTCAAATGCCCAAGGGAACCGCGGCATATGTGCAGCTATTTATTTTCGAACGACCATAATGCAAAAACAATGTGTGTAGAGTTTTTTTTCATTCAAAGATTGAGTAATTAGGTAATACAGTGGCCAGACGTCCCACATTATTAATTGAGCCGCAAAATGTCCCGCATTTACAAATTTGTCCCACAGAGCCCCGCAAGAAAATTAAATTGCAAAATTTCAAAAGTAAGATGTTGACAAAATATGTTATAGGAATCTGAAATAATAAGGGAATGGGAAGACGATTACATTATACATTTTTGTTGTTTCTTTTTATTAAAAAAAGGATATCCAAATCACAGAGCACTCAGACTCAGTAACGGTTCATTGTACTACCAGGCAGGGATCCTCTTTTGGTGAAGAGGCTGGAGAAAATACGATGTCATTCGTTTCTCTCCATTAAAGGGTGGCGTATGTTGTTGTTCCCCATGGGAATTGAACCTGCACCGCACGGGTCACAAGCCAACACACTAACCTCTACACTGTCGCCAACCCTAGGACGATTGATCATTGAGCAGTGACGAAGTAGTTATACCTCCAATTGATTTTGATGTGGACCAAGTAGCAGTTAAGATCAAATGTATTCCGGGTAAAGAAATTATTCTTATTGTAAGTTATATACCACCAAGGAGTTCTTATTTATTATATAAAGCGCATATCCATAATTGTTCTTTAATTTTAAATAATTTAGATGATCATCAGCATGTCATCCTACTTGGAGACTTTAACTTGCCTAATTTAATTTGGTCTTTTGATTACGAAGAGTCCATACTTTTTCCTCTTAACGTAAACTTTGATTATGAGCGTGAAGTTGTTGATACGCTTGCCCAGTTAGATCTTAGGCAGATAAATCATTTTGCCAATGAGTTTAATAATGTTCTAGATTTGGTTTTTGTAGATTCTGAGCTAAGTATTAATATCAGTAACTCTATGATTCCACTTTTTCCTAATTCTGTTTTTCATGTAGCTTTATCTATCCAATTCGAATTTTACGAGTATTTGCGACCGGGTTCTTCTGTCAATATCTATAAGTATAATTATGCTAAAGCCAATTTCAATAGCATCTCTAACTATTTAGATAGTATTGATTGGTTGGTTCTTTTTAATAATGACAATCTAAATAATTCTTTTTATTTATTTATTGAAACAGTTAAAGTGGCAATCGATATGTTTACACCTAAAGTAAGGGTTGTATCGGGTGCAAAACCTATTTGGTTCAATAATAGAATCGTGAATTTAAATAATAGGAAAAATAAAGTCTATAAGCAGTTCCGAAAAAGAAGCAATGATCCTTATCTTTTGTTAGTTTATCGGAAGATACAAAAAGAATTTGATGTTTTAAACAAGTTTCTTTACAGACAGTATGTTCTTTCTGTAGAATCTAATTTAAAGACTAATAGTAATCGTTTTTGGAGCTTTATCAATAGCAAAAAGCAATCTAGCGGTATTCCTTACTGTATGCGTCATAATGATGTATCATCTTCCGACCTTTTAACTATTTGTTATATGTTTGGTAACCACTTTCAGTCTGTATATTCAAGAGGTATTACTCCACATATAAATTCAAGTGATAGCTTAGTGTCAGGTAATTATTTAAATGTTGGTAATCTAGAGTGTTCAATACACGAAGTTCAAATTGCTCTTTCTTTATTAAAACTAGATAAAAATCCTGGTTTCGAGGGCATCCCGCCAATTTTACTTCAAAAGTGTTCTTATGCGTTTTCCGTGCCTTTATGTTTAGTGTTTAACTTGTCTCTGCAGACTGGTCATTTTTTGGGAGTTTGGAAGAACTCGTTTATAACACCAATTTATAAATCTGGATCAAAGCAGGATATTACTAATTATCGTCCAATATGCAAAATTTCGACCATACCCAAGTTATTTGAAAAACTTATTTATGAGAAACTTACACCTCTCTTAAAGAGATTTATCTCTCCGTTTCAACATGGTTTTGTGGCTGGTAGATCTACCACTACAAATCTCTCAGTCTTTTGTCACACTGTCTTGAAAGACCTTGAGAAAGGGTTACAGTGTGATGTGATTTATACTGACTTTGCTAAGGCGTTTGACAGCGTTAATCACAATACATTGATGTCCAAACTAAACAGGTTTGGTTTTCACTCCAATTTTCTAGAGTGGATTCGCTCATATCTTACAGATCGTATTCAGTATGTTTGTATTAAGGACGTTCTTTCATCACCAGTGTATGTAACGTCTGGAGTACCTCAGGGAAGTCATTTGGGTCCTTTGCTTTTCCTCCTATTTATTAATGAAATTCCTGATTTGTTTCTGCATTCCCAATGTTTAATGTTTGCCGACGATTTAAAATTGTTCCGACCTATTAAGTCTGAGCATGATTGCATTCTTTTGCAGGAAGACCTTGAGAGACTTTCTATGTGGTGTCATAACAATGACCTTCGACTCAATGTCTCCAAATGTCAAAGCCTATCCTTTTGTCGTAACCTCTCCCCAGTTTCATTTACGTACGTGATCGATAATTCCTCATTGTCCATTATCTCCTCTAAGAAAGACCTAGGAGTCATATTTGACAAAAAACTAAATTTCTGCCAGCATATTGACTTCTTGGTTGCTAAAGGCAATTCAATGTTGGGTTTTATATTGCGGAATTCTAAAGACTTTCATGATCCACTTACTCTCAAATGTCTATTCTTTGCATTTGTCAGGTCTAATGTCGAATACTGTATTATAGTATGGAATCCATGTTATGAAGTACATTCCAATAGAATTGAGAAGATCCAAAAACGTTTAACTAGGGTTACTATGCGTAAATTACGCTGGAATATTGAAATGCCTTCGTATGAGACAAGATGCAACTTATTTGGTATTTTGCCTCTTTTCAGGCGTAGGCAATATTTTTCACTTATGTTTATTCGCGATTTAATAAACAACCATATCGATTGCCCTTTTCTTTTATCATTAATTGGTTTCTATGCTCCATCAAGAGTACTTAGGAATCGTTTATTGTTTTATATTCCATATCATAGAGTTAATTACGGTTGTAATGAACCAATTACCAGATGCCTTAAAGAATGCAATAAGCATAGCAGTCTATTCGAGTTTGATTTGAGTAGAGACTCGTTTAAAAATAAATTAATCTTGGCGTTAGGCTTTGGTGGTAGAATTTAAGAATTTAAGTATTGAAATTGTATTAAGTAATCTAGTGGAACAGTAGATGTTTTCAGTTGATGAAATAAATGAAATAAATAAATAAATAAATAAATAAATAAATTACATTGCTATTGATTTGAATTGGAATGCAATTTTTAAATACTCTTGGTCGAATGTAATCCCCTTCACAACTCTTCTGCAGATGGTGGAATACTTGTATACGGAGTCTTCCAAATACAAATGCATCCACAGAACGTACTTTTTCTTTTATACCTTATTTTTAAGGTAGTTTAATTTGGACTCATAGCTCACAACATTATCTTAAAATTGATCGTTGATCCCTAAAGTTACTGTAATTGTTATCACCTGCATCGAAAGTCGTGCCGATCTAGCCATGTCCGTCAGTGCCTTGCCAATTTCGAGGCCCTTAAAGCTAAAATTTGGAAAATATATTTTCTAGGGGCCCGAAATGTTCAAGTGTTAAGATTTTTATAAGCCCAGTTTTATTAAATAAATAAATGAAAATGTCTTATAGTTTCTACTTACAACTACAGTCCCTGGCCAAATTATTAGACGCACTGTTAGGTTCTATGTACTTTGTTTGTACTTGTTTACGTTCGCGTATCAATTGGTTAACACTGTAATGCAACACGCTTAAAATAAATACAGAATGGAATCACATACAAAATCGCCAAATAAAAACACATTAAATATAAAAATATTACATGTGAACTCGTGCAACACACAAAAATATTAAAAAACTACAGCGCGTCTAATAATTTGGCCAGGGACTGTAGGTTACAATAATATGACTATAGCTGGCTCAGCTATATTCATTCATTAAGAAGATGGTTAGGTCATTGTACGAGTATTTTTAACGGATCGAATGACCAGCGCAGTGTAGTAGCGTTTATTGTCATTCCATGTCAATGTATCGAATGACCAGCGTAGTGTGGTAGTGTTTGTTGTTATTAAATTAGTTCCGTATTGCGTCATACTACAGTCTTTTTCTTTCCAAAGTAGGTGGATACTCGTTTTTAGCAATTCCTCCATAAATTTTTGTTTGCCACGGGTTTTGTTTTTACAAAAACATAGTTTTTTTTTTAAAATACAATCTGTTAAAAATGTCACAATAGTTAAGTTATGTATAGCAACAAATCTAGATAAAATCCTTCTTCTTCAATACTAAGATTTGTGCCACACCCACATTTTGGGGGATAGGAATAGAGTATCCAACAGTTCGCCCAAGCTTAGTGGTAAGCTATTAAAATTGGTCTGAAAATCAAAACCGTGATTTATAACATATTTTAATATTTAAAGGGTCACAATATGTTTTTTAAATGCTTTTAAGAAGATGTATGTGTGTGGGTGTGCGTTCGTGCGTATGTAGTTTATAATATTTTTTCCTAAATGTTTTTTAGGAGATGTTTTCGTGGATGTGTTTATGTAAAGGTACTTACGTAAGTACGTTGGTAAACAATTTTTACGTTCATAGTACCTATCTCGCTAATAAAAAATAATATCGACGTCATTCTTGTCCTAATTGACGCGAATTTACCTGATTAAACTGAAAAAAAATACACTGAATTGGGTTCAGTCGTTTTTTTTTGTTTAACAAAAATGTTGAAGGATTTATCCAATCTAATTTGTTCTGGTCACAATCTATTTACCTACTTCAAAGGTTCAAAGTATCACATATTTTCATTTAAATTTTATTAAAGAGTACCTAACTGCTTTTTATAAGAGTAAAAAAAAATGTAAACGACAATAAATTATCAATATAAATAATGAATGAGGAGAAGAATCAAATAATATTGATTTTATTAGTTTTCGCGTACTCTCCTTTATTATTAACTATAATGTTAATAGCAGACCTTCAAACCTAGCTATTCATCCTTTTACTCTTACTTTTTTTTTGATTATAATGCAAATGCTCATATCACGCTGGGAAGTTGATTGTGTGGATCTCCCGGTGGCACTTACCCCAGTTGTTAAATTCGTAGAACAAAGCAGCGGTCGAATTGTGCGTGCCGTGAATGGTGAATCCTAATCTCCTCTGTGTCACAAAAGTTCAAGTGCCTTGGGCGAACTGTGCGCCTTGTCCTATTATCGCCTTCACTAAAGGCTAAGTAATGGTTGAGTGCGCGTGAATATGGTTATTTTGGTTTAAGGAAGTGTTGTTCAATAGCAGTATTGGCTAAAAAATCACTTAGTCGCAAAAGAATAGAAGACTTCAATGGTCGAATATCTTTTATTTTAGGTCTCTTACTTATTCTATAGAGAAGCCAGTGTGAGTTTTATAAAAAAGTAAAATTAAGAAACGATACACATGCAATACAAGATTCAGCCTAATAGCAGTATGATATGAAAAAGTTATGTAATGAAATATTATCGACCTCCTTGAGGTATGTTATACATTTT
Source organism: Portevinia maculata (assembly GCA_949715645.1). Lineage (NCBI taxonomy): Eukaryota > Metazoa > Arthropoda > Insecta > Diptera > Syrphidae > Portevinia > Portevinia maculata. The sequence goes on along the minus strand of OX454525.1, from coordinate 394,661,242 downwards.
TGTTTATAATTATTGAATTCCCCGAGATATGTGATAAAATTTACATAAGTTCTTCTTTTATTTATCTGATTGTTAGAGGTAAATGGAAAGATTACAAATTTTATTTATTCAAAATTTATTAACAAAAATTGATTTCATTAAATCAACCTTAAATAAAAAGTTCTCTTATGGATTAAAACAAAGCTTATTAAAATATTATTAATGATAATCGAAAAATATGCCCAAATACGTATGAATATTATTACCTAATGTTAATTTTAGCTAGATGTAAACAAATAAATGAAATATTTTTTTTTCATAATTTCTATATATTCTTTAAAATCAACTTTTTTTTTTTATGAACACGTTCGCGTTCATGACATGTACACACGTCTTTTGACTTTCTCGGTGGTGCATGGGTACATGTCGTTCAGATATACGTCACTTAAAAACTCTCTTTTTTTGTCAATACGTGTATACAAGTCTCAAATCAGATATAATTTAATGGAAACGTAATTTTGTGCACACCAGCAGCAGTCATTAATCACTTCCGTTCTTTAGTCGATTTTAGCGATATTTTGCTTGTTGATCATCTTTAAAATATGAAAAGCTCAAGGCGTGCAGACACGTAATGCACCACCACCGCAAGTCAATAAAAATAAATCTTTAGTGCGAATGTGTTAAAAAAATGTCCCGCTTTTGGCTTCAAAAAATTCTGGTCAATAAAGTTATTAATGTGATGTAAAAAACATAGGGAAAGGCTACAGTCCGCTTCGGCGAACTGTTGGATACGCTATTCCTATTCCTATCCCTCATAAAGTGGGTGTGACTAAAATCTAAGTAAAGGATTTCATTGGAAAAACAAAGTTTTTGGTAAAAAAACAACCATTAAAAGTGGACATGGCAGAAATCTTTATATAAAAGAATTGTTTAAAACGACTTTAACTGCATACTTTGAAAATGATTTCTCCAATAAAACGGTTATTTTTAAAAAGTGGGCGTGTCAGTGGGTGGATTTTAAAAATATGTACACATGAGCATAAAGAGCCCCTGGAGAGTATAATTCCAAATTTCAGCTTCCTAGCTTAAACTTTAATTTTTCAAAAAACATTTTTTTTTAAATGTGGGCGTGCTAGTAGGCGGATTTTAAAAATCTTTTAACATGAGCATAAAGGGCTCCTAGGAAGTACATGTTGTAAATTTGAGCTTCCTGGCTTATACGTTGCCTTTTCGATAAAATTGTTTTATATAATTGTGGGAGTGTCAGTTGGCGGATTATCTTTTTTTAAGATTGTGGGTGTGTCTGTGGGGCTTAATTTGATTATTTCGGGCAACTTGAGAGTATATGGATAAAACTTTAGCTTTCTTGCTACAGTTTAAAGGCTTAGTTTGCGTATACGAAAGGGCGGACGGACGGCCATGGCTAGATCGACATTACTATCTATGCGATCAGGAACATAGTAATTTGTAGAGGTCTACGGGCAATATTAAGGTATGATACAAACTTCACGTAAAAATTTATATACCCTTAGAATAGGGTATTAAAACCTCTGCTTTTATGTCAATAAAACCCTGCAGTTGTTTTATTTCCTTTTTGAACTAATAACGATTACATCCTGAATTACACAAATGCAACAGTTACAGCATTTGATTCGTTTCAGCAACGAAGTGATTCGGAATCGGTAGGCCTGCCGATACTTTTTGATGTCAAACCGGCGAACCCTTCAGGCGCTGAAGTAGGGTTGCTGTGAAATAGAACGGTGAAATAGAAGGGTTAGGGATCATAATCCAGATCATAGGCTCATAGTTAAAGAAAGAAAAAATGTTTGCATTGTTATGCTGCCTTTTCAATCAATAATCCCTTGAATGGCTCATGCTCTCGGCAACCTCTCCACTACACAAATCCACACAACCCGTACATCCTTTACAACCTCTTTAGGCTCTTGAAATGCTATTTACATAAGCACGTACTCGTACTAAGCACATTCAAAAATATCTCTCGCAATTATCTTCCGTCAGATTAAATATACGATTTCAAATTTATTTTATATTATATTTTTTTTTGCAATGGAGAGGATAATGTTTTGTTCCTTTCTTTGAATTCAAAATAATCGAGCATTGATTTAGTAATTCAATGTTAAGCTCACGCAAATACTCGAAGAGAGCTTGTTTTTAAATTAATTTCTATGGTCTCGCAGCAGAATATCCTTTCGTTTGGCTATGAAATGAACGGTATAATTATTATGCCAACACAAAGAGAAATAAAAAAATAAAAAAATAGTCCTTCCAAGTCGTTATAAAAAAATCCTTAATTCCACATGAATGATTCTTGGGGATATATATTTTAAAGTCTTGAACAAGATATAAAATAAAATCGATTTTTTCAATACAAACGAATACTTGTGCTTATGCTTTTAAAATGATCCAATCCAATTGTCATCGTAGGAGTAAATCGGATGATTTCGCAAATGTAAAATTAGGGATTCAATGGAATAAATCTATATTCTTATCACATTAAGCACATTAAAAGTGTTTTTTTTTTTTAGAAATTAAACTTCTTGGTGCCTCTCTGATGTCTACAACAACCAACTAGTAAATTACTTAAAAATAGCCAAAACGACACAAGTATCATCAGAAAGGAAAAAAAACTTCATAAAAATGGGAATCCTTGTTTCATTGATTTCAACACATTCTACGCAGTAGTGCTCACAGAACAGCTATTTCCATAAGAGTGATCGCTGCGCTTTACTCAACACCGTACTGAGGGAACGAGGTTGTTCTCTTTACGAGAAGAAGGAAGCTGATCGGGTTGACTCAACCAGTGCTAAAAGGCGTCATAATCCAACTTTTCAATGAAGCAAGATATTTGTAATCCTGGATAGCAAAAACTTTTGAGATCCAAGCATGTTGAATCGAAAACGGCCAAGGCGCTGTCGGTTTACTGGCAGTGCAAGGGCATCTTAGGCAAGACAGAGTGCTTGTCACCGAAAGGACTCCCATGGATTTACACGGCTGTGATAAGACCATTTTTAGCATAATTCGTCGTTTGTTTGTTGGAATAAGCTTTTACGTAAATATGTCACGGCTGCTTTCGCCAAACTCCAAAGGAAGGTATGTCTCCGGTGTAAGGAGCCATCCCCAGCAAGCCTGGTTCCGGCCTAAATGCATTATTGAACATATGCTATCTTTAGGGCTATGAACTATGTTGTGAGGAACAGGTGGAGGAGGCGGAGTATTTGCGTCTGTGGCGACGGTACAGCTGCTCTTAAAACCTTGCTAAACCCTTTAACAATCTCCAAAATAGTTTATGAATCCAAAATCTCCCTGAATTCGGCCGGAAGGCTGAATTCACTTTGTCTTGTCTGGGAACTGGATCACAACGGGATCACAGGGAATAAGGTCTTTGATGAAATTTCTAGACAGGGCTCAGAGAAGGACTTCTCCAGACCTGAATAAGCGTTGTGTCTACCCGCCAAATCGCTCAGTGTTTCCATAATTTTTTGGGTTATATATGAACACAATCGCAGATATCTTGACTGTCCAGAGTTGCAGACTGAATTAGCAAATTTTTCCCGGCTTCTGTAAAAAATCTGCTGCATTCTTGTTGTTTCTCAACAGACAAATTACTGGCGTTCTTACGGGAAACTATACGCTTTTGCCAAGCGTCTTAAGGTGCTAGGCTTAAGCTATACCACCAACTGCGAAGACTTGAGAGAAAGCGACAACACTGCGGAACATTTGTGATTGTCCTGTTTCAGGTGGCAGGTATTTTGTGCTGACGTGATGAGTGCTGAAAAAATAAGCTGCTCATCATTGAAGCTGATGTTACACGCGTTTTCCCCAGAAAAACGACATAATTTCAGTTGAAATTTTGAGTCTTCATGGCAGTACAATAGACCAGTATTGAGTCTGAGTGCTGCAATGTAGAAAACCTCGAACTCCAACAAAAAAAGGTAAGGGAACAAAGGGGAGTCACCGATTTACACGCAGTTCTTGTTCGTGAGTTTTTTCATTAGAAAATGCTTTTTGTCCGCCTGCGAGAGATGCGTTGAATTTTATGTACATAAATAACGTGCCCGTGTCCGGCTAAGGGAGCGACCGTATGCAATTTGTCCGGCCACGAGAGATGTCCGCCTACGGGAGCTGTCCGTGACTAGAGCTTTCACTGTATAATCTTAGTAAAAAAACATAGGGACGGGCTACAGTCCGCTTGGGCGAACTGTTGGATACCCTATTCTTATTCCTATCCCTCATAAGTGGGCGTGACAAAAGTCTAAGTATGGTTGAATTGTTAAGAACGCTCTACATATTTTGTTATATAACATTTAAAGGATTTTATCAAAAAAAAACGCTCCCTAGCTCAAACTTGGGTGTTTCAATAAAATTGTTTTATTTAATTGTGGGCGTGTCAGTAGGCGGATTTAAAAAAAATTAACACATGAGAATAAAGGGCTACTAGAGAGTATATATTATAAATTTCAGCTCCCTAGCTCAAACTTTGAATTTTCAAAAAAAAAAAAAATTAATTGTGGGCGTGTCAGTGGGCGGATTTTGAAAATATTTACACATGAGCATAAAGGGCCCATAGAGAGTATATACTATAAATTTCAGCTCCCTAGCTGAAACTTTGGATTTTCAAAAATTAATATACCCTTAGAATAGGGTAAAAAAAAATTATTTTATTTATTTGTGGGCGTGTCAGTGGGCGGATTTTGAAAATTTTTTATCCCGAGCAGTTTTAGGAGTCATAGATCATATATAAAAAATTTCAGCTTTCTAGCTCAAAATTCGATTTTTTCCAAAATTTGGTTTTTTTGAGTTTGTGGGCGTGTCTGTGGGCGGATTTCAAAAATTCGTAAACTTGATTATTTCGGGACCCTAGAGAGTATATGGTTAAAATTTCAGCTCTCTAGGTCCAGTTTAAAGGCCTAATTTTTGGCTACAGACGGACGGACGGACGGACGGACATGGCTAGATCGACATTACTATCGATGCTGATCATAAATATAGTAACTTTTAGGGGTCTACGGGCAATATTAAGGTATGTTACAAACTATGCGTCAAAATTAATATACCCTTAGAATAGGGTATAAAAAACAGCTGCCGCCGATAAAGAATTAATTCAAAATTCTTGGGTGCGCCATACATAATATGAGATTTATTACTCACATTTTTTTAACGTCAAAAGCTACATTTGAAGAACAAAACAAATTTTGTTTGAAAAATCTTACTTGTGGAGAAACAGGGAGCGTGCGTACTTTTGTTGAATAAAGGTTTTATTGAAAACTGAATGTGGACTAATCTAATACAATGGAGTTATATATAGAGAATTTCAGTTGGGGAAACTTATTTCATTTCGGTCCTCCTTCAATTGGCATCTAATGTCAATTCTAATGAATGTTTATTTCGATGGCAGGTGCAATTGTAATAGTACAGGGTGCATAAATTTTGTTCTCCTAACTTATATCACTACAGAATTCTGTCCCTGAATTCCTCCACCTTAATAGAGAGTCGTCGATAAATTGGTAATGATTTTCATTACCCCGTATTATAAGCCAGACGAATTAATTTTTCCAACAGGCACAATGCTGACGTTCCCTCTTCTAGCTGAACTTTTTTTTCCTGTAAATTGTTAAATTTTAACATGTGGTATTAGGCACTTGTGTTGGGAGTAAAGCAAACACTTACCTGAGTTGCTCCCAATTTAATAACTTGTTTTTTAGAATTGGGCTTAACAATCTTAACATATCAAATTCAGATATTTCCCAAAAATTCATCGCAACAGTTCATCGGAAACCTATAAAATGTTATGTGAAAGCACTGCTCTATGTCCGCTTAGGGACTTGGAATCGATAGGTATTCCCGCTAAAGAAAACGCGCATATGTAAAAATTGTTGTTGTATTTTACATGCAAATTGGGAAATAAACGTATGCGCATGCAAAAAATATAGCTATGAAGTCATTATAGCCAAAATACTATGCAAATTTAGGAATGCATATTTATAAAGGGTCTTTCATTAAGGACTTGACAACTACTTTTTTAAATAAAATGGAAACTGCTTGAGATATCTCAAAAAAAATGTAATCGATTGAATAACATTTATGAATGGAATTCCACTTCGTTCATATGTGCACCACGGGAACGTATGTAGCGGTCGATACGTTAAACCCAATTTTCGATGACTCGGCCGCACATTTCGACCGCTACGGCCGCTATTTCACGTTCAATGTTGGCTCTGAGCTCCTCTAACGTCGCCGGGTTGTTAGCATAGACCAATGATTTAATGTAGGCCCATAAAAAAAAGTCCAGAGGCTTTAAATCGCACGATCTCTGCGGCCAATAGACGGGTCCGTTTCTCGAGATAACATGTTCACCGCTGTGTGGCTTGTCGCACCGTCCTTGTTGAAACCACGTATCACTGATGTCTAATTCATGCAATTGCTCAAGGAAATAACGTTCCAACATGTCTCTGTAGCGAATACCATTTACCGTAACGTGACGGTAATTTTCATCGACCGCCACTGGCCACCGGCATGAAAACCGCACCAAATAGTGACTTTTTGCGGATGAAGTGCTGTTTCATGAAGCACATGAGGGTTCTCACCTATCCAGTAAAGCATATTTTGCTTATTGACGAAGCCGTTTAAACAAAAATGCGCTTCATCGCTGAAAATGATTTTGTGAAGAAATTCTTCATTTTCTTCCATCATGTCCAGGGCAAAATTCGAGAACATACGTCGCTTCATATGATAAAGTCGCTTTAGTTCTTGAGTCAGCTTGATCTTGGAAGGGGGCGGGCCAAGATCCTTACGCGAAATTCACCATAATGTGGTCTGGGACAGGCCCAATTCTTCAGAACGTCGTGAAATTGACTGATTTGGCTGGTTTGCGACGGACGCCTCTACGGCAGCAATATTCTCCAAACTTCGGGCAAAACGTAGTCTCACTGGCACGGCAACATCAAGTAGCGAATATTCCGACTTAAATTTTTTCACTAGACTATGAATTGCTTGTCTTCACTATGTCTGAATATTTCTACTGAATATTTTGACATTGACAGTTTGAAGTTGTCAAGTCGCTAATGAAAGACCCTTTACATCAGTTGAAGAGCAGCTAAAAAGTTGCAATTTACACCGTGAACAGATACTTATGACCACTTTGAGAATATCGCTGCAATTTGTAATACGAATTATCCCAAGAAACCGCGGAGTATTTCTGGGTTGAAGGTTATTTTAGCATGAGGTCATCGGAACCCTAAAAAAAGCTCACTAAAAACCGAATAGAGGATATTTTTCCAAACTGTTTTTAGAAACCGCGCAGTATTTCTGTGTTCAAGGTTATTGTACCAAAAAGTCCTTGGAACACTTAGCTGCACTTGGTATCTACCGCCCTACCGACTGCCAGACTACTGCAGTGTTTTTCAAGCTGAAATGTACGCGATGCGCAAACGTGGCAGGGAACGAGACAGTAGATAGACCGGCTAGATGCGGCTCTGATATGAACCCACTCGAGGCTGTCGTGCAGTTACTGCCTGCCTTAACTATAGCTAAGAGCTTCATCGCTGGTATCACGATAAGACTAGCTACGGAAATATGGGACAACACTTCAAGCCGTGTCATAACTCGTAATCTGTGTCCCGCTATTGGCAAACAGAAATCTAAGTCTGTACTGTCCTTTGAGAGAAAACAAATCTGTGTGCTCGTCGGGGTATTAACCGGAAACTGCATAATCAGGAGCATGGCCAAAAGGGTAGTTATCTCCACACATGACTTCTGCAGAACCTGCAGAGATGAGGAAGAAATAGAATCGGTGGAGCATCTCCTGTGCCACATGTTAGCGGTGTTTAACAACAATAGAGGACTGCTTCAACAATCCTTCTCTGAACAAAATATGGGATGCTGCCAAGTTATGTCTTTAAAACCTATTTGATTTATCGGTACGCTTAAATTGTAATCGATCGTAAACTAACAGGGTCAAGTAAGTGCTATCATTCGACGTGAGAGATCCGCGGATTTGCCAGTCGCAATGAGTCACCAGAAACGACGGTTTTCCTGCAGGTTAGCACAGTTCTTTTATTGTTTGGGAAACCTAGCAGAGATATCTCTTACAGATATAAATCGATTCATTTACAGATCCAAATTGTTTTGTTAGCTTCATGTCATACCATGTAGGTACTATAGGGACCTTTTTTGATCTCAGGGTGGTACTTACAGAATTGTGAATGTAACCCTCCCAACCTAACCTAACCTAGTTCTTTTTTGCTCCTTGACATAAAGGATAGGAAGCCGTTTGATTTGAAGAACATTAATAGAGTCATTGTTTGACAACGTTTTTGGCCAGGAGAGTATTTGAGGTATTCTTCTTGACTCCTTTGGCATTGCAACCAACTTCTCCTTGGACACTTTTTATTCCTTATTCTAAGGGTATTATAATTTTGACTCATAGTTTGTAAACCAATAAAAGTTACTGTATTTTTTTTTTTTAATTTGCGTGCGCTAAAGGGATTTCTTTTTTCTGTAGTGACACAGTACCCTTATAGTGGAAACCACTGCGCAGGCATTTTTGTTTGTTGTTGTAAGTAACTCCCAGCATATGATTCATTGCCAATTTTTGGGTGCTACTTACGGTATGAATGAATAGAAGGATAGGAAAGAAGTTTGGTGCGATGGGATTTGTTTTCTCCACAGGTGGCGCCTAAATTGCTTTAGGAAGATCTGTTTTTGTTGTGTGTATTCAATTTATAAAAATCATGGCCCTGGTCGGGATTCGAACGCATGGCCTGCCAATCACTTAGTGAATACACTACCATCGCACCATTACCATATCGGTAGTCATGCCGATTTAGCCATTTATGTTCGTCGGCAAAAACTCCGTCTTTTAAACTCGAGCTAAAACTCAAGCAAGGAAGCTTAATAATTTACTCTCTGGAGGCCCAAAATAATCAAGTGTAAGAATTTTTAAAATCCGTTTACAATCTCAAAAAACCGGTTTATCAAAAATATCAAAATTTGAGCTAGAAAGCTAAGATTTTCTATTACATACATTGTACTCTCAACGAGCCCGAAATGCTCGTGTCTAAAGTTTTTTTGCTCACTGACACCCCATCAATTTAAAAAAAAAGAAAACATTTTTGAAGTATCAAAATTTATGTAAGGAACCTGAAATTTGGAATATATACTCACTATGGCCCCGAAATGCTCAAGTTCAAAGAATTTCAAAATCCGCCTACTGACAAGCCCCCTAACGTCATACACTGGCGATTACAATGATGAGGCCATAAGTTTTGCAATAGATTTTCAGTCTTTGACCTGTTGAAAATTGTATGTATAGCCAGACAATTTTACTACCTGTGAACAGGTACATATTTTCCCAACAAGACATAAAATTTAAGGGTAAATAAGAAACGACCGCTGGAATTTCCCAAGGTCAAACAATGAACTACTTCAAAAGCGTATAAAAAGATGCGCACTAGGATGTTTGGAAAATATGTACCTGTTCACAGGTGGTAGAAGTTTCTGGGTATACAATTTCCAGCAGGTATAAAGACTGAAAATCTATTGCAAAATGTATGGCCTCATCCTTGTGATCGCCAGTGTATTTTCGCAGAGTATGTAGATAAAATCGTTAACCAATTCTCCACAAAAAGTATTCTGCCATGCCCACTTTTTCGGTGCGTTTTTTTCCGAAAAAAACGTACACAAAAGTTATGTGTAACTAAATATATCTATGTAAACCATATCCTTCTTAATAATTCAACAATTCTTAGATTTTTGACATGTCCATTTTTTTGGGGGAATAGATAGGGTATTCGCCCAAGCGAACAGACATTTACATCGTTTCGTATTAAGCCCCTAAAAAGCTGTCTGAAATATGAACAATAATTAAAGATTATGAGATTCGTCTGGAAAAACTTTTTCCGTCTTGCCACGTACAAACATAACATCCTGCCCTAACGAGGTAAATCAGAATTAGTGTCTCGTAATTAAAATTTCACTTGCCAAACCCGTAGGCGTCCTTATTTTCTATTTACCTCTGCCGACACTCAAACTTTCTCTTGTTATCTAACACTGAAACGCACATACTTGTTCCCAAGCCAACACGACCATTTCGTTACGAAAAAGTGCCTTACAGGAAGCAAACAGCGAATTTATGATTTAAAATGAAATTCAGAAAAATGTATTTATTCACCACTCAGCTTGCATATATGTACCTAAATTTAGATACATATTCTGAAAATTAACAATATTGTCTGAGTTTTATTGCGTGGAGACTAGATATTGTATGTTGCTTTTGCACAAAACTAAATTTTCTAATTTCTTTTCCCCTCGATTTAATGTTCTCTTTTTTTCTTTTCGTAATTGTGTAATTGTAGATGTTTGCAATTACTCAATTGACGGCGGCGTAATGCGTGAGTCGTAAAAACTAAAAACACACACACGCATACATGAACAGATTTACGAGTATACGTGGGTACACTGTTAGAGAAATAATAACCCATGGCAGAAAATAAAAACTCAAACAACAATAAGCTCTCTGACATAATTATTTTCTCCTGCTATTGATCACAATGTACATAATATAAATAAAATCTTTGTATTTATAATATGTATGTATGTAGGGGTAGGTCGTAGATGCGATTCGTGTGCGACGAAAAATTGATTCGTACTTCTTGTTTGTTACAGACTTTTTGGCACATGTAGCCTAGAGTCTACAAGTTTCCACTTATCCAAAACGTGTGGCGCTAGAAACCTAGACAATCGGTAGCACACACAGAGACAGACGTTTAATGACATTTTTCATAGCCACCATCCGTATCCGTAAAGAGGATGGTGAGGACTTGAGCAAAAAACCTCTCTACTATGAACTATGAACGAACCCAAGTGCTCTTTGGTTGAGTTTCGTTTATTGGCTCGAGCAGTAGAAAATTAAAAATAAAAGTAATTTTAAAGGTTTGCAACCGAGAGCCGAGCCACAGAGATTATGGAATCGGGTCAAAGTCCCCTGGAATTTGGGATGGTTGCCAAGTAGGAGAGTAGACGTATACGGATATCGAGAACTGTTTAGTTGGCTTTAAGATTCTTTGAAGGCGTTACGTATACGACCGTAGTGACGGGTAGGTTCAGGCGCCTTTAATTCATTCACTTTAGCTTCTATGTACATTTTTTTCACTGTCTCTGCTGCAGATGTAGCTGTTTATGGCAAAATAGTTTGTTGTGCAGTGTGTGCATAATTTTTGCGGAAAGAAATTGGTTCCTTCTTTTACAATGAAGTATGACAGTTGTCTTTTTAGGGACAGCTGCAATGACGCCACAGCAAACCATCTGCAAAATATGTATGTGCCATTTTAAAAGGATGCAATTTCTTTACCGGTGGAAAAAGTCTCAAATACCAAAAAGTGTGAGGAGTTCCGTCCAATAAATACATTGCGGGCATGCGAGAACATTTTGGAAAGTATTGTTAAAAAGCAACTAGTGGAATATTTAGAAACCAACCACATTTTATCTATCTACCAATCACGATTTAGAAAAAAATTACTCATGCGAAGCTGCGGTTAACTATACGTTATAAATGAATGGAAAAACATGGGGCATAAGAAAAAAAATATTGGCACTGTTTTTGGACTTCAAAAGAGCATTCGAAACAATAGATCGAAATATTCTATTAGAAAAACTGTCAATGTATTTTAGGTATACGAAAAAAAAGAGAGCTAAAATGGTTTAAATCATTCTTATCAAATAGAACCCAGAGGAGAAAGGTCAATGTTTGTGTGTCCAATGTAATAGCAGCTAGCATAGGAGTTCCACAGGGATCGATTCTCGGAGCGCTGCAATTTATAATTTACATCAATGATATGCCGAGCATAATACTTGAATGTAAGATGGTACTATATGCATATGACACATTGGTTTATTCCGAAGGAGAGAATTCAGGCGAATGTAGAGAAAAGCTACTATGTGACATCCAACAAATGAACAAGTTGAAAATGAACAAGTTGAAACTTAACGAGAACAAAACGAAATTATTGGAGATAAACACTAACAACGAAACAGCAATAGAAATAAATACTAAACAAATAGAAAATGTGAGTCGGATAAAATACCTGGGAATAATTATCGATAAGGAGATGAAATTTGCTGAACACATCGATTTACATTTGCAAAAAGATTGGTAAAAAGATCGGTTTTTTCAAGAGGATACGAAGAAAGATGGATTGCCTAACTGCGATAACAATATACGAGTATAACACCATTATAAAGCCGCATTCAAATATTGTTCTACAATAACATATTCATGCTGCAATCAAAGTCAGATAGAGAGACTCGAAAAACTCCAAAATAAAGCAATGATAAGTATTCTTAGATGCAATAGATTCACCTCTATAAGATACATGCAGGATGCGCTCAAGTGGTTAGACGTAAGAAAAAGGTTGGAACTAGGCACGCTTATAGCAGTTTTTGCTGCACCAAGCTACCTAACAAGTGGAATGACAAGGGTTGGAGAAGCACAACCGTATCAATTGAGACACTTCAATGACATCACTGTAAATCGTCAGATTTCAGCAGCCGCTAGCAACACGCTTTTGTACAAGGGAATACTTTTATTTAACAACTTGCCAAATGAAATAAAAAACGAAACAAATTTCAGAGTATTTAAATATAGATGCATACATTTTGTAAAACATAATAGGTGTCTATGTAATAATAATATTTTTAATATTATAACTTAAAATTTTGATTTTTGTAAAGTATTTTTATACTAATATATATGAATTGCTACCACTAATACTAATAATTGAACATCAGAGCCTAGTTCCCGACAAGGGCAGGTGAGAGGTATGGTACTTATTGTAGAGATAGTGCGTAGTCAAATCAATCAATCAAAAAAAAGAAAAAAAGAAGTAAAATAAAATTATATTGCAAACCTTATTTGCCAGGGGTTAGATAAAGATTAAGTTAGGTTCGGTTTCGTGACTGCTAAGAAGACAATTTTAAGACGTTGCTGGACCTTCATTTCAAATGCATGTACAGTGGAATATCCCATTGGGGACAGCTCTCTTAGGCGAACGGATGGCTTAAACGGACAAATTCTTCTAATTTAGCTTTAATGTATCAGATTGCGTTAGAAATGATTTTTTAAATCACTTAGGCTAAGGCCATACAGTGAGCGATAAGCAACAGTACCACAGAGCGGCAAGTTCGAGCGACAACTGACCATTTATTGAGTGAAAAGTCTTGAGCGGCTTATTGTGAAATGCCTTTGTCAAGTGGCGCTCGCGGTCGAGCTAGCGGAAATCCGTCTGCATTATCAGGAATAATACAGTGCTTGAGAAAAAAGAAATATGGTGTTCATTCAATGAACGAAAATATTTGAAGTGATGGTGAAACAATACAAAAATAATAAATTACAATAAGTCGCTGGATGAAAAGTACTCGAAATGGTTCTCAAAGACAGTAAACTACTTTAGAAAGGTCATAACAAGGGCTACTACCCAAGTACACACTTTTCAATCAAAGCCCCCGTTTGCTAACAAGACACTAACATCCTATCGTAAGGCCCTAAAAAAATACAAAATTAATTAATTTCAGTGGATTTTTAAAAGTTTTTCTTTTAAAAATCTTCAAGGACGGATTTGCATCGCTGATATTAAAGCTTTCACGTTAATTCCGGGCATGATAGTACTTTGTCGCTCAGGATAACACTAAAATAATAGAACAGAATCGCAAGCAGAACGACGTCGCTCTGTCGCTGAGAAACGTGACAGCAACCGTACAATCTCACATGCTTTAAAAGCTTTGTTGCTCTGTCGCTTGTCGCTCACTGCGTGACCGAGCTCTTAAAAATATATGAAATATAAGGCATTAACTGTCCATGCAGGACCTTAAACCTAGCTCCTCTAACCATTTGGTTGTGACTTCAAAAGACCTAAAGCTTTAAAAAAAATTCCCAATGGAGAAGCATGGGTAAGTAATAACCAACCAAACAGTTACAACGGCATCAAGTGGTATACGGATGCTTCTTAAATGCAATCGGGTGTAGGAACCGGAATTTACGGACCAAACACTTATATCACAATACAAATTTCCAGCGTATTTCAAGCACAGCTCCACGCCATTCAAGAATGCGCCAGCCACATCACCAAAAAAAGGCAGTAACTGCTTATGCAGGGCCTAAAACAAAGCTTTTCCTACCAGTTGCTGCTTGTGCGAAGTGAAAGGGACCTTCAAGGTGTTGACGGACTTGAAACCGACCAACTCGCTTAGAGCGAAGATACCGTAACTATAGTAGGTACTAAATGTGTGCCAAATTTTTGTTGCATTTTGTATTTTAGCTTACATATATGTATGTTGCGACAGTAAGCAAGTACTCGTATGTATCTTTCATACGTATAGAAAAATGAAAGCAAATCGTTGTGAAGCAACGGAGGATTATAGTGTTGCTTTTGTCTTCCTCGGCGTTGGCGCAGTGCCGCTGAGGTTAGTGTGTTGGACTACCAATCTAATGGTCTTAGGTTCAAATCCCGCCGGGCCAAAGCAGCTTCCGCTCCCCCACCTATTGCGAACGTCTGACAAACGTTCAAGAGTATCAATTTTCTTGAGAAGCTTCTCAAATTTGCCGTTCGTATTCGGCGTAAAGCTCTAGGTCTCCTCCACTTCGCATGAAAGTGGCCGGAGAAGCTAGGTCCAGGCCCTGTATGGGATATTAAGGCCTTATAATAATGTATATCTGTACACCGGTTGGGTCTCAGTGGAAATATCTCATGTCTTTCCTTAATTTAACGCTACTTCTTTCATCAATGCTCTGATTTGATAGCTAACTGCATTTCGCCCCTTCAACAATTCAGCAACAACACTCGCCAGGCATCGAAAGCCCATCAATTTACCCTTCAGCCTAGCTTCGAGCATAATGCAAGACAAAGAAATTTTTTCTTAAGCCAAAAAATTGGATGTGGAATGCTTTGCACCACTCTGTTTTCCCTTCTCACTGCGATCCTCAATTGTTTAAAGCCAACTTGCTCCCAGTTTCTCTCTTCTGTCCTTTCTATTTATCCTTCTACTCGTGCTGTGCATTAGCATCATAAGCGTAAAAAAAATGTCGTCACTGCTTTTTCGGGCAGAATTTTAATGACGTTTTTTTTACCCAAAAATCGATGTTTTTCGTGGTTCGCTCCTAGCGGCGAAACGGTGAACCTAATCAACCTGAATCGTATGATGTCCAGAGAGAAATGTCATCGAAAGGTTCCTGTTTTGTTTATTGTTCCAAATGTTGTTGCAAAAACAGTTTGTTATGTTTTGATTTAAAACATTATTCACTAAAAAAAAATGTTCCCTTGAACGGACACACCCTTAGAGGGACACAAAATTTGTTCACTGTCCGCCTAAGGATATTTCACTGTAGTTAACATTTTCATTTATCATGATGATCATAAAATTGACGGTTATTTTTCAGTTATCTTCTGCTAATAACAGATGATTTTCCACAAACCGGTAAGACAAAAACATAAATTTTTAATTGATAGTGTGAGGACGTGCGAGAAATGAGAAAAAAGCTAAGCTCTGTCTGCCTCTACTGTTCTTTTTATATTGAAATTTTTTCTTTACTACATGTTTACCGTCGAACGACAGCAATAAAAACTAGCAAAAATGTGTCACGATTACGTCAGAATTCGTCCCACTGAAATCCGTGTGGTGTGATCGTCAGAATGCTCTCCGTATCATTTTGAAATCGCAATGCTGTGATACATCCAATTCTTTTATGACTCCACTGCCTTTATTATGGAAATGCGTCAAAGCAAAACTCATATTGTCGCATTAAATCCGCCGCATTCCCACATTGATAATATAAATGACTGAAAAAATAGCCCCCGAAGAACAAGACCCACTCTACAAAAGTCTGTGTGCGTGTGTCGTCCTCGACATGTACATATATAATATATATGCCCAAAAGCCAAAAGCATTTTTTTGGTACACACACACAGAGTCATCTCCATTGCGATAGCTATAATTGGCTACAATCAGCGATAAACTCTGGGGAAAACAATCCCAATTAACGCATCTGAATGTTTGCGCTATGTAGGTGCATTTTGCCTCCCAGTAGCATATGAAATGACAATAATCAAACCATGAAGTCTGCAGAAATATTAAGAGAATTTGGTATCAAGTCTGCTGATAAAGGAAAATAATGCAAGGGAAGCAGATGAATAGACACGAGCAGGAGAGGAATTTTTGACCGAAGTGCATGCAATTTTAGAATAGGGTTATGAACGAGTATAAGTAATTTCAGATATCCGTTGACGTTTGAATAATGGAGATAATGTTATTGGAGTGATTAGAAAATGATGTATAAACCATGAAATGAGAAGCTATGAAACAACGAACTGGGAAATGTGTTCACAGCATTATCATATAGAAAAATATAATATCTCGTACATTTGAAGCACAAAAGGGTTAGGGGATGATGAGGGTGATGAATATTTCTGCCAGAATAACAAAACTCTACTGCGACAGACCTACCTCATATTAAAATCTCTGCCGTATTTTGTTTGTCTACCCACTAAAATGTGAGTGATTTTGATCTGAATTAAAAGTATTGTAAACCTCCCCTTTACTGCATCACGCACAGGAAGGCTTTAATAAAGTTAAATGTCGGGATTGGCTCACCTTAATGATAGCATTTGCTAAATGTGTAGCCTCTGGGGGCGCGGCAATGATATTTTTAGCTTGTCACTGGTCTTTGCTCGTCTCAAACATGCTAAGCTTGATCCTCCTTAACGGCGAAGCCGTGGTCAGAATTAAATGGATCATAACCCTCACACTTTTCTGCATCCCTACTGGTGTGCCTGTAGGGTTCGCTGGTTCGGCCTCAATGCAGTGCAGTGAAATTCTTTAGCCAAGGGAAATACTCTGTCCTTGGGGTAACTATATTAATTTTTGGACATAATGTTGTAACTTTGGATAAATTGTTTGTAGCGCTCTAGTAGTAAGTACATCCTCTTCTTCCTTTACGGCGAGGATATGAATAGCAATATAAGGATCATAGGAGGAAGAAAGGAGGACGAGAAGCCGATGCACGTTGGTTTTTGATACACCCTATACGTATCATAACAAGCAAATTCAGTCATTGACAATATGACAGAATATGGAAACATTATTTATATAAGAGACGTCAAATGTTCTTGGCGCGAAAAGTAGATCTTTTATCCCGCGCAAAGTATCCTATATAAGAAACCTGTTTCCCCTTTTTAAAGTTAAGTTGTTGAATAAAGTATGTTTAAGGAAGTTCTTAATTATATATCTGTAAATATAACTGAAGTATAAAAAAGATTTACTCACAGTATATCAGTTTTGAATGTTTGTAATTCATAATGTGTAGGAAAAACTGAGCGTGATAGAGCATTCCACATTCGTGTTGTACGACTAAAGAACGATTCTTTGTATTTCATTGTACGTCCGTCCCATTCCTGGCATGGCGGGTATTGCGGTTGAAATGAGCTAGGGGTGGAATGCAGCTAAAAAGAAACATCGATAATAATGGGCAGGAGACATTACGAAGATGGCTCGAAGAGGCAAGCGATTTCGTGATATTTATTTATGATTTATCGCGCGTTTTTGTATTCTGTTGAGCAGCTCCAATTATGTGATTGGAGCACCAGGTCAGATATGACTGTTGTACTCAAGATTTTGGCAAATAAATGCCTTATAAATTGGAGCTAAATTAGAAGGGGTGCTATATTTCTTGCATCGCCTTAGGAAGACATCGAATATGCCGTCATTCCAATCAAGGTTGTCATTAACACATACCGAGAATGAAAAGTCTTTCGGTTTGAGCGTTGCAAGTGTCATTCATGAATATAGGCAGTTAAGGTTACGCCTTAATGACAGAAGACAGAATTGCGTTTTAGAAGCATTAAATTCTACTCTATTGGTTGTACCCCATTGAACTATGCTCAAGATCGGCATTTAATGTGCTTAACATACGTTGCCGTTCCAGTTCCACACCCGAAGAAGGGGCGTGAACCAAGAAATGAATATGAGAAGCTGAGGGTACTGCCATCAGCGAAGGAGTCGATTGGATTCGAGTAACAGACAGGAGATCATTTATAAAAATGAGAAGAGAGTCGGAGACAAAACTGAGCCTTGAGCATTTATTTGGTAAATTGCGGACTTGAAACCGTGACAAACAACTTGAATTGAACGACCCGAAAGGTAATTTCTAATCCATTGAAGAAAGGCATCATCAATTCCGAATGCATGCATTTTCTACAAGAGAGCTTGGTGCCAAACTCTGTCAAATGCCTTTGAAATATCAAGCGCATCGATCTTACTTCCATCACCTTGGTGAAGAGATTGGTTCCACAGTGGACCTGTTGCTGTGAAAACCGTGGGTATATAAGTGCGATTGGTCGGTAGGAGGAAGGAGAAGAAGATTCGACTTCTTTGGGGACGGACTGGACAAATGCTGTTTTCCATTTTCTTGGGAAGAGCCCTGACGAAAATGATAGATATAAAAGCTCGCATAATGGTTTTGCCAGCGAAGAAGAACACCTCTTCAAAACCATAGTGGAAATACCATCTGGACCAGTGGATCTGTCAACTTCAAGGTCTTGAAGTACTCTAGCCATTGTACGGGTGCGGAAGTGGATTGCTCCCATGGAGTAATATTCGCACTCGAGTACATGGGGAGACGAAGCACACTCTGGGAGCGTTGAGCTGACTGCAAAGTGAGCAGCCTTGTCTATAAAGCTGACAGCCAGAATGTCATTGTAAATGAGTGTCCGGATAGATGAAGAGGCCGAATTCTCGATGTTCTTAACAAACGACCAAAAGTTTTTACTAGCCGTGGGACTTCGTAGTATTTTTTGCCTCAACTTGTTGTCATAGGAGAATTTCACATGATTAATGTGAGCATTGTAGTCATTTCTGGCCCGTTTAAGCTTTTTTCGGCATTCCTCAGATGGGTTGGCTTTGAATGACCGAAAGCTTATCTTTTTTTTAAACCTAATAGCCTCTTTGCAGCTTGAGTCACACCACGCGTTTACCTTGGGTTTGATACTTTTCATCCTGTCAGGGATAAAAGACTTCATGCCCATGTGAATTATGTTTGTGACAATATCAGCAGCAGCATCCACGTCGCTGTGGAGAAATTGAAATCTCCATTTCGATCAATCAAGTCGAGAAAATTGGTCACGCAATGTAGCCATTGTTTCGACGGCTTTGGTGCATATGGAGACCCTCTGCTGAAAATCAACTTCTTTCACGTACATGACATTAGTTGCAGGCAATGAAAGTCAGTCAACATCGTTTCGTAACGTAATCCAATCACTGAAACGGTCGCACATCATATTAGAAAAAAATTGGCCAAATGACACCGCCAATAAAAAAAAGGGACAAAAATGGACAAATGCAAATGAGCCTGATTATTCAGAATAATTTTGTGTTGAAAATTGAAAAAAACCCTTTCCGCGATGTTTTGGTAGTGAGTGTTCACTATTTAAACACGTTGTGCGAGTGTATAACGAGTTTTTATTTATAGACGCTTTTATTTATCAAAAGCCATCGCAATGATAACTTCGGGCAAAACGTAGTCTCACTGGCACGGCAGCAAATATTCTGACTCACATTTGTTTACTAGTCTTGTCCGGTCGAAAATTGCCGTTAACGCTCTTAAAGTTGCGACCACCGACTAGGAATTTCGGTAGTAAATTTTAATTATTTGTAAACATTGCTCCTTCATTCACTGATAAAAATGATACTGAATATTTTGACATTAACAGTTCGGTTATCGGTTCAAGGGTGCGTTCAGACTGAAAGTTTGAAGTTGTCAAGTCGCTAATGAAAGACCCTTTACATTGGAAAGCGATTTTTTTAAGAACAATCTGGATATTCCAATATCAGCTCCTGACAACACTGCACAGCCCACATTAACAACAAAAACCCTGACTTTTTTTTTGTGCGTACTTCAAAAGCAAATTCCGCTTTTGAACTGTTGTGAGAAAATTCAAATTGCCTTAACTTAGAATAAACTAATATTCACCTCTGTTGGCAAGTTGCAACTGCAATTAGAACTGTTAGGTATTCCCATGATAGAGGATGACTGTTGTGTATGTATATTCTATTTTCATTTCGGAATATTTTCTGTGTGATGCGAACGAGAAAACTCTATGATAAACGGATGAAGTTAATTTATTTTCCAACTGTTCCAAACATATTTTCTGTTGATTTACCGACTGCACTGTGTATTTGTTTGAATACATAAGCTAGTAAATTATCCAAAGCATAACAAACAGACCCTGGTGTGTTGCTGTGGCTCGGTATTTCACTTAAAATATTAGGTGACATGGGGGATTTCGAATTTGTTTATAAGGCCGCTCGTAAGATACCTGTTGGACTGCAATAAACAATAACAATTTGCTTCAACTGATGTTAAATGTAAATTGCCAACAAACAAAATTATGTTAAATCGTATATTTGTGTGATATCGAAATTTCCTAATTTTTTGACATTTGAGCCGAACGAAATTTGATTTGATTCGAGTCGAACGTTCGATTCGCTAACCGTAATAATGAAATAATTTTCAATGTCACGCATGAGTATGTTATTGTTCAAACATCTGACAATTACTCGTAAATCAAAGTTTATCGAATGATTCCAATTATGATATCGTTTGCTGTTCTCAATTGGTTTTGAGTCACCCGGTTTGTGATTTCGATTTTATTAGATCTGATCCGTCAATATGGCATTTGAGACATTTAACCCTTCCGCCGCTACATAATAACTCGGTCATCCGTCGTTGATTGAACACTTGCAGCCCCGATTAAACAAACAATTATATCTATTCTTATCCCAAGTAAACACAATCGAAATGGAGAACTTAATTTATCCTCGTTTCATATGTTTGTATGTATGTTTAACAAACAAATACTGGACAGTTTCGAGTAGTTATCCACTTACCTAAAGAGCCAACTTAATTAGAATTAGACAGAGCCAAAAAATGTGTCAAAATACTTTGGCACTCGAATTATTTTTATATATGAGTATAAATGTATTTGTTGCATGTTCGATTGTTTATTCAACTTTAAAGTAATTGTATTCTGGCAGTGTGGCCACCAAATTGAGTAAATAGTTTATGCTGAGGCAGGGGCGATGGGCACCTTATGATGGTGTCATATAAACATTCGTTGTTGGTACAAAACGTTTGTAAACCAGTCTGCGTTACTAATCTGGAATTGGAATGTTTACTTCGATAAGTGAATAATGCTATCATCTGGTGCTTTATCTTAATTTGAAAATGTTTAGACTTTGCTTTAATAAGAAAACTAACAGAAAGATGAACATATGTAGGAGTAGGTGCCAGATTCACGGTAAAAGCTAAATTGAAGCAGTAGTTGATAAGTTGATATGAGGTTCACATTTCACTAATGAAAGCGAAATCTTCGCTTGTCTGTCAATCTGTTAGACTCAAATGCTTTTTTGCTTTTGCAAATAGAACTTGAGCCTAGTTTTATTTAGCGACGGAATGTATTTATGTTGCGATGAACAGAAGGCAGAAGATGCAGCTGACACTGCACTGCTTCAAAGTCTTAAGCAATTCTGAAAACAAAACATAAGGATAGACTACAGTCAGGGCCGGCCCAACCATATGTGCAAGATGTGCAAATGCACAGGACGCCAAATTCCGGGGCGCATTGCTAGGAGTAAGAAAAATTAATTTTACCTTGCGCGGATACTGCCATTTGCATTTAAAACGAAAAAACTTGTTCAAATAAGCCCAAAATAACAACATCCATCACAACTGTGCTGAGTTTTTGCACATAACTCACATCACTTGCGATATTGCAACTTCAAGGAGAATCTAACTAAAAATAGAGCGCTTTCTGTAAATCTTGCACAGGACGCTTGTTTGGCTGGAGCCGGCCCTGACTACATTCCGCTTGGGCGAACTGTTGCGTACCCTTTTCCTATCCCCCAAAATGCGTCTACATATTTTCAAACTATGTTTTTGTAAAATAAACTTCTTTTTTTAATACACTGTTGTTTATTTGTTTATATACCTTTATCTTGGAGCACCCTGTTCCAAGTTTCATGTCAATACTTTGGGAAATAATTGTTTGGTAAAATATAGGGCGTTTTTTTTTTTTATAGAGGTATAAAACTTCTGATAGGAATAAATGTCATATTAGCTGTCATACTAATAACGTGTCTTTGACTTTTTTTTCAGTATACATTGGCAAATCACCATGGAAAGACTTACACCAGAACAACGTTTACTAATCGCCGAATTTAACTTAAGGAATTTAATGGAAGCTTAACAAACCGCATGACTTTGTTGAGCCAATCGTTTGGTGACCGAATCATCACAAGAAATGGACCTGTGAGTTGGCCACCTCGTTGACAGGATGACGTTCATAAGACGCAGTCGCGGAAGCCGGTGCCGGGAAATAACTTCACGGGAAATAACTTCACATGGGCAATAACTTCACATTGAGTGGGAAATAACTTCACTTTTTTTTGTGAAGTTATTGCCCACAGACGGTGAGCAATTACATCACCGTAAATTTTGTTAAGTTTTTTCCCACCTATAATTTGAGAATTTGTCTATTATATCTGAAGAGGAAATGTGAAATGGAATGAGGTTTTTGTATAATTTCATTTATAACAAAATATAACAATTTTTTTTTTAGCAATTTATATCGGTGCCATGAAATAAGGCCTTGCGCAATAAGGCCAATCTGGCTTTATTTTACCCATTGGTGCTGTTTTCCATATGCATTGCACTGTTTATGGGATTAGTTGTGAAATCGGAAGTAGTAAAGTGAAGTTATTTCCCACTCGAGGTGAAGTTATTGCCCGTGAAGTTATTTCCCTGCACCGCGGAAGTCATATGCCAGAAATTATTTTTTAACTTTAAATGCCATGAAATTTGTGAGCTTATAAGCCAAAATTTTGTCATTCCATTGAATTTGTTGTGTATTATTTAAAAAAAAAGTTGTATGCCTCCATAAAAAACACCCTATATAAGCAAAAAATCTTACTGTAAGAAGGGTCTACCTCGAATGTGGATCCCATTTACTGAGAATTGAAGAAAAGACTCACTTTCGTGTGCCTTGACCAATGCTAACACAAATATCTCCGCTAATACTTGCTGCAGAATTTTTATTTAGGGCTTTAATTTTAGATTAGATTACATCAGATTGTTAAAGATGTGGGACTTAGTACCTTTATCGGACTGATCATTTTAAATGGTAGAACAAAGGGTGATGCAGAAGGTAACCTTACTTTTGTTAGCAATATAGGAGAGTCAGTAAATGATATATGTGTCGTGTCACAAGAAATGGTAATGTTTGTTGAAAGGTTTAATGTAGAAGAGGCAATATGGTCCGATCACATGCCAATAAAACGCCTCTAACAATCTTTTGCCAAAGTTAAAATGGAATGAAACCCGAAAGGCTGAATATCAAAATACACTGAGCTCCAATCTACAAAGCATCAAGCTTTTGAAAAATACAATCGAGATAGCCGATCTTACTAATATAATTAAGGAGTCAGCTATTCTGCAAAGTAGAAACCTAAAAACATTCAACCAAAAAATAAGTGATATAAATCACAATGCGATGCCTCTAGGTAAAAATCTTTCAAATTATTGAACTCATTTCGTAGAACAAGAAATCAAGACATAAAAGAGAAATTGTTAAGAGCTCATCAAGAATATAAGACCATTTGTATAAACAGCAAAATATCATAGTACCAACAAATCGACTTCAAAATTAATACAGTTAAAGACAGTAAGGATTGGTGGCGCTTAGCAAAGGAGATAAGAAACCCAGGTCCACAAGTGTGTCCTGAGATAAGCGCTCAGGAATTTAAAACCTACTACAGTGATCTTTTCAACCCAAACCAAGAAATATGTAGCATATCTTATGCGTCTAACTATGTCGAGGATCCGAGTTTGGACTGATCGATTTCACTCCAGGAAATTAAGAACATGCTTCGAAAGGTAAAGCTGAACAAAGCTCCAGGAGAAGATAGGGTAACGTATGAGTTCATTATAAATGCGACCGATGATTTTCTGCAGGACCTAGCAACAGCATATAGCAAAATATTAGATGAATGTAGGATAGAGGAAACGTTTACGAAATCCATAATATTCCCAATATTCAAAAAGGGTGATGTTAACGACCCAGGCAACTACAGGGGTATTTCTTTTATGAACTGTATAACGAAGATTATGATGGGAGTCCTAAATGAGAGGTTGTACACTTGGATGGAAAGAAATAACATTCTAACTGAACACCAGGCTGGCTTTAGAAAAAATTACTCTACAGTAGATAACATATATAATTTAGCGTCTATCGTACACATCAAGCTGGCTGAAAAAAGGAAAGTATACGCCTTCTTCGTGGATTTAAAAGCCGCTTTTGATAAAATCTCGAGAAGATTGCTGATCTATAAGCTACGTGAAATGGGAGTTTCAACCAAATTTGTTAGTCTGTTTGAATGCATATACACTAATACCCAATCAGCGGTGTGGACGGGAAATGAGCTATCAGACTATTTTGAAACACACACCCTGGGGTCAAGCAGGGATGCTTATTATCGCCGTTACTTTTCGCGCTGTATCTTAATGATTTAAATGACTATATAGGAGGAGGTCTCAATATCGAGCTTTTAACCATACGTTTACTGCTATACGCCGACATGGTGATCTTAGCAGATGATATTGCAGTCATGCAACAGATGATAGTCCGCCTTGAAAAGTACTGCGAGAAATGGTGTTTAGAAGTGAACCTTTCCAAATCAGAAATCATGGTGTTCCGAAATGGTGGCAGACTATCGAGTAAAGAAAAATGGATCTTTAAAGGGGAAGAAATTCGAATAGCCTCGCAGTACACCTATCTTGACGTACTTCACACTTCGAAAATGAACTTCACAAGGCATGTGGAGAAAAGAAATAACGCTGCGAAGAGTAGTATCAACGCAACATGGCATTGCTTCCTAAGCAAAAAATGTATAACCCTGAGTGGAAAGTGGAAACTATTTCTGGCAGCCTGCAGAGCTATCGAAACTTTTAGTGCACAAATCTGGGGTTTTGGAATGTTTGAGGAAGTGGACAAACTACAACGCTATTTTTTAAAAAGGATTTTGAAATTACCACCAAGTACTCCTAACTAAGCCTTGTCGCTAGAGACCGCAGCCGAAGATGGTCATTTCTATTCACTAGACTTACATCTAAGGTATGTCAAGAAAACATTACTCAAATACGATGAAACTAGGTTACCACACCAACTTACCAAAATCCTAATGGAAAAATAACTTTTTTGGGTGAAAGAAATAAATAACATTGGAAATCGGTTTGGTTTACACCGGGATCACAACATGCCGATGGAAATGGACTGGAACATAAAGAACCGGCAGCTCAAGGCAGATAGCCGACAAGAAAAAGAACGGAGAGCGAGGGAAAGCAGCACAAGGATTTTCAAGTTCCTGGATTACTCGAAAGGACAACAATATCTTATCGATGATTTTTAAAGCCAGATGTGATTTGATCCTTCTTAACGCGAGGGGATTTGGAGGCGGCGTTTCAACGATATGTTCCATGTGTAATTTGAGAGAAGAAGAAAATATCCATCACTTCATAGGTAAATGCCCCGTACTAAGGGAGTTGAGAGTGAAATACTTTGAAAAGGTAACTCTAAGTGAAGCTGAACTCATTAATGTACTAAATGAAGGAAGCACGAATGATTGGAACAGACAAAACAACTTGTAGCTCAATTCAATTAGTTCGAAGATTGGTTTTAACTTAATTTCATTACTTATTTTTTTTTTCCTTTACTTAATTGTTCTTAAATCAAATTCCAAAACAAGTATTATTTAATTTTGTAAATTACCCGACAGACGACTGTTTATGCTATTGTCGTAAGTTTTTACTTTTCAACAAAAACTTAACACTTTAATCTGAAAACAATGTATATAGATATAAAAAGTTGAAACATTTTACTACTACTAAAACCATGCTACTACCTTTATCACCGCGGCCACAATGGGCCTATTGTGATGTTTACGTCTTGCCTCAAATCTCACTCATGAGAATTTCTTGATAAATTGGGTTAGGTCTTTGGGTGAGCTGACAGATATGTCAACCGTGATATTGTCTTCAGCAAGCAAGGAGGTGTTTTTTGACTCTACAGTGCCCCGTCAAGGATCCCTTGACTGTATGCTGACTCTGCTCTCTAGGTAGTTGTAGGATTTCCTTTGTTCATTTGGTGGATGCGGTTGGTAGGAATTGTTTGGCCTGAATCGCTTGAATTTCTTTCTTTTTCAACCACTTATCGATCCAGCTTTATCAGAGCTGATAGGTACACCACAGAATTGTATTGGCATCATAAATAATGTTGCAGTTTGCAGATCCTTCTCTGGCAAGCTTGTCTGCTTTTTCGTTGCCATCAAAGCCACTATTTCCAGCCACCCAGACCAGAATAGGTTCTTTTTGTGCGGGCTACTGTCTTGACTAGCTTGAGGCGGTCCAATCTAGATTTGACTTCAAAGACGAATAGCAAGCAGGGCTGCTCTGCAGTCAGTGAGGATGTAAATAAACTTGTTGGTGATGTTCCTGTTTAGATTCTCCCTGATGCAGAGTTTTTAGAAGAAATAAGAAAAAATTCTACTTTTAACTGCGTTTAAATAACATTGATGTCTTTTTTGGCTTTAGAGATATTTATTTTTAAGTCAGTTTAATTTTTCTTGCCGAAGAAAATCACTGACTTACACGTAGCTCTGCTACAGAAAATGCCTTAAAATCGTGCCGTTTTATTATTTCCGAATTTCCGTTTTAAATAACAAGCAACTGGATGGAGCGTAGCCAGGATTTAGGGAGACGGAATGCTCCCGCATGTACAAAGTGGAGCCTCTTCACGGGTCGACAGCCCGTTGATGAAGATGTTTTAATAGAATTTGTATGAGTTTCTTGCCATATGTTTGTTTCCGAATTAAATTTAATTTTTGATACAAGTTCAAATGGTTGTGAATCAGTTGAAAAAAACTGGAATTCCTTCCAAAATGTATCTTTAAAACAATGAACCACACATTTTTGGGAAACTCATTATTTTTTGACACAAGATTTAAGATATTCGTATAACCACATAGATTGAAGAAATTTCCATATCTTCTAGTAAAATCAAGGGTTCCCTTTTGAATAACAAAGCGGATATCAACTAAATCTTTTATGCATTGTGTTAACGCAGAGATCTCATTTTCAATGTCACATAATTTTGCGTAGACATACTTACATATCAGTCCTGCGAAAGGAATGATTTTGATGTTCTCCATCAGGACTTTGGATTTGAAAACCACAAACGGATGTACGTAATTCGATCGAACACATAAATAGAAACATACCCGAATCTAGACGTAAGACGTGACTTTGATTTTTGAAAGCTGTTACGCATGAAAAGCTGCTCACGATAAGAAGACAAAAGAAGGATGATAAAGTTAAGTTGCACAGAGGATGCTGAGAGTAAACGAACTCCGATCAATAGGCACAAAGAAGTGCTTTTATTTCTTATTTGATTGCAGGAAATGGCATCGCAAAAGCCATCCGATAAAATTCCTTTCGCATAAGAATTTACTGTCATTGTTGTTCTTCTTTTTCGACGAGGATTCACTGAATTCCGACTACTCTATCTGTACATTTCGGCGCTTTGCCCTCAAAAAGCATCGGTAGGTCTCCCGCTTTCGGATCACATCATCAGTGAGGCAAATCAAATGCTAGTGTTGTTGTATTTGTGTAATCAAGGAGTTTAAAGGCCTCTCTTTTTTCCAATTATTTAGGAAGGAACGTTGATTGATACAGCCTTTTGGACGGGGTTCTTAGGACTTCTCGTCTGAAGATGGCAGTATCAACTGAGGCGGGCGCCCTCCATTTGGCCTAGTACTTTTTGTACGAAGATGACTGAGTTTTCCCGTCACCTTATCCGCCCTATCCTAACACGATGATTGATGTCGTCATCAAAGGTTGCTTCGATTTTCAACATATATCCTAGATATTTAAACCTTTCGCACTTGGGAATCCCTTTTGTATTCATGTAAATGTCTGGAATATATCGGAGTGGATCAGAGAATGGGCATCGGCAGTACAGGTATTTCGTCATTTTTGACTAATTTGATACAAATTTGCCTCCAAAACACTCACCGTTACATCAAATGCTTGTTTGGGGACGGTTGATCCTTGCTAATGAGGACTTTATCGTTTGGCAAAGTCTGATTGAGTCCGTTACTTTTCCTTCAAGCGGATAAACAACGATTGCAATTAAAGGAAATGGCTAAAAATCATTCCCTGGTGTAAATACACCGACTTTGATTGGGAACTACTCGATGACTCCAGTGGTGTATTTTACTGCTGTCATATATGCCCATGATCATCTATACGATGGTTTCTGGATCTTCTAGTTTTCTAAACGCCACCAATTACATACTCGTATCACCTCCCAGCATACACCTACGAATTCTTTACGGAGCCACGATGTTCTCCCATCATCACCCTTATACTTGGGATTGGATTTGGTCGTCAGAATTGGATTGGTCCCCAGAAAGCTATATTTTCCGTACTCGGCCTTCAAAAAAACCATTCATATGAGAACGACTTATGTAACGCGTCCGAACGAACATTCGTTATCTGCGACATTCCATTTATATGACCCGATTTTTTGTTCGCAGACGCCCGTGAATTCCCATTGGGAAACTACTACTGCAGTTCCTCATGACATTCCGCTTTTTAGGTTAAGTTTTTTTTATTCATCGGCATGTGGAACGCGACCAAATATTGTGACTTAGGATTAAACTTTGACAATTCGCGGAAGGGTTGTTGTTGTTAGCGTCAAAAAGATTGAAATAACAAATTTGGTTGTTTAAACTGTGCTGAACTGTTTATACCCTATTCTAAGGGTATATTAATTTTGACGCATAGTTTGTAACATACCTTAATATTGCCCGTAATCCCCTAAAAGTTACTATATTAATGATCAGCATCGATAGTAATGTCGATCTAGCCATGTCCGTCCGTCCGTCTGTCGGCAAAAATTAGGCATTTAAACTGGACCTAGAGAGCTGAAATTTTAACCATACAGGTACTCTCTAGGGTCCCGAAATAATCAAGTTTACGAATTTTTGAAATCCGCCCACAGACACGCCCACAAACTCAAAAAAACAAAATTTTGGAAAAAATCGAATTTTGAGCTAGAAAGCTGAAATTTTTCATATATGATCTATGACTCCTAAAACTGCTCGGGATAAATTTTTTTCAAAATCCGCCCACTGACACGCCCACAAATAAATAAAACAATTTTTTTATACCCTATAAGTATACCCTAAGGGTATATTAATTTTTGAAAATCCAAAGTTTGAGCTAGGGAGCTGAAATTTATAATATATACTCTCTATGGGCCCTTTATGCTCATGTGTAAATATTTTCAAAATCCGTCCACTGACACGCCCACAATTATTATTTTTTTTTTTTGAAAATTCAAAGTTTGAGCTAGGGAGCTGAAATTTATAATATACTCGTTTACTCTCTAGGGGCCCTTTATTCTCATGTGTTAATTTTTTTTAAATTCGCCTACTGACACGCCCACAATTAAATAAAACAATTTTATTGAAACAGCCAAGTTTGAGCTAGGGAGCGTTTTTTTTGATAAAATCCTTTAAATGTTATATAACAAAATATGTAGAGCGTTCTTAACAATTCAACCATACTTAGACTTTTGTCACGCCCACTTATGAGGGATAGGAATAAGAATAGGGTATCCAACAGTTCGCCCAAGCGGACTGTAGCCCGTCCCTATGTTTTATTTATATATTTAGTTGAAGGAATCATACATCTCGCTCTTGGAATAGTTATATTTGCTGACTTATGTTTATAAATGAATTAAAAGTGGTCTTGTCCGCAGTTCGCTAAATCTTTCGTTCGCGCAAGTTGCGCTCATCTGTAGAGGCCTAAATACCCGCTTAACGATCTTCAAGGTGGGACATCAGCTAGATAGAATAGTATTTATCACAGTTTCGCGAATCGCCTTTGCCATTATACAAATGAAGATGACAACGTTTTCTCCACCGGCTTAGCATTGGATATCCTCTCACAGGTTTCGATATTAGAATTATGACCCATCTTGACCCGAGGTCTCCCATTTTTCAAAACTCAGGTAGTTTTGCGTCCAGCCCAACTGCTCTTCGTTTTTTTTGTCTGCCTTCCCAACGTCTTTGAAACTCTTCATTTAGAAGTCCTTCAAAACATTGTTGTCACTTGTTTAGTTTTTATTTGTCATCCATAAGAGGCTGGCCATAGGCATTGATAATGAATTTCGTGCATTTCTCCTTACCGAGCGGCCGTTTTAAAAATATGTCTGTCTACTTCCGATCACTGTTGCCGAAAGTAATCCCATAGGAGTATTGTACTACTTTCAACACCTCCGTACTCCCGTACTCCTCCTTTTACATTCGTACTCCTATTTTTTTTAAAGACCTAAAATATCTTACACTTGCAGCAAAGTAAATAAACCTAAATAAATTTAATTCACTTTAAATTTAATGCAAATTTGGCAGCACTTTTATCTTCCAAACTGTGGTCAAAAAGGGCATTTCCCTCTTTCTTGTTTGTTTTTGTGTTTCGTTGGTTTCATCTTTTATGCAATTTTCATCTGTCAGTGCGGTATATTTTATTGTTACTTGAGATTGTATTTTGTTGGTGGTTTTTTTGTTTGAACTACTTGAATTTGAATGTATAGTTCAATAAAATGAAAACGATTGTTAAATAAATACTTGAAATATTAGCCGTGTTTCTTTGCACGCGGATATAGGGATGGCATCAGAAAACGACCATCGCCGGTTAAGAATTCTTCGAAAAAAACTTGGCAGCTCACATTCACCTATGACGTTTATTAGTGAAACAGCTGTAGTTGAGTTAAGAAATTTGTATTGAAAATCGTGAAATTCTAAAATATTAATTTCCGGCAGTTGAAATTAATACAAAACATATTCTAAAATTATAAAAAACAGTTTCACATTGACAGATTTACTAAATTAAAAAAAAAATTATAATAAAATCCCGAACAAAATATTCGGCGGGATGTGTTAGTGGTCGGCGGGATGTCAAACTTTGACATTTCCTGAAAAATTCATCGCAACGATTCATCAGAATCGAAGAAAATGGGTTGTGGAAGCACTGTTTATCCCCGCTAAAGGACTTAGCGGCGATAGCTATCCCCGCTAAAGTTAGCGTATATAGGATAAGTTGTTGTTGTATTTTACATGCAAATTTCAAATTATCCCTATATCCGCGTGCAAAGAAACACGGCTATTGTAATTCTTGTATGAATAATTCAAAGTAAACTTGTATTATACATATTTAGTAAATTGGATTCTTTTGAGGCGGTAAAGGCAAAAAAAGCTGTAAATGTGTCTTATGTTGCTGGAGTTTTTAAAACAAATGAGTCTGCTCCTGTTCCTAAAAATTTAGCACCAAAATCACCTGCTACAAGAGCCAAAGACATTGAGTTTTCAAATGCTGAAAAAGTATTTGCTGTTGAAATTGATACACCGACCAAATCAAAATCGGTGAAGGCAAACAAGTTCCACCAGCCAATGTTAATCAGCCCTATTGTGAGTTTCGCGTGAACAAGATTCCACCCGAAAAAAACCCTTTTTTCTTTTCGCCTATTGTAAATTTCGGGCGAAAAAAAATTTCATGTTCGAAAGATTCCCCTTATTGACTGCTCTCAATTCGGGCGGAATTAAACATCATTCAGAGCTAAAATGTTCACTTATTTTTTTGGGGCGAACAGGAGAATGTACGTGCGAAAAAAAGGCGGCTACAAATAAAATACATGGACAGATATTTGTTTGTTTGTTGATAGCATGTATTTAGTCTCGTCCTCATTTACTTTAAGACCAATCAATTTTTCCTGTTATTC
The DNA here is from genome assembly GCA_949715645.1 of Portevinia maculata. Classification (NCBI taxonomy): domain Eukaryota; kingdom Metazoa; phylum Arthropoda; class Insecta; order Diptera; family Syrphidae; genus Portevinia; species Portevinia maculata. The sequence goes on along the minus strand of OX454525.1, from coordinate 394,629,308 downwards.
AATCGCCGGTCTCGACTTGAAATTTGTTGGTCCCTTTTTATATCCACCATCTGCAAAAACAACGTAAACAAGCTGCGAGTTTCACGATGGGTGGAATAGCTTGTATTTGTTTGGACTGGTAAGCATATCCAGCAAATATTGGAATGCGTTGAATGAGTTTATAAAATATCACACTATTTATTAAAAAAAAAAAAAACACTAAACAATTGGAACTTAACTCAAAGCGACTGATGTCCCTGCGCCGTTAAATGTTTACATTTTTGGCTTTATTTCATTTGGCGTTTTTTTTTTGAATAACTAGTTCTTAAGTATTTTATTTTTAAGAACCGCAGTACTACGCAATGCAATTTAATACAAAATATTCTTAACTTCCCTATTTCTTTTTTGCAGTTAATTTATTTGGCACTTTATATTTTAAAGCTGTCAAAACACAAATTAGGTGTGTTCGTCTGTGTTCAAAATGTCACTGTCGATTCGAAGTGAAATATCATTCGGGCGAAACTCACAATAGCTTTTAAAATTCCGGGCGGACAGAATTTCACCATGAAAGAAGAATTTTAATGTGTCTTCTGTTACTGGTAAAAAATAAATGAGTCTGCTGCTGTTCCTGCAAATTCGGTTCCTGATTCCTTTGCCGAAAGAACAGACGATGTTGAAATTTCTGATGCTGATGAGTGATGAAGTTGATACACCTACGACATCTTCTTTGGAAATAGCAGAATTTTTGGTCAGAGATATTTGTTTAAAAAAATGCCCTTAATGAAACTATTTTCCCTCTGACAAGGGATTTTGTAAATGCTTTGTTCAGGATTCCGCACAGCAGCGCAGCGGCAGAACGAGTTTTTTCCCAACTGTTTCTCATTAAAGATAATAAACGGAACAGATTGGAGGTAAATACATTGAATGCAAATCAATGAAGCATTTTTAAATAAAGTTGCAAAAAAAATTGTGTACACACTTATTTTTGAAGACTAAAAATTTTTGTACTACTATTTTTTTTAAATACTCCCCATTTTTGACTGCAGTACTACCTTATAATATTTCTCTCCGGCAACACTGCTTCCGATACAGACCCTCAAAACACTTAGCATGCATTTTGGGCGGACTTCTTCGCGAGCCCTTTGCAACGTCGATATTGCAATTATAGGCGAGTTTTTTTTAATCTGAAATACTTTATGGGCACTTTGACCCAGCTTTGAATTTCGATTTTTTTACTTATTGCTACACTAGCTTCATCTGTCCACCACCATGTTACCTTTTAGTTTTGTTGAGCGTGCAAAGTTGGTATGTAAGTGTATTCTCATTCGGCAAAGGAACGGACTCACTCCACTTTAGGTCCTTTGCTTGAATTCATTCATTTTTGAAAATCACTTTGTAAATTGGTCTAAAAATAGATATCAAATCCTCTACCTGTCAACCGACAAGCGTCTGTCCGCTATGAATATTTAATGATGTGTAAAAATTAGCAAATACCATTTATTTCATACCTCATACCTGTTATCACTTTCCTTTCGATTCCATTACGAAGTATATAAATCAAAGCACTCAATACGTATCACTTATCTCAGTAAATATCTCCAGACAAACGGCACACCCGAGACAAGAATAATAACAAAGGTTAGGTTAGGTTTATGTGGCTGTCGGCAGAAGCCGACACACTTAGACCAATTTAGGTCCATTGTGATACCACGTATATTATCTACCTCAACTCTGTAGATGGGACTGGCCAACGACACGCGGTTGTTCTCAAACGGTCCCCCATCTACGTACTAACCGCGCCCAACGTCGTTTAATTTCGGTGATCTAACGAGAACCGATTAACTCGACGTGGTATGGTCGTTGGTTAATAATAACAAAACAGAAGAATCAAAATAACACGACGATAATTATCAATTCATTATTCTTAGTGCTGCTGCTGGGACAGAAAATAGTGGTTGAAGTCTCTGATACTGAATGAACTTTAGGCGTTGACATGCGTTGTGTCTTGTGTGTGGCAACTGGCGAGATATACTCGTAGGAGTCAACTCCAATTAAAGCCTCGGAACAAAGAATATTCATCAAGCAATTTACATGGAATTTTCTTTAGTATGGGCTTTAGTTGTTGGCCATTGTTTTGTAATTGTTCGTGTTTCGCTTTGGAAAAATAAAAATGAACAAAAAATGAAAATCGCTTGTAAACGCATTCCACAAATAATGAACTATCAGAGCTATTAATCTATGGGCTATGTTAGATTCTGTCATCGCGATGTGCCCATAAAAGATGTCGTCTGTCCTTTCCTCATTGGAAGTGTTGTCGTCTTTGGCGATTTGAACGTAGTAAAAGTAAGGAAAAAAGTATGACAAGGTGAACTGTGGTTAAATGAATAGTTGTATGACAGATTTACACGTCAAATTTAGCGTTGCGCGGTCGGAGTACCGTTTGTCTAAAAGGTCTGCATTCTACTTATCTTTTCTGGTAATCATTCAAATAGCATTTATGGATGGTACTCATATGACATGCACAAACAATTGCTGAGGATATGATTCAATTCAATGAAAAAACGTAATCGTCATTCATTTTAAAGCCGTTGTTCAAGATATATTTTTGAGCAATTAGAATGCAATTAGAATGTCCACAGTCATATAAAAAGCCTACAGTCTGCTTGGATCCAATGTAGTATCCAAAAACAAATATAACCAAATTGAGGGCATTAATGGCCGATATAGGGCCTTAAACCTAAATCCGTGCAGGGAAGGATTAAACAAATATTCACAAATTGGAATAGAAGTTCCGTGTTATTTGTTAAAGTTGTGTAAAATGAAATTCACCTCAACAAGACTGTCGTTTATGGCTTTAATGAAAATATGATTCACCAATAGGAATTTTGAAAGAGGATTGGTCACAGCCCATTCGCAGGTTTTAGGTGACGAACGATGCAAAAAAGTGGAAGTCGACTATCTCTTAGAGCTTTTCTGCCGAAAATGACCTGTTCGTTTGTACGAGTATCACTTTGTACAAACATCAGATATTTATTTATTTAAGAAGATTAGTATTGAATATGCACCTGCGCTGTGGTATTTTATTTTAATTGTCACAAAAACGGTTGCAAAACGCATCAGATGAAACGGTTCGTTCAAAGGTTAGATAATACGCGCAGAGTAACATTTAAGTTGTTGTGATTTAGGGATCGGCGAGTTAAGACCATTTTCTTATGGACATACGTCTAAGACCGTGCTCACACTAAAACTTTCCGCTGCTCTGCGGTTTTTCATTTCCGAGTGTTAAAAAATAGTTATAATGGTTTCGTTTCCCAGAAAAATGGATGAACTGAAAAAAAGACAAAAAAGAGGACAAAATGCTTGTTTTTATTAAAAAAGATACCGAACACCTCCCCTAAATATGACTTCTGGTCAGCCTAGCCTAGCGATACATTTAACATATTAAAGCTGTCCTGTAAGTATCCATGCAAATCCGTGGTTGACTCACCGGTGCCGTAAAAGGTCGATCAAACAATCACAATAAGTGGAGCATGTGGACGGCCTGCCATTATTTTTTGATGTTGATCCGGCGAACCATGTAGGCAGACTAGTTGGGATGCGGTGAAGTGAGAGTGCTTAATCCTGATCAAAACCCATCTTCTCCAACCTTTTGTGTGTGAGCGAAGTAATATTTTTGGATCAAATGGAAGGTACCTACACTTAAACGCTGACTCCGAACGGAAAATTTGAGAAGCTGCTCATGACAATTGCTATTCTGGGATGTTTGTCAGACTTCGCAAAAGTTCGTGCAGTGGAAAAAAAGCTTACGTGTTACTGGGCCCGGCGGGATTTTAACCGATCTGTCGGATACCCGCATATTCCTATTCCCCGAAGTGCACGATTGGTTGATTGGAGTAAGAGTTTCGTTCTTTTCTAAGGGTTCTAAGGGTATCTATATATGACACATAGTTTGGAAAATACCTTAATCTTGCCCGTAGACCCCTAAAAGTTACTATATTCGCCATCAGCATCGATATGTATGCCATGTCCGTCCGTCTGTCTGTCGGCAACAATTAGGCATTAAAACTAGAGTTAGGAAACTAAAATTTGGAATATATTGTCGCTACGCGCACGTAGTTCTCGCGTGTTAAGAAAAAACAGTTTTCTCGAAAAGTCAAAGTTTGAGCTAGGCAGTTAAAATTTGGAATATATAACCTCCAGAGGACCGAATTGCCAATGAGTTAAGACATTAAAGATCCTCTGACACGCCGACTATTCAAAAAAAAAAACCTTTTATTGAAGAAATCATTGGAAATAAAAGTCCTAACCTTTGCAAAGTATGAAGATAAAGTGGTTTTTAACAATTCCTTCATGCAAAAATCCCTGCCATGACCACTTCTAAGGGGCGTTTTCCTACAAAAACATTGTTTCTCCTATAAAATAATTTAACAAACCTACAAAACAGTTGGGTTATGTCCGTCCAAGTAGACTGTAACCTTTCATTATGTTTTTTTTAAACAAAATAATAGAACTTTAACAATTTGGTCAAACGCCCCCAAAATTAGGCGCGTCTATAAACATTGCCTACATATTTTGTTATTATACCGGTTTTTACAATTTTTACGGATTTATCGAGTTAACAGCGTTTGTATGTTTTTTTAATAGTCGGACAGATTTTAAAAATCTTTACACTTCAGTTTTTTGGCTTTAACACTTTTAACATTTAAGCTTGAAGCTACGAGTATTTTAATTGCCCCGCATTCATTGAATACATTGAATTGGTTGAAGTTACTTAACATCACGGAATCCATTGAAGTCATTTGAAGCCATACATATTAGTTTTAATGGCGGTCACGAACTGAATGCATTCACTGTTTCAATTCAGTCATTGAATACGTTCATTGAATACTAGGGACTCCATTCAGACTGTCAAGCGATTGTATTCTTTTTCACTTCAACATATTGATTGCTAAAAATGATTTCTTTACTAATGGTTTAAAATGAATGGCGATCTATTTTTCTTTAATCACCCAATACTATCTGACTGCACCAGAAGTCCGTTGATTAATTTGAGTTCTTCTATGGATTCGATGACGATTTCACACTGTTCATTAAAATGATAAAAAGTTTAACTTACCAAAAAATGATGCTAAAGTAAAGACCCTCAAAATCAAATACCACTGATACAGGATGCTGAAAGAGTTTATGCCAAACATGTGTCAGAAAGACAAAACAGATCTAGGTAGTAGCTCATTTCTAGGCACATTTTTCCAGAGTTCTTCCAAACATTTTAGACGGTTGTACCTCTTGTTAAAGCATACATGACCACCGTCCCCCTGATGGAGATAATAACCTCTTACCAAAAGGTAGTAAAAAAACTATCGCCTGGACGTTGATTAAGAGCCATCGGCAACATTTCACTAAAGTATACTTGTATGATTACATCATCCGCCCCGATACTCGCACTCATAGGTATACTTCTGTCTTTTCATCGGCAACAAATTCTTGCGTTTCCATGATATGAGGAGAATCAAACAACGATGACAGAGCTATACGTCTCCGGAATGTAGATTTCAGTTCGATTAAACAATGTTTCGGGATAAATAAATGTTTTCAACGTTCGTGTTTTGTATTTTCCGCAGGGAAAGAACGTCATGTAATCGAGGATAGCATGCCACCGGGGAGATATGAACTATTTATTGTGAGAAAAGATGATTTCTTGATTCTTGACTGTATTTGTGCGCATCGATGGTTCCCGCTCATCGTATGGTCAACGCCCAATAATAAACGGCCATCAATGTCTGAACTACCCTCTTCAAAGGTATATCATATCTACTCTTAGATATATATTCAAGTCTATTGCCAGGCGGCTGATATGGCTAAAATGTGTGCGTGAAATGCGACCAAAAATCAAGCAAATTAGGCGCCAGACGAAGTGACAATGATTTATTCCAAAAAAGGCTATGCATAGATAAAGTTTTCTTTAAAAAAAGAAAACAAAAAGTATCTCATGTCATCCTGTTTCTGAAAACAATAAATATTAAATAAACGCCGAACCTAGATCAATCTTACATTTCATCTCATCTCAAAGCATGTCATTGGATGGATGATAGATGTATTGCCACTTGAAGTTGTAATGCCACTTGAATTTTTATGGCTTCTCAATCATTGACATGATTTCAAGGACAACTTTTTGCAAAATGTGTTAGGAAAACAAATTAAATCCTATACCCAAAGTTTGACTAGCATGTTTTTGCTTAAATCATATACCAATGTGTTTAATATTTATTTGAAGCGTATTTTCGTAAAAAAAATTGCTTACTACTGAAACTGATTATGCCTGACATATCCGCGCATGAATGGAATCAGGTCTACGGTTATGTACAATTTATATAAGGGTACTGTAAAAACAGAAAAAAAATCCCTTTAGCGTAAGCAAATTATAAAAAAAAAAAAAAAAAAAAATATGTATATCTATTTATCATGAGAACCTTCTACGTCTTTCCATAATAATCCTAATGCTCACCATATGACGGTGAACGTGCCAACTGCAAGGACATTAAAGAAACTTTGGAATTCACTTCTGAAAGATATTTTTCCGGAGGAATACAATATACAAACAATATTTATATATATTTGAAAGCATTCCGGAGTGCTAGTTGAGCGATATATGTTCGCTTTTCTTGGGAAACAAATAAAAAGCATAGGGAAAGCCTACATTCCTTTAGTGAGCCAACTGTTTAGTACCCTATCCTATCCCTAAATAAAGTGCCCACGGATTAAGTTGAGAGCCTTTGTCTATTGAGTAACAAATTTGTATGGTTTAATAAATGGGTAGGTAAGTGAGTGAAAGAAGGAGTTGCCCTCATACAATATTTGGCTCGAAATTGACTGCACCAATTGAAGTCATTAGGAAAAACGCCCAGTTAATATGCGTTATACGTCGTCCTCCATAGCTTGTAAGTACCGTTCTTAGCGCGAAAGGCTCCCTACCAATAATCTAAGATGCTCCCTACTTTGTTTAAGAATTTTCCAAAACGTTTGCTACTAAAATGCGTTTATGTTGCCTCACATAACCTATGCCAACCTAGGTTTAACTATCTCGTGCCAACAACATCACAAAGATTAAAAGTTAACATTTTGTTAAGTATTAATTATATCTACGCATAGAGGTCACTTGATACCCATTCCCTTACTGCTTTTTAGCTCTCTTCATATTCTAGTCAACTATTTCGACAGCTCAGTGTCCTGGTACTTAACACAGTCTCACTCGGATCTACTTGCATAATAACTTAAGCATTCTGTGACAGCTCCTGGCTATTTCGTGTTAGTTGATTTCTGTTCCATGATTGTGGCGTGACTATTGATATATGCCGATTGCAATATTCGTTCCAGATAGTGATACCATCCGAATAATTTCTGCGATCCTTAAAACTGCAATAACTGCTGATTCGAAGACATTGCTTGCGTCCGGAAGTCTTATGGACACATTCAGGTACTTAGAGAGAATGTTTTCACTAAACAACAACCCATTAACTTTTTAAGCACGCGATTGAGTGACCGGGACTCCGTCAACGCTCAGGAACTTTACATCTCATGTAGTTTCCTTTCAGCAAATTTAATTCAAGTGACTTTTTTTTTTTATAGAAAAAGGTAATCCAAATCCCAGAGCACTCAGACTCGGTAACGGTCCATTGTACTACCAGGCAGAAATCCTTTTTTCGGTGTAGAGGTTGGAGAAACAAGGTGTTAATCTTTTCTCTCCTTTATTGGGTGGCGTATGTTGTTGTTCCCCATGGGGATTGAACCTGCACCGCACGGGTCACAAGTCAACACACTACCCTCTACACCATCGCCACCCGCGTTCAAGTGACTTAGGAACTGAAGTACACGGACCATTTTAAGCGGCGGCCACTGGCCGAATGGATGGAAGCTACACGCAGAAAAATATCTTTAGGCATGAGGTACACTTTTACCTCGATGGATTCGTCAACAAGCGGAATTACTGCATCTGGGCGGATGACAACCGAAGATTTGATGTTGAGAAGGCTATGCATCGACGAAAAGACACCGTTAGATGGAGTTTTTCAAGCGGCGGGTGGACTCGTCTAGCCCCAAGTTGTTATCCTGTTCTCCACCTATTCCTCACTGTATAATGCATAGCCATTTATAAATAGAATGGATTTCCACTTGGAAGCCCGATGCATATTTACCCTACGAGGAGTTATCGAGAAATATTCTTCCTGAATTCATCATATAAGGTTTTTACGAAACTTTTGGATAGTCGCATATCAAACTGGATTGGAAACAATAAACTGATCAAGGAATTTCAATCAGGATTTCGGAATGGTTATTCAACGGTAGACAATATTTTATCATGCGCTGTGGTTCAGTGCTTAGCGTGTCGGACTACTAATCAATAGGTCCCCGGTTTAATTCCCGCCGGGGCCAAGTAGCTTTACAACGCGGGAATGAGTCAAAGGTTTGGAAAGGTCATCGAAAATATTTATAAAGAAAACCGAGCAACAGTGTGGAGCGGGTTTGAAACTTCAACAACTAAAATGGGAGTAAGGCAAGGCTGTACTCTTAGCTCACATGTCTTTACATTGTACATCGATGATATTGTGGATTTTCTACCGGGGAATAGAATTTGATACGGTTCTAATAAAGGCCCATTTATTTGCGGACGATATGGTACTTTTAGCTTATTCACCAGAATCCTTACAACTAATGATCAACCTTCATACTGCCAACTATGAAATCTTAGAGTAAGTAAATCTTTCAAAATCAAAAATAATGATTTTTAAAAACGATCTGTCAGAACTTGCAGAAATGAGCATTAGCATCTAAATGGGCAACCCATAGAAATTGTAAAACATTACAGTTATCTCGGGGTGATCATCACTTCTAACCTCAATGTGGAAATACATTTAAAAGAGAAATTAGTCAATTGGAAAAATGCCATTTGTGCAATTTTGAAGAGATTGAGTGAAGTTATAATAAAAAGAGAGATTTATTTTCTTTACTATTATTTTATTTCCAAAAAATATCACAACTTATGTAATGTTATGTTACATAAGTTGTGATATAATTTGAAAATAAAATAATAGTAAAGAAAATAAATCTCTCTTTTTATTATAACTTCACTCAACAGAAAACGAAACTGGAGACAAAAAACAACAAAATTTGAAGAGGTGTTTTTCGATTAAGTTACTTGACCACCACATGAAATACAAAGTCTTTAAAGCTATAGCGTAGTCCATATAATGTATGCAGCACAATCCTAGGGTTACAATCAGTACGAAACCGTTGAGAAGCTGTTAAGGTTTTACATTACAAGAACCTTAAGCTTACCAAGTACGACATCCAATTACATGATAAACATAGAAACAGAACTATCATCACTTTGTATAAAAACCTTAAAACTGCATATTGACTGCGTTTTGAAAGTTCGCTGCAGGATGAACAACTTCCAAAAATCATGGCCATGAAAACAATTCAACGGAAAATGCTTTGGTATAAGAAACTAGAGGAGCTTGAGACACATTCCGGGCTTAATTCAAACCTCCTCGACGAAAATAGAAATTATTAAAATTCCAAAGCTTTGCTCTATACCCTTATTTCAAAAACTGACGAAAAATATAGAGAAGATTGTGTAAACAGGGCTATATCATCATTGCATAGATGTACATTATAGTCCTTTTCAACAAAACTTGTGCGAAAGAAACTACTTCCACCGTACCAACAGGAGCGAAATTATATCTTTAATTTTTAAAATGAGAGCAGAACTTGTACGTCTTTATTATGTGCCTCATCATCCTGACCTACCAATATTTTTTAGCCTCTGCAACCTTTCGGAGAGGGAAGATATCATCCATTTCATTGGCAAATGTCCCATTCTATGGGAAATACGAAGACATTATTTAGGCACTGACACAAAATCACCAGCTGAAGTCTTATTACTTCTCAACTGCGAAAGCGATTAAAATAGACATTTTAGGGTTCCGTAGCCAAATGGCAAAAAACGGAACGTCATGTCTGTCTGTCTATCTGTCCTTCCGTATGTCACAGTCACTTTATTCCGAAACTATAAGAACTATACTGTTGAAACTTGGTAAGTAGAGGTATTCTGTGAACTGCATTAAGATTTTCACACAAAAATATAAAAAAACAATAAATTTTGGGGGTTCCCCATACTTAGAACTAAAACTTTTTTCATCAAACCCATACGTGTGGGGTATCTATGGATAGGTGTTCAAAAAAGATATTCAGGTTTCTAATATTATTTTTTTCTAAACTTAATAGTTTGCGCGAGAGACACTTCCAAAGTGGTAAAATGTGTGCCCCCCCTAGTTACAGGGGAAGAATAAGAGAATGATAAAACTAAAAAAAAAATTAATGTAGATTACCATGCAAACTTCCACCAAAAATTAGTTTGAACGAGATCTAGTAAGTACGTAGTTTTTTTTTAATACGTCATAAATCGTAAACCGCAATTTACCTTTCATTTAATGAACTCAAATAAAAAAAAAAATTTATTTCATAAACATAAACCTTATGCGTAAACCGTGAACCATTATTTTCTAATAACAAGAACTGTAACATGATGTTACTTGCTGCTACGGAACTCTTCATGGGCGAGTCCGACTCGCACTAGGCCGCTTTTTTTTTATAAATCAGCATTAACCTATCGAAATAAAATTATAAACGAAGAGTTCTAAATACTTAGTAAAATGTAAGTTGGCTATGATATATCATTACCTGTGTACGTATCGATAAAAAGACTTTTAAATGACAACAAACTTGTTATTAAATGTTTAATCAAATGTCAATCAGGCAGATGGCAAAGCCATGCTATTCAATTTGTGTAAATTAACTTTGTAACAGAACAAGGAAACACAAATAAATCTATCTTTCTATCTATCTATCCCTACGAGGAGTGAAGCCTGACGTTAACACATTCCACACAAGCACCAGCACCTAAGCCCTGACACGTTTTGGAACCGTCTGTGAAAATGTTATCGTATCCCCCTTCTGGGTCAGTTCCCATCCGAAATCACTCTAAAGCCCGTAGAAAGTGGAAAGACTTTGGAATGATGCCGCAGTCGGAGTTCTTGTGTCATTCCATCAGATGGTACCTATACCTATGAGACAATGGTCATAATTAATTCTCCCGAGTTCTACCAGAAGTATTTTTTTTTAATCGGGAAATATAAATATGATAAAATTAATAGCAAGTGGTGGGGATTCACTCATCAATAAAACGCGTCTTATTGGTAAGTGTGTAGCCATATCATACGGTAACCAACAACAAAGCGACAGAAATGATAAATAGGTCAGCACAAAAGATAAATGAAGATAAAGTTATGGAACGTCTGGAATGAAATGACACCCAAGTGGGTGCCCGAACCTTAGCTAAGATTTTCAATGTCTAAGCTAATGTGGGGAAATTAAATAAATTTACTACCCCGGAACCATCCACACTCATTCGCCCGCATTGGAGAAACAGTAGAAAAAAAAATTGATTTGGAGAGTATAAATTGGATTATTTGTCCGGGAATAATAATTCGAGACTCGATTTCGTGAATGCGCGTCTAAAATTACATTTGAACACCACCGAAAATTAGCTGTTTCGCAAAAGCCAGCTATAGTTGAGCATTGTGTATCATTCCACATGTGTTCCAAATCTGTAATTTCAATAAAAAGATGAATATAAAAGTGAACATAACGTTTTATTGGATTTTTCATTGCTTCGCTTGATATAAGGAACAATAAAACGTATAGACACTACTTCGGCTAGGTATACAAACAACACAAGACTTACTCGTGTCTAGCTTATGCCTTACCTTGAAGGTGGTTTTATTCGATTTAAACAAACCACATGTGTCCGAACATGTGCCCCGAAGCAGCAAATGAAAGGAAACAGTTTTAGTTTACTTAATGACCAGTATGTCAATGGGTGTTCCATCGTTCACTGGTATAGATTCTCAGCGATGTACACAAATGCAGGGCTTCAGTTGTGCGATTAAAAATTCTAAATACCCATACGTCCCACATTTGAACTTCCATTCCATTATAAGAACTGCTCGCACCATCTTAATCTGGTGTTACCTCTGAACGGGTTGCTAGCATAAATCAAATACAAATAAGTAAACATTTTCACGTGTGAAAATAGACTAGATACACGAAATCCAATCCGAAAACCACTAAGGTTATTAACTATAGAGAAACAAGAGTAATATATTATCCTACTACACCTTCGAGTGAGTTACCATGTGTGGTTAGGGTACGCTATGGAATTTGTCAAACATTCAACCAGCAGGATGTGTGTGATTTTTTTTATACGCTCTCAACCTCCCACGGGGGCGCGCAAGTGTTGAATTTTGGATAAGGTTGCGATGGAACGCAGCAAACTTGAAGCATGCATCTTTTCGCGAATTTAAAAATGTATCTTTTATTTATAACAAGGTATTCCCATATTTTAAACGTTCGATGAAAATTTGAAAAAAATCAGTTTCATGTTTTTATACACCAACAAAGAGGGGTGTTGATGGGTGGAAAGCACCCAAAAGTTGAAATTCCAAGCACGTTCCATGCTAAAACAAAATTTCCTTGGGAAATAAGCGAGCTCGGGAGAAAAGAAAAAAGTAGATGGTTATTGCAGAGAAAGGATATTACTGAGGGTACTCTTGAATATTAATGCTGTGGATGGAACATTATTATGTATTTTCAATATTTAGTGTCTAGTGGCAGATAGTTGGTTGTCATCTAAGAGAATGAGAAATGTATCGTTTTCGTGCATCATTTGGTCAGTTTTGTCTTGGGATATTGGTCCAGCTTATGCTGTTAAAAAATACAAAAAACCATGAAACTTTCTAAGGTTTTAAGGAAAGCGATAGGATGCTATACAATTACCTACTTATTCGGAAGTCAGTCTTCATATTCACGATTTAATTTAAACGACAAATGAGAGTAAATTACGTCCACATGACGTGAGTGTTTTGAATGAACCCTCTGTAAGTTAATTAAATTTAATTGACTTAAATTAACTCAGTTTTTATTGCTAAGTGTTTGAATTTGTTGCTCGTGAATGATTCTAATGCATTAATATTTAACGTTTTGGATGGATGGGGTAAAGGAAGAATCTGTTCTGGTACTTTGAACTGAGTGACAATTCCCACTCAAATGTTCAAGATATTTTTTCAACTGTTCATAATTTTTTATAACTTCATAACTTAAAGCTATTATACAAACATTTTCTTCAGAAGTTAGGTATATAGCGGAAAATAATGGTGATCAATCCGTAACTTAAAAGTTAGTGTGGAATGACACAGCGATTTAATTAACACATAAATAAGATGTTGGGGATACATCAGTTACAAAATATAGTTCATGAACTTCATAAAAAAAATTAAAGAATCATAATACATTCTAACTTTCCCATAACAAACTTTTATACAACTTAGCTCTACATATTACGAATTGTTTCAAATTAACATCATTTTCGCTCTACTTTTAGTGTGCTTTGATCTCCTAATAACAAATTTATATACAGCGAATTTTTCTCTACAACGAACAAATATAGGAGCAGGAAATAATATTGAACGCATCCGTTTTTGTCTCCATATAACAAATTTTGTCAAATAATTTTCTGTTACGCATATTAATAAAACTTTGTACTTAGAAAATAGTCAAATATAATTAGGGGATTAATTAAAAGTTGAAAATAACAACAGATAAAAGAAGAAGAAGAAGGTCATATCACTAACAATTTCGGCAGCAGTTGCCTGTGCTCAGCAAACAAATTGAAAATGTCACAGCAATGTAGCCTTTCTTTTGAAAACAAATTATTAGCCGTGTTTTGGTGATAAGTGTATACCCAGCTCAGCTACATTTAACACGCAAACAATAACAAAAAGGAGTGCTGACGATAAAGAGGTCATCAGTCGAGGACTGAGACGGAGTGAACATAAAGTGTTGATGCAATGATGCGACTAGATGGCAGTAAAATAAGTTGGGAGCAAAAATATTCCGATTGTTATGCGGTGATAGTGGATGTGTTCGTCGATTAAACAAAAAATCCTCATTTCAAAGAAAATTATGCTAAGGAAATTAAAAAAAAATGGCAAAAATAAGCATCCGTTCTTTTCCTTGCTCAAACATAAAGGATTTTATAATGTTCAAAAATCTTTCAAAAAATGCGTTTGGATTTGCATCCTTGCTCTAATTATTATCTTAATCGCAATCTTTTAAAGTACAAACACTGCGAACACATCCTTAAAAATGAAAAGTGAATGCAGAATACGATCTAGTTGTTTTACTGTAAAATTATGCTGAGCTAGGCTATACACTTATCACCAAAACACGGCTATTGATAATCCATAAAGTTGCAAATTGCGATTACATCCTTCTATCTTAAATGTGACATGCCTATCAACGCAATTGAGAGTGCGCTTGACAAGAAAGAATACGCGATGGGCATTTCCATCGAAATTAATGGTGCTTTTGACAATGCGACTTTCGACAGCATGTGTAGCTTTGACAGACAACACGGCATAGACATGGATGGGTACCTTCTGAGGATGATTCTCATTTCATTCCATCCTTTGACTCTGCCCAACAAGAGCTCGCTTTAATTGACAACATTTTGTCTTTTGACTTACAGCAAACAAGCTGTATAAAAAATTTCAGAAATCGAACTCTCGATCTTGTTTTCTCTTCTGACTCTGTTAGTACTGTGGTTCTGGGATCCCACTTCAGTATAACTAACATAGATAACAATCATCCACCCTTGGATGTATTTATTGAACTAGGCGCACATTTGTATGAGACCCCTCTTCACATTGATGATCAATATTTTAGTTATCTAACTAGCTGTTCCCAAATAAGTTTTAGTAGTATCGCATTCGATTTGGAAACAATTTTAAAATGTATTTCTTCTCTGAAGAATGACTATTCATCAGGTCCCGATGGCATTGCACCGATTGTTCTTAAAAAATGCAGTCCTGCAATTGCTCCATAGCTTAAGTATCTGTTTGAATTGTCCATTAGTACAGGCAAATTCCCTAATCTATGGAAAAGTGCTTTTATCACACCTGTATTTAAAAAAGGCGAACGTGGTGATATCACTAATTATAGGCCCATCTCAAAGCTTTCGTGTATCCCTAAGCTTTTTGAACAAATTGTTTGTGAAAAGTTAATATTTCTTTGTCGCAATATAATTTGTAATGAACAGCATGGATTTGTAAGAATTAGATCCACTGTCACTAATCTGTTAAGTTTTTTGCATGATTGTTCTAAAGCCTTAGAGAATAAGGACGAAATGGATTGCATATACACTGACTTGGTTTCCCACCATGTTTCATAAAATGGGTTAATTCATACCTTAGATCAAGGGTTTATCAAGTGAAATTTAGAGGATCGCTATCTGTATCTTTCACAGCTCAGTCTGGAGTTCCCCAAGGAAGTCACCTTGGACCAATTTTATTTATACTTGCCATTAATGATATTAAGGCATGTATAAATCACAGTAATATCCTGATCTATGCTGATGATATGAAAATATATAAATCTATCACTAGTCAGCAAGACAGAATGTTTCTTCAATCTGACATTAATAGCTTCGCCAATTGGTGTGATAAAAACGGTTTATCCCTGAACCCAACTAAATGTCAACATATGACATTCTCTAGAAAGAATATCCCTTCCACCTTTCAATATTCTCTGTCTCAACAAATTCTTTATAATGTTGATAATTTTAAGGATCTTGGGGTTTATTTCGACCCCAAACTGGTTTTTGCTAAGCACATTAATTCTATTATTAATAAATCTAATTCTATGCTGGGCTTCGTAAAAAGGTGGGCCAAAGAATTTAATGACCCTTACGTTTCTATGTCATTGTACAATTGTTTTGTCCGTCCGATTCTAGAGTATGCCTCTAGTTTGGACACCGTTCTACAACATTCATTCAAATCGAATAGAGGCCATTGAACGTAAATTTATTCGATTTGCACTTAGAGGACTTCCATTGGATGATCCATTTAACCTTCTTTCCTACAGCCAACGTATCAAGCTTCTTCAAATGTTACTCCTTTCTCAACGAAGGCTTAATAGCGATATCATTTTTTTACATCAGCTTATATCCGGTCAAATAGATGCACCTGACTTGCTGTCGTCTATTGGCTTTAATTTTCGTGGTGGTGCCCATAATTTACGCAGTGTTGAATTATTGTTTAGCACCCATCATAGAACGAATTATGGGAGGCATGAGCCTATTAGTCGCATGAGTAGGATCTATAATCTAAATGATCATGTGATTGACTTGCATGTTAGTAAAATTAAGCTAAAAAATATTTTGCATAATAATGCTTTAATGTCTTAAATTGTTTGCATTATTTTGTGTCTGTGTTAGTATTTTATAGGTACATAACTATTGTATTTTTAATTGTTTTGTTCTTACTAACCCCTGCACTAAATGATGAGCCTGTGAGAGCACTTTTAGTGCCGGCAATTTCTGCTTGTGATAGTTGCTTGCTTTAAGCACTCCACGACACAGAGCTGATAGTGTATTAAAAAAAAAAAAAAAAAAAAAAAAAGTGTCTCCAATGCATGTTTTGCTAAAAAGAAGATGAGCCTCATTTGGTGCAGGTGTTAGTAAGGACAAAACAATTAAAAATACAATAATTATGTACCTATAAAATACTAACACAAACACAAAATAATGCAAACAATTTAAGAATGATAAGGCCTTGTTCAACCCTTCAGAACAACAACAACCTCAAAATAGTTCCTGAATGCAAGATCTCTCTGAATTTAGTCGGAAGGCTGAATTTACTTAGTCTTGTCTGGGTCCCTTGTCAAAACGGGATCAGAGGAAATAAGATACCCGATTAAATTGCTAGACAGGCTCCGGAGGAAGACTTATCAGGACCTGAGCAGGCGTTATGTTTGCCTAGGTCCTCGGTCAGTTCTTCCATTGACTGTTGGGTTTCATATGAACAAAATCGCAGGTTGCATGACTCTCCAGGGTACAGACAGACTAATCGAATGCTTCCTGGCATCTTTACAAATTCTCCGGCATTCCTGTTGTCTCTCAACAGAAAAGACTGCGACAAATTACAGGGGTTATTTCGGGCTATTACGCTTTTGCCAAGCGTCTGAAGAAGCTAGGCTTAAGCGATACCACCAACTGTGAATCTTGTGGAGAAAGCGATATCACTGCGGAACATTTCCTCTGTGATTGTCCTGCCTTTGCTCGCATCAAGTGGCAGGTATTTGGTGCTGATGTGGTGAGTGTTGTAAACTTAGGGTCCTCATCACCGAAGCGCCTTTTTGTTATGCTTAGAAAAACGAGAGAATTTCATTAAAAGTGGGGTGTCTCCCTGGCAGTACAATGGACCAGTATTGAGGCTGAATGTTCCGGAGTAGAAAGTCCCGCATCCCTTTTTTTTTATTTCGAAGTGACTTTCTGGCCCGGGCGAATTCGCTAAAGCGAAGTTGCATCGTGATTTTGGGCAGTTTCCTTCTGGCAAAAACACCTAAAAACCTTTTTTGGTAAAAGTTGATCTAGGTATTCCTTAGAAAGTATGTGGGCAATGTCTTTCTGTACAATTCGCTCAAACGACGTTGTGTGCCAGGCCCACTTTTTAGGGGCGGTTTGACCAAATTTTAAATGATTGGTCATTTCGTTAGAAAACAATTTTTTACTTTTACTTTTATTTTTTTTTTATTTTTAACAAAACAAAAATTTATTGTATCTCTCCACTGTAAGTGGAAATTTAGTGTTCAAAGTGAGCACATTCGCTACAAGCCAAAATGATCTTCATATAGACCCAGGAAACCAAAAAAAACAGTTTTAAACATAGGGACGGGCTACAGTCCGCTTGGGCGAAATTTTGGATACCCTATTCTTATTCCTATCCCTCATAAGTGGACGTCACAAAAGTCTAAGTATGGTTGAATTGTTAAGAACGCTCTACATATTTTGTTATACTCGTATAACATTTAAAGGATTTTATCAAAAAAAAACGCTCCCTAGCTCAAACTTGGCTGTTTCAATAAAATTGTTTTATTTAATTGTGGGCGTGTCAGTAGGCGGATTTTAAAAAAATTATCACATGAGAATAAAGGGCCCCTAGAGAGTATATACTATAAATTTCAGCTCCCTAGCGCAAACTTTGAATTTTCAACAAAAAAAAAAAAAAAAATGTGGGCGTGTCAGTGGGCGGATTTTGAAAATATTTACACATGAGCATAAAGGGCCCATAGAGAGTATATATTATAAATTTCAGCTCCCTAGCTCAAATTTTCATCCCGAGCAGTTTTAGGAGTCATAGATCATATATTAAAAATTTCAGCTTTCTAGCTCAAAATTCGATTTTTTCCAAAATTTTGTTTTTTTTTTGAGTTTGTGGGCGTGTCTGTGGGCGGATTTCAAAAATTCCTAAACTTGATTATTTCGGGACCCTAGAGAGTATATGTTTAAAATTTCAGCTCTCTAGGTCCAGTTTAAAGGCCTAATTTTTGCCGACAGACGGACGGACGGACGGACGGACGGACCGGACATGGCTAGATCGACATTACTATCGATGCTGATCATAAATATAGTAACTTTTGGGGGTTTACGGGCAATATTAGGGTATGTTACAAACTATGCGTCAACATTAATATACCCTTAGAATAGGGTATAAAAACATGAGAACACTCTGTGCGTCTAAGACAAATTTAATTTATTTCATTGCGTAAGTCCTACTGTACACTTTCTGCTCCACATTTGTATATATGTTTATCGTATTTCTTTTCTTTTCTAATAAACGCTGAAGAAGGCAGCTAACCCTGCCGAAACGTCGAGACGAAAAAAAAACACGAAACTATTCAATTCACCTACAAGTAGGTACAAACTCGATGAGGGAATGACAATGTGCGTGTTTAATTTGCAAGGCAACTGGAAGTCCCTACTAGTTAACCCTGTGTGATTGGATGAATAACTCACGTGAATATCAGCTGTTCACTGTATATGTCTTATTCGAGCAAGTGAAAAAAATCAGCACTTATTCGTCACTCGTCACTTCGTCAGTGAAGTACAGATGTCAAAAACATCTGTCTCGTTTTGTTTCAATGTTCGAAGGCCCTGCACACAAAAGTCTCGTCGTCATTCACACGCATAAAAGGCAATGAACAGAAGTATATCCCTCTATGTATTTTAAAAAAATGACAGCACATAATGTATGCATATGTAAAGGGCTCTACAAATGAGCGCGAATAAATCGATTAGACAAATTGCAAAGAAAACCACTTTTAATGGATTTGTAAAGAGAAACTTGCAAACATTGCAATTCCAAGAGATGGATATGTGACTACTACATCAAAATATATTTGAAAAAACTGGTCAGTACAGTAATTAACCAAATATCGAATTCCAAAATTTTTGCCGCGAACAACAACACCCTTGCCGCGGTTTGTCAAAGATTAGTCACAACCCACAACATTTGGTCCGTTCCGCATACCGACGATTTAAAAAATCGCTCGACCGCAAAACAGATGCTAGACAAAGCGTTCAAATAACTATACTTTATCAAACAAAAATTGTCAGTACAGGCCTTATGGAGGAGCTTTTTTTCTACCAGTAGTGCCTGTAGATACTCTCACGGCACTCAAACGCAAGAATTGCCACTGAAATAAAAACCAAACCACTGTCATACCAAGGAATTGTTGTTGTAATTTTCCTAAAATCCGCATACAACCCACCACAACCAGTCTCCCACTCATTATGAATGGGAATGAGCATGATCGTCTTGTGTTCGCTTGCTATTATCAACCACCAAAATAAGCAGTGTATGTGACTGAAGCACATCAGAAGAGTATTACCATCTCTACAATGAAGCATATCATTAAGGGTTTTTCTATGGATTTTGTCAAAGAACTTTCGGTTTTGGTGCTTTTGAGAACGAATTATTACGTGGGGTGCTGCCATTCGGTTTTAATTTGTTTGTATTTGTATTGTACAGCTGCACAAGTGCAGTTTTTTTTACCATCTGTTTAGGTATATGACATTGCGTCGTGGTTATATAATTTTGTATTCTAATTGCCTGACTGTGTCTACCTTTCACAATATACATATAGCGGAAAAGACTGGGAAATGTTTTTAGAAAATCTTGCTGATTGAGTTTATGTCGCAAACTGTTTAAAAAAAAAAACATAGATACATCCTTTCATCTCATTATGTACCTGTTTGTATGATATCTTTGTTTTTCCGATGAATGACGCCTGTTTTGCCAAAGAATACGGGAATTCCCAAAAGGAAGATCTCAAGGTAGGTAGGGATGTAATCATACAATAGGTTGCTTGGAATCGTTAAACGTTACAAAGTCAAGTATAAAACGTACGTCGTAGGAAATGGCTCAAAATGCGGGACATAAAGTGCTTCACTTGCCGCCTTATCACTGTGACCTTAATCCAATAGAATTGGTTTGGGCTCAAGTGAAAGGTTTTGTAGTAAGCCAAAACAAGTCATTTAAAATGGCTGAAATAAGAGACTTACTAACGACAGCACTTACAAGGGTTGACAAGGAAAAATGGCATCGATTTGTCCAATACCAACAGGTTGTTGAGCCAAATATGTGGGAAATAGACTTTTTTTTTGCAGAGGAAGCAGTTGAAAGGTTAATAATAGACCTAAATAACGAGAGTAGTAGCAGTAATTACTCATCGGATTAGTTGAGTAGTGATATTAGAAATTTATTTTTTTATGTTTTACAATATTTATAATGAATAAATTGGATTTCTGATATATTTTTCGTTTTGATTTTTTTTTTGTGTCACGAAATTTATATATTTTGTTGGTCTACTGGAGATACCCTTAAAAAACGCGCCTATTATTATCTTACCAGAAAAGGACAACGATAAACGGAATTTATTTCGTTCCGCAATATTTTTATTTTAAATTGGAAGATGGCAACCCTTATAGAATTGCTCTCTGAGTTATGGCGAATTATCATACACACTATGGCAACCCTGTGAGAGCTTTAAAGAGGGACGGATTTATGTAAGTCATTGCATAATTGAGAGACAAACATGCTATCTTGCCTGTACTGACAATTTTTGTTGGATAAAGTATAGTCGTCATCTTGCAGGCGACTTGTGTTGCCTTGGAACTTGAACTTGCAGAATGTTGAATTGAAATTGAAAGAATTGTTGCAAATGGATGGAGATACCTCCCATAGAATATTATATTTAATTTTGTTTGGGAACAAAATCATGAAAAAGTTCTTATCCTACTTCATTTACAAATTTGCAAGTGCAACAATAAATGAACAAAATACGAGTAGACCTATTAATAGTTCCACAACAACAACAAAATTGTTCACCTCACATTATTTGTCTCTAAAGATTATAAAAAATGTCTGCCACTGTCCAAATCTTTATGCACATCGCTTGAAATTATAAAAAGTTTAACTGGGATGACGCGACGGATCAAAATCTCGGTATTTTTATGATTAAGGCTATCTATTTCATTGAATAAGTAATGACCATCAAGGCATAGCGGCGGATAGTGAGAGAGACAGAGGTATTGCGGAACTGAAACAGATAGAGCCCAACAAATATTTCTTCACGTGCGGTAAAGATTTGGTTTATTATTTTAATTAAACAGTGCGGGTGGCGATGTTGTAGAGTTGGTCTGATAGCTAGTGCCGCGTGCGGTTCAGGATTCGAAAACAAATGCTTGCGATCATAGATCCCAGTTATTTGAACTTTTCACACTTGGGGATCACTCTTCCGTTCATTTAAATGTCTTGAACAGGTCGGAGTGAATCAGAGAACTAATACGATACCCATTCCCCTGCAATAGTCGCGGGTGGCAAAAGTGCAGTGGTAGTGTCTTCACTTGCTGATGGAAGCTTGCGTGTTCAAATCTCGGCCATGTCCATGAAGCAAAAACGCTTGCTCATATGTTCACTTTTAATTATTGTATAATTTCTGCTTATTAAACTTGAAAACAGAACTTCAACATAATGCTACCTAAGTTATTTAGACGCCGCGCCACCCGTGGAGAAAAAACCCTACCCAATGCACAAACCTATCTCCCCTATCGTCCTACTTCTTCCTTGTTGTACCACCTAACAGTGGTGGCTTATTGGGAGGGGTGGGGGGGGGGGGGTCAACAGGCCCTCCCAGGACGGTGCGTTACTCTAGCTAACAACTCCTTAGTTTATAAGTTAGATTAAGTTGGCTACGGCGTTTCTGAGAGAGGCCGAGCTCACCAATTTGTGGTACTGCTTCCGGAAGGTGATTGACGCTGTAGGGCTTCAGTCGTCTCACGGCGGCGCGTTTGCACGTTGACGACTACCAGGCGCTCAGAAAGCAATTGGGATTTTGATCAATTGTTGCGTAAGGCAACGATATCTAATAATGAATAAAAAAGGGTAATGAAACTATAAGGGTACCTACTACTGTATCAATTACAGAAAAGAAACCAGTTTACGCCCGCTAGTTATAAACAAAAAACTTACATCAATTGCTCGTTGAAGGGACATTTGATGCTCCCTAATGATGGCTTCATCATCAGCAAAGAATGAACCATACCTAAATAGTACAAAATGTGTGCCAAAATTTTGTTGCAGTTGTTATTTGCGACTGTGAGCAAGTATGTATTTTTCAAACGCCAAGGAAAATAATAAAATATTGCTGTAAAGCGAAGATTATGTTGTTTATTTTTGTCCATCTAACGGAATTAAGTAAAATAATATACTTGACGGCGTCCGGTCAGGGGAGTGTCAGCCTTAGAGAACGATAAATGTGTGCAATCTTCTACATTAAACATATAAAGAAAAATGTGTCCGCCTAAGCTATCTTTCCGCCTTAGAGACCTGTCCGCAATGGTAGACTCCACTGTAATTACACTCATATAAAGTAGACTTTTGATAACGTGAACAATAACAAATTTAAAAAAAAAATAAATTTCTAATGCAATCTACTACATAAAACATATATAGAAAAATTTGTTCGTCTAAAGTATCTTTCCGCTTTAGAGACCTGGCCGCAACTCCACTGTAATTACACTCATATACAGTAGAATTTCGATAACGTGAACAATAACAAATTTAAAAAAAATGTACTTCATGACTGTCTATTTAGTTAATTTTTTTTAATCTTTAACATAAAGTTATTGCATACTGCATAGATACATAAATATAAAGTTTGGGTTTAAAATATATCTGCAC
Source organism: Portevinia maculata (assembly GCA_949715645.1). Classification (NCBI taxonomy): domain Eukaryota; kingdom Metazoa; phylum Arthropoda; class Insecta; order Diptera; family Syrphidae; genus Portevinia; species Portevinia maculata. Next base: position 394,606,131 of record OX454525.1, on the reverse strand, counting down.
TATGCGTTAACCATACGAAATTTAGTTAAAAAATTTATTCATCTGTGTTTGTATCTTAATGTCTTTTTTGCTAACAATCTCACAACGCAACGTCGTATTTTTTGGCCCACCATGTTACGCTGGATTGTTTTTTTTAGGACATGTTGACGAACGTATAAGCTAAAAAGCATGCTTTAAAGTATTGATAGGCAACACAAACAAAGAAAAACCGCAAAAAACCGAGCAGACAAGGAAATCAGTGCCAAACAACTAGGAACAGACCAAAACGATAAGAAATGACTTGCAACAAACTGAAAACTGTACAAGACGAGATGTTTTAGCAAGAAAAACAAATTTTACTGTTCAAATTTGGTGCGAAAATCGTTGTTCACGTTTTAGAGTATTCTTGAGTTGTTCATGTTTTATAGATGTAAATGTTAAAAAAAATCTGTTCAAGTTATCCGGTGTTCACTTTGACCAGTGTTCACGTTAACAAGAGTCTACTGTATATGAGAAATGTAAACATTCATGCTTATTCTGAGATTCGAATGAATAGTCAATTCGTTCGAATAGAACCTGTTCTCCTCGAATAAACTTTCTTTTCGAGCGAATCTCAAAATACAGATTCTTCAAATTCGACAAACTTTCTACTGAAATGAAATGCCAAAACATGCATTATTGATCAAATTGCCTATCCGTACGAGTATGTTTATCCCTCAATCTGTATGGTAGGTATATTGCAATACCCTTTATACATAAATAAATCAATGCAATAAATCAAAATATTAGTTATCAACCACTTAAATGATTTATTAGAGTGCGATTGCTATCTCGCAATCAGAAGCATCCTGCGGATTTTATGATAGTCGGGAAAAAACTTTATAAATCCGAACATAATTCTCACAAGAACATCTAAATAAACAAGTTGAAAGTTTATATAAAATTCAGTTGCAAAAAAAAAATACAAAGTAAATACTTTCACAAGCAAAAAGTTATATTCCCACATCTCTAAACAATTGAATCGGAAAATGTTCAAACGGCTTTTTTATTGAATATTTGTAGTTCCACTGAAAAGTAACTTACACCTTGAACATTTTATCGGAAAATACACCCATTTAGACACACATACTCGAAAGTAACCATATTCGCCCATCACCGTTTGACCACCATTGACGTACCCTCCAGCAGCTAAGTAAGGCTAGCACCAGGTGTGCTCGTGATGGCCTACATTTCTGTAGCTGCACGATGTGGATGGGGAAGTGGAAGCCGGCACATGTTCGGGGGATTAGAAATTCTCATAAAATTACACAATTTTCATGCAAATTTGATTTGATTTCATTTATAGGACGAGCAATGAGTTAGACCGTATGGATAAGAGAAAATTAGAAAAAAACTACTAGGACGCTTACGCTATGCAACAGCAGCAGCAGTGGAATTCTCTCTACTGAATTATTTTGTAGAACCGAAATGCGAGGGAGTTCTTCACCGATCCATAAAAAGGATATTTCTCGGTTTGACAGAATACCGGAAATTTGATGGTATTGTATGCAAACTCAATTTCATTATAATAGTAGTCATTTTACATGAAAACTGAATTCAATGTCATGGGCATGTCCACATCCTGCGTTTGGTGCACACCCACAGACAGTTCTACGCAATACGCACGCTTACACATAATGCATCAGTCATTGGTGAGGCGACCGAGTCTGTAATAGGTAAACGGTTGGGTCTGTGGCGTGTTCTTGCCTAATAAGCAATTCTATTTGGACCTGAGTCCCCCTTAATTGCTTTCAATTGAGTATTCCACAAACAAGCGTAAGTGATCTGTGCTGTTTGCTGGGCACCAGAAAAGTACTTTCTATCTTAAATGCTTTTGTAATATGAATGAATTGTCCAGCGATATGGATACGAATATACGTAAGCTGATGTAATTTGTTGTTGGTGTCCGTGAACCCTTCAAATATGAAAAACTTGAAATTGAATTAAATAGATTTTTGTTTAAAATCGGTTTTCCCAACGTTCTGCGCCAGGAAGGGTGGAAATGAAATTGAGCTCATCGAGTAAACCGAGGGGTACGTCATAACGTACCAATTAATTTTGCCAGTACTGCCTCGCATGGTAGAAATGTCTTCACCCTACCGTAGTCATGCTTTTTTGTCCTCTTCAGCTTGTGCTTCACAAGTTTCTCTGTAGTGGAATCTATTTGTTTTCTGTAATCGATTTTTTTCTACTGAAAAAAATTCTTTTTGGTTCTACTTTTTCCATGAGAAGCATTCTATGGTTTCCGAGAAAGGTTAAATGAGCGGGAAGAGATAGCAGTGTTTATCTTTATCGTACGTTACACGACGGACATTTTTCTTTCAAAACGATAGTTTTTCCGAAAGATGAAATGCAAAGATTTGACTAATTGCCATGTATTTGCTAAGCAATCCTCAAAGGTATAACTTGGTTTTTGGGAAATTTGACAATAAGAGGGGTCCAGTTGTTATGGCATACTGCCAACTGGTGGCAGTATTATTCGTATTGGTATTGAAAAGGCCTATCTCCGGGATGGACCATGGTCTTAATAAACAGTCCCCTCCAGCCAGCTCGGTCACTAGTTAACCGCATCCAGTTATGCACGCAAAATCGGATCACTTGTGTGCGCCACATAAGATGAATCTTTTTTTGCATCATTGTCTCTGAGAGGTGAGCTCAATGGCTTGGTGGGCTGGTGCATTATTGTCTATTCAAATTTGCCAGCTATATCAGCCGGACTGAATATCTTCCGAAGAATCTTTGACTCAAAAACATCCCAAGAGGTTTTCGTTGGATCTAGAAAAAGTCCCCGCGTTGTGTACCGTACCGCAGGACCGGGGTGATTAGGGTCTTGTACAATATCTCTCTGCTTCTTTCAGAAAACGCATTACTTCAATGATGTCTTCTTAGCTTGAAGAAACAGCTATCAGCACAAGTGATTCAAGGAGGTTTTGTCTGGGAGTCGAAGAAGATATTAGCTGGAACATTATTGCTCATTTGCTCAATGTGGTCGACTCAATGTAGTCGGCGTGAATTAGCTTTTTGGGCTACATCCACATCTTGGTACAGCTCATAGAGATCGCGTTGTATTTTCCTCTCCATTCCAGGACCAAATATACGACGAAAGATTTTTCTTTCGAAAGATCCCAATGTTCTCTCCCCTTTCCTACTTATTGTGCAGCACACGGCGCTATAAATCAGAGCTGGAATATGGTTTAAGAGAGCACGCATTTCGTTTTTAGAGTAGGGAGTTTCGAACCCATTTGTTTAGTCAAACCAAGGAAGCAGCGGTTGTCTTAGGTAACTTTCCGTCGGATCTACTCTAAGGTGTCATTCGTGGAGTTAATGTTTTCCCTAGTAGATGAACCCCTTTACTACCATGCATTTATTGCTATCAACAGTTGATGTCTTATCCTTGTATTTACGCTGTTTGTTTGATTGTTGAAAGCATTTCCCCTGTCCTTCAATTGCCGTAAAAGCTGAGGTCGATATCGTTCGCATACCAAAGTAGCTGTACCGATTAATTAAAGATAGTTCCTTTCATGTTGTGACCTGCCCTGTGCATTATTTTCTCCAGAACAATATTGAAGAATTTTAAAATTTTTTTTTTCAGTTTCTCAATATAGTTTTAGAACAGGTAGATCCACTGAAGATGCTATTTTGAAGGCACGTTGCGATTTATTTAATGCAGTTAATGAAATTCAATCAACTATGGCTCTTTTCATTGACATGACCAAAGCATTCGATATGGTAGATCTGCAAATGTTATTGGGTAAGCTGTACAAAGCTGGCTTTAGAGAGATGGCATATGAATGACTTAAATCATATTTGTTGGAAAGGGAGCAAAGGGTGTCAATCAGTGGTTTTTACAACGATCCCTACACATACATATTAGGCCTTAACGGTCCAAACAGGGCCCTAACCTAACTTCTCCTACCACTTTCATGCGAAGTGGAGCGGACCTACAGTTTTACGCCGAATCCGAACGGCAAATTTGAGAAGCTTTCTCATGACAAGTTGATACTCTTGGATGTTTGTCAGACGTTCGCAAGAGGTGCGCAACGATCCACCTAAGCTTAAAAATGGCGTTCCACCAGGATCCGTGCTAGGTCCTATACTGTTCCTTATCTACATTAACTCTCTTTTCTTTCAAAACTTTTATGGCAATCGCAGTGCATTTGCAAACGACATCGCTTTCACGTAAACTGATCTATTGCTTCATGAATACGTTGATCAGTCTGGTTTAACGTCCACAAATTCATTATCAGTGAAAAAACGAAACTAATGTACTTTAATCTATTACATAAAAATTTGTGTTAATTTTTTACTCCTCCCTGTGTCAAAAGTTTTGCTTATCACTACATTTTTTTTTTTTTTTTTTTGTATTTAAAAAAAGGAAGTCCAAATCCCAGAGCACTCAGACTCGGTAACGGTCCACTGTACTACCAGGCAGAAATCCTCCTTTTGGTGTAGAGGCATATGATTGGGTGGCGTATGTTGTTGTTCCCCATGGGGATTGAACCTGCACCGCACGGGTCACAAGCCAACACACTAACCTCTACACCGTCGCCACCCTTTATCACTACATACCTGTGGGAGACACAATTTCAATGTTAATAATCACTGTTCAAACAGTTGCTTCAAAGTTGAATCAGTTGATTCATTCAAATATCTCGGTGTATACATAGACAACAAACTAAATTGGAAGGTTCACGTCAAATACTTAAAATCGTAAATGTCACTGATAACTCGCAAAATGTATCTTTTAAAACCATACTGCTCGCAAAGAGTTCTTTTAATGCTCTATTATGGATTAGTTCAGTCGAAACTTCAATATGGAATCGTTAACTGGGGAGGTACATAATTTAAATACTTCAAGGTCAATAATGATTTCCCAAAAACATATTATTCGAATTATGGGTCTTACCCGTTATACGGAAAGTTGGCCTCTCTTTATTAACCTTGGAATTTTTCCACTGAGAAATCTCTATGTGTTCAAGGTACTAAAAGAGTTCTTCAAAGGAAGTGGTAATGATCCTTCTATAAATTCTTCTTTATATATATCCTTATGTATTAATAACCTGTCAGCTGTCGCGTAGAATTTTTAATAAACTTCCCTTATCCATACGTTCCAATCTCAATTCCCATTTATTTTTGAATTCTCTTAAAGACTGACTTTTTACTGTGAGCTCTTATAACTTGGAACTACTCATGAAAGTAACAACTTAATAAATAAGCAAAAAGATTCTTCTCTGACTTTTATTTCAATCAAATAGCTTTTTCTCGATTTCAGTTCTTAGCATAGGAAAAGCTGATGGTACCCCAAGTCAGTTATTCCTTACATACAAAATGTAATCTTGCGATCATTCAACACTAACTTTAAAGTTTAAGAATGATAATGAATTTATTATAATCACTTTATATTTCTTAATCAGCAGTCTTATTGTAACCTAGTTATAGTGATAATTAATAATGAATTAAATTAATTAATTAGTTAAGTCACATGACAGGGTATTTACCTTCCAAAACCATAGAGTGTCACCATGTCTTAAACCTTTTTCGACATCAAATCAATTATTATTAAGTTTTCAGTTATTTATAAATATATAATATTTTCTCATTTATTTCTGACTAAAATATGACGTTCTTAACGCACATTCATTCACCATTTTTGGCAGGAGAAGTATTAATGTCGTAAGTGCTGATATATCGCCCCGTTGTCACTTGGGTAGCTGCCAGAGGAAGGGGAATCGAATCTAGAGCTCTAATAACTTCCCCTTCGGCTACGAACCACAACCACTGGTGAGCATTAACAATCGTGTTCTCGCACTGTTTGATTGTGAAGTTCAGTGATTGCTTATATACAATTAATAAAATAAAATCTTGAGAGTCAAAGAAGAGTGTTAAATAAAAATCCCTTTCATTCAATTTCAATTTCAATTTGAATTTATTATTAACAAAGAGGCTTGTACATTAAGATTTGTATCTTTTATAGTACTTAGTGCTTTACGGTCATAGAGATTTTGACAACTACTTAAAACTAAAAACAATATAACATAACCTGCAACGAAAGAAATAGATAGCTATCTAATAGAAGGGAATAGGTATAAATAGAAAAAGAAATGCGGTGAAATGGAAGAGATCGGCAAAAGAAATTTTTTGACGTCATGAGGTTGTGGAGAAGTAGAGAAGGATTGCATTTTTAAAGTTAGAAGTACTACAGATTGTCTTTATTCGTGAGGGCAATGAGTTCCGTAATTTAACAGTGTGAATAAAAAACAAACGAGACCAGTTTAAATAACGGTAGTAAGGTAGATTTAGGTTAAAAGTCCTTTCAGAGCGCGAAAAATTAAGTTTATTGAATAAATACGAAGGTGATTGATTTTTATGATTTTATGTAAGAATACACAGTTTCTCGCATTGATGTATTGTTGAAGAGTGCAACCAGGTAGGCTTCTGGAGTGTTTGGAAATATGATCGTATCTACGAATGCCATAGATGTATCGCACAACATCATTGAAGGCTACTTGAAGCTTCCTCTGGGATAAAGAGTCGAGGGAGCAATAAACCACCAACCAGCGTATGTTATCATGGGCAAAATTAAGGTTAAGATCAGCCTTCGTCGAACTCCGGTCGGTGTGAAGCTAGCACTAAGCCAAAGCTTGCGAAGACATCCGTAGATACGTCCAATCACGAAATTGGTGTGATTGTATCCGCATAAACTTTAATTGATTACATAGCCCAGACTAGTAGCTGTTACTGGTCTTGTTACTTGTTCCGAGTGCCTGTAGGGTGTTGAAGCAGTACATGACTGATTTGGAGTCAATGGTATGCGAGCTAAGGGCGTTTATAGCTGCTTGACTATCCGTGAATATATGGATGGTTGTACCTTTTATACCAGATAAATTTATGTGGCCAGCACTTTCTTGAATGGCGTGGAGCTCTGCTTGAAATACCCTGGGACTTTTTCCAATGGGTTTCGTGGTTTCGTGAAGCGTTTGTTTGGTCCGTATATTTCCGCTCCTACCCCCGCTTCCATTTTATACCATTTTATGCCGTTGTGGCTGTTAGGTGGGTTATTACTAGCCCATGCTTCTCTCTTGGGGATCTCCGTGGAGAACCGTTTATTGAAGCATAGTGTTTTATGAATGCGGTCTGTGACCGCGCAGTTCATGTTGAGTTCTGGCAGTTCATCGAGAAGGGTCCTAAGTTCCGGATGATCGTTAAGGCTTATCTCGTTTAACTGCATTTGACTTATTGCACTGCGGATCGTCACTTTTTGAATGTATATGTGGAGAGGTGTAATTCCTGTTATTGCCTCTATGGCAGCCGTTGGACAGGTTCGCATGGCTCCGGAGATACCAAGGCACACAAGCCGTTGTACCTTTTTGAGCTTCTCTATTGCGAGCTTTTGTATTTTGTCTACCATACAATGGAGGCGTATGTTATAATGGGTCTATGGTGGGTTCCGGGTAATGTCGGGGTGGAAGGTAACGAAAAGGCCGACAAACTGGCCAGAAAGCTTCGGAAACACCCTTCATAGGTCCCGAACCCTTCTGCTGCAATACAAATCTGGGAACATAGAAAATGTATCCATCTTTGGAAAAGCATCCCAGGTTTAAGACAGACCAAACGAGCTATTCGGCCTTACAATCAAAATGCCAGCAAATGCCTAAGCCTAAGAAGGCATGATATCAAAAACTTAGTAGGTTTCCTTACTGGCCACCATAACTGACTATTATTACTGGCCACCATGGTTTAAGATATCATCTACACAAAATGAAAATAGTAGACTCTCCTGAATGCCGACTCTGCCTTGAAGAGGACGAGTCAGCTGAACACATTTTATGTGAATGTCCGGCCCTAAACGGAATTAGAAAGAAGATCTTTTTCAGGGAACAAATGTGCCCCTAGGACATAAAGAATTCTTATACTGGTAAAATTGTCCGCTTTACACGGAAAGTGGAAATTCTACTAGTTTAAATTTTTCGGGCCCATACGGCACAAAAGATCTTTTTAGGTCGAAGTGTCCCCTATTTAATCGCCTTGGCGAGCCATAATTCTTAAAAAAAAAGAAAAACTATCTGTTACTGCAGAATTCAGCTTACAGTTCCAGAGCCATAAATCAGGTAAATTATTGATGGCAATGGTCTTATTAGAGATCGGAATGAACTGCGATTTAGCTGCATTGAGTGATAGACCATTCACCTCAGCCCAATTGTGAATTTTCTCTAGATCCTCATTCAGTCGGCAACCAAGTTCGTTTATATTCATTCATCTGCATAAATTCATTCGCGCAGAAGAGGAACAACTAAGGAAACCCAATGGATTAAAGTTGTAATTTATTAAAATTAACCCTATGTATGTTTAACATGGGTGTTTGATTAATTGTGAAATTCTGACGGGCACAGGGCCTTAATCTCTATTCTTGCACCAGTTGAATGTGTGGTTCATTTTCCAAATTTGGGGCATCTATCAAGTGGAGACGACTGTCTGTCTGAGCTCTATGATAAACCTGCTTCTGTCATCCTCTAGCGGCGTATGGTAGAGAACTAGAGAGGGATAGAACTATGCAGGAACTCTTAATGGTTCAACCGCTCGAGAAACACAACGAAAGCAGTAGGTATGGTAGGGCGAGGTACGAAGAGCGATGTAGGAAACAACGTTTTGTTCATTTCAATTCGATTCAATTAATTTTCAATCGTAGTACAAATAACACTCAAACTAAGAGCACAAAAACAGTTTATTTTTCCTGAACCATTATCCTCGAACGCCGATAGTAATTTTTGAGATCACCTGTTTAAAGGCGCTCATACTTCATGCGAACTATTTTTTTGCCTTGATCGAGTGACTGTAAATGAAATATTTCATTTGCTGGAAAGAACGTTTACTCGACCTTTAATCCGCTGATAACATACGAAAGCGACTTGTTTGAAATCCGATAGAGGCCACGGAAACATGTTTTGCATAAGTATTCGCGAATTTAATACATCTTTGAAGTGACATTAAAACACACAACTAACATAACTAAGAACACTAACTGAATATTTGCAACCAAACAAAATATTAGGCTAGAAAACAAGATATATTGTAGTTATATTTGAAAGTGCAAAGATTGTTTACGAAATGGTTTTAAAGCTAAGTAAATTACATTTTTTCATTCATTCATTCATAGCAAGTCATCTACCGCTGCTGCTACACTACAGCAGCCTTGTTTGATTTCAGTTTGGATATCGCCATTCTCAGTTCGTGTTAGTCGGGTGGACGGAAGTGTGGACTATAATCGCTCAGGTTGAATGGATCATTATGCCTAACAACGGGTTAATAGCTGTCTCCGCCGCTTAACAGTCTATAGAAGTAGGAATAGCCTTAATACTTACTCATTACCTTTATGAAAACCAAGGGTAGATCCCGTTAACGAACGATTGAAAATTAAGTGCAATAAGTGCATTGCACGCGATGCATATTTAGGAAATATGACCCAATTTCCACCCATTGACAGTTGCATAACAAAAACCCTAAACTATCCACACGAGCACAACGCAAGCTATAAACGAGCCGGCCGTTGTTGAGGGAGGTTTAATTTAATGAGAATGCTGTATACAAATTTATTTGTTGTATCATGCAAATGGATTCGCTTACAATGATATAACTTAACTATTGCTATGGTGAAAAATGATTTGCAGTAGATGCAATTTATTTGTCATTGGATGCTTTCCTGATAAAATCAGGAAGTCGGCTTTTAATTTATTGTATTTGAGAACGCATACTTGCTGTTTGTTGTGGCTAAGAGTATGGTTTACTAATTACCTAGCATTGGGAGTCTGCATTGCGATTTCACGTGAAACTTCGATAATTTTGAAACGTAGTATTCATGTTTATAGTGCGTGCTTAAATGATTTTCAGTTGGTTGTATCTTGTACAACTTGTATGTGTACTGTGAACATATCAGAATGGAACGATTTGCAAAAAAAGGTTTAGCGGAGCTAGAAAACACATAGTGACGTATCGACTTGTGGAAATAACGCAACTTTTGTCACGCCATTTATGAGGGATAGGAATAAGAATAGCGTATCCAAAAGTTCGCCCAAGCGGACTGTACCCCGTCTCTATGTTTTTTTTTTAGTTTGACATTTGTGTCGACAATTTATTCCTTAATTTATTTTTGACAGTGCTCATCATTGGTACTAAATATGGTGCCGTTAAATAACCCCCAGGTCCAGCGGTGATTTTTGATGACATATCTAACCGAAAAGTGGAAACAATCTCTTCACCAAGGTGGTGAATGTAAGATCGTTGCGCTTGATATTTCAAAGGAATTTGACAGAGTTTGGCATCAAGCTTTCTTGTCGAAAATGCGTGCATTTGGAATCGATTATAATCTTCTTCAATGATTAGAAATTACCTTTCGGACCGTTCAATTCAAGTTGTCTTGGACGGTTTCAAGTCTGCAACTCACCAAATAAATGCTGGAGTTCCCCAAGGCTCCGTCCTGTCCCCGACTCAATCATTTTTATAAATGATCTCCTGTCTGTTACTTCTAATCCAATTCATTCCTTTGCTGATGACAGTACCCTCAGCTTTTCATACTCGTTTCTTGGGTCACGTCCCACTTCTTCGGGTGTGAAACTGGAACGGCAACGTATGTTAAGCTCATTAAATTCCGATCTTAACAGCATAACTCAGTGGGGTAAAACCCATAAAGTGGAATTTAATGCTTCCAAAACACAATGCTGTCTCCTGTAATTAAATCAAAACCCACACACACTGCCATTATCTATGAATGGCACTTGCATCGCTGAAACCGAAAGACTTTCCAATCTCGGTATGTATGTTAATGACAACCTTCGTTGGAATGACCACATATTCGATGTCGCCAAGAACGCCGCGAAATGTCTAGGCTTCCTTAAGCGTTGTAAGGAATATTTCACCCCTTCTGATCTTTGGCTACAATTTAAAAGGCGTTTATTCGCCCGAAACGCGAGTGCAACGCTCATATCTGGTCTGGTGCACCAAAAACTTATTTGGATCCAAAAACGCGCGATAAAACTCATAGGCGACTGAGACATCGCGAGATCGATTGACTCACTTAGTCATCGTCGCAATGTCTCCTGTCTTTCGTTATTTTATTTGTTTTTTTGAGTTTGTGGGCGTGTCTGTGTGCGGATTTCAAAACTTGATTATTTCGGGACCCTAGAGAGTATATGGTTAAAGTTTCAGCTCTCTAGGCCCAGTTTAAAGGCCTAATTTTTTCCAACGAACGGACGGACGGACAGACGGACATGGCTATATCGACATTCCTATCGATGCTGAGCATAAATATAGTAACTTTTAGGTGTCTACCGGCAATAATAAGGTATGTTACAAACTATGCGTCAAAATTAATATACCCTTAGAATAGGGTATAAAAAAAAGTAGTTTCTTGATTTAATTTAATGAAATTTTTTGTAAATCCTAGTGGCGCATTTTTTATATGCTTTTAAAGTAGTTCGTTGTTTGATCTTGAGAAGTACCAGTGGTCGTTTCTTATTTACCCTTTAATTAAATGACTTACTGTTGGGAAAATATGCTAGTAAAAGTTTCTGGGTATACAATTTCCAATAGGTATAAAGACTGAAAATCGATTGCAAAATGCATGGCCTCATCCTTGTGATCGCCAGTGTATAGTGACAGTCACCAAAATAGCAACCATGGCCAGAACGATAGCTGAAAAGCTACCAGGCAATCGCAATCGAAGAAAGATTGAGACGATATTTTTTTTTAGCTTTTCGTAAAGAAAACACCGAATTGCCAAGTCGAACCAATATAGTCAGACGACAGTGATTTTATGTCGGAACGCAGGCTCTTCAGAAAAGCCTTGGAAATCTGATCGGACAACCGCCGTCCCTACTAGCTGTAAAATTTGCATCATGTATACTATAATTGGTGGTGCAAAAGGCATCATCCTTACGGTTATAATCTTTGCAAATGCCGGCGAATGTCAATTGTACTTTCCATTTGCAAAGTAAACAGATACAAAATACACGTTAACTAGACATAAATCACTATACTCCTAAAGAAGATTTTTTTGCGAAAAATTTGTCGGTGGTGTTTGCGCTGTATATGGCATCTGTGGCTAAAGACGTCGCAGAGGACTTCGGGGTATTGACCAGACGATGTGCCACGCAGTTGGACATCAATCGGCGGTGCTTACAGAAATTTTTGATGAAAGACTTGAAGACGTTCCCTTACAAAGTGCAGGCAGTGCATCAGCTGTTAGTTGTGGCCTGCCAAGCGCGTGTTACTTATCCTCAAGCCACCCTGAATCTCGTAAACGAGGGAGACAACTTTTCATCAAAAATCATCATGAGCGACGAGACCCATTACCATCTCTCTGGATACATTATGTGAATAAGCAAAATTATTGCTTCTAGGGCACCAAAAATCCACGAATAACCTACGCAGAGCTATTACACCAAAAATAACGCTGGATGCGTCATCGGGTATTATTTTTTCAAAAAATGCCGCACGTAAAACGACAATTGTGGACGGCGAGCGCTGCAGAGCCATGCTCAACGATTTTTTCCAACAAGATCGAGCAACACCGCATCCTGCACGAGTCACAACCGAAATTCGGAGGGCTGCATTTCCGGGTCGCCTACGTTTTGGCGTTTTGCACTGTCCGAAAAAATCGCCTAATAAAACCGTTCCAGACTTCTTTTTTTCGAGGTTTTTTGAAGTTACTCATCTATGTCAACAGGCCTCAGACTCTTGAAGCACTCAAAGAGAATATTCATCAAGTATGCGAGGATCAATTCAGCAGCCGATATCATTTTCGCGACTTAATAGGAATGAACGTCGGTCTCGAAAAAAACATCTTTTGCTAAGTCCGTCTAAATTTAAATGTCTAGCGATTTCCAGAAACCTGTTGGATTTATCTTATTTCCACACTATCATATCAAATAAATCTCCAATCGAGTACGTGCAAACAGCTCGCAACCTTGAAATTACCTTTAATTAGCATTCAACATTGCAAAATCACTATAAATACGATTGTTGAAAAGTCTTATGGTGTTCTTCGGGCATTGTGTACCACACAATTCCTCACGGCATTAGCTACTCGTCTCGCGAAAAATCTCATTATGCCCGTCTATTATTGTTATGATTGTGAAATATATTTAAAATGTAACTTCGCTAGTAAACGGAAGCTTAACTGCGTCTTTAGCTGTATAATTCGCTATGTTTTGGGTTTGCGAAGGTATTACAGGGTTTTTGATTTTTCATCTCGTTTGCATAATATGCCAATCGATAGTCTTCTTCAGTTTCGTCTTCTATGTATCTTTTCTGATGTTTAACTAACCAAAAAACCGCCGTACCTTCACGAACGAATAAGGACTATCTCGTCACTCAACATTAAACTCCGAACGTCAGTTCTTTGTCAACTCTGTCTGTTTGTGGAATAATCTACCGCAACAATTCAAAAGATACAGCGCAATTTAAAAGGGAACTAAAAAGATACTTATCACGCGAATCTCAAACACAATATTTTGTAACATCACTTCCGTATTTTATTCTATTATAATTTTGTTATTGTTATTATTACTATGTAGCTTCCATTATAAGTTTCTACTCCAGCTAAGTAATAACTTAAAAGATATTATATCTTCCTTTGTATTTATAAGCTTTCAATCAAATTAATAAAATACAAAAAATACAATAAAGAGAACCTTCAACTCTCAGCCACAAGGGTCGAGTCGACATTTGAGATTGGAGCTTTGTTTTAAAGATCAAGAAGTCACTAATGCCAGGGCTTTTGTTTTGAGAAATTGGAAGCAGTCTGCATCAGGCAGGAGCGGGTCGGGAGCCCATTAACAACGTGAAATATATTTATCGCACCTTACGGACCAACAACTCCGAAAGGCATATACATAACACCCCAAACAAACTTTTAAACAAAGGCAATTGAAATTTCCCTTTTTCTTAGTTCATACTTTTATAAACCCTCAAGTTTTGTTACTTGTAAGTTTCCTATCGACAGATAGTCGTCTTTTGTTATTCGAACGGTTCATGAAGGTTATTACCGTGTCTCTTATATGTCATTGCCAATTGAATAAATTAGCAAATAGATTATTGGCGAGGTTTTCCAGCAACCACGCCAATAATCCGTGTTTCTTTTGCTTGTATACATTTTATAAGAAAAAGGAAATTTCAAAAGGTTAGTGGATAAGGAGCTCAATACAAGAAATCGACGGTAGTCCCATTATAAATGCAGCTGAAATGGTATTCACTTTGAAATGGTTTCAGATTTGGGGCAATAATTTGCTGTAGAATATTGCAGAGGTTAACAAAGCATTGACAGATACATCATGTTGCCAGATTACTAAAATGTATATATGTATATTTATATATATATAAAGAAAACTACTTACTCGCTTTCATTATTCTCGAATACCAGCTCTCCCTGCAGCGGCTCGTAATCCTTTCCCGCTTTCGCTGTACCGTCCTCAGTCCAGTATGGTACCACCACCTTGCCACGGGCACCCGAATATCTTTGCACTTTTAATTCGTACGACCCAATCGATTCGACAATCTCGTGATCCTTGGTCGAGAATGCAAATATACCACAATGATCGTCATCGAGGATCATTACCGTTGCCACCTTAGGTGTCACCAAAATCGCCGGTTCTGACGGATTATTGAGACGCACATAGAAATGCTCATCCTGTTCGAATACCTCATCGTCTATCACCTCGATCTTGAAACGTTGCTCATCCACGCCTGGTGGAAAATTCAAAACTCCCTTCTTTCCTATATAATCCGATCCAGCTTCAGCGGAACCGTCCTCTGTTTCGTACTCAACCGTCATGTGCGTTGAGATGTCTCCACGCCGCGCGACCCGAACTTCGAACGAGCCACAACTTTCCATAACTGTATAGTGACCTGGTTCGAAGAAAAACTTGCAAATGGTATCATCATCACTGTCGTGCACATCGACTTTTTGCAGCTCGGCCTTGACCTCGCTTAAATCACTTTGCGCGCGTTCTTGAATCTTTTTTACAATATTCCCACTGCCCATCATTTTTCTAGTTGCCTGCACCCGATAGAAGGCCCTTGTCTTGGGACCCTTATTTATGAGCTGTTCCTGGGCCATCAGTTCTAATTGCTCCAGATCACTTTGTGGGTACTTCTTGCGCAGATCTCTAAGCGTTGAAATGTATTCACGTCGCGCCTCCTCAAAATCCTTCATTTCCTCGCTGACCGCACCACCGTTTTCCTCTAACGACTTGATTTCATGTTCGCGGTTATTCATCTCCAGGACAGCATCGCCCTCAGCGCTGACAATAACGCCGCGTTTATTCATTCTATAGTTTTTGTCTAAATACTTGTAGATCAGCATACGTCTGTCGGCGATGTAGGCGGTGAGCACTGTGGCAGGGAAGAACATAAACGTCAACAGACCTTCCCACACCTCAACGCGTCCTGGTGAGATTCGCGACAGTATTAAGTACAACCATATGTAAGCAAAAACCGACCAAGTAGCCGTAACAAAGAACACACGCAAATGCTTGATCTTTCGGACCTCTCCTTTCGGAATCACGACAACGCACAGTGCTATGATTACAAACAAGTTATAGGCGGCAGATCCAACAATAGTACCAGGCCCTAAGTCACCGGCTTCAAAATTCTTCGCAAACATCTCAATGACCGACAGCAGGATCTCGGGGGCGCTCGATCCCAGGGCCATTAGGGTTAGATTGGCAACTGTCTCGTTCCATACGCGCACAACAACGATTTGCGTTTCACCGTTCGGCTTTTTAATGACAACCTCCTTTTCCTTGGACGTGATCACTTCAATCGCTGCCATAAAGCGATCGGAGACAATTGAAACTCCGATAAAAAGATAAACAAGAGCAATGAAATAAACTAGACCTCTGGAGAACCGCTCTCCGAATGTCAGATTATCCTGTGGCTGCCATACACCTAGCATTAGGCCATCTTGGCATTTGATTACACCTTCCGACTCATGGCGTTCGGCTATGGTTGTGTTTAGCGTTGATTCTGTGGATGGCTCCTCCGACTGACAGTAACCTTGCGGCGTTTGAACGAGCAATATGATCGCAACTATGCCCATCGCCAGTGCTGTTGATGAGAAGGTGATTTTGTTCAGTTTTCTACCCAATTTACGGTATATTGATCCCATTTTGGTGGTGTCGGTGCTGTCAGAGCTGACAGGCTTCGTTGATATTTGCTGCATTGTCATTTTGTTGTCCTAATTAATATAGCTACTTTGTAATGGCATTGATGACATTCAGTCAGTTAGTTGTTTTTCGGTGTTTATCTTTTCTTTTTTTCTTTTTATTTAGTTCTAATCTAAGGACAAACAAATAGACGCAGTTGTGTAGATGACAATTATTACTTTCGTTAAGATCTTTAATCTGTTTGCTGTCTCATCGTTGTTGCAAAAATTTAAAACCGAAAATGTTTAGGTACTGTAAGTTGTGACTTAAATTTACCGAAAATAATTTACAAATCTGAAAGAAACAAAAGGAAGACATTTGAGAACATTTTTAAAATTCCTCTTTCAAAAGAGAGACATCTCAAAAATGCATAACAAATGGCACACAATATCCGATCAAGCGAAAAATAATGCAACAAAATAATCCCGACTTGTTTTCGCATTAAATCAGGTAAAACACCGTTTAATTTGGTTGCGATGCAAGGCCGAGTATCCGTATTTTTAGTTTAGTGCAGCACAATTATAAAAATAAATATTATTCAGCTGATCTCGCTTCGAAGGCGCGACTAGCAAGGTGGCTAGTATTTTTGACGGTCAGCTGTACTGACTCAGATTCGTCCCCGGCGATAAGTTTGTGCAACACGTCTGGTTCCGTCGACCGAAGGAGAGTACACTACAGAAATGTGTGTGTCGCGACAACTGATCAAAATATTAAAAGAAAAAATATTCTCTTTTTTTGTAGCACTAAATCAATTTACATATTCTTAAAAATGATACTTGAACTTAGAAATGGTTACAAATAGAATTCTAAATATTCGACACTATATCACTTTTGATTATGTTTATTTTGGTTTATAAGAATTAAAATTATATCGAAATACCCGCACCGTTGTCGTTGTCGTAGCTTCTATGTCGATCCACAACACTACACTAATCGACCGTTTCTGCTTCTCAGGGAAATAGCGACGGCAGAACAATATCTAATCATCGCTAGAACTAGAAACATACTCAAACTTTTGTGTGGAACGCTTGTTGCTGCTTCTGCTGCTGCTCGCTGTTCGTTGCGCGTCAAAGAAACATAAAATAATTATACGTTAAGCACGTACCTATGAATACAAAAGCCGACTAAAGTACCTACATCACAGTGTGTTATGGGGTTATTTTAACGGTTTTACGATATTTTTGGAAATGGGGGGAATTCATTTTCTGTTTGCTTTCAGTTCTATTTCGTTATTGAGTTGGATTCGAATGCAGAATTTGCAATATGCCGAGCGTGCTAGACTATTCGCTTTTGTATCTGCAGTAATAACTTGAGTGTATCAGCGATCAATGGTATAGCCTCCACCTAGTAGATGAAGGCGTGTGTTTTATACAAAGACCAAATGCGTTTGCGTTATGGTCCTATGAGTACTGGCATCAGTCAATAGCTAGAGTATCTACATGTCGTCGCCTGAGAATTGTTTTGTTCCATACGCCACTTTTGTCGTTTTTGAGTTAGGAACGGATTGTATAATAATTTTGTATGCTCTTTTTAAATCTGTGATTCGATTTGCTCTTAGGCTTTCCAATCCCGAGATATCGAACATCGATTTTGTCCCATATCCACCAAAATCAACAGTTTGTAGAATTGTTTTGTGCTTTAAACCATTTTTCGGCGTGTGGGACAAATTTTCCATATAATTTTTCGCATTTTTTTGCGAGAATTGTTTTGTTCCACGTGTTTATTACGGCGAAAAGAGATAAAGAAAATATTAACAAAGTTGAGAATTGGCTTTTCCTACGTGCACTTGTGTTAAAGAAAAGCTATGTATGTGGGACACTGATCGCAAACGGAATTTTAGTATTGGTTTGTTCCACCTCCATTACAGTTGTGTAGATATTCGATATTATGAAAATTGAATTATGTGCTGCAAATGCAAATCATAGTTGCATACGTAAGAGCTGTCATTCATTGAATACCTAATATGGTTTCAATATAGGTTTTTTTTTTAACCTAAGCTGCACAGAGAAGTACAGAAAAGATCAGAAAAGTAAATTTCAAAAAATAAAATTTGGTGTTCCATGAGTAAAAATCTTGCCCCTCTTGAAGCTGTGCAGATCAGTTTAGCACAAGATTTTCTGTACCTAGTTTTGAGATAGGGCAAGTGAGTGAAATGTGTGAAATTTGAAAATTCTAATTGTACTTATCCCAACTGATTTATTTGTTTGGCATGAGATAACGTTTTCCTTAGTTTAATGTTACAAATATTCGCATATTTATGAAAAAAAAAATCGAAAAAATAACATGAACCGAGTTCAAATTGTGATCAAATCGACATCAGGCTAAACATTGACGGTACAATGTTCACTCAAAACCCGAAATTCACTAGAAAACAAACAGGATTAGGTATCTAAAGGGTTTTTCAATAAGAGCGCTACAAAAGTTTTTTTAAATAAAACAAAAACAGTTTTGAATATCAGTGAAATTCTTCATTCCTGTGAAAGTACGTTTGATGCCATTATGTATGGAACTCGATTTCTTTTGCATGGCCACCACGGGCACGCTTGCAGAAGTCCAGACGCTGAACCCAATTTTCGACGGTTTTCAAGCATAAATCGGCCGATACTGCTGCAATTTCACGCTCGATATTCGTACGAAGTTCATCAATCGTCGCTGGCTTGTTGGCATAGACCATAGACTTGACGTAGCCCCACAGCAAATAGTCTAACGGCGTCAAATCGCACGACCGAGGCTTCCAAGCGACTGGACCATTTCGTGAGATAACACGGTTTCCAAACTTGGTTTCCAATAAATTGATTGTGGCATTCGCTGTGTGGCTTGTGGCGCCGTCCTGTTGGAACCACATGTCCTCCAAGTCCATATCATCCAATTGGGGCCAAAAATATTCGGTTATCATTGAACGGTAGCGATTCCCATTCACAGTAACGTGCCGGTCTTGATCATCACGGAAGAAGTACCGCCCAATGACGCCGCCGGCCCATAAACCACACCAAACCGTAATTTTGTCGGGATGCAATGATGATTTTTCGAAAATGTGCTTGAAAACCGTCGAAAATTGGGTTCAGCGTCTGGACTTCTGCAAGCGTGGCCGTGGTGGCCATGCAAAAGAAATCGAGTTCCATACATAATGGCATCGAACGTACTTTCACAGGAATAAAGAATTTCATTGATATCCAAAACCGTTTTTGTTTTATTTAAAAAAAACTTTTGTAGCGCTCTTATTGAAAACCCCTTTATTTGAAATTTCGCAGCTGACAGGAGAACATATGACTCGAAGCTGCACTTTCTGATCTGATTTGATCTGACAGTTTTCACTCACTTGTTTAATGCTAAACGCTTTGAATAATTTTCTTATTTTATTGTATTTTTTGAATAAAAACTTTGTTAATAAAAAAGGTGAAATCGATTTTTCTTTTAAAATTTTTGCATCCAACTCCATGCTTTCTTGCCTTTCAGATATTTTGGAAGAGAATTGCTTTGTGCCATATCCATTTTTTTGTGTTCCACGTGTATGAAAAAAAATCAGTTTCAAAATATAGGAGGTGGGATACAAGTCAAAAAAAGGAGACTTACGTTAATTAACGTAGCTTGTTAGCGGTAAAAACACTTTAAAAATTGGTAGGTGAAGTCTTTATAAGACTAGATTCAAGTTAAAAAAATAAAAACAAAATCCATCACACAGTTTCGGAGTACCAAGTACGCAAACCTTTAAAAGCGTTTTTCTCGAAAAAGTCTGAATCTCATACGGACCAAACCAATTCTCGGGCGACGATGCTATCTAAACTTTAATTTAGCGCTCTGGCTTAGTTTGTGTGAAACCGTAAAATAAGGTAAAATCGATCACATCAAAAAACCAAATAACCGCATCACCTAAAGAGCAATAACTCACTAAACTATATGATTTTGGCATTACGGCTTAAGATCGAGCATGATTTCGAGTATCGAGTTCGATTATTTGGTATTTCTTTGTCAGTGATCGTGTATTTTTTCATCCGATAGCAGTAAACCAATTTCTAAAATAGAGCGGAAAAAGTGCAAATTTTTAATTAGTACAGTGAACTCTCTCAAAGGTGGACACTGGCGGTACCAAGAAATTGGTCCGCTTAAAAAAAATAATTTCACAACCTTTAAAAAATGGGCACATTAGTAAGTTATGCTATTAAATTTAATTTTCTAATATAATTAATTTTTATGTGATGAACATAAATAATATAAAAGGATAGGTAAATGAAATAATACATAAACAAAAACAGATGCTTGAAAATAATTTTTTACATTATTTTAAAGTACGTATATAGATTATGTCCTTAAACAACTTTTCTTTTTTTTATTCAAAGCAATCTGAAATTTTAGTTTGTTGCACATTTTGGAAACTCTAAATGCCATGTTTCTGATATGCAACTGTGCATCTATCAAAATATCGAATGCTTTCAAATCATTATTTTTGAAGAGAAAAGTCTCTTTCTCTTTATTTCATTGTATGCTTCGAACGATTTTAACGGGCTTTCTACATTTTATCATATCTTCTATGCGAATATATTTATAACCATAGACACATTCCAGCTATTTTATTTCTTTTTGTCGGGGTGCGAGACTTTCTACACCGGAGCACTCGAGACTCAATACTGGTCTATTGTACTACCAGGAAGACACACCACTTTTACTGTAAGAATTTACTCTCGTACGATTTTTTCTAAAAAAGACGAGTAGGCGCTTCAATGATAAGGACCTTAGGGTTGGGCAAGGCCTTAAGCGCGCAGCCTGACTGTCGCTACAGACGCAGATACTTTGCCCCCTTCAGATGTTCCTCGCAGCATAGTCCATGGCCATTAGGATAGCACAAGTCTCTGTTTAGAAGACTGACGCATGTTTGCCTAACGAGAAAAAAAGTCGAATGTTGTCGCTCTCCATGAAGACACTGACAGCGCCTTGGTAGTCTTCAGCTCAGCATGCTTGGATCAAAGAAGTTTGCTATCTATGATGACTCCCAGATACCTTGCTTCATTGAAGCGTTGGCTGACGCCTTTTAGCACTGGCTGACTTATCGTAAAGAGAACAACCTCAGTTTTAAGAGGTTTGACCGAGAGCCCATTCCTTGTACGCTGGGCATGATCCAACAGAAAGCACGGGAACATCTTCCGCGTATGCCTGAGAACTTGTCAAAAGCACCCTCAATATCGATGAAAATGCCCATCGCGTATTCTCTCATGTCAAGCGCGCCCTCATTTCTAGCAACTACATTTTGGAGCGCAGTCTCGCAGGATTTTCCGCGTTGATAGGCATGTTGGATCTAAGGTAGTGAGTGAAATCGCAAAGCGGTTTTGCGCACGTGAAGTTCGACCAGCCTTTCCATGCTTTTCAGCAAGAAGGAAGTCAGACTGAGTTGTCTGAAGCTCTTGGCGAGTGACTTCTAGACTAGTCACTTTTGCCAATTTTTACAAATGCCACTCTTACTGTTCGCCAGGGTATTGGTATGTATGCCAGTGCTAGGACAGCGGTGAAGGTTCTCTTCATAGTCGGTAGCAACTGGTTTGTACCTTGTTGCAGCATGGCTGGGTATATTGAGTCCGTGCCAGGTGACTTGAAGCCGTCAGGTCCACTAGTAAATAAAATCAATTTCACAAATTTTTCTTCTGCTTCTTCTCCTGGTCCGTCTGTGGGGTTCGCCGCACAATTTCACAGAGTATTTTCAAACATAAACAAAACACTAATATTCACAAATCAAAAAAAATAAGAAGAATATCAGAAGAAAACATAGGGACGGGCTACAGTCCGCTTGGGCGAACTGTTGGATACCCTATTCTTATTTCTATCCCTCATAAGTTAAGAACGCTCTACATATTTTGTTATATAACATTTAAAAGATTTTATCTAAAAAAACGATGCTTTTGTAAGAAAAAACGCTCCCTAGCTCAAACTTGGGTTTTTCAATAAAATTGTTTTATTTTATTGTGGACGTGTCAGTAGGCGGATTTAAAAAAATATACGCATGAGCATTAAGGGCCACTAAAAAGTATATATTATAAATTTCAGCTCCCTAGCTCAAGATTCGATTTTTTCCAAAATTTTGTTTTTTTTGAGTTTGTGGGCGTGTCTGTGGGCGGATTTCAAAAATTCGTAAATTTGATTATTTTGGGACCCTAGAGAGTATATGGTTAAAACTTTAGCTCTCTAGGCCCAGTTTAAAGGCCTAATTTTTGCCGACGGACGGACGGACGGACGGACATGGCTAGATCGACATTACTATCGATGCAGATCTGCGCTATCTTAAACTCCAACAAAGGAATTAAGGGCGCAAAGATACGAGTACATATCTTTTCAGACAGTCAGGCGGCACTTCAGGCACTGTCGTCCAACACAATAGACTCTCTGACTATAAGAAACTGCTGCCGCGCCTTACAAAAGCTAGCCAAAAACAACAAAGTTAAACTCGGATGGGTGCCTGGCCATCGAGGATTTGTAGGGAACGAATCCGCAGATGAGCTCGCCAGAGCCGGTTCTGAAGCCGCTTTCGTCGGTCCCGGACCATACTGCAGTGTCAACTGGACTACTGCTCTAGGGCTTATCAAAGATTGGGAGCAACAGACCCGCCTTAAACATTGGGAAAGCGCCCCTGGTCTGAGACAGGAGCCCTACTCCTATAAGGAAATCCTTACACTAAATAAGGAAAACATTAGATTGCTGGTTGGCTTTCTCACCGGCCACTGCGGTCTGAGATATCATCTCAACAAAATAAATCTTAGTCCAACGTCAGAATGTAGATTCTGCATCGAGGACGAGGAAACCTCAGAACACATACTCTGTGAATGCCCGGCTCTGCACTGGCTGAGACGACGCCTTCTCCACAGAGAGCTGTTATCACTGGTGGAGCTTCGCAACTCTACCACCAAAGACGTGCTGAGTTTCATTAGGGAAGTCAGTCGCCTTTTGGTGTAAGTCAACCTTGTGACACAAAAGATCTTTTAGGTCGGCCCTTGGGCAAGGGTTATAAAAAAAAAAAAAAAAATCGATGCTGATCATAAATATAGTAACTTTTAGGGGTCTACGGGCAATATTAAGGTATGTTACAAACTATGCGTCAAAATTAATATAAGGGAATAGGGTATAAAAAGAAATTTCTTCATTTTATTACTAATTGTATTAAATCATCCTAGTATGTTTTCGATACGAGATGTGTCGTCACACAATACCCCAATGTGTTTATTGAACTATTCGATAAAGTATGGAAGTCACTGAATCGTTCCCTGATGCAGAAATTCTCTTAATTTGTTTTATATGGTTCACAAGCAGACCCAACTGGCTTCGCTCGCCGGTTTTGACACCCATCCATAATTATATCCCCAAAAGCTGCCATGTACAATAACCAACTTTTCAACATTCGGCTCGAAAATCCCTTAAACAGAATTATATTATAATTAAGAAAAACTTTGTATGGACAAAATGTTCAAAATGACATTGTCAACATTTTTTGTGCAGAAAAGAACCCCAATTCCAACAACTTTGACGAGAAATAATTTAAGGAATTTCATTCGTTTCATTTACTCACGTATAATACTGGTTGCGTTCAAATCAAAATTTAAAATACTATCTAAACAAATATAAAGTGCACGACTGGTACGAAAACTTTCTCGCGTTTGTAAGAATTGGTTGCAAATCACATTTTCACGTTAGCCATTTTCTATGGGTACTCGTAAAATCAGGATAAAAGAATTGAAACAATGTACATTAATTATAATAATATGGAGGTCGTTATATTTGATTTGTCCTTATTGCATTTAAAAAGGCATTGTGAATAAAAAAAGGATTTTTATTTTCACTTTTAAGTGCATCTTTTTTATAAGTATAAGTAATAATGTCGAATTTCCTTAAAATGACTTCACCTGTTTTTGAGATATAGCCGTTTCTCTAATGTGCCGTTTTTAAAATTTTTTTCCGAAAATCTGAGTACACCACATTCTTGTATTTACTCCAAGTATTAAAAACTCAAAAAATAAAGAAGAAGAAAAGAAGGAATGCCCATGCACGTTGGTTTTAAATGTTTGTAGGTTATAATGTGAAGGAAAAATAGAGCGTGGAAGAGTATTCCACATTCGTGTTGTACGGCTGAGGAAAGATTCGTTGAAGTGTTCAAGGGGTGGAATGCAACTGAAAATTTCCTTTGAGCACTTATGGTGGAAAAACGATAAAATAACGAAATACAAGACAGGAGACATTACGACGATGACTCAGTCAATCGATGTAGCGATGTCTCGGTCGCCAATGAGTTCTATCGCGCGTTTTTGGATCCTTTCAAGTAGCTCCAAAGAAGTTATTGGGGCACCAGACTAGATATGAGCGTTGTAGTCGAGTTTCGGGCGACGGCATATAAATCGTAGCCAGATTAGAAGGGATAAACTATTTCTTACATCGCTTAAGGAAGACTAGACATTTCGCTGCGTTCTTGGCGACATCGAATATGTGGTCATTCCAACAGAGGTTGTCATTCGGTTTCAGCGATGCAAGTGTCATTCAAGGATAATGGCAGTGTGTGTTTAGCATTGCGTTTTAGAAGCCTTAAATTCCACTCTATTGGTTGTACCCCACTGAGTTATGCTGTTAAGATAGGAATTTAATGAGCTTAACATAAATTGCCGTTTCCACTCGAGGTGAAGTTATTGCCCGTGAAGTTATTTCCCGGCACCGCAGTTCCAGTTCCATGAGTATGAGAAGCTGAGGGTACTGTCATCAGCGAAGCAATGGAGTGGATTAGAAGTTACAGACAGGAGATCATTTATAAAAAAATGAGAAAGAGAGTCGGGGACAGAACAGAGCCTCGGGGAATACCAGCATTTATTTGGTGAGTTGCAGACTTGAAACCGTTCAAAACAACTTGAATTGAAAGGTCCGAAAGGTAATTTCTAATCCATTGAAGAAGATTATCATCGATTCCAAATGCACGCATTTTTAACAAGAGAGCTTGCTGCCAAACTCTATTAAATGCCTTTGAAATATCAAACGCACCGATCTTACTTTCACCACCTTGGTGAAGAGATTGGTTCCACTTTTCGCTTAGATGTGTCATCACCAGTGATCCTGTTGCTGTGAAAACCGTACTACCGGTCATTAAGAAGTTTTCGGAATTCAAGATATTTCATTAGTTTACGGTTGATCAGCGTTTCCATGACCTTAGAAAGAAGGTACGTAAGTGTAATTGTCATAGTCGGTAGGGAAGGGAGAAGAAGATTCGGCTTTGTTTGGTACGGGCTGTACAAATGCAGTTTTTCATCTCTTCGGAAAGAGCCCTGAAGAAGAGGACAGACAGAAAGGCTTACGCAGTGGTTTTGCTAGAGAAGAAGAACACCTCCTCAGAACGGTAGGGGAAATACCATCTGGACAAGCGGATTTGTGTATGTCAAGATCTCGAAGTACTTTTGCCACGGTACGAGTGCGAAGGTGGTTTTGTTCCATGGAGTATTCTACGCGCTCATGTACATGGGGAGGTAAAGCACAATCTGGGATGGTTGAGCTAGCTGTAAAGTGAGCAGCAAGCAGATTGGCTTTGTCCAGAGAGCTAACAGCTGGAACGTCATTGTAAATCAGTGTCGGGATAGATGACGAGGCCGAGTTCTTGATGTCTTTATCAAACGACATATATAAAATATGGGGCAAGGGCGTACCTGCCCTGTCTATCAATGTTGTCTGAGCTAAAACGGTTGGGATCAATATGCGAAAGGAATATCACAATCTACATCGATATCTGATAAATAGAAATAAGCAATCTGATGAGCTTGCAAAAAGAGGAGGCGAGCTAGAAACCAGTCAGTAAGTGTATATCAAACTACCTCTTCAAAATGTAAACTACTCGTATTATAAACAAATATGCAAAATAGACCGTCAAAATATGGTAACATCTTGGTTGGAAATGGCCACAGCTTAGGATATTATCTGGAATCCTGAAAGCAGGAAAGCAGGACTGTCTTCCAAAAAATCATGCTAAATGCTTAGACTTGTTGAGACGGATACATGCAGATTTTGCGATGACCTAAATACTGTATAAATCAATTTAGTTTTTTCGAGGCAAGTGTTCAAGGTTTTCATTTTAAGGTCGTTTGCTGAAACCAAAGTTCAAAATAAACGCTTATGTGGGCGTAAGCTGTCCCACCAGTGCGTAATTAAACTTACTTATTTGTATTTAATTTCAACAAACGCCTTTAAGATTCAATTAATTACCCGGGATCGGAGTTGATTCATTATGGTTGGTGCCTTGTTTTGTGTGTTTACGTTACCTAACCTAGACCTAATATTGTAAAAAATGCTTGTAAAAATTATTCGCTTAGTTTATCATTTAAGGCGAATGAATGTTTGCTCGAGTGCGTAACGATTATAGGCCCATCTGAGGGGCGAAATAGCAAGATTCTTCCTTTAAACACTTAGCACACCGACTATTCTAACCTACCTAACCGACCGACTAACAAATTCCTACACCGGCAAAGAATTATTTTGTCACAAAATAATCTTTTTTAAATAGCTACTTACATTGTAAAAAGAGTGAGAGCGATTATGGGATAAAAGCAACCACTTTCTTTGGCAAGTCACTTTGGCATTGCATCCGTTTTTACATTGTCATCAAGATTTATGACTTCTTCAACGTGATGTGGGTGAGCTTCTTCACAGGAAACCCTAAGAGGAAAGCGGAACAACAGCGAATATTGATTTTTTTTTTCTACATGACTTCTTAAGAAGTGTTTCAATTAGACTTTATGAGGTGAAAATTAATGCGGATAGTTATACATATACATACATGTATGTGAAACTGAAAACGTTGTAGCAAAAATTAATTTATTCAACAATGTTGTGAGTGATAACAAAAAGCCCTTTAAAATGTTGGTAAGAGATAAAAATGGTTAATAAGGTGTAACTGGTGAAAATGTTCATTTTATACGACTTTTAAGGATAATGTTGAGTTCAGCTAAGGTACAAAGATCCGAGAAAGCTTTCACGTAAGAAAATCTTTCTCAAACAAAATAAAGTGCGACCGACTCCGTTGGTACTGTCATTTTCAAATGAGAGCTCTTACAAACCCCGTCTATGAGGCCATATCAATTAACATTCATATGCACTCGTAAAAGAGAGGCAGGCATTAAGACTTCTGGATCACACACATGCAATAACACCAACATTTAATTACGAGTAGCCTTAGTGACGAAGTTGGAAGTTTTTCGAAACCAGGTTGCCGATACTTTTTGAGTTTAAGCCAGCGAATCCCACAGCCCGACCAGTAGGGATGCAGTCAAGTGGGAGGGTTATGATCCCTATTGTCCACATCAAAACTTCGTCCTTAGGAAGAAGTTGAGGCAGGTTATTAATAAAGATTCATATTGTTACCAATGTCTGCCGATAAAGTTCTAACTGAACCTTGTTTACTTCACTTAACGGGGTCACGACCCGTGGAGAGTCTCTGCCTGGGACACTGCAACCTTCCATCCTTCGCGATCAATGACACGCTGCTTCGAGTTGTCCAGACCAAGCGCTCTGGCATCCGCGATGGCTTGGTCTTTAGAACGGAGGTTCGCTCTTCATTGTCGTCTCGACCTGGGGGCTAGGTCTCGAAGATCTTCTTTGCTGGAGCATTATTGTTCATTCGCTCGATGTGGCCGAGTCAATGTAGACGACGTCATTTAGCTTTTTGGACAACATCCACATCTTGGTACAGCTCATAAAGTTCCCGGTTGTGTCATCTTAGTCCGGTCAAATTAGACCAAAAAATAGGGGTGAAGTTACAAAAATTCGAACCCAGCTGAAAATTGGTAGGATTGTTCAAAAAACCATCATAAATGAAATCTAAAAACTCCTCATCGATCCAACACCTGGAAAACAATGTACTCGGGGTCAAAGGTCACAAAAACTGGTTTTTCGCGATTATCAGCAAAACGGTAAGTTTTAACATAGAATTAGCCCAGATAAAAATTGTAGATCAGATAATTATCTATAAAAAATGTCAAAATACTTATTTCCCTAAGAGCCACCGTTTTTGAGATACAACGTTCAAAAAGTTGAAAGAGTTGCAATCGTCATAATCAGTGTTGCCATTTTGACCGATTTCCGGTCAAATCTGACCGAAATCTCTTTATTTTGACCGAAGAAAACGGATTTTTGACCAATTTTTTGACCGAAACGATTATATATTGTGATAAAATAATTACTGAAAATAGATTTTATTAAAGTCCTTCAAGATCTTAAATTTTTAATCTTGAGTATGATTAGAAGACTTTTAAGGCAAACGAATGAAGACGAAATTGTAAGTGTAAATATCGGCATTAAGAACGCGTCACTGCAATCAAGACCTTATTTAGGAACTCAGTGTGAAGAACTTCTATATGAACTAAGTTCAAACAACAAACTTAATGAAGTACAAATTAAAATTTTTCGAAGTAACTGCAAGAATTTTATTATAAAACTGATAATAGATAGAAATGCAAAATAGAATGCCAAACACTTTAAATGTTTGAAGCTTATAATCTCCCTTTCCATTGATGAACATAAAAAAATAAAAAAAATCACTACTGCCAATTTTAAAAGAAATGCAAGTTGATAACTATACATCAGAAAAAATCTCTTCTCAGTGGAACAATCTGTTGATCAACGATTGGCAGCGAACCGAGTCAACAGAAGCTTACTGGTGTGAAGTTACAAATTTCACAGATGCAAGTGGCGATAATCCCTTCCACGACTTGGCTAATTTGGTAATGTCGGTACTGGTTTTACCGATTTCTAATGCGGAAGTGGAGTAAGAAATAACTTTCCGCCTAATTTTTGTTGTTACAATAGCCTAATACCTAATGAAATCATGCAAAAAATAGGGACCAGTGAAATATATAGAAATAATGAAACCTATTCAGAGAGCGATGAAGATGATTCTATTTTAATTTAAATTACATTTAAATTAAATTCGGATAATTACGATTTTGTAGACTAAACCAAATTAAAAGTTCCTTTTATAAGATTGATTTATGATTTAGAAATAATTTTTTTATTTTCGCTATTTTCTTAATTAATTGTTATATGTTTTCCCCGGATCTTTTACATAACACACTTAGAAATAAATCTTCAATGAATTTTTTTTTTGTTATTTTTTTTATTTTTTGTTCTTTTTCAAATATAATTTGTGAAATAAACGACTAAATTTATTTTTTTCGGTCAAAATTTCGTGTTTTAACGTTTGACCGAAAAATTTGACCGAATTTCAAATAAATAAATTCGGTCATTCGGTCAAATTTTACCGAAATCACTTTTTTTGAGTGGCAGCACTGGTCATAATATGTATAAGTACACTACGTATTTACATCACTGTAGCTGTAATACAAGTAAAAACATTATTCTATCGGTCAGTGTATCTTTATGTGTAAGTAAGCTTCATCTTAGAATACCCAATACATTCAATATTATTAGTCTTGAGTGCCACTACGGAGTGAAAACGCGTGTATATTCTAAACTATATTTTTTAACGTATTTCGTGCTGTATTGAGTTTTATCACAAAAATGTCAGAATATTGTTTTATTTGTGGTAAACTTTTAACTAAAGATGAAATTGTTATTGTTGAACGTGGTATGAAAACATTAATCAATGCAAGTACTGAAAGAGCTGATACATTTTCAGAATATCTTAAAGAACAGAAATCTGTGACCATACATGTGGAGTGTCGTAAAAATTATACTCGAAAGGATTCTATTGCTAAAGACAACAGGGGGAATCTTCTAAAAGTCCTCCTCGTACTAGAGCACGTGAAGTTGAATCAGCTTTTTGTTTTAAAAAACAATGCTTATTTTGCGGCCAGGAATTCCAGGAATGAAGTACATGAAAAAAGTCCTCGCCGTAAAATTAAACAAGTAAGTACCTACACTTACATTTAAAGATTCGATTCTGGGAACAGCTCTGACTCGTTCTGATGCTATGGAAAAAGCTGTTCTTGCTCGAGTAGAATTCGAATACGATTTAGTTGCTGCTGAGGCTAAGTATCATCGTGATTGCTTTATTTCCTTCTTGAAACGGACCACTGGGGTTAAAATCGGTCGTCCTCAAGATGAAACTACGAATCTGGCAGTAGAGGAAATATTCACTTACATCGAAAATAGCGATGACTGTAAGTTCATTTTGAACGAATTGAGAAATGTTTGCAAAACTACAACTGATGTAGATAACAGGACGCTAAAGGTACGATTAAAATTGAGGTATGGTTATAAAATTATTATTCATATGCTTAGTAGACAATCATCATGATATTTTGAATGAAGCTTGGTACGAAAAAAAAAACACAACTGATCCGTGGAATAGGCCTACCGGGGAAACCACAGAAAAAAATCCTACACTACCTCAAAGGTGACGTTACAACTCTTTCAACTTTTGAATCGTTGTATCTAAAAAACGGTGGCTCTTAGGAAAAAAGTATTAGGACATTTTTTATAGATAATTACATATCTGATCTGCAATTTTTGTCAGGGATAATTTTATGATAAAACTTACCGTTTTGCTGAAAATCGTGAAAAACCCATTTTTGTGACTTTTGACCCCGTGTAAATTTTTTCCCAGGTGTCGGATCGATAAAGACTTTTTAGATTTCATTTATGATGCTGTTTTGAACAATCCTACCAATTTTCAGCTGGATGCGAATTTTTGTACCCTCGGATGTCTAAATTGACCGGACTATCTCCTCCGTTCGCCCTAATCGCACACAGGACCAAATATATGACGGAGTATTTTTCTATCGAAATAACTCAAAATTAGCTCTCCTTTCCTGCTTATCGTCCAGCACTCGGCGCCGTAAAACAGAAGTGTCAGTATCAGGAGTTTTGATTTCATTTGTGTCGCTAAACCGGTTTCCTAAGAAAATGTTTCGTCGGATCCCACTAAGCTGTCATTCGTGTAGTTGATGTTTACCCCGAGGTAGGTGAACTCCGTTGAAAGGAGACCCTCTAAACTGCGTCAATTATAGATTCATCAGTCTCCTGAATACTGCCTATAAGATCATGTCTGCTGTACTGTGTGAACGCCTGAAACCATTCGTCAACGACCTGATTGCTCCCTACCAGTACTTGTTTCTTTGGCCTAAGAAGGCAATTGACTAGTTAGCACTTGTCAAGAAACACTAAGGAGACTTTGTATAAGACCCTCATCATCCCAGTCCTGCTATACGGCGCACAAGCGTGGACATTAGCAAAAGCGGATGAAAATCTCCTTGCTCGTTTCGAACGCAAAATTCTTCAAGTTATTTTCGGTCCCGTTTGCGTTGACGGGCTTTGCAGGAGGAGATTTAACACCGAACTCTACGAGCTGTACAGCGACAACGACCTGGTCAAAAAAGTGCGAATCAGTCGACTAAGATGGCTAGGACATGTAGAGCGAATGGACACCAACGCTCCGGCCCGAAGAGTCTTCGATTCCAACCCGGAGGGACAACGCAGTAGAGGAAGACCTCGCCTTAGGTGGCGCGCGCAATTGGAAGAGGATCTCAACCAACTTGGAGTGCACAACTGGAGGCAGTTAGCCAAATATCGTGCTAACTGGAGAGGCGTATTGGTTGAGGCCCAGGTCCACCCCGGACTGTAGCGCCACCTAAGTAAGTAAGTAAGGTGAACTCCGTTACTATCTCGAAGTTGCTGTTATCAACAGTGACGCTTTGTTCAAGTAGGTGGACAGATGTTTATTTGTTTGCTGAAAGCAAGTACTTCGTTTTTATCTCGTTGACTTCGAGGCCAACTAATTTTGCCTGTTCTTCAATTGTCATGAAATCCTATTACACGGCACGCTTAGATCGGCCGATGATGTTGATATCGTATCGGCCGCGTATCCCAGTAGTTGGATGGATCTGTTGAAGATAGTGCCTTCCGTATTGACACCTGCTCTGCGCACTTTCTGCTCCAGAATAAGATTGAATGACTGACAGGGCATCTCCTTGCCATAATCCGGTACAGGTTTGGAATAGTTCGGAAGAACTGTTTCCATACTGCATACTGCACCGCCTAAGTTAACCTTACCTAACATAAATAGAAAAATATCTTATTTTCTAGATGAAAAGCGAATATTGCTTATTCTCTAATGCTGTGGAAAGCATACATACTCCGGCGCCTCCAGTTACCTCTGGATGTTTTCCTGGGTTGACAACACCCTGTAGTCCATATTGGCATCGATTTATCAGATTTAGAGAAAGCTTTCTACATATAACATACCAAACGTACATGTATCATAGATTAACCAAATAAATTCAGCTTTGCGGTTTTGTAACAACTACGAGAAATGAACCATAAGGTTTTATCGCATCCGCTAATGGAATTGCTGCTACAAGCAACATAACTAATACTTACTCTTTGTTAAGCAATGCCGACTGCGATGCCAGATGTAATTGATGAGCTGTGAGTTCATTAAGTAAGAATGCAATTAGGTATGCCTTTGGCTAGAAATCGCAACTAGTTTTGCTTTATCCGTGATTGGAGTATTTACAATTTTTTCGTACGGCACCAAGGATGTGTACCAAACCAAAGGCACAGAGTGCGGTTAATGGATTTTTAGTGCAACTGACAACGAACACTGCCAACACCAAAATCCTTCTTAATTATTTCCCCTCAGTTCACAGTGTATTTTTTGAAACAATGGTGCTGTTGAATGTGATGTTTTGCGAAGCTAAATGCACGCTACAACGGGACAGGTGAATTCTCTGATCTCGTTGCTGATGTAATAGACCCATTTTTTGGTATAAGCGAAGTGGGCATTGAATGGTTGAATGTGTTTGAGGTTGACGACCAGCGTAAGTATGCGATAATGAGCTTTCTGAGGTACCAAGATTATTGCAATGTATTATTTTAAAGGGCCAACCGGCAATCTCACAGGCGGACCAGTAGGGATGCATTGAAGTGGGAGGTATGATTCCAGTTACAAGATTATGAACATGTACTTTTATGAGATATTCCCAAATGCCCCAAATTTTTAACGGTAGGAAGGAGCTTTGTCATGTGACCTCTTTAATCTTGTTCTGGAGAAGATAGTGCTCAGGGCAGGTGTCCACACGGAAGTCACTCCGTCCAGCTACTGGTGTTTGTGGTATCATCATCATTGGCCGTTCCCAGCGTACCGGGTATAGGGTATTACGGCGTTTGAAGAAAAGAAATTGATTAGTCCTTAAGTTAAAAAAAACCAGACCAAGTGCATGCTATTAACTGTTGCAAAACAGAATTGTTGACATGCCTAGTTTATAGTTGTCACTTGTCACTATCCTTCGGACAGCCAAAGGCGTTAAAATGGCAACATTGAGACACATGCGGAGTATGCGCGTGGGTATGTGTGTACCTCGTACACGAAAATAAAATTATATAGGAGTGAGCAGTAGTTTTCTTTAACATATATATACAGATTTCAGACTGTATTGAATACTGTTTGAGCAACAGGGAGATTTCCGAACCAAGTCAGGGGAAATTTGCATAGGGCAGAAATAAGAAATCCCAACCGGAATTTCAAATTCAAATTTCAGTGTCGACGGTTCAGTCTTGAAGATAAAGTTTGCTAAATTAAAAAAGAATCAACTAAGTTCGGTAGTGTAACACAAAAAACGAAACAAAAACAAAACTATACACCAGGAAATAGCATATACATAAAAGCAAAATCCACGAATAGTGGAAAAGCAGCGAGAAGTTGTTGAAAGCTATAGAGGGTTCAGAAAATTCTTAAAAAGGGACGGTAATTGCCGTCCAGGATTTTGTCTCCTGGGAGAATTAAAGTCTGTCCGGGAATATACCCGAACGCAGAAATCCCGTCAACCTAAAGTGGCATTTTGGAAAATTGTTGACATATATACACCCGTTGGCGGAGCGGTTAAAGCACAGAGAAATTACACCGTATGACCATCGTCGCAGGTTCGAGTTTTTTTTTGAACACTAACTTTTTATACCCTATTCTAAGGGTATATTAATTTTGACGCATAGTTTGTAACATACCTTAATATTGCCCGTAGACCACTAAAAGTTACTATATTTATGATCAGCATCGATAGTAATGTCGATCTAGCCATGTCCGTCCGTCCGTCCGTCCGTCCGTCTGTCGGCAAAAATTAGGCCTTTAAACTGGACCTAGAGAGCTGAAATTTTAACCATATACTCTCTAGGGTCCCGAAATAATCAAGTTTACGAATTTTTGAAATCCGCCCACAGACACGCCCACAAACTCAAAAAAACAAAATTTTGGAAAAAATCGAATTTTGAGCTAGAAAGCTGAAATTTTTTATATACGATCTATGACTCCTAAAACTGCTCGAGATAAACAATTTTCAAAATCCGCCCACTGACACGCCCACAAATAAATAAAATAATTTTTTTATACCCTATTCAAAGGGTATATTAATTTTTGAAAATCCAAAGTTTGAGCTAGGGAGCTGAAATTTATAATATATACTCTCTATGGGCCCTTTATGCTCATGTGTGAATATTTTCAAAATCCGCCCACTGACACGCCCACAATTTTTTTTTTTTTTTTTTTTGAAAATTCAAAGTTTGAGCTAGGGAGCTGAAATTTATAATATATACTCTCTAGGGGCCCTTTATTCTCATGTGTTATTTTTTTTTTAAATCCGCCTACTGATACGCCCACAATTAAATAAAACAATTTTATTGAAACACCCAAGTTTGAGCTAGGGAGCGTTTTTTTTTTGATAAAATCCTTTAAATGCTATATAACAAAATATGTAGAGCGTTCTTAACAATTCAACCATACTTAGACTTTTGTCACGCCCACTTATGAGGGATAGGAATAAGAATAGGGTATCCAACAGTTCGCCCAAGCGGACTGTAGCCCGTTCCTATGTTTTTGAATTCAATTCGATTAGAAATTTTGTTCGTATTTTTATTTAAAGTTAACTGATTTGGAAATTTTGTTCAAAAGAAAGTAAATTTAATTAATGAAGATTATTTTATAAATCAACGAAGAAGTAGAGTAGTATTCAATAACTTTATATAGTATATATATATATAACTTTCTCAAGTGATACAGGAGCAACAGAAAAGCTGTATACAAAGAGTAACCTGGATGCTGTGGCCACTTCATCTTCAGTTGCTGTACAAATAATTTGGTAAGTCATATTGATTGACATATAATATATATATTCTATATAAATTGTGGGCTGGGGACCAGTGTCTTTTGATATTATAGTGAAATTATAGTGAAATTTTTTTATTGAGAAAGTGCAGATTTCAATAGTTAAGCTTACTTTCTTTTATTTGAATTGCATATCATAAAGTAAATTAGAATTAAAACCAATAAAATGTTTATGAATTACCAATGAAATTGAAAAATACGAGTATTTATTTAAAAATGGTTTGGGAATAAGAGATCGATGAGAGGATGAAGAGATGAGGCTGAAGGAGGACAAAGCGAGTAGGGAATTTTAAGAAGAGAAGATGCCAGCAAAGGGATTACCGAGGCGAGTATGGTAACCAGGTAGGGTGGGTACAGAACATTTTTCTCGCAGGCGAATTCCAGCTGTCGCCAAAGACTGGCATGAGTTTTTTTGTAGCGTTCTGGGTCAAGTTCTCCACGCCCTCCGGCGAGCGAACAGGCCGGTTCAGCATGCCAGCAACGACCCAACAACAGCCACGTATGTTACATAACAAACAACCAACTCTTGTCTACCGCCTAGGACAAAGCATCACTGTTGATAGTAGAGCTGTGTCAATCGTGATTGATTCGATCTTTTTGACCCGATCACAATAAAGTATTGGTGATTGCAATCACAATGCCCGAAGTCAATCGTTCATCGAGTCAATACTTTTGTTCTGTTCTGACTACTTCATTTCTTTATTATGCCCCTATTGTATAACACAACTCAATACAACTCAACTTTCACACAACCAAACTATTTTTTCGTATTATGCAAGAGCAAGACAACCTTTTTCAGTTGCAATCGTGAAGCGTTGCATATGCATACACACAGACAACCACCGCCATCTTGGTTGTCTGTTGACAGTCAACTTTTCGCTTAAGGTTGTGTTTGGCAATACCGAATTTTGAATTACAACCAAGAGACAACTCAACTGTTTTACACAATAGGGGCATTACTGATTACTGATTTCTTATCTACTGAACCAATAAATGTGTTAATATATCAAAATATTTTTATTTATTTCGGCTTATTTCCTTTTACCAACACATATTTGTGCTACAAAAATATCGCTTCTGTTCAATAATCTCCATTTCCTACTTATTTGTTGCAGTTGCAGTTTGTTGTTATTGAGTGTATTCACTCTTACAATCCATTCGAAATTCGAATGTATCTGTCTCTATCGAAACTAAATTGAACGAATGATGATTGGTGTTTTTGATTGTATTGAAATTGAATGGAGCAATACAATACTCCCATGTCCCATCTGTCATTGATTGATTGAATGATTGATTGAAATGACCGAATCATTTTTTCAATCAATACTTGAACGATTCGATCATTAAATTTGAACGATTGACACAGCTCTAGTTGATAGCCATTACTTCGAGGTAATTAATGAGTTAATTTTCCTTGGAGTTAAATACTACTTCCTGGGCTTAGTGTGTCGGACTTCTAACCGAAAGGTCCTCGGTTCAAATCCAGCCTCGGAAAAGTCAAACCTTAATTATTTTTTCCACTGCCCCACCTTTTGCAAACGTCTGACCAACATCCAAGAGTATCAACTGTCATGGTTGAAGAAGATAGGTTTTGTACCCTGTATATCTGTTAACGCCTAATTTTTTAAATTTTTTTTAAACTACTCCACGTGCCTAGTGCAGATCCGATAAAGAATTATACAAGGAAAACGCTGTCACTTTGGATTTGCAAAACAAATGGGTTCGAAACTCCTGAATCGAGGGGCAACATGTATGCTCTACAGAACATTATTTCTACCAGTTCTGCTTTATGGCGCCGGGTGCTGGTAGAGAAATAAGATAGGCGAGTAGACATTGGGCTCAGTTGAAAGAACAATTTTTCGTTGGATATTGCATCCGGTGTGCGAGGAAAAAAACTCTACGAGAACATCGTTTTCTTGATGCGGATGTTGCCCGAAAAGCTAAGTACGTCGATTTTTTTGGCTGGGCCATATCGAGCGAATGGACAATAATTCTCCAGCCGAGAGAGGCTCCTCAGATGAAAAGGAAACACAGCGAACTCTATGATCCCAACAAAGATGTGAATGTTGCCCGAAAAGCTAAAGCACGTCGATCTCACAACATCGAGCGAATGGACAATTATACTCCAGCTAAGGAGATATTCGACTTTCAACGCCTAGGTTCGAAATGGCAAAGAGGACCGAACATCCGTTTCAAGGACCAAGCCATCGTGGATGCCAGAGCGCTTGGTCTGGACAACTGGAAGCAGCGTGACCGAGATCGCAAGGAATGGAAGGCTGCAGTGTCACAGACAGAGACTTTTCACTCGTCGGAAACTCTTTAGGAAAAGTAGTAAGTTTTTTTTTATGATAGACACCTGCAACCATCGCTGTCATATGATCAACCGACAAAATAAACCATATATCCGATTATCACTTGTTGATACGCAAAAGAAAATTGGTCTTGGCATTATGTTGGTATAATTTGTCGGGCTCGTTTCAGCCTCGGGTTATGTAATTTCTTATTATTTAGTCCGAACATTTAATTAAAAAATAAAGCTGAAATTACAATAACTTTGAAAGACAACATCTGACATTGAACGTCAATCTAATAGTCATCGTCTTATAAAGTATCGATTGAACATACTATGTACTAGTCGCGCAGCAATCTCAAAATGATGGCAAACGGTTATCTGCTTGAATTTCAAGTGTTATCAATTTATTCCGATAATAATAAGGCGTTGATAATCCAAAAAAATAATTGAAAATATAAGATAATGGTTAGTGCGATGGAACCGAGGTTCAAATCCTTCCATTAACACCTTACGTTCTTTCACTGGTCCAGTTCTTACGGAAGTCTGATAAACATACATGAGTGTAAACAATCATGAAAAGCTTCTCAAAATTTGTCGCTCCGAGTCTGCGTTGACCTGCTCCTAGGTTCCTTTCGTTCATGAAAAAAATTAAGCTTTGCACACACAAATGGTTGTGCCTTGGGAGTACATTTCAATGATTTTCTGTATCAAAGAACAGCAGTCTAACTAAACTGCGCATTTGGAACTTCAAAAACATAAGAACAAAAAAACACTTAAAACGCAAGATGCCAGTAATTCGGGCTGCTGAATGCACATAGATGGTGCACAAGGCAATTAGACCGAAATGTCCCAAAACCGGGCAAGATGATTAGAGAAAAGGCCCAAAAGCTAAATTCTGCCTTCATCTTATTATGCAAGCAACATACAGTCATACAAGCAAGTTGTCGTCTTCAAAATGGATACGCTTGTTTCATCAATTCAGTCCATATGGAACCTATGTGAAGCATCATACCAGTTGAATTAAGTACCCTCCTTCCATAGTAGTTCTGCCACGAAAACCGGTCTGAGTTAACTTAAGTTTCCCTGGTGGAATGACCAACTTGCTAAACTCAGGAAGAAGGTTAGGAAACTCTTTAATCAAGCCAAGCACACAAATTGTTTTTTTTTTTTATAATTTGCGTGCGCTAAAGGGACTTTTTTCTGTAGTGACACAGTACCCTTATAATAGTAAAACCACAGCGCAGGCATTTTGTTTGTTGCTGCAAGTAGCTCCCAGCAAAAATGATTCATTGCCTGTTTTTGGGTGCTACTTACTGAAAGAATAGAAGGATGGGAAAGATGTTTGGTGCGATGGGATTTTTTTCTCCACAGGTGGCGCCTAAATTGCTTTAGGGAGATCTGTTTTTGTTGTGTGCATTCAATTTACAAAAATCATGGCCCTGGTCGGGATTCGAACGCACGACCTGCTAATCACTTAGAATAGAACTCAGAACTGAGATGATCGAAACGAACTACATGGAGAAAATGCTGTGAAAATATTGCTCACATGCCAGCAGCAGCGCGTATCTAAAAAGCTATTGGAAAAGATTACATAAACTGTGTAGGGTTACAAAAGAAAACAAATGGAACCTTAACGACACGGACCGCACGGATGCGCTCAACACGTTACTTCAGGTTTATTTCCCAAGGCTCGTCCGCTGGTGCAACATACGAAAACGCAAACGCGAGTTACCCCAGGGTCTTTGTAGATAGAAGAGTAAATCGTTTATCTGGCAATATATTTAGTCCAGATAAGGTTAAATGGGCATTAGGCTCTTTTGAACCATTTGCAGCCCCCGACGGAGACGATTTATATGCGCTGTAATTCAGGGGGTAATAGACGTAATCCTATCGGAAGTTGTTGCTTTATTTAGAGCAATGTGATTTTTATCCCCAAGCCTGGTAATAGGCCAATTGAACTATTTAAATCATATAGACGTATCAGTCTTACATCGTTCGTTCTTATAAATTGTCATATTAGAGACCGGTTAAAATTTACTATCCCTCTAGACTCAAGTCAGTATGCGTACAAAAAACGAATAAATAAATAGATATGAGGCACTTACGGCCCCATACAGGGCCTAAAAGCTAGCTTCTCGAACCATTTTTGCATATATGAAGAGGAAGGGACCTACAATTTTAAGCCGAATCCGAACGCCAAAATTTGAGAAGCTTCTCATGACAATGGATACTCTTGGAAGTTTGTCAGACGTTCGCAAGAGGTGGGGGTTTAAGATGTTGCTTTGCCCGGCGGGATTTGAACCTGAAACCTTTAGATTAGAAGTCCAACACACTTTCCTCTGCGCCACTGCGCCCACAAGTATGCGTACAGAAAGGGTAAATCCACGGAAGGTGCTCTGTACTATCTTGGTAAAAAGATAGAAGCATAAAAACCTTGTCTCTTCCTTGACATTGAAGGTGCTTTCGATAAAACCAGGTGCGTAGGTATTGAAGACTCGACCAACCGATGGATCGATCAGACCTATGCTGGAATATCCAACAATAACCTCCTCATCTGGAGGAGTGTTAGAGTTTGTGACCGCAGTTAAAGGATGCCCTCAAGGAGGAGTACTCCCCCCACTCCTGTGGTCACTAGTCATCGAAAGTCAGTCTTGAAAGACTAGGCTATAACGCCATTGGGTATGCAGATAACCTGCGGATAATTATAAGTGGTAAGAAAGCATCGAATTTTACAAATCTTTTACAAATAAGAAAGACGGCTGCTAGATACGCTATTAAGCTGTATCAAAAACTATGATTAGGAAGTATTGTTTTGGAAGACTATTTGACGTTGAAATGTTGGACCACGCAAACTGGGCCAATGGTGTTCCGGCTCTGGACCCTAGAAGTCTGGTCTGGATCATCGACGGATCAAAAATGGAATCTGGAGTTGGAGCCGGCGTCTTTCGACCTAACACCAAAATCTCCGTTCATATGGGGATGCGTCCCAATGGGTTCCAGGCAGAAATCCATGCCATTGAGATCAGCGCCAAAACAAACCTTGAAAAGGCTATTAAGGGCACCAGAATACATATATTTTTGGACAGGCAAGCTGCTCTTCAAGTACTGTCGTCCAACTCAATGAACTCTATTACAGTCAATTGCTCCTTCCATGTGCTACAACCTTTAGCCGGACAAAACAAGGTCACTCTTGGTTGGGTACCTGGCCACGGGCAACGAATCTATGGACGAGCTAGCTAGGGCTGGCACAGAACACGCGTTCTCAGGACCAGTACATTATTGCAGAGTCAACTGGACTGCCGTTCTGGGACTTATTAATAATTGGGAACACCAACGTCGTAGTGGGAAAGTTTTCCGGGACTCCGACAATCTAAAAAATTAATCAGGCCTTATTCATAAAAGTAAATTCGTGTACTAGATAAGGCAAGTATTAGGCAACTGGTGAGCTTCATGCCAGGCCATTCTGGCTTGAGATATCAGCTTAAAAAATTGAATTTGTGTTCGGAGACAGAATGTAGGTTTTGTCTGGAGGAGGTTTGCTCTGTGAATGTCCGGCGCTACATTAGTTAAAAAGACGTATTTTCCACAGAGAAATACGTTCGCAAGCAGAGCTGAAAAGCTCTGCTATCAAGGACGTGCTGACCTCTTGAAATACTTAACCCATAAAAAAATCCGCAACGCGACGTTTACAATTTCAATGCAAAATTTAGAATCTGACCTTTGTACATTAGCGGCGAAAAATTAAGAGCAAATGAAAGTGCTATCAAGCCAATGTAGGTGTTATTATGTGGGAAGACAAGAAAACTTGGGCTTACGAAATGTCAGGTTTATAGTGTCCATAAATTTACTGGCTATAAAATATATAGGTTCACCTTACCTGATGCGAAAATTCCTTATTTAAAAAAAAAATTTCGAGGAAATTAATGGTTCTGGCTTTCAACGCGTGTTAGTACAGTGGCTCAGCGGTTAGTGCATCGGACTGACTGATCCGAGTGGTTCAAGGTTCCAATCCCCCCAGTTATGCCTACAATTTGTTCACTTCTTGCGAAATCCTGACAAAAATTATAAGCACAAATTGTCATGGCCAGCTTCTGAAATTTGCCTTCCGTAATCGGGCTTAATTTGTCCATTCTATTCGTAACAAAAATGAAACTTCGCATAAACAAAATGGTTGTACATCATATTACAGAAAGATTCCGAATGCAGGCTCAAGCGTAAATTCGGTGGCGAAGTACGAATGGGTTTTTACGAAATCCACAAATTCAATAAAATTGAATCAGGTTGGTGAACATGTTCCATCCAGGAATTTCAGTAGATTCTAATTGAGGGTCGGCTTTTTAGACCGAAGCCAAGCTTATTTAACAACACGGAAAGAAATGAATTTTCTAGAGCAAGAAATTTTATTTCATGAATCGAGAAAACCAAAAAATTAACAAATTATTCTTCATTTAAATTGAATTTAATCATATTAAACTATTAATTCTTAAATCAAGAAAAAAATGCATTGTATTAAAAAAATCTAATTTTGGTGAAATGAACAAATATTTCTTATATTATATTATATTATATTTATATGACAAAATGAAAAGATTATTCTGGAATTAAGTAATAATTATTTAATACTACGAGTATTGAACTTTATTTTAAACCAGTAAAGATTTTCTGATTCTAAGAAAATAATTGCAGCGTTTTGGAAGGATTCATTAAAACTAGGCAAGAAAATAAGATTTAATATGATCATACTTTAAATCGAATTAAGAAAATTATACTTTTAGTGGAATGCACTAAATTTTTATTTCAATTTAGAAACATTTCTTAGAAATTCTACTTAATCCGATGGTATAAGTTGCACCTTAGATTGAAATCATGTCCATAATGATTTTTCACAAGTTTGGGTATTAATAGGCTGGATTGGGTTGGGAAAAGGGAGTGGTGTAGTGTATTAAGAAACTTAAGGACAATATAGTTTTCTTATGTTTATAATTGCTGTAAGACATTATGCAGTATGTAATGAGAAACTGATTTCATAACCAAGAAACTGAGGCAACAAATAAGAAATGTTTGATCGTGTACCACTTCAAGCACAAACCACACACAGACACCTGATGTGAATTTCGTTTACTTTCTATATAGGTACAAGAAACAAATTCTAGAATCAAGAAACACATACACAATAAAAGAAATAAAAGAAACCATTTTCTTTCTCTCTCTGGTATATATTACTATTCATTTACTGCATTATAAGAAACAATTTCTACAGAAAGTAAGTTAGACAAAATACAAGAAAACTGTTTCTCTTTAATTGACAGCATTGTTTTACAGTACAGGACGAATTTCGTATTCCTTTTTATTCTTCAAACAAGAAACTAAAGCAACTAAAAAGCAATGTTTGATCGCTTGAACATCACCAAGGAGAAACCCGACGCAGGCACAGTAAGCTGATGTTACAGTTAACTGGTTTTGGACATTTTCAATTCTTCATAAATTTGACGAATAAGAAACAAATTCTAGCATACAGAAACGATGGCTCAATATAAGAAGCCAATTTCTCTGGAGTATAAAGTTCGGCGCCTCTTGTATATTTATACCCTATTCTAGGGGTATATTAATTTTGACGCATAGTTTGTAACATACCTTAATATTGCCCGTAGACCCCTAAAAGTTACTATATTTATGATCAGCATCGATAGTAATGTCGATCTAGCCATGTCCGCCCGTCCGTCCGTCCGTCCGTCCGTCGGCAAAAATTAGGCCTTTAAACTGGACCTAGAGAGCTGAAATTTTAAACATATACTCTCTAGGGTCCCGAAATAATCAAGTTTACGAATTTTTGAAATACGCCCACAGACACGCAACAAAATTTTGGAAAAAATTTGAAATTTTTATTATATGATCTATATATATATTATATATGATCTATGACTCCTAAAACTGCTTGAGATAAAATTTTTTCAAAATCCGCCCACTGACACGCCCACAAATAAATAAAACAATTTTTTTTAAAATCCAAAGATTGAGCTAGGGAGCTGAAATTTATAATATATACTTTCTATGGGCCCTTTATGCTCATGTGTAAATATTTTCAAAATTCGCCCACTGGCACGCCCACAATTATTATTTTTTTTTTTTTTAATTCAAAGTGAGCTAGGGAGCTGAAATTTATAATATATACTCTCTAGGGGCCCTTTATGCTCATGTGTTAATTTTGTTTAAATCCGCCTACTGACACGCCCACAATTAAATAAATCAATTTTATTGAAACATCCAAGTTTGAGCTAGGGAGCGTTAAAATAAAATCCTTTAAATGTTATATAACAAAATATGTAGAGCGTTCTTAACAATTCAACCATACTTATACTTTTGTCACGCCCACTTATGAGGGATAGGAATAAGAATAGGGTATCCAACAGTTCGCCCAAGCGGACTGTAGCCCGTCCCTATGTTTTTTTTTGTTTTTGGCATCCAGAAACCAAATACTGCGGTATTTTGTATTTTCTTCCTCCAAGAAAACAATTCTCAAACTTAGAAATAAGGGCAAAATACAAGTATAAGAAACCGGTGGAAGCTACATATATCCACCCTTATAACTGTTGCTTCTTGGGTTTGTATTGGTATTGTCATGTGGCAGTGAATACATGTAATCCTTGCAATTTGCAAATGCATATCAAGCAGATACCTGACTAAGCCAGTCGGTCTAATATTTCTACTGCTACTGAAAGTTACCTGCACCGGCACAGTATTGTTATTGAAGTTTATAAATCAACTTCTTAATCGTTAACGTATTGTTTCAGTCGTTTAGTAGTGAGTGAAGTGTTATTGTTTATATTAATAAAAAAATAGAAATTGGTAAGAAACATTTATTTGAGTTGTATGTAACCTTTTTTTTGGCCTTATCAATAAGTAATTTAATGTGGAGTTTAAATGAGTGGTTCCGTTCATCTAAATTTCATTTGGTTAAAATATTTTACGAATCATTGGATCACAGCTGAAGAAAAGTGGAAACAAACCTCAACACGGAGACTTGCATCCTTTCGGAATCAGCATTTAAACCTTTCAGATATAATAACTAAGTGCACATTATATAAATGTTCCTCAGGTTCCAGACTGGTAATATATTTCTTATTTTGATTCTCATAAAAACCTTTTTACTACTTATACAAGGTGGCGCAAAAATAACCTTCCGATGTTTTTTGGCTGTAATTTAAAAAAAATGAAAAACTTTGATTCTTCTTGTGGATTAT
The DNA here is from genome assembly GCA_949715645.1 of Portevinia maculata. Classification (NCBI taxonomy): domain Eukaryota; kingdom Metazoa; phylum Arthropoda; class Insecta; order Diptera; family Syrphidae; genus Portevinia; species Portevinia maculata. The sequence continues at coordinate 394,561,269 of OX454525.1, read as the reverse complement.
TTTTATTTGGTCTTTTAATTTTTTTTACATCAAGTCGAGAATATGATGTCATGTAAATGGCCGCCGCCACAGTTGATTGTCATTTGAGCCCTTTTTATGGCATTTTCCATCACTTTGGCCAAAACTTCCGGCGATAGGTCCTCACATTGTTGACGGATATTGTCTTTAAGAGCTCCAAGAGTCTGAGGCTTGTTGACATAAACCCGCGCCTTCAAAAAGCCCCACAAAATGAAGTCTGAAGCTTTCAAATCAGGCGATCTTGCTGGCCAGTGCAAATCGCCAAAACGGGTGATTAGGCGCCCGGGAAATGCATCCTTCAGCATATCGGTTGTGGCACGTGCAGTGTGTGCCGTTGCACCGTCCTGTTGGAACCACATGTTTTCCAATCCCAATTCAACAAGTCGCGGCAAAAAGAACTCGTTGATCATTGCTCTGTCAAGGATAGTTTTCTACCTTTGCTTGCTTTTTCTGATTCTTAAATCATTCGGAGGAAATGATTAAAATAAGAAATTATTGGCTTGGCCCAGAACCGTACCTTTTTTTCTTGATTCAACCAAATTCTACTTCCAGTTTAGAAAAAAATTCTTTCCGTGAACCTTCACCCAAAGCCGAATCCATTAATAAGGGCAATGCAAGTATTTTTTCAAATTTCTGAAACCAGATTTTCTGGAATTCGTGTCCATACCCCATTTACTCAACCACTCTACTCCCAACTGAACTGAATATGCTTATATTAAAACATTATCGAAATTGTATTGTTGTACAAGTTTTCAGTTCATGTTAGAGAGGGACATGGTTTCCGTTGGTGTTTTGCGGCAAAAGAGAAAAAAATTGTGTTTGTCATGTTGATATACCTACATGCAAAATTTAATTAAAATAAAAAGCTCTTCTGAAGCGGCAGAGAAACATCTTAGGAGGATCCCTAAAAGACGTATTATGACGCACACAGAACAATGCAAATTCACTCATACGTGAATACTAGACAGTATATATGTATATTATCGTGCAAAAACTTGATCCTGTGTTCCCAAAATAATACGGTAAAGTAGGATTGTGCAAAAGGGATTTTGATAATTATTTTTCCAAATTCAATTTCCTGCCATTCAAATGCTGAAACCTCCAGATCTTTTTCCACCCTAAATTTTAATTTATTTATATAAACGGAATAACAAATTCATAGTAGCTACACATAAAAAAATAAAAAAGGGGTACATATCGATGCTTGCTCACGTATATGGAGCCAGCACCTCTAACATTGAATCCGCCGAGGGCAATACATCCACGAAATTCCATCATTAAAAACGTGGGGATCTAATTTCTATGCAAAGTGTGATAGGAAAATTATTCAGGATTTTATATTCCACCGGCGGGCGGATTTCATGATATACCTAAATACATTTGAAAAAAAATCAACATTTGGCTTCGATGAAACCCTTCCTCTGATTTTGGCCGAAGCCGAATGTTTGCCGATGGATAATACAGTATTTGCAGGCGCTGAAAAGTACGGTCGAACTCTAAATATCAGCGCCAAATAATTTTTTTAATTCTCACAGAAGGTGGTTAGAACCACTGATGAGTCGCAAGAGATCAATAATGATACAGACTGACATTAGAGATCTCTTCACCGGAGGATCTAAGAGGTTGAAATAGTAGAGAGACAACTTGTGGTTACAAACAAAGTGCCTCACTCTATTCTCTTGATAGCAGGGCAGTTTTGCGTGCAATTAATTCTTTTGAGATACCACCAAGCTTAGTCTCGGATTATTATTCCGATGCCACCTCATTTGGCTACCAGGAAACATCAGAAAGGCAATGAAAAAGCAGACGAACTAGCCAGCAAAGAAAATGTATCTCAATTCATGATACCAAAACAATTCTGCGGTCTATAATTTAGTACAATATATAGCAGTTTAAAAAATCGGCTAAAAGATGAAATCACATTACTGATGGACGGAAATCGCAAACGTAAAAACTTTATGACAAGCATTACCCGTAAAATACAACGGAACACCTACTACAACTAAACAGAAGCAAATTCGACTAAGCATGGGTTTCCTGACCGTGCACTGTCGTGAGAAAAGGCACTTCAAGGCTATGAGTATAGCACAACACAATGCCTGAAGAATCTGCAACAAAGACGAAGAAACGGCAGAGCAGTTACTATTGAATTGAAACTGTTTAGTCAGAACACGTTAGCGCGTCACCTAGACAAGTTCTACATCCAAGCGGTGGATACAGCTGCCAGCTCACAAAAAGATAGCTATTTTCATAACAAACTGCGGCATCATGAATAAGCCTTAAAGTAGAGGCCGCGATGATCTGGGCTTCTTCCTCCCACAGAGACACCCAGCCTAACCTATGGTGTTCATCTATCCAACTGAATTGATGCAGGGAGTTTACCAAAATTGATGAAACTGAAATGATCAAACTAGCAGTGAAAATATTTCTCGGGAACATTTTTTCCTGCACCTTGCGTGCAGTTTATGCCAAACATTAATTTATTAAATGTATACCTACTACATGTTCGCATGGGCACAGCTTCTCAGTGGTTAGTGTATTCAACTCCTAATCAAAAGGCTCGAATCCGCCGGAGTAAGTAAATCCGGCAGTACAATGGATCGTTACCGAGTCTGAGTGCTCTGGGATTTGGATTTCCTTTTTTATATAAAAAAAAAAGAAGTAAATCCGGAGTAAGTAAACTTTTTTTTCCACTGCCCCACATCTTGCAAACGTCTGGCAAACATCCAAGAGCATCATTCTTCATTTCTTCTTCACATTTGCCGATCGGATTTGGCTTGAAATTGTAGGTCCCTTCCACTGCACACAAGCAAGTTGTTGGAGAAGCCAGGCTTTAAGCCCTGGTCTTTAATGGCTAACATTTATGTATGCTGCTGTAAAAACACACCGAATGTATGAATTTTATGATTTAAACCTCCCAAAGATTTGCCTTCTTTAAGCGGTATACCCAAAATACTGTATGACATCCTCAGCGCTCAAAAAAAAGCTCTTTTTTATGTTCATGTGATGCTGTTTAAATTTCTGCAGGTTTTAAATTTAATGGATTAATCTGGAAAGTATGTCCTAGTCCCAAAATTATCATGTGGCTCTGTACGGCAGTGGTAAGATCTATACTCACATATGGTAATTTAGTCTGGTGGCAGAGGTTGTGCAAGGTTATTAACCTTAAGACTATGACTAGAGTCCAAAGAATCGCCTGTATTGGTACTACCGGGGCTATGAAAACCACCCCTACAGCGGGGTTGGAGGCAATTCTCAATCTAAAACCTCTAGACCTTTTTGTACAAGAATCTGTTGCAAACAGGGCCCTGCGGCTAAGCCAAACAGAAAACTAGAAACCCAGTACAACTGGACATGCACAAATTCTACAGAAATTCACGGGTGGTAATGTATGCACAGACTACATTATTCCCTATCTAGATTTTATAAGACCATTTACTGTCTCTTTTCCCTGTAGGAAAGAATGGCATGAGGATCAATTCATCAATCAGTCCATGAATCAACGATCCCCATCTATACAGATGGCTCCAAGATGGATACTGGCGTCGGCGTGGGTTTTTATTCCGAAATACTAAGAATATCTGGATCGATCAGACTCCCCGACGACAGCAGCGTCTTCCAAGCTGAGGTTCTGGCGGTGACAACAGCCGCTAAACAGGTTGCAATGATGGCAATACCACAGGCAGATATTTTTTTCTTCATTGAGAGCCAAACGGCAATAAAATCGATTTCCGCCACAGAAATAAAATCGAAGCTTGTAAGTCGCTGTCGCAGAGCTACAGGTTCCCCGACACAGTGGTGTCACAAGAAATGACTGAGCCGATGAACTTGCGAGAAAAGGATTATCCCTTTAATCAAGACAGGCTGACATTACAGCAAAGACCCCACCCTGTCACCTTAAACAAGTGATTGGGGATACAACACTGCTGGCACCAAATACAAGATGGAGTGCCCTTGACTCGTGTGTCATAAACAGGAAAATGTGGCCACTATATAACAAACGAAAGACCGAGAGAATCCTTCAAATGCATAAAAAATCTTTGTTCTCTCTCACAGGTGTTATCACCGGACACAATATACTGTTCTACCATGCAAAGAAATTGAAACTCTGCACAGATGACCTCTGTAAAGGATGCGGGGATGAGGAGGTGTCATTGCCCTGCACTCTACCGTATTGGAAACAACGTCCTCGGTAGACATTCTTCCTGGATTTAAAAGAACTCTCTGGGAAGTCTGTAAACGACTTGCACAAGTTCATAAATGCATCGGGATGGATTGTAAGCCCGCTAGGTTTTTCATTGGTTCTTAAGTAAGGGAATCATAACCCCCCAGGGTATCACAAAGGGTCTACACTGACCTAAGTGGGCGCAGGATTCTCTTGCCCCGTCAACCCAGTAACCTAACCTAACCTAACCCAATGTGGAAAGTATACAAGCGGACGAGTAGGAATGGATGCAGTGAAGTCCATATCATTTCCTCGTTGTTAAGACAAAAGAGGAATGCACAAGTTAAATTTCACTTTATTGGCACAAGCATTGCTTTATTCATTATATTCTACTATTCGCGTGCAGTCCCCTTTAAGTTTTACCAAGTTTTACCTATAAAGGATTATTTGAATCTCCTACATAACTTTTAGTTTTCTTGTATACCTCACCTACACTTTGGTACTGCACCAGATTTGTCAAAAAGTTTTAATACGTTCATATGTGTTTCCGGAAACTTCGTCCCTTTATATCAAAATCTTTGGATGTCATACGCTAGTAGATAGCATTTAAAATGCCAATCGGAGTTCCACGAATTTATATGTTTCCCACAGGAATCTTTAAAATGTGAACCTTTTTGAATATACGTACAGCTATCGATAAGGCATTGGTGCGTCAATAAATGTCACAAAAGAACGGTTATTGAGTGGTATTTAGTTAACAAACGAACATTTTTCCTTTAAGGAATGTTTTCCGAAATGGTTACATTTTATGGGGGTTATTTAAGCTTTTCCAGCGGACCATTTTTTTTTGATGTGGAATAATGACGAGGATTTCCTTCTTAATTAAACATTTTTTGATAGCTTTTGGAAAGCTATGTCCAAGATATGTCCTGCTGTTGTATTTATGACAAGGAAGGGATTAATCCATCAACAAAATTTGAACATCGTAAATCAACTTTTCCAAGTGTTAGGTATCCCCCATAATTTAGCTTATCATTGTAGGGCTAGAGGATAAATGTGTACATTAACAATCTATTAAATATAATCACATTGAAGTCAATCACTTTGTTAATCAATATTTCCGACGAAGAAGTCGATATGAACATACATATATGTTACAGGCAATGTATGCAATACCGGCTAATTTAGGCAATTTTGCTAACTTTGCCTCTTTTTTTTGCTAATTGTAAGAAAATGTCGACTATAAACAAACCCGTTTCATGTAGTCCTGATTTTAAATATATGTATTTAATTTTCCTTTTTGTTTGCCTATTTCACCAGAATTTCCTTTTGCCTTTTGAGTCGGGTCGCTACCTATAAAACTTTTTTTTTTATAATCCGCGAACGCTAAAGGTGTTTTGCTGTAATGTTACAGTAGCCTATAAGTGCGATGGTATTCTTTGTTTTGTTGCTGTAAGCAGCACCTTAGCAAATGATTCATCGCCTGTTTGTAGGTGCTACTTATTTAACTTTGAAATAATAGGAGGATATGATAGAGGTTTGGTGCTTTTACATGATTTTTTTCTCCACGGATGGTGCCTAAACTGCTTTAAGGTGATCTGTATTTTTGTGTGTATGTAATTTTTAAGATCATGGCCTTGATCGGGGTTCGAACGCCCGACCTGCCAATCACTTAGTGAATACACTACCATCGCACAATTGCCACCTGCTGTTTTATAAGGTCTAACAAATCTAAAGAATAAAAATATCTAAAAATCTGTTCGGCATAAGAGAACTGCTTCATTTAATTTGCGGTTAAAAATCTTACACAGTCTCGACACTTAAAGATAATAAAAGCAGATACTTGATCTATTTCATGATTTTTTTTTTTTGGATTTTTTGAGGCATATGTGCTTTTAACTTTGGGGAAGTGTTCCTGAATAAAAGTAACATCAACGAAAATTTGGAAAAAGCGAAAGGGAAGATTTCAAAAACAACATTGAAGGAGTTGTGTACTATTCGTCCTCTCCAGCTTTTCTTTATGACATTTCCCCATTAAATCTGGTTGCTATAGGCAACTTCCAATTTAGCCACTCGGATGTATTTTGTGCCTCAACTGGTTTAGATGTAAAAAGGTTGTAGCTTCAGATGGAATGTCTATTATGCATTACCTTTATGTACCTATTATTTTTAAATCTACAGTCACTAACTTAGCGATTCTATGTGAAAAAACAGTAACACATTTTGAACTTGGCCATCAGACTGATATTATTTTTACTGAATTTGCAAACGCTTTTGACAGAGTTATTCATGTAGGGCTGACTCGAAAGTTAAAATGTATTGGGTTCTACTCCTCTATTATTAATGTCGGCATACTTTCCGAGTCGGAATTCAGTAAGTTAAAATCGATGGTAGTTTATCAGAGCCCATTTTTGTAACATCAGGTGTTCCGCACGGAATCCACATTGATACCTTGCATCTTGTTCTCTTTCTCCACGATATTACAACCTATATTCAAAATTCCACATGTTTTTATTGGCCGATGACTTAAAAATCCTCTCACTATTCAAACTGTGGAAGATTGCTTGGTTCTCCAAGAAGATCTTAATACTCTACGCAGTTGGTGTCAACATAAGCTCCTGGGCTTTTCATTACCGAATTAATAATGTTGATTTAGAAAATGTGAATCTTAAAATGGACCTCGGAGTCAAATTGGACGCAAAACTTATTTTTAGAACTCATATTAACTATATTCTGTCTAATGGATATAAAATGCTCAGTTTTATTAGTCGTAACACTAACAAAATTCTCTAATCCCTATGCACCGAAGGGTCTCTAATTTGCATTTGTAAGATGATATGATATGATATGATAGTACAATCTGGAATCCTTAGCATCAAATCCACTCCAATCGGATAGAACGGGTACACAAATGTTTTACGAGGTTTATTAGCAAAAAGTTAAGGTGGAATATTGATACCCCACCTTACTTAACTTGATGTCTTCTTTTTAACATACTCACTCTGAAAGATAGACCAACATATTTTAATATAATGTTTATAAAGGATAAATAAATTATATCACATTATATGTCCTTATATAATTGGGCGGTTAAAGTTTATTTCCCTGAAATAAATCTACGAATGAGATTTATTGTTCGTGGATAGTTTCGAAAAACAAATTATGGCAGCAAGGAACCAATTGAGCGATGCTCCAAAGAAATAAATTTTGTCATTGATGGCATTGATGTTTTTGAAAATTATTGTAGAAATAACGGGTGGGCCAGCTAGTGGTTTCTTTTTAAATCATAATGTTAAATCATGTCAAAATAACCTGACACTGACAGCTGTTTCCCGCTCGAAATCTTAACAGAAAGTCAGTATCATACCTCGGCGGAACCAACGACCATACCACGTCGAGTTAATCGGTTCTCGTCAGATCACCGAAATTAAACGACGTTGGGCGCGGTTAGTACGTAGATGGGGGACCGTTTGAGAACAACCGCGTGTCGTTGGCCAGTCCCATCTACAGAGTTGAGGTAGATAATTATACGTGGTATCACAATGGACCTAAATTGGTCTAAGTGTGTCGGCTTCTGCCGACAGCCACCTAAACCTAACCTAACCTAACCTCGGCGGAACGAAATGAGTCGCTTTACGCTTGAACGACGTTGGGAAATATTTAAAACTTATTTCCAAAATGAGTGCTGTGTAGCCCAAACAGTGCGTTTTTTTTTAAAATAAGTTTTGACCGAAATGCCTGCTGTACGCAAGTTTGTGCAAAAAGTTCGTGAGACTGGTATGCTAGTTTACAACACTCATGGTCCCCGTCGTCATACGGCGCACGAACATCCGCTTCGTTATCGCGTAGCAGTTTGGGCTTTAGAGGAGCTTGAAATGGACGTTTGGGCGATGTTAATTGGCCTTCTCGGAGCTACGATTTGACCCCTTTGGACTTTTTTTTTTGTGTGGAACCATGAAAGACCGATGTTATACCAACAATCTGGAAATGACTCAAGCACTTAAGGCCAATATCATCCAAGCCATCCGTGAACTACAGCCCGAAACCATCAACAAGGTCTTGGAAAATTGGACAGACAGAATGCGCTACTGCGAAGCCAGCCGAGGCAGCCACTTTAACGACGTTGTGTTACATAATTAATCGGAATGTTTCCTCTTATTAATAAAGCCATAATACATGGAAAAATATTAATTTTGTTCATTTTATTGCATTTTTAAAAAGAAACTTGTATTTGGCTGTACTTTTCAAAAACCACTAGTGTCTATTTTTTATCACAATAATCAAATAATTTATTAATAGTTTTAGTTGTCTGAATATATTTTTGTAACTCAAATTGACGAAACAAATAAATAAATAAATAAAACTGCCGTTTTAAATGCAAATACGGGATTTTATACTGTTAAGTTATGATCTAATTAAAGGCGACGTGAATTGCAAACTTCCCCAAAACATTGAAATGAATGATATATGTAAAGAGTTTTAAATGGGCTCCACGCGTTTCGGTTCAACAAAAGAGGCCATTTAGTTCATTCAAGGCTCTTTTAGGGACAAAAAGCTCTGGGTAGTTCAATGCTTCTTTGAAAAAACGTTCATTTATGTTGCAATTCTTCTTTTTTATTGCCTTTTTTCTTTAAGGTTCACAATCCCAATTTTCAAAAATAAACTTAGTATCGGTATTTATGCATTAAATATTTTTTTTTTTAAATATAAACGTGTGAATATAGTAGATTGCAAACAGTGCAACCACCCTGCTTGGGGTCACTATTGGCTTTGGGGTAGGCGCGTGGTTGGGTTTATTATTTTATTTTATTTTACTTATTAGTTATGGCAAGAATCTCTGTACATAAAGAGTAAAAGACTTTTGTAATAGTACAGGTACAAGTATTAAATATATTAAAAACTTATGTAATTTCTTGAACTCCATGCGATGTATATATTTCGTTCAACCTCATCCGGTTGGAGTCAACAAACAAAGTTCAACGGCTTACATTAAAAATCCAGTAGATATTTTGCATAACAATAACTCGGCATTCTATAGAATGCCTAGGCAGTGAATGGAATCTAAAATCAATTCATACATTGCCTGACCATTTTAGGCATTCTAAATAATGCCAAATTTCATACATTGCCAGTAACATATACAACAAAATAGAAGGACACCACAGACAGCTAAACACCAATGGAATTATTTATATTAATAAATAAATTATCAAAACTAATTTTAAGAAAAAATATGATCTATCTTATTGAATGCACACAGCAGTATTGGATCTAGTGAGGCGCTAAATTGTGAAAGTTTCTTTCAAAGAAAAAAAAAAGATATCTATACCCACATCAAGAGCTTATCGTTGTGCATGTTATGTGTGAATTCACTTGTCTTTTTGGTGACATCCTTCGAATAATCGATTAGAAAAAGATACTCGTGAGGAAAGTGGGAAATTATTTTCTTTGATTCTGTTTTTTTAAGGCCAAAAACTTATTAAATATTCGAGTATGCATTTATACATTAGGCAAGCGTTAAGGTCGATTTCGGTGGCATAATGTAACTTCATACATATAACTTATTTAAGGGGGGGAAATCCACACATTGGCTGATGTCGATTTACGATTCAATGGACAACCAACCGTCACATGACAACGACACGAATAACCGATATAAGTTATTTGTTTGTATTATTATTATCTGACCACCGCGCGCCGTTGTCGTCATGAAATTGCACAACTACCTCATATCGTTATGCAGGAAATTGAATTATCTGATCGCTATCAGTACTTGTGACGTTGATCGAGATAATTCTTGCTTGTTGATTCGTACGTTGTTTTAATGAAGTCCCTGTTCGGTGCGGCAAATCGTTCACCTTCTGATAATGACGAATCTACTTATGGTTACTATCTAGATTTCATCCACTTAAACCCTTAAGCAGAACATATTATCACTTAAAAAATCAAATTTTGTATTTATGTGTAAAAGAGGGTAAATTAAATTTGATTAGGTATGCTCGAGGTTATTGGGTAAGTTATAAGGTAGTTGACGTATTTTCACTTTACTAGGCATGGTATTTAGATAGCTTGAACAGTTTATTTCGATTCACAATTATTATATTCGGCACGCATATTGTCACAGCACAGCACAGCAGCAGCAGGGGCAATAAATAGCGTTGTTAAATTAGGAATCACAAATAGAGAATGTTGCGTTTCTTCACTTAGGGGCATAGTAGCCTTGTTTTAACCATATGCTTAAAAAGAACTAGATCCATTTCGAATACCTTACACTTTAACTCATATTAAACGACGAACGAGACGATTATATGCAACAGTAGGACATGTCGAAATTTGTTTCTTAAAAAAAAAAACCAAGCAATATCAAAACCGAATAAATTTTTACGATATCCACACTCACGACGAACAAATAAAAGCGAAACAAAAGAAAGTGCAACCTTAGTTTAAATCAAGGATATGGTCAGTATCAGTTTCAGCGGGATAACAGTTCTTACGGAGATGCGAGCGGATAGAATGCATGGCGTTAATCCGTGTTATTATTTTTTAGATGTGGTACATTTATGCATCTACACGTAGGAAAGGAAAGAGAGAGAGAGAGAGAGTAAGGAGAAGGAACAGAAAAAAGTAAGTTCTTATTTATTCTATTAAAAAAATAAATTCCACCGAACCGCGCGATACGAGCTCGACGACTGAGGAAGGATATACTAAACACCAGTTATACCACACAACATGAAAATTTGATTTCCACCACACCTGACGAAAAGAACCCCCCTTAAAACAACACAAGAAAAACAAAATAAAACGACAGAAAAATGAACAAAACGACATCGAAAAATACACACCACGAAGTACCCATGAAATATAAGAAAAGCAGAAAAGTGCGGAGGAGAACCAACTCCTAATACAACACGTTAACAACAACATCAAAAGAAGCATCAAGAAACAACAACAATGGCAATAGCAACGATGGCAAATTGTTAACAAGCGATTCAGTTAAATGATAAAGGGAACTTTGGGAAAATTTGCAGAGGCGGATTTTCTTTTATCACCATTGCTCTTGGGAAAGTAGTACTCTCCCGCTCTGTTTCTCTTAGGTTGCATTGCGCATGTGGGTTTCGGTTTTGATTAAGTAAATTGTGAGGAGGTTGGCCGGAAGAGAGTAATTTTCAATCCCGAATTTATGCTAATAATACAGCTTTTGTTTTTCTCCTTAATTCCCACCCGCTATTCTTATGTTAGAGAAAATTAAATAATGAAATGGAACTGTAATTAAATTCTAAACAAATTGCATATATTGACGGGAGGACACTATACCACCAGGAAGCGGTGGCAAGTGTACAAGATATGACGGCTATCTTTGTATCCGGCAGCGGCACAGTAGTAATATCGTATGGTGATGTGAGCACATTGTGGGTCGGCTGAACTTTTACGAGATACAAAGCTTTCACTCAATGAAGAGTGCTACCAGTTTTCAGATAGGTGTATTTTAATGAGTAAATAAATATACTTATTTTAGTCTACTGATGTACCACAACTAAATTCTGTAGAATCTATAAACATATGTAATATGGATTACCAGCACTAAATTTCACTTGCGTTGGAACATCTTTTGCGACTTATTATTAGTGGAAATGCCAACAATTCGCCAACAAATAATTTCATCGTCAAGTTGCCACTTAATTGTTAGTTATAAAACAGTGCTGCACTGGTAGAAAATTAACCTCAAACCCACAAAAAATTTAAAAATTATAATTTATTGTCGACCACACAATTCGCTGCTGCATCCTGCTACTTACTCAAAATCTGTGAAGAGTCGCGGAGCCAACTACTGCATCATGCTACTTACTCTCAATCTGTGAAGAGTCGCGGAGCCAACTACTCACTGTTGGAAGCAGGAAAATATCACAGGGAGCCAAATCTAGAGAAAAGGATGGATGTTGAGCAGTTCATAGCGCGATTCAGTTAATTTTACTGTGGACGAATGAACTGATGCATTTTCGCGATGAAACAGCATTTTTTTCTTCTTCAAACCGAGCTGCTTTTCCATCAACTCTTGATATTTATGAATTAAATTAGTACTGTCCGGTGATCGTTTTTCATCAAGATTTAAGGAGTTATAACCCTTTCATAATTGCATCCCCATCGGTCCGAATGTGAGGTTCGTCAGTTCGACCTCAGAAAATAACGACAGGACTCCTAATTTTGAATCACCTGGGTAGTCCAGGAGTTTTTAGGACTGCTCCACTTTCGCGATTGTATAAAAACGTTGATGGATATTGCCTTTTTGACAAGGTTCGTAGGTTCTCTCCTTTGAACATGGCAGAACCACTAAATTTTTTCGAAATAAGTTTGTTGACGTGAAGCCTTCCTAGGATCTGTTCAAACCCCAGACTGATCCCGATTCACTGTACAGCGGAGGGAGACATTCATGGGGTGACTCCCTTTTGCTTCCTAATCCGATTCGATCGCTGAAAACGTTATTTGAATCCTTCGAAGGGATGTCGAGTTTCGGTTTTTAGCATAGTGGTTGGGTTGAGGCATACGAACCTCTAAATACCACGCGTATCATGGATGGAGTGTAGCTTGGTTTGACTGTAGCAGTACAAACCTCAAACCACACTGGTCCACGGAAAGGGGACATGGAGGGGTGTTTGTCACATATCGTAGCGGGATTCACCTCAAGTTAGTTTAACCATTTGGATTTCGTAACGAATTCGCTTATGCAGAGAACATCTGTCTCGCTAAGATCGCTTAGATCTTCAAAGAAATAGTTGCAAAAGATTTCTTTCCTTGTATTGGCTAGTGCATGGCAGTTAAAAATGAGGTGTTTGATGGTTTCCTCTTCCTCAATGTTTCTGGAGCTTCTGCAGAAGTCATTGGAGGGTACTCCCATTCTGGTGGCGTGTCTGCCTATAAGGCAATGGACAGCGATAGCTCCAACTAATGAGCTTATATTTTTCCTGCTTATGGTGAGGAGATTGGATGTTCTTTTTGTATCGTACTTCGTCCATATCTGTTTGGAGGACGAACATGTGCTGATGCTAATCCATCTATCGTTCGCTTCTACTAGTGAATTTTCTAATAGTTCGAATTAAAGAGCATTACATAGTTAATGAAGCGAACAAGGTTGATTTCATGAGCAGTGACATTCTTAAAGTTTATTATTTTAAGTTTATATTTATATATGTCTAAAGAATGTATATGTTTAATGTTGTGGCGTTCATGGAGGAATTCCTCTTCTCTTGGAAAGCTCCAGATCAGAAAACCTGATCATCTTGGGGGATTTTAATATATATTTACTAGATAGCAGCGACACGGTTTATAACTACGTCCGTGTCTTGTCATCTCATGGTCTTGCTTGCCTTATTATTGAACCTTCTAGGACGGGATCAGGAAGTCGTTTATTTTCTATACACAGGATGTATCCGATACGTATGAGGCTCGATGATCATTGGGATTTGATCTTAGACAGCAATATCGAATATATTGCCGAGACAGACGATCATGGACTATTCGTAAGCATGTCACATGAAGATTTTACGCAGTGTTCGAACGTAATGTGCAATTCCTCGCTAACATTAAAGGTATGCAGACACACCAGGCCCATACATGCCAGTGGAAGTTCTGAGTGTCTAGTGGAACTATTGCAATATGCTGTCTCTTCCGAAATCCACTGTAACTATGTTGCCTCTCCAGGTGCCAAGGGGGTTCTCACGAAAATGTCAACGAGAAATCAGTGGTTATTCAATGTCAAGGAACCACTTATCCTGAACTTTAATTATGATGAAACATCCTACGCAACGCAGCTTAACGGTTGCGGGATACTTCAGATCTTAAAACCTTGCGAAATAAGTACGAAGGAAATGCGCATACCGTACGAGCAAGTTCGGGAAGTAAGCGTAAATATACAGAAAGCGAAAGTGAACCATTCAGAACTTATTGAAGTGCTTAGGACAAAATACAGCAATCTGACAGAGGGCACTCCTATAAAGCGACCGCTATTACATCTAGGCAGTCATAGTGATATGATCGCATGTCTGGCAAAAGAAAAGAAAGAGCTTCAAGACCTAAAAACGGAAGCAGAACGGGCGGAACATAATAAAAGCGTAAGCTACCATCAGTGGGAAGTAAAATTGCCTCGGTACTCATTAACGTCCTTCAATGTTCTGATAGTAGTAGTAGTCGTAGAAAAATGATGAGATCATGTTATTTACGCAAAACCGCAACCGACAGCACCTCCAGCTCAACTCAACTCGTTACAAATATATCAAATGCCATCCCCGATAAATCCGACATTGCTGTAATAGATACCCACCCAATTCGCAGTACTACAAGGGTCCAGCAACGCATATTTTGCTTATTGACGAAGCCGTTTAACCAAAAATGCGCTTCATCGCTAAAGATTATTTTGCCTTGAGTCAGCTTGATCTGCAAGGGTTTTGGCCAAGATCCTTACGCAAAATTCGCCATAATGTGGTCTGGGAGAGGCCCAATTCTTGAGAACGCCGTGAAATTGACTGCTTAGGCTGTTTTGCGACGGACGCCTCTATGGCAGCAATATTCTCCACACTTCGGGCAAAACGAAGTCTCACTGGCAAGGCAAATATTCCGACTCAAATTTTATCAATATAATTGCTTGGACGAGAATTACGACCGAAAATTGGCGCTAAAGCTCTTAAAGTTATTTGTAAACGTTGTTCCTTCGTGTACTTCACCATGTTGAAAATGTTTATTTGACTGAATATTTTGACATTGACAATTCGGTAATCGGTTTAAGACTACACTGAAAGTTTGAAGTTGTCAAGTTTTATATAAGATGTAAAACGATCCGCTTCACGTGAATTGGCGAGTTTACTCATAGTATTAATGCAGAACTCCACTTCTGTTACATTGAATATGCATGCTTCCAAAAAGTAAAACCTTTCATCATAAGGGTACAATCCAAAGTCCCCAATCGGTTTAAACGGATTTGAACAAAATAAAGCGGCAGTTAAAGTTTCAAGACACCTTCAAGACATCATCCCGCCGATGATGTTAATTGTTCATTACCATCCATCAATTTTGCCTTCAACTTCTAATTTCAAGGCACGTCCGAATCTACAGTCACGTATGATTTGATATAATTCAACGATGCCATTTTGAAACAACATCGAAGCAACATGTCTGGCGAAACAACAGAACTTTGCTGCATGGTACTCGTATGTCGCTCTTAATTCCAATACCATCACCTCGTACTTAAGAGGAACTAACCATCAAAGCACTAAAACAAGTTTAAAAAGAAGAACGTGCTGGTGGAACGAGAAGCTCTGCTCCATTTTCATTTAGTCGAGGCATATCGAAATTAGTATTTCCGATTAGTTATCTTCGTATCACCAGAGCCCTTTAAAATTTTCCTTCACAGTTGAACTCAACCGTATATATGCAAATTCCTTTTTCGTCCCGCTGTCGATGATTGCCATATATACGTATTACGAATTCCTTTCATTGTAACTTTGTTCTTATCTCTTTTATTTTAGGGATAAAATGTAATAAAAGACAAAGTCGAGTAGTTGGCAAAGATTTCTCCCGAAGGACATATGGCATGGGATGATTTATTCATGTGGCTTTGGATCGTAAACTTTCTCCAGAGTAGATTAAGCATTCTCCTCACATTCCTCAGAGAGAGTAGAACAGTCCGTTTTATTGTTTGGCTTTTGTTTGTTTCCTTTTTTTATTAAAAAGTTCTAATAGGAAGCTACCTTGCTAATGTGGCGATTTAATAAAGGTTCTCGTTGAAGTGGAGCTAACTGATTTCCAAAAAAATCTAACAAAGCACAGAGATGAGGTCATCTTCGGGGAAACCCCCAACGACAGCGTAAGCACCACCATTAAAGTTGACTATATTTCGCACATTCCTTGGAAGCATATGAATGGTTTATATTGGATGCTTCCAAGGTATGGATACTGTACATTCCTTACAAAGTCAACTTGTCTATAGGTTTGTCAGCAATTATGGAAATCGATACGAGTGTGTTTTTTATGACCTTGCAGAGGTATTTTGTTAAAACTATTCTTTGCAAACACGCACCCATTCAATGATTTCATTGGGAGGGAAGTTTATGCTTGCCAAGATAATACATTATTGATGCTTTAAATAAATGTTCGAAATGTTGTTGAACATTTTTAAAAAATGTTTTATTTTTTAATGGATACTTCTTTCGTATAATATTATTTATAAACTTGACCATATAGCTCAGTGGTTTAGTATTTGATGCGTTGAACTAACATCAGGAAATGTGGGTCCTTTTTATTTGCGCGAAAAATGTTACTTTGCAAACAAGTACTGTTGATGAACCTATGCCCTGGGCTGTTTTCTTGCACCAAATATTTACTCATATGTGTTTATATATAACTCAGT
Source organism: Portevinia maculata (assembly GCA_949715645.1). Lineage (NCBI taxonomy): Eukaryota > Metazoa > Arthropoda > Insecta > Diptera > Syrphidae > Portevinia > Portevinia maculata. The sequence goes on along the minus strand of OX454525.1, from coordinate 394,544,689 downwards.
TTTGTTTTGGTTGTTACGGTACGAGGTTGAGTGCTGGGTCGCTATCATGTACTCATGCCCCTCTTGTAAAAGTCTGTCTGAATTTTTTATTCATTTTTTTTCCAGGAACTGTTATAAGCTATTCAATCGGAAAACAACTTTTTTCTTTTGAATTTTTTTTAGAAATGCACACAGGAAAAATCACTAAGGCGTATACGTACTTTTTTGCACGTTTAGTTAATTGAATATTGAAATGAAAGTCCTAGTTGAGATATAACTGTAAATTTGGAGCTGCTTCAGTGGATCAGAAGTATTTTTAAAGCCTCCGTCTTTAAAATTAACTAATAGCAACAAAAGGGAGTAATAATAGATAATAAAGCATGGGCAGCATTGATAAAAGACTTAACTGGAACTGAAACATCAAGTTCGGCATAAGTCGTGGTACGAAAACCATGGTAGCCACTGGGCGCTTGTACGTCAGAACTTGAGGTCTTCATCCCAAAATTATCTAATGGTTGTGTGTCATGATCTACTGATGTACTTGAACTTGTACTTGAACTTGAACGAACAACAGCATTAAGCTCCAAAAGCTATTGCCCGTCTCGATATTACGTGTGTTCTGCATACCTGTACCTGAGATTCAAGCATTTTTATACTCAAAGGACTCCGGATCAGTGATGAGTTTTGCCTAAGTCACTGCTGCTTTCCATCCTTTGCAAAACCGGGTACGATGCTTTCAGTCATTTACATCAAGCAATCTGCCATCCGAGGTCACTTTGGCTTTGAAACAGAGGTTCGGTCTTTTTTGCAGTCTTGAACTTGGTGGCTGCGAGTCCAAGATCCTCTTGGTTGGAGCATTACTATCCATTCGATCGATCTTACCAACGTTTTTTAGTTTTTTAGAATGCAAGCACATCTTCGTATAGCAGAAAGAGTTCGAGGTTGTAACTTCTCTTCCATTCGTCCTTATCACATATGCAACCAAATATCCGACGAAGAGTTTTTTTCTTTCAAAGGAACTGAATATTAACTCTCCTATCCTGTTTGTCGTCTTTTATTCTTCGAGTTAGGGATGCGTTTAACATCGATTTTCTATAAGCAGTTATCGAAGTCGCAAAGAGCCATACAGAAAATGAACAGCTCTGAACAGTAGTGATTTTATCGCTGCTAAGGTAACAGTTTACCTCGGAATTGCTCTTACCAAAAAATCATACACACACTGTAAAATCTCTTACAGTGTTATTACGTTTAAGGCCGATGAACAGAATGAAAACGGCGATCGAAGAATCTATCCTTCCAGTCTGCCTCACCCAATAGAGAATCTTTGGCGACTTCATCAGGCCTTGCTAAATCGTCACTTACAGCATCAACTCCATTACCACTTAGCTTCTTATAGAGTGTCCATTTTCAGAACTGTGTTTAGACATTGCCAAGAAAGCAAGTCGGTAATGGCATCTTTTTTTTTAAAAAATTCCAGCCACTTGTTCGTCAATGGCATTACAACTTCGCTTCCCTGTAAACCGATAGTAAGACCTGAGTATAAAACTTCTTGGTAGTGCAAGAAAGCCTGCATTAGGAGGCGATATGGTAAACGCCTGATTGCCTTTTGTGGTTATATTTTTGGTGGACACAAACATACTCGTACTGGCTCAGTGGTAAGTGCGTTGGACTATTAAATGAGCGATCCCGAGTTCAAATCATACTCCAGTAACAACTGAGAGTTTTTCATTATTCCATTTCTCGTGAAAGTCTGACAAATATCTAATGGTATGAACTGCCCTATTGTAGGCGCAATTGTGCATAGGTCATAGGTGTGTTGGACTACTAATCTAAAGGTCTCAGGTTCAAATCCCGCGAAGACCATGTAACACCTTAACGTTTTTTCCACTGCCCCCACCTCTGACGAACGTTTGACAAGCATCCAAGAATATGAACTGTATTGAGAAGCTTCTCAAATTTGCAGTTCGGGTTCCCCTTAAAATGGTGGGTCCCTTCCACTTCGGAGAAGCAAATAACTCCTGAATAAATGCATGGAAACATACTGATTATTCTCTGCCTGCCTATATTTTTCTGTGCTTAATTTTGTTCTTTTCTTCTTTTATATGTTATAAGCAGTACCCTTAACAATGAGTATACGAATGGTAGGAGTGCAAATATTTGAATATTATGTGTAAACAGAGTACTGGTCTTCACATATGTATGCCCCTGTAACGGCCAAAGTATAGTGAGAAAAATGTATAAATTCAATTTTTATTGGAGTATGGTAAAATGGATATTGTTGGTACTCCTTTAGATAATGGCGAAATCTTTAGACCCGAGAATGAAACAACCTCAATTACTTCTGTTTCCCGAAGGGCTTTAATTTCCTATAAATGTTTATTTGTTTTTTAACTTAACAATGTTTTTTTTTTTTTGTCTTAATTACTTACGTTTAGTGTTTTTTAGAGTTTTTATTTACTTTAATATAAGTTTTAGGTACCATACGGTACAATGAATGACCTCTTAACCAAAAAGAAAAGTTAATATAAAAAGATGGTGGAAGAGAAGTTTCATTTTAATTTTTTCATTTAAGTGGTGCCAAATGGAGCTTAAGGCGCGGTATTGCCAGTATTGTTAACAGATATTACTGTATATCAGAAACTTGGCTTAGTTCAGGTCTAACCAGTGCTTTTTTTGCTATCAGTTGGTATAACCTATTTAGATCTGATCAGCATATTTGAAGTGGTGGAGGCGTGCGATATACACAAACAAAAAATTGATAGCTAAACCTGTAAGGTGTTCCTTGTCTACCGCCAAATTTAAATACATATTCTTGGAAATATTAACTTGTAATAATAAATGCTAGTTAGATCAATTTATATCCCTCCTAATGTTGCTCACTACACTAGCATTAGCGATATGCTAGATGATATTTCCTCACTTGCTCCTAAATGTATTCTTTGTGGTGACATAAATATAAATCTGCTCAATAATGTATCGCTTCCGTAATTAATGGAAATTGTTAACTCGTTTAATATGACGTTTGCTTATGTGTCCCAGCTAACCCACTATATGCCTATAAGATCCCTTCGTTAAAAGATGTGATCCTTACAAGTGATGCTAAAACATTGATCCCAACTGTCTTTTTCTGTTTTTTCCCATCATGAACTTGTGTTTTCTACTTTTGACATACCAACTGACGTTTCCATTAATGAAGAAACTATATAATATTATGCGTTGGCAGACGGTTACAAAACCAAGGCCATATATTTATTTATCATAATGTTGAATTTGTAAAAAAAATTGTTTAAAGTCTAAAAAAAAAATAAAGCTATTATTAAAAAAAAGCTATATAATATTATGATCTTAAGCGGATTGATCATGTGACCCTTATAAGGGAATGTATTTCTCTGAGCTGGGACTATGTTTTTCGTACACCAGATGTAAATTACCGAGTTGAGATCTTAAATGAACTCATAACGTATCTTTTTTCTAAGAATGTACCCATTAATTCATTTGTTTCAAAGCAAGGTCCATGTCCTTGGTTTTCCGTGGAAATTAAACCCGCGATGAATGCAAGAGATAACCTCTACCGCCGGTGGAGACGATTTTAAGTACAACAAAAAATGTTGACCGAATTTAAAAGGATTAGAAATACAGTAAACTAGCTGTCCCGTACTCGCCTTGCTTCGGCAGTCTGCCACTTCTCAAATTTAAAACTTGCTGATAAGAACTAATAAGAACTGATAAAGAAAACGTCGAGAGTGTGCCTACTCATTATATGGATATACTCTGAGTGTGACTCCCTCTCAATCTCATTTACATTTCATACCCTATCTTTCTCAATACCATGGCCATGCGCCATAAAAAAACCACACAAACTGCAAAAGGTGCATAAAAAAAAGAAAAAAAAGCACATTGCACAAAAGGTACAGATAGATAAACAGATTTGTGCCGCACACACACACAAATGTTCTTCCACTAAACACTGGGAAAATCCAATGATCTAGCTTTATTCGAACATTTTAATTTCTTGAATTATATAAAATTTATAGTTTAATGCTTATTGTTCAACTTCAGGATAACCTACAAAGATGATTTATATCTTAAAATCTTTGTACATAATTGAACTTTATATTAAAAAAAATCCTATTTCATTTGGATGAGTTATTCCAAAGCTAGGAGCCAGAAAGCATTCGGGAGTTACAACTTTTCTTAGATATCAGCTTAGATCTCCGCTTCTGGACAGCGGATGAAGCATTTGTCCATTCTATGTCCATTCTCAGGCTCTAGACTATCTGTGTACCAAATTTCATTTAAATCGGTTCAGTATATTTCATATTTTCATATTTCATATTTATTTATTCATAAGTAACAACATTTATGATAGACTTCCAAAATCTTTCAAGTTATAAATGTGAATTTTGTAAAAAAGCCTTTCGATTATTATACTTCATATTACTTGAAAATACGTGTATTGTTTTATATTAAAAAAAGAAAAGAAAAAAAATTATGACTAAGGTAAACTAAATATAAACAATGTATACAAATTCAAAGAAAAAAAAAAACTATTTAAAAGAAGTAAAAAGAAAACGAAAGAAAGAAAACGATTTCTATAAACTTACATAGTACTTTCTGCATTTATGTGCCTGCAATGTGCCGAAAGAGAGTGTCACTAAAATTGTTTGCATCCTTGAGTCGTCTTAAACTGAGAGGAAGTGCATTCCAGAGGCGAATGGCGTGAACAAAAAATTGGCGTTCCGTGAGCTGATATGCTACCCGGGGTGGAATCAAATTAGAGGAGCGTTGCGATTGTGCGAATTGAAGCTTATCATATAAATAGGGCGGCTGTTTGGTGGTTATGATATTATGTAGATGCTTGATAGTGCAGTATTGAAGATACTTGTTTAATGTACAACCAAGAATCTTTTTAGCGTAAGCGGAAACATGGTCGTATCTTTTCAATCCAAAAACATATCGAGTAATATTGTTAAATGCAACTTGAAATTTGCGCGTTATGAAGGCGTTGTTACAACAGAAGATTTCACAGCAGTAGGTAATAAGTGGCACCAGCAGGGTTCTAGCCAGCATCAACCTTGTAGGTGTCGGTGTAAAATTTTGCGAAAGTGACAGGTTCCTGAGACAGCCGTAGATTTTCCCAATAACGGTCAAAATATGGTTGTCCCAACACAATCTTGTGCTGAACCAAATACCTAGATTTTTTTACTTTCTGGACAAATTGAATTGGAAAATTTCCTAGATTAATGCTAGGAACGCAAGATATATCCGGGCAATTTCTGCTAATTACTATGCATTTGGTTTTGTCAGGATTTAGCTTTAAACAATTGCGCTCGGACCAAGTTAGGATATTCTTGAGATCCTGATTGAGCTTATAGGCAGAATTAGTGATAAGACCGCGCTCACTGCTTATGTATAGTTGTACATCGTCTGCATACATATGTACTGACGAGTAATTGACAACAGTTGGGAGGTCATTAATAAAGATTGAGAAGAGCAGTGGGCCTAAGATGGATCCTTGAGGGACACCATTTGAAGTTGCTAAAAACTCGGATGGGACATCATTGATAAAGACGGCTTGCGTACGACCTGTAAGATATGATTGAATAAATTTCGCCGCAGAAGACGAGAGCCCGAATTGTGTAATAAGTTTTTCAACAAGAAGCCCGTGGTGAACTGTGTCAAATGCCTTGGAAAAGTCAAGTAGAGTCAGAAAAGTGGTGTAGTTTTTATCCATAGCTACCCGTATATCATCTGTCACTTTAAGCAGTGCTGAAGTACAACTGTGATGTGGCCGAAAGCCCGATTAATATACGTAGAGTAAATTATTTTGTCGAAGATAGGCGGACAACTGATAGTGAACACATTTTTCTAGGACTTTGGATAGATATGGTAGTATTGCGATGGGTCGATATTCTGCCGGGGCTCTACTTGTTGCTTTCTGTTTAAGGATTGGAATAATCTTAGCAGCTTTCCATGAAATTGGAAAAGTTGATGTCGTTAAAATAGTGTTGAATATATGGGTCACTATTGGAAGAATATATGGCAAAATCATTTTTATGAAATAAGGATGGATTCCATCAACACCAACAGCTTTAGATTTAATTTTAAGGACAGCTCTGACAACATCTGCTTGCTCAACTCTCGAAAATTCAAAGGAGCCATTTGATTCGATTAATTGAGCTGCGTTAGCGCTTGTCGATTGTATTTGAATTTTGACGAAATCACGATTTAGCTGGTTTGGATCAACCTTATCCAACCCTGGATCTATTTTACCACAAATACCTTGCTGCCGTAAGTTCCTCCACAGAAGCTTGCCAGGAAGTTTATGATTAAAATGCTCACGAAAATAATTTCGCTTGGCTTCCCTGATTTTTGAGCAGGCAAGGTTTCTAAGAGATTTATAAATCAACCAAAATTCAGGAAGCCTGAAATACTTCCATTTTCTGAACGCAGCATCTCGTTCATTTTTCAGTTTGAGAATTTCAGCGGTAAACCAGACGTTTTTGCTGTATTTAACAATCTTAGTTCTATTAGGAATATGGCAATCAAACAACTGTGTAACTGTGTCTTGAAAGTAATCAACTTGGGCGTCGGTCGAAGTTTCAGAGTATATTGGCAACCAGTTAACACACTGAAGGTCCCGTTCAAGAAAATCAACATTTACGTGTTTGAAGTCCCTATAGGAATATTTTAGTGGTTCTGTGCAGGTGGAGACAAAGTCAAAACATGCAAATATTAGATCATGTTTGGAAAACACCGGGGCAGAAACTTGACTGTAGAAAGCATTATGAATATCGCTTGATATAAATAAGTCCAGAAGAGTACTACTTGAATGAGTGAAATGCGTCGGAGAGGATGAGTTGAGCAAATGAAGGTTAAGAGCTTTTATATTCTCAGTTAGGGAAGACGAGGTTGCACGATCCAGAATATTACAATTAAAATCGCCACAGACAATAGTTTTCCAATATGATGAGGTATTGTTTTCTAGGAAGCAGTACAGTTGCGAACAATCAATGTTATTGTAAGGCCGATAGACGACGCCTAGTAGGCATTTCCTTCTCTCGCACATCAACTCAATAAAACAATACTCAATGGGGCTATTAAGAGGAGAAGTTGAGAGTAACTTAACAGGTAACGCCTTACGTACGTAAATGGTCACTCCACCGCCGATTCTATTTTGCCTATCATCACGAAAAACTGTATATCCTGGCATTGAGTACACGCAATCAGATATTTTCGGATCAAACCATGTTTCCGAAACGCATACAATATCTACATCGGAACCAACAAACAGACCTCTGAATTCGTCACATTTGTATTTAGATAAACTCTGGGCATTTATGTGGCATACTTTTAGGCCACCTCGTTGTTTACATAAGATGTTAATTAATACGCGCAAGTTATCATTCGCACCACCACCACTGGATGAAGCATTACTCATATCACCCATAAGTGAAAATTACAATTAAATTTCTCCCCAGCTCAAGAAAACCCAAAACGCAAAACAGACAGATAACTCTCAGACGGATAGCAGGGCGCAAGAAACACAAATACAAAAAGTACTTACTAATTACAATATAAAAAATCGATATGTTGCAATATAAAAATCCATGATTAAAATTCATCTCAAAGTTCATCATAACTCGTTGCAGCAGCAGTAGTTTTGGCGTTAAAGCGAGACAGACAGACAGAGTTACTTTCGCATTTATAATATTAGTATGGATTTGATGATTAAAACAGCTAAGTCCTTGTCTTTCTTTGGAAGCAAATAAAAAAAACCGCGGCGCGAGAAAAAAGCGGCTCATCCGCGGCGGGGACGTCGTTAATCCTCATGAGCTCCTCCGTTTTAGTACCGCAATAGCGGATAGGGGCGCATTGGCTCAATGGTTAGTGTGGCGCCATGCTAATCGAAAGGTCCCCGGTTCAATTCCCGCCGGGGACAAGTAACATCCAAAGTTTTTTCCACTGCCCCACCTCTTGCGAACGCCTGACAAACATCCAAGAGTATCAAATTGTCGTGAAAAAGCTTCTCAAATTTGCCGTTCGGATTCGGCGTAAAACTGTAGGTCCCCTCCACTTCGCATGAAAGTGGTTGGAGAAGCTATGTTCTGGGCCCTTTATGGGCCTGTTAATACCATGCAATAGCGGATAGGGATAAATTCAATACGGAAAAGCAATTCTCCGAATTTTGAAGGCGCCCTACCAGGACGGTACGTTACTCTAGGTAACATCCTCTTAGTTTATAAGTTAGATTAAGTTAGCTAGAGCGTTTTTGGTGTTAGAGGCCGGGCTCGCCAACTTGTGGGGGTGCTTTGGGGAGGTGACTGACCCTGTAGGGCTTCAGTCGGCTCACGGCGGCGCGTTTGCACGTTGACGACTGCCAAGCGCTCAGAAAGCAATTAGGAGTTTGACCACTTGTTGCGTAAGGCATCGAGTGCTCAGATTCCAAATTATAGTTAGAATACGTTAAGTAGTTTAAGTAAGTAGAGTAGGTAGTTTGTAATTTGTTTTTATATAAAATATAAAATTTAGGTACATTTTTTTTTTTAAATTTCTCGATGAAAACAATATGTTAAATTAGTTTGTAACATAGTATATAGCCGAAAGGCAATAATTATATGGTTATAGTTAAGTTTAGAACGTCTGTATAAGGAGAATTAATTAAGAATAAATATCCTGTTAATTTTAAATTAGATTTAATCAGTTTTGTCTAGTATGTAATCTAATATTGAATAAAAAAATGAATTTAAAAGTAAAAAAAAGTAGTGTGTCGAACTACTAATCGAAATTACCCCGGTTCGATTCCCGTTGGGGCCAAGTAACATCTTGAGTTTTTGTCCACTGCCCCACTTCTTGCGAACGTCTGATCCAAGAGTATCAATTGTCATGAGAAGCTTCTCAAATTTGCTGTTCGTATTCCGCTCAAAATTGTAGGTCCCTTCCACTTTGCAAAGAAAGTGGTTGGAGAAGCTAGGTTTTTGGACCGGTATGGGCCGTTAATGTCTAATAATTTTTTTTTTATATTTTATTTTTCTACCTATTCATTGTGGTGTGTCTCAAGGCTCAATAATCGGACCTACCCTTGTGATTAAAAATTGTCGTTTTCATAAGTTTACTGACGATGTACAAATTTATTTTCATTTTCAAATTGGTTTGATGGTTTGATGTGGACAAAATGAATGAGGACCTCGGCCCTATGGTCAGTTGGTCTTCTGATAACAGCCTTCCCCTAAATCCCTATAAAACAAAATTTATCCAAATTTATAAGCATTCACTTTCGTCTTCATTACCTCCAATTTTATTAAATGGTATTCAGGTAGAAATGGTGTCTAAGATTAAAAACCTTGGAATTATTTTCAACAATAACCTCACTTGGAGTGACCACATTAACTGTGTGATATCCAAAATGTATGGTGCTCTGCGGGGTCTTTCAGTTTGTCGAGACAATTTACCTACTACTGTCAAACTCAAATTGGTAAAGCTTTGATCGTATGGCTGTGAGTTGTTTGCTAGCACATATGCTAACTCAAGGCGTAGGCTAAACGTTGCTTTTTCAGTCGTTCCGCAGCTCTCTTCAATATAGGGCGGCTAGTTAGTGTTCAGCGGAAAAAAAAGGAAAGTGTATCCATTATATAAGCGATTTAGTCAAGTGATTTTTAAGTCCGAAGTTGGCTTAGTAAGCTAGGTGTCCCACTCTGACGCCGGAGACTCGGGTTCGGTTCTCGGTCAGTTTTCAATTTTTAAATTTTTTTCGGGAAAATAGTGATAGAGACACAAAAATAAACACAAAAAAAAAACAAAAGTGCCGCAACGTATCAGGCGATGGACCCCGGAAAATCGGTGGTCCCGCTTACGGGTGTGGGTGTGCCGTTGCGACGTGTGGTGCGAACACGTGAGCCGGCAAAAAAATCAGCAGCAACAATAGCAGTAACGAAAACAGCGGCAGCTTGTATGCCAAGGGCAGCTTTAAATGCCATTAAAGTGACACCAAGTCCAACAGCGGGTTCCGCGTTGCCCAGGCGGGGGTCTACGCAGGCAACACCAGCAACAACAGCAACAACAACAACGCCAACAATAAAAGCTCTCGCTACAACGCCAGCAGTAACTGTAAGCGAGGAGTATAGGACAGTGGAAAAACGGCGGCGGAAGTTAAATCCGAAGCCGAACCTTTCAGCCAAAAGAAGGTTAAACTTGGCAGGTTATAGTGTGGCATCATCGGTGGCTGCATCCGATGATGACGGAGCACACTCCAGCTCTTATGAGTATGATGGAGGAGAGGGCCGGTACGTCGGAGAGGGAAACTTCTTCAAGGACTTACCGGTCGATGACGAGGAAGTCGTACAAATGGACGAAGAAAAAGAGGATGATGAGGAGGCGCAGCTGGACAAGCTCATAAAAGAGCTGCTGGAGAAGCGCGACCAGTTGCGCAGAAAGAAGCTGCAGCAACAGCAACAACAAGCTGTGCTCAAGCAGCAAGTTCAGCAACAACTGCAGGTGAAGCAGCAACAACGGCAACAACAACCAGAACACCAACAACAACAACAACAACAACAACAACAACAACAACAACAACAGCAATCAAAGCATCAGATAGAGGCGCAGCAACAGCGTCAGCAGCAATCGAAACAGCCACGGAAGAACAAAGTACCACCCATCAACGTGAGTAATTTCGATATTGTAGATAGCATTAGAATCTGTAAATTGATAACGAAAAATTTCCATGTGAAAAGGCTTTCTGCCAACAAACACATAATTATATGTGAGAAAATTGAGGAGTACCAGAGGGTGCGCGCCGCCTTGGGAGAGGTAAAAACCGAGTACTTCACGTACACCCCAAGGGATCAAAAACTTAAAACCGTTGTGTTGAAAGGTATCGATCCCTCAATTAAAACGGAGGAGCTAGAAAAAGAGCTCAAACATTTTGAAAGCGACGACCTCAAGTTCGTGGGTGTCAAGCCGTTTTCCTCGGCTGTGGCAAGGGGTGGTAACCGTCACTTACCATTCTTCCTGGTTCAGCTTACTCCCGACAGCAAAATTGACAGGCTGCGAAATATCCGCTTCCTGTACTATCATGCTGTAAGATGGGAGAAAATAAAATGGTCAGATCGCATACTTCAATGTATGCGCTGCCAAAGGTTCGGGCACGCCGCAGCTAACTGCAACATGCAGTTTAGATGTGTCAAGTGCGATAGGGACCACATACATGTTGAATGCTCTCTAGGTAAGGAGAGAGTCGAAGACCGGAGTGTACTCTCCTGTGTGCTCTGCAGGAACTCTGGGCATCCCGCCAACTTCAGGGGTTGTCCAAAGTACCAGGAGTTGAAAAAAAGAGTCCAGGCCCGCAAACAGCAGTCTGAAGATGATAGGCGTCAGAGGAGCCGCTCGTTCGCAAATTTTGTGGCACCCAACGTGTCCTTTGCCCAAATGGCAGCTGGACCGGGTCAAGCCCACATGACATCAAACCAACCAAAGGTAGCTCAAAAGGCACCAGAGGTGGATCTGGACTTAAAATCGATCCTTCTGTCTCTGCACGGAAAGATCGATAAGTTCCAGAAACAATTAAATGAACAAGCGGCCCGAATTGACTTTATCTATTCGGAGCTGTTTGTGGGGTCTGGTGTGCCATAAATCTAATAAATCTAATGGCTGCGCTGGAAACTTAAAGATCCTTGCTGTGAATGTTAATTCACTAGTCAGGATCGAGAAAAGAACGTCACTTGCCAATTTGTTGAAAACCGAAAACCGGGATGTGCTTTTGGTTAGCGAAACTAAGCTAAATCAGAAGCACAAATTGGGATACAAAGACTATCATGTAATAAGAAGAGACCGGCCTCACTCCACTCAAGGAGGTGGGGTTGGAATCTTAATTCGAAAAGGCCTGCGCCATAGGGTTATATATAGCGGGGACGTGCGTAGGTTCCAGTTGTTGGAGGCATGCATTATATGCATTCCTCTCCATAGCCGGAGGAGAATATATGTGGTGTCGCTTTACGCACCTGCTGCACCTCCACCAAACCAATTTATGACAGAGCTCGAGACACTTTTTCGTGGTCTGCAGCTGAACTCGGAGGAGAATTATTACTTCTTGGCCGGAGATATTAATGCCAAACATGCGGCATGGGGAAATGTTACTGCAAATCCCAGGGGCAACCAGTTGCACGACTGGTGGCGCCTCAATATGATTGAGTACAACCTCGAGTTGTACGCGACGGATATCCCTTCTTTCCCAAGAAGCGGTGCTTTCCTGGACTTGGCCTTAACGGACGCAAGACTTCAACTGACGAACATAGATCAAAACACGCGGAACTGTTTGCGTGCGTTTGAGTACGATAGTGATCACTACGGACTCGCCGCCGCAATACGGATCCCGAACGAGCAAACGCTGCTGGAGGAGTACGAAGCAGTGTGTTCATTCGATTATCGGAGGGCACAATGGTCGCGCTTCTCCAGATTTTTAAAGCGAGATATACGTTCGAGTGGGATCGACCCACCGACAAACAGTAACATGACAAATGATGACATTGATCGGCATTTATTGCAAATGAACGACGCCATCAAACGAACTATGGAACGAACTATTCCTCGAGTAGGGCGTTCCGACGACGACCAGACAGAAAAGTACAGAAACCCTACAATCGACGCACTATACCGACAGAAAAGTAGACTGCTCTCGAGGCTTAAACGGCTGTACAGGCAATTTACTGATCGCAACGACCCGGAGGTAAGGATGCTGAATTCAGAGATCCGAATCCTGAAACAGCTGATAAAAGAAAATTACAAAAAATCTGTAAGTCTGTATTGGGGCAATAAAATTCGGGCTATTAAAACCTGTAGTCCGAATATGTTCCCACAGATAAATAAGTTGTTCAGGAGGAAAGATCACAATGATATTCCTTGTGTTCGAATCTCCCAGACAGCAGAGAACAGACAGACGGTACTGACTGCTGGAATAAGTCCAGAAAGTGTCGCTTCAAACGACGATTTTTTCGTGGTCGAGGACCCACAGGAGAAGGTGGATTTGCTGGGCGCTTGTTTCGAGGCCGTGTATACGGTGAACAATCCTGTTCGCCGTAACCACGACATTGAGAATAGGGCTCTGGTGAGCCACTTCGATCTGCGCACCGAACTTGAGAATTGGCGATCTGAGAATAACGGATTCACCGTGTTCACTGATGAAAACCATGCTAATGCAGTTGTCGCCAATGGCCGAGATGCATCGCACTTGTTCGTGTCGAAGGATGATCTTCTGTGCATCTTCGAGACACTAAAGAATAAAAAGTCGGCGGGGATGGATGGTGTCCCAAACGTCGTATTGAGACACCTGCCTCTGGAGGCTGTAGATATTTTCACCACGCTGTTTAACAATGCGCTGAATAATGCACATTATCCGGCGCATTGGAAGGTAGCTGTGGTACACCCTATCCCGAAAAAAGGTAAAGATAGGACGAACCCTGCCAATCTCCGGTCAATTAGCTTGCTTCCGAATATTAGCAAGGTCTTTGAAAAGGTTGTCAATAGAGCTCTGTTAAAGTGGGTCGAGGACAATAACATAATTCCGGACAACCAGTTTGGTTTCAGGGCGAGGCATGACACTATTCATGCCGCGTCGAAACTGGTTTCCGACATTCAGTGGAATAAATGCAAGAGCCAATGCACGGGTGCTTGTCTGGTTGATTTTGAGAAGGCTTTCGACACCGTATGGTTAGAGGGACTTTTCTACAAGTTGACCAGGCGGGGGATGCACAAACCTTTGCTATATGTAATTTATAATATGCTTATGGGAAAGAAGTTCGTTGTCAAATGTGGCAACGTGACTTCGAGCAGAGTCTTTGAAATTAAAAACGGTTTACAGCAGGGGGCGGTCAATTCTCCGATCCTGTTTAACATTTACACGAGTGATCTGGTGGGTTCACTCAGACATGCTATAGCGTATGCCGACGATTTGGTGGCATACAGATCAGGTCCTAAAATCGAGGTCATTAATATCCTTTTGCAGCGTGACTTTGATCAAATTAAGCGATATTGCGACGACTGGAAGTTGAAAATCAACTTTCAGAAGACGGAAACAATCTTGTTCAGAACCCCATTGGCTGGGGCCTCTAGGGATACCAGAAAAAACTGGAAAAAATTGGCCATTATTGGACAAAATGGGCAGCCATTGGCGGTGAGAAGCGCAGTTAGATATCTAGGTATCTGGCTTGACCAGTATCTATATTTCGATAGACATATAGTTGCTTGTCTTGCTGGGGCCAAGAAGGCTTATGCTCTGACAAGGAGACTGTTTCATAGCAGTCAACTTGACTCCAGAGTGAAGGTCATTTGCTACGTGGCCCTTATAAGGCCGATCATCGCTTATGGTTGTCCATTATGGTTTAATATAGCGCCTAGCTATATGGAAAAGATTCGGGTGTTGGAGAGACAATGTCTTAGGACCTGTCTCCGGTTGTTCCGAACGCCTGAATCCAACTATATAAAATACTATCCCAACAAGGTCCTATACGATGGGGCTCAGTTGAATAGGATTGACAATTTCCTCATTAAGGTGACTCGAAGGCACGTTGCAAGGGCGATGGCCAGCGACAATAGTCTGATCTTTGGGGCTTACTACCCCAATGAAATGTACATTGAGAGTACACTCCGGTCTGGCTTTATCCCGCCAGAGGCATTTATCCATATTGATGCAAAAGGGCTGGTACAGACGAGGGATGGTATCCCGGTATTATACCACCGCTACCGCAGTGCGAGAGATAAGCGGCTCATCCGCGGCGAGGACGTCGCCAATGCTCATGAGCTCCTCCGTTTTAGTACCGCAATAGCGGAGAGGGATAAATTCGATACAGAAAAGCAATTTGCCGAATTTTGGTGGCTTTTTGAGGGTGGAGGGTTCAACATGCCCTCCCAAGACGGTGCGTTACTCTAGGTAACATCCTCTTAGTTTGTAAGATAGATTAAGTTAGCTAGGGCGTTTCTGGGAGGGGCCGGGCCCGCCAACTTGTGGTGGTGCTTCCGGGAGGTGATTGATTCTGTAAGGCATCAGTCAGCTCACGGCGGCGCGTGTGCACGTTGACGACTGCCAGGCGCTCGGAAAGCAATTGGGAATTTGACCACTTGTTTCGTAATGCAACGAGTGCTCAGAATCCTAATTATAGTTAGAATATGTTAAGTAGTTTAAGTAAGTAGAGTAGGTAGTTTGTAATTTGTTTTTTTATATAAAAATATAAAATTTGATAAAGATGCCGAGTTTTCTTAAAAATTTTCTCGATGAAAACATAATATGTAAGATTAGTTCGTAAAATAGTTTTTAGGCCGAAAGGCAATAATTATAAGATAGAGTTAAGTTTAGGGCGTCCGCATAAGGATCAATAATCTAGAATAAGTATCCTGTTAATTTTAAGTTAGATTTACTCATTTTTGTCTAGTATATAAGTTGATATAAGCTAATAATTAATAAAAATGAATTTAAAAGTCAAAAAAAAAAAAGTCAAAGAATAAAAAGTCGGCGGGGATGGATGGTGTCCCAAACGTCGTATTGAGACACCTGCCTTTGGAGGCTGTAGATATTTTCACCACGCTGTTTAACAATGCGCTGAATAATGCACATTATCCGGCGCATTGGAAGGTAGCTGTGGTACACCCTATCCCGAAAAAATGTAAAGATAGGACGAACCCTGCCAATCTCCGGTCAATTAGCTTGCTTCCGAATATTAGCAAGGTCTTTGAAAAGGTTGTCAATAGAGCCCTGTTAAATTGGGTCGAGGACAATAACATAATCCCGGACAACCAGTTTGGTTTCAGGGCGAGGCATGACACTATTCATGCCGCGTCGAAACTGGTTTCCGACATTCAGTGGAATAAATGCAAGAACCAATGCACGGGTGCTTGTCTGGTTGATTTTGAGAAGGCTTTCGACACCGTATGGATAGAGGGACTTTTCTACAAGTTGACCAGGGGGGGGGGGATGCACAAACCTTTGCTATATGTAATTTATAATATGCTTATGGGAAAGAAGTTCGTTGTCAAATGTGGCAACGTGACTTCGAGCAAAGTCTTTGAAATTAAAAACGGTTTACAGCAGGGGGCGGTCAATTCTCCGATCCTGTTTAACATTTACACGAGTGATCTGGTTGGTTCACTCAGACATGCTATAGCGTATGCCGACGATTTGGTGGCATACAGATCAGGTCCTAAAATCGAGGTCATTAATATCCTTTTGCAGCGTGACTTCGATCAAATTAAGCGATATTGCGACGACTGGAAGTTGAAAATCAACTTTCAGAAGACAGAAACAATCTTGTTCAGAACTCCATTGGCTGGGACCTCTAGGGATACCAGAAAAAACTGGAAGAAATTGGCCATTATTGGACAAAATGGGCAGCCATTGGCGGTGAGAAGCGTAGTTAGATATCTGGGTATCTGGCTTGACCAGTATCTGTATTTCGATAGACATATATGTGCTCACTATTTATTTTATTGAAATATTATCTATAGACGGACGGAGGCAATCTTTAACGCGTGCGTAGCCAACTCTGAATAGCGCCCGACTAAAGAGTTTCTGTATCGAACAAACATTCAATCAGCACTCATACACCAACAGAGCTGCGTTTAGCAGGATAATTCCTGAATAGTAGAGAAGGAAAGAAGAGACGGGATTTTTCTCTTTACTTAGCTTACCATCTCATATATTTATTTGTTTGTCCTAAGATTGCTTACATCTCGGCCATCCGACAATGTCACTGTCCACAGTGACGAAGCTTGTCATGTACCGAAGAATTCCAATTCACATTGAATGAATGGAAATTCAAGGAATTGAATCGAATCTAGTGCTGTCGATCCTTAGAAAGATTGCAATGTTTACCTAGTAACTATATTAGGAAGATCACACAGTAACCGTTACTTATTACGAACGGAAAGCTCACACAGCAATAGTTTTCCTTGAAAAGTAATCGAAGATCACATAGTAGTTATATTAGGAAGATCACACAGTAATCGTTACTTATTACGAACGAAAAGCTCACACAGCAATAGTTTTCCTTGAAAAGAAATCGAAGATCACATAGTAGTTATAATAGGAAGATCACACAGTAATCGTTACTTATTACGAACGAAAAGCTCACACAGCAATAGTTTTCCTTGAAAAGAAATCGAAGATCACATAGTAGTTATAATAGGAAGATCACACAGTAATCACACAGTAATCGTCACACAGCAATAGTTTTCCTTGAAAGGATATCGAAGATCACATAGTAGTTATATTAGGAAGATCACACAGTAATCGTTACTTATTACGAACGGAAAGCTCACACAGCAATAGTTTTCCTTGAAAAGAAATCGAAGATCACATAGTAGTTATAATAGGAAGATCACACAGTAATCGTTACTTATTACGAACGAAAAGCTCACACAGCAATAGTTTTCCTTGAAAAGAAATTGAAGATCACATAGTAGTTATAATAGGAAGATCACACAGTAATCACACAGTAATCGTCACACAGCAATAGTTTTCCTTGAAAGGATATCGAAGATCACATAGTAGTTATATTAGGAAGATCCCACAGTAATCGTTACTTATTAATCGCAACGCTATTGTTCTAAAAGAAGAAGTCCTTGTTAAATGAGATAGAAATATCACAAAGCAGATCCTCTAACTTTAAAATTGTTTTAGGATGATTTGAAACACTTCCCTTACCTAGTCAATCCGAGCCGACGGGCTGGTTTCTTGAATATTGAACATCCATTTTTCCGTTTTCTTTTACCACACAGACACCTGGTTGATCCATGAAATTTCGACCCAATATCATATCAAAATCTTGATCATGATCAGATACCACAACAATATCGATGGTAAAACACACTTCTTGGACAGTGACTAACTTTGATATCTTGCCCAAAGATCGAACGGTACTACCACCGAAACCATGAAGTTCGACGGAAGAAGACAACATCTGCCAACCATTCTTCTGCACTAAAGCTATCTTAATTGTTGAACAATCACTGCCCATATCCAAAAACGCGTTCACAGTTTTATTTTCTACTAAAATGTTTTTAACTAGTCCGTCGTTGTTAGTAACACTCATTCGCGCCATTCTCTTTGAAGGGTGGTTAAATTCATTACCGCGAGAATTGGACAATGCCCTTTTCTGTAATTCTGGGCACTGATTAGCATAATGACCACCTTTTCGACAGTTATAGCAAACTCTTTCCGTTCGCTGTCTTGTCGGTATAGCTTTTTGACGCATTTGTTGTCTATTAAAATCTGTGTTCCGAGTTGGTGATCTCGAATTTTTATTCTGAGGGTATGGCTCCGAATTACTCCTCGAATTAAAACCCACTCGTGTATGGACTGGACTAAAATGTTTTCGTCTACCATATCGCTCTGAATTGTTGCCCCAATTTGAACGAGATCTCGGTTGCGATAGAATGGTATTACTTTGCCGAGCGTAGCGCTCAAGAGTGTTTTCAGAAAACAATCTTCTATTTTTTTCCTGCTGTCTTATTAGTACGTGTCTTTTTATTTTTGCAAGTAATTCACTCGAATCCCTACAGGATGATGCCGAAAGAGCATTTATCAATTCCCTATCCCCAAGTCCAGATATAATATAATTCACAGCAGCGCCATCCCCTATACCTGCTTGTGAGGATAATGCTATCATCTCATAAAAATAATTTTCATAGCTTTCATCCTGCTTCTTTACTCTGCCCATCAGCTGACTGAGTATTATAGATTCGTCATGCACTGATGGGAATGCTCTCTTTAAATTGTCTTTAAACGTTTCCCAAGTGCGTACATAATGCTGGCAACCCCGAAACCATTGTGACGCCGCTTCTTCCAATCGAAGAGAAGCATAGAAAAGAGTGGTACGATCGTCCCACTCAAACATAATCTTCAAATTTTCCACAGCACTTACCCATTTATCAGCTGTAAGAGAAAACCCATTTTGGTGGGAGGGGTTAAAAATCGGTACCAATCTTTTACTCTCCGACAAACCGAAAAGAAGAGTAGGTTGCATTGATGAAACACTGGCGTTAGCGTTATTTTCGACAGGGGTTGACTTGAGAACTGTGGTTGAATCAGCATTCATTGCCTTCTCTTTCTCCTCTACAGCCTTCTCCCTTGCGATGAGATCCTTTTCACGTTGAATCAACTTTTGCAATGTTCCGCTTCTTCCTTTTGTTCCTCTTAGTGAAATGTTTTTAGACGCCATCGTTTTTCTTTCCTTTGCGACGCGTATTTTCTTTTTCTTTTCTTTTTTTTTTGTATGTGCTAACACTCACGCATACAACAAAATGCAAATTCACTCAACGCAGAAAAAGAATGCACATCTGCGCTCCCTTGAACTTCTTTCTACGTCGCTTATATTTTTTCTTAGTATGTGTTAAAACTCACGCATCCAACTAAATGAAACTTGCACAATGCAGAAAAAGATTACAAAACTGCGCACTAAAAATTTCGATTTCCTTGAATTTTTTTTTTTCACGACGCGTACCTATATTTTGTGTATGTGTTAACAGCCACACATGCAACTTCACACAATGCAGTAAAATAACACTAAATAGCACAACAGCTGCGCACTAAAAGAAAATTTAGTTTTCTTAAAATATTTCGAATTTGTTTTTTTTTTATATACCATTTAAAACACAAATTATAAAGGTCTCTATCCCACTTCTGAACTGTGCGCACTATTTATTTTATTGAAATATTATCTATAGACGGACGGAGGCAATCTTTAACGCGTGCGTAGCCAACTCTGAATAGCGCCCGACTAAAGAGTTTCTGTATCGAACAAACATTCAATCAGCACTCATACACCAACAGAGCTGCGTTTAGCAGGATAATTCCTGAATAGTAGAGAAGGAAAGAAGAGACGGGATTTTTCTCTTTACTTAGCTTACCATCTCATATATTTATTTGTTTGTCCTAAGATTGCTTACATATAGTTGCTTGTCTTGCTGGGGCCAAGAAGGCTTATGCTCTGACAAGGAGACTGTTTCATAGCAGTCAACTTGACTCCAGAGTGAAGGTCATTTGCTACGTGGCCCTTATAAGGCCGATCATCGCTTATGGTTGTCCATTGTGGTTTAATATAGCGCCTAGTTATATGGAAAAGATTCGGGTTTTGGAGAGACAATGTCTTAGGACCTGTCTCCGGTTGTTCCGAACGCCCGAATCCAACTATATAAAATACTATCCCAACAAGGTCCTATACGATGGGGCTCAGTTGAATAGGATTGACAATTTCCTCATTAAGGTCACTCGAAGACACGTTGCAAGGGCGATGGCCAGCGACAATAGTCTGATATTTGGGGCTTACTACCCCAATGAAATGTACATTGAGAGTACGCTCCGGTCTGGCTTTATCCCGCCAGAGGCATTTATCCATATTGATTCAAAAGGGCTTGTACAGACGAGGGATGGTATCCCGGTCGTATACCATCGCTACCGCAGCGCGAGAGATAAGCGGCTCCTCCATGACGGGGACGTCGCCAATGCTCATGAGCTCCTCCGTTTTAGTACCGCAATATCGGAGAGGGATAGATTCGACACGGAAAAGCAATTCGCAGAATTTTGGTGGCTTGTTGAGGGGGGAGGGGTCAACATGCCCTCCCAGGACGGTGCGTTACTCTAGGTAACATCCTCTTAGCTTATAAGTTAGATTAAGTCAGCTAGGGCGTTTTTGGGAGAATCCGGGCTCGCCAACGTGTGGTGGTGCTTCCGGGAGTTGACTGACGCTGTAAGGCTTCAGTCGGCTCACGGCGGCGCGTGTGCACGTTGACGACTGCCAGGCGCTCGGAAAGCAATTGGGATTTTGACCACTTGTTGCGCAAGGCAACGAGCGCTCAGAATCCTAATTATAGTTAGAATATGCTAAGTAGTTTAAGTAAGTAGAGTAGGTAGTTTGTAATTTTTTTTTTTTTTTTATATAAAAATATTAAATTTGAAAAAGATTCCGAGTTTTCTTAACAATTTTCTCGATGAAAACATAATTATGTAAGATTAGTTCGTAAAATAGTTTTTAGACCGAAAGGCAATAATTATAAGATAGAGTTAAGTTTAGGGCGTCCGCATAAGGATCAATAATCTAGAATAAGTATCCTGTTAATTTTAAGTTAGATTTAATCATTTTTGTCTAGTATTTAAGTTGATATGAGCTAATAATTAATAAAAATGAATTTAAAAGTAAAAGTACTAAACGTTGCTTTCAATTCAATCGAACGATTTGTATTCAATCTACGTAGATACGATCATGTATCGAGCCACCCTCGATAAATATTAGGATGCAGTTTATTTTTACTTAAAATGTTCCCATATTTGTTTTTATTTTTTTTTATAAACGTAAAATATGTCGCCATGTATATCTACATGTTAACTGTGCACTCTTAAAGAATGTTGTTCTTATTGCACACCAAATTATTAAGATAAATAAATACAAATACAAAGAAAGCGAAATGAAGCACTTATTTCCTCTTAGATCGCCGTGTTAAATTTAGGCATAATCCAAAGAAAATTGTTTTCAATATACTTACGTGTACACATATATCTAATATAAAGATTGTTCCAAATTATACAAATTAACAAATTCAAGAAAAGGAAAAAAAACAATCAAAATTGCAAATCTCCAATGACAATGAATTTAGTTTCAGTTTATTCTAAAGGTAAAAATAAGCTCACTACTTTTTGCCCTTAATCAAATCGTTGATGTATTGTTCCGACCTTTCATAGTAAGCCTTTATTTCTTCAGGAATACCATCCAACTGACCCTTGACAAAATCTTTAGACTTATTAATTTTATCCGCCAAGTCAGTGGTTACATTCTCTGATAAAAGTTTCTAAAAAAAAAAGTTTTTATATATAAAATAATTGGATACGATTTGGTTGGTTAAAATGGGATATAACAAAACCTCATTGTGTATTTGACTGATGGCGTATTTTATTTTTGTCATCACTTGCGCACTCTCCTCTGGTTGGCCCCAAATGCCAAGCATGGCACTAACATAAATTGCCCCGCATCCGATGAGGCTCTTAAGCAAGAAAAATCTGTACCCTCCTGACAATTTTTGCTTGATATTCGGCCTTGACCTGTGCTGGAACGAAGAGGCCTGGTTTTTTAAGATTCTTGAAAGGACGGATAGGCTAGCTCTTTGCCTTGCTATCCAGGGGTTTACTTTAATTTCACAATGTTGTTTTTGTTCCATTGAAGAAATATCTATGTTTTTTTTTTTGGAATTATGTATTTACAAAACTGGTATGTCAAAAATAATAATAAAATACAATGAATTGGAGAGATGCCTGGGACTGAGTAAATAACACAGTATAAATAATAAGAATATTATTTTTAGCTTCTGACTTGCCAAGGTGAACACAAAGGCACTGCGATAAGGTCGATTGTACCGTATAGGCCAGAAATTGTTTAAGTTAGTAGTATTTCTACTTGTCTATTCGGAACTCAATTGAACTCTGAAGAAAATCTTCCTTCTAGTTTCATTGAGACCTGGACATTCAGCTAGAATGTGTTCAGCTGTTTCGTATACTTCAATACATAGCCGGCACTGTTGAGAGTCGACTATTTTAATTTTGTGTAGGTGGTATCGTAACCCTTGGTGACCCGATAGGTTACCTGCTAGGTTTTTGATATCATGCCGAGTCAAATTAAGACATTTGTTAGCATTATTATTGATAGGTTTGGCCTGTCTCCGTCCTGGGATATTCTCCCAATAGGTGGTACATATCGAATTTTTCCCAGGATTTTATAGCTGTGATAACTGCTGATCTAGGAGAGCAACAGAAGGGTTCGGGACCATTGAAAGGAGTTTCGTAGCCCTTTCCTGCAAGTCCGTCGGCCTTTTCTGTGCATTCGAAATCCTCGTGGCCGGAAATCCACCATAGTTTGGTTTTGTTCCTTAAGCCAGGTGTTTAAAGAGTCTTAAAACAGTTCATGACTGATTTGGATTCAATGGTATGCGAGCTAAGGACATTTATAGCTGCTTGACGCCTTTAATACCTGATGTATGAATGTGGCTGGCTCATTTTTGAATGGCGTGGAGTTCTGCTTGAAATACGATGGGACTTTTCCCATAGGTATCGTAATGTATGTATTTGGTCCGTAATAAGAATAACATTAAGGAAGCTCTTGGAAAAATATCAGTAACATTTAAATGCAATGTGATGTAATGCGATTTTTTAGAACACGCCATTTGAGTGTTCTGTTCGTGAACATTGGTGTACAGCGTACTAACCAGAGCCAGCAAGAAGAAGATTTAAAAGCAGATATATTCATACTGATTAATAAAAAACTTAATTGACAACGATTCAGTTTACGCCCGATGATGAAGCAGTAACAAAAAACAATAAAAGTTGTGAAATTTAAAAATATTAAAATAAAAGATATTAGGAAAAATAAAAATTTGTTTTGAATTAATTATCACTTTTAACAGATATATTCACCCAATCGTCAAATAGTAACAGCTCTTACCAACATGATGTGAAATGTGTTAAAGGTTCTTTTTTATTTTATATTAAAATGTAAGATAAACATAGGGACGGGCTACAGTCCGCTTGGGCGAACTGTTGGATACCCTATTCTTATTCCTATCCCTCATAAGTGGGCATGACAAAAGTCTAAGTATGGTTGAATTGTTAAGAACGCTCTACATATTTTGTTATATAACATTTAAAGGATTTTATAAAAAAAAAACGCTCCCTAGCTCTAACTTGGGTGTTTCAATAAAATTGTTTTATTTAATTGTGGGCGTGTCAGTAGGCGAATTTAAAAAAAATTAACACATGAGCATAAAGGGCCCCTAGAGAGTATATATTATAAATTTCAGCTCCCTAGCTCAAACTTTGGATTTTCAAAAATTAATATACCCTTAGAATAGGGTATAAAAAAATTATTTTATTTATTTGTGGGCGTGTCAGTGGGCGGATTTTGAAAATTTGTTATCCCTAGCAGTTTTAGGAGTCATAGATCATATATAAAAAATTTCAGCTTTCTAGCTCAAAATTCGATTTTTTCCAAAATTTTGTTTTTTTGAGTTTGTGGGCGTGTCTGTGGGCGGATTTCAAAAATTCGTAAGCTTGATTATTTCGGGACCCTAGAGAGTATATGGTTAAAATTTCAGCTCTCTAGGTCCAGTTTAAAGGCCTAATTTTTGACGACAGACGGACGGACGGACGGACGGACGGACGGACATGGCTAGATCGACATTATTATCGATGCTGATCATAAATATAGTAACTTTTAGGGGTCTACGGGCAATATTAAGGTATTTTACAAACTATGCGTCAAAATTATTATACCCTTAGAATAGGGTATAAAAAGCTTCGTTTGATAACCTATCTACACAAGTAATTGTAAGTAATTTTGTGACACTACTTTTATTAAAAACTTGTTTGTTAAAATCATCCATAAAAACTGTCAAAACGCATATACTCCTTGATAGGGTATTAATATAGACAAATCAGTTGATTATTGTATTCGTTAATCATGTGCACCCAAGCTATTGGAGTGAGCTGCTTTACCTATCACAACTCTAAGAGGAGTTGACTTGACGCATGCCCATGTGCCAACAATTTGGTCTAAGCATCTGCACGCACTAGCACTTGTATTTCTGCACATTAGAAGAAGGGGAATAGCACTTGAACAAACCAGTTGTCCTGATGATTCTTCTTTTTATTGGTTAAGTTTATATTTATGAGGGCTCTTAAGAGCAATAGAATTTAGCCTAAACATGATTTCATAACAAAGTGACAAAACAACTCTCTATCTCTTGTTTAGTTTTGTTTTTGATATTCTTCTCTTAAGAAAGTCAAATCAGGCTTGTTTTTATCTTAAATGATTGTGAATAAAGAGGCACGATAGGGCGCAGCTAAGTTCTGTAGAATTTGGTATTGCACCTTTATTTACAGGAATCAACTCAGGCCATTTTCACCCCCCCCCCCCCCCCCCCCTTTTTTCTAAGGCGAAATTGGTAAGCCTTGAAGTTAACAAAAACAAAACCGAGTACACACTGTTAATCATCTTTTCACCGACTGGAACCATACTACATGTTGAGGTAGCAAGGGAGTTTACATAAATCAGAGTAAATTTAAACTCCACGATTGACATCTTAGTGAAGATCCGACGAAAAACTACCCAAAGAAGCCGCTGCACATCGAGTGAATCCATAAAAGTGCTCTAGCGAAGAAGATCTTCGACACCTAGCCCACAGAAGACGACAAAAAAAACCGAACTTTCATTTTAAAGACCAAGCACCATGCTATCACGGATGACAGTGCGCTTTGTCGGGACAACGTGCCCGGTTTCGCAGAGGATGGAATTTGTGAAGAAAAATTAACGAAAGTGCATTTTTCTTTCGTTCATCTTTTTACCATTTTCTCAGTACGCGAACGCGTTTGTGTAGCTTTGCACGATAGTTTATATAAATTTACGTTTGCATATTAGTTCGCGAACAGACCTATTAGTTCTCGAACAGACTTAGAATTTCATCTGGTAAAAAAATTAAAACTCTCAAATGATGAAATCAAATCAAAATCCCATGAGTTTGTCAGCAAAAAAAACAGCGGTTGCTTCTTTTCAAGGAAAACTTTGACGATTTTCATCTTTTTACACAAAAGCGTTCGCGTACTTTTCTTTGAAATGAGAGGATTCTCTCTCGATTTTGGAGATTTGACAGTTTTCATTTTCGATTTCAATATACACAATTTAATTTAGCTTCGACATTCAGATCAGACAACACCCGAAGGAATTAACGTCGAGATCTTTGCTGAGATAAATAAACAGCTTTCCCTCGGTGTGAGTATTACTGACATCCTTCATTGAGAACACCACATATTCCATGCCGCCAAGAACCCTGCGAAATGACATGGCTTCCTTAAGCGATGCAAGAAATATTTCAACCTTTCAGATCTGACTACAATTCATAAGGCGTTTATCCGCCCGATCGCGGAGGATGGAAGGCTGCAGTGTCTCAGGCAGAGACTCTCCACGGGTCAGGAGACCGTTAAGTAAAGTAAGGTATCCGGCCGAAACTTGAGTACAATGCTCATATTACGTCTGGTGCACAAATAACTTATTTGGAGCTACTTGACAGGATACAATAACGCGCGATAAAACTCATTGGCGACGGTGACATCGCGAGATCGCTTGACTCTCTTAGTGATCGTCACTATGTCTAATGTCTCTCGTCATTTCTACAAAGTGCTTAAACGAAATAGATTGTTGCATTCCATTCCTAGAACATTTCAACCGCAATACCAGCTGTGAAAGGTATGCGCATCAGTTCACCCTAAATCCTGTATTCGGACGTTTAGTGAATAACAAATAATCTTTCATTAGCCGTACAACACAATTGTGGTATGCTCTTCCTCGCTTAATTTTCCCTTCACATTAATCTACAAACAAAGTAATACTTTCAGAAGTCCGGAAGCATTCCGGATTACCAATGAAAACTACATTAGAAAGTGGTACACATACACTCCATTCCAACTGAATAGGTACAAGCTTTTTCAAATATATATGGCTCATTATTTCCACATAATGTACATGAATCTATAATTTGATGCTGCTAACTATTTGTCTATAATGTTGCCAAAAGAAATGAGAAAGAATAATTCAAAAAGCACCGTTACTTTTTCTCTGGCTCTCTCGCAAAGCATTTCATACGGAAAAATGCAGTTTTTTTTGCGTCAACTGAATAGCTACATAGTCATTATCTTCATTGTTCATGTGTGTTCCGAGAAGATTAACCCGTTTAAACAATTTTTAAAGTTTTCTGAGTGAATTAATTTATTTAATTGTCATTTGTTTGTAAATTTGGAGAACGATGGGTAGAAAAAAATAATTTAGCAGTGTTGAGAAGGCTAAGATCGATTTACTTAAGGAACAAGGATTAACCGGGCGTGCTATAGCTACCAAAATTGGACGAAGCTTTAACTTGATCTATTCGTACTTGAGAAATAAAGAGTCGTACGGGAAATATATGAAAGGAGGTTATAAAACGGCCACAACAGCGGCTGATAGAAGAGCAATTTTGCGAAGTGCGTCCAATCCCTACGACTCAGCTGCGAAAATAAAGCAAAAAGCGGGCGTTAGTGCTAGTGTTTCGACAGTAAGAAGAGTGATCAACAGTGCCAATCATTTAAAACGACTTAAAATTCAGAAAAAAACACCGTTAAACCATCTGCGGAAGTGTATGCGTTTGGATTTTTCTAGGCACCATATGACTTGGCAAGAAGAATAGCGTTACGTTGTTTTTTCAGATGAAAAAAAAGTTTAATTTTGATGGGCCTGATGGCTTCAATTACTACTTTCACGATGTGAGAAAGGAGGAACATTTTTTAGCCCGGCATCATAGTCGAGAGGGTGGTGTTATGGTGTGGGGAGCAGTTACCTACTACGGATACAACGCACACAATTCCGCTGATGGTTTAACGGTGGTTTTTTCTGAATTTTAAGCCGTTTTAAATGATTGGCACTGTTGATCACTCTTCTTACCGTCGAAACACTAGCTCTAACGCCCGCTTTTTGCTTTATTTTCGCAGCTGAGTCGCAAGAATTGGACGCACCTCGCAAAATTGCTCTGCTATCAGCCGCTGTTGTGGCCGTTTTATAACCTCCTTTCATATTTTTCCCGTACGACTCTTTATTTCTCAAGTACGAATAGATCAAGTTAAAGCTTCTTCCAATTTTGGTAGCTATAGCACGCCCGGTTAATCCTTGTTACTTAAGTAAATCGATCTTAGCCTTCTCAACACTGCTAAATGATTTTTTTCTACCCATCGTTCTCCAAATTTACAAACAAATGACAATTAAATAAATTAATTCACTTAGAAAACTTTAAAAATTGTTTAAACGGGTTAATCTTCTCGGAACACACATGAACAATGAAGATAATGACTATGTACCTATTCAGTTGACGCAAAAAAAACTGCATTTTTCCATATGAAATGCTTTGCGAGAGAGCCAGAGAAAAAGTAACGGTGCTTTTTAAATTATTCTTTCTCATTTCTTTTGACAACATTATAGACAAATACTTAGCAGCATCAAATTATAGATTCATGTACATTATGTGGAAATAATGAGCAATATAGATTTGAAAAAGCTTGTACCTATTCAGTTGGAACAGAGTGTAAATTTACAAGGCAAGATAGTGGCAGCTCGTTTTTCGTTATCCATGCTCATCACTCAAAATTAACGCCTTGAGTGTCATGGAAAACTGCAATTATATCTGACTTGAGTGCCAAACACGTTAAGCCTTATCGAGGTATCCATTCGGAAGAAAATGAATTAAGCATAAAAATGCGTTCATTTGGCATTATATTCATCTGCTTTAAATTCATAACAAATTGCTCTGACAAATTTAATACACACAATTTCAAAGTAATGGATGCTTCCTTTTGACCACTTGTAGTTGTCTTTCTAAAATACCAAATAAGTAAACTAAAAAAGAACAAATTAATTTTGAGCACTATTCAAATAATCCGCATGTTTCTAGAAGCCGAACACATTTAAACGTCGATCGCCAAAGACTTGCGCGAAGTTGAACTTACTTACTTAATGGGCTCCCGACCCGTAGAGTCTGCCTGAGACACTGCAGCCTTGCATCCTCTGCGATCCCAGGCACGCTGCTTCCAGTTGTCCAGACGAAATGCTCTGGCATCCTCGATAGCTTGATCTTTAAAATGGAAGTTCGGTCTTGCTTGCTTTCTCAACCCTTGGGGCTGGGATTCGAAGATCCTCTTGCCTGGAGCATTATTGTACATTCGCACAATATGGCCAAGCCAATGTGATTTAGCTTTATGAATTGCATCTCTGTACAGCTCAGAGTTCGCAGTAGTAATATCTCCTCCATGCGCCCTCGTCGCATAAAGGACTACATATCCGACGGAGTATTTTCTTTCAAAAGAACCCAATGTTAGCTCCCCTTTCCCAACTTCGATATAGCGTGCATTTTGTCTTTCGGTTTAGGAGTTTCGAACCCATTTGTTTTGTCAAACCGAAGTAGCAGCGTTTTCCTTAGGTCATTCTCCGTCGTATCTCCACTAAGGTGTCATTCGTGGAGTTGATGTTTACTCCAAGGTAGATGAACTCCTAAACTACGTCGAAGTTATTGCTATCAACAGTGACGATTTGTCCTAGGCGGTAGACAGATGTTTGTTTGTTGATAGCATGTATTTAATCTCGTCCTCATTTACTTCCATACCAATCAATTTCGCCTGTTCTTCAATCGCCGAAAAAGCCTCTCACGCGACACGCTATGAGAGGCCGATGATGTCGATATCGTCCGCATACCCCAGAAGTTGGACGGATCTATTGAAAATCGTGCCTTCCGTGGATCCCATATTCGGCCATCGCCGTATAGGGCTCCTGACGATGAATGCTTTCATAAGCGGGTTTAAAGTTGATGAATAAGTATATGGTGCGTCTCGACTTGAAATCCGTTTGTCTTTTTTCCAGGATTTGCCTTAGTGTGAAAATGTAATCTATTGTCGATCTGCCGGGCTAGAAGCCACGCTGGTACGTGCCGACTAAGTGTTGAGGAACGGCTTGAGACGTTCACACAGTACGTTGGATAGAATCTTATATGCAACATTGAGCAGGGATATGCCTCGATAGTTCTTGCAAGACATAGGATCGCCTTTCTTGTAGATGGGGCATATGGAGCTGATAGGCAAGTCATCGGGTGTGCTTTCTTCCACCCATACTTGTTTGGTGATTTGGTGCATGCGCCCAACCAAACATCACCACCGTATTTGAAAAGTTCCACTGGTAAGCCATCAGAGCCGTCGCATTTCATATGCAACAAGCAGGGATGTAACTCGATAGTTTTTGCAAGACAAAGGATCGCGTTTCTTGTAGATGGGGCATATGGAGCTGATAGTCCAGTCATCGGGCATGCTTTCCTCCACCTATACTTGGTTGATGATTTGGTGTATGCGCCCAACCAAAACATCACCACCGTATTTGAAAACCTCCACTGGTAAGCAACCAGACCCGCTGTCTTATTGTTCTTAAGCTTTCTAAAATCTAAATTAACCTCTGCTATCTACATAGGTGGTGAAACCTGCTGTTCATTGACAGGATGTGGTACTTCTTGCCCTATCACTCTCAGCCCTATTGCGAGTGTCAATCGACAATTGATAATTGACTATTTTCAATGTGTGCTATTGTGAACGAATCATTTTCATTGATATTCTTGTCAATCGCATTTTTTTCAATTGACAAAATCCTTTAGAATCGTTCGTTCACAATAGCACACATTGAAAATAGTCAATTATCAATTGTCGATTGACACTCGCAATAGGGGTGTCTCTCTACATTATGCCCATTTAGCAGCTGTTTAAAATTCTGCTTAAATACATCTCATTTTCCCTGCGCTTCGGTGACTAGGTTTCCGTCGCTGTTTCGAAGAGCTTGAGTTCCGTTCCTAAAGCCAGCGGGCAGTTACTTTGCCTTTTGGTAAAATCTCCGGATGTTGTTTCGATCCCGAGATTCTTCAATTTCCTTGAGCTGGGAGACTACGTACGTCCTCTTCTTTCTACACAGGCGCGAGGTTGAACATCAATAAAAATTGTATTTTATCCTGCAGAAGAAAAAGGACTGCAGCTAATTTAATTAATATTTTCTTTTTATTGAAGAACAAAGAAAATTTGAACATATTCGTTCTATTGATATTTTCTATCCATCCCGTGGGAACAAGTGTATTTAGTTTTGCTTCTACTTAAATGGCGAATGCTTATTGTTTAAAAAAAATGGCAAATCGTTTTTAGTTTTTATGTTTTCGTTGCTTAACAAGTACGAAAGTTATATTTGTTATCTTATATATACATATTTATATATACGTAAACATCAGGCAGTAGTATGTATATTTTATTCCTCTTACACACAAAAAAGAAGCAATATTATTTGGTTCACGATTTGGCTGTGGGTCTTAGCTAAAAAAAAAAAAAAAACAGAAACAATTAAAATCGAAATAATGAATAGATAAATGTACTTTGGATAGAGGAATGATGGATGCAAATGACAAACAACAATAAATTATAAAATAAAACAATAAATAGTGCTTCTCGATGATAACACACGACAATCCTACAAAAATGTACACACCAATCAAGCTTACTCTGACGAATGATTCGAGAATAAAAATGAGCGAGTGCACAGCAATAGGAAAGCAATGCTCATCCATCTACAATAATGAATAAAAATACGTTATTCTCATTTTTTTCCTTATTTTCAATGTTTTTATTTATTTTTTTATTTAATTCTACAATACATTTACAGCGGAGGGCGAAAGAACAAAAATGTATCCTCTATTTAATTTTAAAATACAATTAAAATAATTAATATTAATTATTTTAATTTTCTCTCTCATATAGATGTTTTATAATTTAAAAACAAATCATAATTAAAAGACAAACCAAAACTAATGATAATAATAATGCCGTTGCGTAACTCTTTACAACGTTTGCGCTCTTTTTTCACTTTAAATTGTAAAAAAAACAATTAGCTACAGTGTTTTATAAAATAAAATAAAAATAGATAAATGAAATATGACATGAAAAAGAAGGAATATAAAAGTATTTATAAACAAAAATGAAAATAATAAACATTGTACAAAAGAAAAGAAACAAAAAAATAATCGAATTACGGAATATCATTTTTACATTATCATTATCTCGCTTCGTGTATAATTCTCAAATGAGAAAGAACCATAAAGAAACAAATTACACTTTTTCGTTCAAACTAAACAAACAAGTTAAAAAAAAAAAACAACAAAATACAATAAAAACAAAATGCAACTGAAGCCAAAAAAATTGGTGGTGGTTGGTGGTTGGGTGGTAGTGTTGTTGTTGTTATTACATTTATATATGTATATTCGGAACCAAACTAAAGTACAAAATAATGTGTGAACCTTTTTTGTTCATTTCATTTGTTTTTTTATATATATAAACTATTTTCATTAACTACACTATAATTTTAATTTTTTTTTCTGTAATTTTCTAAAGTTATTTTCATGTTCTCTTACAAGTTAGAATCGTTTAATGATTTCCTTATTTATTAATTAAAAGTTGTTGTTGATTTTTTGCACTCTTTAAGCTTGCATTATTTTTTCACAAATAAATTTTATTTAGCTTTTTTTAAATATTTAAATTTACTCACTAAGAATGTATTAATTTTCTCCTTTGTTTGCTTATTGTGTGTTGGGGGCTGTTTCTTTTTATAATTTTTTTTTCTTAAACGTTTAAATAATGATCTTTTATTAAATATTTAAATAATAAAAAAATATGTGTTTGTTGTTGTTGTGTTGGTTTGTTTAGTAATATGTTTCCTGTTCCAACCAACCACCTGGGTTGCGACGCAAGTAGAATCGACGTGTTTCATCATAGATGAAGATGGACAACATGAATGGAATTGCTGGTAACCACCAGACGAATCTGTTGAAGAGAAGAAAATAAATATGTTAAAAAAATATTGTTTTCTTTTTTTTATGATAAAGCAAAAATTTAGTAGTTTCGCCATGCGCCGACCAATTCGCTCCTAAGAAATATCGAAACTCGCAGTTATCCCTTACTTAAATGGATAAATGTCAAAAGTTACATAATCACATAACAGGATATTCATTTACCCCTAATTAGCACAGTCGAAGCCATTCCTATTGGTTGTTTTAAGTGAATATCAAGTTTCGTTAGCTTAATTCCCAACGCCTTATGTATGGTCTGCAAATGGTCTGCTATGGTGTGCAATTTGTATGAGCTCAATAAACAAAGCAGATTCACATACAGGCCACAGCCCGTTAAGATCATGGGGTCAGACATGGTCGAACAATTAGCATAATAGTTCCGAAGTAGGTAGGTGTAAAGTGGCTACTTTCCCTGTTTCATGTCGCCTGAAGTAACGCAAGTAGAGCTTAAGTGATATTTTGAGACCGCTTTTGTCTGGACAGTGGTTTATTGCTTAGTGCGTTGAAGTACTGACTGAATGGTCGGTCCCTGGCTCAAACCTCTCCAGTAAAACCTTAAGTGTTCACTGCCCTAGCTCTTGCGAAATGTTGCACTCCTAATAATATGTTTATAAATAAGGCTTGTAATCTTATATAATAAAAATGAAATACTTCCCGTAGGTAACCGCATCACTTGAGAACGGCTGAATACATCTGTCTCTTTTTTTTTTAATGTTCGTAATAGTCCGCATAAGGTTTTTACGGAAAGAAAAATTGTAAAAGTTGCCAGGGAAATCAAGAAATTCGGGAAAACCGATAAAGTGTTTTGTTAGGGAATTTAGTATGAATTATTAAAATTATATAGCAATGCTTTAGATGGCGTTGCGGAATAAAATCATCAGAAGCTGACCTTTGTTTGTTTACTCATCGTGTTTACTTTGCGGATGCATCTTTTTTCGCGAATAGAACATCGGAAAGTTGTTTTCTTACCACGAATCGGTAATTTCGATAGTAACAATTGGTGTGAAGGTGAATGAAAAGTGATTCTATCCAGGTTTTTTTTTTCTATCGCGTTGCTGTTTGATTCGAAAAAGTAAGCTGCCTGCGAAGTTGCGTGGGCCGTCTTAGCCATGCGGATAAAAAAGGTACTGTACCTTTAACCACTGAACCGATTGCGGTCAAACAAGGCAATCTTTGATATTAGCTTGAGATTGTTTTTATAAAATTTGGTGAAAATCGGTCCATCAAGTTTGTCTTGTATTTTTTGTGTTACTAAAAAAAACATGTTTTTCTTTTTGTCAGGCGCAGCAACGCACGCCGGTTACCC
This sequence comes from Portevinia maculata, assembly GCA_949715645.1. Lineage (NCBI taxonomy): Eukaryota > Metazoa > Arthropoda > Insecta > Diptera > Syrphidae > Portevinia > Portevinia maculata. The sequence goes on along the minus strand of OX454525.1, from coordinate 394,510,947 downwards.
GCTTTAGACAATAATTATGTAGTCAATTCGAACACATTGTCCAATACAATTCTTGGGAAAGGGGGAAACCCTGCTAGCGTGCTTTTTGGCAAATGACCCGTACTAATGGCCAGTCTGGCAATTTTTGTAAATGTTTTCTTAATGAGGTTGTGTGTTCTGGATTTGTTATATATATATTTGCTGGCCAACTATTTCTGAAAATCATACAATTCGAAATGATACAATTCGTCCATCCAGACTCTGTCTCTGGGCGCAGAGCGGTTCGAGGTTCGAATCAATGACCCATCTTTTGCAAGTTTATAAAAAATCAAATAGTATAAACTGTCATTAGAAGCTTATCTAAATCGAATGGCACAATAGTGTCATAGAAATATTACTTTGCACACACGAATGTCTAGAAAAGCTAGGCTTTAGTCCCAACTTCAGAATAGTATTAGCAGATAAAATAAAGATTTTTTCTTTACAAATCCTAAAGGGGGATAGACAGATGACTCGCGACGAGTGGAACTACGTCGACGCAGGTGAGTGAGCAAGACACTGACATCAGCAGTAGACAGGAGCTCTAGGTCAGGAAATCGACCAAAGCGGGACTTAACGTCAGTAAGAACCTCATCTAAAAACAACAAGTCTGTAAACCTAAAATAGGAACAAAATATGAGCCATCAACGGCCCACACAGGGTCCAAAATCTACCTTCTCCAAAGTGCAAGGGACCTGTAATATTAAGCCGAATGCGAAGGGCAAATTTGAGAAGCTCCTCATGAGAATTGATATTTTTGTTTGTTTGTCAGACGTTGGCATTAGGTGGGATAGTGGAAAAAAACTTTTACTCGTAGATGTTACTAAGCCCCGGCGGGATTTAATCCTGACTTGAGCATTTAGATTAGTAGTCCAACACACTAACCTAGAATATGCATTGAATAATAAAGAGTTCCTCTGTCGCAATTTTAGTTCGGGTGTTAAATTAAAAGTCACATACAAATAGTGATAAGGAAGAAGAAGACAATCTGAAGAAGAAACTATTACCACATGATTATTATCAGCCCTATCCAGTTATGGACCAAATTTTCATACTGATGCAAATCCTGGAAAAGACCAACCGATTTCAAGTCGAGACTCATCTTCTTTTCATTGACTTTAAAGCCGCATATGAAAGCATTCGTCGTCAGGAGTTCTTTATGGCGATGGCCGAATATGGGATCCCGGCAAAACTGACACAGTTATGTCGAGAGATACTTGAAAACACGCGGTGTTATGTGCAGTTTGGAAGCAGCTCTTCCGAATTTTTTCAAGCCTGCACCGGATTTCCGCAAGGAGATGCGCTATCATGTGACTTCTTCAAACTTGTCCTGGAGCAAGTACACTATACCGCACAGTTTTACCGACATTCCCAGACTCACTCCGAGTGAAAACAGAATAGCGATAAACGAAATTCCACCCGAAGGATAGCAGAATAGGGATGTATGCCGTGACAAAATCTTTTGCAAATTATGAGGGAGGTACCAAATGGGCTCTTGTTATCAAATCGGAAAGTCTTCAATCAACAAGTGTAGAGGGGGGAACGGCGAATGCGCCTGTCACAAAGTAACTTCACTATCAACAATGGAAAACATTATTGAAACCTAGCACATTATGCGCAAAAAATGCAAAAAGCATGTTGAAAAACAACATGGCGTATTTAACATTATTTCTTATCGATTTCAATAAGTAATACTTACTTCAGTGGGTACATACGAAGACCCTTGTCCATGCCAGGACAGTAAGATAGGAATGCAGCTAACAACGTTTCGAAGACTAGACCAAAGTTAAGAGCCCAATTCCTCATGCCTTGATGGAAGAGCGAGTTTCGGCGGGTCTTGCAAACAATCAAATCGGCCCATTGTACAACAACAATTGAAACGAAGAAGGCGGTATGGCAGGTGAATTCGAGTGTTTTACGGTCGCGATAAGTCTGCAAATAAAAATTTATACATTAGGCTTTGCGCTAGGACTGGACATTTTTTCAAAATCTTACCCATTCTTGACCATATGAATCTGTTAAATCATTAACGGCCTTAGAATCCCACATCTTACGAATTCCAAACAGTTTCATTGGTAAGAAACCATTCTCAGCCATGATCACAAAGTACACAAAGAACCCAGCAGCTGCTTGAATCATACCAATCTGTCCATATGCCATGGAAATCAATCTGTGTCCACCCAAAAAGAAAATACTCTTACATTAAAAAACGCAAATCGAATTAATAACTACACAAAAAAAAACAAGCATATTGCAGCTGAAACCTTGAAGGGTCTCTTTACCATTGGATCCCTCCACCTTTTGTGCCTCTTCAAAGTTCCATTCGCAATAGTATTCGTTTATTAAAGTTTATATACAGTGTTAGTATTTTTTTCCGTGAAAACCATCTTAATAGATATTCTACTAGAATGTAGAAGTACTTGCATTAAATACAATTTAGAAAGCCCGCTGAGCATGATGTACACATAATTGCAACATTTATGCATTCCATATAAAAGCAAAGCATTTTATAAGCGCGATATAAAATTATAAAGCAAACCATGCAAGTGTGTCAATGTACGAATCAAACCTACAAATGTTTACTTACTTGCGTGGACGTCTAAAGTGTGCGTGTCTTAAGTTTTAAGGAGCAAAGGGGTGTTGAGGAGGATAAAATAAGTAGGAGATTCAAAGAATAACAACTCAAAGTCATACCTTAAGGCGTATAGACGTTCAATTGGATCACCATCCATCTGAATTTAATGTTTTCTCTCTCCGAGAAATTAAAATACATATTTAGTGAGATTAAGACAACCATAGGAACTGGGATGTGTCTAAGGGTGTAAACATGGGATAGACTTTTTTGAAAAGTTAAAATGTTGCTTCCTCCTTTATTATATACCAATTATGATACAAACATTCTTTCCATGTTACATTTATTTAAATAGACAAAATCTATCTATATGAACAACTATAAACTACTCGTTCTAGATTTAATGCAAACAAAAGGAACAAACTACCAACACATGATAAATTAAATAACATTTAAAGCTGTCTGATTGCATATTTGGAATGGGCGGTTGTTGGTTATTGTTTTTATCAGTGGCTGTGTGTGTTTCTTAGTGGATTGTATTGGTGGAATTGGAAGTTGGGATTAACGCAACGTTTTGCATTATGCAATCTGTACTAACTACTTTACGCGTGTCGTAATTTGGACATTGTGTGACATTAGATAAAATGTTTGTTAACAAACGTTTTCACCAAGCAAATCAAAACTGAGTGAACATAGTTAACATTCGTGTTAAACACGATAAACATAGAACTGTGTTGTCAGACGGTATGTAGTGTATAACAGCTGTTGCAGTTTAACTCATCTAATTTGTCAGCCAAACTAACTAATATGTATATACATACACAATTTACAAAACACTCAAGTGGTTGTTGTTGTTGTCGAATTGAATTTCAAATTTCATGTATTGAGTTTGCTTGTTTTCTAACCGAACAACTATGATCCAATTATTGTGGGATGTGGTTAGAGAATTGTACCGAATCTGAGCAACTACTAATCTCCACATATTGTTGGCCCGACACTGTCAATCTACCGAAATTAAGGATTTGTCTTACAAATACTTTTATGAAAATCTGTTCAAGTTTTGTTTTTTGTTCACAGATAAAAAGCGGGCCATAACGCGATAAAAGATGTTTCTTATGTACTTGTTATCGAGATCGCTGCTCTCAGCATGTAACTTTACACAAGATTGTTGTTAAAGCTATACTAGTGAACGCGATCGTCATCAGTTTGCTTCACGCAACTCTATCAACATCGTGTCGTCCATCGTCAATCGGTAAATTGCAAGATTCTCAAAGACCTCAAGTCAATTGATCGCTTCGAAGACCATGAAACTGCTTTAGTTCTCTGCAAAATATATAAATGGATGCAAGACGATACCTCATTAGCTATCGCGCAAATGCTATCGTTCTGACGATAGTGTTTTGACGTTACGTGAGTGCTACGTGAATCATTACTATGGAAATCGATATGGAAAACCAGATCGTCAGGCTTATGTAATAATGACCTGGACAATGGGAAGCTTATAAATTCGATTAAAAAACATCCAGGAGCAAGTCAATTTAATATTTCGTTGAATCATCCAATCATCCATGCGACATTAAGACGTCCTTTGTTAGTAAGCAATGTGTAGGTTACACCGACAAAGGACAATCAGAACTTCAACGGAACGTGTGATTAGGGCGACATGAGTTTTGCGGTTTAAAAATAATTCAAACTGCAACGCAGAGTAAATTTGGCTCGACCACATAAGGCCTCTTCTTCTCTTTGGTGAGGATTTGTCAAGACGTACCACTAAGGAAGCACTCAATACACGGACAGTGGAACATCAAACTTCCAACAGAGCAAGTACTTTAACCGTCATACGTTTTGCGATAGTCCTCGTTTTAAAAACAACCTGGACTGCAGCTGCAACTGATTGTGCAGTTTTCCAAAAGAGACATTGGCGATTGGTTAAGAAGCATTGATAATCCTATTCGACTATTGGCCTCGATCACCTAAAGACTCCGGAGCTATATCCTTATGCGGGAATGTAGTCTCCTATGGTTCAACCAAGAGTTCTTGAGAAGATATTCGGCTAATCCACACATCATGTCATTGAAAATATCCCAGTTGGTAAAACCAAACAACAACCAATCAAGTGTTTATTTGCGTTAGTTTTCGTTTCGAACAATTGATATTTCTAATAAATATCAAACACTTAAGCCTGCAAAATAATAAAATCAACCAAACAAATGTATTTATAAGATCTAGTGTCATAAACGGGAGGAGGGGGTTAATTTCTTTTCTGTTTTTTGAATTTGTAACATGTTTTTTTCTGTTCTATACATTCGATAATGTAAAATAACAACAACGAGACATTTTTGTTAAAAATGTGTGTAAACATGTAATCAATCAAAAAAAAATAAAAATTGGACGAATTTAATTTAAACATCGAATATCGGTTTCGAAATTAAAATTAAACAAACGAAATTATAATATTCGAACTTATTAATGTTTGAAAATGTATTTTTATTTTGTTTTCTGTTTTTAATGCAATTTTTTATTAATGACTTTCTAATTGCATTCTAAATTTTGGTTTTTTTCCTGACCTGCGATTTACCAAGTTGTCGCGGTATGGATCTCTGGGCTGGCGTTTCATAATGTCACTCTCTGGTGCTTCATAAGCCAATGAAATGGCCGGTACCTTTTCAAAGGATTAATTGATTATAAACGGTTATGGTTGTTGGAATTTGTTTGGCATTATGTTTAATAAAAATTAAAATTAGTATTACAGCGAAAACAAGAAGAAACATAAAACAAATGTTGGTCTTGATTAGAAATGGGGAGCATCGTTTGTTACTGTTGAAGGAGCGATGTTAAGTTTCACTTTGCTGAGTTTGACTGTATCGTTTTATTTTTATTATTTCTAATAAAGATAGGTACTACTTAAAGAAATGCACTAAATAATATTTATTTGTTTTAACTATTAAATTACTTATATAGAAAAATATTAAGATTTATTTTGTATTCACAAAAAACTTAAAAACTAAATTGATAGTTGATAGACTCTTCTTCACAGGCTCTACCAGTCAGTCGGCGTTTCTCAAGCTCATTCAATAGAAATATAGGTTTGTTTGTTTTTTTACACACGCACTCGCATACAAGTCCACACATTTGTAATCGATTAAACGAATTTCATTTAAATTTTTGTTTTTTGTATACAAATGCAATGTGATCCTAGGAAAATATGTAAAGAGATAGAAAGAGAGAAGAGTCGAGAAGAATCTTCAACATTGGTGAAATAACTTCAACAACTTATTTCAAAAAAACAAAATAAAAATGTTCAATGAAAAATTAAACAAAAAAAGTGATGATGAATTGAGATGTATGTGAACCTTCGATTTGCTGCAGTAGTAGTATAAGTAACAACATAAATTGCAACTACTAACTAATAATTCAACATTGGTGAAATAACTTCAACAACTTATTTCAAAAAAACAAAATAAAAATGTTCAATGAAAAATTAAACAAAAAAAGTGATGATGAATTGAGATGTATGTGAACCTTCGATTTGCTGCAGTAGTAGTATAAGTAACAACATAAATTGCAACTACTAACTAATATAATCTAATTTAAATTTTTAAATACATTAAATATTTTTCACGATTTATTTGTGAAACAGTCTCAGTCACTAGCAAAGAAAATAGTACGTAGTACAAAGATTTTCACACACATAGAAACTGAAATGTTACGTTTTCATTATTGTTTTTGTAGTAAAATTTAATCAAGTACAATATTTCATCGAACACAAATTCTACTGCTGTTGGGACATTCAATGGAAATGTAGAATATTTATTTGTCAGGCAGATATCGTTCATTAAATACAACAATGTTATAAATGAAAAGAAAAACATTACTGAGAAGGCGAAACTTACAGTTTAGAGGTTTTTCGTTCAGTAATAGAATCGTTGCCGTGATCACGCTTTTACTAAGTGGTATCTTCCCATTCTTTGCCGCCATTGCCACTGCGAATGTGAAGCGCCGGGTTAAGAGAGACTAAGTTAGCAAACAGAGGCAGCTTCTTTTTATTTAGAAAAAAATAACTGCCTTAGGAACTCGAGTGACTTTGCGACACCTTTCAAAACTTAACATTTTAGCTCAGGGGTCCTACTCTGTATTTCTATTCGAAATCTATATCTAGAAACAAACCAATTGAAACTCAGTAATTCGAAAATCGGAATAAAATTTCCTCGATTCGTTCAGGCATATTGCGAATAGATTATCCCGGGGACATATTCCTATTCAGCAATCTAATTTACATTACTGACATGAAAATGTCATTCCATCAAAATTCATTCACGATAACCGTGATTATAGGTCCGTTCGCGAACTAATATGCAAACGTAAATTTATATAAACTTTCGTGCAAAACTACACAAACGCGTTCGCGTACTGAGAAAATGGTAAAAAGATGAACGAAAGAAAAATGTACTTTCATTCATTTTTCTTCACACAGCTTTCAGCTGGCAAGAAAACGAAGTGTCAAATGATAAAATCCTATGAGTTTGCCAGCAAAAAAAAAACAGCTGTTGCTTCTTTTCTAGTCAAACTAAGATGTTTTTTCAACTTTTTACACAAAAGCGTTCGCGTACTTTTCTTAGAAATGAGAGGATTCTCTCTCGATTTTGGAGATTTGACACTTTTCATTTTCCTACACATAAAGTACGCGAACGGACGTTATGTCAAACTCGGTCGAATTTCGTTGTTTATTTCTCTGGATTCCCTTTTCACTCTGCCCAACGAACGAATGTTTGGCAAATGTAGAATTAATTGTAGAAATAGAAAAAAACAGATTGCATTGCATGTATACTCGTAGGCGCTTAGAAAAATGTTGGCATGTTCATTAAATCGATAAACAACTAAATCCCATATCAGGATGAGCTTAAATTTATGGCTTCAATTGCGAAGTGCGTTGAGTGCTTGCCTGAGAAAACGTTGGTCTAGGTTCGAGTCCAAGTGGAGGAAAAGCGTTACGCAGAATTAAAAAAATGGAAAAATAGGCCAGCACCAGACAGAGCACAAGGAGTCCGATGATCGATTGTGGCGAGTGAAACAGCTATGTAACTCAGCCGCCCACTTCACGTGGTAGCAATTACAAGATGCGGATTTCTGTTCAAAAAACCCAAAGGAAATTGACGGAAGCAGCCTTAGTGCAGGTGTGTTGTTATCACGCAAAAAACCATTTCAATAATGCTGAAGATAAAGTAAATAAATGCCGTTTTCTTTATTTATATATTTTGGAAGGTTTTTTTAATTTGACATTAAAAAATTCGGCTTAAAATAAATTGTAGGTCCCTTCCACTTCGCACATGCGAATGGTTGGAGAAGCTAGGTTTTAGGCCCTGATGGGTCGGTAATGCCTAATATATTTTTTCTTTATTTTTTTATTATCAGGAATTCTACCAAAAAATACAACGCAATTTTCAGATTTTTGTGGAGTTCATGTCCGAGCATCGAGATTCAACCAAGTGATATATCAAAACGACGATGGCGGACAAACTTCGGGATTTATAAAACAATTAATCGATCTTGGGAAAAAACCCAAGAATCCATGTTGATGCCGGTTTTAGAATTGTTCATTAAAAACGTTCGCTAATTAAAGTTCTTTTAAATAATTGAGTCATGGGATGCCCTCCAAAGCGCTCATTCACTGCCCAGATGTACAATAATGGTCACACATCTAAACATTAAGTATATATGATACTATTTATTTATGAATATCTATAATAATTATAGTTTTAAATGGAATGGTTGCCAGATTCCATTTATTCTATGCCTTTAAGTTCGATTGGAAAATAAAAACACTTTTTTGTAGACCTTCTTATCATTTGGAAGTGAGTTCCGTCAACACCTCCAATAATTCCTCAAATAATTGAGGCGTCCTCTTACTAAGTTTTCATATGAAAGCTTATGTGTTTTGAGGCAATATACATTTTGGAGTATATCCGTCTTGAACAAGGAACTTAAGCGTTGCTCTTTACTTTAACCTCATCGCGTATGCTGATCAAAACAAACATAGACGCCTCCGTTGAAAGCCGAAAGTTTTAGACGAAGCTAAAGGGTGCGGCAACATAACTTCCTTTTTTCAAATGCGCGCCATTCAGGGTGTACGGCTCGTAGCGGGCCGGGAGTGGTCTCATTCGACAGGCGTGGTTCTAATGTTTTATTTTCTGCCAGGTCATTCGACATCATGCATTGGAACAGTGAGTGATGTCACAGTGACAGTGAATTCAGACCGGTATACAAACATTTTGCAGGCATTTTTTTCCAACGACTTGAGGAATTTTACTTAAGGGACGTTTGGCTCCAACAGGACGGAGCAATGTTTTACAATTCAAGGACATCGATGACTGTTTTGAGGGAACACTCCCCGGGGCCTCATCTCAGAGTGTTCAAACTGTATTTCTTTTTCCGGTGAGAGCTTGGTCAGAGTGCACTCTATGAGCACAGAATAAATTGATTGAGTAGTCTGAGTAAAAAACTGAACACAGACAAGAAAATCCAAAACAAGTTAGACGACGGTCGGGGGTTGTTTTTTTGGCGTAAAAAGCAATCCAACTTAATCAAATAATTTATATTAAAAAAAATAGTTATGATTTCTAATCATAAGCTTAGAGCTCAAGTGTGTTTCATAAACTAATCAGAGCGTTTGAGCACGATATTCTGTGCTCTGCTCTGATCTAAAAAAAAGTCTGGAGCTTTTAATGACAATTTTGACGTTCTTTTGCAAAGTTTAAAAGGTCTTATAAGGTATCTTAAGAGTGCTTTAAGAGCACAGATAGGCTACGTTTCGGTTATGACGTTGTTATATTTAGTGAACGATATAAATATATATGTATTTTTCAAAGGAGGAGCATGAAGTGTATATCGGAGAATTGTAAATGCATTAAGAAGAACGGGAGAATTACTCCCGCTCAGAGAATAGACACTGAACTTACCTTTTTTTAATGAAAATTTGGATATAAAAAAATGTACACCGGTGCAAATCCTATTTAGATAATTATGTCTCTATACAGGTTTACGATTATATATATAGATATATATATATATTGTTTATAGGAAACATGAAAAAAGTGAGTTGCAAGAGTAAGAAATATTTGTTTGAAAATATTGAAAATAAATGTGTTTTAACGATAAATAAACAAAAGAAAGGAAGGAAAAGTACGAGAGAAAAATCGGGAATATAAATAAAAGTTTATTTTGGTTTTTATTCTTTACTATCTACTGATGAAGAGAGAAACGTAAAACTGCAGGTTTAGTAATTGACTAGACCGAAAAGTTAAGATCGAAACTTTATATCATTTCGATAGTATTTCTCCGTTTTTGATTTTGAATTTTGCATAGAAGGGGTAAAACAAAGCTAATATACGAGTATGTATATAAAAATAAAAAAGTCTACTTAATGTTGTACAAAAGATATGATAGACATAATGAATGAAGTTTGCTTGTTTAGTTTATTTTCAACGCATAAAATATATTCCCTGCATGATTCTCCAACAATTTCCTTGTCCGAAGTGGAAGGCACCTACAATTTTAAGAAATTTGTCAGAGGTTCGCAAGGCGTAGTGGGAAAGTAATAAGAAGCACAAACACTCCATAAAGCCCAGATTCGTGAATGAAAGGGTAATGCAGCTTTACGCCGATACCAAGGGCGCAGTTTAGAAGCTTTTTACGACAGGTTATAGTCTTGAATGTTTGTCCGACTTTCGCAAGAGCTCAGGTCGTGAACAATTTTGTAGATGTTCCTGGGTGAAATTCTAACCCACGCACCACACATTTAGCAGAAACAGAAAAATCATTTATAAAAAAAAAACGAGAAAGAGAACCGGATACAAACCCTAGCCTTGGGGGAACGCGCCAGCATTTAGTTGGTGAGTTGTAGACTTGAATTAAATGGCCCAAATGGTAATTTGAATTTCTTATCCATTTTAATCCATTGAAGAAAAGGGTCATAGATTCCAAATGCGTGCATTTTCGACTAAAGAGTTGCATGCCTATCAGAAACTCTGGAAAAGTTGTGCTTCACAAAGAAACTTAAATGACCAGTGTCCAAGCCAAACCCACGGAGACAATTAAATATTGTAAATAGGCTGTACGCAAGTTCCTGTTCTTTTGCTGTTGATATTGTTTCATTGAAATACAACTGACAAATTTTCCAGTGATCAGTTTGGTTCTCACAATTGTTGCCCAAAGTCCATCTTAGTGGAATCCCCATTCTACTACAACCACTCATTATGGCAAACCTTATCTCTATCAAAATAAATAAATTAAACAAAAAAATGTTTTTATTTTTTTAAAAAACGCACAGGGATTTTAAGTGGCCTTAATCTATCACCGGCCAGATATGAGCGTTGTACTCATGTTTGGGACGAGTAAAGGCCTTATAAATAGTAGCCAGATCAGCATAGGTAAAATATTTCTTGGCGACATGAGGCCATTCCAACGAAGGTTGTCATTAACACACATACCGAGAATGGAAAGTCGTTCGGTTTAAGCGATGCAAGTGCCATTCATGGATAAGGGCAAATCATTAGGATTTTTCTTTAATGACAGAAGACAGCATTGCGTTTTGAAAGCATTTTAGTCCACTCTATTGGTTGTAAGAGTTATGCTGTCTAGATCGGAGTTTGATGAGCTTAACATTAGTTGCTGTCCCAGTTCCAAACCCGTAGATGAGTGACGTGACCCAACAAACGAATATGAGAAACTGACGGTACTATCATCAGCGAAGCAATGGATTAGAAGTAACACACAGGAGATCATTTATATAAATAAGAAAGAGGGTCAGCTACAAAATGGAGGCTTGGGAAACACTAGATTTATTTGGTGAGTTGCAGACTTCTAACCGTCCAACACAACTTGAATTGAAAGTTAGTTTCTAATCCATCGATTCCAAAAGCACGCATTTTCGACAGGCGATCTTGATGCCAAACTCTGCCAAATGCCTTTGAAATGTCAACCGTACTTTTGGTGAAGAGACTGGTTCCACTTTTCGGTCAGATATGTAATCAAATCACCAGTGGACCTGTCGCTGCGAACACCATACTGTCGGTCGTTAAGTAGTTTTCGCGACTCAAGATTTCATTAGCTGACGATTGATCAGCGTATCCTTGGAAAGAAGGAACGTAAGTGCAATTAGTCGGTAGGAGGAAGGAGAAGAATTTCGCCTTTTTTGTGCACGGGCTGGACAAATGCAGTTTTCCATCGTCTTGAAAAGAAGCCTGGAGAATATGATGGATAGAAAAGCTTACGCAGTAGTTTTACCAGCGTGAAAGAACACCTTTTCAGAACGATATAGGAAATACCATCTGGACCAGTTGATTTGTGTACATCAACATCTGAAGTACTCTTGCCACTGTACGGGTGCGAAAGTGGATTGGAAAGTTAAACACAAAACTTACAAACAAAATCAAACTAAAACTAAAAAAATACTCAATGCAAAAATGCAACTGGGATTAAGGATACGAAAAAACATTGGCATAGAATCCATTTCAAAGACATCAAAATCATACATTTTTTTTTTAATATTTTACTCTAACACTTTAGGCTACTATTGAGAAAAAAATTAAATTAACACATAAAATATAAACAAAACAACAAAGTTTACTGATTCTTCTTTCTTGCGCAAAGTAATAATGTAAGAGTTAGAAGTAGACAAAAAGTTTATAAAAATAGTTCATCGAATCACATAGCAAAGGAATATCGCAAGATTTAAAAAAAAAAACAAAGTTATAGAATACTGGTTATTCTTTCTTGCGCAAAGTAATAATATAAGAGTTGGAAGTAAGACAAAAAGTTGATAAGAATAGTTTATCGAATCATATAGCAAAGGGATATCGCATGTGATTAAAAAATACATTGAATTTTGGTTTGAGAAATATATGTACTATATATATTTCGAAGAATTTATTACTGCTAGAAATTTAAAGCAAATATTGAAGAAGTACTAAAATATTAATAATAAGTAAAAACAAACTCAAAAATAATATTAATGTTTTTTTTGATAGAAAAAAGTGTATGTACGTTGCTTTCGATATATAGGCATATATTAAGATAAAAAAAAACACATTTAGTCTGGTCGAGATTATTATAGAAAATTGCAGAAAAAGATTTTATAAAGAACTTCTTTTTTTTAAAATATTCTATTGCGTCGATGTGATACTTTGTTGAACTAGTAGATCAAGGCGAATAGTAACGATAACTTTACCTTTCATTGACCAGTTTGTCGCAAAAAGGATTCCTTGGCTGACGTTTCATAATATCGGATTCAGCTTCCTCATAGGCTAATGAAATAGCTGGTACCTATATTTACAATATTTTTTTTTAAGCAGGGATGGACAAAAATCATACACGGTCACATGTTAGTCAACATCAAACGAAAGAAAGATTGTAAAAATTTGGTGTTTTATACATAGAATATAATTAGGTGGTAGTAGATATAATAATGTAAACGATCCTAGACGACAAATTAATGTTCTCTCTTTAATTCTATTTTAAATGTTGTTTCAACAACAACAAATAAATAAAATTACAATAATGCAAAAAAATGTGGTCAGCACTGAACATTGTGATCTGCAAAATGCCAGTGAAGGAGATACTTATTTTCATTTGACAATATTTAATGAATATATTTATTAGGGATACGATAAGATAAACGATTTCTCTCTCAGATAGCGGCATATGCGAAAAATAAAGTAAACGAAAAGAAAATGAAGCAATTCGAAATCAAAAGAAGGAGAAGAAGGATAGAATCTTTTGAGCAAATAACCTAAAAGGAAGAAGAACAAATCAATACAAGATTATAAATATATAATATGTTAATCAAAAATGCGACGACACGTAGTACACCACTTAGAAACTTCACATATCTTTTTGTGTATAATACACATCCAACAAATGGAATGAATGAATGCATAATAAAAATGAATGCTCGTTGATGAGTGATGGTGGCGCAATGATATAACCAACAGAATTTCAATTGTATAATGGGAAGGTAGTTGTGGTGATGGTGGCGCGTTTAATTAACACGTTGGATTGAAGCCATTTGAAACTTGAGTGTGAAAATATGCAAGGTGGATACGAATTTGGAGTTGTAGGATCAGTGTTGTGTGTAGGACGATTGAATAAAACGAGGAGAGTCCTTCTCAAATAATTACTCAGCAATGAGACTGACTTTTGACGACCTTTGGCTATCGATTTAAGTCTTCAATTGATCTTTATTGGGCAGAAACCAGTGATAGCAAAACGTACGCAAAAAATACGTTCGTTAAAATATTGGATCAGATTTTTGTCCAAATGTGCAATCTTAATGTAGTTTTTGCATAAATTATTATGCTTTATCAATAAATATTGGCCATTTTAACTTTTGCTAGTATCCATTGCGTTACTGTTTCAAAAATGTAGGAAACACCCTGCCAACAGCAGACATTGAAAACACAAGTCAACCAAGGTAAAGAGTTTGATTCACGATGAGAAATTGTGTTATACATGACATGTACAAGGGTCTGCTAAGTGCGGTGTTTTAAAGAAGTTCGGTGGTTTTAAAGCCCGAAATAAGGTAGACATAGCACACTTAATGGCCTATTCAACTCGTACGCCAGCTCTTGCAAATGAAAACTCATACACAATTATCTCCCTCATGATATTAGTATCAGTTAAGATTGTTTTAAAAAAAATGCACTCCACACCATTCATTAGATATCCATATACAATACTCTGTTTTGGTTTAAAGAAAACTCAAAATTGAAGCGTCCTTTCGATCCACAAACTCACACAAAGTGAAAACGAAAGGCATATGAAAACCAAAACCAAAAAGAATAACAAATGTTGATGAAAAAGTTAGTTTGATATGAACTTAATGAAAGATGCATAAAATTAATGTTATAATAAAACCCAAATTTAGTTTTTAAGGCACACGTTTACGAGATGTGTTTTCTTTTCGTTAATGATTTTTGCATAAAACCTTACAAACTATATTAATTACGTTTATATAGAAATAAATAGAATAATTCATCGTATTTGTGAATTTTGTGTGCACCTTGAGTTCACTAATTTATCGCTGAACGGATTTCTGGGCGGACGTTTCATGATATCGGATTCGGCGGCTTCATAGGCCAAGGAAATGGCGGGTACCTAAATTATTATTTTGTTTTGGTTTAATTAATTTTGATTTTGCTTTACCAATTTTTCTTAAAAAAAAACTATTTTAACATATTTTTAGCAAATAAGATTTCTTAATGTTCTAAAGTTATGTACCTATTAATGGAAACAGGATTTTTCTAGCATGTTCTAAATTAGCTTAAATTGTAAATGTCTATCGGTAGAATGGATTTCTCTAATTTTAGCATAAGACTTTGGTTCTGAGTTGCTACCATACATCGCATGGGTTACCTTTCATTTACGAGGTTATCGTGGTTTGGATTTCTGGGTCTTCGCTTCATGATATCCGACTCGGAACTCTCGTATGCAAGCGATATAGCTGGTATCTATCGATCATTTGCACGAAGAACGTTATAAAACAGTTTTATTTTAAGCAAAAAAATTCAGAAATTCTATACTTTTGCTCTTCTAAATATTTTTAATATTCAGAATGTGTATCAAAGTTCGTATTAAAATTATGTTTGTCTCCTAATTAAGCTGGTAAAACTCTTTCACAAGTCTAATACTTACCATGTCAGTTCCTAAATCGATGCAGAGAATTGTTACAGTTCCCAATGGCAATGGAATATCACATAAGATGAAGGCCAAGAATGGAGAGATTTCAGGAATATTCGATGTAAGTGTGTATGCAATGGATTTCTTTAAGTTATCGAAAATAAGACGTCCCTCCTCGACACCAGTAACGATTGAGGCAAAATTGTCATCGAGCAAGATCATGTCAGCAGCCTAAGGAATAAATATTGTAGGCCCGAGTGCACTCACTCGCTTCTGAATTCCTTACCTGTTTGGACACATCAGAACCAGCGATACCCATAGCAACACCAATATCGGCTTTCTTCAGAGCAGGCGAATCGTTTACACCATCCCCAGTTACAGCGACAATAGCACCCATTCGTTGACAACCTTCGACGATAATCAGTTTCTGCTGCGGTGATGTACGGGCGAATACAATTTCAGTGTGGTATCTCAAGATTTCGTCCAATTGGTCAGAGGAGACATCCCTCAATTCAGCACCATGAACAACAGCGGCTTTAGCTTCACGAGGGTTAACCTCTGAGACAGGGATGTTCAAACGCTGGGCAATGTCCTCAACAGTTTCATTTCCTTCTGAGATGATACCCACACTCTTGGCAATAGCCTTGGCGGTAATTGGATGATCACCAGTAACCATGATAACTTTAATACCGGCAGAACGGCACTTAGCAACGGCATCAGGTACAGCAGCACGAGGAGGATCAATCATGGACATAAGACCAACAAATCGGAGATTATCGATTGGGAAGTTTACTTCGTCGGTATTGAACTTGTATCCAGTGGGGTATTTGTCAGATGGAAGCATAAAGTCACAGAATCCCAACACACGTTCGCCCAAGCCTCCCAATTCCATGTATGCATTGTTGAAAGCTTCCTTCATTTCCTCGTCCAATACTTTTTCCTTGCCGTTGAGGAAAATGCTTGAGCAACGTTCCAAAATTCGTTCGGGGGCACCCTTCATCACCAATAGGTAACGTGGATCGCTGGGGTCTTCGGTTTCATGGATAGACACTTGGTATTTGTTGGTAGAGTTGAATGGCAGTTCAGCAATCTTCTTGTTCCTCTTGCGGATGTTCATTACATCGCCCAAAGCCAATTCCATACACTTCAATAAAGCAGCTTCAGAAGCATCACCACTGACTTCCTTCTTCAAAATTGGAACACCATCTTGACCTCCCTTGAATTCAGCACGGTTGCACAGAGTCGCGATACGAGACAAAGCTTTGAATCCAGGACTGGTTCTGTCATATTGTACACCCGACTGATCCTCAGTGGTATCGGCTTCAATGATTTGGTTATCAAACCACATGTGAGCGACAGTCATACGATTTTGGGTGAGTGTACCGGTCTTATCAGAGCAAATAGTTGAGGTTGAACCCAAAGTTTCCACAGCTTCCAAATTCTTAACCAAACAATTCTTCGAAGCCATACGCTTGGCAGTCAGAGTTAAACACACAGTTACAGTGGCCAGGAGACCTTCAGGTACGTTAGCGACAATGATACCAATCAAGAAAATAACAGCATCCAACCAATGGTAACCCAAGATGAAGGCAATCACGAAGAATGTTACACCTAAGAAAACAGCGACGCCGGTAATCAAATGGATAAAATGGTGGATTTCCTTAGCGATGGGGGTCTCTCCGGTATCCAAACCAGATGCTAAGCCAGCAATACGACCCATAACAGTGTGATCACCGCAACTGATGACAACACCTTTAGCGGTACCTTCCACAGCGTTGGTAGAGAAAAACGCCAAATTCTTAGTTTCCAGGGGGTTCTCATGTGTGAATTCGGGACCTCGCGATTGTGGTTCAGATTCACCAGTCAACGAGGAGTTGTCAACCTTGAAGGTACGTGCCTCAATGATACGTATATCGGCGGGAATACGATCACCAAACTTCACTTCGACTACATCGCCCAACACCAAATCTTCAGCACGCAAAGTTAGTTTTTCGCCTTCGCGGATCACAGTAGCAAATTGCGGCACCATGTTCTTGAAAGATTCCATAATTTTGGAACTTTTTGATTCCTATAAATAAGTCAGAACAAAGTTACGTTATGAGTGAGTGCGATTTATATGCGAAAGACGAGATTTTACCTGATAGTATGAGAAAATGCCAGTAACTATAACTACAGCCGCAAGTACAATACCTAAGAACAAGTTGTCATCGGAAGGCTCTTCGCTGGTACTTGCTTGAATTGAATATGCAACGAAACAAAGAACGGCACCGATCCACAACAGCAAGGCGAAACCACCAAATAGATTTTTACAGAACTTCACCCATTCAGGTGTTTGTTTTGGCGGTGTTAAAGCGTTTGGTCCGTCTCGTTCGAGATTTTCCTTAGCCTTAGCGTGGCTGAGACCCTATAAGCCAAAGAGAAAGAAAATAATAGAAATTAGTACAGCGTATAAATGAGTTCGTTTCCTATTTAGATTTTGTTTTTTTTTATTATCCAAAAAATGCTTCCAAAAAATCAAACGGAGTGTGAAACCTAAACTCTTTCCCTCGAAAAACCCAATTTCCCTGCGGAATCTGCCCTAACAGCCAGAACCTCCGATTGAAAGACACACTGCATTAATCGGCAAGTCTTATAGACATTCTCAGGTCTGAATCGGCCGCCCTAATGCTCGAGCCAGTTCCTTCCGTCGTTTTAGAACCGTCTGTGTAGACGGTTGCAATTTCATTTGGTATTGTTATTGCATCTCTTTCCGGATATGATCTTTCGCACGGAATGTCAAAGTTGACCAAAGGGGATATTTCATCAGTTATAATCCAGTAATAATGTTAGTATTGCAACCCTTAAAGTAACCCAGATAAGTGAGCCGTGGGGTTCTCGGTATTATATGCAAAAAGGTGCTAAAAGATGGTCGGTTTATAGGATTTAAATCTTTGGACTGGGTTATTGTATTTGGAACAATGTACCTATATATATATTTGGAACTGATTTTCAGAATTGTGGTAAAGCATCTGCATGTCATGCATTTGTCGCATATTTCGATCATGAATATTCAAACAGTGCCACCGAAGATTACGCCCGCTTATCAAACAAATAAACAAATGGCCTAACCCATAAATAAAACATTTTTCCACCATCTCAAGAGACATATCATTTATTCATATTTTTAAAACTTTAGCTTTCGCCGAATAAATTGTTTACATTTTCACATAGTAGTGAAATAGTAACGCAAATATATTGAAAAAAATAAAAATTAACCATTTATGATCATGATTGTATTTTCTTACTGAAGGCAAGATCAGAGGCCGTGCAAAGGAACACTCTTGACCAAAAAGTACCCCATTTCCACTGAATATATATTTCAAAGCTATGCATATAAATATAAATGCAATTTACGTCAACACATTTTGTCAAAGAAGAGATGACAATGTGAACAAAATATGAAAAGGAAATGAAATATGTATAAATTAATATCCCACACATACACATTTAGAAAATTGTTCCGAAACAGAGATTATCACGCTATTTCGGTCACTGCCTACCTAGCTAATTTGTAGTGGCGGTTTGAACCAAAATGTATTTGAATGGTACGAATTTCCTCCAAAATCGCCTACTCAAATGCGCATTTGTTAACACATTAAGCAGTTAGGTCAAAGCCCCCAACACCATAACACCCAAATTGAAAAAAATTATCGGTGCACCTACCCTACCAGTGTATTTGCATACCAGCAACCACCCACGGTCAGATTATCTATTTTATTTATTTGTTAACTCTTGAGGTGTTTTTCCTGCAACTCAGTAGTAACTCACTCTTGAGATCAGAAAAAACGATAAATACAATACTCATTCCAAGCGCTCTATTTTCATTGGAAAAAAGAAAAAAAAACAAGTTGTACGAGCCCCAGGGTTATCGATATACGACTTCTGTCGCCTTTTTTGCGACTATTGTCCGCTTTTTTGCAACTTTCGTTGCTGGAATTGATGTAAAATTTAGAATGTTCATAATATAATATCAGGAGTTACGTAATAATTAGACACATAGTGGTTTGATATACTAAAGCTTTGATTAGATTGTAAGCCAAATATGCACATTTTTGGTCTGAAAGAAATCTGTCAAATATTTTCATGAATTATGTCATACAATCTAATCAGCATACCTCGTATGACCAGTTGATGAAGTTTCAAAACCACAAACAAGCAGGCTGATTTTCAAAGATGAGCATGGCATTTGGTCCATATATATCAGAAGTTAAGTATGTCACAAAAAGACCAAAATAACCATATCCCATTCACTGGATATTTAAGCTTATGCTGTCTAAATGCAAAAAATCAGAAGCCCTTACCTTTGGTAAGTGGTTCTGGTTATAATTTCCAAAAAAAGCTTGACCCCAAATAACTGTGCTGAGCATTATTTTATAGGTTTAGGTTTTTGTCAAGGAAGCAGATCTGTCCTTGACACTTTCATGATTGGATCAAAAAACCTTTTTTCCAAAATCGTAACCAGAACACCTTACCAAAATAAGAGCTTATGGCTTTTTGCTTATAACAAGGCAGGTAAAACCTTTAATACTGGCGCGCTATCCAATGACATTTAAAAATATCATGTTGTTGGGGGTTTTAATGACCTTTTTCAGGTTCCAAGAACCTATTGGTAAAATAACATTCAACACCTAAAACTGCGCGGCTTCCAAGGACATTTTGCAAAAATATCTTTTTTTAGGTTTTATGTACCTTTTTGGGATTTCAGCGATCCCTTCGTAAGATCGCTCGAAATCTGTTTTATGGAGCACATGAGGGTTCTCACCTGTCCAGTAACGCATATTTTGCTTATTGACGAAGTCGTTTAAACAAAAATTCGCTTCATCGCTAAAGATGATTTTGCGATGAAATTCTTAATTTTCTTCCATCATGTCCAGAGCCCAATTCGAGGACGTACGTCGCATCATATGATCAAGTAGCGTTAGTTCTTGAGTTAGATTGATCTTCTAAGGGTGTAGGCCAAGATCCTTACGCAGAATTCGCCATAATGTCGTCTGGGAGAGGCCCAATTCTTGAGAACGCCGTGAAATTGACTGATTTGGCTGGTTTGGGACGGACGCCTCTACGGCAGCAATATCCTCCACACTTCGGGAAATCGTAGTCTCACTGGTACGGCAACATCAAGCAGCGAATATTCTGACTCATTACACTATGAATCGCTTGTCTACTAGGAAAATTGGCGTTACCGCTCTCAAAGTTGCGACCACCGACTCGGAATTTTGGTATTACATTTTAAGCATAACGTTGTTCCTTCGTCTACTTCACCATGATGAAAATGTTGATTTTACTGAATATTTTGACATTGATAGTTCGGTAATCGGTATATGAGAGTTTGAAGTTGTCAAGTCGCTAATGAATGTACCCTTTAGAAGAAAGCTCCCAGATGGATTTTCGTCTTTGAGAGAGAGCAGGGCTGGCGCAGGGCAGGTGCAGAGAAGGTAGAGAATAGTCGCCTCCTCCTCCTCGTCCAAGCAGATTCTGCAGAAGTCATTTGTGTAGACGCCAAGCCTTGTTGCATGCTTGCCTATGAGACAGTGCCCGGTTATGACACAAGTTGTAGCATGAATGTGCAGTCTGTTCAGAGAGATCAAACACTTAGAAAGTTTCAGATCCAGCTTTGGCCAAATCTATTTTGTCGCTAGACAAGTATTCAGATTTTTTTTTAGAATAGAGTAGCCGATTTCCTTCCCGGTCCAATAGAAAGTTGCTTTGCGGCGGACAGATGTCAAGGGGTAACAAGTGAAACAGAATGTCCATTGCAGCGGAGGGAGTATTGCGTAGTGCACCACTCATGCATAGACACGCTGTAAGCTTATCACGATTTATCACTTTGTCTAGGGCAGTCGAACAGACAACTACACGGTACATAATTTCCAAGACGTATTGCCAGTTGGTAATGCGGGGCAGTTTACTGATGGCTTTTTTGCAAGAAAAGAGTGCTACCACAGCTTTCCGAACTCTTTCGTCTAGGATAGGTTTCTAGCTTAGCTTTTTATCCAAAATGAGACCCAATCATTGAGCTTCATCAGAAAAGACTAAGCTTGTACACTTTACTGAGTGAGGGTCAATTTGTGAACAATCCTGTTCGCCGCAACCATGACATTGACAAGAGGACATTGGTGGATGAGTCACTTTTATCTGCGCACCGAACTTGAGAATAACGGATTCATCGTATTCAATTACGAAAACCATGCTAATGCAGTTGTCGCCTGTCGTAATGTAGGTTATAGAACACAGGTCAATCTCAAGAACATTTTGAGAGGAGGTCCCATTTTGTCAGCTCAGCGGGAAGGCAGCAAAACCGGGGATGACTATGTCAATCAAATCCCCGGATTTCCTGCCTCGCCCTCGGAGTGGAGTGCTGACTGAAGTGACTGTTACAATCTAACCTCAGTCCGACCTCCTTTCCTTGGCAGGAGTACAGTTTGGGATGACTGAACTTAATCGAACACCAACCTGTCGCTCAAATCCGAGGAGGTGTGTGATAGTTTCCTCCTCTTCAACGTCTTTACAGCTTCTGCAGAAGTCGTTTGGGGGTACTCCCATTCTGGTGGCGTGTCTACCCAAAGGACAGTGACCAGTGATTGCTCCCACTACCGAGCTGCTTCATAGTCAACTTGACTCCAGAGTGAAAGTCATGTGCTACGTGGATCTTATAAGGCAGATCATCGCTTCTGGCTGTCCTTTGTGTCTCAATACAGCGCCTAGTTATAGTTAAAAGATTCGGGTTTTGGATAGACAATGTCTTAGGGTCTGCCGCTGGTTGTTCCGAACGCCTAAATCTAACTACTATATAAAATACTATCCCAACAAGGTCTTTTACGATGGGGCTCAAATGAATAAGATTGACAATTTCCTCATTAAGGTTATTCCTTAAGGTGTTTCTGCAACACACTAATCGGAACGTACCAGTGCGGCTTCCGTCACGGCAGATCGACAATAGACTACACTTTCACACTGAGGCCATTGATGGAAAAATCAACGAATTTCAAGTCGAGATTCACCATCTTTCCATCAACTTTAAAGCCGCATATGATAGCATTCATCGTCAGGAAGCTCTATATGGCGATGGCCGATTATGGGATCCCAGCAAAACTTATTTAGTTATGTCGCACCGGATTTGGGTTAGGAGATGTGCTATCATGTGACTTCTACAATCTTCTTCAGGAGAAAATAGTGCGCCATCACGGATAGGTCTGAAAGCAGCGTGCAGGGATCGCAGAGGATGGGAGGCTGCAGTGTCTCCGGCAGAGACTCTCCACGGGTCGGGAGCCCGTTAAGTAAGTAAGCATTTACTCGGTATCGACATCAACTCAAACCTAACACTGACTGCTTATGTTTGCAGCAAATTCATCGATCAGTTTAAGATTCACCTTAAAAAAAAGTGTACTTACATTTTCCGGGTGTGTCTGAAATCGCTGATACAGTTCCTCCGGTGAGATTTTATGATAATCAATATCTAACTCCTGTTTCAAGTCATCTAAGTTCTCCTTCTTGGCACCGACTGATTTTTTAGGCGGCATTTTGCGTTTTGACTGTTTTTTTGTTTCGGGAAGTAAAGAAAACAACAAAAAAATCACATTAATAAAATTTAATTTTCTGAGATATAATGTTTATTTGAAAGCACCTTCATGCAAAACTCATTATAATAAACACCGTCGGCCTTTTTTCCAATGATTACAAGATCTAAGAAAATATAAGCTTGATCTCTCTTCTTGTTATCTTATCAACTTGTTGTTGTTCTTAAATTATGAGCTTTACATTTGGGTGCCATTTTCTTTATACTTTAAATTGCTTTTACTTAACTACCTCCATGCCATTTGAATTATATAGCTATATTTTCAGCCCTATTGCGAATGTCAATTGGACAATTGATAAGTGACTATTTTTAATGTGTCCTATTGTGAACGGACGATTCTCGAGGATTTCGTCGATCGTGTTCAATCAAAAAATGCGACTGACATAAAAACCAATGAACATTATCCGTTCACAATAACACACATTGAAATATGTCAATTACCAATTGTCAATTGACACTCGCAATAGCGGTGTTTGAGAAAACAAATTATTCCTTATAAAATAAGCCCACTTATTTTTGTTCAATACTTTCTAATACTATGGTTAATCTTCATTTTAACTTACCAACCGAAATTTACTTTACCTTTTGTGTTATATCAAGCATCATGTATAGAAATTGTTTAAAAACAACAACAAAATAAAAATTGAAAGCATTCAAAACAAAGCAATGAGCCACAATGAATGAGGGGGGAAATTCTTTGAATGATCGATAAAAAGTTCAATTTTGCATAGTAACACGCTTGAATATTTTTGTTTTTCCATTGAAAATTGCGATATATTGCGTGTTTGTCTGACTCTATTTATAGACCACAAACAACAACATAGCGAGATTATTCCGCCAAGAAATAAAACAAAACTTTAAGCGGCGAAACTTTTTGTTAGAGATTGCTCTCTTATTGTTGTTTATATTCTCCACATACACATACAGATGCTGCGAATGATTTTGTTTTTGGCAAACTTGATTGACATAAAATTGCTCAAACAAGCTCAGAGGAACTGAGGACATTTGGTAAATGTTTTTGCCAAAGTTGAATGGACTAATTCGAAACTTTTTTTCTAAACTTAAAGAATCAAGTAAGCCAAGTGTATAAAAGGGAAACCTCATGAATTCCATGATTTTTATCACATGCTTTCAGTTACGAAAAGCATCCATTTACGCATTGATCATAATTGAAAGGAGTCTGATTCGTCTTACTTTTCCGTTTCCTCTTTTTTTTTGAAAAATTTATTTATGTGTGTTAGATGAATGAACAAAAAATAATGAACACAAAACAACAATAATAATAATAATAAACAAAAAACAGTTACCTTGTACTGACCATCCGCCGTGATATTATCATCTTCACTTGGTATAACTGTTGCGACTCTATAAGAGTCAGCTCTCCCATGCTAATGGTAAAAATGTGAATAAAAAAATAATAACAAAACAAACATAAACAAAAAAAAAGCAAGCATTATAAAAACAAGACTACATTTATCATAATCAAAACAAACGACACAGCAACAACAATAACAAAACGAAAATTTTACTACAAACAACAAATGGAAGATTCTGCGAATAACATCCGAGTATTGGCGGCAAGAAAAAACAACACAATCATTTTTGCAGGGATAGCAACAAAAAATTAATAACTCTTAATCAAAATACAAAACGTTTATATTGCATATGCATAAGCTGCCTGCGATGAGAAGTTATAAGCTACGCCTAGATAAATGTTTGATTGAGGATTGACATTCAAGAGAGGAGAGATTAGGATTATTTTTATTTCTATTTGAAATAGACGTCGTTATAAGTACATTGTTATTAATATTTATGAATTTTTTATAACAAAGTTGTTACACAAGTACCTACTTGAGTCTCTTGTATCGTGTGAGAAGTAATCTTCGAGTTGATGTTAAAACATCGCCACGATTCCCTTAATCATTTATATTTTGCGGAATTTCTATTACTAGTATTCTTCCAATAACCGTATATACATGGCTTAAACCTTGCTTCTCGAGACATTTGTGTCACATTTTTGGCACGAATGAAAATGACCTACAGTTTTACACTGATTCAGAGGTGGAAATTTGAGAAGCTTTTCATGATGGTTTCTACTCTTAGATGTTCGTCAGACTTTCGCAAGAGGTGGGGGTAGAGACTAAAATTTTAGGTGATCCTGTTTGGGATTCGAACCTTGAAATTCTCGCTCAGTAATACAAGGCACCAACCACTACGCCCACATTTTATACTAGCAATATTGGGCTCTTTCGAAAGAAAAATACTCCATCGGATACTTGGTTCTGTGTGCGAGGAGGGTAAATGGAAGAGACGATACAACCGCGAACTCTATGAGCTGTACCAAGATGTGGATGTAGTCCAAAAAGCTTGATCACGTCGACAACATTGACTCGGCCACACCGAGCGAATTGACAATAAACATCCGTTTTAAAGACCAAGCCGTCGCGATTGCCAGAGAGCTTGGTCGGGACAACTGAAAGCAGCATTCCCAGTATCAGAGGATGACAGGCTGCAGTGTCTCACGCAGAGTCTCTTCACGAGACGGGAGCCCGTTAAATAAGTCAAGTATATCTATTATCAAACATTTTTATGAAATGAAACAGGAGCAGACACACTGCCACACATAAGGAAAGGCTACAGTCCGCTTCGGCGAACTGTTGGATACCCTATTCCTATTTCAAAAAAGGGGGCGTGGCACAACACTAAGAATAAGCGATTGTTGAGGAGGATATTGCGCACATATGCCGTTTTTAAAACATTTTGTCGAAAAACCGTGTTTGTGTTAAAAACAAACGCCCGCTAAAAGTGGGCATGGCAAGAACTTTTTATGGAAGAATTGTTAAAAAAAGTGGCTGTGACATTTCCGGACAGACATGACGAATCTATAAGGGTTCCATATTTTGCCATTTGGCTACGGAACCCTAAAAAGACTTTACACTTGGCAAAAATTGGGACTTTCATTTCCAATTATTTCTTTTAATTTCTTCTTTCTTTTCGGCGAGGTTATGATCGGGGTTAAGGGGATGATAACACTTCCAATTTACTGCATCCCTCCTAGTCCGAGTGTACGTTTCGCCAATTTGACCTCAATTAACATCGGCAGGCCTCTTGGTTTCGGATCATTTTATCGCGGAGGATAATCAAATACTGGTGTTGTTGCACTTTCGTGATCCAGAAGTGGCCTGCATCTTTTTTACGATTTTGACACGTGCATGATTCCATTATTAATTGTTTGATCGACCTTTTAAGACACCGCTGATCCAAGCAATAGGGGTGTTAGTCGCCTTTTACGAAAAGCGCTGTTATTCAGGCGCGCTGCAGTGATATTCTTATCCCGTCTCTGTAAGGGTATTTCTTCAAATAAACGGTTTAGAATTCCAGGGTAGTTTTTAAAAATTCTTACTCTATAGCTCGAATTTTAGGGCCTACGAATTGATGAAGGACGAAAGGACCGACGGACACAACTAGATCGACAAGACTATCGATGCTGACCACAAACATAAGGCGCGTCTTATTGATTATAGCCAGCTGAGCAAAATTGTACACTGGTAACAAACAAAGTGAAGATGAATAAGTCAGCACAAGAATGAACATAAGAAGCAAAGATAAATAAGATGACAACCAAGTGGGTTTCCTAACCTTAGCTAAGATTTTCAATTACTAATCTAAACTATTCCACAACCATCCACACTCATTCCCTCACAGTAGATAAAAAGTAGCAAGGAAAATTGATTTGGAAAGCAAAATATTAAATAAATTGTGCGGGAATATTAAATTCGAGGCTTGCTCTCCCGAATGTCAGTTTAACGTTTAAATTAAAAGTAAACATATCATTTTATTGGAACTTGATTTGCTGAGCTTGATATAAGTTACCAAAAAAAACGCGTCATAATTATAATAGGGTATAAAAGTATAATCTGCTCTATCATTAAAACCATAGGGATCGAATCGCTCTATACAAAGTGTGTTCTTATACGCAGGTAAATCGTTGCAGATCTGGGATTCCGCTCGGTGGATTGAATGTGAACGGTGAACAAGTTATACAACTCTCAAAAAATAGTAAGAAGGTGAGCCGGGAAATGAGATATGTCAATTTGTAAAACAAAACCGTTATAATCTGGCATTTTCATTAAAAATGGATTTATTTAAAGCAAACTATATCCACCCTCCTTAAATCGTTGGCTTTTTAGAAAAAACTAGTTAAACTTAGATTTAAGTTGGATCAATCAGCAAAAATAGGAACCTATTTCACCAACATAAAAAAAAAATCGAGTTGAATGATGGACAAGTGGTGTTGAAAAATGCTGCAAAGGCCACTCCTCTCGGTTTCGTTCAAGTAAACAACCAATAACACTGATACTGCCAGATCTGCTTTACGGCGCCGTGTGCTGGACGGCAAGCAGGAAAGGCGAGCTAATTTAGGGTTCATTCGAAAGAAAAATACTCCGTCGGATATTTGGTCCTGTGTGCGAG
Source organism: Portevinia maculata (assembly GCA_949715645.1). Taxonomy (NCBI): domain Eukaryota; kingdom Metazoa; phylum Arthropoda; class Insecta; order Diptera; family Syrphidae; genus Portevinia; species Portevinia maculata. Next base: position 394,483,597 of record OX454525.1, on the reverse strand, counting down.
GGCGAATGGAGGAGAAGATATAACCGCGAACTCTATGGTCTATATCAATTGATGGATGTAGTCCAAAAAGCTAAAATACGTCGACTTAATTGGGTCGGCCACATCGAGGGAATGGAAAATAATGCTCCAGCCAAGAGGATCTTAGAGGATCTTAATACCGAACCTCTGTTTTAAGGACCAAACCATCGCGGACGACAGAGCGCTTGGTCTGGACAACTGGAAGCAGCGGCCCTGTGATCGTCGAGGATGGAAGGCTGCAGTGTCTCAGGCAGACTCTTCACGGGTCGGGAGCACGTCAAGTAAGTAAGTAAGTAACCAATTGCTGACTTCCCAATCATGGCCTAGTCTATGAGAGTGTATTATCTGTGAGCCCTCATAATTGACCAAAAGTACTTTAGTGTGTCAAATAACACCTGTTTGGATTTACCAACGGGCATTTAACACACTTACTATTGAAAGGCCTCAAAATTGGTGACGGACGAGGATGGCTAGATCTCGTTCAACGATCCATTTTAATACGAACTTCGTACCTCTAGGTAAAGGAAAGGTTTCTTCTGGTAATTGTACGGAACCATATTTGGAGAAAAACATGTTGAAAAAAATTCCAAGGATGGCGCGACTGGAGATCACCGGTGTCGTAAAACTCTTGCATTACAATGCAACAACACCAGCATTTGATTGGCATTAAATCATAGCCCCACCGTTAAGAAGAGGAAAATAAGAGAAGAAGAAGACAATTTAATGGCGATTGCGAACGGACAAACTTGAACAACTTATCAGAACAATTATACTCTTTTGGATGTTGCCAGACTTTCGCAGAGGTCGGGCAATGAAAAACGTTAGCAGTGTAGATGGCGATGAGATGTCTTAACGTCCTTATTTTCTTTAGTTAAAAGGCTTTGAAGTTATTGTAGAATAAACACAAAAATGTGCATTTCCTTTAACAAGTGGTTCGGAGTGAAGTAGTATCGAAATGAATTTAGCCTCAGAATAAGGTTTAAAAAACCACCATGTTGATGAAAAACAATGCTGTCCCGAAAAGGCTATCATTACAGACAAATTATGTTTTGTTGATTTTTAGTTTACATTCGGATTTTCTTATACAAAGGTATTTGACAGTGGACACAAATTCCAACGGAAAATAATTTTCGGGACTAAAAATATGTTGCCTGACCAGTACGCAAACATTTCACGCGACATTACATAAATAAACTAAATGTCAATAGAACTAGATAATAATGTCGTCTGCTCTATCGGGTTTAATAAATATTGTAATAAAGGGTTTTTCAACAGGGACGCTACAAAAGTAGAGCGACAGGGACAGCAAACGACGCCGAATTTCTTGCCACTCTTTTGACATTTCTCTTCAGTAAGGTTTGCCATTTCATAATGGAAAGATATACGAGCCAACAACGAGTCGAAATTATTAAAATTTACTACCGAAATTCGGAGTCAGTGGCCTCAACGTTAAGAGCGCTACGTCCAATTTATGGTCGTCATAATCGTCCTAGCAGATCAACAATTGAGCGTCTAGTGGAAAAATTTGAATCCACAAGCACAGTACAAAATGTTCCCGTGCCAGTGAGACAAAGAAGTGCCCGTAGTGTCGAGAATATTGCTGCCGCTGAGGCTTCAGTTGAAGAAAGCCCAAATGTGTCTCTCACACGTCGTTCTCAAGCGTTGGGCATCTCTGTGACGTCGTTGTATCGAATTTTGCGCCCCAATTGGATGATATGGACTTGGAGGACATGTGGTTCCAACAGGACGGCGCCACAAGCCACACAGCGAATGCCACAATCAATTTATTGGAAACCAAGTTTGGAAACCGTGTTATCTCACGAAATGGTCCAGTCGCTTGGCCGCCTCGGTCATGCGATTTGACGCCGTTAGACTATTTCCTGTCGGGCTACGTCAAGTCTATGGTCTATGCCAACAAGCCAGCGACGATTGATGAACTTCGTACGAATATCGAACGTGAAATTGCAGCAGTATCGGCCGATTTATGCTTGAAAACCGTCGAAAAATGGGTTCAGCGTCTGGACTTCTGCAAGCGTGCCCGTGGTGGCCTTGCAAAAGAAATCGAGTTCCATACATAATGGCATCGAACGTACTTTCACAGGAATAAAGAATTTCATTGATATCCAAAACCGTTTTTGTTTTATTTAAAAAAAACTTTTGTAGCGCTCTTATTAAAATTATTATTAAAATTTCTAACATCTAATCAAGATTAGAAAAAATCAATCAACCACTTAAGAGCTCAAATAGATAACAAAACTGTATAATGCGAGTAAAATCTAACAGTCGATATTATCAGCGAGTAGTATCTGAGTATAAGGAAATAACCGCAACTATGTACTATTTTATTTAAGCGGAGAATTAAGGGACTAACATAAAACTATAAAAAGTACGACATCGTTTTACTTGCCATCGATGATAGTTATTTTGCAAGCAACGTTTTCTAAATAGAATTAATCGGTAACTAAAAGAATCTTTAAAGCTTTGTAGAATGTAGATATTGAAATATTAAATAAATTCTGCCCATTTGACACATCTATTATATAATCGTCCGTAGTTGAGATTTTTAGGAAAACAATTAGGAAATTTATAGAAAGTGGTTTACTGAATGCAAATGAGTCAGAATCTTGACATTTACAATGTGAACTTTTCGATCGTTCAATCAATCCCAACTGTGTGGTGGATTTCTGTCGGAAGATTTTCACAGCTCGACGAAATGCCTTTTTTTTTGTTAAATATATACGCTAAAAACAAGCAAGCCTCTGAGAACCAAGCTTTTGGTTAATGGTTTGCGTAGTATTCTTCGGGCATACGACACTATCCTGTATGTTGCATTTTGTGGGCTTGACTATTGTATTTGAAAATTAGCTTGGAATCCAATTTTTGTTTGACTGTTTGAGCAACTACGAGACTCAAAACATATTTAAATGTTTTCAAAATTATTGAATGATCATTAAGATATGTTTGCCAAAATAATGCGCCAAATTAATACACCCATCGGGGGCTACATCATTTAGAGTGCAAAACTATAGGAAACCAGCAAACAATTGTTCTGAACCTTTACATGAAAGGAAAACTGTGGTTGTTTGCTCTTTAAAGTCTTAAAAATATTTTTTTTTATTTAGTTCTGTTAATAACGCTTTCTTTTTTCTCATTTCTAAAGAGGAATGAACAGTCGCAGCGCATGCTCGGGCATTTGCTGAATTTTTCTTTAAATATTTTTCCTTCACGATTCCAAAATGGAAGGCGCATAACATTTTAAAATGATGTAGATTAAAAATTAAGATGCAATTAAATATAAAAGAGCACATAATATATTTATCGATGGCGTACGACTTAATTTTGTTTGTGTTTCTTTTCAATATTCCAAGCACACTCCACCTTTTTGTGTGTACTCATTTCCTATAGTCTCAGCGCATGAGAGAGAAAAAGCATTTCCTTTTTATATTGATTTTATATTATTTTATATGATTATATATTATTTTTTTTTTTTTGTTTTGCGGCTTAAATATAGAACACTCATTAAAAGGGACAACATTATGAATCGAAAGTAGCTTTTCATCATAGAGCGTGTGTAAAATGTTAAGAGCATACATATTTATACATGTTATGCAACATCTCTTTTTCTTAAATAAAAAAAAAATACATACATGCATTCTCGTTTTAAATAATAAGAACTGAATGTAAATATACAAATTATAGTTTGCAGGAGTTTTTATGACAAATTAGCATGAGCAATATTTTGGGGTGGGAGTATGGCAAACCTGGTAAGTGAAGAACCATGACTGAATCTAGAAATCTTTTACGAAAAAACAGCAAATACAATAATTCAGTAGGATGTTTTTGTTTATCTTACTTAGTCTTGATGAAATACACTATTGGTATGGGAGAATATCAATTTAATAGTGTCGTACAAGAATGTGAAAAGATTTTTTTTCTTTTGTTTTTGGTGTTGGGTCTTCTCTATACAACCTGTACCTATACACACGAAAGGAAAACACATATACTATAAAAGAAACACATTCAATCCAATAATATTGATAATACATATATATAATTTAAATGTAACTAAATTCAATAAGTAACTAAGTATAATTCGCTTTAAAAACAAAAACAAAAGTTTTCACTATTTGTTAGCACAGGCAGCAGATGAAAACGTGCTTGCACAGTCAATGTCGATAGGCACACAATCTAATTTGTATTGATAAATTGAATAAGTTGGGGATTCAACACATCAATTAACTCACTCTCGGCTTTTTGTTTGTTTGCTTGCGCTTGGACTAGTTAAAACTCAATTATTTATTTATTTCGTTGGTTGTTGTGTTTTTTTTTATTTGTGACCCTCTAGTAAGAATGGAAATAGTCTACTTAACAATGCTGATGACCGGTTGTTAATGCAATGCGCTTAACGAAGCGAAACAAGTGTAGAAGGTTAAAATACATAGATTGCAAAACTTAACAACTGAAAAGGATGAGCTCCCACTTCCTCTCTAATTACAAGTAGGTGCCCATTGTAACTGGGGTGCAAAACCGAATCAACTATACACAATGGGACACAGTTCTATCCCGCACCCTTTGTGCAAAAACAAATCTAATACTTTCGGCGCAACCGGCGCAATACGAATAGTTTGAGCTTGATTTTCATGGTTCAGCAATTCTGTTTTGTATCTTTCTCTCACTCTAGTTAGTTGGTGTATGAGTTTTTCGAAAAATTACATTTTACATTGAACTTGGCAAAAAATAAAAACACAACATGGAAAACTCGTTTGAGTAAGTTGCAAGAAAATGTGAATACGAGTTCATTGGAAATCGTTACTTAATGCAAAAAACCACTTATTCGTAGTAGGTGATTTTAAAATTCAAGGCGGTTTTCAATTACTCAAGCTCCAGTAGAAGCAATGATCAGGTGGTTGAGACTGTTTTTTTTTGTTTAACCGGCCGCACTTAAAAATAAATATATGTATGTACTTCTTTCAAATACCTACTTGCATATTATAATTCATGTACTCGTTTGGAGTCCCCCTTGCTCTTTCAGTCGTCACAAAACAACATTATTCTACGAGTATTGTGTAGGTATTTTGTAGGTTAACCGCAGCAAACTATCATGCGCAAAGAACGGTTAGTTACTACCCCTTGTCATCGTAAGAGAAAAAAACTATATACATTTGAGGAAGTATAGATTTTCTTGAAGAAAAGGTTTGGTCCTTCGAGCCGCATTCAAATAATGAAAGGATAACGTAATCACTTGGAAAAAAATCAAAATCGCCGCCGCGCCTATTGTTCATCGGGGGAGGGGGAAATACCTAGTAATCGCTCTCTACTAGAAAAAACTGCTGATTATTGATTTCATGTTCTTTTTTTTAATTGAAAAAATCCATTAGTTGTTGCAAAGAAGTTTGTCGAGTTAATTTAAAAACAAATGAGAACAAAAAGATTAATCAAATACAACCTACCTGGTTACTCATATTCCAAAATTTGAAATTCTAATTAACTTCTTTAAGGTACAAAAGTTGTTACAAATAGTTATTTGAATATATTAGCTTGTATCGATTGGTATTATGTATTTTCTTTGCTATAACGGAAAAGACAAATGTTGTTACAGGATTTTCACATCTATAAAAAGGGACGATATTACGCAAACTTTGCATTTTAGATATTTTTGTACTTCGAATATACAAAGGTATTGCAATACCGAACTGGAAAAGGAATACATAGATGTTTGGTGAGCTTTGTGTGTATCTATTTGTAATAAATAGGTGCCACCTTATCATATTTTTTTCATTTAAATGCATATGTACAGTTTCTTTTCTCGTTAATTAAACAATTTTATATATAAGTTATAATGTCTTTAAACACTTAGTGTAATCCCCTCGAAGCGTCGTGTAGTTAATCCATGTGTTTTTTGTTTTAGCACAAACACTTTAATTTAACTTTTTCTGTTGTGTGATGTATTTATTTTTTTAATTGTTCACTTCACATTGCAATTTTACATTGAACGAGTAGAATAAAACTTCAAATGGCATGAATGTTGTAGATATAAATGTCAGAAACTATGAAGGATACCTTTTAATACTACTTTGCACTGTTACACAATTCGCTCACAGACGAAATTCCTATATATTAGAGGGGTTGAAACACCCCTTTAGATTCACGAAAATACGAAATTCTTATTTGATTTTTGGTTGCTCTTTTTGACTCTTTTTTTTTCTAAAATAGAAATAAAACAAAATTTTAGCCAAGCTGTAAAAAGCTTGAGAGTAGAAAACAATTTTTCTTTTATATGCAAATTTAATTTTCACTTAGGCAATCTTAACTAACCGTATCAACGACCACAACGCGCGACCTCTTCACTTCGGGATCAGCGCTCGACTGACTGAAGTTTTGGATGTCGGTAGTACTAAGCTTTTCGCCGTGAAATTTTTACTAAAGCTTTAGAAGAAAATGTCCACCACCACCCCAATATTAGCAAAAAAAAAACAATGACGTTCTTATAAATTGATTGCTCTGGTTTTTGTGTGAGAGAGAAACAGTATGCGCCGGTATAAATGTTAATACAAGCGCTGATAACACATAGTCTCCCCCATGCGTACTATAATAATTTTGTAGCTTTTTTCCGCACTTGTAGGGATGAAAAATTCTTCATACAAACGTTGTATAACACAATCTTTAAATCAAGCGAATTTGCAAAAGCTCAAAACTGTATCTATGTAGCCGATTGCAATGGCATGCCACCATTAAGTATACATATTTAAAATAAAACAACAACTAACAAAAAAAAAGCTTAAGATTTTCTTATTTATTGTCGTGTTTTACGTAGGTTGTTGCTTTTTCTATATCGATGGGTCAATTTTTTTTGGGGAAAGTCATGTTTATATTTCTCGCGGTTGCGCTGTAAATATGACGTCACAATGCGTCATAATTGGCAATGGGGTGAAATTTTAAAAATGGAATAAACGTCAAAATTCAATTTGAAAATTTTCGAGAAAACTTCACAAGGCCAGACTCAAAAATCGCGCAGTTTGTCAAAAAGGAAATATGAATGGTGTATTTGTTGGGTTGCTTCCTTGTCCTTTCGATGACGACCATACAACACATTACAGGGGGTGGTACGTATCTACGTATATGGCGCATGTACATGCATTTTGAGAAAGAAGTAGGACAGATTTCTGTATGTGTGAATAAGCTTTTTGTTTTTCTCCATCAACTCAATAATACAAAAAATTCATTTTTCCATTTAACTAGCCAACATTATTAAGTTTAAATTAAATCGAAAACCAATATCAGGGGACTTTTTAACGCCATCTGTTACCAAAGGCATATCCTAAATCGTTTTTCTTCCCCTAGTGAGTTACATAATTATCAAGTCTGATATGCGCACATCATCGTCATCCACCCCAAAAAAAGAAAAAGCTTGTAAGTAGAAAGGCAACAAACAAAAAAGAATATCCGAGAAGGAGACCTAACCTATATTTGCAACTTGACTTTTCTGTATATGCACACCTCTTCACACATTCCTATACAAAAGTAAAAGAATGTGTACCAACCCTGATCAGAATTGTCATCAAATAACATTCTAACTCTCTAAAGTACAAAATACTGAAATGCTTTTATGGTTCTTTAGCAAGAATAGCTGAGAATATGGTTACGTAAATTGCATGGGTCGGCCTCGTCCTTATGTAACATATGCCACATTTTCAAAACGAAAACAAAAAAAAAAACGTGGAAAAAAGACAGGGTTGGCGAACTGTGTATTCGAATAATGTATATATGCATGTATTTTTTTTATTGATCCTCAAGTAAAAAGAATGAGAATGTCTCCAAAAAGTCTGGCTTAATTGTGTAACAACGTTCGATAGAGTTGCATAATTTCTATTCATTACGGAACACTTTTAGCTTGGGAGCTATTATTAATAAAAACCAGTTGTTTGTCTAATCAATGAATTAAATGGAAGACAAAGAACAGATTGAGCAAAGGATTTTAGAGTTAATGCGTTATCGTTTGTGTAGGTCATGTAAAAGTATTGATTCTTTCCTTGCAATTAACGGGAGTATTTTCTAAAAACCACCATCTTATGCAAGTCTAAGTGTGCTAACTTCTTGAAAGTAAATAATTAGATGCATGCCTTAGTAGGATAAAGTTTTCGCAGTTTAAATTGGATTTGAGAAACGAGTATCCCCTCAAACTTGAAATTTAAATGAGAAATTATAACAAGGATAACTGAAGGGTAGCGAATTTTATTATTGAAGTGGAGCTGCAATTTATTGAATGTTTCTTACTTCCCTGTATTGTAATATGGAATTTTCGGTTTTTGAATTAGTTTGAACCTCTGAGAAAAATATAGAAAAACGATTGATAGTAAAATAAGCTGTCTATCGTTACTAGGTGTTCTTATAGCGTACATTAATTTATGAGGAGCATCTTTATCTGCACATTTCAGTGGGTCTTAGTTCCTTTATAAGCATAACTGGAAAAAGTAAAATAGCGAAGCATTTTTTACATCATCGACGACTTGAGGATGAAGAGTGCAGAAAACAAGATATGTGGAATTCCGTATATCGACCTTGCTTAGAGGGTGCCAAATCACTGTGCGGGTCTTCAAAAGGATACTACCAACACTGAAAAGCCATATTGTGGTGGAATGACAAGAAAGCGGAATTCAAAGCTTGGGAAAAGAAAAAGCAAAACTTGTATCGGGAGTTAGACGAAATATGTTCTTTGAATTCGAAATGTTAGCTTCTTGTGGATGACGAATAAATCTAGGTTCACAGAACGATAAAACATGATTCGTTCTCTCATGAAAAGTTCGCAAAGGAATTTGATTTCTGATTCGATCGCGAACCTTATTTTTCGGCTCGTTTAAAAATAAAATTCGTTTTCAAGATCGAATCAAATCTGTTGCGATCTGTAAAATATAATTCGTACGCGAATTTATCACGTGCGAACTATTGGAGATCCGTTCGCGAATGGTTCTCATAAGAAAAAAAAGGAATTTTAAATTAAAATTATATTACATATTTTAATATTGAAAGAACATAAGTGAAAAGTATTTTTATTACATATTAAGATTTTGTAATAAATTTGCATTCAGTTTAACTAACAAAACATTATTTATTCTTTCTTTGGATAATTTGTTTCTGTTTTTTGTCAACAAAAACTGGTCAAACCCCGTTCAACACAGACTTGAATTGATGGCACTGCCAGCACTACTTGTGCAAGTTTTCCTAGAAGAACCTCTTTGCTGCTCAATGTTTTCCAATGCTCAATTTTCTCTCACAAAGTAAGCAAGTTGATTCGTCAGCTTCTTCATTATAAGAAACAAATTAATTTAACTCAAATATCTTTATTTTCCCCATTTCAACCAAAATAATAACTATTGAAAATATAAATCGCAATGCACAACCGTACTGAACGGATACTTGATAGAGAATGATTTGTTTTATGGATCTTTACGGATTCTTATCGCGAACGAACCATATACTACCTGAATTTCTACTTTTTTCCGATCTCTCACGAACGAGAGATACAGAAAAAAAGGACACCGTGCCCTTCGTGAGAGAACTATACATTTTTAAAGATCGAACATTTTATCGTTCGCAAACTTTATTTTTTATGGTTCGTGAGAATATCGATAAAGAACAATAAAGATCCTTATTTTATCGTTCTCGAGCGATATTTTACGAACCCTGGAATAATTATAACGCAGATGGGAACAGTAAAGGACTTTTAAACTAACAAGAATCGTTCCCGGCAAGCGCAAAAAAACGGCTGATCCGGACGAGATAGCCTATGAATTCTGCAAAAAGATGGGAGAAGATCGCGTCCAGATGGCAGATTGTCATCTCTAGAGGGAAAATTATCCTCTTCCTTTGCACAAGGAAAGATCGATGCGCGAAACTGTAAGGATTGCCATTCTATAAAAGGATGTTGATCGAAGGAGTTTCTCAACTCGGTGGCCAGGTGCCCAACCAAGTTTGACCTTGTTGTGTCTGGATAGGGATTGCAGCGCATCGTAGCATCTTTTGACTGTCATAGAGACCATTGAATTGGACGACCGTGCTTAAAGTGCAGTTGGCCCAGTTTATTTTAACCTCAAAGAGTTTTCCAAAACAATACCCCCCTACCGTCCCTTATGTGTCCTCTGAAATTTTCTATTCTCTCCCGGAACAAAATTAATCCTTTATTTCTCTATCTCTCGTTTATGTGAGAACGGTAAAATAAAATGTAGGTAAAATTGAATTCACTCATGAAAAGAAACTGAAAAGATCCGTAAATTTTATTCGTTTGTTTGAATCAACAAATTAAACTCGCGAATAATCAAAAAAAATACTTTTCGAATTTTTCACGGGAGAAAGAATTAATTTGTTTCGTTCTTCGAACAGGCAAAATTGGTTGACCTTGGAGTTCACGAAAACAAAGACAAAGTCTGTAAGCCGACTACGACAATACGTCACTGTTGCTATCAACAAACTTCGAGGCAGTTAACGTGTTCCCCTATTTCCGTGTAAACATTTACTACACGAATGATACCTTAGTAGAGATCCGAAGAAAAACTACTGTAGGAATCCGCTTCTACTCAGATTTGACAAAACAAATGGATCTCCAAGCTGCTAAGATAAAGTGCAAGCAATGCAAATTTATGGCGCCGAGTGACGATAATCAGAAGGGAGAACTGATACAAAGCGCCCTCGAAAGAAACATTTTTTGCCCGATATTTTACTCTGTATGCGAGGGGCGGGGAATATATAAAATATGCATGTAATCCAAAAAGCTAAAGAACTTCGATTATATATTTGCTAAGCCGCATCTAGAGAAAAGATAACAATGCGACGCCAAGTCGTCCTTCGATTTCCAGCCCAAAGGTTCGATATGGCAAGGAACACCGAAACTCCGTTTTAAGGACCAAGCCGTTGCGGTTGCCATCTCGCTTGAAAAACTAAAAGCAGGGGCGGGATCGTAAAGGATGAAAGGCTAGAGTGTCTCAGGCTGAGAATCCTAACGGGTCGGGTGCACATTAAATAAAGGAGCATTAATGTCCTAGAACGGGTAAAGGAATTTCTAATACACTACGTAAAATCTCCCAAAAATATTAATGGAGTATTTTTTTAGACAACAAAAAAAAAAACAAAATAACAAACAAAGTCTGAACTGTACCCTGTCTCTCCTCTCATGTCCTCTGCCATCTGTGCTTTAGCTTTGCTAAAGAGAAAAAAACTACGTTTGGGAACAATCGTTTGGTATATTTTCGCATTTAAGTATATAAATACATACGAGGGCGGGTCAATAAGTCCGTGACTTTTGGAATAAAACACAGATTTTTTGATAAAAAAATAATTTTATTTTTCAACGTAGTCTCCCTTGAGCTCTATAAACTTTGTCCAACGCTTCTCCAATTTTTTTATCCCTTCCAAAAAAAATGATTTGTCGAGGTCCTCAAAATAGGCCTTTATTTGCGAGATGACTTCATCATTGGAGTCAAATCTTTTTCCACCAAGCCATTTCCTCAGGTTTGGGAACAAGAAGTAGTCGCTCGGAGCCAAATCTGGAGAATAGGGTGGATGAGGGAGCAATTCATAGCCAAATTCATGGTTTTTTGCCATTGCAATTGCACATGTGTGCACCCTTGCATTGTCTTGGTGGAAAAGAACTTTTTTTCTTGGCCAAATGAGGTCGGTTTTTTTTCAAATCGTCATTGAATCGGTCCAATAAGTTGGCATAATATTCCCCATTGATTGTTCATTCCCTTTTGAAGGTAGTCAATGTGGATTATCCCGCGTGCATCCCAAAAAACAGTCGCCATAACTTTATTGGCTGACAAACCCACCTTGGCCTTCTTTGGCGCGGATTCACCCTTAGAAACCCACTGTTTTGACTGTTGTTTGGTCTCTGGTGTGTTGTGATGGATCCATGTTTCGTCCACGGTTACAAAACGGCGCAAAAACTCCTCCATATTGCGATTAAACAACGCCAAACCTTCCTGTGAAGTTGTTACACGATTGCGTTTGTGGTCGACTGTGAGCAAACGCGGCACCCATCTTGCGGAAAGCTTTCTCATGCCCAAGTGATCATTCAAAATTGAAACCACTGAGCCATGCGAGATCCCTACGGCTTCCACAATCTCCCGCACTTTCAATCTTCGGTCGGCCAACACCATATCGTGAATTTTTTCGATTGTTTCGGGTGTAGAGACCTCAACTGGGCGTCCAGGACGTTCGGCATCTTCAGTGCTTGTACGGCCACAACGAAATTCAGTAAACCACTTTTTTACCATTGAAATCGATGGTGCAGAGTCCCCATAGTATTTTTCAAGCTTAGCCTTGGTCTCGGTAATGTTTTTTTTCGCAAGAAATAATGCTTACTAAGCACACGAAATTCACTTTTTTCCATTTTCTCCTCAAATTAGTGAGTAGTCTGATAAAAATAGCTGTCAAACACAAACTAACTGACGCAGCAAGTTTACATTTTGACAGGAGTCAACTGACATATGCCTGTTGACAGGAGCAGTGTGGCCGTTTCAGTAAAGAGGTCAGAAATTCAAAAAGTCACGGACTTATTGACCCGCCCTCGTACATATATGCATGTTTAAAATACTGGTTATTCTTTCAAATGTTTTCAAGCTAATTTGTTTTGGAAAAACACCTTAGCAAACATTGAAGCCAGAAAATATGCTTTGAATGTAGAAACTTATTAATACTGAAAATTTAATGAAATGGAGAATTACAACAACGTGATGAAAATGTGAATCCAAACATTCGTTTTTCCAATTTTATTCGCGTTCATCCAAAAATGATATAGCCTCTGAAAAGTTTACATGAGTCATCATTTTCATAGAAGCTCGTAAAAAAAATTATAATGAGGGAGACGCCGGCAACAAAATGATATGATTCACTTTTTCGGCTTAATTTCGTGCTTATGTTAACTGAAACTATGTTAATTAAAATCGACAAAATTTACAGAAAAATAAATTTCAGTGAACAAGGATTACCACTATAATCAAATTTCATAGCTAATTTATTTCGAATTGATAGCTATTTGGGAATTCGGTGGTGTTTCGACAAAGAGTTATGGCTTAAATTTAAATTAAAACATAGGGACGGGCAACAGTCCGCTTAGGCGAACTGTTGGATACCCTATTCTTATTCCTATCCCTTATAAGTGGGTGTGACAAAAGTCTTAGTATGGTTGAATTGTTAAGAACGCTCAACATATTTTGTTATATAACATTTAAAGGACTTTATCGAAAAAACGAAGCTTTTTTAAGAAAAAACGCTCCATAGCTCAAACTTGGGTTTTTCAATAAAATTGTTTTATTTAAGTGTGGGCGTGTCAGTGGGCGGATTTTAAAAATTTTATCTCCCGAGCAGTTTTAGGAGTCATAGATCATATATGTATAAAAAATTTCAACTTTCTAGCTAGAAATTCGATTTTTTCGAAAAATTAGTTTTTTTGAGTTTGTGGGCGGATTTCAAAAATTCGTAAACTTGATTATTTCGGGACCTTAGAGAGTATATGGTTAAAATTTCAGCTCTCTAGGCCCAGTTCAAAGGCCTAATTTTTGCCGACAGACGGACGGACGGACATGGCTAGATCGACATTACTATCGATGCTGATCATAAATATAGTAACTTTTAGAGGTCTACGGGCAATATTAATGCATGTTACAAACTATGCGTCAAAATTAATATACCCTTAGAATAGGGTATAAACACAAGGTAAGACTACAGTCGACTTGGGCGAACTGTTGGATATCCATATTTCTATCCCTTAAAGTGGATGGTGTACAATTGTGTTGACAATCCTCGTCCATTTTGTATAGTTTATTAGTTCTAACAATAGGCTCAAAACTTGGCCAAAACGGTCCCTTAATCGGGTGTGGAATTATTAAGAATTCATATACATACATACGAGTATAATGTAGATATTTTGCTAGTACTGTTATGTTATTGATCGAAACGGCATGAATAATTAATGCCGCGTCGAAACTGGTTTCTGATATTCGTGGACCAGTGCGTTGCTTGGTTGATTTTGAGAAGGCCTTTGACACCGTGTGGTTAAAGGGATTTTTCTAGAAGTTGACAAGGCATGAAATTTGTAGGGTGTTTTTTTTATAGAGGTATAAAACTTCTGATAGGGATAACTGTCAAACTAGCTGTCATACTAATAGTGTGTTTGACTTTTTTTCAGTATATTTTGGCAAATCACAATGGAAAGCCTTACACGAGAGCAACGTTTACTAATCGTGGAAACTTATTTCCAAAATTCGAGCTCTGTTCGCCAAAATTGTAGAACACTTCGTCAAGTTTACGGTGCGCATAATCGTCCATCTGAGCAGCTAATACGCAATACTATGGATCAATTCATGACCAAATTTAATAATTGTGATAATATTCAACCACGACTTTGTTGGCCAAACGTTTGGTGACCGAATCATCTCAAGAAATGGACCTGTGACTTGGCCACCTCGTTCGTGTGATTTGACACCTTTGGACTACTTTCTACTTTTTGTGGGGGTACGTCAAATCTCTAGTCTATGTTGATAAACCAGCAACGATTGATCACTTAGAACCCAACATTCGACGCACTATTGACGAAATAAGACCTGGTATGCTCGAGAAAGTGGTGCAAAATCATAAGGCGCAGTCGCGGAGGCCAGATGCCAGAAATCATTGCTTTAAATTTGTTGTTTTATTTTAAAAAAAAGTTGTGTGCCTCTATAAAAATCAGCCACTACTTGCGCTAGTAATGTGGAAGGTTAATTCATACACTCTATAGCGTAAGCCCGCTATTTGGTGGTATATATATTGATCAGCGTCTAGATCAAAAGACGAAACAGATTTTGTTCAGGGCCAATTTGCTAAAAAATAAAATAAAAAATTGGCAACTATTGGACAAAATGGGCAGCTAATGGCTGTGAGAAGCAGTCATCTATATCTAGTTACCTGGTATTACTAGTATGAATGTGTTTTTCTGGGGCCGTCTTGACTCTGACGAGGAGGATTCAGAGGGAAGGTCATATGCTATCGCTTATAGATGCCCATTGTAGTTCAATATAGCGCCCAGTTAGATGAAAACTATTCGGGACTTGGAGCGACAATATCTTAGGGAAGCCTCAGGTTGTTCTGAAGGACCTTTACGATGGAGTTCAGGTGAATAGGATTGACATATAAAGGTGGTTCGAAGTCACATTGCAAGGGCGATGTCCAGCGTCAAGTCTGATCTTTGGGGCTTACTATCCAAATTAAATGCACATTGAGCTTCGGTATAGCTTTGTCCTACCAGAGAAATTTATCCATATTGATGCAAAAGGACTGGTACAGACGAGGAATGGTATGTATCCCGGTATTGTACTACCGCTACCGAAGCGCGAAAGATATGCAAACGATATTATTACCATTAAACAACCATTAGCATTTAAATCGGTTGTCACGTGCCTATGACGATCTCGCATAGACATTTCCTACAACCGAAAACTGAAAAAAAATCCACATCGTCGTAAGTATTAACCGCGTGAAGGGACGGTCGATAGGGCGGTCGAATTGACACAATTTACCTTCTTTTCTCTTGTTTCGTCCAAATCTCGAAACCAAACCAAAGCCATTTTCTACAAGCAAAATACCATAAAACACATAAAATTGAAAACCGAAATAAAATGAAAATCAAGTGATACCACAATCGAACGCACCAAGAAAATATCAAAGTCGAGTTCTCTCTGTTATGGTGAAGAAATCAAATTTGCTAGATGTAGGCACTAATTTCACTAGTCTGCCAAATTCGAGGGTCTAGCTAGTACTGAGTACCAAATTGGGTGAACCAACGCCTTAGTACTTGATGAAGTACCTTAAGTGCTGAGTAAGCTAATAGTCGGGTGGCGACGGTGTAGAGGTTAGTGTGTTGGCTTGTGACCCGTGCGGTGCAGGTTCAATCCCCATGGGGAACAACAACATACGCCACCCATTCACATGCCTCTACACCAAAAGGAGGATTTCTGCCTGGTAGTACAATGGACCGTTACCGAGTCTGAGTGCTCTGGGATTTGGATTTCCTTTTTTAAAACAAAAAAAAAAAAAAAACTTGATGAAGAAATAGCTTGGTACCGATTTGGGAACTAAGTTTTGGTCTATTACCGGTACTAGCGCTAATTCTTCAGGATTAATTCGGCCGTTAGGGGTCTACTACCAATGTTTAGCATGTTGCAAACTACAAGTCACTTAGATGTGTTTAATAAGCATTTCTAGCAGCTGTTAAAGGGGCATCATGTAGAGAGAGTGATAGGGTAAGAAGAGAACACACGTCCAGTCAACGAAGAACGGGTTAAGCCACTCAGTATTGAAGAGGTAAGCATAGCTGTAAACAAGCTTAAAAACACCAAGGCTGCCGGCTCTGATGGTTTATCAGCTAAGCTTTTCAACTACAGAGGTGATGTTTTGGAAGCGCGAATGTACCAACTCATCAACTACATAAGTATGAGTGGAAGAAAGCATGCCCGATGACTGGACTATCAGCTCCATATACCCAATCTCCAGGCTATCCTATGTTTTGCAAGAACTAAAATAAAATAAATAAATATTAGGCATTAACGGGTGGGTCAGTGGATACAACTTTTAAATGTTACTTGGCCCCGGTGGGATTTGAACCGGAGACCTTAATATTATTAAATCAATAAATCAAGCAATCCAACGTACTGAGTGAACGTCTAAAGCCGTTCTGAAGCACACTACCAGTGTGGCTTCCGGCCCGGCAGATCGACAAGAGACCAAATTTTCACACTAAGGCAAATCCTGGAAAAGACTAAAGAATTTCAAGTCGAGACTCACCATCTTTTCATCGACCTTAAAGCCGCATGATAGCATTCATCGTCAGGAGGTCTATTTGGCGACGGACGAATTCGGGATTCCGGCAAAACTGATCTAGTTGTGCCGCGTGAAGCTGGAAAACACGCGTTGCAATGTGCAGTATGGAAACAGTTTCCCAACTATTCCAAATCTGTACCGAATTCCGGCAAGGAGATGCGCTGTCACGTGAATTCGTCAATCTTGTTTTGGAGCAGATAGTGCGCGGGGCCGGAAGGTACTATCTTCAACAGATTTATTTATTTATTTATTTATTTATTTACCATCTATCGAGTACATATCTCTTAAAGACTAAGCGTTATGAAAATTTACAATACAATATTACAATATTTCATAAATACATATCAAATTAAAATGAAATTACAAGAAAAAAAGAAAATAAAGAATATGCGTTAATGCTACAACGAATCTAATACAAGTTCTTTAAAAACATTCCTGCTAAGGAAGAAGTCGATGTTTTGAGAAAGAGAATTAAACTCAGAACTGGATTTAGAAATAGGATCGGACCTTCCGTAGTTAGTGTATGAAAGGGGAACGAGAAAGAGTGCTTGTGTCTTCCTTAACGACCTTGAGGGAGCATATAGACAGAAAAGAGAGAGCAGTTTAGGGCAATCAATCCGATTACAGAAGGTATCCCTAACGAGCATTATTAGATAATACTTTCTTCTAATTTCAAGGGATTTAAGATTAATTAGAAGACATCTGTGGGCATACGGTGGCAAAATATCGTCAACCCAATTAAGTTTTCTGAGCGCAAATCTTGTAAATTTTCTTTGTACAGATTCTAAACGATTTACATCCACTTTATACAACGGACACCATATACAGCAGGCATACTCTAAGGTAGATCTTATCAAAGAAATGTACAAGGCTTTCAACGTATACGGGTCAGAAAACTGTTTAGAGTTGCGCATTAGGAATCCTAGTAATTAATTTTTGCATCAAAGATAACACCGAGGTCCCTTTGGCTGTACACCAACTCAAGCGGTGAGCCAGCAATACAGTATTTAATATTAATTGGTCCATTCGATCTTGTAAATTTTATACTTTTACATTTAAAGGAAAACTCACACCAGGATGAGACTTCATCGACGTCAAACTGCAATTCCTGACAATCCAATTTGGACTTAATAGATCTGAATAATTTTAAGTCATCAGCATAAAGCAAACAATTAGAATATCGAATTCTCGACGGAAGATCATTAACAAACAGTATGAATAGGAGTGGTCCCAGATGACTGCCTTGTGGAACACCTGAGTGGTTAAGGATTTCTTTAGATACCACAGTTCCAATTTTCACATTCTGCCTGCGGTTCGTCAGGTAGTTTTTCAGCGAGAGGAAAATATTGGAATGAAAACCTAAGTCCTTCAACTTACTCAGCAAAATATTATGCTGAACTCTATCAAATGCCTTTGAAAAATCTGTATAAATTGCGTCAACCTGGTTCCCACGCTCAATTCCTTTAATGCAAAAGTTTGCAAATAATGTGAGATTGGTTACCGTCGATCTGCCACTAACAAAATCATGCTGATCCATTGAGATGCTTGTTCTCACTTCCTCATATATACAATTTTTCACAATGGCTTCAAAAACTTTAGGTATTAATTTCAGTTTTGAAATGGGTCTGTAATTAATAACCTCTTGTTTAGAGCCTGATTTGTGAATTGGACTTACAAGCGATAATTTCCACGCGAGACTTTCAGAACACATTTTAAGAAACGTAGGACATACGTTGTCCGGAGTCAACTTAAAAGTGGATTCTAAAGAAGAAAGCTGGAGCAATACTTGATTTACTGTCAAATTTAGGCTACCCATATTGGTAATAGTAGGTACTCGTATCACAAAAAGTCTTATGTGTTGACGGAGAGGAGTCCTGGACATAATTAGACTGAAAATAAGAAGCAAACAAATCGCAAATACTTTTTTCATTACTACACGATTGACTTAGATAATGCATGTTATGTTAGCCGGTAAACCGAACGATTTGCGCTTTGAATTTAGAAACACCCAAAAAGCCCTAGAGTCACTTTTAATGTTGGTCTCAATTGAGTGCAAATATTTAGTGTACACAAACTTTTTTACAGTTTCGTATTCACGTCTTATTTGCGTGTAAATAACGCGATGGCTACAATCCTTTCGATACATTTTCTGCATTTTAGACATCTTATTTTTTAAGTTGCACAATCTTTTAGTAAACCATATTGGCTTATTACTATATTTAATCGAATATATGCTTCCTCAATTACACCCATAAAGGAGTCGTAACACCACTTTAAGTCAGGAAAATTAAGAACTTCTTCCCAGTTGACTGTATTAAAAAATAAATTTAAACCAACATAATCAGCTTTGCTAAAATCCCGAACTGAGTTAATTTCTCTTTTAGTAAAGTTCAATTTATCAAAATTCAAAATATTTAAATCAACTTCTAGAGCATTATGGTGAATACTATTTCTCAAAATAGGAACATCTGCCATACTTAAATTAGCTTCTAATTCAGAATCTATAAACACTAAATCTAAGATTCGAGTTAAGGAATTAACAACATAGTTTAGCTGGTTAAGATTAAAGGATAACATATTATCAATAACAATGCATTCAACTTCACTTAAAAGATTAGAAGGCACTAAGCTCCGTTCAACTACTTAGATACGCGGACGATATCGACATCATCGGCCGATCTCAGCGTGCCGTGTTATAGGCTTTCACGTCAATTGAAGAATAGGCAAATTTGTTGGCCTTGAAGTCAACGAGCACAAAACGAAGTACTTGCTTTCGACAAGCAACCAAACAAACATCTGTCCACCCGAATAGGACAAAACGTCACGGTTGATAGAAACAACATCGAGGTAGTAAAAAAGTTCACCTACCTCGGCGTAAACATCAACTCCACAAATGACACCTTAGTGGATATCCGACGAAGCCTTACCCTAAGAAACCGTTGCTACTTCGGTTTGGCGAAACAAATGGGTTCAAAACTCCAAACTCGGAAGACCAAGTGTAAGCCCTACTGATACTAATAGGGCTAGAGTTCTGCTCAACGGCCGACGCCGAATGCAGGAAAGGAGACCTTATTCAGGCTTCTTTCGAAAGAAAAATACTCCGTCGGATATTTGAGCTGTACCAAGATGTGGATGTAGTCCAAAAAGCTAAAATACGTCGACAACATTTGCTCGGCCATATCGAGCGAATGGACAATAATAAAGACCAAGCCATCGCGGATGCCAGAGTGCTCGGTCTGGCTTGCCCGGGATCGCAGAGGATGAAAGACTACAGTGTCTCAGGCAGAGACTATTCACGGGTCGGGAGCCCGGTAAGGAAGTAAGTTAACTACGAGTCAAAATTAATATACCCCGAGGCAAGGGTATAGTAAAAACCGTTACAGTCGTGATGTCTGTTTTAAATTGCACGTGAACTGAAACTCTAATATTGTCTTTCCCATTTCCTATAGCACAATTACTCTGATATCGATTTGCGTCAGAACAGAACTGTGATATCATTCATTGCGCAATTCTTATCGTAGACTGTGATAATTTAGAATTTTACTCGCGGTAAGTATTTACTGATTAAGGTTGAGAATATTTGTGTCATTATTTTAGCTTATTTCAACTGACAACAACCAAGTTTGATAAGCAAAACTTGCCGTACATTTAAATTATTTATGATTTTTATTAATTAACACCAATTGCTACTGAAGGAAGAAATCTTCTGTCTGCCCTGGTAATTATCAGATTTCTTTGCACCACCGACCCGACTGACATACCACAAGGAACAACCGAACACAAAATTCCAGACCAACAATTCATGAATGCTCGTGGGAGGCGGTAAACTTGAGCACTACCAACACATAATCCACAAGCCATTACTTCTGAGCAATTGTAGATGTAGTACCTAGACCTAGCTTACCCAAACGATAGTGCTGCTGATGATGCTGCGGTTTACCCTTGTCGGCTGTGCTAAGAGTTAATATACAGAGCCAAGCAAACTAAATTCAAGCCCGGAAAAAACCAATTGTAGTGCGTTTAATTTGCTTTCCCGCATCATTAGGAATTATAATCCACACAGTTTCACTTCTCTGCTTTACAAATCACTCCTCCACAGGTTTATTCCGTTTTGACATGAATGACAAATGCGAGCAAGTTATGCAACCAAGGAAGGGATGATGCGGTATACAGACTGAGTGATAGAGAAAGATAGAGAGACTAATGGGGAAAATCGATATTGTGAATTTATGAAGATGTCTATACAGTATTCCCCGTGTGTCGGGTAAAGTTGGGAGGTTAAGTATGGGGCGGCAAGCGAGTACATTTATTTGAATTATATTGTCCCCGCACATGTTAGATTATAAAACTAGTGAGTGCCTTGTCGTCGTAGGTACATAATCAAGAAGGCAATTTGGCTTGATAGCCTGTAAAAGAGAAGAGCAAAAAGATTTCAAAGACATAATCATTATTATCACACGAGATTGCTTGGCTGGTATTCTTGTCCGATTCGTTCTGCACGGAATTTGTGTCTTTGGTTTATCTATTTCACACTTTATTTGAGCGATAATTTCGCTATTCATTGCCGGGTCATATAGATTTTAATTAACTGCTTACTAAGATATCACACTTCCATAATTTCATTAAAGAATTTCGAAGTGAAAAAGTTCAAAAAATCGACACATATGTTAGACACACCCGGCGCTGCTGTTATAGAGTGTCAAATTGAGCGATACTATTCACTTTAAATCGATTTATGTTAACCGACTTGTACCTCTATTCAGCGATTAAGTGTGAACAACTTGGAGTTGCTCGTTGACGTAATACAAATGCCAAATGCCTTCCTTCTTGCCTTCTTATTGTATTTATTTATTAAATTAGTTCAATTATGAACTCTTTACAAATTGCTTTTTATCTTCCATTTAACACAGATATGTGTTGTTTCATAAGAGGAAAACTCAAAAACATAAAAAACAAAGATAACCCTGCTCTCAATTTAAGTATTTTTATGGAAATATTTGAAAAGATTTCGTGCCGCAATGGAGCTACTAATATCAACAATATATTATGTGGTGTTACTAGTAACGAAAAGTTTTAACTTTGAACGTCTACGAGTCAATTAATGCATCCTGTGCGTATAGTATGTTCCTCAGATGATTCATTCCTTTGTGTATTTAACGCGGCAGCAACATGGACCAATTGCTGGTAGTAGAAATGTTGTTTTTAGTAAATTTAAATGAAGTAGACACATAGTTACCAATTATATGATTAACAAATTTAAATTTAAAAAAATAGCATAACACTGGGCCGTGTGCACTTCACGGTATATGACGGCATTTCCCAAGGAAGTGTGCATATTTTAATGAGTCGGAAATAATTAATTTGCAGGCAAACAAATAGACTAAAAAATTGAACGCCACACTTGTTGTCAGCAAAAAAAGGATGCCAATTTACATCCCCTTATGACACACATAATAATTAAATTGATGGCGGCTGGAGTCATTACTAAAAATAATTTCCTACCTTGAAGAAGAAGCTTAGTTGAACTGTAAAAATGTTCGGCTATTCGACTTAAAATAAACGAAAACTTCTAAGCTGAAGTTAATCCTTTGGTCGGCAGTATTCTTTCGAAATCTTAAAATGGCCGCGGACGAGCTTTCTCTAAATGTGGTTGACCGTTAAGTTTATATTCTTCTTTCAGGTAAGGTAGAATAATAATGCTGCAACAGCGCCCCGAGATGCTTGCAGATAGTTGTTGCCTCTGCTCTTGAATTTGTTTTCTTCCAGAAAGCTGTTTTTTCGATGCTTGTTATAAAGCTACCATCAACATAGGCGTCAGAATTACACGACTTGGTACAAATTCTGACGCCATGTTGACGTCAGAGAGTAATAAAAGCTAAAAGCTGGCTTTTTCTAATGATTAATACTAACGAAAAAGTGTGTCACTAACACATTTATGCCATTCGGTTTTGACAATACAAGTAAAGTTCATGGCACAGTGTAAGGATTTCGTTTTAACGACAGAAGGAAACTTCATTGGCTTAGTTGTACTCTATTTGATTACCTACCACACTATCCGTACCTCTGGTCCTAGTCCTAAAATTGTCGCATGACTCTACTGTGGTATTAAAACCGATAATGGCATATGAAAGGCGATGTGTAAGGGTTGATAGCCTAAGACTGACGAAAATATAAAAAAAATAGATATGGCCAAGAGCTACGGGACTTGTCACACTCACCTCAACACAAGACTCTTTTCGGTTCTCGGGTACATATGTAGGTGTGCCAGGAAAAGAAAGAGCAGATGAGCACCTGATGAGTTGCTCACAATCTTCAATAACAAAGAAAACCGTGAGAATCTTACTAATGAACAAAAAAATCTTTGTCCTCCTGTGAATGTTATCACCGGACACATCGACCGGACACATCGACCATGCATATTTAGATATTCCACACTTTCTCTGTAGAAATCCTCGGATGGCATTTGAGAAGAACTCTCTGGCAATATCTGCAAACAACTTGCACAAGTTCATTAACGGCTATGGATGATTGGAAAATCGATAGATTTAGGATAAGTCCCACAGTATGGAACTCATAATCCCTAGGACGTCATAATGGTTCTAAAGGGTGTTTTTTTTTAGAGGTTTGGTTTTTAAACTGGCAACACTGTTTCTACAGATTGTCAATTTGACAGTTGAAAGTTGATTTGTGGTATGTACGTTTTGCCATTTTACGATGAATAGATTAACGCCAGAACAACGCGTGAAAATTGTGCAAACTTATTTTGAAAACCATAGTTTGGTTCGCCACATTTATCGTCCATTTTACGGTCGACATAATCGTCCATCTGAACAACTTATTCGGAACATGATGAATCGTTTTCGCACCACGTACACTCTAGTGCATAATACGCCTCCCCAAAGACGACAAACAGTGCGAATAGAAGAAGTTATTGCCGTTGTGGAGCGCAGTGTTGAGGAGAATCCGAATGAGTCGATTCTCCATGGTGCACAACAATTGCAGCTATGCCCATCCACTTTGTGGAAGATTTTACGGAAAGATCTCGGCTTAAAAGCTTAATAAGTTCCAGCTTATGCAAGAGTTGAAGCCGCATGACCATTACACGCGTCGTAGGTATGTTAAGTCACTAGTCTATGGCGATAAACCAGAGACGTTGGACGATTTGGAATTCAACATTCGCCGTGTTATTGCTGATATACGGCCCCAGTTGCTCGATAAAGTTGTCGGAAATTGGATTTCACGATTGCGCTTCATTCGAGCTGCCACGGCTAGCCCATATGACTGACATCATATTTAAACAATAATGACATAAAATTATCTATTAAATAAAGCTGATATCATAGATATTAACATAAGCTTAAAGTGTTTTATTACATATTGAAATTGTACATCTCTAAAAAAAAACACTCTTTAATTGATCTAAGTATTACAGGTGCAAGATTATCTTGCCCTTTTAAACCAATAACCTTCATATGTAGTTTTGATAGACTTCTTCTTCTTTTCTTAAGCCACTTAAGACATCATAACCCTCCCACTTCACTGCATCCCTACTGGTCCGGCGTAGGGTTCGCCGGTTTGACCTCAAAAGTACCGGCAGGCCTCCCAATTTCGAATCACTTTTTCGATGAGACCAATGCAATACTGCTGTTATTGAATTTGTGTGATTCAGGAGCCTCTCTTTCGCGATTGTATAGGAACGTTGATCGATATTGGCTTTTTGACGGTGTTCAACTGCGCCAGTCTCGCTTCATTTTCTTAAAGATAGGATCCTTGAAGTGAAGGCTGCCTGGAATCTTGGAACTTCTTATACTTTTTATAACATCAAAAGAAAGCATAGGGACGGGCTACAGTCCGCTTGGGCGAACTGTTGGATACCCTATTCTTATTCCTATTTCTCATAAGTGGGCGTGACAAGAGTCTAAGTATGGTTGAGTTGTTAAGAACGCTCTACATATTTTGTTATAGAGGTTAGGTTAGGTTAAAGTGGCTGTCAGCGTAAGGCCAACACACTTAGACCAAAGTTAGGTCCATTGTGATGCCACACGGATCGAGGGGTTTCTCCCGCTACTAGTTAAACCATTTAGAGCTTCTTATGAAGCGCGATAGACGTCTAACGTCAGTAAAGATTTCTTTTATGGGAGAGAGCAGGACATGTGCAGAGAAGGTGAAGTATAGTCTCCTCCTCCTCGTCCAAGCAACTTCTGCAGAAATCGTTTGAGTAAACGCCATGCGTGCTTGCCTATCAGACACTGGCCTGTAATTGCACCTATAGTGGAGCTAATATGCAGTCGGTTTAGTGAGATCAGACTCTTACGAGCGTCGCAGGTCCAACTTTGGCCAGATGTGCTTAGTCGCTAGACACGTATTACTCTTTGTCCACCTAAGGTTTGTTCTCTCGATTACAGATAGCTTGAACAAAAGTTTGCAGGTAGCGATTGGGATACCCAGAGAACCCTTTCAGGTAAAAGAGGTAGTTTGGTTCCCTTTTTGGCGAGTTCATCAGCCCTGCAGTTTCCTGGAATATCTCTATGTCCCGGCACCCAACAGGGGTGAATGTTAAACTGCTCCGCCATCTCCTTAAGGAATTTAAAGATACTGAATCCACGGACTTGATCGCGGCTTGACTGTCCGAGAAGATACGGATGTCCTTTGTGGATATCACATTTCTCTTCAGCCACGTCAGGGCTTCTTTTATCGCCATAATACCCGCCTGGAATACGCTACAGTGATTAGGAAGACGGAAAGAGAGACTCAGATTTAGCCTTTCGGAGAAAACGCCACCACCAACCCCGTCACTAGTCTTTGATCCATCGGTGTAGAATTTTGTTATATAACATTTAAAGGATTTAATCGAAAAAAACGAAGCTTTTGTAAAAAAAAGGTCCCTAGCTCAAACTTTGGTTTTTCAATAAAATTGTTTTATTTAATTGTGGGCGTTTTAATAGGCGGATTTAAAAAATATTTAAATATAAATACAAAGGGCACATAGAGAGTCTATATTATAAATTTCAGCTCCCTAGCAAACTTTGGTTTTTCAATAAAATTGTTTTATTTAATTGTGGGCGTGTCAGTGGGCGGATTTTAAAAATATTTACACATGCGCATAAAGGACCCCTAGAAAGCATTTAAAGGGTGATTTTTTAAGAGCTTGAGAACTTTTTTTAAAAAAAAAACGCATAAAGTTTGCAAAATCTCATCGATTCTTTATTTGAAACGTTAGATTGGTCCATGACATTTACTTTTTGAAGATAATTTCATTTAAATGTTGACCGCGGCTGCGTCTTAGGTGGTCCATTCGGAAAGTCCAATTTTGGGTAACTTTTTCGAGCATTTCGGCCGGAATAGCCCGAATTTCTTCGGAAATGTTGTCTTCCAAAGCTGGAATAGTTGCTGGCTTATTTGTGTAGACTTTAGACTTGACGTAGCCCCACAAAAAATAGTCTAAAGGCGTCAAATCGCATGATCTTGGTGGCCAACTTACCGGTCCATTCCTTGAGATGAATTGTTCTCCGAAGTTTTCCCTCAAAATGGCCATAGAATCGCGAGCTGTGTGGCATGTAGCGCCATCTTGTTGAAACCACATGTCAACCAAGTTCAGTTCTTCCATTTTTGGCAACAAAAAGTTTGTTAGCATTGAACGATAGCGATCGCCATTCACCGTAACGTTGCGTCCAACAGCATCTTTGAAAAAATACGGTCCAATGATTCCACCAGCGTACAAACCACACCAAACAGTGCATTTTTTGGGATGCATGGGCAGTTCTTGAACGGCTTCTGGTTGCTCTTCACTCCAAATGCGGCAATTGTGCTTATTTACGTAGCCATTCAACCAGAAATGAGCCTCATCGCTGAACAAAATTTGTCGATAAAAAAGCGGATTTTCTGCCAACTTTTCTAGGGCCCATTCACTGAAAATTCGACGTTGTGGCAGATCGTTCGGCTTCAGTTCTTGCACGAGCTGTATTTTATACGGTTTTACACCAAGATCTTTGCGTAAAATCTTCCATGTGGTCGAATAACACAAACCCAATTGCTGCGAACGGCGACGAATCGACATTTCACGGTCTTCAGCAACACTCTCAGAAACAGACGCAATATTCTCTTCTGTACGCACTGTACGCATTCGTGTGGTTGGTTTAATGTCCAATAAAGTAAACTGAGTGCGAAACTTGGTCACAATCGCATTAATTGTTTGCTCACTTGGTCGATTATGTAGACCATAAATCGGACGTAAAGCGCGAAACACATTTCGAACCGAACACTGATTTTGGTAATAAAATTCTATGATTTGCAAGCGTTGCTCGTTAGTAAGTCTATTCATGATGAAATGTCAAAGCATACTGAGCATCTTTCTCTTTGACACCATGTCTGAAATCGCGCGTGATCTGTCAAATACTAATGCATGAAAATCCTAACCTTAAAAAAATCACCCTTTATTATAAATTCCAGCTCCCTAGCTCAAACTTTGGTTTTTCAATAAAATTGTTTTATTTAATTGTGGGCGTGTCAGTGGGCGGATTTTTGAAATATTTATACATGAGCTTAAAGGGCCCCTAGAGAGTATATATTAAAAATTCCAGCTCCCTAGCTCAAACTTTGGTTTTTCAATAAAATTGTTTTATTTAATTGTGGGCGTGTCAGTGGGCGGATTTTTAAAATATTTACACATGAGCATAAAGGGCCCCTAGAAAGTATTTATTATAAATTCCAGCTCCCTAGCTCAAACTTTGGATTTTCAATAAAAGTGTTTTATTTAATTGTGGGCGTGTCAGTGTGCGGATTTTGAAAATTTTATATCCCTAGCAGTTTTAGGAGTCATAGATCATATAAAAAAAATTTCAGCTTTCTAGCTCAAAATTCGATTTTTTCCAAAATTTTGTTTTTTTGAGTTTGTGGGCGTGTCTGTGGGCAGATTTCAAAAATTCGTTAACTTGATTAATTCGGGACCCTAGAGAGTATATTGTTAAAATTTCAGCTCTCTAGGCCCAGTTTAAAGGCCTAATTTTTGCCGACGGACGGTCGGACGGACATGGCTAGATCGACATTACTATCGATGCTGATCATAAATATAGTAACTTTTAGGGGTCTACGGGCAATATAAAGGTACGTTACAAACTATGAGTCAAAATTAATATGTGCAGTATTTTACGGATATAAGAAACACTTACCTATATAAGAAAAACTAGGCTATAAGAAACGCAATCCAAAACACCGTGTCCATTCCGTACATTTATCTCTAAAATCATGCGTGTATAAGAAACTCGCACATAAGAAAAACACGGTTATAAGATACTCCTTTTTATGCACAACTAGTAAATACAACAAAAAACTACCCATATAAGAAATTAATTTCCGCATTTTATAATTGACTTTTGATAATTGCTCATTTTGCTCAGCATAAAAATGTTTCCACATTAAAAGACAGTTTCCAACTTTTCAATAGAAGGAGAGTAATAGGTTGGAAAGAGGGCGAATACTCTGTATTATTGTAACATTTGCATTCGACGTTTATGTTTGTTTACGACGCTAATTTTTATACCCTATTCTAGGGGTATATTAATTTTGACGCATAGTTTGTAACATACCTTAATATTGCCCGTAGACCCCTAAAAGTTACTATATTTATGATCAGCATCGATAGTAATGTCGATCTAGCCATGTCCGTCCGTCCGTCCGTCCGTCGGAAAAAATTAGGCCTTTAAACTGGACCTAGAGAGCTGAAATTTTAACCATATACTCTCTAGGGTCCCGAAATAATCAAGTTTACGAATTTTTGAAATCCGCCCACAGACACGCCCACAAACTCAAAAAAACAAAATTTTGGAAAAAATCGAATTTTGAGCTAGGAAGCTGAAATTTTTTATATATGATCTATGACTTCTAAAACTGCTCGGGATATAAAATTTTCAAAATCCGCCCACTGCCACGCCCAAAAAAAAATAAAACAATTTTATTGAAAAACCAAAATTTGAGCTAGGGAGCTGAAATTTCTAATATATACTCTCTAGGGGCCCTTTAAGCTCATGTATAAATATTTTCAAAATCCGCCCACTGAATTTTCTTTCACTAATGATAAATATTTTATCGTACATCACATTTTATATAAGACATTTTCTTTCTTATATCCGGTGTTTGCATATAAGAAAAACTCTTATATAAGAAATACATTTCTTGGATTTTCAGAGTTTCAAATATACGTGGTGCACTGTATACCCTTAGAATAGGGTATACAAATATCGGTTGTACAAGCGTCAGGGGTTAATGTTGTTGGATTTTATGTTGCACTCTTGGTTTTAATGTGTAAACATTTTTGCTTTCGTTGATGTATAAATATATTTTGTCTCGGTAGGGGCTAGTTGGAAATATCTAGCGTCACCATCATCGTCAGATTTTCCCGTTAATTTTCATTACCACGTGAGTTAATCGCTGCTCGACAGATCACCGCAATTAAACGACGTTTGGCGCGGTTAGTACGTAGATGGATGACCGTTTGAGAATAACCACGTGTCGTTTTTTTTTTTTTTTTTATTTTATTTATTTCGTTATACATTTTCCAGTTTTAATTATGTTCGATTTTAGAGATTATTATGTATGTATGTCGATCTAGCTATGTCCGTCCGTCGGCAAAAATTAGGCCTTTAAACTGGACCTAGAGAGCTGAAATTTTAACCATATACTCTCTAGGGTCCCGAAATAATCAAGTTTACGAATTTTTGAAATCCGCCCACAGACACGCCCACAAAGTCAAAAAAACAAAATTTTGGAAAAAATCGAATTTTGAGCTAGGAAGCTGAAATTTTTTATATATGATCTATGACTCCTAAAACTGCTCGGGATATAAAATTTTCAAAATCCGCCCACTGCCACGCCCACAAAAAAATAAAACAATTTTATTGAAAAACCAAAATTTGAGCTAGGGAGCTGAAATTTTTAATATATACTCTCTAGGGGCCCTTTAAGCTCATGTATAAATATTTTCAAAATCCGCCCACTGACACGCCCACAAATAAATAAAACAATTTTTTTGAAAATCCAAAGTTTGAGCTAGGGAGCTGAAATTTATAATATATACTCTCTAGGGGCCCTTTATGCTCATGTGTTAATTTTTTTTAAATCCGCCTACTGACACGCCCACAATTAAATAAAACAATTTTATTGAAACACCCAAGTTTGAGCTAGGGAGCGTTTTTTTTGATAAAATCCTTTAAATGTTATATAACAAAATATGTTTTGCGTTCTTAACAATTTAACCATACTTAGACTTTTGTCACGCCCACTTATGAGAGATAGGAATAAGAATACGGTATCCAACAGTTCGCCCAAGCGGACTGTAGCCCGTCCCTATGTTTTTTGTTTATTTTGCTCTTTGGATAACTCTTGCTTTGTTTTTCAATTAAAAATGCTCAAAAAAAGGAACACCGTTTCTCTAAAAATTAAAATATTAGAAGAAATACAATCGTGCAATCACGAAAAAAATTGGCAAATAAATTTCAAATTTCTGAAAGCACATTGTGTAAAATAATTAAGAACTCCGATGAAATTGAATAAAAATGTGTTTGCAAAAATTTGGACAAAAAAAGGGATAAAAAAAACCAAAATATGAAATAAAAACTATGACCAAATGGTTTGAACAAATGTCAGAGAAAATTGAAATTGAAAATTGAGAGGACCTGTATTGTTAAGGACAGCTCAAAAATTCGCGAACCAACTGGATATCCCTGATATTGAGGCTAATCAAGGCTGGCTTCATCGATGGAAGAAAAACGAGAATAGCTATTCGTTTTAAAAAGCTTCACGGTGAATCTTGTTCTGCTAATGGAGAAGCAGCTCAAAATTGCAAGGAATTTGTTATTTCAAATCTCTTGGAAAGATATGCACTTGAAGATGTGTTCAATGCAGATGAGACTGGCTTGCTTTATAAAGCGCTGCCCGATGGAACATATATTTCAGGAAACCAAACAGTAAGAGGCCTAAAAATTTCAAAAGGACTGAATAACTGTACTTCTTACACCTACCAATATTGAAATTGTCTTATTTCCAGCCAACACTACAAGTCTCATACATCTTGATCAGGGTAAAGAAAAATTAAATATTTTAATGTAATAATTTAAGTCGCTGTTACTCTTTTTTTTCATTCAATCTTTTAAGGCTCACTACAGGAAGAATTTGGTAGAAAACAAGTTCTTGCAATTGAAGCTAACTGCATCGAATCATTTTTAAAAGAAATGACTGTGCTCAAAGCTTTACACATTGTAAAGAGATCTTGGTGGCTTGTCACGCCACAAACGATTAAAAACTGTTTCAAGAAAGCCGGTTTTTCTCAAACTGTTAAGAAGCATGTTGCCACAAATAACAGGAATTTTCTTTCACTAATGATAAATATTTTATCGTACATCACATTTTATATAAGACATTTTCTTTCTTATATCCGGTGTTTGCATATAAGAAAAACTCTTATATTTATAAGAAATACATTTCTTGGATTTTCAGAGTTTCAAATATACGTGGTGCACTGTATACCCTTAGAATAGGGTATACAAATATCGGTTGTACAAGCGTCAGGGGTTAATGTTGTTGGATTTTATGTTGCACTCTTGGTTTTAATGTGTAAACATTTTTGCTTTCGTTGATGTATAAATATATTTTGTCTCGGTAGGGGCTAGTTGGAAATATCTAGCGTCACCATCATCGTCAGATTTTCCCGTTAATTTTCATTACCACGTGAGTTAATCGCTGCTCGACAGATCACCGCAATTAAACGACGTTTGGCGCGGTTAGTACGTAGATGGATAACCGTTTGAGAATAACCACGTGTGGTTTTTTTTTTTTTTTTTTATTTTATTTATTTCGTTATACATTTTCCAGTTTTAATTATGTTCGATTTTAGAGATTATTATGTATGTATGTCCTTACGAAACACCGGGAAGTTGTGTGGAAGTAGATTTGTTTTGAATAATGAAATGAGCTTGAAGTTGTTGTACATCAGTTGAAGGTAAGAGGAAAAATATCGATTTGTACTTCGGTAACCGATGGCCGATTTAAGAATGTCACTTTTAGTTGTAAAAAGGTTATCTACCGAGTGGTCCTTGGAGAACCAAATAAGGTCCTTAAGCCCGAAAAAAACATTTTTTTTCAAAAACTCCTAAAAAACCGCGCATTATATTGTGTTCAATGTTATTTGACTAACAGATCCTTGGAACAACAAAAAGGTCCTTAAAAGTAGAAAAAAAATATATTTTTCCAAAATGACATTAGAATCCTCACGGTATATCTGTGTTCAATGTTATTTGACTAAGATGTTCTTGCAACAACAAAAAGGGTCCTTAAAAGTCGAAGAAAGGTTATTTTTCCAAAATACCGTTAGAATCCACACGGTATATCTGTGTTCAATGTTATTTGACTAAGAGGTCCTTGCAACAACAAAAAAGGTTCTTAAAAGTCGAAGAAAGGATATTTTTCC
Organism: Portevinia maculata; assembly: GCA_949715645.1. Taxonomy (NCBI): domain Eukaryota; kingdom Metazoa; phylum Arthropoda; class Insecta; order Diptera; family Syrphidae; genus Portevinia; species Portevinia maculata. The sequence continues at coordinate 394,451,274 of OX454525.1, read as the reverse complement.
AAAATGCCGTTAGAATCCACACGGTATATCTGTGTTCAATTTTATTTGACTAAGAGGTCCTTGCAACGACAAAAAAGGTCCTTAAAAGACGAAGAAAGGATATTTTTCCAAAATGCCGTTAGAATCCACCCGGTATATCTGTGTTCAATGTTATTTGACTAAGAGGTCCTTGCAACAACAAAAAAGGTCCTTAAAAGTTGAAGAAAGGATATTTTTCCAAAATGCCATTAGAATCCACACGGTATATCTCTGCTCAATGTTATTTGACTAACAGGTCCTTGTAACAACAAAAAAGGTCCTTAATAGTCGAGAACAGGATATTTTTCCAAAATGTCATTAGAATCCGCACGGTATATCTGCGTTCAATGTTATTTGACTAAGAGGTCCTTGCAACAACAAAAAAGGTCCTTAAAAGTCGAAGAAAGATTACACAACCTGCAACTAATAGCTAATAGAAAAAAAGAGTTGTCATTATGATAGCTAACCACCAAATCGATTGCATTTTTAGCGCAGCTAATTTAACTACGTTAGTAACTTAGTTGTGGCGTTAGCAAGATACCAAATTAGGTAGCTAACGCGCAACTGTACCTACATGTTTACACATCAACTATACCGTGAGTGCAGCGTGGCTCACACCATTTTTTTTTTTACTCTTAAACAATAGTTTTTACTTATCATAATCATTATATTTTGATTAAAAATAAGTTTTCGTTAATTGATCATTGTTTGCGATGGTCGGACATTATTATAAGAAAAACATTCCTGTAGCTAGAGCCCAAGTAAAAACAGTAACAATCCAGCTCTCAATGCCAGTTTAATGACTTCCAGCGACTTGCATCAAGATCAAGTCACAAGATTTTAAACAAACAAACAAAGTAAATCAAAACTCATCAAATACACTCGTAGCTAAGTTCATTCAGACATACGAGTACGAGTAGTAAAGTATTCACTCAATCGATGAGCAATCGCCGAAGTAATCAACATTGAAATAGGCGCCTGGCTGTAATGAGATTGTTTATCGACAATAGTGAATCACTAGACGTCATTGGTGATCGTCGCCAGAAACGCCATTGTTGCTTAGGGAAATTCAAATTAGCATGCGTATTTAAAGATTTAGCGAGTAAGACATAAAATCATTTATTTAGTCAAGAAATTATTATAACAACAGATAATTTCGTACCCAGTTAGATAGAATAGCAATTTTCTTATCTAATAAAATATCAGCTATTTAATATTTCAATTGATATGTTAATTTCCAGAAAGGTTTTCTGTTGCACAACAGTTGTAGTATGTGTTATTCTTTTATTATTGGACTAGTTTGTGAGCTTGCTTTTTACTAAGATGGGTAGGTTTAGGAACATTAATAGTGTATAGATGGCACGTGCTTACAAAAAGGTTTTCATACTGCTTCTGAGTGGGTTGAGGTGTTGTAGCATACAGATTTCATTATGCAGAAGACGTTATAGGTTATAAAAAAGCTGTATAATATTTGTCTTGCATATAATACTGAATTCACACCTTTATTCGAGTGTTGTTCGATGTGCATTAGTGAAAACGATGTTATTCCAAGCAATATGTTATCTATTTATTATGTTATCTATTGTATTATACATTAAATAATATAGACTACTGAACAAGAGACTTAGCCATTCATTCAGTAGTGTTCGCTTAAAACGAACGAACAATTTTGGGTTCAGGTACTTAGACAAGGGAAGAGTATCGATTTGCATAACAGAATTTCGGCAAAGAATAATAACAGGCGACTGTAAGCAAGGGGGATCGCAACTGCTTACAGAAACCAGAATTCCTTTGCTCATTGATAGCAAAAGGAAAGGGTGAAAATAACGGGTAGTTGGCATTTAACGACTTGTGCGTTGTGTCATTCAGTTTGTGCCGAACTGTAAATTTAATTTTAATTTTGTTGGGGCATAAGTCCCCATTTATTTGGCTTAATACAAGCTAGTAATATGCCTTAAAAACTAATTAAAAGCTAGGGTTTAAGATTGGTGCAGAAGATCAAGTTTAAGGCAGGGATTGAAATCGAAGGCGGTGAGGTTTGCTTTAATCTTCCGCAGCATGCGGGAGATTGGTCCATTGGAGCCATAGGATGTGCGGTGGGGCGGAAGATAAAAGAGACGAGGGAATCGTAAATTACGGGTGTTAGTATTGAAGGGAATATAGTTATAAAGTGTGGAGAGAGGAGTCGATTAATGAAGACTATGTCTGCAGCGTATCTGCGTTCCTCAAGGCTATTCATTTTATTGAGTTTAAGACGGCCGAGGTAGGGAGGTAAGGTTAAAGGATCGTTCCAGGGTAAACCAAGAGCGAATCGGAGAAAGCGACGTTGGATGCTCTCGATTCTGGACACATGGACTTGATGAAAAGGCAGGGGACCATACTTGGCTGGCGTACTCAAGAAGCGGGCGAACAAGGGTAGTATAAAGAGATCTGGTCACGTAAGGGGTAGAGAATTCTTTAGACCACCGTTTAACAAAGCCAAGTGATGAATTGGCTTTAGGAATTATTTCGTCAAAATGTAAACGGAAGTTAAGCTCCCTATCGCACAGAATGCCAAGGTCGCGAAGAGATTGAACAAGGGATATAGGTGGACCATGGAGAAGGTAAAGGCGGGGAGGGGACTTGTTTAACTTGCGTAAAAAGGTAATAGATTGGCATTTGGCTCTAACCCGTTTTTGATGCACAAGATGGAAAAAGTATCTAGATCTTGTTGTAGAAGATAAAAGTCTTGTGGTGAAGATATGGGCATACAAAACATAGTATCATCAGCGTAGAGCGAAAGGACTGAATGTCCTTTCCTAGATCTTGTTGTAGAAGACAACAGTCTTGTGGTGAAGATATGGGCATACAAAACATACAGCCTTATTGCGAAGATCAATCGACAATTGATAATTGACTATTTTCAATGTATGCTATTGTGAACGAACAATTCATTTGGTATTTTTGTCAATCGCACTTTTTTAATTGACTGCGATTGACAAAATCCTTTAGAATCGTTCGTTCACAATAGCACACATTGAAAATAGTCAATTATCAACTGTCGATTGATCTTCGCAATAAGGCTCATAGTATCATCAGCGTAGAGCGAAAAGACGAAATGTTTAATGATTCGATCAAGGTCTTTTATTGTTAGGATAAAGAGAAGGGGACCTAGATGACTACTTTGTGGAACCCCAGAGATGGCCAAAAAATGCGCCGATAAGATGGATCTGAATAAAAACGGTTTTCCAGGTACGACGATATCCATTTTAAAAATATGGGTTCGAAGCCGAGTGAAGACAGTTTAAAAAGGATTCATTTGTGAGATATCTAATCAAACGCTTTACTGAAGTCGGTTGCAAAAACGTCGACCGGTTTCCAGGGTTAAGGAGGACAGAAATTCCACGAGGTTTGTGGTAGTTGATCTGCATTTAAGAAAGCCATGTTGGTTTTGGGAGATGTGAAGAGGTGATAAAAAAGTACCGCAGTCAGTAGTGCAAGCCGAAGAGCGAATTCCGCGTGCCACAGCCCAACCTAGGCTGGACCGCTGATTGGTTGAAATGGCTAAGTATCAAGGGCGACTTTTGACAATCGCGTAAGGGAGCTTAGGCAAGAAATTTCGGATTAAGTTAGGCTGTGACATGCGGAATGCGCTCGAAATCAGTACATATTTGCGAGCAATGATGAGTTATTCAATGAGCGCATTTTGTTTCTGTTTCATTACCTTTGTGAAGACGTATTGCTTGTTTATGTATTAATAATAATTCCTTGATCAAGTGAGGTTTATTAAAGAAGAGTATAGATAGGAAAATAACCAGTGGGTTCGTTTAACTTAATTAAAGACCATTTGCTATTTGGCAATAATTTGTGGGCTTGTGCGATGGAGTGGCGGTGTGAAAAGCTGTTGGACAGTATGTTTTTTTTTAGCCAAATGGGTTGGTGGAATCAGGAGAACCCAATCACCCGAGCGAGGTAAGGAGTGCGTTTTCCTCCCTATCCGGCGCAGGATAAATGATTGGTTGACTACCGCTAATCGTTTTTTTTTTGTCGGCTCGCTGGGTGACAATTTATTCTGGCACGCGAAGATGTTCAATTTGCTGCTTCGTTGAGAGTGAGAGAACCCAATTATCTGAGCGAGGTTAGGGGCGCGTTTTCCTCGCTATCCGAGGTCGATTAGTTGAATGAAGGTTGGCTCGCTGGGCGTTTCCGCTTGCCTAAAATTGTCTCATCACAGGGGGATGTGCGTTTTCCTGCTTCGTGTGCTTCGTATGCTTTTGTGACAACTCTTATTCATCACATTCTTTGCCGTCGCTTAAGTTCTGCTTTGTTTACTTGTTTCTATGTCTTTATTTATTATGAAACAATTTGAGCTCATGTGGATTTTTCTTTTAACTTTAATTTACAGTTGGTGGTGACGGACATCTACCCACGATCGGACACGACCTCGTCATCATAAATAACAACTTAATAATATGTATTACTTTTTGTGATCAACATAATGAATTAAATCTTCAAAAAAAGGCTTGAACGTTTTATTTCTTTTTTACATAAGTGATAAAACATGATCCGGAGCTCTTTTGGAACTTTGACTGGATCTGATTCGTTTTAACCAAAAGTATGCGATCATTACAATACGTACTTTAGTTAATTAAATAAAACAGTATACAAGGAACAAGAATACCACTTACTGATCAATGGATATACGAGGTTAATAAGAATAAATAATATTTTAAAATATTTACGACGCGTCATGCGCTGGAAGACAAGTAATTGAAGTTCAACATTTAAAAAAATGCAAAAGAAATAAAAAATAACTAATAAAAACATTCAGAATTAGGGGAGAAGAATGAAAGTATCTACATTCTGTCGAAAGAATTCAGCAAGCACTTAAATAAGATCCATTTTGAACATTCTTGGAACTGTGTTGCTACAAAAATAAACAGCTTGGTACATCCAACAAGAGAGAGCAAAAGGTTCCTTTTTTTTGAAAAAAAAAAAAAAAAAAATTATTTCATTTATTTTTCTCATAGACAGACAAAATAAATGCAAAATTTTAACTTCATTAAATTCATCAACATAGAACATAATGTTGTCTTAAATCAGCGATAGGGTCAGATTAATTTCAAAAAATTTTGTCTGAGTCTAGCAGAATGAGCGATCATCGTATTTTTGAAAATTCAACAGAAACATGTAATTTTCCGATAATCCGTTAAAAATTCGCGCTACACCACACCACTCCTATCCCTACAACATGTAAATACACACTGAATTTCCTCGCCAAACTACCCTTCGATTTCCAGTATTTTGACAATCCTTCCAATTTCCCATGATATTTAAAGTTACCAAGGTATGTTTTATCGCATAGAGTTAGAGTGTTTTCATAAACGTCTGCCTAACTAAGACCTGCGTTAGACGTGTTCAAAAAGTCAGATTTTTTATCGAACTAACTTAGATGAATTGCAGAAGATATGTTTATAAACGACATAAATGTCATCAGCGTCTGGCAGATAGTGCATCCATATTTTTTTGACTGCAGAAAGCGCGGAAGGTAAAAACAAAAATTTAAAGTGAGAAAAATGGAAGTTTTATTGGCAATATTTTAATAATTTTTTATTTACAACCAAATTTATTTATTTTTTAAGGGAAGTACTGCGGCGTGGAATATGGCGAAAACTAAGCTATTAATTCAAAAAAGAATTCTGATGGAAAAAGAATTGAATTCTGGGAAAAAGAAAGAGATTTCTTTGTGGAGGACGGTGCTATATGAAATGAAAAAAGTTGATCCATTCTTCTCCTTGGATATCAAAAAATCTGGAGTTTGTGAACATTCAGTGACTACTTAAAATTGTACTTAAGCAGGCAGACGTTCTGCAGAATAGGTGTTTTCAATAATGCAACAAAGAAGAAAGACGATTGAACTAGCGCAGATTTTCGACGTTTATGAAAACACCCTTACAGAACACCAATTCTTGCCACATGCGATAAACGGTGGAATTTTGTGTTCCAAAGTTTTCGATGCGAAGAGTTATCGCATGAGTTACAGAACATGGGCACTGGGCGGAGAAAAAACGCATCTAATGTCTAAGCTAGAACCCCAAGATGTTTTATGATAAGTGTTGCTTCAGATAGGTTAGGGCCTTCACATAACAAAATAAGTGTGAAGCTTAAATTTATAGTCACTTTCACTCCTTTGCTAACAAAAACGTAAGATAACGGGACAAATTTTAACTTTGCATTAATTTTATTATTGGTATGGAACTTAGAGTTGCGAACTGCACACAATATGAAGCTTTCTTATCACTTAAGTCTTGGCCGCACTGAGCACTTAATATATCTATGAGTACTTTCATGAGAAATTAACTTAAAGTGGCGGCCTGTGATTTAACAAATATATGCAAATCTGAGATTGAATATGGATGAAACACCCAAACAGAACGTTGTTTTAAATTTGTTGTCGCCACCAAACTTCTTCAAATTTCATGTTTTTACTTGTTCGCTGTGAAAGAGTTCGCGTCGCGTTAAATTTTTTGAAATGAGGTCTCTGTCATATTAAGAGATTTGAGAGTTTCAATTTCTGTTTTAAACACAAATTTTCGTTGAATTTTGAAGAAGAAAAACCAGATTTTAGCAAACGTTCGATTTGCCGAGAAAGCACCATGACAGCTAACGTAACATAATACACAGAATGTTTACGCTTACCGTATGATATGCTTTCTTTTTTTTAACCTTAATGTTGATATCTATAATTTTGCGCAAGCCGTATTGCAGCTGTATAGATAGAGTCACATAGAAGATTGTGGCTAGGTACTAGGTGCACTACACTAGATATGAGCAACCTTGAGCTGGATAATTGCCTATCGCATTTATGGTACCTACATCAGAAAGGGTTTTTATTTCTCTCGCTTTCAGATAAAATCTATTTGTTCACTGTTTTAAGAGATGTTGACAAACACATAAAAACGAGAATGCAAGAAGTTACGTTACGTATTTAAAGCCTTGTATGGATTACCTAAACCTACTTTGCCAACTGTTTAACAAGTCGCAAAAGTAAGAGTAAAAGAGGTAAACCATTTAAATTTCCAATTATTCAAATTTGGTTCTTATTGTGCGTGCCAAACTACAATAAGATGGTCAAGCATAAACTACAAAAAAGGAAGACAACGCGCTTAACAACTTACACAGAGGAGACATTGAACGACTAAACTCAAGGTAACTGCGGAGCCAGCAAGTAAAAGGCGGTGTGCGGTATATTTGATGCATGTAAAAACGTCATCGATATTAACGTTACTATACAGTTAGGGAATAAATGTATTCACATTTGTTTAATTAAGGGGGTATTACATGATTGCTCCAACTAGCTAGTATTTCTTTGTTCGCAGGTAAACTCCTATTGCAATCCAATAGATATGATTGTAGTGGGAAGCATCTCAAATAAAAGTCGAATTCCAAATTTAAAAAACAAAATAGCTACTGCTACGGGGCCAAGTAACATGTAGAGTTTTTTTTCCACTGCCCCACCTCTTGCGAACGTCTGACAAACATCCAATAGTATCAATTGTCATGAGAAGCTTCTCAAAATTGCCGTTCGGATTCGGCTCAAAATTGTAGGTCCCTTCCACTTCGCAAAGAACGTGGTTGGAGAAGGTAGGTTTTAGGCCCTGTATGGGACGTAAATGCGTAATATTTTTTTGTATGTCTTATGAGGCCCATTTTGAATTAAACGGCAATGTAAATTAATAAGCAAAATTACTGTATATGGAGTGAATATAATCTTCAATGGATTAGAAATTACCTTTCGGACCGTTCAATTCAAGTTGTTTTGGACGGTTTCAAGTCTGCAACTCACCAAATAAATGCTGGTGTTCCCCAAGGCTCTGTTTTGTCTCCGACTCTCTTTCTCATTTTTATAAATGATCTCCTGTCTACTACCACTAATCCAATCCACTCCTTAGCCGATGACAGTACCCTCAGCTTCTCTTATTCCTTTCTTGGTTCACGCCCCTCATCTTCGGGTGTGGAACTGGAACGGCAACGTATGTTAAGCTCACTAAATTTCGATCTCGACAGCATAACTCAGTGGGGTGTAACTAATACAGTGGAATTTAATGCTTCTAAAACGCAATGCTGTCTTCTGTCATTAAAGCAAAACCCTAACACCATGCCATTGTCCATGAATGGCACTTGCATCGTTGAAACCGAACGGCTTTCCATTCTCGGGATGTGTGTTAATGACATGACAACCTTCGTTGGAATGACCAAATATTCAATGTCGCCAAGAACGCTGCAAAATGCCTAGGCTTCCTTAAGCGCTGCAAGAAATAATTTACCTCTTCTGATCTGGCTACTATTTATAAGGTGTTTATCCGCCCAAAACTTGGGTACAATGCGCATATCTGGTCTGGTGCTTCAATTACTTATTTGGAGCTACTTGACAGGATCCAAAAACGCACGATAAAACTCATTGGTGACTGTAACATTGCGAGATCGCTTGACTGTCTTAGTCATCGTCGCAATGTCTCTTGTCTCTCGTTATTTCCACCATAAGTGCTCAAACGAAATAGCCAGTTGCATTCCACCCCAAGAACATTTCAACCGCAATACCCGCCATGCCAGGAATGCGCATCAGTTTACCCTTAAGCCTGTATTTGGACGTACAGTGAAATACAAGGAATCTTTCCTTAGCCGTACATCACGAATGTGGAATGCTCTTCCCCGCTCCATTTTTCCTACACATTGTGATTTACAAACATTTAAAACCAACGTGCATCGGCATCTCTCCCTATCTTCTAACCCTAATTTCCTTAACGCCCGCGCTGTGTAGGTAATACATTATAAGGGTATCAAAAATCTCTTTAGTGGGTGTCCATTATAAAAAATACTCCAGGAGAGGGTACTGCAACCAGAACGAATCTCTCACCCCTATTGCGAGTGTCAATAGACAATTGACTATTTTCAATGTGTGCTATTGTGAACATATCACTTTCATTGATATTCTTGTCAATCGCATTTTTTCAATTGACTGCGATTGACAAACTCCTTTGGAATTGTTCGTTCACAATAGCACACATTGAAAATAGTCAATTATCAATTGTCGATTGACACTCGCAATAGGGGTGTCTGTGTGGTGCGCAGTTTCATCATGGTGCATTGTGGGGCCATACTTCTTTGCAGAAAACGGTGTAACAGTAACTGTCAATGGGGACCGTTATTTAAAGATGTTGAAGGAATTTTTTTTTACCCAGAACTGCGCCGAAGAATAATCCGTGGATGTGCATAGAGGTAATTTTATTGTAGCACAATTGGTGCGCCACCCTATACCATGGACATGGAGGATTTGATACTCTAGAAGAGGTAGTGTCGATCGGTTTCAACAAACTAGCGAAATTCTGTAGGGAAATAAAATGCTTTGAGGAGGAGGTTTAGGATGATGACTGACGTTATATTTGGTGCCCCCAGTGATCGCGATGGGCCCATTATGGTGCCTAGTGTTTCTGAGGCGTCATAGTCCTGACTAACCTAACCTAACGTGTCCTTTGCAATTTTGTCCATAGTGAAGATTGGGGCTGGAAACTCTGTTTTCTGCGTCGAGTTAACCACAAAGTTTGGCATTTCTCAGCATTAACCTTAATTTTTCACTTTTTTAAGTATTTGATAAGAGTATCTAGTGAGTTTTGTAATGTACTTAGTGCGTGTTGAGGAAGGAGGCTAGACGAAAACAGTACAGTAGCATCTGCAAACTTGTGTGCTGTTTGCAACACATGGTACGCCTTCAATGAAAATATTAAAAAGAATGGGACCGAAAGCGGAGCCTTGTGGGACTCCGTAAGAAATATTAATGATGGAAGACTGCGGTTCCAGCGTTAACAACATATTTTCTTTTATCCAAGAAGCTCCGCACTACTTTGGTAAGGTAATCGGGAAAATTAAATAATAACAGTTTGTAGATAGGTCCTTCATGTCATACTGTGTTTTGAATGTCTAACAGAATTAGATCAGTCGAATGTTGTAAACAAAGGCTGTATTCTACAAACTAGTTCATCCTTAAAATAGTTAAATGGTTAGTGGAATGACCTGCTCTGAAGCCGAATTGCTCCGTAGGATTTACGTAGTTTTCCTCAACGTGATTTAAGAGACGTACCTTTAAATCTTTTTCCAAAACTTTACCTAAAGTGCTGAGTAAGCTAATAGTGGGGTGGCGACGGTGTAGTCACATACCTCTACACCAAAAGAAGGATTTCTGCCTGGATTTCCTTTTTTTCTATATAAAAAAAAAAAAAAAAAAAAAAAAAAACTAACTAATAGTCCTTCGGGTTTTCTTTGTTCCATTTTTCGGGAAAATAGGAATGTTTAATACAATGAAAAAAGTATGAGACCTATTGCTATATTGTTGATTTCACTTAGTTTGTCCTTCGCAAGTATTTCGGTTTAAAGGTCAATTTAAGGCAATTTTATGGCTTTTGCTAAATATCTCAGCAAAAACATTTGCCTTCTCTTCCTGAGTTACAAAAACATTGGGGATACTTGCGGTCGACCGCAAAATCCTTAGAGTTTTTGTCCATTGTGGAACATTTATTTTTTTTGGTTTCTAAAAAATTATCAAAAACTGAAGATTTAATCGAAAGCCCCTCAAAAATGGTCGAGGAAAAAGAAGGTTTAGGCTAGTTGCTAAGGACATTTTATATAAAAATTAGTCAGCAGTCAGTTCGATATCAGTGGTTGCATTGAAACAAATCTTCTACGCAACATTGTATCGACAGTTGCTGCTTGCCAACATGCATGCTCGTTGCAATATGCAATAACCCAGCCATAAGAGGTAAGAAATTGTATTAGTCCTACACCTCTATTTTTATCTGATGTTAAGAGTCCCTTTTTACTCAGCATTACACCAGAAATAAATGGGGACAAAACGATAAAGTAGAGAAAAGCATTAACCATTTCATTTGATCATAAATGAATTCAGTAAAAATGTTCCCTTTAAAGGAATTCGTTTGCGCATATTGAGAAAGTTTTAAATATTAGTGGACAGCCAAAAATGTAAAGCTGGTACTGCTGTGTTTAAATAACACATTTTTGAGGTCCAATCGGTGGACTAGTAAGGGTGTGGTTTAGGTATAAAGGATAGCGTGTGTAGGCACGACCAATGCAATGAGCACGACCCCAACGGCGGGAGAAACGAACACGTAGCCGAATTAATATAAATTTACACAGATGGCTCAAAAATAGGCGTAGGCGTTCGAGCTGGAGTGTTTTCCGAAACATTAAAGCTAAAAGCACATTTAGACTCGCTGATCACAGCAGTGATCCAGACGGAGGTATCGGCAGCGGCAGAGGCAGCCAAATTAGCCTCAATGGCGGTATTACAATTTTCAGTGATAGCCAAGCTGCAATTAAAGTGATCTCCGCTGTCAACATTATGCAAAGCTCTGCTGAGTCCCTGGACACAGGGATATTTAGGGTAATGAACTTACTCATGAACTAGCAAAAAAATGCTCTACCACGAGTCCTAGAACCCACAAAATTGTTCAAAAAACATAGGGACGGGCTACAGTCCGCTTGGGCGAACTGTTGGATATCCTATTCTAATTCCTATCCCTCATAAGTGGGCGTGACCAAAGTCTAAGTATGGTTGAATTGTTAGGAACGCTCTACATATTTTGTTATATAACATTTAAAGGATTTTATCGAAAAAAAACGCTCCCTAGCTCAAACTTTGGTGTTTCAATAAAATTGTTTTATTAAATCGTAGGCGTGTCAGTAGGCGGATTTAAAAAAAAAATTAACACATGAGCATAAAGGACCCCTAGAGAGTATATATTATAAATTTCAGCTCCCTAGCTCAAATTTTGGTTTTTCAATAAAATTGTTTTATTTATTTGTGGGCGTGTCAGTGGGAGGATTTTCAAAATTTTATATCCCGAGCAGTTTTAGCCATAGATCATATATAAAAAATTTCAGCTTTCTAGCTCAAAATTCGATTTTTTCCAAAATTTTGTTTTTTTTTTGAGTTTGTGGGCGTGTCGTGTCTGTGGGCGGATTTCAAAAATTCGTAAACTTGATTATTTCGGGACCCTAGAGAGTATATGGTTAAATTCATTTCAGCTCTCTAGGCCCAGTTTAAAGGCCTAATTTATGCCGACGGACGGACGGACATGGCTAGATCTACATTACTATCGATGCTGATCATAAATATAGTAACTTTTAGGGGTCTACGGGCAATATTAAGGTATGTTACAAACTATGCGTCAAAATTAATATACCCTTAGAATAGGGTATAAACAGGAAATCTTTTTCGATGTTGGTGGTAATACTTAGTGGACACAACCTATTAAAGAGCCATACATTTACTGATGACGACCTGTGTAGGGGCTGCGGCGATGAGCAAACTCAAGAGGACACCATCCACGTTCTATGCCACAGCCCAGGCCTCAGTCAATGAAAAAAAATAGCTTTAGGCAACTAAGGCAAACCAAGACCTGACGGAACTATCCGAAATCTCTCTTTACAATCTCTTCAGGTTCTCAGCGAAATCGGATGGCTCGTGAAGATGTAAACGGACATCACCAACGAAGCAAAGGAAGGACACCACAACCCAACACACGTCCACCCTCTATGGGCATCACAATGGGTAAACACTGAACTGAGTGTGATGACAAAGCATCAACACCGCCCCCTCATCAACCAACAAACCTTACCTAACCTAAGGATGTAGTGATGTGGGAGGGTTACGATCACTCTAATCTAGATCATGACCTTGTCGTTAAGGAAGACGAACAAGTAATTCAGATTTGTTTTTTTTTTTTGAAAGATGGCAGTTCACATTTCTAATTTGCTACATTTCGCTCCTTCTATTAATAAACAAGTTGATAAAAACTTAACAGTATATAATTGAATTGTAGATCTTATAGTCAAAAATTACGCGCAGATAAAGTGTTTCTTTAATTATTCAAACGACAAAAAAAAAGTATCACAATTTTTTTTGTCAGTTTTGGGATGTGGTCCATAGTCAAAAAGATTTGTCACAACTAACGCTGGAATCATTTATTTCCTTCCTTCCGCTATGTTACGCCATCTAACGACAAATCATTTTGGCAAACGTTTCCATCGGAGTTTACCGCTTTCGCAGATTTAAGTGAACAGAATTTATGTGTTTAGAAAAATAAATCTGCGTACATGCGCATTCCACGCGCTTACTTTTTGAATTACTAATCGCAATGTAGGTCGGTTATAAATTGCACACTGTTAGTGCCGGCCACGGTGTCTTCTCTTTAAAAAAAAACTCATACTAGCACTACTTTATTATCAAAATATGTACACAGATATACTTACATATATAATATCTATAACATCTTGTGATGAATTACTATTTGGTTCGTTTCTTTTGTATTCAATTCGTGTATTAAATTTTCGACCTTGCTAACAATATTCTCTCCCGACACCGTGTGATGATGTTCCACATTCGGGGACGTTTCGTTGTCATCATTATTCTGCGATTGGACACACACCGAGTTCTTTTCGATTGTGTGTGGGTTATGACGGTCGCTTATTTCTAAGCGTTCGCTGCATGCCACATCTAAATAACATGCGACAGGGTTTGATTTCATTCCACATATTGATGCTAATGTTTGCCATAATAATAATGAATGCGACTGCTACTGACGGCTTGAGAGCAAACTGATGTGAAAAAGTTCACAATTGGAAAATTGAACGCCTCGAGAAAATGACTGTGATTGTCGTCACACGCTGAAGATACGACCGGCCATTATCATAATATCTACGCGAAAAGTGTTTCCTTCTCAGGAGGAGCTGTAGCAAATGCAAAACTACATATACAACTCAGTTTATCAGTGCTCAAATCACGATTAATCAGCGAATAAAAAGAAATGCATGGTGTCTGGATGCGAGAATCCTCACATTGAATTTAAAGATGTCATGCAAAATCAATTCATGTGTCAGATTTAAGTCCGACCGTGTTTGGACAATCAATTGGAATCAATTTAAAAAAAAAAAAACAAAAAAAACTACACAAAATTGCGTTGTATAGAAAATGTACTCGTATCATTAGAGGCGGCGTATTAACGTCATAAACGTCTGGCAAAGATACTCATAGTGATACCACGCAAACGTCTAAAAGAGCATTCTATTTAAAAAATATATTTTTCAGTGGGAATTTCCAGATCAATGCTTCATATCTGCGCTTTTTTGAGAGGTGGTATATTAGTTATATGTATACGTTTTATTTTCGGCACAGAAAAGCGTGCGTTTGACAGTGACGTATTGTCCAAGTAATAATCATCTCATGGTTGGTTTTTTGTTACAATGAAACAAATTCGAGCAGCTTTTTAGGTGAATAGTTGCTTCATGAACCCCTGTATTGATTATTTCCTCTGAAGGATCTGGGCAACGAAAGTTCATGTATTAGTTTTTTTAGTTCGTTCAAATCATTATCCTTGCGTTCGCAATGATAAACATCGATGTCATGAGAAGCTTCTCAAATTTGCCGTTCGAATTCGGCTTAAAATTGTAGGTCCCTTCCGCTTCGCATGAGCAAATGGTTGGAGAAGGTAGGACCTGTTTGGGTCGTTAATGCCTAATATTTATTTTATTTTTTTTTTCGAAATCATACCATCATCAACCATGCGACCTTCAAACGTGGGTCTAACTTGCGCCTTGTAAGTGATTAGCAAGTTACATGTTAGTTGTAAAACAAAAGCTGCACATACATATAAATTCTACAAGGAGCCTACCTCTGTTGAACGTTAAAACTCTTACCCCCTTATCACAGAATCCGTCGGATTCGGAATTTTGCTACGAACTAAAAAAGATATTCTTACAGAATCCATCATAGTGGAAATATTTGCTACAAATTTTGAGATTCTTGGAAAATGGTTTGACTGAATCCTAATTAATTAAGATTTTGACATTTATGTGTGTGTTACCACGAAATTTTGGATCCTTCGTAACGGAATTCCGAATACGACGGATTCTGTGATAGGGGTGTTAGTGTCCATATAATAAAATCATTAAGCAAACTATTTGCATCGTATAATTGAACTGTGTTGGAGATACCACTCTTGACTAGCAGTATGAGCTAGAATTTATCTAATCGATCCTATTTAAAACAGTGTAATGTCTATGAGCTTTACCAATAACGAAATTTATGTGAGTTCATTTAAATTTCCATTTCCATGGGAATGAAAGACTTCAAATTATAAGTACCGACCAATGTCACCAATGCAACTGGCGCAAATCTATAGTCAACCTCGCTTTAAAAGTTTGACTTCACACTAGTTAAAGGAAACTTTAAACTAAAAGCATGATCTTACATTTGCTTTATTTGTACACTCTTTTTAAACTGCCGCTATCTTTTACGGGAGCGTATCGGGATCCCGCTTTTCAAAAAATCCCGAAAAAATCCCGTCTACTATAATACTGTTTTCTTTAAAATCCCGTCTTCTAAAATCCCGTTTGTTCAAAATCCCGATCTATTATAATCCTGCTAATCCCGTTTTTTTACAAAACATTGTTATCAAAAAAATAGATGTTGGTTATATGCGCTTTTTTATTATATTATTATATATTTAAAAATATTAAAAATACTCGACCAAAAAGAAAATGCATCCGAATGTTTTTAGTTTTTACTGTAAGCACACATTTGTTTTTGCTTACATATTCTACATATAACATTACTTTATATTTTTTTTTAAATTATTGAAGATTGTCATATTTATTACTTAAAAATGTATTTTGATATTATTTTTTTCTTATTTTGTTACTTCCTCTAAAAATGATAAATGTTAAAATAAACTGCATTTTTCAAAAAACACTCATTGCTTAATTTATTTTAATTTTCTTATTATCCCGCTTTTACAATCAAAAGTAGTTGCTTTATTTTAAAAAAATCCCGCGATTTTTAAAATAAAGCAACTACTTTTGATTGTAAAAGCGGGATAATAAGAAACGGGATTATAAAAAACGGGATTATAAGAGGCGGAATTTTAAAAAAGCGGAATTATAAAAAGCGGGATTTTAAGAATCGGAATTATAAAAAGCGGGATATCGAACCCAACCCATCTTTTACATTACAACGACCCCCAAAGAAATTTCGGTCAAATACACTTAGAAGTGTATTATGTATTATGTATTATTATGTACACCCTGACGAGGAGTACGAATGGTCCCCTGATCGCCGACACTGAATGTCTACCAGTAGCCGTATCATCAAGTCACCCAACAATGCAAACAACACATTACTATTCACGACTAAGTGGCCGAGTATAAATATCCGGACCAATTTTGATACTCAACGTTATAATTCACACCGGCCGCTGGCAGGAGAATCACATAGTAAACCACCCGAAATGCCATAAGAAATTCGTCGGGCCCCTTTTGTTCAGCGTAAATTTTCAATTTTAGTTATAAGTCAATTTGTACTTATTAGATTGAATAAAAATAATTTTCGAAGCTCCATTCGAAGAGGTTCGTCAATCGCTGATTCTGGGAATACCGCGACGTAAAGCAGCCTCCGGGAATTCACCAAATATAACCACCCACATTTTGCAGGGCCATCGGGCAACACATACCCTTAATTTTGTCAACCACGTTACAGTTTAACGGAGTAAGTGTCCAATCCATCGTTGAGACTGCGCCAGTCTTGGTATTGAGACAACGTCCAAACCATTGTCCATCGGAAGAGCTGTCGTTGAATGTCCGATCCTTTAACTAGGACTGAAGAAACCCAGCCCTAGGAGTAGCAAGGGTCGTACACCTGCGGTCCGAACCGCCGAGACAGATCTGGAACGACCCGGCAGGAGGCCTTTGTCCGACTGACAGATTCGTTTGACTTCCAATGCAGGTGGCAATGGTGCGATGGTAGTGTATTCACTAAGTGATTGGCAGGTCGTGCGCTCGAATCCCGACCAGGGCCATGATTTTTATAAATTGAATACACACAACAAAAACTGATCTCCCAAAAGCAATTTAGGCGCCACCTGTTGAGAAAAAAAAATCTCATCGCATCAAACTTCTTTCCTATCCTTCTATTCTTTCAGTAAGTAGCACCCAAAAATAGGCAATGAATTGCTGGGAGCTACTTGCGCAACAAACTAAATGCCTGCGCTGTGGTTTTACCATTATAAGGGTACTGTGTCACTACAGAAAAAAGAAATCCCTTTAGCGCACGCAAATTATACAAAAAAAAAAAAAAAATACACCGACGAATTCTCCTCCTAACCCCAACCGTATCGCCGGTTCTCCGAATAAGTATTGTAAAATAGTTATACGGTACGATTAAAACATTGCAATACAAATGTATTTGTGGATTCCACAACTGTATTTGTGTTTTCTTTGTGGAAACCTTGGCACCGGCGAACAAACTTCGGCCAGGCAAAAAGCACATCACAAACCAACGAAAAATAGGATCGAACTACTCACCTAAATACACAAATATGTACATGCATGACAAAGAAGATAGAGAAGATTCGAGTTCTTATTATGATCAACCCAGAAGTTTAATATTTAAAATGAGGTGTCTGGGGCTTCGACTTAATTACGAGGTGATAAAGTGGGCTTTAGGTCCGCTATAAATATAAAAAAAAAACTAATGTTGATTTTGCCACGTGCTAATATCTTTTTAAAGTGTAGTTTATGCGACTATAAATTGGCTTCACTATGTTTACCGATTATTATTATACTTTATACATACATCGATCTACTGAAAACATATATCCATGACCATGAGTATGCGTTTGTGTCACGTGAGTGATTTACCTGCATCTATTAGTGTGCTTGCATATCATAGCCTTAACTAAGGCACAGCAAACAATTGACGTATATATAAAGCCGATGTAGAGCCCAAATACCCACCGTCTCCAGCACGTGTGACAAACAACCTAAGTTCGAGCAGAAAATACCGAAACGAAACCTCAGTGAATGAGTATAAGCGCAATAAATTCAAAAAACCTAAGATCTAACTTCTTCAACCCTTGTCGTGCAAAGCTATATTTTTGTAACGAATTGAAGGGAGCTGGAGCTTAACGCCAGCCGATTTGATTTGAATAACTTTAAGAAGCTTCTCGTGACAGGATATGCAGAGATGGAGCAGTTCAAAACGTTTAGGCGGATTTCAACCTGGGACCCATTCCAACCACTGCGCATTGAACGTCCATCTAGAGGAACTTAATCGGTTATGGAAGCCACTATGGCATAAAACATCGGCAGTTATACAGAAGAAGGCAGAATTTCAAGGATTAAATTCTTTCAAAAGAAAAAAATTAAGTCCAACCGACTTTATTGGTATTGACACACGGGCAATATCAAACAACGTCCCTATGCAAACGCAAAAGAGAGGCAGGCATAAAAATTCTTAGGTCAAGTGCAAAAGACTAGCATTTGATTGGCCTGCTGTTCATGTTTGAGGACGAACCCAGTGGCGGACCAATGTGGAAGAGTAATTATTCTTTTAATATTTACAGTGGTAGTTAAGTTTACTGAATTAAATGCAGCAACACAGCTGCAGCGGTTGGTCAATGTTAGACACAAATATTGAAGACGAAAACATTGATAGGAAGGTCAATTAATGAAACGCCAACATTTTATGCAGTTCCTAAAATCTGATATTGCTAATTCTGACATTATTTTATGGAAAATATATCAAACTACTACCGGTTTGATTATTTTAACAACAAGGCAAATGGTACTCGTATGTACTTAGTGTATAATATGTCGCTATTTCGCTCTGAATAACACTTTAAAACTTTACGTTAAAAACGGTCTGCATTAATATTTATTTCCTTACAGTTTGAAATTTCCAATAATTATGATAAGCACTTAAGCACAGAGATTGGATACAAAGTCCAAGGCGGTTAAATTCAAATCTGATAGTTAAATGTTTACATTTTTTTGACTACTTGTCCAAAAACAGGGGCCGCATGACCGCATCATGTAGCGAGCAGTACGTCACTTAATTATGTGAATTGGTCATGCAAAACTCACACAATTCAGTGACGTATTGCTCGCCAACTGATGAGGTAATTCGGCCCCAGGTGTTCAAGAAGATGTAAACTTGCGAACGTCTGACAAACATACAAGAGTATCAAATTGTCATGAGAAAGCTTCTCAAATTTGCCAATCGGATTCGGCGTAAAACTGTAGGTCCCCTCCACTTCGCATGACAGTGCTTGGAGAAGCTAGGTTCAGGACCTGCATGGGCCGTTATGTATGTAAAATAATTGCCCTGACTTGGCAGGAGAGGCCATTAATGTTTTCATTGATTTTTGGTCAATGTTTGGGTTTTCTTGCGGTACCTATGTCCTATATAGTGACAAGCTTCACTATTTGATTAAATAATATAAATTTCAACTTTTTACGGACAATCATGTGATTGCCGGCTTCGTGCATAACCATAAAACTTCGGCTAGTGTTATAAACAAACAAAAAGGTGAGTAGATATGCCACTTCTCGCCGGCTTTTCAAATGTTAAATCAATACCAAATAGAAAGAAGGTAGCTGCTACCGGTATAAAGTCGAACCTCTGGTAAAAGCTTGGTCTAACCTGATTTGCCTGGTCGCCCTATTATAATTGGACTACAATTCGTTTTTACAGGTATAAAGTGGTTAATTTTAACCGCAAAAATATCGGTGAATATTTATAAAATGTTTCGAGGGCGCGAAACGTCCATCGATTCACATTTGCACATCGAAACGTTATTGATTATTTAGCTTTTGCTTATTAATTTACACATCACTGGCTTAATTAACGTTTGCATAATACTTCAAGAGATTGTAAAGTTATGTAAATGAGCACGGAACGAGCGAGCTTTTTTATCTATCCGTTCCGTACACTTGTTGAAGCTATGCAAACCGAAATTAAATATGGGTGATTCTATATAATGTAAGCTTGGCGGTACAATATCACTGAGAGAAATATTGCGGTTGTCTGAATTTGTCGTCAATGTCAGTCTGCAGGCATTATAGACGTAAACATATATGCAACATACATAGGTGTGACTCGTAGTAATAATTTGGATTACTTTAAATTTAATGAACCAACAACAGGACCATTTTCAATGAGCAAAAGTGACGTTGAACTTTATTAAATTTCAAATGGGCAGGGATACTAAATGTGATGTCAATCAGCGTTCTGTTGTTATGTGAGTCAAGTAGAGATTGGTATATTGGATGCAATGAATCAGTGTTGTTAGAATTTTAAATTTCAGAATGCTAGATGTAAAATTTTATAATGCTGAATAGTAAATGCTAGCTCCAGAAACAGAATGCTGGATTCAACAAAAATTATAAAAAAGTTTTATATGAACAAACTTCTAAATAAATGAAAAAAATAAAATGAAAATCTACATAAAAAAGATAAATAAAAGTCTTGATAAAATGAATCTCTTATGAAATTGAAGTTTTTCTTTGGTTCCTTGAGAATCTCTCGATAAATTGAAAAAAAAACTCTATGTATATCTACACTCGTTAATATGAACCGATTGTGATGGCTATTTCCTTCACAACACGCTTAAAATGAAGTAGACAAGGCAACCATTCGATAATTTGAACTAACTAATATACGTAACGTAAACAAAATAACGGAGGAAACGGTCGATCGTTCGAACCTGTATACTGTTTTGAAAACTGAATGAGTTTGTTTTCGACTTAACTCAGTTTGCTGTGACTTATGGCGTGCGTAGCTTTGGCTTATGTTGCGTTAATGTAAGAGTCGTGGAAAAAAATTAGCCGACGTATGAATAAGTGCCTATCTATCGGGTAAAAAAGAGACTTATTGAGGCAGTGGAGAAATGAGGTGAAGCTTCTACAAACGACGTCGGGAAACAATTTGGGATTCTTTAATCGACACTCTTCGATATTTTAAAGAGGAAAGCCCAGATCGTCGGATGCTAGGGAAGTGTATGAAAAGGTGCTGGGAGGTCAGTATCGTCGTTTAGAAGAATGCCTAGTTAAAAGGCTTGGTGAGACTAGAGGACAAGACATACCAGTTGGAGGTTAAATGCTGAAAGAGAAAGCTCAGTCGATTGCAACCTCGATAGGCATTCAAGAATTTACTGCTAGTGAAGGCTGGCTGACCAATTTTAAGGAACGTCAAGGCATTGTTTTTAAAAAGATTTGTGGCGAAAGTGTCAGCGTAGATAGTACAGTTTGCTTAGAGTGGAAGGAAAAACTACACCGCTTGCTAGAACACTATTAGCCATGTAACATTTTCAACACGGATGAGACCGGTCGTTTTTTTAAATGTCTTCCCGACCGAACCTTGACTTTTAAAGATGAAAAATGCCACGGTGGCAAACACAGCAAAGAAAGGATCACAATATTGCTGGCAATGAACATGGACGGATCTAATAAGTTAAAACTACTGGTGATAGCAAAAGCTGCTAAAGCACGATGTTTTAAGGGTGTGAAATCACTTCCTACAACTTACCGCTCAAACAAAAAATCGTACTGTAAAAAATAAGCCGATATATTTTTATTGGGAACAGCAATGAATTTGGTTGCAGAAAAATAAAAAATCCCTTTTAGCGCACAATTATAAAAAAAAAAAAATATATGGAAAGACAGCAGTCCGCTTCGGCGAATTGTCAGTGACCCTATCCACATTTCTATCCATTGGGTTAGGTTAGGTTGACGTGGCTGTCAGCTAAAGCCGACACACTTAGACCAAAATTAGGTCCATTGTGGTACCACACAGATCTGGGGATTCCCTCACTGCTCGTTGAACCAATGGGAGCTTCTTATGAAGCGCGAAAGACTTCTGACGCCAGTGTTGGCTAAGTCGTTTGTGTCATTAAACAAGAAGTCCCCTAGATGGAGATTTCTTTTGTGGGAGAGCGCAGGACATGTGCAGAGAAGGTGAAGTATAGTCTCCTCCTCCTCCTCGTCCATGCAGCTTCTGCAGAAGTCGTTTGAGTGCACGCCAAGTCTGGAGGCGTGCCTGCCTATTAAGCAGTGTCCTGTGATAACACCTATGGTCGAGCTAATATGCAGTCGGTTTAATGAGATTAGACACTTAGAGCGTCGCAGATCCAGCTTTGGCCAGATTCGCTTTGTCGCTAGACAAGTATTGCTACATGTCCACCTAAGGTTTGTTCTCTCGATTGCTGATAGCTTGAGCAAGAGTTTGCATGTAGCGATTGGTATTCCTAAAGAACCTTTATCAGGTAAAAGAGGTAAAGTGGTTCCTTTTTTGGCGAGATCGTCTGCCCTACAGTTACCTGGAATGTCTCTATGTCCCGGCACCCAACAGAGGTGAATGTTGAACTGCTCTGCCATCTCCGAAAGAGATGAGCGGCAATCTTGGGCTACGATTGAATTTGAAGAGACTGAGTCCAGGGACTTAATCGCTGCCTGACTATCCGAGAAGATACGGATATCCTTTGAGGATATCACATTCCTCTTTAGCCACGACAGGGCTTCTTTTATCGCTAAAATTTCCGCCTGGAAAACGCTACAATAATCTGGAAGACAGAAAGAGAGGCTAAGATTTAGTTTTTCTGAGAAAACGCCCCCACCTACCCCATCGCTGGTTTTAGATCCGTCGGTGTAGAAGTGGATCGATTTATCTTCCGCAAATGCATCATCATCCCAGAATGATCTGGAAGGAATGGTGATTTGGAAGTTTTTTCCGAACTGCAGATGGGGTATGGTGTAGTCTATGTTTCTGGGTAGAGACTTAAAGGAGTCCAAAATGATGGAGTGGCCGATCTTCTTGTTGGTCCACTGTGAGGTAGCTTTTAAGCGGACAGTGGAACAAGCCGCTGTTTGCATGCTGAAGATGTCGAGGGGTATCAGGTGTAACAGAATGTCCAGTGCAGCGGAGGGGGTAGTACGGAGTGCTCCGCTAATGCACAGACACGCTGAACGCTGGACTTTGCCCAGTTTGTCGCGGTTTATAGCTTTATCCAGGGCAGTCCACCAGACGAATTGGTCTAACCACCGCTGTATATAGCCAATGCGTAATACGGGGTTGTATACCTCACTTATTGCCAATGGCTTTTTTGCAAAAGAAAAGTGCTACTGTAGCTTTCTTGACTCTTTCTTGTATATTGGGTTTCCAACTTAACTTCCTATCGAAGATTAGACCCAAAAATTTTGCTTAGTCAGAGAAGGTTAAGCTTGTACCGCTAATAGAGGGAGGGTCAATATGTGGGATTTTATATTTCTTGGAAAAGAGGACCAACTCGGTTTTGTGGGGGTTAACGCCCAGTCCACACCGATTAGCCCATCTCGTTAGCTTGTTAAGAGCGTTTTGCAGGAGTTCCCTAATGGTATTGAGGTTTTTTCCTGAGACGGCTATAGCAACGTCATCCGCATAGGCAATCACCCTGCAGCCCTCCCCTTCCAGGTTTATCAGTAGTTTATTCACCACCAAATTCCAGAGAAGGGGAGAAAGAACACCGCTTTGTGGCGTGCCTCTACTGACAGACGTCCTAGCAGATGTAACGCCCAGTTTTGAATTAATAATCCGACTTTCAAGCAGTAGATTAATCAATTCACCAAGCGAGCTATCCACCTTCAGTTCTGTCAGTGCATTTGCGATTGCAGATGTGTTAACGTTGTTAAAGGCGCCTTCTATGTCAAGGAAAGCCGCCATGGTATACTCTTTGTGATGAAGAGAGTATTCGATAGTGCGTACTAAGGAGTGAAGAGCGGTTTCCACCGACTTTCCCTTACAGTATGCATGCTGAGCCGCAGACAACAATTGCGGATTTGTGTTCGTGCGAAGATGGATATCAATCAATCGCTCCAGCGTTTTGAGGAGGAATGAAGATAGACTAATGGGTCTGAGGTCCTTTGGACTGACGTGGGAATATTTGCCAGCCTTGGGTATGAAAACCACTTTAACTTCTCTCCAAGCCCGGGGAATATGAACCAGGTCTAGACAGCTTTTCAGGATCATCTCCAGCACAGGCAGGATGATATCCGCTGACATTTGTAGTTCGGCAGGTATTATGCCGTCTGGTCCTGCAGACTTGAAGGGTTTGAAGCTATGTAGCGTCCAAGTCAGTTTTTCCCTAGTAATCAGACCGTGAGAGTAAGTTACCTGTGCAAATGACCTGCAAGGGCGTAAATTGCCGATAATATTGGAGCTGCCTGGGAAATGAGTGTCAAGTAGCAGATTGAGCGATTCCTCGCTAGATGTCGTCCAAGAGCCGTCTGCCTTCTTAAGGCAGCTAGGCATAATTGGATTAGAAGAGAGGATTTTTCTTAGCCTTGGTGCCACAGATGATTCTTATATTATGCCACAGAAGAGTCTCCATGAGGATCTTTTGGCTTTCCTTAGTTCTTTTTTGTATAGTATGAGGGATTCCTTATAGGAGTCCCAATCGGTTCCAATGAGTTCATCGACTTTATTGTCGAGCTCATTGGAGTCGCAGGGTGGACTTAAGAGTACAGATTTAATACGATTATGTAATGTGTCTCTGTATAAGGGCCAATTGGTTTTCCGAGGATTTCGGAAAATGGGTTGACATGGAGGCTCAACATTTAGGTTGAAAAGAAGATAGCGGTGATCCGAAAAAGAGTGATCAGCCGAAACCTTCCAGCCCGTAATCATGTCGTTGATGGTATCGGAGACAAGAGTGATGTCAAGGACTTCTTGCCGATTTTTGGTAATGATCCATTGGGTTGAGTCTTTGTCCATTTTTTTTTTTTTTGACTTCTAATAAAATTATCAAAAATTGAAAATTTGTTCAACACGCCTCCGGCACAAAGTCTCTATAAATGCCTACCATGCGTAGACTGCCGATCATCTTTTGAGGAAATGGCGAAGCAGTTCAACACAAACTTGTGTTGGGTCACAGGGCATAGATACATTTAAGGGCTGACAAACGCGCCAAACATAGAACTACATAACCTATTATACCTTAAAAAGTTTCCCTAGGCATTCCAGTCGCTGCATGCAAACTGATGTCCTGTGTTGGATGTCACCGAGAAAAGAACTCTTAGGTGGAGAAGTACAACTTGTATAGCAATTTGACCAAAGAGGTATCCGAAACGTTCTAAGGGTTTGATCTATCTTATCCGCCCCCAAAAAGTGGGCATGTCGAAGACACTACCTTCATTTCCATCAAGTAATTTTTTTTCTTTTCGTTTTTAAGTGGGTGTCATTGGGCTGTTTAGAATTTTTTTTGCATTTCGGGCTTCAAAGACCGTTTACATAGTATGTATAAATTGATGACGGACGGACAAAAAAACCCTACAAAAGGACCAAACCTCTTTCCTATCCTTTTATTCTTTCAAATAGTGAGTAGCACCTAAAATCATGCAATGAATTACTTCATTACTAGGTGCTGCTTACTGTTCAACAAAAAATAACTGTGCTGTGTTTCAACACTATAAGGGTAGTGTATATATACAGAAAAACAAAAACCTCTAGCGTTAGCAAATTATAAAAAAAGTTCGATGCTGAAGACGAATATGTAGCTTTAAGTGATGTGTTACCACAATTTTTTTTTGTTTTTTCATAACTAGCGTGCACTAAAGGAGTTCCTTTTTCTGTAATTTATACAGTAGTGCCCTTATGATGTAGATACACAACGCAGGTATTTTTCAACACTACACATACAAATAATGTATTTCATTACCTACTATTAGTTACTCTAAAACTAGGAAGCAGTAGGATGATAGGAAAGATTGGTTTCTGCATAGGGTAGGGTTTTTCTCTGCACGGGTTTAGACACCAATAACTGAGGGAGCTATATGATGAAGTTTTGTATTCAAGTTTAATTCGCAGGAAATTATACAATCATTTAACTGCACATATGAGCAACCATAAGCTACACTTCTATTGATTTTATTCCGAGGATTTTTGCTTCATGGACATAGTTTGAATGCGCAACCTTCCGATCAGCAAGTGAATACACTACAACTGCACTGTTGCCACCCGCAAAGGGATTAAGGGATGTTACAAACTATGAGTCATAATTAATAGATGCCCTTAGGATAGGGCCCTAAAGATGGGCACACCAACGAATCTCAAATACATATAAAACTCTGGGTGAAAGAGCGGGAGATGGTAAGTTCTTAGCCACACAGTTCCCAACGACCGTGGTTGACACCGAATGTATTTGCATAAGTTCGGAGATGACACGTCACCAATTTGCCTATACTGTCCGAACCACGAAGATGATGCAAAACACGTCATTTTTCACAGCCCACGCCTCAGAAGAATGGATAGCAACATGCCAGATACAAATAAAGAATCGAGCGTGTAAAAAACAGAACGACGAAGAGGAGCATCGTGTTTGTGATGTGTATAGTGGTGTAGACTTGTACGTAGACTTATTCATGACATCAATTATTAAGGTATCTTTAGAAGACTACCACATATATTTGCACAACCAAAACAAAAAACAAGGGAAAAGCAGAGTTAGTTTAGCAAACTGAAGAACTTATCTAATCAGTTGCACTTAGAAGTTTCCTTTCTTATTTGACCTTTTAAAATCTGCTTGATAAATTAGAGAGCGTTCTTGAATTTTCTACATCACTCAATCATTATGACTTACCACGGCCGACATTAGGAAGTGTAGACACGAGCAAGAGCACACTTGGAAACAGCATTATGCTTGCGATATCTAACAATACCAGTACACACGTACTTAGCTAATTGATAGATGATGTGAGTGAGGTCTTCCATAAAGTTGTAAAATATCAACGTCAACGTGTTTCATTTTCCACAATGTTCCGCCCCCATTGACACCGAGTGACAGCAGCTCTTATGTGATTTCTTTGCATAACTTACCTACCCTTACGTATGTAATACGCAAGTATTGCTAATTCAGTAGTTACAAAAAAAAATTTGTTCAAATGAAATCTGAATCATCCACCGAATTTTATTTATTTTGCTGGAAATAATGTTTCGAACACAGTTCCAAATAAAGGGTTAATGACCTACACTTGACGTAATGCATGCCACGTTTCACTTTCATGATTTGATTCAGATTGCAGGTACAACGTCAACATTTTTTGTTGTGTTTGTCACCATAGTCGGTCTTTAGAACCGATGATGGTGATGGGCATGCATTAAGCACATGCTAACCACACCCAAAAAAAAAAACAAAAAAAAAATACATAAGAGCGCATATTCGTTGCTTTGCTTTCTATTTATATTATCCATACATTATGTACTCTTTGGAATCGACTCGAATATTGCCCTAGCAACTCTTTGTGCGAATTCAATTAAATTTCTAATTTTACATTCTCCAAGTATCTTGTAGGCGAATAGTTTGACGGAAGCCTTTCTAAAATCCCGCCATAGGTACATGTATCACTCAAATACAAAAGTAGTTTTTAACAATCAATGTCAAATTTGTCAATGTCCAAAATTTTAATCTATTTATTTATTGAAAACTTCCATATTGAAGGAAATTCGTTTGGGCTAAATTGTACCATAAACCGTTTCTCAGTAAGTATCATATTTTTATTTTTAATGATTAATCTTCAATATTTAGTTTAAAGTTCTGACACAGTAATTGGACGACCAATTAATCTCGTCTAAAATCTCTACTACTGGCAATAGTTATTTTTCAACTACCACTTCACCTCGAGCGACCAGATGGAAGGAGATTAATTCGTTTGCAAAGTATATGAACAGATTTTTGTTCAGTACTGAGAAAAATTTTAAATTGCAAAATTGACACAAATTTGAAGTCGTTTTTTGTATAAAACTAATAAATGTAAAAATAACCACATGTGTTTGCTAGCGCATCCATTGTGTCTTTTCTTTTTTTGTGACATGTTGCAAGGCAAAACAATCTCCCCAATATTCGTAATTAATTTATTCAACAAAACACGACACGGTACAAAATGTACATAGTTCTACCAAGCAAAACGAGTGTTCTGAGTTATTTCAATTGTGTATCTATTACTGATGAAAGAAAAGCAGTTAAGCTAAGATTAATAACAATCAGTCCACTCCATGGGATTGGCACATTTTTTGTATTTGAATTTACGATTATTTACACTTTTATGTAGCCAATTGTATACCATCGCACTTTTGCGGGAAAAAATCTTCTATAGTAGGACAAACGTGAGAATATGTCATCAATCCAGATGTCATAATATGTATGTACATCGCGAATATAAGTAGGTATGTTGAAAATCATTCGCCAAACCTTAAAAGTTCGGTTATTTCCATTGCACACGAAAATATTGTCAATCTGTTTGGAAAATGTATTTAACTTTTTTTTTACAAACAAACTTTGTTAAATGTTCATTGACATAGGTATACGCGAATTAATAGCATATGTTCCTATGCCTACAATTTACATTGAAGCGAAACGATATTTATTCTTATGTTTCGAGTTTTGAAAAAGTTAAACTTCAAATGGAATGCCAATAAACATTGCATATTTTTGCGCTTCCAAAAATAAGAGTACTCCGCACCTGCCGTATTAAGCAACCAATGACAACAGTTTTAAATAAATAGATATCAATGCCATTTACAATTGAAGACATCGAAGACTCGAACGTGAAATGGAAATAAATTCCGAGAAACATTGATTTCTTGTTTCTGAACTCTATTTTTTTTAGACATAGCAAATGGCTTCATTTAACCTTGTTTCACGAAACCCTTTGTTGACCAAGTACCAGCACCAACTTGTAACTCCCTTCAAATTAATTTTTAATTTTGGTGGGGGGCGAACGGCCCCAGACAAGCTATATGTCTTAAAACTACTATCAAAAGTAAGACTTATATCTAGGACTTAAAATTAATACTTAAAATTAATAAGTTGGATAATGGGGAGTTGAGGAGGGCAGATTTGATTGAGGTGGTGCAGCGATTAAAATCAATCAAATAAAATTACTATATAAACAAGTTTTGCTGCTAAGACGCAACAACACTTTTAGGTACCATTTTATCTCAATGTATTGTGTTCTGCATGTTTGCCGGAGTTTAGCTACAACTACATACAACAGTTCTTTCGAGAGCATATGAGACATTCAAGAGAGTAATTTTAGTTGATTTTGGTAGTCATTGACTTAAGTATTTTTTACCAGTTTTTATCAAGTTTTTGTATGTTTTAGGTATCATGATTCTGACCCTTCGTGTCATGAGTTGACAAATGCTGAAATGACGTGTGTGAATTAGACCTGTTACCATTTTTTAGTTGATTTGCATATTTAACTAAGGAGAAAATTTATAATCCGTTAACAAAAGAGATTTTCTCTATATATTTTGATTAAAAAAGTATAATGTTCTTTGATGTGAACAAAATTTTCCATTTTTTTATTATTTCATGTGCAGTGTTTTGATAGTGTTGCCTTTGGACAGTAATGAAAGCACTGACCTCTAATCTGAAGACGAACCAGTTTGGCTAAAGGGCCGTCCATAGAATCCTTCGTCAACTTTGTCAACCGAAAGCAGATTGGTTGCATTTAATATGCTTTTAGCTTAATCTATAATTGCCTAAATACCCTTGAATGATCCAAATTCATGAGGTGCCAGTACAGTACAATAACTATTCATTAGTCACCAAACTCTGTAGCCAAATTTAAAAAAAAAAAACATCCCCATAATTTTAAGCCTTTTCAAACCAATCAGCGGCCGAGCTGCAGTTTCGCTGTAGTATAGTGATCTGCGCTATCGGAATGGCTCCTTTTCTGAACACTGGGCTCCCCGTAAATCAAAATGCCTCTCCAAATTTTAAAGTAAAATTGGCAAGTGACGAATATTTGCGTTCTAATACAATTACATAGCGAATATTCATTGCATGCATAATTTGCAGATCTCTATTCCAGGCAAACAAATTTTCCTTCCCTAATCTATTGTCAAATAATGTTCATGACGCTTAGATTTCGAATGAGCATATTGCAGTTTTCCTGGGTACAATTTTTTTTTGGTCTGCCTTCGAGGACATTTTTTAAAAAAAATATGGATAAGCTGCTTAACGATTTTTATTTATTCGTAGAACGTAAGGTATACCGAAACCAATTTGTTTGTTAAAGATGTTTATTAAAAAATCAAAGGAATCGGCGCAGATAGAAATACCAACGCCATCGGACGCCACAATCAAAGGAAAGAAAGAACAAACGACCAAACAACACCGAAGCCAATATCTTCATCTACATTGAAGTAAAAAATAAGCAACAAATTATCATCCAGCAGATAAAACTTTCCATTTTTAAGTGAAGTGACGACTGAATATGTTTGGAAATAAAATACTTGATATTTGGTACTTTTTCAGTGGCTTCTCTTTTACGAAAATGGCGCCCAAAAATCTTCAAATAGGCTCATCTTTGAAATTGAAAAACCACAGCACTGATACCGATCTGTCTGTCAATCAGCAACGCCAGAAGGTACAGTAGTTTTCTCTTATTTTCCAAGGTTTCTCTAATTTTGCAAGGTTTTCTCCTATTTTCCAATATTTCGATCAATGTATGTGCCTCTCTCAATTTTGTAATGCGTGAACACCTCAATTCTAGAATGTGTGAAGTGCAATTTTTCTATCTATGCTACGGCGACTGACAGAAAAGTAGAAAGGAGACCTACTTTATCCGTCGAAGTTCATGAATCCGTTGATTATCGGCCATCTTCCATAAAAATACGTGTCCATATTCTATATTGCGCTGCGTTGAATGAACGGATTACGGATTGACCAATTCTTTGGGTTGGACACATAACACTTAACACCCACTTCATCACTGTTGCTCTTTCTTGACTATTGCATGTGTCGATCGATTATCGTTTGTGCACTTGCAATGTTTGGGTAAAGGCAGCATCGGGCGAATAGCGGGTCGTGAGTTGTACGTACGGGCATAACACCTGCGGTAGATTGTTTTGGAAATCTAACGTATATTTTCAATTCACGGCCTATGCTTAGTTAGCGTCGGAGTTGTGTTTTTTTATGTTTGTTTTTTATAATGTGTAGGAATTTCGTTGTGGATGTCAGCAACATTCGTGGGTTGAGAAAGAATTTTTTTTCATTATACGCCCATGTTTTTCACAATAAACCAGCTGTTTTGGCACTTAGTGAAACCCAGGTTAGCGTTGGCTCTGATTTAACAGAGTTTAATCTACCTGGGTACAACTTAGTGCCTTTATTCTTTGCCCATCGCGGTATCGCCGTTTATATACGTAGTGACGTAGCCTACCAACTTCAGCCTCAATATGGCCAAAGTGCCAACCCAGAATTTAATTTCATTTGGCTAAAACTCCATGTCCGTAGGCAATTAATACACTACTGTTTTATTTACAGAAGCCCCAACTTGGACAGACATTCAACTTATAATGAGTTTGATGCCCTGTCTGATTCTATTACAAGAATTGTGACCCTTCATCCTCGTTCTGAAATCGTTATTGCGGGCGATTTCAATATACACAATTCAAGCTGGCTTCGACATTCTGGTCAGACAACACCCGAAGGAAGGTACGTCGAGATCTTTGCTGAGGTAAATAACCTGACTCAGCTTGTAAATGAGCCGACACGAATACCGGACATTAGCAGCCAAACTGCAAACACATTGGACTTGTTTCTTACCTCTCACCCTGATAAATACGCTTTGAACGTATTATCGCCTCTAGGTTCGTCAGACCATTGCATCATAGCAGCAAATTTCTCGTACTCCAACCACATAGTTAAAGAACAAACTCCTAAAAGAACCGTATGGCAGTACGAGAAAGCCAATTGGGAAAAATTAAACGGTTTCTTTAAGAGTTTTAACTGGTCGCTGTGCTTCCTCGACAGCGACGTGGATGCTGCTGCTGATATGGTCACAAACATAATTCACCTGGGTATGAAGACTTTTATCCCTAACAGGATTAAAAGTATCAAACCCAAGGTTAACGCGTGGTGTGACTCGAGCTGCAAAGAGGCTATCAGGTTAAAAGAGGTAAGTTTTCGGCTATTCAAAGCCAACCCATCTGAGGAAAGCCGTAAAAAGTTTAAACGAGCCAGAAATGACTGCAATGCCCACATTAATCGTGTCAAATTCTCCTATGACCAAAAGTTGAGGCAAAAAATACTACAAAGTCCCACTGGTAGTAAAAACTTTTGGTCATTTGTTAAAAACATCAAGAATTCGGCCTCGACATCTATCCCGACACTCATTTTCAACGACATTCCAGCTGTCAGCTCTACAGATAAGGCCAATCTGCTTGCTCACTTTGCTGATAAACCGTCAGCTAATGAAATATCTTGAATCGCGAAAACTTCTTAATGACCGGCAGTATGGTTTTCGCAGCAACAGGTCCACTGGTGATTTGATGACATATCTAACCGAAAAGTGGAACCAATCTCTTCACCAAGGTGGTGAAAGTAAGATCGTTGCGCTTGATATTTCAAAAGCATTTGACAGAGTTTGGCATCAAGCTCTCTTGTCGAAAATGCGTGCATTTGGAATCGATGATACTCTTCTTCAATGGATTAGAAATTACCTTTCGGACCGTTCAATTCAAGTTGTTTTGGACGGCTTCAAGTCTGCAACTCACCAAATAAATGCTGGTGTCCCCCAAGGCTCTGTTCTGTCCCCGACTCTCTTTCTCATTTTTATAAATGATCTACTGTCTGTTACTTCTAATCCAATCCATTCCTTTGCTGATGACAGTACCCTCAGCTTTTCATATTCGTTTCTTGGGTCACGCCCCTCATCTTCAGGTGTGGAACTGGAACGGCAACGTATGTTAAGCTCATTAAATTCCGATCTTAACAGCATAACTCAGTGGGGTAAAACCAATAGAGTGGAATTTAATGCTTCCAAAACTCAATGCTGTCTCCTGTCATTAAAGCAAAACCCACACACACTGCCATTATCTATGAATCGCACTTACATCGCTGAAACCGAAAGACTTTCCATTCTCGGTATGTGTGTTAATGACAACCTTCGTTGGAATGACCACATATTCGATGTCGCCAAGAACGCCGCGAAATGTCTAGGCTTCCTTAAGCGTTGTAAGAAATATTTCACCCCTTCTGATCCGGCTACTATTTATAAGGCGTTTATTCGCTCGAAACTCGAGTACAACGCTCATATCTGGTCCGGTGCACCAATAACTTATTTGGAGCTACTTGACAGGATCCAAAAACGCGCGATAAAACTCATTGGCGACCGAGACATCGCGAGATCGATTGACTCTCTTAGTCATTGTAGTA
The DNA here is from genome assembly GCA_949715645.1 of Portevinia maculata. Lineage (NCBI taxonomy): Eukaryota > Metazoa > Arthropoda > Insecta > Diptera > Syrphidae > Portevinia > Portevinia maculata. The sequence goes on along the minus strand of OX454525.1, from coordinate 394,418,176 downwards.
ATGTCTCCTGCCTGTCGTTATTTTATCGTTATTTCCACCATAAGTGCTCAAACGAAATAGCCAGTTGCATTCATCCCCTTGAACATTTCAACCGCAATACCCGCCATGCAGGGAATGCTCATCAGTTCACCCTCAAGCCTGTGTTCGGACGTACAGTGAAGTTCAAAGAATCGTTCCTCAGCCGTACAACACGAATGTGGAATGCTCTTCCCCGCTCCATTTTGCCTACACATTATAACCTACAGACATTCAAAACCAACGTGCATCGGCATCTCTCCTTTTCCTCTCACCCTAATTTCCTTAACGCCCGCGCTGTGTAGCTAATACATTATAAGGGTCCCAACAAATCCCTTTAGTGCGCGCTTATTATAAAAAAAAAAAAAAAAAAAAAAAACAAGTCTAGGAAAAATGTAAGCTGCTCAAAAGGGTGGGGAACCACATGATGCTGTGCCACAGGAGGAGCTTGAAGAATTGTTGGGTAATTGTGAAAATGACAAAGCTATAAATTACCTTCCGGGACGTAGTCTTTGGCAGTAAAAAGTAGGTTGTTTCGTAAACGACAACAGCCTCATTCCAAAACATAATAAAGACATACTTTTCAAGCTGGATGAAACCAATGGATTTTTGAAAGAAAAGTTTCGCACTGCTTAACATGGGACAAGACAGCTTTCAGTTGACGAGTCAATGGTTCTTTTCAAGAACAGAAGCTCTGCGAAACAATACAATCCCATGAATCCTTTATAAAGGTCCTTAGATGCCCAACATGTTTATGTGAAGAAATTGTCTGTATCACGGAAAGGATAAACAGCTTGATAGTATCTACGAGAACGACGGCCTTGAGGGAAAGAGTTGTCTTTTTATGACTGAAGAAGAGTGGGGGGAAAACAAAAAAATATATTTCTTGACAACTACTAACTGATGTAAGAGCTGTCCCTGTCAGCTGTAGCCAGGAAGGACTAAAGCGGACGGCAGCATGATGTCGGTTATCCCAAAGTCAAAAAAGATTACAGTACGTATATGGGAGGAGTTGACCATGTTGATCGACTTTCGTTCGTGTACAGCCGTGACCGGAGGTCCAAGAATTGGTGACATCGCTTTTTCTGCGGAATGTTAGAAATATAATCCTACGGTCGACGGGGTAATCTGGGAGTTCATTGGCCGAAGTTTGTTGAAGTTCCGCGAGGGTTCTAGGATTGCAGCATCAACAAAATACAATCAAACCCATACTCAAAGTGCACCTTCGCTGCACCATATGCTACGCCAGTCCAGTCGTACCATGGCATATGTATGCTCACATAGTTTCTTTCAATCATTATACTTATTAATCAAATAAACAAAATGCAAATAATAGGTCGACTAGGTCGATAATATTTGGATGCTAAGTACCTAAGGTTCGGCATAACGTCCCTGGTACAAGCTTAACAATTATCGGCAGTAATTTCGGTTCTCGGATCGCTTCGTCATTGATGCAAATCAAATGTGGATATGATTGCTTTTGTGCGATCCCAGCGTTTTTGGGCGTGATCCCTTTTTTCAATCGTGCGTGCTCCTGCTTTTGGATTATTGTTTGATCTTGGTCGTGATCTACAGTCGTGTCAACCGTGGAGTAGTGGATTTGCATGCACACCTATAAAACAACTTTAATATGTTAATTGAGTCGCTAGGCTCACATAATTTCTAAAATTGTCTAGATGTGTTTTTTCCCCTTGTTCGCCCTTCAAGACGCTGTTTTTTAGCGGCCGATGTAGTGACAACCATTGCCCGTTCCTGCACAGATAAAGCTTGCACCTTATGCATTTGAAATTACGCCGAAGAAATGACATTGCATTACTGTGTTTCTCACTATAAGGATGTTCAACGTAAACACTTAACCCCTTTAGTGCCTGCCAATTTTTAAACAATAAAATATCCGGTTTGTGTGTGGGTATGCCGCAAACAGACAGCTCCGTTAAAAAAAGCAGCAGCTTATAAAGGCACAATTGATGATACAAAGATTGCGACCTCAGAGTCCGGAGGCCAATATAATCAATGTTCCTATACAATCACGAAAGAGGCCTTAAACTCCTGGATCACACAAAAGGAACAACACCAGCATTTGATTGGTCTCAGTAATTCGAAATCGGGAGAACTGCCGAAACTTTTGCTTTTTGCTTCATATTCAAGCATTTACAAATTTTTCGTTGGTTCCAGTCGTGCAACAGTATTATTTAGGTTATATGTACGTGTTTACAAAAAGCAGACCTTTGATTTATTAAAAGAGTAACATTGGGCCTAACTTACACGTGCAGATGCAGCAAAAAAAAAAACCATAAAATAAATATGTCTGGCCGAAGTAACTCTTTTCTTTTCTATTAATTTTCCGCTGACTTTCATTATATCACCTCGTAGTACATTCATTAAAGTACCAGTTCATATAATTGAATTTCAGTATTTGGTGGTTCATATATTGGAATAGTTCACAATAACCGAAGGTAAGAATATACTGTATTAGGTATTAACAGCGCACATTATGTGATGTAGGTACATACAGTCAAAATCGCTTATAACGACATCGGTTATAACGACGTATCGGTTACAACGACCAAATTCTTAGGTCCCGAATCAGCGCCATTGTAATTCCATTGAACGACAATCGCTTACAACGACCGATTTTACCCATTTTTTAAATTTAATATCGGTTATAACGACTAAAATCGACGCAGCTGTTGGCGCAACTGATTTTTTTTCTAGAACGGTAAACTGATTCTCTGTAGATGCGATGTATCTAAGTTCGTAGAATCTGGGATATGTTACAGTTACCGTTTGTAGACGTTATTTTTTTGCTTTTGCGTTTATTGAGTTTGTTCTACGTTGGGGAAGTTTTACTCAGGGCAAATTTTTCAGTGCGACAAGTAGGGATGCAAACGATACATCGATGTTAACATCGATGTTTTGATAACCGATACATCGCCGATACATCGACGGCAAAACTGTCAAACATCGACATCGTTCATTCATTTCCTTAAACATTGCCAAGATGTGTTAAATATAAAATGCGCTTGTATTTGTGTAATAGTGTTGTGTAATTCCGTTGCCAGCCAGGTAACGAAAAACCCAACGGTGCAGGTACAGAAGAAATTGCGCATTGAGATTTGGGAGGATGTAAAATCTCTTTTTCCAAAGCTTTCAAAGATTGCAATGTTATATCTCCCCATCGTTGCCACGTCTGTTCCAAGCGAGCGTTTGTTCTCGGAGGCTGGGGCAACCATCACTCAGGACAGAAATAGACTTCTGGGGATTAAATCCAAATCCAAGCCTCTTTTCCTCAACTCCATTTCGCAGTTGTTACATTCGAACAAATAAATGTTTATTATGTCTCTTCCTTAATTTCATTTCAAAACAACGAGTACGTTTAAATAAATAAATCCATCGAGAAAATATGTTTTATTTCGCAGATGAATTTAATTCTTTTGTGGTCTACTAGACTGGAAATTAATTAAAGTTTGTGCGTTGAAATTGGTAAGACTAGTATATTTCGTTGTTTAGGTACAGCACGTCGTAAATATAGCCAACAATTTGTGTGATGGAGAAGATAAATAAAACATCGGAAAAACATCGATGTATCGTTGTTAATACCGATGTTTTTTAACATCGATGTTTGTCGTGGAACCATCGATGTTTTCAAACATCGATGTTTTTAAGAACGATGTTGCATCCCTAGTGACAAGTGGTAATAGAAGTTTAATATAATTTTGTGAGGCGAAAAGTTGTACCTTCTTATCGGAAAATGAGTCAAAGAAGAAAAATCTGTACTAAGCAATTAGATATTACCGCTTTTTTTGATAAACAGTAAATGTATATTTGTAAATGTGTATTCTTATTATTTTATGGCTAAAAATCAAAGAAAAATTAGGGAAAAAAAGAAAGTATATAAATACCTTGATATCGGTTATAGCGACCTATCGCTTATAACGCCCAAATTCCTCAGTCCGTTGAAAGTCGTTATAACCGATTTTGACTCTACATTCGATTTGGAATTTATTCCAACTAAGCTTTTCTATCTTTTGAACGAATTCAAAAGACATTAAACTCCAATCGTACAGACCACATGTATTTAGTTGCACATCGTAGGTTTACATCGTTCTGAATACGTTTTTTAATGTTTCCCAAGAAAGTGACACCTGTTCAGAGCATATTCTACTCACTTTATGTTCATTCTTGAAATGACAAGGTCGACTTTCAATTTAATAAATTTAATTCATCACCTTAAGACGCTTTCTGGGGCAGCGATGTTATAAGATTAACCCCCAACAGCATTTATATACAGCAACTTGTGCGGGATTCAGACGAACGTCACATATTTCCTGTTACACAACAGCACGTGACATACTTCTGTATTATTTTAAGTAGATGTATTAAGTCATAATTCTGAGTAAAAGTCGAGGATGCTGATATTGCGAAAACCAGTTAATTGTTTACTCAAGTATTTTATTGCTACAAAGATTATATCAGATACGTTAATCAGCTTCAAGCTTAATTAACCAGATATCGATGAGGACAGAGTAAAAGATTTAATGCACGTGTTAGAATAATATTAAAGTATGTTATCGTTGATATTTATCTGTCATACGTAGTTGATATTTTATATCGATAAGAATATTTGATTTCAGACAATTGAATTTATCATTTTAAACTTCATAATCTGCTCAAAAGCAAATGACAGATTAGTTCAAAGCACAAACAACCTTTATTATTACAGAACCGGTTTAAGGCTTTGGAGTATTAAATATTTTCCAGTTTGATGAGCTTTTTTTACTTAGTCATTACTTTTGTTTTCATTTCAAATACGGTGGCAGCGAATATTTATTACCCGAGCAAACAACCCAAACACACTCGACAACGTGGTATTATCGATCGAGAGCGACGAGTGATTTTTAATGTGTTTATGAAGCTATGCCATTGGGGTTGTATAGAATATTTATGTTAATTAATCGGATAATGTAGCGAAAGCTTTATGAAATGTTAGAAAAGAATTGCATTTTACTGGTTCGCAACTATTATAACTTTTAAGAACTTCAAGATTGATAGAGATACGAGCCGGAGAGTGCTTGGAAGAAATTATAATTAGCCGATAGCGCTATCTGATATTAAAAAAATAAAAGCAAACTCGTAGCTACGTGACAAGACCAACCAGTCAGATAGTGTTTCGCGTTATCTTTAACAACGATTGATACTGATATTCATATTTCGGTTTGCCACTAGAAGCCTTGATAGTTTGCATCATGATTAATTGAAGGGTAGAGTTAGTTTATTAAGTCCCAAATCACCGCGTCCACAGTTGGGTGTTTTGCGAAGTTCTTTATTTAGAGCTCCATATGATTCTTAAATTTGGTATAAAATGCAGATATATCGCCTACTTCACCTACGTAACGCAGATGTGTTCTGATTAAGAAGTAGCATATTCAATAATAACCATCGGATGTTATGTGACACGGCAGTGCCCAGTAATGACGTCGGTGACTAGCAGAATCTGATTCCTGGTTAGTTGTAAGAATTGCTTCATTAATTTTTTGGGAAGTGCATGCCTTCGGGTTTGCTCCAATTGTAGTGCATTCTATCTTTTGTGCAGATCTTAATACTGTTTTTAAAAGTATTAATTGGTAGGTCGTAGAATGGTCTTCGTATCATGAATTGAGATGCTTCTCCTTTTCCGACTAGTTCGTCTGATTTTTCATCTTCATATCAGCTGTGCTTTGCTACCCAATTAGTTGGACTCTGTTTGAAGTAGCCACTATCAGAAGACGTTGAAAACAATCCCAGACTATAATAATTTTTAGGGGCAAAGATGCAAACGAGGTCACAACACGTATGAAAAACGACTTAGACTGGTGCAAAAGGAAAAATCTTTCCATCAATCCCAGAAAGGCTATCACCGCTCCTTTTACCAAAAGAAATTTAACTTAAACCTAGGTCAAACTTCAACTAAGGACACAATCACTGAGTATTCCGAAGAAGTCAAATACAGGTGGCACGAATCGTACTACAAAAACAAAACGTAATACCTTTTTTTCTGTGTGAGTAATCGGCTTTTTTTTTTTATTTGGCAGGTTAGTTAGATTTATTAAAATGAATGCTTGGGATACCGAAAAAAGAATTCAGATAGTGCAGCGGTACCATGCTTTGTAGTCCTTCATTTTCGTCCAAAGGAAATTTAGACGGGAGTTTGGTGGCACTCCCACGAGTAGATGGACCATTATGAGGCTGGTAAACATGTTTGCCGAATCTGGAAGACCGTACCATCGTTATCCATATGTTCTCGTTCAAGACACAATCGCGGCTGTAGCATCGTCAGTTCAGGCAAACCCAAGCGCTTCGACTCGAAACTTATCGGCGCGAATTGGAGTTAGCAGACGGTCATTACAATGGATAATTCATAATGACTTAAACTTGTTGCCGTACAAAGTCCAAATTGCAACAAAGTTAAACCGTTTGGATTTGCCTATTCGCCTGGAATTTTGCCAAAAAATTATTGAAAGGACCGAAGAAGACAACAGCTTGATAAATTACTTGTTTATATATACATATAGGTACAACGGGAGCAATGAGATCAACACCCCAAGCCGGGCTGGAAGTCATTTTAAACCTACCCCCGCTTGGTGAATATATTCGCAGCATGGCAGCCAAAGGAGCCCTCCGCCTCAAGGAGGCAAACATCTGGAGGCACAGCTCCTATGGACACGGCTCTATAATTCACAACTACTTGGGTATCGATCTATCCAGGAAAACGGACTACTTAATTCCCAAACGAAACTTTGAGAAAAACTACTCCACATACATACCCCAAAGAGAGAACTGGAACACGCACGTCAACGTGCAAGAAACCCACATCTATACGGACGGGTCGAAAATGGATGTGGGGACAGGAGCCCCTAGACATAAAGGACTCGTACAGACTTCCCAATGAATGCAGCGTCTTTCAAGCTGAGATTGTCGCCATCGACAAGGCAGCAGAAACTATCTCCGCGAAGAATCTGGATCCTTCCACGATCACAATCTTCGTAGACAGTCAGGCGGCTATCAAAGCACTAGACAGCGAAACTATAAAGTCAAAAACAGTCAGAAACTGCCAAAAATCCCTCAACAAAATAGGCGAACGACACAGGATCACTCTCTGCTGGGTCCCCGGTCATAGCGACATTGTTGGGAATGAAAAGGCAGACGAGCTAGCAAGAATCGGGTCAGAACTTGACGCAATAGACGCCATTTCGTCAATAGACATCCCAATTAGTGCAGCAAAAAGAAACATTGACCAAAAACTGAGGGAACAAATTAACACCACCTGGTCCCAAAGGCACGACTGTGTTATATCTCGCAGTCTATGGCCAAGAATTAACGAAAAAAGAACAAAAATGATTCTGGAAATGAATAAGCGCTAGAAATACGTATCTTAACTGGCGTACTGACAGGCCACTGCACCATTGGTGTAATGGCAAGCAGGCTGGGCATCAGCTCACCAGACTACTGCAGGAGCTGTCAAGATATAGAAGAAATCGAGACCATCAAACACCTGCTCTGCGAATGTCCAAACCTTCAGACATCTCGACTTCGCTATCTGGGCAACAGATTCTTCGAAGACTTAGAGGACGTAGCGCAGGTACCACTGACGGACACTATCAGGTTTGTCAAGATCACAGGTTGGTTCCAATAGGCCAACCGGCAAGATTAACCTAAACTGAGTATGGTAAGTGTTTTATTGTAAATGTAGGTTACCACATAAAACAATAAGGGATCACAATGGACCAATGGGCCCCCGTGCAAGCACAGCAGCCCTGCTGTGCACTTCCCTTCCAACCTAACCTAACCTACTTGTTTATGTTTGATGAGGCCCATTTTGATCTAAACAGCAATGTAAATAAGCAAAATTGCCGTATATGAAGTGAATCTAATCCAGAAATACTTCATGAGACGGTACTGCACCCAGAACGAAGCATTGTGTGGTGCGCAGTTTCATCAAGGTGCATTGCGGGGCCATACCTCTCTGAAGAAGACGGTGTAACAGTAACAGTTAATGGGCACCGTTATTTAAAGATGTGAAGGAGGAAATATCCCTTTCAACAGCATTTAGTTCCAGCAAGATGGAGCAACTGAACACATAGCCAGACCGGTTATGGCGGAGCTCCAACGAAAATTCTCAAACAAATTACAAAAGAGATTGTGTTTGCTGTTATTATCGCGTTGAGTTGTTCTTCAAGCCTACTTTTTTAGGAGTGTTTATTTTTTTGTGAAAAAAACATAAACTCAATGGATAAAAATCATTGGCAAATAAAAGTGGATGCAATAATAAGAATATTGTTTAGTTGTTCCGTTTGTTTACATACCAAACATAAAAATAAAGGAAATCAATGCGAATAAATCTAATTTGTTTACGTTTATTGACTTCGCAAATTCAGTTGTTGCGAAAACGCAACGCTGGGTCAATGTACAATTTAGGGTGGGTCAAAAAATTATTTTTTGGAATTGAGAGTTCTAATAGCACTAAAAAGTGGCCATCTGGTGTCCATAGCACATATGCAAAATATTTTTGAAATCGGTTGACTTTATCTGCCTCCAATTTATCTTTAAAGTTTTGACGTTTTCAACTTATTTACCATAATTGATTTTTTTCTTTTTCAAATTTTTCAAATTTTTAAATGAGGTGGCTTTGACTTTCTGTTGGGCTTATTTCGTTATTTGAACTTTATTTTTAAAAAAATCAAAGTAGGCCGTTACCCAAATTAAAAAAAAACACAGTAACTGGCATCCATTTAAAAAGTTTTTCATCTTCAGTGTAGTCGCAAAATTGAAGCTAAGTTTATATTATAGTTGTGATTGTGATTGCTTTTAAAATTTCCTTGAATTAAATCTGTCGCAATGGAACGTACTAGAAAGGCTTTCAAATGTCCTATATTTGGCGAGACTTGTGATTTTAAAACTAATGTCCTCCCCACTTACGAAGAGGTAATGAAATGTTATGAATGGAACAGGCAAAATTTGAAAATTAATAAAAAGGAACTAACTTTTAAGGAAATAAGTGATATAGTGTGTGAAAAAATCGAATTTGTTTGGAAACCGGTTGTTTCGACTACGAGATCATTACAAATGATAAAATCTTATCATGGTAAGTGTAAACAACTTCTTAAGTTCCATCCCAACATTCCAAAAAAAAGCTAGAGGAATTTGTTTCTGCTAGCAAAGTTTTATTTGACATTTCATCTTGTAAATGCTCCGATTTTTCAAAATGCAACTGTCCAAAAGAGAGAAAGGTACCACTGAATGAAAGAAGTTTTCTGAATGATCAAAGAACGACAAGGAAAATGATAATTGGGAACACAGATGTACTCGCTACAAAAAATAATCTGAAAAGTCTGAAAAGAAAAATGGATAGAGAAACATCAGCAACTTGCCTTGCGAAAACATCTAAAACTGTTTCTGCTTCTGTTCTAAACAATATTGCAACAGAAGTACCATCGGATTCATGTGAAGATTCAGATAGCGAAGATATTTTTACAGTTGACGACTCCAAAGAAAAGGAAAAAAAAAACAGCAATCCGTAACACTGAATTACTCCGCGTTATCTCAAACCTGCGACCGATATGGGGTATCAGACAGAGCGGCAGCTGCCATTGCTTCTGTAATCTTACAGGAATCTGAATTACCCATTATTGACAAAAATAAACTAAGAAGGGAGCGAAAAAAGGCAAGAGAAAGTGTTCAAAATAAAGAATCTGTTTCTGAGATCAGTGCTTTGTATTTCGACGGTCGAAAGGACAAAACTTTAGTCAACCGGAAAAGAAATGGAAAGTATTATCGCGAACAAGTGATCGAAGAACATATTTCACTTAAAAGCGAACCAGAGTCAAAATACTTAGGTTACATCGCTCCAACATCAGGAACTGCTAAATGTGTTGAACAAGAGTTGTTTAACTATTTTCTGACAGAAAACATATCATTGGAAAATTTAGTAGCTATTGGATGTGATGGTACCAATGTCAATGCTGGGAAATTTGGAGGGATCATGCGTCTGTTGGAAAAAAGATTAAAAAGACCATTACAATGGATAGTTTGCATGTTACATATGAATGAGCTGCCATTCCGTCATTTATTTGCCCATATTGATGGCGTAACTTCGGGACCAAGAACATTTTCAGGAGTGATTGGAAAGGATCTGGAAAATTGCGAAGAAAAGTCCATAGTTAAATTTAAGAGCATTCCAGGAGAGTCGCTGCCGATAATGGACACGAAGAACCTTAGCTCTGACCAACTTTATTTATTCAGGATCGTTTCAGCGGTTTTGACCGGCAGTTGTCCCGATGACCTAGGTGATAAATCCCCCGGAAAGATGTCCCATGCTAGGTGGCTCACTAAAGCTAATCGTATTCTTCGTCTGTATATCGGAACAGCAACTCCTACGGATAGTTTGATATTGTTAGCAACTTACGTCGTGAAGGTGTATGCTCCAACTTGGTTCAATATTAAAAGCCAACCGACCTGCAAAGATGGAGCCAGGCATTTATGGGGTTTAATCTCGAAAAGTCGCTATCTTTCCTTTGAATATCAGACTGTTATTGATCCTGTAATCAAACGAAATAGTTTCTTTGCGCATTCAGAAAATTTATTGCTGGCAATGTTAACTGATCCAAGAAAACATATCAGAGAATTGGCTCTGCGCCGTATTTTAAAAGCTCGCACCGAAAAACCAACTCGGTTAAGAGTTTTTGAAGTGCCAAATATAAAATTGGATGCAAAAGTGTACTATGACCTCATCGATTGGCAAAAGGATATTTTTGAACCACCTATATTAAAACATATTACAAACGATGAACTTCAATACTTTATTGCTCAGGAAGAAAACAACCAGATTGAATTTTTGCGGCTACCATGTCACACCCAGGCCGTTGAGAGGGCAGTTAAGACCGTCACAGAAGCATCAGCAACTTTATGTACAAAAGAAGCACGTGAAGGATTTATACAATCTAAGATTGTATCTCGTAAATTAATGCCAAAATTTGACAGTAAAAAAGACTTTTGTGTAAAATGATTGTCAATTTAAAATCAAATATTTATAAAGTTCCCTTTAATAAATCCAATGTGATAAAAAAATATTTTTTGTTGCATTTTTAAGTGAAAATAATGAATTAAGAAAGAGATTTACCTTACTTTGGAAATTTATTACTCAATACTTTTTTAATTAAAAATTGGAGGCAGAAGGAGTTGTCTGATCTCAATAAAATTTTTTGTGTTCATTCACAACATCATTTCGCAACTTTTAACCGCTATTAGAATCGAAAACTATCAAAAAAAAAAATTTCATACAAATGTGGCCCACCCTAATGTACATACATATAAGCACATAAAGGTTTTTGTTTTTTTTTAGGACTAAACCTTTGACTCTGTCGGATATTTTGGACGAGCTGGAATATAATAATGAAGCCCCTGAAACTATTTTCTTGCTACCACCTACAGACGGTGTAATTACAGACGAAGACTCTGGAGAAGAGGATTGTGCTGACCCCAATAGAATGAACTTCAACCAGCTTTCAGTTGAGGTAGAAGTAAGTGCAAAAAACAGTGCTGTAGATGTTGAAGAAGAGTGGGTGAACATAAGTAAAATTGAGCAAAGCTGGGGCAAAGGTGATGAGGATGGCTTACACCTAAACTCATTTTATTATAAATTCAAACCGTGGGAAGGAGCATTGTAAGGGAAATCAGGCTAAAAAACATAAATATGGTAGATAAAAAGAAGTTCAACAGGGAGAAAAGGGGAGTGTACCAATCTTTCGTTGACAAGAACAATCAACTTCTTCTTACTCGTTGGAAAGATAATCAGGCCCTCTCAATGCTTTCTAATGTGCACGGTCTTCCTCCAATTGGTGGTGCCAAGAGGTTCAACAACGAGACAAAAACAAAATGCGATGTTCCGCAACCTTTCGTCAACAAGCAATACAATAAATTCATGGGCGGAGTTGACCAATTAGACAACAATGTATCGAATTACAGGATTTCAACTCGCGGAAAGAAGTGGTACTGTCCTATATTTATGTGGATGCTAGATGTTGCGGTTGCGAATGCCTGGACACTGTCGAGAAGCTTTGGGATGAAATTGGATGCGCTGGAGTTTCGTCGTCAAATAGTTGCTGCAATCGATTCTAAGTATGGTTCTGCGCCACTGGGTGCTGCACGTCCTTCAAAATTTACCACGTTTCTTCGAGCTGGTAACCATATAATGGAGCATTGTAACAAGAGGCTGCGATGTTGAGTTTGTGGAAGCCAAACGGTGAAAAAGTGCGCAACATGTGATGTTGCACTTCACGACAAATGTTTTTCAATTTTTCATGCGAATCTAAAATAGTCTCACTTTTTTTTCTTTATGTATAGTTTTCTTTAAAAGTGAATTAAATAAAAATAATAAAAAAAAAATTTGTGTGCAGGATGTATGTACTTAGACCCAGTGTTGCGTTTTCGCAACACCTCATAACTCCACTTTCACTTATGGGAAAAATATTTCGACTTGACTTATTGATTTTAGAGTAGAATACCATCAAAACCTGAAAAAATCATTAAAATTGGAAAGAAAAATTAATTCGGGTCTAAATGGGTTAACAGAAGGCTAAATTGGAACTCTAACATTACCAAAAAAAAATAACAAAAACTTCCAAAGATTTGTGGGCCTGCCGCCGCATGTATGGCTGAACCTGGGGTATATCTCCAAAGATAACCCACCAGATTTATACAATGATGAGCAGGCCCACTATAACCTTGCTTCTATCATATGGTGGACAAAAGCAACAAAAAAATAGCAATCACAAACAAAGCTCAAATAGGTACAACGGCTTACATGCCTAGGTATCTCCGAGATTGCCCCACAGTTGATATAGAAGAAATAATAGGGCAAACTTTCTCCACATATATGTACTTACATAAAGTGTCAATTCACTGTGCGGGAAGTTTAAATACAGCTCAATGAAATAGGGCTTAGTGACCACCCGGAACTAGTGACCCTATTCGCTGAACTTCGGGAACTTGACATGAACTGCGCGGTCACAGACCGCCTTCATAAGACCTTATGCTAAAAATAAACGGTTGTTAACAGAGTTCCCAAAAAGAGAAGCATGGGTTAGCAATAACCTACAAAATAGCCGCAACGGCATGAAGTGGTATACGGATGGTTCTACAACGGAAACGGTTGTGGGAGCTTATATATACGAACCAAATCTGAACATGGCAACACCTATGGCAAATACCCCCAGCGTATTTCAAGCAGAACTCCACGCCATTCAAAAATGCGCCAGCCACATTTATACTCTGGTATTAAAGGCGCAAACATCCATATATTCACGGATAGTCAAGCAGCTATAAATACCCTTAGCTCGCACATCATTGACTCCAAATCAGTCATGCACTGTTTTAATACCCTTTAAGCCGAGTGCTTAAGGAACAAGATCAAACTATGGGGAGTTCCAGGCCATGAGCGATTTCACAGTAATGAAAAGGCCGACAAATTTGGCAGGAAGGGTTCAAACTCCATTCACAGGTCCCGAACCCTTCTGCTGCACTAGCTGGGAACATATTAAATGTATCTTTTATCGGGAGAACATCCCAAGTTTAAGACAGGCCAAACAATCCATTCGGCCCTTCAATAACAATGGCAATTGATGTCTATGTCTAAGTTGCCATTATATCAAAAACTTAATAATAGTAAGAATAATAATTATTTTTGTTGTTATCTCAAAAGACTGCTCTGCTATCAGAAATGATATAAATGTTCTTGTTCGGTAGATGCGTGTAGATTCTCTCTGATGCAGGAATCCATTGTAAGAAGTTCAGCCTGAGAAACGGAGCTTATATCCATGCTGGCCTACAAAGAAGTATTCGTTTGAGTACTGTATAATCCAGCCCCAACTCTGGATCTCTTTTGGATCGATCTGTGTATATCACAATGAGTGAGTATCACCAGCCAGTATTCATCAAGGCAAAATTCAGCCTAATTAACCCACACAGAAAAGAGAGATGAGTACTTATACATGTGTGTCTCCTCGAAAGAACCCCTCCCGATAATTATTGAGGTCCAGCACCACGGACCAGTAGAGATACAGTAAAATAGGAGGGATAACAAAGCATTATGATAGTCCGAGAATAAGAGTGGGAAAAGGATCAATATAAAGCATATAATTGAACTTCTCCCAACCTCCACCCAGAATGTGTCTTGTCTAAAAACTAAAACTTCCCACCAAACACAATCGCTTGCGGAAATTGGTGGTCCGTTGTCAGTAATCGCACAACTTTTGGGTTGTGGAAGCGTTAAGAAGCTACTAACAATATGTTATAATTATAAGTACAACATCGACGGAACCTTTTTTTGTTTTCTTTATGTTTATGATCTGGACTAAATGGATCATAACCCTCCCACTTCACTGCATTCCTACTAGTCCCCTGGTATGACCTAAAAAAGTATCGGCAGGTATCTCGATTTGATATCATTTCGTCACTGAGGCAAAATAAATACTGTTTACTGCATTTGTATGATCCAGGATTTTTTAGGCCTGCCTCTCTTTCGCGATTGTATAGGTACGTCGATTGGTACTGCCTTTTTGACCGGGTTCGTAGTATCCAACTGAACCGTTCACGGACGAAATATACACACCTAATGTTGTAAGCATATGTTAATTATTGTTTACATAAGAATGTCTAATCCCTTCATAACTAAAAATATAACCCCACCACATTTTAGTGAATACTCACATACTGATCAATGGCAATTCTGCTTGGATACACCAAAAATTCACACAGAAAATTTACAATAGATGTCAGCGCGCTCTGCCACCGAATACAAAAATCACACGAGTAAGCTCTCGAAAGCTTTTTTCAAACACTTATGTACCACTTCAATAGCATAATGAAAGCTAGAGTGAAGCTTTGCAGAGAAGATAGTCGTTTGTTTATTTTGTAAAATTAAATAAGACAATTGAGAGAATGAAAAGTAAACACAACAGAGAAATTGCGAGCACAGGTTTTGCCAAATATAGATTTTCGATTGTTGATCTGGAAGTCACATGTTCGACAAAACGTCAACTCGGCAAATTTTTATACTTTAAGGTTTCTGACGGAATTCAATCAATGAGATTTGGCTATAATATACCTGCCGGTTGGCAGTCAGTAAGTTAACTGGTTGCGATAACTGTCCGTTTAATTTTTTTGATGCGATATATAGGTAAATCTGTCGGCACCATCATAAATTGTAAGTCCACGCCTGACGGCCGCAATGACAGTAATAAAAAAGCGAACGTTTTCGAAAAAGAAAAGCATCACAATGCATCCATCACCTTTCTTAAGGAAAACTTTAATGCGGAGGAACTTTGATATGATACCGCCTCGTCGGTTTCGCATAATGGAAAAGGGAATAATTGTACAGTTGATCATATATTTGGAACAATATGGCGAATAAAGAGCTGCAGGTTTGGACAATTAAAGTCTTACTGAGTACACTGATTTCTTAAAGAATATCTATTCGACTCTGCCGTTGGATGCAGAATATTCTTCAATGACGATCAATCCATAACAGTGCCGCTAGGATTGACATTTTCTCCCACCTTAATTTCTACTCCACATTGATGACCTTTTGGAGTCAACAAGTAATACAATTTCTTGTTTTTTGGACGAGTAAAGTAAATAATATGACAGCACCCGCATATCTTCGTTGCTGAATGACGAGCCCGTAAATGCAAGAACTGCTCATCGCCAAAGATGCAAACAAATCATCTCACTAAACCAAGATCTGGATCAAATGCGCAGTTGGGGTAATCCAAGTCTGGCTGCATTCACCGCGAAGAAAACGTAATTGATAACGTTTTCTGGAAATAATACTACAACTATGACATAATCGTAATGAAACCATTCATGTTCTCGTAGTCACAGTGAACTTGGCATAATCACTTAACAAATATCTGCCTCCATGAAATTGGTTACATTTGAGGTTATTGCAACATTGTTGCACAGCACATGCTATGCAATAAAATATTTATTCAATGCATTTATGAACAAACACAAGTAGACGGTCAAAAAATATTAGAATTGAAAACTATTAATGCAGCGCGGCAACAAAACAAAAACCACTGCAAACTTGATCGCATTTTGGAGTCAACAGTTGTTATCTGCTGTCATGCAAATCAAGTTTATTTACATTTATGAACGCAAATCATGCAGGACTGCTGCATTCTTACATTTATGAACTCGACCATACTTTAACCCCAAGAAGCTCCTTCCTCCACTAAAGTAAGGACGGCGATTGGGCTCCCACATCTGAAACTCGGCTTCCAAACTCAGAAACGAGCAGGCGATCTAATTGAAGATCCAGAACTCACTTCAAACGCTGAGCGATAGAAGTCATATCACAGTCGAAGAACTTGGCTGTTCTATGGATACTTCTGTCTTTTGCCATTAAAGCAAAATCCTAATACTTTGCCAATATCAATGAATGGCAGTTGCATCGCCGAAACCAAACGACTAAATAATTTTGTCCGGTTTTTCATGCAAATACGTCTAAACTAACTCTCTAATCGTAACATGGAAATTAGTAGCAAAAATAAGCGGTCCACAATATTGTTCCAGAGCAAAATGACGCGTTGTAACACGGCGTCTCCAGGAGCATTATTTCATATAATATAGCATTCTATTAAAATTGCTCGTCTAGACTACAAATAGTATTCTATGAAAAATTGGATTCTATTTGCTCGATTTATAGCATTCTATGAATAGGCTGTCATTTTTATGAAGTGCTTCATTCTGCGAAATTTCCACCATAGAAATACTAAGCTATGAAATGCCCACCGTACATTTAATGGTATTCTATATTTCTTTCTTGGTGACAGATGGTAAGCTATGAAATATTGCTCGTGGAGAGGCGGTGTAAACAATATGACCAACCGACAAATCAGAGAAATATCGAATTTGACTCCAAAAATACTTTTCCTAATCCGCCAGTCAAGTTTATGTGAGATGCGGTAGTTAAAATCGAATCTTCAACCCGAGCCCCAGCACAATATTTTGATTTGCTGATGATAAAAAGTATACAAGATTTTCCAATAAGAGGTGTCATTTTGATTTATCAAGAAAAATCTTTCATACACATTTTGCACAATGGCTTCTCGTGGCTAACGCCACAGATGTTGGTTTCGTGCGCATCAATTGGGGAGCATTGACATAAACGTTCTCTTTCGCGTAGCTCCAAACAAATAAAACACGGCAGATTGTTGTTTGTTACATATGCAATTTCTGAGATTGATGTGGAATCTACAAAATCTGGGTTTTCGGCCACAATTCGAGCTAGGTACGGAAGAAATATTTTCGATAGACAAGATTTCGGTTCTTTAAATCACTAACTCGTCCCGGTTTTGCTGAAAAGCTTCTCACGACACATTTTGCTTTTGGATATTTGTAAAACATTCGCAGGCGGTGGGGCAGAGGAAATTGTTAGGTGATACTGGATGTATTTTATTAGTGTAGCGCTCTAATTAGTTCGGCAAAGTCATCACATATCGAATTATACTTCTATTTTGCTGACTGGAGAGCCATGTTGCTTGAGGACAAATCTATTCTGGACTGTCCACCTAAAATAAATAGCAATTTCCTTAGCGCGTATCTTTGAACAACAACAACAATGTATCGCTAGCAACACCAATGACAGCTGTCGATAATTACACAGCAGGGATACCTTGAATACTTCTGGAAAAACATACAATAATTTGTGTTGCAAAAACAAATGTATGGGTGCTGACCATAATTCTTAGAGTTGTTCTTATGAGCAACAATGGATTCATCTCTCAAAGAAACGCGGCTTTTTTTTCCGGCACCGTTTGTTGCGATGTTAATCGAGGATAATTGATTGGTCCACATTTCCTTTCGAGGACGGCGCCAGCAACAGTGCTACTTCGCCTGGTGAGCGCTACAAAATTATGTAATCGATCAACGAGTTCTCAGTTGCCATAAATTGATGAGGTGGGAAATGTTCAGCAGGTGCAACCACTCTCAAAGCGCAAACAGCACTGAAAATATTCAACAAGCGTTTTATGGCCGCTTAATCTTTCATTTTGGCGATGTACACGCCATTCATAAAAACAAGTCACAGACCTTGGTGGCCCCAAAGTGGTGAACTAATCGCCAGGAATAAGTATGCCACCATGTTGTGGAACGAGCCCGAACGCTCATCAAATCTAGCGGCGCGCACCTGACTGACATGTAGGTATTATCTTCGCGACTTGATGCAACAAATGAAATCATTTAAATAAACATACTTAATCAGCAAACAGTACAAACGAAGATATGTCGTTTTAGTAAGCCGAGTGAGTCTTTTGCGCCACCTGGTACTAAGTTCGCATGCCAAAACAAGATAAATTTACATTCATTTTTGACTGGCTTAAGTAAATTGACGACATTTTGCGATATGAGAATTGCTTTTGTCGTTTTTCTTCCAACTTAAATGCAATTAGTAACGCAACATTTGCAGCGCAATTACATTTGCCAAAACGGTATGCAATCGATATTTCAAATGCATTGGCAAAGGTTTAAAGACACCACTTAAGCGGCTGCTGCTCTTCTTGAGTGACCCATTCTCTTGTGACATCTCGCTGGATCAACAGCAGATGTAATAGGCAAAATGCAAAAGAGGCCGACTATAAAACCCAGCGAGAGGTAGTGAACCGATTTTAAATCAGTCAGGGTATACAAAATTGTCATCGCATCAGCACGAAACTGCTAATTCAATAACCAAGCATTTTATTTCCGTCAGACCTGCAGTTAACTTATGCTCAGGCAGGTAACAACGGACTTCCTACAATAATTAGGTGATCGTATTCGATTCCATGAAATTGTAGGTATTCCTGGAGTTTACATAATTGAAATGAGACATTTAAAAACGAATTAGAAAAAAAACGTCCGCAGAAAAGTTTCAATGGAAGTGTTTTGTCTCGTCTTAGTTTTGTTTTCACATTCCAACACAATCAGCAGCATGAATCACAAAAAATAATTGGCAAAGCATACAATGGACAATTAAGTAAGCAGGAATGCTTAAAATACGTACACGTATGAAGGAACTGTATTAAAATAATTGTGAATTTTAATGAAATGAAATGTCAAGGGTTGGTATTGTTGTTCGATAGAAGAAAAACAATGGCATCCGGCGTTGCAGAGCCGTCCTTTAAGCGGTACGAATACAAAACAAGAGCCGCAAGTTCTAGTAATCAATTAACCAGTTTTTTTTTAAACTTCTATCAATCCATAAACAACCTTCATCAACCTGGTTACCGCAGAAAAACATCATTCTATGCATCTTGCATGTAGGTACACCCAGTAGTTGTAGACCTACATTAAAGAAAAACTTTGAAATTTGGAAAAGAACCACCCCGCTGCTCCAATACATAGTAGGTAAGGGTAGTGGTACTGCGCTGGCATGACAATCATGGGGAATCATTTGTGGTTTATCGATCATGTGCGCCGCCACACATCAAGTGGAAAAATCAATGGAATCTCAGATTTTCAACTTGATTTCCATCAAATCACAAATAATTATGTCAAAATCTCACTTCTACGGTAATAAAAACAGTTCAAAAGGAGTACTAATATGTACCATTACCTCGTTCTTCTGATTCACAATGTAAATGTTTAATTAACTGTTTTCTTATGGAAAAAAACTATTCTATTGAGCCTGCCTCAAAAGGGCGTCGCCGTTTGACATTAAGTAGAGTATTTTTAATTTGGACGAAAATTCACTTATTTAGCGATTATTTTAAGCACTCTTTTGGGTTCTAATGAATAACACTTAGTTTTATTGAATTTAGTTACTACAAAATGATAATAATTAATTTATAAATACAATATAAATAATAATTATTAATAGGACAAGAAAACTTACCTCGTATTCCGACCTTAACGCCATATTCCAAAACCTCAAATGCCAGCTAAGAACAACAACAACAACTATGAAACTTGATTGTTTTTTTCCATTTTCTCTTGTGCATCTTTTCCAATTTACCTGGGCTACCAACCGTACGAATGTGAAATTTATGTGAAAGACGTCAAAAAATTGACACTGTTGGCTTGGAATTCAGTGCGGTAGTATATTGATTGTTCAGTCGCACATAGATGGAGCTAAAATGTACAGTAAAGCTTACAAAAAAGGTACACCAAGTAACATTATTTAATTTTCGGCAATTTCATTACGCACGAGTTAATACTAAGGAATTTAGGTATCTCAAGCTCTGCACTGAAAGTCTCAATAAAATGCTACAATTATATACTTTTATATCCACCTTTAATTCAAATCTCAAATTTGGAGTTCATAAATGGAATCATACTCCTACTCAACTATAGGTGTGCATTGTTTTTACTCTTTTGTGAAACATTTGGGTGGGATTCTGTAAGGCTAAAACGTCCTAACGTTTTCGTGTGAACAAACGATTTGCTTCATGTAGCATCAAGGACGAAAGAGTTTTCAATTTGTGCAAAAGAAAAAAAAGCGAACACTTTTTGATTTGTATTTTCGTTGATTTTGCTTCATACAACTTAAAAGACGAAAGAATTTTCCTCCAACGCGAAACAAAACAAGCGACAGCTATTTCCGTAAGTTATTTTTCCATTTTAATAAATTTTAATGATTTTTGCGAGTTGTTCAATGCGATTCTCTGTATAAAAATTAAAGAAAAAGGCGAGATTTGAACCGGCATCAAGTAGTAGTCCAACGGTCTTTGGCTTCAAAATATTCAATTTAACGTTCAGAAACACGGTTTAAGGTCTTGGAGCTTGGTTTTAGGTCCTCCAATTTTAATTTTGATGTCACACGGCTTCTAAAGCGTTAACGAACGAAAAGTATACATCGAAAGAAGTTGCATGAAGCAAACTTTCGCTTTCGCTTGGTTTCTTCCTTTCCTGAAAATGTGAAATCGTTTTTCGTTTTGTACAGGATGTAGGAAATCCCAGCATAGCGCCATCTACTAGACACCGGACGAACAGCGTTCAAACGAACTCCTTCATGCTTTTCCATACTTACACTGACATATTAGTGCTGAACGCACCCCTTCGGCAGGAAATTAGAATTATTCAATTTCGCTGTCACTTTTGCAAAAGAATTTCCGGGTTTGCGTGTCGGCCATCGCATTTGCTTTGGAAACGCGGAGGATAGTGGACCTGAGCTCCTACGAAGTCCTCATTTCGGCAGGGAAATCTCCACCCATCATTGACATCCCATCGTCTGCGCCACCGCACTCCAGCGATTGGACGAGACAGTGGAAAGATATCAGGACGAAGGCACTCCGGGCGAGACGCGTCTGGCGAAACGAGCGAGCCCCCACCAAAAGTTCCGAGTCGCGTGTGCACTCGCAAGCTCCTTCACAGAGGCGACCGCCAGGCACGACGAGCGATTTCAGTGCGGTCGGACGAGTTCCTCAGCCAGTTGGCATTGCACTCGTCGTCAGAAAGTAACCAAACACCAACGGCAAGGAAGTGGATCTAAAGCCACCAGTCCAGCGGCCGCATCGGTCACCTTGCACACCATCGCCTCGTCCTGAGGGAATTCGCACGAGAGAGAGAAGTGGAGTACCATCGGGCGAGATCACCTTCTCGTTCCTCCAGCTCCATAGTAAGGGTACTATCGCCAACGGCCTAAGTGATCATAACCACAAACACCAGCTTCTGGGAAAGGGTACTATCCCCAACGGCCTAAGTGATCATAACCACAAACACCAGCTTCTGGAAAAGGGTACTATCCTCAACGGCCTAAGTGATTATCATCACGAACCCCAGCTCCTGAGAAAAGGGTACTATCCCCAACGGCCTAAGAGCCCCGCAGCTATACCCACCAGCAGTGATTTAACATTCTTATTCTTTTAAGTGTAGTGTAGAAAGAGAAATCTAGTGCTTAAGAGATTAATTATTTAGTCCCTCAGACGCCCGCGGTAGTATCTCGGGTTAAGTATAAGAATCGTTAAGTACCTAGGAGTTCCGCCGCGCTCAGACAGCAGAGTACTCACTCCCCGTGTCGTTTAGGCACGGCTGGAAAACCTTGCAAACGTGTCTGAGTGATAGAAGTAAAGTTAAATAAATAGAATTTAATCTTTGTTGTGGTGCAGCCTATCTGCCGTCTCATCCCTCGGTAGGGAGCAAAGCCGTTGTCCCTCTGGGAACCGTGGCGTAGCATCGACAGTACACTCCGTCGCGCGCGCAGGCTTGGGGTTCATCTACCCCATAAGGTAACTAACATAGATTAGCTAGTTTTAGTAACGATTACTTAATAAAAAGTACGATAAAAAGGCGAATAAGAATAATTCTGAACCGTTTTCTACCTATAGTATCCGTATATACAGGCATATAGTAAGCGCGAATTTCGATTCCATGGCGCGAATAATCAAACCAAAAGAGACATAGTCCGTCGACCGTCATCTCGACGACGGGTGATACATTCCATATACAATAGTTAAATCCAGCTTCCACAGGTGCATCGAAGGGATTTCGTCAATATGCGCACATCGCCGAAGGATCTTCAGGGTAAGTCACTGTGGGGTGGTATCTGCGTGCACATGTCACGTTTAGGAACATCGAGTACATCGGTCGTACAATCACGAGCAGCCCGTAGTAAGTCTCAGATCCCTTAATAGTATCGCGATTTAGGTTACGTTTGGATTATTACAAGAATTCAAAACTTAAATGCGTTCATCCGGGATCAACAACCGCGATATAATAATTATGCCCGTATATTTACTTACATATACATTATGTAGGTATATGCGTAGACGTATATACAGGCAGATACGGGGCTACTCCTGCCGTTTATGTACACTCCCGACAGTCGGGTCACGAAGTCACGGGACGCCCACGGAAAAGTAAAACGTGAATAGAAGGGTATCGCCGGAGTAAGGTTAGTTAAGAGATTTTAGTCGTAAGATTGTACATAACTTGAACGCGAATCGAATTAAATCATAGGTTTAGCTAAGATTAAGAGATTTTAGCATTAAGATCGTAAACTATTCTAAAGCGAGTCGGTAGAGCTTATAGATTTAAGTAATTTTCGTTGAGATTAAGATCATAGTTATAAGGTTTACCCCATGTTAGTACGTAAGCATTTGACGGATGTTATCCGAAATTCTTTTGATTTTCGTTCTAATAAAGCCCCTGATGGGAAACGAAGTCGTATTTTTTACCGGCTTTATGGTCTTATATTTCCGACGTTGTTGTCCACTCTCATGAGTCGATAAGAGCGGACGTAGGGGTGATGACGAGCTTCTCTAAAAGAGGTGGATGAGAAGGAACGTAGGGTCCAGAGGACCCTAGGAAAAGGGGTTTTTGCCCCCTTTACAATTTAGGGGCCATCGCAAACAGAGCGGCGCGGTGGCCATAGGAGCCCATGCTTATGCATGGCGGGGTGGGCCAGCTCAAGGGGGAGATCCTTATTACCATCTCTTTCTGGGTCTGGGGGGACTCGCATCTTCGGGCCTCGAACTTCCATCTATAAGGTTTTTGCACCTTTATATCTTTTCTTGGTTCTCTTTCTTTTGTGGTTACGACCGCCGTCTACCTGAGCGGTCACGGTAGACAATCTCAGTACCAGATTAATTCCAGGCATGCAAATAGCGGCAACCCCAGTCCGGAGCCAGCAGCAAGTTCCCACTCCCGCCGACGAGCTAGCGCGGGGAGTTTAGGACCCATGCCTGGCTGCTGGTGGCTGGACACCCTCGTTCATCCAGGTCCTCGGAGGTGCTCCGGAGTCCTGCTACCGGCGCTCTCCGAGGCAGTCCGATTGTGTTGACGGGGGACACTCGTACAAGTGACGTGCGATCGGGAGCAGGGCAGTTCAATCTGTCATGTTCTTGTGGGGTGGTGGCATTCACTATCGAGCTGCTCTGGCTTTCGTCTCGGGGTCGAGGCGAAGTTAACGTTTAAGTTCCTGCACGAACCCACCGGTGCGGGTGTTGCGTTACAGGTGGCGCCCAAAACGTGGGGCCCGAAGTTTTGCCCAGGAGCACCCACTTATAAAGACCTTTTCAAAATTAAAATAAAACCTCACCTAAAAATTTTCTTTTCTCGTTTTCCAAGGAAAACCTTACTGGTTGTCCTTCTAACCCATTCTAAGTTTAGTACGGCAAGCGTTAGCATCCCTTGGGAGTGTTTCGATTATTAACAATCTTCGTAGCGTGTCGATTCAGTGTGTGAATCGGACCAATCAGCTTATGTTCTTTCGATCCTGACCGGGACACGCACACCCTTCGTTCGGAGCTGGAGATTTCATGTCCGGTTTCGGGGCTGCTAAGCGACCACTCCACGTCTGATGCATGAACTCCTCTCGATCTCAGGGCCGCAATTCCTTGGGCGCCTTGGTTGATGATAGGGATGGAGGACAGCAGCTTGGGTATATGTCGTATGTTGTCCGGTGCATGGGTAGAAGTAGTTCCTTGTGTACGTCTGAAGCTGCATAGTAGTTATACCACGCCATCCTCGGCATATCGCTTTAAAATCGCAAAGATTTGTCTTTGCTCTGAAATAGTCTCTACATCTTGGAATTGGACAGATCCGCAATGGTAACCGAGTGTAATCTCAAATATCATTTACTTATACTCGATTCATCAACTTTTTTGTCTTTTCCTTCTTTTCGTTCCTCAAAAAATTTTCTTTTTAGAACTCGGCATCACCCTTCCCTTTATGATAAGGTAATTACAGTGTAACCCAAGTATACCGCTTCGAGCTATACTTAACAAAAAATATATAAATAAATAATTATTTTCTTTTGATTTTCTCTGATATTTTTGTGTTGTTAGCATCGATAGTCGACTAGCTAACAGCACACCCCCTAAATTATCTTTAGTTATAAGTCTATGTCGTTAGCGATATAAGTTTAATTTTAAGTTCCATTCTTTAATATCAAGCTGATACTTTTGGGTTTGTAGATTTCCCCTTTCTCGCATTCCGAGTCCAACGAACCGCCCCTTGGTTCGACAGACTCCACCCCATCTCTTAGGAGAAAGTCAAGTTTAGCAGTAGTAATTTCTTTCACCCGACATGTCAAACCGCCCTACTACTGGTCGGCAAAACACATCGGCCAATGACTCATGCCCACTCCGTGGCGGAACTCAGAGGTCAGGCCAAGCTAGAGGCTTAAGCCGGAGCAGCAACCCAGGGAGTCGACCAACTAACCCCCTCAGCTCCGATAACACGACAACGTCTCGCGCACAACCGGGCGACCGAAGCGAGAACTCGCGAGTCCTAGTGGACATCCATCAAGCCAGCCCTGGCGCCGATCGGTCACTCTCATTAGAGATGCAACCACCCTTCTGGGGATTCGTATCCCTCTCATCTCCAAGTTTTTCAAATCCTCGGGTGGGCGACGACATCCCTTCTGGGAGCGGAGCCCAGCCCACTCAGCCACTACCCAGAAGCCAACCTCCACGGAATCCCGGATCCGCGATTGAGCCGCGGGAAACCTCGGGGGCAGACCTCGGGGGAAACCACTATAAGCCCGCATATGAAAAGCCCGCGTAACAAAAGCCCGCACGCCAAATTATGAAAAAGCCCGCAGCACAAAAGCCCGCATGCCATAAGCCCGCACAATTTATTTTCAGATTTAGCCCGCATATGATGCGGGCTTATTGTTTTGTTATTCACCTCATCACTTCAATTTTAAAATTTTTAATGCCAATCAAATCGCTTGAAAGAAATATTTGTTCCGAGTAATATGGAGGGGGATGTAGTTATTCACCACACTCACCTCTTCCCCTCTTTTTTTTTGAAAACAAGTAAAATCTCTTAAAAAATTTTTGTTCGTCCTAAAAAGAACCGATTTATTTATCATATCCACCTCTTCCCCTCCTAAATTGAATTTGGTCAATATCTCTCAATGAATATTTAGTCGTCCTAAAAAGAACGATTTTGGTTCATAGAACCACCAATACACAAAATCACTTCACTTTCACTGGATTGGGAGCAACCGCACTGTTCCAGGCATCGACGAAGAATGCGACAATTCAGAAAAATACCACTTCTTATATACACTTTGTCGAAGACATTTCGAATTGAAAATATTTTTGACAACCAATCAAAACTCTTGCAGGATATATTTTACACAACTTCGCTCTCCGTGATTCTCATGATTTCTTGCATCTTACAGATGAATTTCTGTGTGAATTCAATGGATTTTAAATGTACATTACTTCTATTTTAACACGCAATTGTTTAGGAAATAACCATAGCCCAAGTGCGGATAGTACATGTGTTGAATAGATGCTCTTACCATTGAAAAATAATAGCATTTCTCCCAATAAAAGAGAAAAAAGTTCATAAAATGGAAAGAATTTGTATACATTTGATTAAAGCAGACCGCAAATCATGCGAGTAAATGGAGTTCATATTTGGAATTTCGAAATTGAAATTCGCTTATTTAGTGGAAAAACCAGTTTAAATCCTAAGATTCCGCGAGCGGGCTACATAGACCCGACATGATGCGCATAAATTCGCCTTATCTTTTCAATTCGGCGCTTATTTGCTTGTGTTTATGGCGCCTGCCAGACAACCAGCATATACCCTTAGCGGAGCAACGAAGTTGCGTGAGCGTGCTAAACCCTGCGGAAAGATAGGTGAAACCCTAAGATCCCGCGAAGCGGGCCACACAGAACGAACATTATGCGAATATATGGTTATAATCTTTAGAAATTGGCGCTAATTTCAGTGTTTATGGCGCCTGCTTAACATTTCTTCGACGTTAAGACGCAATTATCTTGGAAATAATCTGATCTCAAGTGTGCGTAAGTACATGAGTGCAATAGTTGTCTATTCAAAGGAAGATTGACACTATTCCTCACAGTAAAAGATGAAAATGATGCGAATATATGGACATTATCTTTGGAGTTGAGCGCTAATATCATAGTGCTTATGGCGCCTGCCAGGCATAAAGCATATACCCTTAGCGGAGCAACGGAGTTGCGTGAGCGTGCTAAACCCTGCGGAAAGATAGTTGAAACCCTTAGATCCCGCGAAGCGGGCCACTCACAACAAAAATGATGCGAGTTAAATGGCATTATCTATGAAATTTGACGCTTATTTGTAAATGTTTATGGCGCCTGCCAGACAATAAGCATATACCCTTAGCGGAGCAACGAAGTTGCGTGAGCGTACTAAACCCTGCGGAAAGATAATTTAAATCCTTAGATCCCGCGAAGCGGGCCACCCACAACGAAAATGATGCGAGTTAAATGGCATTAACTATGAAATTTGACGCTTGTTTGTAAGTGTTTATGGCGCCTGCCAGACAATAAGCATATACCCCAAGCGGAGCAACGAAGTTGCGTGAGCGTGCTAAACCCTGCGGAAAAATAGTTTAAATCCTAAGATCCCGCGAAGCGGGCCACCCAGAACGAAAATGATGCGAATAATTATCTTACAATTGGGGGCTTATTTGTTTGTGTTTATGGCGCCTGCCAGACAGCCAGCTTATACCCTTAGCGGAGCAACGAAGTTGCGTGAGCGTGCTAAACCCTGCGGAGAGATAGTTTAAATCCTAAGAACCCGCGAAGCGGGCCACCTAGGCAAAAATGATTACTAAAAGGATTTCCTTCTTCATTATTTTCAGAGTTTCGAATAGAAAAAAAGGATGAAAGGATGAAAAAAACGAAACAAAAAAAGTGTATATAAACAATGCAAATAAGCGCCGAATTGAAAAGATAAGGCGAATTTATGCGCATCATGTCGGGTCTATGTAGCCCGCTCGCGGAATCTTAGGATTTAAACTGGTTTTTCCACTAAATAAATGAATAATTCCAAATATGAACTCCTTTTACTCGCATGATTTGCGGTCTGCTTTAATCAAATGTATACAAATTCTTTCCATTTTATGAACTTTTTTCTCTTTTATTGGGAGGAATGCTATTATTTTTCAATGGTAAGAGCATCTATTCAACACATGTACTATCCGCACTTGGGCTATGGTTATTTCCTAAACAATTGCGTGTTAAAATAGAAGTAATGTACATTTAAAATCCATTGAATTCACACAGAAATCCATCTGTAAGATGCAAGAAATCATGAGAATCACGGAGGGGGAAGTTGTGTAAAATATATCCTGCAAGAGTTTTGATTGGTTGTCAAAAATATTATCAATTCGAAATGTCTTCGACAAAGTGTATATAAGAAGTGGTATTTTTCTGAATTGTCGCATTCTTCGACGATGCCTGGAGCAGTGCGGTTGCTCCCAAAACAGTGCAAGTGAAGTGAAGTATTGGGTTCTATGAACCAAAATCGTTCTTTTTAGGACGACTAAATATTCAATGAGTGATATTGACCAATTTCAATTTAGGAGGGGAAATGAGGGGTAGAGGTGGATATGGTAAATAAATCGGTTCTTTTTAGGACGACCAACAAATTTTTAAGAGATTTTACACGTTTTCAAAAAAAAAAGAGGTGAGTGTGGTGAATAACTACTTCACGCCATTTTCGAAGCCACAAAATATTTTCTATAAGAGTTTTGATTGGTTTACTTCAATTTCCAAAATCACAGAAAAGAGATTTCTTAAGGGGAACTTCATATTTCCCCATGACATGCGGGCTTTTGTGGTGCGGGGTTTTGTGATGCGGGCTTTTGGGATGCGGGCTTTTGATATGCGGGCATTCGTGTGCGGGCTTTTGATATGCGGGCAAACGGACCCAACCCAGACCTCGATGAAAGTGCTCAGTTCGAGCACTACAATCGCGATACTATTAAGGGATCTGAAACTTACTACGGGCTGCTCGTGATTGTACGACCGATGTACTCGATGTTCCCAAACGTGACATGTGCACGCAGATACCACCGCAATAATGTTTATATAATTATTTATGTAATTAATTTACATTGACTTACCCTGAAGATCCTTCGGCGATGTGCGCACATTGACGAAATCCCTTCGATGCACCTGTGGATGCTGGATTTAACTATTGTATATGGAATGTGTCACCCGTCGTCGAGATGACGGTCGACGGACTATGTCTCTTTTGGTTTGATTATTCGCGTGATGGAATCGAAATTCGCGCTTACTATATGCCTGTATATACGGATACTATAGGTAGAAAACGGTTCAGAATTATTCTTATTCGCCTTTTTATCGTACTTTTTATTAAGTAATCGTTACTAAAACTAGCTAATCTATGTTAGTTACCTTATGGGGTAGATGAACCCCAAGCCTGCGCGCGCGACGGAGTGTACTGTCGATGCTACGCCACGGTTCCCAGAGGGACAACGGCTTTGCTCCCTACCGAGGGATGAGACGGCAGATAGGCTGCACCACAACAAAGATTAAATTCTATTTAACTTTACTTCTATCACTCAGACACGTTTGCAAGGTTTTCCAGCCGTGCCTAAACGACACGGGGAGTGAGTACTCTGCTGTCTGAGCGCGGCGGAACTCCTAGGTACTTAACGATTCTTATACTTAACCCGAGATACTAGCGCGGGCGTCTGAGGGACTAAATAATTAATCTCTTAAGCACTCGATTTCTCTTTCGACACTACACTTAAAAGAATAAGAATGTTAAATCACTGCTGGTGGGTATAGCTGCGGGGCGCTGGAGCTAGGTCTCTTAGACCGTTGGGGATAGTACCCTTTTCTCAGTAGCTGGGGTTCGTGATGATAATCACTTAGGCCGTTGAGGATAGTACCCTTTTCCAGAAGCTGGTGTTTGTGGTTATGATCACTTAGGCCGTTGGGGATAGTACCCTTACTATGGAGCTGGAGGAAGGAGAAGGCGATCTCGCCCGATGGTACTCCACTTCTCTCTCTCGTGCGAATTCCCTCAGGACGAGGCGATGGTGTGCAAGGTGACCGATGCGGCCGCTGGACTGGTGGCTTCCACTTCCTTGCCGTTGGTGTTTGGTTACTTTCTGACGACGAGTGCAATGCCAACTGGCTGAGGAACTCGTCCGCTCCGACCGCACTGAAATCGCTCGTCGTGCCTGGCGGTCGCCTCTGTGAAGGAGCTTGCGAGTACAAACGCGACTCGGAACTTTTGGTTGGGGCTCGGTCGTCTCGCCAGACGCGTCCCGCCCGGAGTGCCTTCGTCCTGATATCTTTCCACTGTCTCGTCCAATCGCTGGAGTGCGCTGGCGCAGACGATGGGATGTCTATGATGGGTGGAGATTTCCCTGCCGAAATGAGGACTTCGTAGGAGTGCAGATCCACTATCCTCCGCGTTTCCAAAGCAAATGCGATGGCCGACACGCAAACCCGGAAATTCTTTTGCAAAAGTGACAGCGAAATTGAATAATTCTAATTTCCTGCCGAAGGGGTGCGTTCAGCACTAATATGTCAGTGTAAGTATGGAAAAGCATGAAGGAGTTCCTTTGAACGCTGTTCGTCCGTTGTCTAGTAGATGGCGCTATGCTGGGATTTCCTTCAAGGATCCAACCCACATTTTGCCTGATTTCCTGTACAATAGGTGCGTTTTATTGGTTAGAGCATACTCAGCACAGCAAAATTTTGCATCTTAAACAGCAACAAACCAAAATGGAAGACAAATTGAGAAGATTAAAAGTGAAGATAAACGTTTTGGAGTCTCTGGAATGGAATGACGCATAAGCGGGTGTCCAAACCTTAACCAAGATATCCAATGTCTACGCTAAGTTGCGGAAATTAAATAAAAAAAAAATAAATAATAATAATAATTTTAACACATTTTAATTTTACTGAAAATCAGCTGTTTCACAAAAGAGTAGAAATAACGCCACCTATAGTTATGTACTACAAATTTGAAATTTGAACTACAGGATAACATAAATTTCCATTGCTGAATAAATCGCGCCAAATCCGAAAACTTAAAACCCACATGCGCCGAATGAAAATATTATTCATTGTTATTTGTACAATATAATATATAACTCACTTACTTAATCTCCTTAGTATATCGATAGGTATATGTAATAATATTATTTATAGTATCTACTTTCAATAAATGTAATTAGCGCCTCGTGGTAAAGTAAAAAATTAAAGAATAGCAAACTTATCGCTGGAATGATGTTTAAATATTAAAAATACGTCTCCACCTATCAGTCATTAGGGGAAGCTACTTCTTTAGGGTACACCAGCGAATTCTCAACAGTAGCAGTGGATTATTTAACCGTGTCTTTTTCGTAAATCGCGGCTATAACTTGACGTTAGTTTTTAATTATTCAAACGTTTCGACTTCTCTAAAACCTAGCCCGTGTAAATTCTTCTCTTCCTATCTCTCTTTATCTTGGATTTAGTTCATGTGTTAACAGAATTTTGTTCGGAAGCTACAAATAACGATGCATCGACTATTCTGAGCCGCTGGCCAAAACTTTCCCACAGGGATCACCGTATTTGCCGCTTAACCTTTTTATACCCTATTCTAAGGGTATACTGATTTTGACTCATAGTTTGTAACATACCTTATTACTGCCCGTACACATACATACATATAAGGCCTTAACGGCCAATACAGGGCCTAGAACCTAGCTTCTCCAACCACTTTCTTGCGAAGTGGAAGGGACGAAGAATCCGAACGGCAAATTTGAGAAGCTTCTCTTGACAATTTGATACATTTGGATGTTTGTCAGACGCTCGCAAGATGTGCCAATAGTGAAAGTTTGAGCTACGAGGGCGGGTCAATAAGTCCGTGACTTTTGGAATAAAACAGATTTTTTGATAAAAATTTTTTTTTAGTTTTCAACGTAGTCTCCCTTGAGCTCTATAAACTTTGTCCAACGCTTCTCCAATTTTTTTATCCCTTCCAAAAAAAATGATTTGTCGAGGTCCTCAAAATAGGCCTTTATTTGCGAGATGACTTCATCATTGGAGTCAAATCTTTTTCCACCAAGCCATTTCTTCAGGTTTGCAAACAAGAAGTAGTCGCTTGGAGCCAAATCTGGAGAATAGGGTGGATGAGGGAGCAATTCATAGCCCAATTCATGGTTTTTTGCCATGGCAACTGCACATGTGTGCACCCTTGCATTGTCTTGGTGGAAAAGAATTTTTTTCTTGGCCAAATGAGGTCGGTTTTTATTCAAATCGTCATTGAATCGGTCCAATAAGTTGGCATAATATTCCCCATTGATTGTTCTTCCCTTTTGAAGGTAGTCAATGTGGATTATCCCGCGTGCATCCCAAAAAACAGCCGCCATAACTTTATTGGCTGACAAACCCACCTTGGCCTTCTTTGGCGCCGATTCACCCTTAGAAACCCACTGTTTTGACTGTTGTTTGGTCTCTGGTGTGTTGTGATGGATCCATGTTTCGTCCATGGTTACAAAACGGTGCAAAAACTCCTCCATATTGCGATTAACCAACGCCAGGAAGCTGAAATTTGAAAGGGGCCCTTAATGGCGATGTTTAATTATTTTTAAAATCCGCTACCTGATTTGACCTATAATTCGATTTTTAACACGCCCACTTTATAAGGAATAGGAATAGGGTATCCAGTTCTCCTTTCAATATGTTTTCACTAGATACGTTGCGAATTGCTTATTCAGTATGTACGAAGACAAAATTGACTAAATTTTCCCGTAAGTTTCGATACACAGTTCTTACGTACAGACTTGTTATTTCTGTTGAACAATCGAAGAATTTTAAGGTGACCCATTTCATAAAAAAGTGTTTTTGCGGGCGAACATTTGATACATTCAAAACAGGTACTTAATGACAGCTGATTTAAATTGCTGCCAACATAGTCATCTCGAATTGTATCACCATTACTTCTGTGGCTGCAGTAAACTATTTCAGCTCTATGAACTGATTAGTTACGAATTGTGTTTAAACCATACGCGATCGACACTGTAACTACGAAAAGGTGATATGTACCTACATAGTTTGTGTTGGATGTGACATTTGACAACTTTTACTAAATTTGTTCGTTCATTCATTTAAAATAACCGCAACTACCCTACAACTCGGCAATAAAACACGGCTCTAACTAATTTGATCTGTCTTAAAATTTGAAATATAACGGTATTTTTAAAATTGTATGATATGTAAGTGTAGCGACGGGCTAAGAATATCATTGAAGCCCCAATGATACAATTTATTCGTACACTCTTCTAATAAAAGCAAACAGTTTCGTACGACCCTGATTTGCTCCTTTTTGTTTCAATTGTGTAGTGATAATGTTTTTATTTTGTATTTTGTCTGTGACCATTGCGGTTAAGGCTCTGATTTGTTTTCAATAGAACACGTGCCTTCAACCCAAGATCTCCTGCAGAGTGCTTCAATTTCAAATTATGTACTTGCAATCTCAAAGGCACTGGCATATTTTTTTTAACGACTTTCTGCTAATGGATTAACGATGACTTAATGGAAGTAGGTAGATCATAATATTATATAGCCGAATTATTAAACGCAAAAAAGGGTGAATAATTCATTAAGATATTAAAGATATTAAATGAGAAATGTTAATAACAAAATTTTTGTTTAAATTAATTGACGTTGGTAAACATGCTATCAACTAATTCACCGAATTAGGTCAACTAACGAGTAATTAAGTTAAAATATAACTGACTGCATTTTTGACAACTGACAGCGAATCTTTGGAAAAAATGGGATGTTGGATGTAGTTTCGCCACACAATTTATTACTTAACGATTCCCAACTTCCATACCATTTATTACTTAACGACAATTAGCTAAATGAGCCGTGAATTAACTTTTAATCCATATTGTAAATAGTTAAATTGTGACTTAGAGGCAAATTAAGTAATTTGTATTCATTCGGCTGATAATGTATGTAAGATGTGTAATAATATTTGTCAAATGAACAAACACCGCCAAAGCAGTACCGATCTGAAAATGTACGTATACATTGCCCACCGCAGCTATTTATAAGTGTGCGTATTAAACAATAAATTATGTCTTTGTAAATATAAACCAACTGGTGGTGGAGGCGAGACGAATGTGGTAACATTAATTTCATTAGTAGGGGAAGACAATTATATAATTAAGTACATACATAGATGCCTACATCTAAGATGAACGGTGAGCTGCCCAGATACAGAAAAATAACCTTGACCATCTCACGCCATTCCGTCTAATGCCTAATTGCAGGTGGCAATGGTGCGATGGTAGTGTATTCACTAAAGTGATTGGCAGGTCGTGCGTTCGAATCCCGACCAAGGCCATGATTTTTATAAAATTGAATACACACAACAAAAACTGATCTCCCTAAAGCAATTTAGGCGCCACCTGTTGAGAAAAAAAATCCCATCGCACCAAACTTCTTTCCTATCCTTCTATTCTTTCAGTAAGTAGCACCCAAAAATAGGCAATGAATTGCTGGGAGCTACTTGCGCAACAAACTAAAATGCCTGCGCTGTGGTTTTACCATTATAAGGGTACTGTGTCACTACAGAAAAAAGAAATCCCTTTAGCACACGCAAATTATAAAAAAAAAAAAAAAAAAAAAAAAAAAATAAACATAAAGCCATACTGGCAAGAATGGGCTGCCGAACATTGCAAAATAAAAAGAAGGTTTGATTGTGGATTATTTGTCCCAGTCTCCACTTCATGTGGCAGCAGTCACATTTTTTCTTATTTTACTTTCAATAATAATTGCTTTTGTTAAAGTTAACTTCAAGCAAATTTGTAATATTTTTTTTTTTTGAATATAAGACCTTGATGTTTCGCAGCCTTAATTGAATATTTATTTTTGCATAATACACTGCGCATCGATAGAATATGCGCGATAATTTGAAAAAAAAGTTCTTTTGATGATGCTGCTTTAAAGAATTGTTATTTGCAAACTTTTGTGCAATAGTTTGTTTACCTTCCTCTCACACAGTGGCATAAAACGGAATATTTTCACTAGAAGAGGTTCAATGGTTTTTGCCTTGAAACGATCGGTGGAAAATCGAAAAGTTTAGTTTATTTTTATATTATTATTTGTCTAAGTATAGATAATAACAGGTCCGTTCGCATACAGTTATGCGTAGAAAATTGAAAACTGTCAAATCTCCATAATCAAGATAGAATCCTCTCATTTTAAAGAAAAATACGCGAGCGGTTGGCGTAAAAAGATGAAAAGTTTGTACTATTGCGAAGGAGACGTTTGGCTAAATTCCTCCAGTTGCGCACTCCAAGTTGGTTGAGGTCCCCTTCCACTTGCGCGCGACACCTAAGGCGAAGTCTTCCTCTACTGCGTTTTCCCTCCGGGCTGGAATCGAAGACTCTTCGGGCAGGAGCGTTGGTGTCTATTCCTTCTACATGTCCTAGTCATCTTAGTCGACTGATACCTACTATTTTGACCAGGTCGATGTGGCTGTACAGCTTGTAGAGTTCGCTGCTAAATCTCCTCCTCCAAAGCCTGTCAACGCAAACGGGACCGAAAATAACTCGAAGAATTTTGATCGAAACGACCAAAAAGATCTTCATCCGCTTTTGCTTTTGTCCACGCTTCTGCGACGGATGATGAGGGTTTTATATAGAGTCTTCTTAGTTTTTCTTGACAAGGCCTAACTAATCAATTGCCATCTTAGGCCAAAGAAACAGCGGTTGGCAAGTGTAATTCTTCGATTGATTTCAGCTGTGGTATCATTATCAGAATTAATAGCGGGGCCGAGGCAGACAAAGTCCCAAACTACCTCAAAATTATCTCAAGTATACATATTTTTAAAAACATTTTGCTAGCTATAAATACTAGTGGCTCTTAACGGTTGTCTTTACAGGGGTTTTTCCTGAAGCGCTTAAGTATGCTGTTGTAATACCATTCTTTAAAAAAGGATGTGCAAATCCAGGCCCTCTTCTTCCAATGTTAAGTAAACTTTTTGAAGAACTTGTAAAAGTTAGAGTAGTAAACAACTGTTTGTTGTTAAATTAATTTAGCTGTCTGAAGGGTAAAGCAACTGAAGATGGCTTGCTACAGTTCTGTGTGCAAACTGTGTTCAGCTGGCTTATTGACTTCATTGATATTACCAAAGCTTTTGACGTGGTCAATCATAATACTTTGGTGTGAAAACTGAAAAACGCTATATTCCGCGGTTTTATGCTAAATTGATTTAAGTCATGCCGTAACAATAAGTCAAAAAAATAAATAAATATTCATCATTAACGGCCCATAGAGAGCCTAAAGCCTAGCTTCTCCAACCATTAGATTGTGCGAATTGGAAGGGACCTACAATTTAAAGCCGAATACGATAGACCTTTTCACCAAGCTATCTCTTTCTGAAGTGCCGAATCCCTTTCTTAAACGTCAACAGCAAATTGAATGATAAAATTGCAGAAATTTGCACAAATCGTATGGATTAATCATTGTGATTGTTAATGAAGTGAATATTTAAGTGAAAACAGCAGCTATTGAAGAGTATAAAGTACAAAGTTATAGAGAAAAAACCTGCGAAAGTATGTTAAAGCAAGAAAAGCAATAGAAACAGTGAACATGTTGACCAAAAATTGAAAAATGTGTGCGAATCAAAAGTAGAAATTGAAAGTGTTTGCCAATAATAACCTTGTGGCTTGTGGATTCGTCAGCATTTTGCATATTTTTTTGCCACAACGCGATTGTCACGGTTTCACTTTTATTTTTTGTACAGAATCCTAATAAATTGTTAACTTTTTAATATTCTAAAATATTGTTTGGATACTCCTTCTTAGTTCTGGAAATTTGTTTTTGTTATAATTAGCTTTAATGTAAACTTATTACGAGATATTCGCAACAACAACATTTTTTGGCACAACTACGCGATTCTCACTTTTTCAGTTTTATTTTTTTTACACAATATTATAATGTTAACTTTTTAATATTCCAAAACGTGGTTTGGGTACTCCTTCTTAGTTCCGGAACTTTTTTTTTTATTAAAATTGGTTTTGTTATAAACTTTTTAGGAAATACATATTCGAGAAGAACGTATTTCCCGCCATGCAAATTTGCCGTTTCAGCTGTTTGTCTTTTTTTTTGTTTTTTTAGCGTTTATTTGACACTGACACTGTCGTGAGAAGGTCTATCAGAAAATTTGAGCAGCTTCTTATGACAGTTGATGGTTAGATTAGGTTTAGGTGGCTGTCGGCAGAAGCCGACACACTTAGACCAAATTAGGTGAATTGTGATACCACGTATGTATTATCTACCTCAACTCTGTAGATGGGACTGGCTGATGACACGCGGTTGTTCTCCAACGGTCCCCCATCTACGTACTAACCGCGCTCAACGTCGTTTAATTACGGTGATCTGACGAGAACCGATTAACTCGACGTGGCATGGTCGTTCGTTATGACAGTTGACACTCTTCGATGTTTGTCAGACGTTCGCAAGCTGTGGGGAAGTGGAAAACACTTTTAGATCTTACTTGGCCCCCGGCGGGAATTCAGCCTTAAGATTAGTAGTCTAACACACTAACCTCTGCGACATTGCGCCCACCAATAGGTCACAGAGAGTTAAGATACAGGATGTGTTTGGCGACGAAAAATTGTTGAACTTATCGTACCGCAACGCTCTGTCCAAGGTCCAGTTTTATTCCTTATGTATATTGACTCACTCCTATAGTGTATTGTATAGTTGGCGTCATTAATTGTGACTTAAGCTTATTGAGATACTGCTTTGCGGTACACGATTTGGCAATAAGTTCCAAAAAAATATATTTTTTACAGTTTGTCATCGGTACAAAGTTTAGAAGCGATGGTTTACTTTCATCCACCTGAGCGTCAACAATTCAAATTGTCCAACTGCAATTGTTCGCATACCTATTTCATCTTCTCCCATATTTTGGAGCACTCAAAAATGTACCTACTGCTAATTGTTTTCGTTGTTTTCGTTGTAGGATTTAAGTATCTTTGGCTTATAATCGAATACTATTTCAACTTTTCGAGTCACACTAAAGCTCTAAAGAAATATTTCCGTCTGTCTATTCAGCAATGCTTCTATAAAAAAATTATTATGGTAGTTTTCATTCTAAGCTTCAATATGGAATAGCTTGTTGTGGAGGTGCTTATCACAACTAAATAAAACCTCTATTAAAAATCATACACTTAGAAAATTGTGGGATAAACCTGCTAGGTATTCTAGATTTCGTTTGTTCTGTGACCAACAATTTCTACCTTTTCGCCAAATTTATTGTTTTAAAGTATTGAAGACTCTCTTCATGATGTCTGGTAGTCGTGATTTTCGTTTTAACTCTTCTACTCAGCTAATTTCCCATGCATTGTGTAATTTTTACTTTGTTTTGTCAGTTTGCTTATTGAATATACTTATTTAGTTTACTTATGATAGCTTGCTTATTTAATGGCCATGGAGTCAGTAGTTGTTAAATCAAGGGCGGTGTTGCAGTGCAGAAAACACCTAGACGAGATATCAACCGCCTATTCGGTGACCCTATGCTGGGTACCGGGCACAAGGACATCTCGGGCAAAAAGTTTTCAAAATTTTGATAAAATTCCTACAATGGATACAATGGACCAAATTGATGGTCTAAGTGAGCCGTTACAACCGTCACAAGGGCATCCATTCACCTACCTACCTACCTACATACTTTGACTTTGATTTCCAATGATTTCTTAAATAAAACGGTTTTATTTGAATAGCGGGCGTGTAGTAGTAATTTTAAAAAGTTGTCTCCCCCACTTCTTCCACCATACGCTTACGGGACGCTTAATGTCGTCAGCATAGCTTGCTTCGATATTGATCATAGGTCCCAGATCCATAGATTGAACATTTCACACTTGGGAATCACCCTTTCACTTACTTAAATGTGTGAAATAGGTTGGAGTGGATCAGAGTACGAGCAGCAGAGGTAGTCTTTTTGGACTAATACGATATCTTTTCCCCTCCAAAATTTCCACGCATACATCAAGTATGACGGTGACGCTAATGGAGCATCTTACTTTTGTATTTACTCCTTCATACATATCCATGGTCATTTGTAAGTAGGTTTCTGGAACACCTCGCTGTCAAAGCTCCATAGATCAATTGGTTGCCTATCAAAGGCCTTTTCAAAATCAACCAACACCCTATGCAAATCCTTTAAGGAATCACGATGTTTTCAAGTCATGATCCTTATACCTTGAATTATATCTGTGGTTTATTTACCTGCGACAAACCCGCATTGGTATTCAGATAGCCATATTATTTTCTATTTAATACCAGCTCAACGATCTTCATGGTGTGTGACATCAGCTTGATTAAGCGGTAAATACCACAGTCTTGCGTATCGCCTTTTCCTTTGTACAATGAAAAATACAACTTTCCCCGAACTTGTTAGGCATTGGATCGCCTCTCATCAGTTTGGAGATAAACTATTCGGCGAAAAAGGTGAAACATCTTTAAACAGCGAAGAGGGTCACTCAAATATTCTTTGAATTGAAAAAAGGCCGACACAGGCGCCTGCCAGACAACTAGCACCTACTCTACCTACCTACCTAGAAAGCTACGGAGTTGCGTGAGCGGGCTTAACCATGCGGAAAAGGGTAAACCGATAGAGCTCGAATTTTCAGGCAATCTTCGGTGTTGGCCCGAGAGTGTTTCTTTGAGGTTTGGTCAAAATTGGTTAAGCTGTTTGGATTGCAATTTTTTTTGTAACTTTAATAATTTGTATTATTCTGTTGGGAGCAGCAACGCACGCCGGGTACCCGTTAATTTTTTTTATGCTTTTTTATGATATAGAAAAAGTTTATAAACTTTTATCAAAAACGGTTAATTCTTTTTGTATATGTCTCAATATTTTAAATACGTGAAGTGAAGTTAAGAAAATGGCATACTCAGTTTTCCAGAAAGTATGAAACAACGTTACTTTTGAGAAACGTCAATATCTCAAAAAGTTTGGCACAGTAACATACAAATAATGGAAAGAGCAACACACTGGACATGCCAATATACTATCGATGTATCGACATCTTCCTAAGGTCACCGACCACCTGCCCACTGAATACAATTTCAACCTGGGCTACCAGCATCTAATCCCAGACAGAACCGAGTGGACACAACGCCATGTCCTACACCACGAATCGCTGTCAATTTTTACGGATGGGTCCAAAACGGAAGACGGCGTCGGTGCCGGAGTCTTCTCTGAAGACCTGGACATTCACCTCTCCTTTAACCTTCCAGAACACTGCAGCGTTTTTCAGGCCGAAGTCACCGCCGTCCGCTAAGCCGCCGGCGCTGACTGGCTGTCGGCTAATACGATATCGAAATCAGATATTGTAATATACATCGACAGTCAGGCGGCCATCAACTCCCTTGCATCCAGCACTACGAGACCCAAGGCAGTGACAGACTGCCGCGCATCTCTTAACGAAATAGCCGGTCAGTATAGCCTCACCCTTTGCTGGGTGCCGGGTCACTGTGACATACCATACCTCACCGGGCACTGTGCTATATGAAGAGAAGCTCAAAGGCTGGGCATTCCCCACAATGACTTCTGCAGAAGCTGCAGGGACGAGGAGGAAGAGGAGACTATCAGTCACTTCCTTTGCACGTGTCCTGCACTCGCCAACATAAGAAGGGCTACACTTGGTGAATACCTTTTCAATGATCTAAACGATCTCAACAACGCCTGCACAGCAAAGATTAGCTCCTTCATTCAGAGGAGCAAATGGTTACCTGAGTAAGAGGGTGACCACCCACCTTACACATCGGCAGCACAATGGACCTACCTCTGGTCTAAGTGCATCCTCATCGAGGGCCGGTTCCAACCAACCAACCAGCATAAAATCTACGATGACCCAGCAAACTACAGAGGAATTTCTTTTTTAAATACATCTGCTAAATTGTTTGCTAGTTTGCTATTCAATAGAATTACGAAATGGGTGGAAACTAAGAAAGTTTTAAAAGAATTCCAAGCCGGTTTTCGAAGAAACTACTCTACAATAGACCAAATATTCTCACTGGTTAACATTGCGTAGATATACAAAGAAAAGCGCAAAAACTGTACGCTTTCTTCGTGGGTTTTCGTGCAGCCTTTGACTCCATCCCGCGAGAAATGCTATTCTATAAGCTATATAAGTACAGAATTTCGTCACAAGTCATTAATGTTTTAAGAGCTATGTACTGCAATAATAAGTCTCGATTGGTGTCAAACAAGGTTGCGTGCTTAGCACATTGCTGTTTACCCTGTATATAAATGACACAACGGACGAAGTTAGGGGTGGAATAGATCTCTGTGGAATCAATATTCCGGCGCTAATGTTTGCAGATGATATCGTTTTTCTCGCCGATACAATAGATACCATGCAGTTAATGATCAACAGGCTAGATACCTACTGCAAAATGTGGAATCTGATAGTAAATCTGGAAAAATCAAAGATGATGGTCTTTAGAGATGGTGGAGGAAGGTACGCTCTAAACGAGAAATGGAGGTTTCAAGGTAACCAGATTGATATAGTTAAGCAGTATAAGTATCTTGGAGTGTTAATCACACCGAACCTTAACATGAACAAGCATTTTAAATTTAAGCTTGCAGAAGCTAAAAGGGCGATCTGTTCTGTTTGCGGAAACTGCATCAAGAACACACACATATCTCATACATCGAAAGTGAAAATATTCCGCGCTACAGCCTCTTCCATCCTACTGTATGCAATGCAAGTCTGGGGTTACTGCGCTTTCGAAGCTGTGGAAAAGTTTCTCCGCTATTTTCTGAAGAGGATTTTTTAATCTCCCGAGTAGTTCGCCCAATTACATGCTGCACTTGGAGACTGGAGTAACCAACGACCATACCACGTCGAGTTAATCGGTTCTCGTCAGACCACCGTAATTAAACGACGTTGGGCGCGGTTAGTACGTAGATGGGGGACCGTTTGAGAACAACCGCGTGTCGTTGGCCAGTCCCATCTACAGAGTTGAGGTAGATAATATACGTGGTATCACAATGGACCTAAATTGGTCTAAGTGTGTCGGCTTCTGCCGACAGCCACAAAGCGCTGCCAACTGAGGCATAATTATGCCTTTTGGGCATAATTTTGAAGCCTTGGGCACCTGGGCAACTTAATCTGAAAATATGCTGAAATGGGCACAATTTTACAGCAATTTTTTTACGTTTATTTCATGTCAAACATTCGTATTTCAAAAATAAAAACATAATTCAGACATGCAAAAAGGAATAATTCCAAAATCTTTCCACAGTTAGACAATTTTTTAACTGGCATGTTGTGTCTCCCACTTTGATCATCTTCGGTAGAGCGAATTTTTTCAGCAATAAATCAAAACAAGACAAAAGTAAGAAATTCGTTAAATGTTGAAACCTTAAGCGGTATATAACACGCGCAAAGGCTTTTTAAAAATGAAGACTGCCACGAAAGTGTTACATGAAAGCCATTTCAATTTTTTCCAAACAATGTATGACTTTAAAAACTATGATGCAGATCAAGATTCTATATAATTTTAACTTCTGTCGCTTAGGTTTTTTAAATGAATTTTTTTCTGTGATTTTGTTTATTTTGTTTTATGTTATAACTAGCTGCACCTGCCCGGCTTTGCCCGTGCCCGAGAATTCTATTGGCCAATATGTTCGAGTAGACTTCCTTATGATTGTCTATAGCGGGTATCCGGCGTATGTTGCTGCGCCTAAAAAAAGAAGACCGATTTTGATCAAAGTTCACAGAAACACTCTCAGGCCAATACCGAAGATTGCCTGATTTGAGCTCAACCGGTGAAAGGAACTGCACGTTTTTCTCCAAAAAAATGCAAAAAATTTCAATAAGAGTTATTTGAGTAAAATATTGAACACACGATATCTCAAGAATGAAAGTGCGCAAAAATTCCACAATAAGCTTGAAACGTTCGTGTGGTCTCCCTCTTTCATATGCTTGTTCGGATAACAAAATAAGTGATGTTTGTACGGTCTCTGTATCTGCGTCGTAATTTACACGCATACGCACATATGCATGTGTACTCACTCAAATGCCCATATCTCACACACCGATGCAGATATAGCCAAACATAACAACCTTCGTGCAGACGTCGCCTTTCATGGAAAAAAATTTCATTGGAATCGGTTAACGCGTTTGGCCAAACACCGGCAACAAACACAAATATGGATTGATTTTTATATATAGAAAATATTACACAAAAAAACTTTTTATTATTTCACTTAAATTTGTTTTTTTTTTCAAAGCACATGATACCTACTAATGAAACACACAGTGTATAAATACATTGTCAATTTTTTTTCTTTTTTAAGAAACACATAATTTTCACACCGATGCAGATACAGACATCGCACATATATAACATCCTTCGTATAGACGTCACCTTTCTTTAAAAAAAAATTCATTGGAATCGGTTAACGCGTTTGGCCAAACACCGGCAACAAACGCAAATATGGATTGATTTTTATATACATATATATATAAATAGATATAGATATATTCTTATATCAATTTTAATTCACAAAAACTCACAAAATCGCAATGAAGAAATCCGAATCCGACAGCGCCACCAAACATGAAACAAAATTGGCTTCTCCATTTAT
Organism: Portevinia maculata; assembly: GCA_949715645.1. Taxonomy (NCBI): domain Eukaryota; kingdom Metazoa; phylum Arthropoda; class Insecta; order Diptera; family Syrphidae; genus Portevinia; species Portevinia maculata. The sequence goes on along the minus strand of OX454525.1, from coordinate 394,374,766 downwards.
CGATAAAAGATGGCGTTACGTTGCGTGTCTATCTGACAGTTCAATTGTGATACGACATGTTACATTCAAATGTGATTTTTTATTTGGTTGTTGCCAAAAAATTTAAAAAAAATCGAAAAAAACCTGTCGTAACACGCTGGGTGGTCAAAATAAGCCATTTTGAAATTTAGATTTTTTTCTTCTAAAACCCGTGCTGAGAAAATACCTTTCCAACAAAGTATAAATCATCAAAATCGGTTCGGGCAATCTCGAGTTATGCGGTTACATCGCTTCGGACACTTTCTTTTATATACAGTGACCGAAATAAGTATAAAGACACACTCAACTTCAATGCTCGGTTGGATTTAAGTACAAAAATAATAGAAATTATAAGTTTATTTTATCGTAGATAGTAAGTTTATTTTATTCAGTAAATAATGAAACGAAAAAAGAAAATATTTATCACCACAAAGGCTAGTTTTTGAGGTTCACCTTTAGGGAATTCCAAAAACGTTTAATTTTCCTGCGAAATAAGTATAAAGACAGTCAATATTTAAAAGCATTTAAACACCGAATTTTTTGGTTGTACCTATCAACCTGAAAGTTAGTACTTTGTACAACCTCCTTGATTTTCAATAACTTGGAAAATTCTATTAGGCATAGAATTTATCAAGTTTTGTAGGACTTCTTCGGTGATCTCAGACCATGTCTGTGTTATTCCTCTTTTAAGCTCTTCCAGATTTCTGTACTGCTTCCCATTTGAATAAAGGTTTCTTGCCATAATACCCCACAAATTTTCGATTGGGTTAAGGTCAGGACTACACGAAGGCCATGGTAAACACTGAATTTGACTCCTTTCAAACCATTCGCGGACCGTACTGGCATTATGAATAGGAGCATTGTCCTGTTGAAAAATAAAATTTTCACCCGCTGGAATGTCTCCAAATGCATCCAAAGCATATTCCAACATCTCCCTGTATTTTTCACCATTCATTCTAGGTTGAACGAACATCAAGGGGATTTTACCATGAAAACCAAAGGCACCCCAAACCATCAAACTTCCGCCTCCAGAGTGCCGACTCATTTTTATTGCTTTTTCGTCCCTCAAATCACGCCAATAAAAGCTAAAACCGTCCGGACCATCCAAATTAAATTTCTTTTCATCACTAAAAATAACGGATTCCCACTCCCTGGTCCAAGCCATGTGACTTCTTGCAAATCTTAACCTTGCTTCTTTATGATGCTGTTGCAGGTTGGGTTTTTTCGTCATTTTCGTTTGAGAATTACTGTCTTTATACTTATTTCGGCCACTGTATATAGATTTATTTGCTACGATTTTATGTTATTTTCACTTAAAATTACATGAAAGACTATGAATAATTTTGTTATCTGTGATTTGATGTTGTTTATGTCCAGAGGTTTTCTATTTATTTAAATACTAATAAATAGTCTTTCATTAGCGACTTGACAACTTCAAACTTTCAGTGTGAACGCACCCTTAAACCGATTACCGAATTGTCAATCTCAAAATATTAAATAAAATTAAGATTTTCATCATAGTAAAGTACAGAAAGGAACCACGTTTACAAATAATTAAAACTTAATATCGGATTTCCGAGTCGATGGCCGCAACTTCAAGAGCGATAACGCCAATTTTCGGATGTAATTCTTGTCCCAGTAGACAAGCAATAATTCATAGTCTACTGAACAAATTTGAGTCAGGATATTCGCTGCTTGATGTTGCCGTGCCAGGGAGACTACATTTTGCCCGAGGTGTGGAGAATATTGCTGCCAAATTGTCCGTCGCAAACCAGCCAAATCAGTCAATTTCACGGCGTTCTCACGAATTGGGCCTCTCCCAAACCACATTATGGCGGATTTTGCGTAAGGATCTTGGCCTATACTCTTACAAGATCAAGCTGCCTCAATAACTAAAGCCACTTGATCATATTATGAAGCGAAGTACGTTTCATCGCAATATCATCTTCAGCGATGAAGTGCATTTTGGTTAAACGTCAATAAGCAAAATATGCGTTACATTACAGGTGAGAATCCTCATGTGCTTCATGAAACAGCAATTCATAGGCAAAAAGTCACTGTTTGGTTCGGTTTTCATGCCGGTGGCGTCATTGGAGCGTTTTTTGTTCGTCGATGAAAATTACCGCCACGTGTATTCGCTACAGAGACATTGGAACGTTATTTCTTTGAGCAATTGGATGAATTGGACATCAGTGATATGTGGTTCCAACAAGACGGTGCCACAAGCCACACAGCGGGTGCAACAATCGAGTTATTGAAATGAATCCGTCTATTGGCTGCAGAGATCGTGTGATTTAAAGCCTCTAGACTTTTTTTTATGGGGCTACAATAAATCAATGGTCTATGCGCCGGCCGTATCGGTCCAAAACTGCGGCTGAGTCATCGAAAATTGGGTTCAAGGTATCGACCGCTGCAGATGTTCCCGTGGTAGACATATGAACTAAGTCGAGTTCCAGGCATAAATGTTTTGAGAGTAATTCAAGCCAATAAATTGTTTCTTGAGATATCTCAAGTAGTTTGCATTTTATTTAAAAAAGAAGTTGTCAAGTCCTTAATGAAAGACCTTTAAAATGCCAAAAATGTATGCCTCTTTCATTTTCATTATTATTTTGATTTTTTTTTTTTAAAATGGGCATAATTTAATTGAAAATGGCATAATTTAATGAAAAATTGGGCATAATTTTCATGACATTAGTTGGCAGCACTGAGCCACATAAACATAACATAACATGGAGACTGGAGTGGCACCTTTGTTCCTGAATACTTTTAAAATGCACTTGGATTATGTTCTTAAAGTTAATGCGATGAGCGAGGAAAGAATTCCGAGGTTGGTACTCGCTTAAATGATAAGGTACAAGGTAAATTGTGTAAGGGAGTGGGAAATACTGGGAGCGGAATGCGGTTACAACTTTATTTTCACACCAAGCGAGGATTCACTAAAACAAAATTGTTACATGCTGTTTCAAAAAACCAGTCACAGAATTTATGACAAATTTGTAAATGAAGCCCAGTCATCTCAATACAGAGCTTACTACAGCAAGATGGTTCATAATCTACAGGAAAGGACGTATTTTTTGAACAGCTACACGGTGGATAAAATGAGTACCATCTTTAAAATAAGAGGCGAAATTTTAAAACTTAATTTTATACCGCACCGCCCTGAGCTTCCAATTTACTGCGACCTGTGCAATCTCAGGGAATGGGAGGATGTGTTGCACTTCATTGCGAAATGCCCCATTCTTAAAGATTTCCGCAGTAACTTTTTCGGTACTCAATCACTTGGGATGGAGGATGCAATCGATATTTTGTATGGTGGCAGAGGTTGGGACCTACTCTATAACTACGCAGTGAACGCATTGCGCTACAGGAATTGCATAATCGAGGGAAATTTTTAAATGTTTGCGCACACTATACTTTTTTCTTTTCATAAATTATTATATGTACGTACATAATGTATTAAACATAGGTAGCACCAAATTATTTTTAATTCATTTTTAATGCCAATCTGGTAGACGGCTCTAAGCCAAACTATATAGACTAAGCATTCACAATTGTTAACAATTTCTTTTTTTATGAAATAAATAGTCAAATAACTAACTAACTACAATTAATAAATAACTCTGAATAATGCAATTTGAGAAATGCTTATAATAAAAGCGAGGAAGTTTACTTCAATCCAGTTGTGCACTTGACTTCCTGAAAGATTGTAGAATTGCCTTAAGTTTTAGTAGATCAAAATCGGGTTGGATGCAAAATTGTATCGACATCGAACAGTGATATATTTTATTCTCACCACTCTGTTTACTGTCGTATGTTTAGTTTTCCTTTTAAAGGTATAGCAGTTGTCGTTATCAGCTTTTGAATTATCATATTTCCACATAAAAAAAAGGTCAGAGCTTTATTTATCACCTGATTCCCAAATAGTAATGGTCACCGCCACGTTTTATGAATAACAAATATTTAACTGATGACAAAGTGAATCATTAAAAATTGTACACGCGAATGTCATTTATAAGATAAAATACACTTCCATGTAAAATACATTATATACGGGAACGCTATTAATGAAAAAATACACACATACATCCATACACTTCTATGTAAAATAAATTGTACAATCTGTTCTGCAAGTTTGTACATGAAAATAGAAATAAATACATGCACAATATGAGTATAATTGAATGTTTTTTACTTCACTGCTCTGCTCATAGCTGCTTGCAATCCATAGTTTAAAATTACACACATCTATTATAAAGATTGTTTAATAACTGCAGTGCAAAATGTCAAATAAATTTACGATATGTTAAGTTGTAACATGTTATTGAATAAGTATTTTACCATAGATGCGTTTTGTTTTCAGCGTCCCGCACATTGAAGGAAATGGAATTGCAATTTGTAGCCATTTGTACTGGTAAATAGTCTCAATCTCTAACTAATCTTAAACTGAAAATATACATAAGTACAATTATCATGAACATACCAAGATACTATGTTACGTGGAGTACTACGTTATTACGCAACGAACATTAGACCGCAAGAATGGTTGAGGTATCATATTTCAGATACAAAAATTGACTTAATTTTATTTTATTAACCTTCCAACCACACACTGGGGTATGAGATACCCCACATAGATTTCAAAACTGTGCAGGTCCCGTTAAAATTTTTTCCTAAGCATGCCATACCTATGTATATTCAATTTTAAACTCTCTGCAGTAGCAGGCGATGGTGTTCAGTTCTTAGGTTTTTTTAAAATGTTTAGTCGTGCTTCGAAGTTTTAGCTTGGGTATCATATACCCCAGTGTGCACTGCGTGTTAGTTTTTTTTGGAATTTGTGAATACATTATTTTAGTGAAATGTTTTCTCTTTTAGTTATTTTGGACTAAACATTAATAAAAACATAGGGACGGGCTACAGTCCGCTTGGGCGAACTGTTGGATACCCTATTCTTATTCCTATCCCTCATAAGTGGGCGTGACAAAAGTCTAAGTATGGTTGAATTGTTAAGAACGCTCTACATATTTTGTTATATAACATTTAAAGGATTTTATCAAAAAAAACCCTCCCTAGCTCAAACTTGGGTGTTTCAATAACATTGTTTTATTTAATTGTGGGCGTGTCACTAGGCGGATTTAAAAAAAATTAACACATGAGCATAAAGGGCCCCTAGAGAGTATATATTATAAATTTCAGCTCCCTAGCTCAAACTTTGAATTTTCAAAAAAAAAAAAAAAATTAATTGTGGGCGTGTCAGTGGGCGGATTTTGAAAGTATTTACACATGAGCATAAAGGGCCCCTAGAGAGTATATATTATAAATTTCAGTTCCCTAGCTCTAACTTTGGATTTTCAAAAAAATTGTTTTATTTATTTGTGGGCGTGTCAGTGGGCGGATTTTGAAAATTTTTTATACCAAGCAATTTTAGGAGTCATAGATAATATATAAACAATTTCAGCTTTCTAGCTCAATTCGATTTTTTTCAAAATTTGGTTTTTTTGAGTTTGTGGGCGTGTCTGTGTGCGGATTTCAAAAATTCGTAAACTTGATTATTTCGGGACCCTAGAGAGTATATGGTTAAAATTTCAGCTCTCTAGGTCCAGTTTAAAGGCCTAATTTTTGCCGACGGACGGACGGACATGGCTAGATCGACATTACTATCGATGCTGATCATAAATATAGTAACTTTTAGGGGTCTACGGGCAATATTAAGGTATGTTACAAACTATGCGTCAAAATTAATATACCCTTAGAATAGAGTATAACAAGTGTTAGACCGTTCAGCCATAAAGGAAGTTACTGTAGATGACAATATTAATTATAGTTTTACAGCAGAAAGGCTTTTCCTTGATGCTGAAGGGATGAAGCCAAAAATGAACCTGCTTCGAATCTTGAAAATTAACATTAAAAACTGTGTAGGGTTAGGTTAGGTTTATGTGGCTGTCGGCAGAAGCCGGCACACTTAGACCAATTTAGGTCCATTGTGATACCACGTATGTATTATCTACCTCAACTCTGTAGATGGGGCTGGTAAACGACACGCGGTTGTTCTCAAACGGTCCCCCATCTACCTACTAACCGCGCCCAACGTCGTTTAATTAAGGTGATCTGTAGATCTGACGAGAACCGATTAACTCGACGTGGTATGGTCGTTGGTGTATAACTTCTGTAATAGAAACAAAAAACTGAAAACGTGACATGCCGACTTCCCATGTGCGAGGATCATCACTCATCACTCACTGCAATGCATAGAATGCAATGGAAACAATTTGAATTTTTGTGTTTAAAAAAGCAAACATTTATGCCACTATTACAAAAATACATTGGAGTATACATTAAAGAAAGAGTATTAGAAAGCGTAATGCGACAGTTTTTAAAACTATTGTTTTAAACTTTCTTATGAATTTGACTGATTTTAGTTGACAACTATATACTTATTAACTTTTTTTTGTAACCTAATTTGGAATTTTTTTAAGTACTATTTTTATATTTTATGTTATTCATCGTATTGAATTTTGTTTAGATGAAATAAAAATATGAATAAAAAAAAAAACACACATACACATATACAGTCGAACTTCCATAACTCGAACCATCACTTGCCACAAAAAAAAATAGAATTATCTAGACTTCGAGTTACTAAGTAAAATACAAAATTGATATAAATACATAACGTATTTATTTGCGAACATATATAACACAAAAAACGTACAGGTATTTAATTATTGTTTGAAATAGTCTGTTATATAACTTAGATTTTAATTCTTTTATTTAATTAAAAAAACTTTTATTTTCTCGATGTTACTGATTAGTCTTTAAATATAAACGCAAACAGCTTAACGAATTTGCAACCAATTCGTCTGAAGGTGGTTAATTCAAATCATAATTCAAATCTTTCTCCTTTACATCACTGTCGCTGTCATCGTTATTGTCGAGCTGTGCAGATTCCGATAGCAAAAAAATTGAATATCGTACTGTGACTTCAATTTCTACACAAGAATTAAAACAATTGCCTTTGAGTTTAATTCAAAATTACTTTATTTGACTGACGTTTACTTTCTGGTTAATCGCTCTGACCTGGAATGCCAGATGTGCTCATCGTTGGTCATGAAGACACCTTCCTGGTCCAGCTGACCTTGGCTGCTGGTCGCCTGTAGTTCATTCACCCTTGCGGGTCTTCTTGGCAGTTACCCATGGAAACGAAATCCACCGCTCCGCTTCGTCAGCTGGGCTGAGTGTGTCATCGCCACCATTACATGCACATATTTGCATCTCTTGGTCGTGTAGTGAGTGTAGCTCAGTGGGAGGAGCCACCGCTTTTTGCTACGAGCGTTCTATCAGCAGTGTGAATTTTGTGCAGAAATGTCTGGAGCTCTCCTGAGCGCCCAATTACGCCTGCTATTTCCTGCTCTCCTAATTTGGATCGTGTGTAAGGTCAGCAATGCGTTTTGCTGTCGGCTTTTTGATGCTTTTTTCGATCGACGAAAATGCTGACGGAAAAGATTGTTGTGGGGGTCTCGATGCTTCCAAAAGATGCGCTTCAAACGTTTGTTGCGTTGCAACACTGAATATATCGACAACATCTTCATCTGTGGGAAACTCCGAAGTAACAATATCATCATCTAATACACACTACACTGTTCATACGTATCTTCACTCTGTGTATTACGTATTTTGTCTTCCTCTTGGTGTTTTTTATGCGGCTACTATTTTTTTTAAATAAAAACTAAGCTTTAAGTTCGTTTCGATCAATATACCGGCCTAGTAATGTGTGTTCTAACCCCAAGTAATAAGAAATTTGACAATTGTTATTCACATAGGAACAACAGTGCCAACGAAAGCGATGCATTATAAAACGAACTTGAAAAACTTCGAGTTATCAAGACATTCGAGTTATAGAAGTTCGAGTTATCAAAGAAAAATTATATGTAAATTTCAGTCTTGGCGCTATTGCCAACTAATTTCATTCGAGTTATTAAATATTCGAGTTATCGAAGTTCGACTTATCAAAGTTCGACTGCATATATATATATAAAATGACGTTTTTTTTAATACTTTTGGGGTGGGGTATGTGATACCCCAGTGTGAGGAGTGCGTTAGAAAAAATATGTGCGAGGACGCAAGGTTAAATACGTACTGATGTCAAACTGATCAAAATTCGAAGTGTTTGGACCGAATAATATCTTCGAATTCGGTCAAAGGCTTTTTGAATATACAATTCTTTTTGACCGAATGCGCAGTTTATTACCAAATATCTTAGGTACAGATACAGATAACGCCAATGTGGTGACGTGAGTAAAAAATGGAGTTTTAAACAAACAAAAAAAGATGAACAAACAAATAATTTTAATACCTTGTGTGCCACTCCATTCAGTTGACTAGTTCTGCTGCGGAAAATGCGTGTATGTCGAAAGACATCGAATTTGTCATAAGCGAGACATAGAATACAATTGGTTTGCCCGATAATCTAGTCGTCAGCACAGCTATCAAATTCTGTATGAATTGTTTTATGATGGACATGATCCCTTAAAAATTATATAATTGACTTTCCATAGAATCAGCAGTGACAAGGATCCACCTACAGTTGTATTTAGAGTTGCGGACACATTTCGAGAATATCTGATCTTAAACCTCTCAAATATGTGTAAAGACCAAATAAATTATTTACATTTGTGTTTTTTAAGACCGGTTTTGCAGGAAGTGCAACGGGTTAATAAACTTTTTGAAAGCGAGAAAATCGATTTTTTTTTTTTAAAAAAAAAAAAAAAGCAAATCCAAATCCCAGAGCACTCGGTAGCGGTCCATTGTACTACCAGGCAGAAATCCTTCTTTTGGTGTAGAGGCATGTGAATGGGTGGCGTATGTTGTTGTTCCCCGTGGGAATTGAACCTGCACCGCACTGGTCACAAGCCAACACACTAACCTCTACACCGTCGCCACCCTGAGAAAATCGACTTAGTTAAGGTTTTAAGGGATCTTGAACTGCTAATTTTGATGATTGTATACAGAAATATCCGAATTGACAACGAAGACAGACAAATAACGACAACAGACATAGACCTTAAAAATGCAAGACTACAGGTATGTTCGCCCCTAGGAGTAGATTGTGAGGAGAATATTTTAGAAGTCCAATCTAAAAACATTGTTACTGAACAACAAATTGGTGTACTACGTTCCAATTGCAAGAACTTCCTCATCAAGTTCATTGTGGAGTTGCAGGCTCGAATGACAAAAAATTTGAATATACTTAAACAAATTAGCCATTTGTCCATTGAATAGTGTATTCGTTTGCAGAAAAAATCACTGACTCCAATTTTAGACGAGCTTTATTAAAAATAAAATGTGTAGCCAGTGGAGAAACGTATCAATGAAGAAATGACTAAAACCGAATGCACGGAGTCGTTTTGGTGCGAGGTGTTAAATAATTATAAGGATGCTAGTATTGAAAATCCTTTCCACGAAATTGGACAGTTTGCAATTTCAATTTTAGTGTTGCCGGTTTCCAATGCATACGTGGAAAGGATTTTCAGCCATTTAAATTTAATTAAAACTAAGCAGAGGAATAGAATTAAAATAAAATTGATTAACAGCATTCTTTTAAAACGCAACAATCTTCGTGGGGCCATGTGCTGCCACAATTTTTCCATTCTTGCTTCAGTAACGAATGAGATTAGTTCAAAGCCAATTTACGAAGACAACCACAATGAGACTGACGGAGATGGCAACTTTGACACTGACGATTTCGGCATATATTATTTTATTTTATATTTATATTCAATGTGAATTTTGTTATGTCCCTTTACTTATTTACTTACTGTGATTTTGTTGTGTTGGGCTATTTATTTTTCATATTTTAGTTCTACCATCCATCTTTACCATTAAAACCTTATATTTCTTATAATGAATGTGATTTAGCTTCCTTTTAAACAAATATTTTCAAATAAAATGTTACTTAGTTAAATTTCTTTCTATTAGTCTTTTTTTGCTAATACATATAATAACAACATATAATACATTAGGTCCGTTCGCGTACTTTATGTGTAGAAAAATGAATAGTGTCAAATCTCTAAAATCGAGAGAGAATTCTCTCATTTCTAAGAAAAGTACGCGAACGCTTTTGTGTAAAAACTTCTTAGTTTGGCTTGAAAAGAAGCAACAGCTGTTCTTTTTTCCTGTCAAACTCATAGGATTTCATCATTTGACAGTTTTCATTTTCTTACCAGCTGAAATTCTGTGTGAAGAAAAATTAACGAAAGTACATTTTTCTTTCGTTCATCTTTTTTACAAATTTCTCAGTACGCGAACGCGTTTGTGTAGTTTTGCACGAAAGTTTATATAAATTTACGTTTTCATATTAGTTCGCGAACGGACCAATTTATAAGAGGATAATGGTATGCTTATACAGGGTCTTTCATTAAGGACTTGAAAATTTCTTTTTTAATAAAATGCAAACTACTTGAGATATCTGAAAAAAAAAATTGTATTGGCTTGAATTACTATCAAATCATTTATGAATGGAATTCGACTTCGTTCATATGTCCACCACTTGAACGTATACAGCGGTCGATACGTTAAACCCAATTTTCGATGACTCGGCTGTACACTCACTCTTGGGTCGTGAATTGACTTGTACCTAAGTATATATACAAAGATATAGCCAATCTCTCATCTGCACCAAATCCCACAGTGATACCAAGCAGGGGGGATGCACTGTTCATTGGATCTACTTATAACCCGGATTGACGATTTTAATAGGGGATTTTAGACCTTTGGAGATTTCGCTACTTGAGGTTCTAGTTTATGGATTTTAGGTTTTGGGATTTTCTATTGGGGATTATGTCTTTGGTCAAATGTCACCATCCGGAATATGAATTCCTATACTACATACAACTGGGTTTGCACTTAAAGAATCAATTGAAAATGGACGCACCTCTGTCGTTGATGTCAGTGCTGCCCCATTTAGTATGATTAGCGTTCGTATCAAATCAAATCACCTAGTAGATGTCCCACGTGATCATGCGGTTTTATCTCAATCGCTGAAATTAGTGAGCAAATAGGGTGCAGTTATCTGACACAAATAGTGAGTAGTAGGTATCCTGAAGTCTTTAGACTGCGAATCAAGTTGATGACAACCCAAGGATCTTGGACCAAGAAGAAATATGAGGGCGACTGAAATCGTTCTGGAGTGTTGAAAGTTAATCCGGGATAACTGCAGAGTTTTTGCATCGGTAAAGTCCCTTCTGCTTCTCTAGTTTAGCGACTTTTCAGTTAAGAGACATAATTGATCGGGTGCTGAGCTGTGTCTTTTGTAATATTTCATCCGTGGAGTTTGATTTGGGTAGGATCGAGGTGCGCATTCCCGATATGCTTTGGATATCCTAACTTGCGACAACCTCGCTTTGCACAAGGCCAAACTTTGCCTCGTTTGTGTACACCAAGCTTATTATATGATACTTAATCGTCACAACCGAAAAGCTTAACATGACCTTGATGCTAACCGCCATCGCAAGTTATTGAAGGTGTACCAGGATCGTCATTCATTAGATTTATTAAGCGCCCGCAAGCTATTATATTGATAACCTGCCACCGTTCTGAGGAATGGTGCAATCGATGTCACTAGATTTTGTTTTTAGGACCTCACTAAAAGACCTTTAAGATGTGACGTTGGAAGGGTTTAAGGAGGTACTGATCATTTGCACCTTGAGCCATTTAGCAACTGAACATCTCCAATCTTCTCTGGACTTCTTTTAAGTGTTGCTTTTTTTTTGTTTACTTGATCTCCGGAATATCTTCACAGAGCATAAGGGAACGGATGGAATTACAGTGGTAACCTTGAGATGCTTCTGTTAAGTCTTTCCTACTGCGGGAGGGGGTATTGGTTTTTTTCGATCTTGATGGCAGGAAGTACCTTGTTCAGCTACATTTGACTCACTGCGGTTGCTGGCACTGGATGAACCATTAGTATCCAAAGTCTCACCACGGCTCAGCGTTCCTGGAGCTGTCAACCGGTAGACAGCTTAATCGCGGTGCTTCTGTCCTTATTGTCCGGCCACACGTTCTTTTAATAGCGTGTGATTCTTACGCGCTAAAAAACACGTCCATCCAGAGCAATCGTACCTACACCAATTTTGTAAGTTATTCCACATCTAGTAGTTTTGATTTCAGGTTTTTTAAGTGTTTGGAAGACAATTTGCCAGCGGAGGATCTTCTCATTCCTCCTATATACATATTTCAATTATGATTAGGTATTAATCGCCATTCTTCGATAATCTGAAGTAAGCTGACCCAAGTACACGCAACATTTTTCCGCTAACAAACACCAAATGGTTTAAACTGTAAGGAGAAGTTCCTAAAAATAATTACCGTTCGTAGTTGATTAAACTGTTGGTCCTTTCCATTCGTGTCAAAAATATAAGCGAAGCTAAGTCTGAGGCACTATAAGGGCCATTAATGGGTAATATTTTTTATTTTTTATTTGACATTATTGGTAAAAGCGGTATGGGCCTGTATGAGCTTTGAAACCTTTATGAATTCAGATACCTTTCATTGACGTGTACCGGACAAAAACCTGAGCGATATCATTTATGAAACCAACGGGGAAATATAAAGAAATAGAAAAAAATATGATAGACTTTTGAGTGCGAAATCACTGCAATTCCAGCGCCCTACTTCACGTGCAGAAACTGCAATCCATGTATTCACAAGTTGTTGCTGTTTTATTCAACCGTTCAATGGAAATTTGACGGAACTTCTCAGATGACGTGCACATAAGTTTATCAGCATTTCATGACATTGCAAAAAATTCTAACCTCTGCTTGTCAACGTGTTATCCATTTTGGCGACCCTTTAATACGAGTAGTAGCTTAATTCAATTATCAAACTAATTCGTTGGTCTGGGTCCATAGTTAAGTTAATTGACGGAAAAGTTTGATTGAATAAAAAATCAACAAATACTGTTACACATCTCTCTAAGATCGTTGCTACATAAATTGCACTATATGGTTTCATTAGTCCGGACCTCTAAATTAATTTTACTCTGCTTAACATTATCATTCCTTGGGTATCAAACGGTAAATCTAATGACTCAAGTCGGCATTAGTAATCGTGTTACAGTTTAACAATGTGTATATGTAATTAAATTTAATTTTATATATTGTTTTCTTATTGTTGGTTTCATTTAATTGCTTGCACGAGCAATTTATTCACAAACCAATTAACCTTTCCACTCACAGAACAAAGTTGGGCCGAATGAAATCACCATATTTTGTCTACTGTTTTTCAAATGAAATTAAATCTTTCTTATAGTCGTTTTCAAGATGATTTTTTTTTTTTTGTAGTAATATTAGGGTACCTACAAAAGTGAAATGAATAGTTAAAAACAACTTGCAGTTGCTGCCTCATTGTCTGATAAGATAAATTCTCCCCTTACCAAAAACTTGAGACTTAAGTCGAATTATCTTTCTGATGAAATTCATGAAATGACTGGGTCGAGTTACCCCTTATGTCTAGGAAGGCAGCCAACGTAGTTGGTAACTTCATTTAGCGCAGTGTCCTCTGATCTGCCTTTGGCATATGCGTGCTGTGGACTACATTGAGACCCAGTTTCCTCAAATGTGTTCCTTAGGTAAAGATCCAAATGTCTTTCCAGATATGAGAAAGATGAATTTGGTTGCCTAGAGCTTCGACGCGCAGCGGATGGATTTCCCTGCTTTGCGGATGAAACTCACTCTCATTTCTTTCTTGCTATCTGGAACGAGTTCCAGCTCCAGGCAGCTTTTGAATATTGCTTGGAGCCATGGTATGGCCGTACCGCTTGTCTTTTGTAGCATGACTGGAAGACGTCCGAGCTCGCAGACTTGTACGGTTGGAAGGATTTCAGTGCCCATGCTATTTTGTCTCTGTTAGTGTAATCTCTAACGAAATGCTCCTCAACCGGATGTGAGGGGATGTAGCCGATGAGACTCACTGGATCACTGTCTAACCCGGGAAATGGGTTCCTAGGAGCAACTTTAATTTTTTTTATCACTAGCGTACGCTAAAGGGATTTTTTATTTTTCTGTAATTGATACAGTACCCTTATAATGCTGCCACAGCGCAGGCAGCAAATGATTCATTGCCTGTTTGTGCGTGCTGCTTACTATTTGAAAGAATAATAGGATAGAAAAGAAGTTTTTGGTGCGATAGGTTTTTTTCTCCACAGGTGTCGCCTTAACTACTTAAGGGAGATTTGAATTGTTGTGTGTATTCAATTTTACAAAGCATGGATCTGGCCGGAATTCGATCACACGACCTGCCAATCACTCCGTGAATACACTACCATCGCACCATTGCCAACTACAAGGTTTCCTGGTTGCTTTCTGTGTTCAGCTGCCGTCTTCCCTACAAAAGTGATCCATGGGTGAAGGGTTCTTTGCTACAATTTTTCGGAGTCCAGTTTTTAATACGCAGCAGAAGTTTTCGACGCATTTTCATTTTGTTATTTCAGACGCTAACTTCCCTTAAGGCTCTATATATTTAGTACTGATGCATTACCTCCTTAGTTTAGCCAATCAGTTAGAGAGGGTCCAAAAAAGAATTACAAGGTTAGCGCTTTGAAAGATATGTATATTGGAAAACTTATACAGCTTGATGTGCTCTTTAAGACTTAAAACAGCTGGGTATTATTCTGTACTTTTTGTACGCGATATTTCCGACTGGTCACATTTGTTGGCAATGTTTGCTTTTATTGCTAAACATTTCCGCACCCTACCATTATATTAGTCGAAAGGAGCAGGACTTCATTTATATCACTAAACGTAGAACATTTTAGGGCCTAAGTGAGCCTATTAATATACTTGCATCTTTAATAATTTAGAAATTGAAATCGATTTCAGTTTGAGCAGAAATGCATATAAATGAGTTATTTGAAATTGTTTGTTCGTACTGTTGCTGCACAGCAATGACGATACTGGGCGATACAAAGAAAATGTGATTTTGCAGGAAGCTAATGGCCCGGATGAATTCGAATAAAGTTCACAATGGAGTCCACCGCTGCGAGCAGTTAGCTTTTGTGTATACAACGCAAACGGGACCAAGAAACAATGAAACAATTTAAACAAACAACACCACGGAACACCTCTATGATACACCGCTGCGAAATTAATTTCGGAACTGTCAAATGTTACCAGCATGACCGGCAAAGAAGACAGTTCTATCTCCCTTGCACAAATGGCCGCGCCGTTTTTAAGAATGTTTTCATCACCTCTGACCAACAGCCGTGAAAATCCATGCTGGCGGAATTCGGTATAAGTGAATTGCACATCAGACAAAACTGCACTCCTATACACAATCTGAAAATGTGGCCATTGCTGATGATCAAGGGACCTACTCGCACACGAGTTACACCATGACCACGGCATTCCGTTTTCGCTGCAACAATGTAAATAAGGACCTAGTCAATAGAATCCGTTGCGTCTGTCGTTTCGACGGATCCGTCGAGTTTAACGTACTTAACGGAAGGAACCGTCCCATAGAACACGTTGCCAACTTTGTCAGCCGAAAAGACATTGGTTGAATTTAATATGCCTTTTGCCAACTTCCTTAGATGCCACTGCCTTACAATTGTTCATTTCTCACCTAACTCTCAAGTCCAGTGATAGAAACTAACCAAAATATAAATCCCTACCGGCAAGGAGAAAAATCTCCATTTTTCCCTACGCTTATGTAAATAAATAAAAAAAACTAACCAAATCATTTTATTTGTATACCCTATTCTAAGGGTATATTAGTTTGTAACATACCTTGATATTGTCCGTAGACCCCTAATAGTTACTATATTTATGATCAGCATCGATAGTAATGTTGATCTAGCAATCTCCGTCCGTCCGTCCGTCCGTCTGTCGGCAAAAATTAGGCCTTTAAACTGGACCTAGAGAGCTGCCATTTTAACCATATACTCTCTAGGGGCCCGAAATAATCAAATTTAAGAATTTTTGAAATCCGCCCACATCGAATTATGAGCTAGAAAGCTGAAATATTTCCTATATGATCTTTGACTCCTAAAACTGCTCGGGAGATATAATTTCAAAAATCCACCTACTGACACGCCCACAATTTAAAAAAAAACAACTTTTTTTTGAAAAACCAAAGTTTGAGCTAGGGAGCTGAGATTTATAATATATTATACTTATTTTTAAATATTTTTTTGAATCCGCTTACTGACACGCCTACAATTAAATAAAACAATTTAATTGAAAAACCAAAGTTTGAGCTAATGAGCGTTTTTTTTTACAAAAGTTTCGTTTTTTTCGTTAAATCCTTATATGTTATATAACAAAATATTTAGAGCGTTCTTAACGAATCAACCATACTTAGACTTTTGTCACGCCCACTAATGAGGGACTATAATAGAAATAAGAATTAGGTATTTAACAGTTCGCTCAAGCGGACTGTAGCCCGTCGCTATGTTTATACCCTATTCTAGGGGTATATTAATTTTGACGCATAGTTTGTAACATACCTTAATATTGCCCGTAGACCCCTAAAAGTTACTATATTTATGATCAGCATCGATAGTAATGTCGATCTAGCCATGTCCGTCCGTCCGTCCGTCCGTCCGTCCGTCCGTCCGTCCGTCGGCAAAAATTAGGCCTTTAAACTGGACCTAGAGAGCTGAAATTTTAACCATATACTCTCTAGGGTCCCGAAATAATCAAGTTTAAGAATTTTTGAAATCCGCCCACAGACACGCCCACAAACTCAAAAAAACAAAATTTTGGAAAAAATCGAATTTTGAGCTAGAGAGCTGAAATTTTTTATATATGATCTATGGCCCATAAAACTGATTGGGACATAAAATTTTCAAAATCCGCCCACTGACACGCCCACAATTAAATAAAACAAATTTTGGGAAAAATTGAATTTTGAGCTAGAAAGCTGAAATTTTTTATATATGATCTTTGGCCCATAAAACTGCTTGGGACATAAAATTTTCAAAATCCGCGCACTGACACGCCCACAATTAAATAAAATATTTTTTTTGAAAAACTAAAATTTGAGCTAGGGAGCTGAAATTTTTAATATATACTCTCTAGGGGCCCTTTATGCTCATGTGTAAATATTTTCAAAATCCGCCTACTGACACGCCCACAATTATTTTTTTTTTTATTTTTGAAAGTCCAAAGTTTGAGCTAGGGAGCTGAAATTTATAGTATATACTCTCTAGGTGCCCTTTATGCTCATACTTAAATTTTTTTTAAATCCGCCTACTGACACGCCCACAATTAAATAAAACAATTTTATTGAAAAACCAAAGTTTGAGCTAGGGAGCGTTTTTATTTACAAAAGCTTAGTTTTTTCGATAAAATCCTTTAAATTTTTGCCACGCCCACTTATGAGATATAGGAATAAGAATAGGGTATCCAACAGTTCGCCCAAGCGGACTGTAGCCCGCCCCTATGTTTTTTTTGAATTTTAAATGTTGGAAAATAAATACAAAAAATGTGTGTGTGACTCATGTACGCGCGTCAGAGGTTATACATTTTTAGCGCCATGTTTATGTAAATACGTGTTAAAAATTGTATACCAAGTAGAGAGATGAGATACATACTTAGTTGATTAAACTTCAATTTACTAAAATTAACCTTGAACACAGAAATACTGCGCGGTTTCTAAGGAACTCATGGTAAAATAACCTAATGTCAAATTAAAGCAACATTCATTCAGCATCTGAATTAGGAAGAGTCAGGACGTATTTTGCAAGATAAGATCATCGCTGAAATTACGGAGCTTACTAAATTTTAACCATAACTGTTCAACATTGAAATTAGTCACATATTTTTTGTTCTTCTTCGATAAAATTGATCTCCATTCTGACGAAAGTTCGTTCAAGTTCAAAGACAGTTTTTGGAAAAGAAAAATCAAATCGCCGGTTGCATTCCTCACTTAGAACATTTCAACAGCAATACCCGCCATACAATGAATGCTTATCAGTTCAAGAAATCTTTCCTCAGCCGTACAGCACGAATGTGGACAACCGGTGTAAAATTTGCGGCTTACGCTCTATTTTTATTTCACATTATAACCTACAAACATTTAAAACCAACGTGCATCGGCATCTCTCCTAATTTTCTAATCCTGAACTCCCGCGCTGTGCAGCCAATACATGATAAGTTTACTAAAATATCCATTAATTGCGTGTACATTATACAAAATAAAAAAATAAAATTTTAGATTATGTCACCATCAAATTCTAATACGAGTTAATTGTTTTAGGAGCCAATTTCTTTAAATATTGTAGCATGTTTTATAGACAACCTTTGCTGAATTTTCAAAGAAATAATGCAATGCAATCAATCTAAGATGACATTAGATAAGGATTTCATGATGTGTCAAACTAGTCCTGAAAGAAGTTTTACTGAAATAAAACATAACTACGAGTAGTTATTTTTTTTAAATACATAAATTCTGCAGGGTACCTTAATTCTGGTTGATTTCAAAACTCTATCCATTTTTCCCTACGGCTTTTCACACTTTTACATCTAGTCGAATGTCTAAAACATCAACACAATCTTAAGCCATTAAACCAATCACCAAATCGGTCGAGCTGCGATATACTGAGCTATCTGTCAATGGGCCATGACAGAGTCACCCAATCAGCGGTCGTGTTGCAGTTTCGCTGTTGTATACTAAATTGTCTTATTTATTTTACAATGTTTTCCCTAATTTTCCAATGTTCTGAACAATGATTGCGGCTCTCTCAATTTTGTAATGCGTGAACCTTAAGTCTAAAATGTGTGAAGTGCAATTTTTGTATTTATGCATACGGCGACTGACAGAAAAGAAGAAAGTAGCCCTACGTCTAAGCTCCTTCCATAAGAATACGTGTATTCTGTATTTCTCTCTGTTTAATCAACAGATCCGTCAGATTGACGGATATGGGTTGGGCCCTTAAGTCAGGGCGAGTTACCTCAAAGGAAAAAAGCTGGATCTATGTACAAGATAGATCATCAGCAGCTTCAAGGGAAGCAAAAATACTAAATTAAAATCACTCGTCAACCGCCAAAAAATAGATCTATATATTAATACGGAGTTCCCTATAACGTGTTTCCCTCCTTTTTGCTATTATACGTCACATAGATATGCCAACACTATATGTACTCGTATTTGGGTAGGGGACAATACATAAAAGTGCACAATACAAAAATTATCCACATACATATAAAACACACATTATGAATTACAGCAGGTAAAATGAAGCGAATTGGATGAAATTACAACAACAACAACATTGCTGTGTCAGGCAATAATCTGCCAATCGGAACGGAAAAATTTTATATCATGAAGTTACTTGAAAATGCTTGAAGTTACTTGAAAATGCTTGAAGTTACTTTGACATGCTTGAAGTTACTTGAAAATGCTTGAAGGTATTTGAAAATGCTTGAAGTTACTTGAAGTAACTTGAAAATGCTTGAAAATACTTGAAGTTACTTGAAAATGCTTGAAGTTACTTGAAGTTACCTAAAAATGCTTGAAATTACTTTAACACATTGACTGCCACGTCATTCAAATATGAATGACACTCATGTTTCCGTCGGGGCCACGTCATTCATATGGGTATGACGGTAACATTCCACTGCATGCCATGGGGTTAACCACGAAAGTAAAAATCTCGAAAACAAAAATCTAGAATTTAAAAAACTAGAAATACAAAAATCTCGAAAAAAAAATCTCGAATGCAAAAATATTTACTACTCTTTAACATCCACGATTGGCTAAATAAAAACAATTAAAATGAAAGTAAATGAAACCATTACAAACAAAGGAAATATTAAAATCGAAATCGATGGATTTATTACCGGTGCCGTGAAATAAAGAAGATGGAAATAATGTCGATCGACTTTATTTCCATAAGAAATCGGAAATAATGTCGAAATTCATCAATTTCTATTCTTGACTTTATTTCCAATTATGATGTAGTACAAAAGAGTTATAATATCGAATAAGATTTCGGTGATCGCCTTTATTCTACTTGATATTTCGCAACTCATCCCATAAACAGTGCAATGCCTATCGGGGACATGCTGCCCCCCTGCAACCCCCCTGCTTGGGGTCACTGTTTGATTTGGAGTAGGTGCGAGGTTTCCAGTGGTGCAAATCTGAAAACAGTTACGAATCTTTATTTGATTGTGTAAATAAATAAAAAGCGAAACAAGGTCTTTGGAAATTCGGCGTTATTTCGCGTTATTTCAAGGCACCTTATTTACTTTATTTTCCATTTTTACCATTTTTTATAATGTTTTTTTTGTTGTTTATTTACCGAAAAAAATTAATTGCTGAATAAACGAAATATGTAATGCATTTTCTTTAAGTTCAAACTCTTTAAATAGGTAAGAAAAAAAAAATCTCGAATTTACTTTTTTTTCGAGATTTTTGTCGAGATATCGTCTTTCGAGATTTTTGTCCATTCGAGATTTTTGTGCATTCGAGATTTTTGCATTCTAGATTAAAAATTTGTTTTTTCGAGATTTTTGTCATTCGAGATTTCGTCATGATCCCCATGCCATGGCATTCAAAAATGAATGACACTAGGAACAAACTGAATAGAAATGTAAAAGCCTGGCCTCTGGTGATCATTGTAGTACACTTGGTTCGGGCAAATCAGCGAAAATGTGGTTTTTATTGAAGATTAAAATTGACGATGACACACCTAAGCATTTTTTTTGTTCAATTTAAGCTATTTTTCGAAAATTGGCTTGGCAGTCAATGTGTTTAGTTACTTGAAAATGCTTGAAAACTTGAAGTTCCTTTTTTTTTTTTTTTGTACTACCAGGCAGAAATCCTCCTTTTGGTGTAGAGGCATGTGATTGGGTGGCGTATGTTGTTGTTCCCGATGGGGATTGAACCTGCACCGCACGGGTCACAAGCCAACACACTAACCTCTACACCGTCGCCACCCTATTTGAAGTTACTTGATAATGCTTGAACATATTTGAAATTACTTGGACATTATTGAAGTTACTTGAAAATGCTTGAAGTTACTTGAAAATGCCGGGAAAATTTTATATCATGTGAAATCAGAGAATGCAATGTCGAAAAATTTCATTGTCCGATTAATATGTATAACAGTCGACTTTGTTTTTTGTTCAACTTATAGAATAAATTGGCCGAATTTCGACCATGGGGGGGACCCCTAGTTTAACTTAAAGCAAAAGGTTGTTACATCAGTTTAACCAACTGAAGCGTTTTTACAAATGCGGAACAACTACATAAACTTTTAGATTATCTGTAACTCCATGCACCTAATAATTTTTGTATAATATATTATTTGATATAATCTCACCTATAAAGTTATTTTAACCCATCAATGTACTTGGTAGATAAATAAATGAATAAACAAATAATTAAATAAATATTTCTGTGATTTCGCTATTGCGTGGCAAAAGTTGGACAATTCTAACATACCATCGATTTTGGTGCTGATTCTATAATTTATTGGTGAGTACTTACCTTTCCCATTTATTTCTCGTTCGTTGCGTCGCAGTTGTCGACTTCCTATTAATTAAAACTTCAAAACAATCTTTTCCACATATATACCCGGCATAAATTAGTTGGATTAGAAAAACTTCTACTATACGAACAGAAAATAATTAATTATCAATTTGACAAAACCACACTAGACATAGAAAGATACTCATTAATCAGTAATAATTAACAAAACCACCAGGTATGCCCAGCCCATGGCCATTTTCTAAATGTGTATAACATAAAATTCATATATGAAGTGTTCATCATTTCAATTGTGTTACTTTTTACCATTATTTTGATCTGATGAATTGCAAACCTCTCTTAAGTAGTATTGGCCCCAGCTGCTTTTCGTGTAGCAAAAGACTGATGGTGTAGACGAGCTAGACGTGAGAACTAATAACCTCGAGAGTACGTGAAAAAATGAAAGTATCAACAAAGCATCTACGCTATAAGAAAAGTCGCTAGCCCGCAACAATGGGAATTTAATTTCAAAGAATAGTTATAAATTATAAGTATTTTAGAGTTCCCTCAAAAAGTAAGATTTCAAAAAAAAAGTAAAACCTATGCAAGGCTTGACTTCGCTCTCAGAATAGAGAATAGCTATTTGCCTCGCCAAAGACTGCAAACAAAACCAATCGAAATATTTTGATCAGTGTATGCTTGAATCTCTCTTTTGTTCACTGCTGACCGCTACCGATCCGTCGAACTACCTCATGGTGGTAACGTAACTCCCCGAAAACATTGCCACTTCACATACATCGTACTTGTACGTTTGCTGTTGAGATAGAGAAAACTTTGAATGAATACTCGTGCTCAGCTCATATATAAGTCTACCGCACCATTTAACCGGCTTGCCATTTTCATCGTAGTTGCTCAGACGTGAACCTCAAACGATCGCGATAGCTACTCGTACACTTCCCGTATATTGTGTCGATTTATTCGTTTGAAATAAGGAAGTCTGCGGTAATAATAAATATTCTATCCTTGGTATATTGCAAAGACATAGTTTCAGAGATACACTTGTTTTTGTGAATACATATATCCGTATCTGCCCTAAAATAATTGCAGCGTGTATCTTGCGTAACAGTTATCGGATTTTTGGTAATAAGTTAGTGAAAGCAGTTTACCCTGTATTTTTTCCAAGGTGTTTTCGTGATTGCTTCAGTGTTTTTATATACCCAACGAGTACAGTACAGTTTTTTGATTGACAAATTAATTAACTACGCCTAATGCACGCAATATTTGAATTTAATTTGCTTATAATTAAATAACGTGTTTTGATTTATTGTAATTCATGTCATGCCGGTACTTAGCATTTTGTGTCTATCTATTTTCAGAAGCGCACTCAACAATGTATTTCTGGAGAGGTATCTGTTTTTTAGCTTTGGTGGCAGCTATCCAAGCCACAATGGTGAAAAAGTGTCCAAAAAGTGAGTAAAAACGAAAATTAAATCGAAAATTCCATAAAGACTTTGTGTTGCAGATTCAGCTAAACAACTTGAACCAAACGAAGTATCAATATCCGGTTGTCCAAAGAGCAAATGTACGCTGAAACGCAATACAGATGCTTCCATTGAAATAAAGATCGTTCCAACAAGAGATTTCAAGGAATTAACCTCAAATATTCAAGGAATAATTTTAGACGTGCCCCTACCATTCCCGGGGGTCGATGGGACTAGCGCTTGCCCGCATATTTTCGACGCAGAGGGCAAGGAAAAAGTCGGTTGTCCTCTGAAGGCAGGCGAAACATATATTTACAAAAATACCTTTAGAATTTTGCCAATTTATCCGACGATAAATCTGGAGATCCATTGGGGATTGGGAGACAAGCAAGGAGATGTTGCATGCTTCCAGATTCCAGCTCGGATTAAGTAAAATATTTTGCCTAGTGTGTTACTTTTTAAGATTGTAGTGTAATTTGTGATATAATGGCAGTAAATTCCTTGTTTGTTTTTTTTTACGATAGTGTTCAAGTATTTTAATTTTAGTAACTGCTAAATGGTTTTGTAACTTGTGTAATGTGTTGCTTATTATGCTCGCTGGGCGATGGTCAAGAGTAAACAGCTTCATAGTGGTAAGCAAATAGCTGCGTCCAGGTAAGTGTTAAATTTTGTTGAAGGCCGCACAATGTTAATTAATTTGCTGTTTAGTAAGCTCATTGAAATGTGAATCACGTTAAGAGCGTCAGATCGATATCGTTTCCACGTTTTTTTTTATACTTATATTGCTAATATTTCATGTTATATAATTCTAAATAGGTTTGATTCTGACCTTTACCGATCCTTGAATTAGCCGCGTAAATGTCCATAAATTGATCCCTTAGAAGCAACACTTGACAGGTTGCTTTTAATTAAGGCCAACACAACAAATTAGGTCCCAAAATGTATACACAATACCAAGAAAAACAAAAAAAGAATTGTACTCGTATATATGGTTACATTCAGGCTAGGATTCGAACTTATAAAACTGTAGTCTATTTAACGCAAACTTTATTAGTTCTCCATTAATATCGTTGTTCTTTATTCTTCCGGTAATTCACTTTGAAATCAACACTTTAAACAATCAAATCTCTTCTTCTCTTCTTCTTCCTTTAATGGCGGTGAGGCTAAGATCAGGATTACAGGGATCATAACCATCCCACTTAACTGCATCCCTACTAGTCCGCTTATGGGGCAACAAATTTTACAATATTTGAACCATTTTATATTTTTGTCGCACCTACGACTCAGACCGATTGAAATGAGCACGAAATGTTCACACCATTTCACACCAAACCATAAACGAGCATCAAAAACACTTGTTTTCCCATACATTTTTCATAAACGACTAGTTTTCGTAAACCACAAGGTGTTGATAAAACGACTTTTGAACATAGTGACATTGTGGTGCGTGCAAATTGACCCTCACAAAAAAACATATGTCACGTAGCTGTCATTGAGGCGACTGGCAACACCGCCTGAACTGATTTGCAGGGGTCCCAATTGTTTATACCCTATTCTAAGGGTATATTAATTTTGACGCATAGTTTGCAAAATACCTTAATATTGCCGGTAGACCCATAAAAGTTACTATATTTATGATCAGCATCGATAGTAATGTCGATCTAACCATGTCAGTCCGTCCGTCCGTCTGTCGGCAAAAATTAGGCCTTTAAACTGGACCTAGAGCGCTGAAATTTTAACCATATACTCTCCAGGGTCCCGAAATAATCAAGTTTAAGAATTTTTGACATCCGCCTACAGACACGCCCACAAACTCAAAAAAACAAATTTTTCGAAAAAATCGAATTTTGAGCTAGAAAGCTGAAATTTTGTATATATGATCTATGACTACTAAAAATGGTGGGGAGATAAAATTTTCAAAATCCGCCCACTGACACGCCCACAATTAAATAAAACACTTTTATTGAAAAACCAAAATTTGAGCTAGGGAGCTGCAATTTATAATATATATTCTCTAGGGGCCCTTTATGCTGATGTGTTAATTTTTTTTAAATCCGCTTACTGACACGCCCACAAATAAATAAAATAATTTTATTGAAAAACCAAAATTTGAGCTAGGGAGAGTTTTTTTTTACAAAAGCTTCGTTTTTTTTTTTGATAAAATCCTTTAAATGTTATATAACAAAATATGTAGAGCGTTCTTAACAATTCAACCATGCTTAGACTTTTGTCACGCCCACTTATGAGGAATAGGAATAAGAATAGGGTATCCAACAGTTCGCCCAAGCGGACTGTAGCCCGTCCCTATGTTTTATTTTGTGCTTGGAATGTTTCTGACTAATATTCAATGAGAATGTCTTCTACTGTTGGATCGCCAGTTGTCCAATTCATATTACTTTAATCGTATCGTATATTATGTATCATTAGTACTGGTGGTAATTATCTAATTTAGGGGCTTGGCGTTATTTCACGGCACCCCGACCAACAACTATACCACCATTCATATAAACTGTCTTGATTGTTAATTTATTGAACTTTGTGAAAAATTGTGAATAGCTATTAAATATTTTATTTACGTTTTGTATTAATGTCTCATATTGAAACTCTCAAGTTTGAAGCTGATGGCATCGATATAAGCAACTGTAGAGGTCAAGCATAATGATAATGCTGCTGTTATGGCTAGAGTTCAGCAAAGAATCAAAGAAATGAATCCCAAAGTTGAATTCGTTCTCTGCTCAAATCATTCATTGTTTCTTGGGCCTCTGGCAACCGGTGCTACATGAAGTGAACGACGCACAAAAATATTTACAAACAAAGGGACTTGACATAAGACTGTCTGCTCAGAAAGTAAAGAAATGATACTGATAGAGAAACGAAAGGAATGGGCAGAAAGCGCTGCAAGTTATGCAAAAAATATGTGTGAAGAACTTGTCATTTCCTTGGAACCTCGCAGGCGCAGAATAAAAAGGAAAATTTTTGATGACTGAACCACAGATGCTAAATTGCCTTATGAAAACGAGTTGAGACGGAAGCTGCTTTCTTTCTTAAACAGAATGATTGTAGAAATTCGTTAGCGCTTTCAGCAACTACAGAATTTGGCGGATAAGTTTGCTTATCTAACGCCGGATATATTACTAGATTCGGACGACACCAAATGTAATCTAGACCACGCATCTGCCGAAATTGACGAGCAGGACTTCAAGCTGGAACGATTTAGACAGCGAACTTTCATTACTGCCACAGTCAACGAAAATAAATTAATGCGGACTCACTTGAATTATTAAAATTTATTGTAAAATCCAAGCTTGATGATACTCAGTCCAAATTATAATAATACTTCGAATATTCATCACAATTGCCATAAGCAATGCCAGCTGTGAGAGGAGTTTTCAAAATTGAGATTGATCAAAAACTATTTAAGGTCAACAATGAGTACTTTAAGGCTTACCGATCTGGCTATCTTGTCTATTGAGCAAAATATGTGTGATGCTATAAATATTGATAGTGCAATAAAAGACTTTGCTCTTAAAAAAAGTAGACGTATAAAGTTTTAGTTAAGGACAGAAGTTTTGTTTTAACTCTAACAAGTAAATTATTTTTTAATAAAAATATAAACATCAAATTAATAAATAAAGAGGAAGTTGATTTGCATTTTATATTGAATTCGCTAATAACTTAATGTTGTTGATCCTCAAAGTATCCGTGTTCTATCCCTGTTATATCAATGTAAGTGGCATATCTACTGGTAATAAATGTGATTATTATATTGTTAAACAAGTATATATGACGTGTTTATTTGTAACCCGTAAAATACACAATGATAATGACTGTTCTTCCCGAAAAGATCTTCGAAATTACTGTATAAAATATGTATGTAAATAAGAGGGCGGCAACATTTTTTTCCGCCCCGGGCGGCTGATACCAACGCTACGCCACTGGGTGTCTTCGTTTCAGCTAAGAGGACATTTTTCGATCACAGAAGATTGCAGGGTTTTCCCGCCATTTCATCCCCACTCCGCTTACGCGATGATTTGATCGTAATTCCCGGATATTTGAATTTTTCCAACTTGGGAATCATTCTTGCATTAATTTATATAAATGTCTGGAATAGGCCGGAGTTGACCAGAGAACGGACAGCACAAGTATTCTGTTTTTTTTCTCGGACTAGTACTTACTTACTTTTTATACCCTATTCTAAGGGTATATTAATATTGACGCATAGTTTGTAACATACCTTAATATTGCCCGTAGACCCCTAAAAGTTACTATATTTATGATCAGCATCGATAGTAATGTCGATCTAGCCATGTCCGTCCGTCCGTCCGTCCGTCTGTCGGCAAAAATTAGGCCTTTGAACTGGGCCTAGAGAGCTGAAATTTTAACCATATACTCTCTAGGGTCCCGAAATAATCAAGTTTACGAATTTTTGAAATCCGCCTACAGACACGCCCACAAACTCAAAAAAACAAAATTTTGGAAAAAATCGAATTTTGAGCTAGAAAGCTGAAATTTTGTATATATGATCTATGACTCCTAAAACTGCTCAGGATAAAAAAGTTTCGAAATCCGCCCACTGACACGCCCACAAATAAATAAAACAATTTTTTTATACCCTATTCTAAGGGTATATTAATTTTTGAAAATCCAAAGTATGAGCTAGGGAGCTGAAATTTATAATATATACTCTCTATGGGCCCTTTATGCTCATGTGTAAATATTTTCAAAATTCGCCCACTGACACGCCCACAATTATTTTTTTTTTTTTTTAAAATTCAAAGTTTGAGCTAGGGAGCTGAAATTTATAATATATACTCTCTAGGGGCCCTTTATTCTCATGTGCTAATTTTTTTTAAATCCGCCTACACGCCCACAATTAAATAAAACAATTTTATTGAAACAAAAGTTTGAGCTAGGGAGCGTTTTTTTTGATAAAATCCTTTAAATGTTATATAACAAAATATGTAGAGCGTTCTTAACAATTCAACCATACTTAGACTTTTGTCACGCCCACTTATGAGGGATAGGAATAAGAATAGGGTATCCAACAGTTCGCCCAAGCGGACTGTAGCCCGTCCCTATGTTTTACTTTACTTAACGGGCTACCGACCCGTGAAGAGTCTCTGCCTGAGACACTGCAGCCTTCCATCCTCTGCAATACCGGGCACGCTTCTTCCAGTTCTGCAAACCACTGCGCTCTTACATCCGCGATGGCTTGATCTTTAAAACGGAGTTTCTGTCTTCTTTGCATTCTCGAACCTGTGGGCTGGAAATCGAAGATCCTCTTTGCTGGAGCATTATTGCACATTTGCTCAATGTGGCCGAGCCAATGTAGTCGACGTGATTTAGCTTTTTGGACTACATTCACATCTTGCTACAGCTCATACAGTTCGCGGTTGTATTGCCCTCCGTATGCAGGACCAATATGATTCCCATTCCACTCCAAAACTTCCAACCAAATATCAAGTGCTCGTTGCAGGTACGTTTGATCCTCGCTAATAAGGGCTCCATCGCACACTGGGGCGAAACACCTCTGAAGCTGGCATTTAATCGAATTTTGAAATTCAGCTTTGTCTTATACTACCGTTTTGTTTTTGTTTTAAATAGGATAGAGAATAAATAATGAGAAAAAGAAAGTATATGGTCTTCAGCAGATCGTCGCGAATGCAGCAGTTGTTAGTATGTTCCATCGAAGCCGGACTTGTTTTTTTGTTTTGAGTGACTGCAGTTAACTGTGTGCTATTTCTTACAGTTTGTTGGCATTGAAAAAGTTTAAATTGCAATGGAATCAGTAAGCTCAGGTGCTTTTATTGTCTTATTTTGATTTAAAAAAAAAATCTATTTTAGTTTTTTTAATCTGTGGCTAAAGATAAAAGAAAAAGTGTTAGTTTTGTTTTTATCGGAAATCCTAAGAGTTTTAGATGGGTTGACCGTGACCTGACGTTGAGTGTTATATCTCTTTGTGATAAGTGGTTTGTTTAGTCTTAGAACCTGTAAACTTTTTTGCTACCTTTTGCTACTTGTTGTGTAGTAAATTTTTTTGTTGGTGACGTCACTTTGGAACAAATTCGATTTTTTTTTTTAAATTTTAATTTTGATTACTTCTTAGGCCGAACACCTTCCAAAACTCTTTCTGTGACAAGGGAAGAGCTATATTATATAATGAAGAGCTCAATGTTAAAGGGATTAGAAAGTCAAATCGAATTTTTGAGGGGTGAAGTTCTAAAGCGGGTTCAATGCACCGGTGCTTTTCAACACAATATTAATGAGAAAATAACGGAGTTTAAATCAAAAATTAAATCACGTTGGGAAAAAGCTTGTCGAGTAGAAAAAAATGCAAACAATTATGATTGCAGTTGCCAGTGGGTATGATATTGATGTATACAAATTCAGGGAATTCGCACATGACACAGCAAGATGCTTTGTCAGTAAATATCCCTGGTATCATATGCCTCCAACTTTGCATAAATATTTTATTCTTGGGCCAGAAATAATATCATCTGCACTGTTGCCGATCGGCCAACTTTCGGAGAAAGCGCAGGAAGCGCGTAACAAAGATTTTTAAAAGAGAGAGCTTCTCAAGAAAATCAAGTCGTGAAAAAACCAATAAAGACGTATTGAATTTCTTTTTACTGAGCTCGGATCCCATTATAACATCCAAGCAAAAGTTACATAGACGAAAATTTCAGTCTCTTCCCAAGGAAGGAGTCAACTTGCTAAAGCCCCCAAGTGTCCAGGAATCAAACACTCTTCTTGAGTCTGTTGATAATGATGATGACAATGATGATAGCGATAATTTCTAGTGAAGCAATACAAATTTTTGGTTGGATTTTGTTTTTAATGGGCATTTTTTTAATTATAAGTCTCAATAATAAATACCAATGCAAAATTTAAGATTCGTTTTATTAATTTGTTTTTCTTCAGGATAAAAGGCGGCCTTAAAGTGTGTGTGTAGTGGACAAAAATTAGATCTTCAATAAATCTTTTTTAAGTTTTTAATATTGTAAAACAAGCACATTTCTAAAAAGTCGGCGTTTTAGTGGGCGTGTCGAGCGGGCGGGTTTGAAAATATGTTGGGAATGGTCTCCGAAGCCTGCGTGCAAAATTTCAGGTTCTTAGCTCTAACGGCTGATTTGATGCCACATTTTAGGGTATTCTGCCCCAATGTGCATCGTCAGCAAAAAATAACTGATGCACTTTGGAGTCCGGTTAAAGTGCAAGCGAATTTCACTCGCGCGAACTAAGCGAATACAACTCGCGTGGAGTGGTTCCGGTGCAAGCGAATTTTACTCACACCAAGTTTTAATTTTTTTTTGTAGATACTCGTAGGTAGTATAAATGAAACATTTATTTGCAGGAAGAACAAAGTAGTCGCATTCTGAAGGACTGTGATTCGGGGAAGTTTAATCATGTCGTTGTTGCTTTGTGAAGAACAAGTTTTGTTAGAAATAACTTTTTGAAAAACAAATACATTAAAAAGCGTTAGTAAATTAATTCAATTTATAAAAAAAATCTGGAGTATGGAGAATATCACAATTTGCAAAGTTCGTTGATCAAAGGTGAGATACTCTTTTTTGAATATTATAGAATGACTCCAGATAATATTCCATTATATTTTGACAAGTGTAGAGCCCACGATAGAGAAAATGTCAATAATTTTGTTACGCCGATTTCGCCATGGCGCATTGCATACTCTTCAACCAAAGGATATGATCCCCCACCCTCCCTACTCTCATACATATGTACATTGCAAACTCTATCTACCATGTGTAGACTTTCCTTTAAAACTTTAAAATTTAAAAAAAAATATCTTGAATTCGCGCGAGCAAAATTCGCCTACTTTCGCTTGGAGCGGAACCACACCCTAATGCTGGGTACTTCTTTGGTGAGAGGGTTGAGTAAGCATTTCTCGATCTTTGAGCGGCTATTTTGATGATAACAACTATAACATCATTTGTCTAATAACATTATTATGGCTTGAATATTATAGCTCCAAAACCAGGAGCTTTTTTAAGTCTACACGAATTATAGTTTGTTTTTTGGGATCTCCAGTTGTGCGTATGAAAATTTAATGAGAGAAATGTATATTTATGTAAATATTTATGTTATGTTAATTTAATCGATATTATAGTAACACAACTTATTTTTGTGTATGTGACGCGTTTCGATACAGAAAATATTCCGATGATGAAACTACATATAATTTCGAAACGCGTCGCATACAAAAAATAAGTTGTGTTAAGATAATATCGAATAATTAAACAATAGATATTTACATAAATATAGGGTAAAGTGGGAAACATTTGACACCAGGCACATTTGCCTTTGAAAGTTTCACTGTGAATGCAGCCTCAGATCCAAAAAATTGAAATGTAGAAAGAACCGTGATTTTATTCAAAGAAACGTGAGAAAACCTTGACATTCATACTGCAGCTCTTCTCCTTAAATCTCAATAAAATAAAAGTGAGTTATGTAAAATGAAAACCATATAAATGAAGATATAACGAAAGGATTGGATACCCTATTCCTATCCTCCAAAAAGTCAGCTTGGCAGATATCTGCCTATGGGTGAATTGTGGAGAAGGATTTGGTCTGCGTTTTGTATCATTTTAAGACAATTTTATCCAAAAAAACATTATTTTTGTAGGAAAAAAACGATCCTTAAAAGTGAGCATAGTTACCAATAACATTTGGGGCACATTTGACATTGAGAAATAATGAATGAATGTGGAAATCGGTTGCTCCAGCATATGTTTTAACACGCATGCATATGCTAAAATAAAAGATTTTTAAACTGGTGATTTCCAGGATCCCTAATTTTACACACAATATCTGAATCGAATTACTCAAACATATCCAGCTTTTTACCAACTGTACCAAGGAAAGGCCAATTCTGATTCTTCTTCACAACCATTCATCATTGCTTATTGATGATTTATTTTAGGTATTTTTTCTACTGAAATAAATGCATTTGTATACCCTATTCTAGGGGTATATTAACTTTGACGCATAGTTTGTAACATACCTTAATATTGCCCGTAGACCCCTAAAAGTTACTATATTTATGATCAGCATCGATAGTAATGTCGATCTAGCCATGTCCGTCCGTCCGTCGGCAAAAATTAGGCCTTTAAACTGGACCTAGAGAGCTGAAATTTTAACCATATACTCTCTAGGGTCCCGAAATAATCAAGTTTAAGAATTTTTGAAATCCGCCCACAGACACGCCCACAAACTCAAAAAAACAAAATTTTGGAAAAAATCGAATTTTGAGCTAGAGAGCTGAAATTTTTTATATATGATCTATGGCCCATAAAACTGATTGGGACATAAAATTTTCAAAATCCGCCCACTGACACGCCCACAATTAAATAAAACAAATTTTGGGAAAAATTGAATTTTGAGCTAGAAAGCTGAAATTTTTTATATATGATCTTTGGCCCATAAAACTGCTTGGGAGATAAAATTTTCAAAATCCGCCCACTGACACGCCCACAATTAAATAAAATATTTTTTTTGAAAAACCAAAATTTGAGCTAGGGAGCTGAAATTTTTAATATATACTCTCTAGGGGCCCTTTATGCTCATGTGTAAATATTTTCAAAATCCGCCTACTGACACGCCCACAATTATTTTTTTTTTATTTTTGAAAGTCCAAAGTTTGAGCTAGGGAGCTGAAATTTATAGTATATACTCTCTAGGTGCCCTTTATGCTCATACTTAAATTTTTTTTAAATCCGCCTACTGACACGCCCACAATTAAATAAAACAATTTTATTGAAAAACCAAAGTTTGAGCTAGGGAGCGTTTTTATTTACAAAAGCTTAGTTTTTTCGATAAAATCCTTTAAATTTTTGTCACGCCCACTTATGAGATATAGGAATAAGAATAGGGTATCCAACAGTTCGCCCAAGCGGACTGTAGCCCGCCCCTATGTTTTAATATTATTTTTCTGGATAAGAGGACCATGAGATCCTTAGCACTCCAAAAAAGGTAGTCAAAACTCGAAAAAAAAGATGTTTTTCATTGATTTTTACCAAGAGGACATCGGAACACAAAAAAAGGTCCTTGTAACTAAAAGTATATTTAGTAGTATATTTTTATATGTTTCATATTGAAATTTTATCAATTTGTTCACTTCCTTTCCTATACATTTAAGTTTCACGTACACAACTTCATCCCAAAATTCGCAGGCATCAGGCTCATCCAACCGAAAAGAGCTTATGTTGAATTATTTACATATTTAGTATTTATGAACGTATGCGTTTTGCAATAAATTAAGTGTATTTATATAGTGTACTATGTACCTGTGGAATTTTAAAATAATAAATACAGTAAGTATCAAAAGTAGTGCTTTATTACGTCTGTACGCATATGGACCATGCACAGTATACCGCAAGGCGTGTACTCGGCATATTTTCCGCTCGCATGTGCATACCTACGACAATAGCGCATGTGGCTGCTTTTAGCGCCTGTATGCCGCATGCTTGCTTTGACATTTCGTGTACTCGGCATGTTTATCGCATATCACCAATCTCGGTTTTTAAAAAAAAAATGGTTAAAAAAGAGTCAAGCAATTTTTATAAATCAATAATGTTATCAATATTTTAATATGTAAAAAACAATAAGAAACTTTAAAATTAATCAATGATTTTCGGAAATAAAGGTCGTTGAAAATTAAGTGTCACATGTACCTCACTTCACCTTACGTTTCTGTCATTTCATGTATACGAATTCCTGCACTAAGAAAAAGAATAAACAACAAAAAATAATAATGAATGTCAATTTGTTCACATAAAAGCAACATATGTAATCTCAAGCAAGGTAGGAGAGGGGTGAGGATCGAGAATCTGAATGTGAATAGTTGAAAGGAATTCTTGTCAAACATCAGCGTCACAAACAATAAAACGTTGTAGACATTTTTTTTGCTTTAATTTTTTATATTTTATTTTATTTCAGCAAAATTGTTTTCACATATTGATATTGGTACATCCAGCCTTGCACCAATACAACAAACAAAACTAACAAAAAATTAATAATATTATAAACTTATTTGTAAAATATTAAAGCTCAAAATTTTATAAACTTATTTTATCATGATAAAAATATCCTTCTGCTCAGTGTTGCTCCTGGAAAAATGTTTTATTAGTATAATTTGATTTTTCTTTTAATTAAATACATAGTGATGTTTCGCAAGCGTGAATCGTGGATCAATGCGATTGTTTTAAAGTTGTTCACTTTAAATCCAAATATTCCATATTCATGTTGAGAGACGAAAAGTTTTCTGGTTGATAATAGTCATTACTGCTGCCAACTGAAGAATGTCTTTGATTGCGTTTCACTGTATTTGCATCGGTTGTGCTTCTTAAACCATGGAATTCGTTTGCCTTTGGCGCATAATGAAAGTAGAGACCTTTTCGAAATGCTTCCTTTAGATTATTTCTTTGTCGTTGTTGTGAAGCGTCGAATACGTTTTCATTTTCATTATTTGTCGCGCTTAAGTCGTACGGATTTTTCTCATCGTCTATGTTCAATCGTAAATTCTAAATGAATTAAAGATAATTAAATTTAATTAGCTTGTTAGTTGTAGATGTGTGAACAGATGGATGATATATTAAAATACGTAAGATCTCATTTATGAACATGAAAAATAAATAAGAAGTCCGTTCGGGTTCTAATTTGGAAACTAAAATTTATATTTATAAACTTTCATATAAAACTACGTACCGAGAAAATGGTAAAAAAAATTAACGAACATAAAATGTAGGTACTTTCGTTCACTTTTTTTCACAAAAAAGTCCGCGAACGGAATCAACCTTAGAGTAAAACTTTGACCAATTCCTTCTTCCAAGTAAGGAATTCACAGATTAGCGCAGTGATTCTTTCAGGCGGGTAGAGGTCTATTCACGAATTTTGTTGGCGATTCATCTTTTCAATTTGTTGTCTTGATTTAAATTATTTCGCATTTAATTTATTCGCAATTATTGTTTAGCAAGTTATTATTTCACTATGTTATCGTTTCGCATAAACATAATTTCGCAAACCAAATAACTGGAGCTCATAAATTTAAAAATGCCGCGCTTATGCATTTATAACAAGAACGATCAATATTCTCCTGTTTTCCAATCTTATCTTATCGTACTACCTTGGTCTCATCCTCTCCTACTCGCTATATTTCTTCCTTCTTCCATTTTTCTATCTCTTAAGTTTCAGTCCAGATAAGGTCATATGGGCAATCGGCTCTTTTTTTACCATTTATTTATTTTTCCAGCTCTAATTCAGACTGTTATAGACGTTATACTGCGGGCGGTAATCGCTTTATTTCGAGCAAGTTACAACTGGGGATATATTCCTATGTCCTGGAGACAGGTTAACGTAATTTGTATTCCCAAAAGTAACAACAGGGCAAGTAAAGTGCCATAATCATACGGACCTATCAGTCTAGCATCTTTTGTTCTTGAATTAATGAAAAGACTTATAAATGTTCATATTGGTGGACAGATAGAAATACCTAGCGTCAAATCAATTTGCGTACAGAAAGGGCAAACCCAATGAGGATGTTTTCCAACGCATTGTTAAAAAGGAAAAGTAAACATTTCAATCGAAGGAAATTGCCCTGTGACGCTGAGGGTGATTTCGATTGCCAGGGCGATCAGTAGTAAAGGTATCGAGGATTCGACAAATTATTGGATCAGAGCCATGTTAGGAAGTCGAATTATAACCTCCTCCTTTGGAGGAATGTCGGTTTCTGTGACGGCAACCAGGGGTTGCACCCAAGGAGGGGTACCTTTTATGGTCACTCATCATAGACAGTCTATTAGTCAGTCTACGCAGACTATGCTATAACGTCATAGGTGAATGCTTATAACCTGGGTAAGAAACTTAACCGGAGCTTGCACATCAAATCCGGCAAGGAACGTACCACTAGAGCCATCTGGGCCAGTAGGTGAATGTACGGCAGAAGTTTGAGTCTTAGCCCCGGAATGATACAGTGATTGTATACTATAATGGTAACCTCTTTTGTCACGTACGACGCCATCGGATGGTGGCCAAAAGTACTTTAACAAGCTGGAGAAACTTCAACGTATTGCCTGTCTAGGTATAACAGGTGTTATGCGCACCTGACATACATTAGCGCTTAAAGCTATTATTGGGCTCTCACCTTTACAAAACTTAATTATGAAACCGGCTGCTAGATGTGCTATTAAGCTGTTGCTTAAACACAAGTACAAATCACATGACCTCGTAGGTCACCTGAAAATACTTCACTCAATCCCAAACTTGGACATGGTTTGCAATATCACTCTATGATTAGGGAATACAGTTTTTGGGAAACCTGTCTCTTAAGGCCAATGGTGTTCCGGCAGTGGACAAGAGAAGTCTGGTTTGGTCCACCGACGGATCGAAAATGGAATCTGGAGTTGGAGCTGGTGTCTTTCGACCCAACATCAAAGTCTCGATACCTATGGGAATGTGTCCCACGGTATTGCAGGCAGAAGTCCATGGCATTGAGATCTGTTCTGATTTAAATTCAACAAAGGGAATTAAAGTCGCTATAGTATATATCTTTTCAGATAGTGAAGCAGCACTTCAAGCACTGTCGTCCAACACAATGGACTCTTTGACCCCACAATAGCACACATTGAAAACAGTCAATTATCAATTGTCGATTGACACTCGCAATAGGGGTGCTAGCCAAAAACAATAAGATCAAACTTGGATTGGTACCTGGCCACCAAGGTATTTCAGGCAATGAATTTGCAGCGAACGAGCCAAAGTTGGATCCGAATCAGCATTCGTTAGACCAGAACATTATTGTAGAGTCAATTGGACATCTGCGTTAAGGCTAATTAAAGATTGGGAACAATAGCTTCGTCTAAAACACTGGAAAAATGTCCCTGGTTTAAAACAATCAAAACGGTTAATTTAGCCTTATGCCTAAAAAGAAAACCTTTTGCTAAATACGAATAATATTAGGAACCTGGTGGCCTTTCTCACAGGCCACCGCGGAGATATAATTTCAACAAAATCAATGCGTCCGGAGGCAGAATGCAGGTTTTGTATGGAGGACGAAGAAAACTTTGAACATATTCTCTGGGAATGTCAGGGGCTTCATTGGTTAAAACGACGTATCTTTCACTGGGAGATACGTTGACAGGTGGAGCTACGAAACTCCGCCACTAGAGACGTATTGGCCTTCCCTAGGGAGTTCAATCGTCCTTTAGGTTAAGGTAACCTTTCTTGAGGTCGCAGTCTCAGCCATTAGGGCAGGAGTAGTGATGGCACGATTAATCGTACATTTTATATTAATCGGTTATTTTTTTCGGTTAACGATTTAGTTGTATCGAATTTTCCCTTTCGGTTAATTGACCAAATAATCTATTAATTCAAAAAATAATCGAAAGAAAACCATCACTACTAAAGCAATACTGTCTAGAACAAGACAGGGCAGATCATTGCGGAAACACCAGCAAGTAATCAGTATTAGACGACCGACGAGGACGACTCTAATGAATTAGTACCATACATTAGCCAAATTTTAATAAACTATTCCGATGCACCACTCATGATAACAACAAAAAACAAAGAGGAAATTGTGGAAATGCTTACCTTTTTGAGACCATTGGAAGCTATGATTACTCAAATAAGTGGAGAGAAATACGCCACATCAAGCCAAGTAATTCCACTTGCTGATTGTGGGCGTCAACAAATAACACAAATTTGTTATCCGTGGTAGCAAACAAATGAAAAACAAATATTTTGAATCAGTTTGACTGCCGCTTTGGACATATGGAACATTCGTTTCTACAGGCAGCATCATCACTCCTAGACCCACGATTCAAACAAATCCATTTTTAAGATCCCATAGCTTTGTCCAAAGTTATGAGAACCATCAGAAGCGAAATGGCTGAAATTGGACGAGATGACGACAGCATTGGGAGGGGAAGTGAATCGTATTCTACGGGGATAATGAAATCGATTTATGGGCTCACCATAAGACTTTGGCCCACAAATGACGAAGACCGGACAATGAATTAGCACATCCTCAAGACGAACTAAGCGTCTTCCTCGATGCTATGGTTCTCGAGTTAAAACGAAATGTGGTTGATGCTTGGGAAGAGATGACATTCGTTTACCCTAAGCTATACACTCTCTCCGAAAAATATTGTTTTTTGATTGGGACTTCCGTATCATCCGAACGGTTTTTTTTCAAAGCAGGTGCAACTGTTAAGGTAAAACGGAATCGATTAACGACGAAACACCTGTCAGAACTCTTGTTTTTGAATTCAGTTTTTAACAAAAAAATGTCTTTATGTATAAATTAAATTAAATTTAGTGAATCACTTAATAAATTATTTTCGTACTCAGCAAACAATTTATTTTTGAAATTATTTTCTGTTTCATGACAATATCATATTTTAACCGTATATTTAACCGAAAAACCGATTAATCGCTTAATTTTGTTGCAATTAATCGCGATTAATAATCGGTCCCTTCGATTAATCACATTATCAATTAATCGATTAATGATTTTTTTTGCCATCACTAGGCGGGAGTATATAGTATAAAAAGTTTTATTTCAATTTTATTTAAGTTCATTGTTATGTTTAAGCTGTTCGAAATATGTACCTACTGTTCGCGTTTTCCTATTTCGCATAGTATCATTTCGCTTTTCATTATTTTCCAGTTAAATTCCTTTTTATTTTTGATGTTCAGAATATAATGCGGATTTATTTCACAGTTGTATTTTTAACTCAATTTGTAAATGAAACTAAAGTTCATTTCTTTTTCAAGTTTACACTTCGCGTTCAAATCTTAACCTAAGTTTAATTAAATAGTTTCAGTAAAACGAAGCCG
The DNA here is from genome assembly GCA_949715645.1 of Portevinia maculata. Taxonomy (NCBI): domain Eukaryota; kingdom Metazoa; phylum Arthropoda; class Insecta; order Diptera; family Syrphidae; genus Portevinia; species Portevinia maculata. The sequence goes on along the minus strand of OX454525.1, from coordinate 394,335,950 downwards.
ATCTTTCGTTTAAACTTCGTTAGTCAGAAACAAAACAATAAAACAAAATGGTAATTTGTGTCTTCGACTAAAATCTTTTATATTTTTATTTTTTTCGTTGTAGACACTTTTGGGATGTCTTTGAGGTATAAACAGCTCACAGATGTCTAAATATTCCGCGTTATTACTTTTGAAACAAATACCTTCTGAAATTCGAAAAAATCAATTCTTCTTTATTTCAAAACAGAATAATTGAAAAATTGACAATCAAAAAACGAAGTGCTGTCAACGTAAGTTCATTAAAAGACGTTCAGCTGACCAGCGTTTGAATTACCATTGTGATACCGACCGAACTTTCATAAACAATTTAAACTTCAATATTGGGTTAGCTAAACTTAAGATTAAACGATTGCTGTGAATCTTTGTAGTATTAATTCAAACAAAGAAGAAAAGTTTTCCGCAAAGCGCCAATTTGCAAATTGTATATACGACGTCGTAGGATAACGGGAATTTACAGTAAGCAAAACAAATTCTTTCAAGACAATAAATTGCTGTCTATTCATAAGCAAAATGGAATTGCGCGAGTAAAGCATTGCGAATTGATCACGTTGCAAGAACGGAAACTCGCGAAACAACTATTGCGAGATAAAAATAATTTATTTCGATAAATGCAAAGAAAGATTTGAATGAATTTTGGAAAATAGACAGATTCACCTCTCGGCCCTATCATGGCAATCATGGCTTTCTTTTGGCTACACATCATGCCTTCTTTTAATACGGCGATGTCATCGGAATCAAGCCATTTCGCTTCCTTTTGCAGGCTTTCTTTAAGGGGTTACCAGGAAGTTGCAATAGCAGGGCTAATTATACCCCTTCCAGGATAGAGTGAAAGTATGCCTTACTATACTCGTTAAAGCGAAGGGGAATAGCAACGCCAGTAGATTGAAATGTTAAAAAAAAAATAAAAAAATCACACAACATTTTTCTTTGAAGCTTCTAAGGGCAGTTTACATATGTACTTCTAAATATTTTCAGACTTTTAAAAGGGAAGAAATAATGAAAAATCTTTAAATATGTTACTGGAGTGCGGTTTGAACCTGGGATCCCTAGTCTAGTATTCCAACGCACTAACTACTGAGCCAGCACTCGCGTGTTTGTCTTCACTAAAAATTTAACCACTAAATGCAAGTAAGAGGTTGGCATCTCGTTTTCTTATAAAGGCCTTCTTTCAGGGATTATCAAGTAGTTTAATGTTAAGGCCTTACTTTCCACCTGATAGTGAAGCAAAGTGGTAATGCCATGGATGTACAAGTTTTAAAAGTGGTTGGAATTGAGAGAATGCCATCAACAACTTGCTTTGCTGGCAATGCCTAGACATAGGCATAAAAAAGGTCATTCCCTCAGAAGCAAAGTGGAAGTGGCATTGATGCTCAAGTTTTGAAAGTGGTTGGAATTCTAAAACCAACTCGCTTCCTAGGCATGATTCTGCTAAGGCCTGCTTGTTCCAAGATTTTCATTCATGAAGTAAGTATTGATTTAGCACGGCCGGATAAAATCGCCAAATATACCCTACTAAGAGCCCAGTTTGTATATGCATATGCCCAGACAAACATATTGAAAATGCCCACGACTAATAAATGAATCTCTCCTTAAGAAAAGACATTAATAATGTCTGTGGTCTCCATTCGTTTACCATTCACATTTGTAGTAGCTAATGAACAAAATTCAAATAAAAACTTACCCTTTGCAATAGAATGTTGAGAAGTTCACTTGGCCCAACTTTGTCCGGTGTTAATGATACATCCCGGTCCCCATCTGATTCTTGACCCACACTGCCATCTATGGAGCGATATATTTTCCCCCCGGATCGTTTGCCGTGTGCTATATTAATTGAGAAATAAAAAATTATTACACCATCCCCACCAGGAGAAGAAAAACTTTAGTGATTACCTCCCCAGCACGAGTGACCATATTCGAGGCAGGAACCTATAAAAAACAAGGATGCAAATCGCAATTAATTGTATGAAAAGTATATGAAGAAAATGGTAATAAATATCAATGAACGCACAAAAACCCAATGCTTATGATGTTTACAAATCTCTTTGTATTAAAAACAACCGCAGACATCATGGTACCAAACCGGTTAAGAAGGAGTAACTTTTCTGCAACATTAATTGAAAGTGATACACAAAATGGTCCTTTGCTTGTGAAAGTACTTGTTTAAAAAGTTTCTCAACTTTAAAAAAAAAAGCTCAGGCGTTATCAAAAGTGATGTCTTGCCATTAGCTGCTTAAAAGGTCATATATCAACGGAACTCGAAGAAATATCTTAAAGGTTCACCTATGTTTGCAGTACATAATTATGTTGAATCGCTCTCCGACATAAGCTAACCCTAAACAAAAATGTAAGTCTGTATAAAATGTGAGTAAAATATTATAAAGCAAGAGTAATGTCCCTGTCTCCTAGATATCGTACCCACTTCGTATCACGCGGTACAACAAAATTACTTCAAAAATTATGATAAATCGCACTATGAGGATAATCATGCGACCAGTTTCACATCCATGATCAAAAATTTTATAAATAACTTAATCCAGAGTGTTATGATATTATTCAAATTGCGTTTAGCTTTTAGTGATATTATCCATTCTAATTGGAAAGAAAGAAACAGCTCTACGAAACACAGTTCAGTTGCAGTATTTTTCATTGTTGAAAGCCAAAGTAGGTGTTGCGTAAATTTAAGTGACATTACATTTCTTATTAAACCATGAAAGGAACAACACCTGGGTCTGCTCTATTCTTGGGCATGGATCATCCCCATACTGGACGGGATAATTGTTTCCATTGTAAATGAAAGTGGGTTGTGACGTGGTTGCTTGTTGAATTCTGCTTTACTCAGAGAGCGAACAGTTTTATCCAATTTTCACATTTCGTAGAACGTTTGTTTGGTTACCTGTATGGAATGTTCTCGCATTTTTACTTAGTTTCTAAGGTGACAATGACTATCATCATGTTTGCCTAGGATAAGTCGGAAAAAGGGTTGTTAAATACAAAATAAATTCCCAAGGGGATGAAACAAGACTTTGAGTTGCTTTGGCGTGCTTAAATTGATTTTAAGAAGCAGGTTGAAAGTGGCAGCGCGGTCAAATTAATTTTTCTTCCACTCTAATACGAATACAAAAGTAAATGCTTAGTAGAAAATATATTTATACAGAAACATATCGACAGTGTAAATATGTTGCTCTTTATTCAACATTGCGTTTGTCTAATATTTAAGCCTACGGAAAATTCCGGAAAAAGTACAAAAATGAGTTGTTGGTGCAAAGAAAAGGTTCCATCCTTAATTAAAAAATAAGAAAAGGATAGGAACAGTGACTGGCTGAACACAATGGAGAGCTAAAGCAGAAGACACAGTCACCAAAATATATAAAAATATACAATTGCATAAAGATTAACTTATGTCCTGTATAACGTAATAATAGTAATAAGAACATGACCATTACGAATCTCCTTACACCTTAAAGTTGTTTCACTCCACCAATTCCAGCAGAAGTCTGACAAATATCCAAGAGTAAAAGTTGTCATGAGAAGCTCGCATATTAGGACAAACACTTTTAAGTTTTTTAGCAGCTAAATAATATTATATGTATACGAATTTTGTATTGTTTATTTTTTGTTAAAATTATATTTTTCCACGGATCGTAGGTTTTTTGAGAAGGTGTTTATATTGTTACTCATTGTTAAAAAACTCATAACAGATCTGATATTTAAATACTACAATTAAAAGGAAAATAATTTCACTGCCAACGAATTCCAAATTGTGCACAAGAATTTTTGAGCAAGCAGCAAGTTTTTTCTCAGCACAATTATTATAGCACCAATATTTTGTTGGTAATTTTGTTGATTCTTAATGCTGATTTTTGTTATGTTTTCCTGGGTATCCAAAAATAATTATATATAATGGGATTTAGGAACTGAATAACGCCAAGATTATCACCCAGTTTCTAAGTCTAGATTTAATAATTTTTATTTTGAAATTTTGATTGCAGACTGAAAGTCACGGACCTAAAATTCAATCGCAACAAATATTGTCCTTTTTTTAAAAAAGGAACACCAAGTTTTAAGGCACAAGGAGTTGAATCTAATTTCATAAATTTATTTTGCTCGAAGCCTGGAACATTAAAGCAAATACAATTTAGAACCAATTGTAGGTAATCAGCATCGACTTACATTTGTTTTCTATGTATAAATTTGCATTTTCGTCGAGATATCTTTATTTTGCCTTATTATTTATTTACATCGCCCAAAACCAAAGAAACATTTGAGTCCCAATTATTTCCCGTATAGAAAACAAATTATAATGCGAATGTGTTGGTTTTTAAGGTTACATACCTATTATGATATTATGTAAGGAAGACGGTCATCCTTTTTAAAAGTGAAGAGCGTTGGGGATAGATTCAAACAAATTGTCTCCTGAGACGTGTTTGCATAGTAGAAACAAATTAATGTTTTTTTATTTGGTAAGCAAAAGAGTACGAAAGTAACGAAAAGATTAACTAAATAAAAAACTAAGCAAAAAAAGGATGTACGGAAAAACTAAGAGGTCAATTAAAAAAGAGTACCTACATTTACTCTTTTTACAATACGGTTGGGAACCCTATCCTAAATATACATAATGGACGCATTTCATATAAATTTTGCCTAACCAACCTTACCTCTAATAACCTTGACCAAACTGCTTTTTTATGAATTTATGAATTCAAAAGTCAAACCAGTTTTTGACGTATCTCGATTTACCTTTATTGCAGCCATAATTTGTAATCTAAGTTGCCTAGGCCAAATGTCAAAGAGATTTTAGCCATTTGAACCAATATTCGAGCTGCAATTAGGCGGTGACATGGACTTTTAGGGCGATTACATTACATTACATGAGGTTAAAAGACGTTAGCTTTCTCTCATATAAGGCCAACCGATTTGAGGAAAACCGAAAAAAGATTAAACAAGCCATAAATGACTGCAATGCCTACATTAATCGTGGCTCCTATGACCAAAAGTTGAGGCAATTAATACTACACTGGTAGCCAAAACTTTTGGTCGTTTGTTGAAAACATTAAGAATCCGTCCGCCATCAATATCGAGACTCATTTGCAATGAGATTCCAGATATTAGCTCTTCAGATAAAGCCAACGTACTTGCTGCTCATTTTGCAGTTAGCTCAATGCTATCAGATTGTGCTTTATCTCCCCCTGTAATCGAGCGCGTAGAATACTCCATGGGACCACTCCACTTTCGCACTCGTACAGTGGCTAGAAGACTAAAGATCTTGATATACACAAATCCGCTGCACCAGCTGATATTTCCCCTATCGTTCTGAAGAGGTGTTCTACAACGCTGGCAAAACCACTACGTAAGCTTTTCTAGTTGTCCTATTCTTCATTGCTCTTTCCGAGAAGATGGAAAACATTTTGTCCAGCCTGTCCCAAAAAAATCGAATCTTCTTTTTCCTCTTCCAATCTGCTGATTAAACGTCTGTTTATGAAATGTCTTGAATCGCGGAAACTTCTTAATTACCGGCAGTACGTTTTTCGCAACTAAATTTTCACTGCTGAATTGATGGCTTATCTAACCAAAAAGTGGAACCTATTACTTTACCAGAGTGGTGAAAGTATGACCGTTGCGCTTGATATTTCAAAGCATTTGACAGAGTTTGGAATCAAGCTTTATTGTTGAAATGCGTGCATTTGGAACCGATGATACTCTCTTTCAATGGATTAAAAACTTCCTTTTGAACCGTCCAATTCAAGCTGTTTTCGACGGTTACAAGTCTGCGACTCACCAAATAAGTGCTGGTGTTCCCCAAGGCTCCGTTTTGTCACCGACCCTCCTTCTCCTTTTTGTAAATGATCTCCTGTCTGTAACTTCTAATCGAATTCTTTTTTTTTTGTCTCATAACATTTGTCTCATCTCATTTCCTGATTCCCGCCCATCTTCTTCGGGTAAGCATCTGGAACTGTCACTTATCATCGCCTGAGAATTGTTTTGTTCCATATGTCATTGGCACTTTTTCGAGAAAAACGCATTTACAGGTTTGCGTACTTGGTACTCCAAAACTGTGTGATACGATTTTTTTTTTATTTTTTTAATTTGAAGTTAGTTTTATAAAGAGTTCACCTACCAATTTTCAAAGTGTTTTACCAAAGCGTTAACAAGCCACGTTAATTAACGTAAAAGTCTCTTTTTTGACTTGTGTCCCACCTCCTATATTTTGAAACTGATTTTTTTTGTTCATACACGTGAAACACAAAAAAATGGATATGACACAAAGCAATTCTCATCAAAAATATCTGAAAGGCAAGAAAGCATGGAGTTGGATGCTTAAATTTAAAAAAGAAAAATCGATTTCATCTTTTTTGTTAACAAAGTTTTTATTCAAAAAATACAATAAAATAGGAAAATTATTCAAACTGTTTAGCATTAAACCAGTGAGTGAAAAATGGCAGATCAAATTAGATCAGAAAAGTACAACTTCGAGTCATAATGTTCTCCTCTCAGCTGCGAAATTTCAAATAGATAATCCTCTTTGTTTTCTAGTGAATTTCGGGTTTTGAGTGAGCATTGCACAGTCAATGTTTGGCCTGATGTCGATTTGATCACAATTTGAACTCGTTCCATGTTATTCTTTAATTTTCTTTTAATAAATATGCGAACATTTGTAACGTGTACGATATCTCATGCCAAACAAATAAATCAGTTGACATCAGTACAATTTGAATTTTAAAATCTGACATATTTCACTCACTTGCCCTACCTCAAAACTACCTCAAAAGGCAGACGAGCTAGCAAGAACAGGGTCAGAACTTGACGAAATGGACGCCATTACGTCAATATACATCCCAAAAAAAAAAAAAAAAAAAAAAAAAAATATATATATATATTGAGATTAGCTATAAGATTGATTTATTATTATTATCTTTAATTATCCGTATTGTAAAGTACTACAAAAGACTGAGTCTTATTTGTACATTGGAATAAAATTGAAATTGAATTGAAATTGAAATTGAATTATCTTTGCAGCTAAGGTTCATTAAACACATCTATTGAAACCATATGTATTCAATGATTGACTGCTCCTACGTCTGCAACTAGGTTTTGTGTTTGCAGCGCTATTCATCACCGCACCGAATTCATATCTTCATAATATCGAATATTATCTACACAACTGTAATGGAGGTGGAACAAACTAATACTAAAATTTTGTTTGCGATCAGTGTTCCACATACATAGCTTTTCTTTAACACGAGTGCTCGTAGGACAACCCAATTCTCACAAAAAAATTGCGATAAATTATATGGAAAATTTGCCCCAAACGCCAAAAAATGATTTATGGCACAAAACAATTCTACAAACTGATGATTTTGGTGGATATGGGACAAAGTCGATGTTCGATATCTCGGGATTGGAAAGACTAAGAGCAAATCGAATCACAGATTCAAAAAGAGCATACAAAATAACCATAGAATCCGTTCCTAACTCAAAAACGACAAAAGTGGCGTATGGAACAAAACAATTCTCAGGCGACGTTATGTTAAGCTCATTAAATTCCGATATTGAAGGCAGAGTTCAATTATGGTACAACCGATAGAGTGGAATTTAATGCTTCCAAAACACAATGCTGTCTTCTGTCATTAAAGCGAGACTTTTACAGTCTGCCATTATCCATGAATGTCACTTGCATCGCTGAAACCGAAATACATTCCATTCTCGCTATGTGTGTTATTGACAACCTTCGTTGGAATTGCCAAATATTCGATGTCGCTAAGAACGCTGCGAAATGTCTAGACCTCCTTAAGCGATGCAAGAAGTATTTCAACCAATCTAATCCTGCTACAATTTATAAGGCATGTATTCGCCCCAAACTTAAATACAACCCTCATATCTGGGCAGGTGACCCAATCACATTTTATGACTGAACAAAAAAACGCGCGATAAAACTTATAGGCGATCGAGATATAGCGAAATCAACACTTGACACTCTTAGACATCGTCGCAGTGCCTCCTTTCTATCGCTGTTTTATCAATATTTACACCACAATTGCTCAAATGAAATAGCCAGCTGCAATCCACCCTAAGAACTTTTCAACCGCAATACCCGTCACGCCTTGAATGCACATCAGTTCACCCTCAAGGCTTTTTTCGGACGTACAGTGAAATTCAGAGAATCTTTCCTTACGTTCGACACGAACGTGGAAAGCTCTCTGCTCTGTTTTCCCCACCCATTATAATCCGCAAATATTTAAAACCAACGTCCATCGGATTCTCCGCTGTCATCCTTATTCCTAATTCCTTAATACCCGCACTATGCGACATGAATCTGCTATAACAGAACAAAAGTCGAAAAACAAAGCTGGTGAATATGATTTATTTGTGTAATGTGGTAATCGAAATAAACGATCAATTGAGGCGTTTCAAATCTGAAAATTCGATAGCACTATTTGAATTCGCCAGCTAATTTGCTCGACTCGCCGACGATAATAATAGATTTCACATCCGCATTAAATGTGCGACGGTACTAAGGCAGGAATAGAATATATGCTTCACGATAAGGCAATTAATGTAATTTAGACTTGGGCGAAGCCCGGCGGGTCTGCATTTATCTCTGAATAATTCTTTATCAATCATGGTAACCTGCTTGACCTCAAGAAGTTTCGGCAAGTCTTCCGATTTCTAATCACTTCGTCATTGATGCCAATCAAATGCTGGTGTTGTTGTATTTGTGTGATTGATTGATAGTGCCTTTTTGGTGGAGCTCGTAGGATTTCTCCCTTGAACATGACTGTACCAACTAAGCCATTCAGCCATTCGCGCTCCAGTTAAACCCTTATGGCATCAAAAATGTAAAAAAGGGTCTTAAAGGATCTTGTATATAGTATCCGATTTAGAAATACCTTTTTATGCATCTCAAAAGGACCATAATGTAGATGATATAGTCCACTCCAAATCAGTTGATGGATTTTCACACATGGAGGTGGCACAATGCCTGCAACTACACATGCTTTGGGTAAAGTTTCATGTTGAAGATATTCACGAAGCTCATTATTCCCAAATTCTTTTCTTTTGTTGAACCTATTAGTGGACTATCCAACATATTCATTCATAAGTCATTCCTTTATGCATGTTTATTGCCAGGGAACCTTCCAATAAACCAATTACACAGCCTTTGAAGTGTGCCATTCATATTCAAATATAAAATATATACATAGCTTGGAATTGGTTTTGAATCTTAGAGACACCCGTGACCATCTATATTTTCATTAAAATATAATACTTTCCTCAGCTATTAGGTTCATGATCGGGGGAATTCTAAGATAGTTACTTGTGTGCTCTCAGTTAGTCCTTTTCAAATTTTAATTAGTCAATTTGGTCGATGAACTGTTAATAAGAGATTCGTCTCTCAAGATATTAGCATTCTCCTTTTCAATTTACCGGTTTGAAACAAAATTAAAATCATCTTTCACTTTTTGATTTGATGTTTATAAGGATTTTAGAACCACGCACTTTTCCAGTAAGTGCTCAGGAGTCTCTCCTGCAACCGTAACATCTGCATATATGTATTTGTCACACTTTCCGGTTTGAAATATCTCAGCATTGAAATTTTCCTCATACACCTTGACTATACTGCTTTCTTTCTTCTTTTGGATTGCTCTCGAGCTATATGGACATCAATTCAGATGAACGGCTCCGACCAGGTAAGTTGTTTTTGAGTTTCCTCTTTGGGACATATTTTGTTCTGCTTCCGTACTGGGAATCGTGTTACACTAGTTAAGCAATCTTGCATCCATTTGAAGCATGAATTTAAGCTAGAAAGTTCCTGCAAGTTTTGTCCATTGGCTCTCTGAGCATTAGTTATTGATCCTAATGAACCCGCTTCAATTCCTTTTTCTATGCGTAACTCGTCGAAGCATTCTTTATTGCAACTTGGCTTGGCATCTAAGTTATTTGTAATGCGTTTTTTTTATCAAAGAGAGACGCGGGTGGCAATGGTGCAGTAGTAGTGTATTCGCTTACGGAATGGAAGGTCGTGGGTTCGAATCCCGGCCAAGTCCATTACTTTATACCGAATACATAAAAACGTAATCTCCCTAAGTAACTTAGACACCACCCGTGGAGAAAAACCCTACAACTGCACCCAAACACTTCTTTCCTATCTCTCTATTCTTTCTAATACCAAGAAGCTTAACTGTGTTCTTAGCATTATAAGGGTACTGTAACAACAGAAAAAAAAATCCCTTTAGCGTAAGCAAATTATAACAAAAAAAAAAAAAAAAAAAAAACCGCAACTCAATACGACATTTTCCAGAATTATCTGAATCCTCTTTTTCAACAAAATGTATTATTCTGAGCCTGGATGCTGGAGTAAACTTCATTTATAAGAATACAACGGTTTTAAGTTAGTGAATTCATCGATAAATTAATAAAAAATATTCACAAAGAATGATCTTCAAACGAACAATAACAGGTCTTCAAAGCGCAGGGCTGTTACATAGGCACCATAAAGAACCGGTTCCACCACCCAGTATAGAAGAGTTGGACTAAGCTATTACAAACAACAATGCCGCCGGCTCTGATGCTTTACCAGGGGAGCTCTGCAAATCAGTAGGCGATGTTTTGCAAGACGTATGTAGAAATATGGAGGAGTATCCATACCTTATCTGACATACAAGATCCCATCCAACGTACTGTATGAATGTCTCAAGCCGTTCGGCGACACACTTATTGGCACATACCAGTGTGGCTTCCAGCCCGGAAGAACGCCAACAGACCAAATGTTCACACTTAAATAGTCGAGAATCATTTCCTTTTTAACGTTTGTCCTGAAATCAACGAAGACAAAATCAAGTACATAATAATACTGTCAACAAACAACAAGCATCGGTCCACTGAATATATAACAAAACATCACTGCTGGTAGCAGCAACATGGGGGTAGTCAGGGAGTTTACCTTCCTCGGGGAAACATCAAATCTGCAATAAAACCTTAGCGGAGAAGTGATGAAGAATAAGCCTAGGAAACCAATGCTGCCTCGGGTTGACAAAACAAATGGATTCAAAAACTCCTTACCCGGAAGAAGGCGTACAAGCTCTATAAACCACTGATCACAATTGTGTTTAGGGCACGGAGTGCTGAACGATAAGCAGAAGGGAGACCTGACACTGGACTCCTGGAGAGAAAATGTCTTCGTTGGACATTTGGTCTTTTATGTATGCGAGGAATTGAAATGTATTAAAAGGTATGTGATCAAAAAAGGTAAAATAGTGTGATTATCGGCCAGCGAGCGAATTTGCAGAGGAAAAGATCAGCGGTTTCATCGCCGGTGTTAGGCAATAAAGTCCAAGAAAATGGCGCCCAAATTTAGAAATAACGCTCAAAAAAATCCAAAAACTCTTAAAACTGAACAACAAGATTGGAATAAATCCCAAACAAAAATAATGAACGCCCAATTTATAATAAGGCAATAATTACCCAAACATTTCGATGGGATTTGTTTTTGTAAAATTTGAACGACATTTCGTATTTTTGGGTGCTATTTCCAATTCATGTTTTAATTGAATTGCCCACTGTTGGATTTGGGGTAGATGCGAGGTTGGGTATTGCAGTTAAAATAAAAGAATAACTTAAACATTGGAAAAGACTACAGTTCGCTTGGATACCCTATTCCTATCCCTCATAAAGTGGGCGTGGCAAAAGTCTAAGAAGGATCTACATATTTTGCTATATACTAATCAGAGATTTTATAGTACAAACAAAGATTTTATAGAAAACCGCACCTTAATAGTGGACGCGGCAGAAAACTTTAATTTAAGGAATTGTTCAAAACGACTTTATTTACATACTTTGCTAAGAATAGGACTTTCATTTACAATGATTTCTTCAATAAAACGGTTGTTTTTTAACCTTCAAACCACACACTGGGGTATGAGATACCCCACATAGATTTCAAAACTGTGCAGGTCCCGTTAATTTTTTTTCCTAAGCATGCCATACCTATGTATATTCAATTTTAAACTCTCTGCAGTAGCAGGCGATGGTGTTCAGTTCTTAGATTTTTTTAAAGTGTTTAGTCGTGCTTCGAAGTTTTAGCTTGGGTATCATATACCCCAGTGTGCAGTGCGTGTTAGTATTTTTTGGAATTTCTGAATACATTATTTAGTGAAATGTTTTCTATTTTAGTTATTTTGGACTAAAAATTAATAAAACAAGTGTGGGATTTGTTCAGCCATAAAGGAAATTACTGTAGATGACAATATTAATTATAGTTTTACAGCAAAATGGTTTTTCTTCGAGACGAATCCATTGAAAGTCTTTTCGTTGATGCTGAAGGGATGAACCCAAAAATGAGCCAGCTTCGAATCTTGAAAATCAACATTAAAAACTGTATAACTTCTGTAATCGGAAAAAAAACTGGGAACGTGACATGCCGACTTCCCATTTGCGAGGATCATCACTGATCACTCACTGCAATGTATACAATTTTTAAAAAATCAAACATTTATCCCACTGTTAAAACAATACATTGGAGTAAACATTGAAAAAGGAGTATTAGAAAGCGTAATGCGACAGTTTTTAAAACTATTATTTTAAAATTTTTTATGAATTTGACTGATTTTAGTTGACAAATATGTATTAACTTTTTTTTGTAACCTAATTTGGAAAGTATTTTTATATTTTATGTTATTCATCGTATTGAATTTTGTTTAGATGAAATAAAAATATGAATAAAAAAAAATATACATACATATATATACATTAGGGTGGGCCGAAATTTTTTTTTTTTTTTTTTTTTAAGTTGTAATACTGCGGAAAAGTTGCTAATAGTAGAGACTAAAAAGGGGAAAAAAAAGAAACAAAATCGGTTAATATCTTCCGGTCGCGCATGAGCTATAAAGTTTGGCAACATTTGAAAAAATTCACATTTTTACGATAATTTTTAACATTTTTAAATTATCCTCTTACCGAATGTAATAGCTCCAATTGTTATCTTTTATTAACACAGAAAATAATGCTTTTACATTTTTTTAAATCCATCAACATCTTCCGGTCGCGCAAAAAATACTAGATAAACCACAGTTTGAGGATAAAAATACAAACAACGCTCACGTTTCTATCTTTGGTTTTCTTTATTGAATACAATGTTTAAAACAAAACTTATTTTAGACCAATATTATTGTTTATATATTTGTTAATACATTTTTTTTATTTAAAGTTTTTGTGTAAGGCCAAGAAACTCATGTAAAACAATTTGATCATGATCATCTAGGGTCTCATTCATTCTTAGCTGATGGAACTTTGAAATTTGATTTATGGTCAAAGTTTGGCATTGTTGACCTTGACAGCAGAGTCGCTCTGATAAACCCATCCCTAGACTCAGCTCCGCAAACTTTTCCTGAAGCTTCTGTAACGACTTTCACACATCGTTCAACTGCCTGTGTGTGGACTGGGAATGTATTAAATGTTATATCCCAATTAGGGACTGTGCCGCTTTGAATATATGATTTAATTTCTTCGTCACTGATATTTTTTAATAATGGGGGAGAAGATAAATCACAGTCCATCCAGTTTATAATTTCAGAGTAATATTGAGCGCTGAAATTCAGTTTTGGCGGCATGAAAGTTCTGATAGTTTTTCTTTTTTGATCTATCTGTCTCGCCTTTAGAATTCGTCGAAGTCCAAGCTCTCTTAACTGTTGTGTATTGTCTTGTGCCATGGCTAACATTAAATGTTCTGGATGGGCGAAAAAGCCATTTCGTTGTATCACAGGGTCGACAATATTACGTAACACATCAGGTAGGTATCTTGAAGATTGTATTGATTCATACACAAGTTTTGGTCCCTCTGTGAAGTATTTACTTGTCTTAATTTTAAACCACATTGGCATGTATGACTTCAAAATAAATATAACTACTTCTTGAAGTTGAGGCGTGGGACTTTCTTCACTTAAGAACAATCTGAGAGTTCGATTTGCTGTTGTCAACCACCTCGAGTGTGACAAGGGGCCAGGATCTCGTACAGCCAAATCCTCTTTACAGATTCCCGACTTCATTGCAGTACAAATATCGAGTAGATATTGTTGATCTTTACTTAGTATCTTTCTGTCTATTGCCGGGATCTGACAGTCAATACTCCTGAAACCAATGACTGGACGTTTTTCACAGTCACTTAGCTTTTCGCCGATTGGCCCTCTCAAAGATTTTGGACCCGTAGATTTACCATCTAGGTATTGAAACAGATGTCGAAAAGGGAGTTCATTGAAATGGAGAAGACAAACTGCCCATTGTAAAGGTTTTTCCAAATGTATTTCGATTCGGCGAATCAGACCGTTTCTCCAACCCGTATTAACCGCAGTGCCATCACACCCTATAACCACTAACTTGTCTAGAGAAATACCACGACCAGACAGATAGGAAATTATAGAAGTGACAACGTTTGAAGAGCTTCCAGAAGTGGGCGTAACATGTCCGATGTAGACTGAACCAGGTTGTTGAATTAGCGAGTAATGCTCTTCTTTTTTTACTCTACGGAACCTTTTCGAATGAGCTATATCTACGACTAAAGTGTCGTCCTTCCTCCCATCCAAATAGAGACCTTGCAGTGGAAGTTCGTCAGATTTACTACATAGTTCAGCCCTAACATTTTGTTTTTCTCTTCTTATTTTGTTTTTGTCTATAACCTGGGAGACGTCAGAATCGTTAACTAATCCAAAGTCGTGCAAAACACTCGATGCGATTGCAGCAGTAGCGCGATCAGAAACTCCATAGCGATCGCTCAGTAATGCAGTAGATTTTAACTGAATTCTCATCTGTTTTTTATTATAAGAGGAAACTTTTCTGGACACTTCAAAATCTTGGTCGCTATCGCTTTCTTTACTAGAAGAATATTGGTCTTCATTTTCAGTTTCGACAACATTTACATTTGATTGTGAGAACGAGGTTTTTGAAATATCATCATGGATGCCACGCGATTTCCTTTCCAATGATTTATTGAGTTTCTTTGTTTCAATCAAGTCCAACCCTCCAATTTTTCCTATTCCATGTACTCGTAATAAGTAAACAAACCTTAGATCAGTAGCAGGTATTTTATGTGATTTTGTTCGAAAATTTATAAAATTTGAGAGTAGTTGCGCGAGCGGAAGACCTTGACCGATTAGAACCATTTTTTTTCTAAATCATTGTCGGTTCGAGTAAGAGTCGAATATAGCTATTACATTGAAATGTTACCAAGTTTAGTAATAAAAAAAATATATCTTAAACATACAATTTTTTTCAAATTTCAGCGAATTTTAAAGCTCATGCGCGACCGGAAGATATTAACCGATTTTGTTTCTTTTTTTTCCCTTTTTAGTCTCTACTATTAGCAACTTTTCCGCAGTATTACAACTTAAAAAAAAAAAAAAAAAAAAAATTTCGGCCCACCCTAATATACATATGTACCATATATAAAATATATAAAATATGTTTTTTTTTTTAATACTTTTTGGTTGGGGTATGTGATACCCTAGTGTGAGGAGCGCGTTAGAAAAAATATGTGTGAGGACGGAAGGTTAATAATGTGCGTGTCAGGGGACGGATTCCAAAATTATTTACACATAGACATAAAGGACTTTTTTTTTTAAACTGAGGTCGTAGAGTACGGATTTTAAAAAAATATGAACACGAGAACATCTCGGGCCCCAAAAATATATTCCAAATTTCGTCTATCTTGCTTTTTTCCAAGATTGTGGGACCTGTCAGTGGCTTGATTTTAAAAATTCTTACACTTGATTGTTGCGGGCCCATAGGGAGTATATGGTCCGGACTTCAGCCTTCTAGCTCCAGTTTAAGAGTCTTATTTTAACCAACGGACGGACTTTCATGGCAAGATCAACATTACTATCGATGCTACTCACGAGTATAGGTATTTTTAAGATTCTATATATTAGGGTATCTTCGAGTTTTTTTGGGCGCTTTTTAAAAATCGATTTGAGTGCTATTTCATTGGGCTTTATTGCCTAACGCCGTCATCAGAGGAACAAAACGTAACTGATGATCATTTCACTTAAGCCAAGCACATTGATTGATTGACTAGATTGTCTCTTCTCACATGTGATAGCAAAATCTACACGGACTTCCTACGGACATTCGGACGGACTAGTTTTGTCTGCCTTCATCCGGATGAGTCATGGAGTCAAATTTTGTATCTAGGAAAAGTTATTTGTAACGTCCACAAATATAGGTAAGGATCAGTCTTAGTCTTGAAGCGAATAAAAGAGGTTACTTATAAAGGTCCGCGGAAAGGCTTTCTTCCATCAGAGATCTCGTCCCCGTGATTCTAGAATGAGCCGGAACCCAGGCAAGACTCAGTATATTTAATCTGAAGGCCGTATTTAAAGAGCTCTTGAGTTGAAGCACTGTCTTCGATTAAGGGTTAAGGTTTCTTACAGCACAAGGTATATCCATTAGTATAGTACAGATCTCAGTTGGAAGATCGACGAATATTAACCTAAAGAGTAGTGACGTCTGACGCTATCACATTCCACGAAAGCTACAGCGCCTGAACCACGACAGGTTTTGAATCGCATCGCCCTCGTGACTCTGTGTTCCTGGCCGATCGAATTTTAAAGTCGAGTGTGTATTGAGATTTTATCCAAATCTCTTATATTGCACTTTTCTCCTCGTTAAAAAAAAACATTGACTAACAAACATATTAATTGCTAGCTGCTAAGAACATCAGAGTATTGCATTAAGTTACTATTATCAGCCAAACAATACAAACAAGTTGTTTGTAGAAACCTTCCGTCTTTCTCTTTAATAATTTCATGCCGCACGGATATTAAGCTGAAGTTCTGGTGTCAATGCAACAAGATGGCATATCTACGAAGCATGGGTCATAGTTAATATAATTTGGAATTGGAAGACGGTCTTACAGGTCCCAAGATATAAAAATCAAAGGGTGGACGATTCATCAGATCATTTAGAGCAGCGTCAAACGTGCTAAGAAAGAGACATATATATATTTAGAGTTAGTAAAACTAACTTGACCAAATAAATGCTTAAGATAAAATTGGCCTAATCGTTGTCGTATAAATCCGTAAGACATTTTTGTTGGGGTTGGGGTTGTTGGATAGTGCACTGGCTGCCTTCGTCTCGATATGCTTGGTCAAAAGTAGCTTGTTGTCTAGGATGACCCCAGGATAGGCTCCTTTGACATCTATTTCTGTGATGCCTTTTTAGTTCAAACTGAGACAGCCCGGGCAGCTTCCTCCTTTTTGTAATGAGAATACTCGTAATCTCAATTTTAAGAGGATTTAGCGAAAGCCCATTTCTAACACACTAATTGTCGATCACGTCGAGTATCATGTGAGAGTGGGAATCAGAGGCGTTGGGCGCTGCCAGCAGAGTGTGGACCACCATATACTATAGCAGTGATTACAGAACGCCGCTTTGTGGACAACCTATATTCACCACGGCCATAACACTTACTTTACTTAACGGGCTTCCGACCCGTGAGCCGTGAAGAGTCTCTGCCTGAGACACATGCTACAACCGTGGCAGCAGTATTTTGAAGGTATTTTGAATGATGAATTTCCTATGATATACGTTCCCAGAGCCATCCACAGGAAGGCGGTCAAAGACTCTAAAATCGAAAAGCGGTTGGGCCGGACGAGATACTCTCTGAGCCCTGGAAAAAGATGAGAGACCTCGGTTCCAAACGGCTCATGATTCTTATCTCAAAGCTGATGAGAGGCTTTCCAATGCCTTACCAGTGTCTGGAAAGTTATATTCTTCCTTTCAACAAAGAAAAATGCGATACGCAACACGTTCTGTCAGGCTGATTTCACACATCATGAAGGTCGTTGTGCTGGTATTAGATGACCGCTTGCGGAAAATAATCCAACTTTCTGATGAACAGTACAGGTTTGTTGCAAGTAAATCAACACATATACAATCCAAAATATGAGGATCATGATCGAAAAACATCGTCATTCCTTAAATGATTTGCATTATGGTCTTGGTTGCTTTTGTGAAAGCCTTTGAGAGACAGCCAAGAGATCTACTAAGGGTTTAGCGCCAGCCAACAACGAGGAGTTCTAGAACCCTTCGTGCAATCATAGACATGGTTGTAAAGAAAAAATACTACAAAAGCACCAAAACTACTTGCCTATCCTCCTATTCTTTCGAATAGCAAGTAGCACCTAAAATCATGCAATACAATACCTCATTGCTAGGTGCTGCTTATTGTTCAACAAAAAAGCGTGCGCTGTGTTTAACACTATAAGGGTAGGTACTGTAGGTATATATACAGAAAAAAATAAAGCCCCTTTAGCATAAGCAAATAATAAAAAAAGTGATTTAAGGAGTAAAAACAAGAGTAAGATTCCCTGCTGGAGTCACAGCGGCGTTCTTAATAAAAGTTGGTGTTTAGCAGGGAGGCGTCTTAAATGGCTTGATTTTTATTTTCCGCTCGGAAGAAAAGTGACGTATCCCACAAAAGTGCATCAGTTTTTCTTTGCTGATGATCGAGCCATCACAAGCAAGGATCAAACGTCCGTGCACTTGATACTTGATGTATGGCTGGATTTTTTGGAGGTGAATACCTACATATCACGTTAGTCCGAAACAGACAGAATACCTGTGTAGGGTTGGGTTCGATATCGCGCTTTTTATAATCCCGCTTTTTTAAAATCCTGTCTTTTAAAATCCCGCCTCTTATAATCCCGTTTTTTATAATCCCGTTTCTTATTATCCCGCTTTTACAATCAAAAGTAGTTGCTTTACTACTTTTGATTGTAAAAGCGGGATAATAAGAAAATTAAAATAAATTAAGCAATGAGTGTTTTTTTTTAAATGCAGTTTATTTTAACATTTATCATTTTTAGAGGAAGTAACAAAATAAGAAATAAATAATATCAAAATAAATTTTTAAGTAATAAATATGACAATCTTCAATAATTAAAAAAAAATATATTAAGTAATGTTATATGATATTCTGCAAAATGGAACAAAAAAAACTTCAAACCATTAATAACATTTTTTATTTTATTAGTTCAAGTGTATATTATAAGCAATGCGACGCAAAAAACCTGTTTTACTCACTTTTTTTCTATTTCTCACTAATTTTTTTACAGGGCGTGACTTTATAACATTAGTTTTTTTATATAATTCTTCTTGTCCATTTTATAATTTTTGTATTTCAGTTTGCACCACAATTGCTTCCTTTCTCTCTGCAATGAGTTTATACAAGCCAGTTCTTTTACGTACAACCAAAACTTTCAGTCTGCGATGCCACGCTTCAGCATTATTTTGTGTTCTCGGGAATTGTTTTTCTGCACTGTCATACACAGACCAAAAGTTAGGAGAGTACTGCACTTGTCTACTTCCATTACGAATGTAATTAATTTTAAACCAATCTGCAAAACTAAGTGCGTCTTCGTCATCTTTCAAACTATGTTTTGTAAAAAAACAATGATCTGATAACAAAGTTTCGTAAAAAAACGGGATTAGCGGGATTTGGCGGGATTTTAAATAGCGGGATTATAATAGATCGGGATTTTGAACTAACGGGATTTTAAAAAAGCAGTATTTTAGTAGACGGGATTTTAAAACTTTTTTTTTCGGGATTTTTAAAAACGGGATTTCAAAAAGCGGGATTCCCATACGCTCCCACCTGTGTAACCCATTCTCTGACCCACCACTCCGACCTATTCCAGTCATTTATATGAATGGAAAAGTGATTCCCAAGTTCGAAAAGTTCAAAAATGGGAGCGTATCGGAATCCTGCTTTTTGAAATCCCGCTTTTAAAAAATCCCAAAAAAAGTTTTAAAATCCCGTCTACTAAAATACTGCTTTTTTAAAATCCCGTCTTCTAAAATTCCGATTGCTCACAATCCCGATCTATTATAATCCCGCCAAATCCCGCTAATCCCGTTTTTTTACATAACATTGTTATCAAAAAAAATAGATGTCGGTTATATGCGCTTTCTTATTATATTAATATATATATAAAAATATTAAAAATACTCGACCAAAAAGAAAATGCATCCGAATGTTTTTTGTTTTTACTGTAAGCACACATTTCTTTTTGCTTACATATTCTACATATAACATTACTTTATATTTTTTTTTAAATTATTGAAGATCGTCTTTATTTATTACTTAAAAATTTATTTTGATATTATTTATTTCTTATTTTGTTACTTCCTCTAAAAATGATAAATGTTAAAATAAACTGCATTTCAAAAAAACACTCATTGCTTAATTTATTGTATTTTTCTTATTATCCCGCTTTTACATTCAAAAGTAGTTGCTTTATTTAAAAAGAAAATTTATAATAAGAAACGGGATTTTAAAAAACGGGATTATAAGAGGCGGGATTTTTAAAGACGGGATTTTAAAAAAGCGAGATTATAAAAAGCGGTATTATAAAAAGAGGGATTTTAATAGCGATATTTTAAGAATCGGGATTATAAAAAGCGGGATATCGAACCCAACCCTTCAAAAATCTATAAACTATATTCAGTGAAGCAACCTGCAATAAGGACATAAATCATGGCGTAAGCGTAGGAAGGATGAAGTTTCGGCAAAACGCATGCATCAACAACTGTGACCGAACATTTTCCCCTAAAACAAAGCTCTACACAGCAGTTGTTCACCCGGCACTCACCAACGCATCTTAATATTGGACAGAGTATACAAAATACGAGGGCAAAATTATCAGCAGATGCGAGGAAGATGCTTGGCATGATAGTAGGAGTAGGAAAGCTTGACCGAATAAGAAGTTCCAAGATCCGAGGCAGCCTTCACGTCATAGAACCTATTGCATCGAAAATGTATCGCGCCCGGCTCAGTTGTACTGTCATGTTTATAGGACAGATCCTGCAAATCCCGTCAAACTGGCAATATCAATCAACGTAACTTTACAATCGCGAAATAGATGTAGGTCTAAAAACCCCTGGATCACACATTTGTATTAATACCAGCGTTTGGTTGGCCTAAGTGACGAATGAAGTGTTTCGAAGTCGGTTGGCCTGGCAATACTCATGGAGGTAAAACCGGCAAACCACACAGTGCAGATGCAGTGAAGTTGGAGGGTTTTTAGTCCAGACCTCGTCGTTTAAGAGGAAAAAGAAGACAATAGTTAATAAGTCCACGGAAAATAGGAACTTGGATTTCTTTTAGGTCTCACTACTTTTCATGGCTGACTAATTGTTAAGCATAATCAGCTTTTGAAAAGGAGAATTAGGCTCCCTAACGCACTAATGTTTTTAATGTGGTTTATTTTTTAGGGGGGGGGGGGGGGGGGGTTTATTTTGTTTACAAAAAACAGACGGCGACACGGTTCAATTAATGTTCGCGTATACCTTCTCTCTGTAATCGAAGGTATCGTTTCTGCAAATAACTCGACACTACCACAAATTATCGAATCTTATCTCAAAACTTCAAACCCGTTTACAAATGTCAATTTCCAAGGCAAAAACATCGTTTGAAAGGCGTCGGTCATCATAAATAAAACTGAAACATTACAGAGACAGGAATATGTGGGAAGCCTGCAGTTTTATTGGTTTGATTCACATACTAGACATGGGAATCACTTCTATCTAATCTTGGACAACAGTGATGGTGTTAACATGTTCATCAATCCACTCGCGAGTGATTATGACATATAGTTGATGCACGTAGGCAAATATTTGAGGCCCCTTTAGTGTTTATATGAAATCCCATGCCAACAGTTTCATATAAAATAATCTTAACCAAGAAATTTATTATGGTTATTACGGATTGTGTGCTAGTCGGTTAATTGCTGCCATAAATTAATCCCTTCAGGAAAACACCGAATGTAAGAAGAGGGCAGGTGGTGAAAAGCAATGGAAAATTTTAGTTTCCACCTCGAATTTGTTTTCCCAACTCCGCGACACCTGGAAACGTTTCTAGGCAGCTCTACGTGCTCCTCCGTTGATTAAAACTGAAGTGTGATTGTCGTCTCCGTGCATTGTCGGTCATCCAATTACATGGTATGAACAGTATATATATTCGCGTAGGTTCGTGTTTTTTTTTCAATTGTCAGCGACAGTTTTATAGGTTACATGTTACGCTGAAGAGATTGACGACTGCTCCTAATGGCAAGTCAATGTCCGAATCAGTGTTGAAGGCATACCACCAAGCGCTGATGAATTGTCATACATCTTAATCGTTATTCGCGATTAATCTTCAGGGTTTATTCCATCGTGTGTATCTTTGGCAAAACATTATTAACTTAAATGGGATATTATCTGTTAATCGGAAAATAAGACTCATTGTTAAGGGGATGTGATTAAAAACACAAGGACATTTGTTTAATCCTTGCCGACAGCTTTTATAGCAAACGATCAAGTCATCAAATGAAGATACTTGGCGTATCTCTGGACATGTGAATAATTTATGTGGGATGTTATTTATGTTCGCAGCAGAGCTAATAAAATGTTTCCATAATATGTAGAAATATTGTACATCGATTAAGAAAAAAAAACAAAAAAATCCCTGACATTTGAGCCCAACAAAGCGTAACAGATTTAAAGGTATACGACTTGTTGTTTTTGGGAAATCACTCGAATGCTGGACGATTAATGTTCGTATTTGTTTCAAATAGACGTGTTAATAAAGTTCGGCTCTACAATGCTTCCTAATTGATGAGTGAAGTGAACTTCGGTACATAATACAGAAGACCTATAGTAGTTGCATTTAATGTTCCAGTTGAAGATGGTTTTTTAGCATTTTTACGGGCTTACAATTTTTACTACGACTAGCAGAACTTAACTTTTGCTAGACTGTCCCCTATACTGTTTCTAGGAACTATCCAAGTTAGTTCATAAGCGTAACATAAGAGTAACAATTTGATCGAAAAACTGCCATATTGACAAGAAAAGCACGTATAAATCTAATAGAGAAGTCGTACACTTCGATAATTATGGAAGACGGAGCCAGTATTTGGATGTCTTCGGACTGGTTTTTCCCACGAAACAAATTGTTATTTCCCTTTTTCCCTCCACAAATTTCAGAAATTCATACAATTTTTACGCAATGATATATTTAAATAATTTTAATTGAAATAGCCTTTTTGAATCAAAGGGGGAAATCGATGTTTCAGGTAATCAAATCCCTCACAATCATCATAAATAAGTATTTGCTCCAATAGAGGTCAAATTCCAAGTAGTTTACAGCTAGTATCATATGATTGAATATTCCAGCGAAGTCGTCTTACGGCAACTCTAGTCAAACACTTTTGGATCCTCTCGATTCTGAAGGAATGAAATTTGAAAAATTCAGTACTCGTGGTGATATCTAATGAATCCAGGCATTTAAGACTGTAAGGATCCGAAATTCCTTTGAATTTGTCAATATAAATCCTAACATTGAGTTGCTTTTTGAGCTAGAAACTCAATATGTTCAATTAAATTAATTTTTTAATCAAACATAATCAAAAGATCCTTTCTTGATCGTGTAATGGATAATGGAACATACCCATACGAGAAAGAAATTGGGGACAGATTTGACATTTGGATACCTACATTTAAGTGCAGGTCATTGTTGTGCCACCATTTCCACAGTCTATCAAGATCGTCTTGTAAAAGTAAACAGTTTACGAAAAATCTTCTAATCATCGGCAAACATAAACAGTGAGAATTCAGAAACATTTCAGGAATATCGTTAATAAATAACGGGAAGAGTAAGGGGCCAAGATGACTACCTTGAGGTACACCTGAAGTAACTTGTTCCCATATTGACCGATAATTGTTTTTGCGTACAAACTGAATACGCTCCTCCGTAAGATATGAGCTAACCCACTTCAACATATCGGAATGAAATCCAAATCTAACTAAATTTTGATGTAAGATGTCGTGATTTAAGCGATCAAATGCCTTGGAAAAGTCAGTATATATGACATCAAACTGAAAAACTTTCTCCAAACACCGTTTAAACCATAATAACAGAAAATTGAGATCTAATTTGAAGTTAATCTACCAGCCACAAAACCGTGCTGAAATGGAGAGATGCAATTCTTGACGATAGGTACAAGTTTATCAGACACACATTTTTCGATGAGCTGGGGTATAGTTGGAATTTTTCAGATTGGACAATAATTTGAGATCATATCTGGAACCAGTTTTTAAGATAGGAGTAGTTAAAAAAAATTCCAGACCTTGAGAAAGTCAACATTTTCAATGGATTGATTTAATACTTAAAAGAGAGAAAAGCAAAATAGTAGGAACGGTTACGAAGAATAATTGGCAGGCCTTTAAATTATATTTATAAATACGGCCGTTAGACTGCAGATTTGTTTTGTAGATTGTTTTTAACAAATCTGAAACAGATTACTAAGAAAAGGAATGCAAATTTCAGATTGAATTAAGACTATACACCATATTGGAATGATTATTTAAATTTTGGCGCTTTTCATTAAAATACAATGATTCGCTCTCGATGTTAGAGATTTGACAGGACCCAGTGCATCTAATGGTTCGCGAGTTATGGTTTTCTTTAAAAAAAGTGTGTTTTATTTGTATTATTTACTCGGCTAAAAATTACTCAGCGACATCAACTGTAAGATTCCTTGAAATTATGCGCCAATAAAAAATGGCCCACAAAAAAAAAAAAACAAATTAAAAAAGGCAAAAAAATTATATAGGAAGCAACAACAATGTCTTCTTGTCAAATTGGGGTTTTTTTTTTGGAGCTATCTTGCATTCGGTTCTGATTTCATTCCAACAATACGTTATGTTTCCTAAGAATGAAGGAAAAGAAATATTTTTAATGAAACCAATTTAAGCATTTGAAAATCCCAATCTTCAAGCATAAACTTAGTTTAATGCAATAATTGTTTTTTTTTTTAAACTTAAAACGTGTTCATTTAGTAGAGTATCACAAGTAGAGCTCATAAACAGTGCAGTGCGAATGGCACCCCCCCCCCCCCCCCCCTCCGTTGGAAGTTATTCATGATCCTTAACAACTTTTTATTTAGACACATGCTGGAGCGGAATATAAAAAAAAAACAAATTACAACAGATATTTAATTTCTTCACACTTTGCGCTTCTTGTAGTAAAATTTGTTTGATACCAAAGCATGGAAATAAAAAAAAGTCCCAAAAATATGCAAGTTTACCTCGAAACAGTGAAAATAAGCCCCAATTTGATAAATATTTTTGCTGTGCATTATTTTTTGGTTTTTCCTGCCAACAATTTGGAGCCATTTCCCATTGCTTGGGTAATTTTGCAAAAATGAAATGGTGCCCTTTTTTATTTTAAAATATATCCCCATTTATTGAGGCCTTTTTTCTATTTTTTTTTTGTCATTTTTGATTGGGGCTTTATTTCTTTCCGTGGATTTTTTCATTCTGATACCACATTGCATTAATATCGAAATTTCGCCATCACGTCGGAGGCCACAATTTTTCATTTTAATAGCTAGGTCTCAAAAGTGAAATTCAAATAAAATATGTATGAAGAGTAACTGCAGATCATAAAATTTTTTTGCTGTTAATCGTTTATTACCCACGAAAATATTTATACAATAACTTTTCCTTTATGCTACATAGGTAGTTTTTAAATTTCTTTTTTTAACCATTTAAATTAGGTCACTTATATTTTAATCAATATGTGAACTGCAAAACTAGTTCAATTCGGACGAAATGCAACCCATTCACATGAAAGCACTGGAAAACGGAAAACAAATTATCTTATTACCTTTAACGAATCCGGTAAAACTCAAAAACAGCATCAAGATCAAGTAAATTATTTTACTACACATATTCAATAAATATTGTTCTACTTGGAACTTGAAACAAAAAATAGATAAAATAAGATTCTCACGATCAGTCTTTTTGAACACTTGAACAAAACCGCAACAGGTATCCTTTTGTGTTTTTATTTTACCACCACTTTAAGCACTGCACTCAGTTTCTAGTTCTTACTTGTTGAATGAATCACGTTTAACCGTAAACTGCTATCCTCGATGGTTCAACGGTTGTCTTATATAGAACCATTGCCGACCATACAATATACACACAAAAAAGGTGAAACACACGCGGACAAAGGGGCACTGACGCTGCTGGAAAAATCCCTTAAACGTATACGAAACGTAAATGATACACAATGATGTACGTTCTTACAGTGTCATGTGGGTCACATGCCGAGAGCTTTTCATGTATGGGTGGGTTTTCTGCTCTCCTGATATACTAACTTGTTAACTTCTGACACTCATATCATAATTTTGCACCAGTACATAGCCTGGCTGGATTCATCTTTCGGATGTATGATATTCTTTGCCAGCACACATAAGTTACTATAAATATTTTGGGACTTCAAAATAAGAAAATAATTCTAACTTTCAATGAAAAATACGAGTATTTGTCATCATTTGTTGTTTTGAAAGATTTTGTGTTATTTAAAAATAACAGCTGAATCCTTTCCGAACTCGGTGACGTATGATTAACTAAAATTATCTCGAAAATTTATCGTTTTACGATGCCAATACAAGCTACTGGAGGGAATTTGTTTCCAACAATTTTTTGATATTGTCATAGAATTGAGTTTTTTTTATCATATTAGGGTTTTCCATTTTTTCGAATGACGAAAGGGTGGGTGGTATCATGACAGTAAGGTCTTCAATCTACGACACTACTGCGACGTAAATTGTTCCTAAAATCCCAATACCGA
The DNA here is from genome assembly GCA_949715645.1 of Portevinia maculata. Lineage (NCBI taxonomy): Eukaryota > Metazoa > Arthropoda > Insecta > Diptera > Syrphidae > Portevinia > Portevinia maculata. The sequence continues at coordinate 394,309,249 of OX454525.1, read as the reverse complement.
CAAACGGACAAACCGATGACAATGAAAAGTTTTTCCGCGAATTGCTATATCACTTTTAATTAAATGTACAAAAGGTCTTTTATGAGGTAATTACGCACATTGCAAGTACGTATATGTATCACAAGTACATTGCATGGAAGGTGAATGATTTCTTAATGACAGGATTTAGTAATTCTGCCTGAGGAGCTTGCATTTCTGTTTGGAGGAGATAGTTTAGCTGTTGTATACACAGCTAAGAAGATAGAAAGATCAGGTAAACCTACTCATGACGGAGGAACTAATGAAACAGTGGAACTGGATTTTCAGAATAGATTTTTAATAAAGTCTACTCAGGAGTGGTTGTACGAAATAATCAAAAGTGAGGCAATTGAACAGGAGCAATCGAAAAGTATGAATTTAACCTAAAAATAAAATAAATTGACGAATGAAAATTGCAGTGCCTATGTTTCCAGATACAAAAAAAGCGACACAGAAGCTGTGCTGAAGTAGAGAGGCAAGGAGAAGCTGATAATCAGCTTGAGCAAAAGGCGTTAGTGGGAAAACCTCCGAATCGACATTTTATCCTTGAGGATAAGTCTTCAAGGTATATAGTTCTTCGAAACATGGTTGATTCAATCCTGAATGCAATAAAAATTAACACTATCGTGGAAATAAATACAAGAAGTCCCACTCTTGCGAGATTTATCCGCTAGCTGCATGAATAACCAAAAGACCCCTGGAGCAGAAGGAGTACCGGCAGAAGTTATAAAAAGTTTGTTTTTAATATAGGCAGCTATATTAGTCGAGACTATATACGGATTGGATGGGTTGTGGTAATCCACTGGCGATACTAAACACCACATCTAGGTGAAACGCCAATGGAAAACATAGGGACGGGCTACAGTCCGCTTGGGCGAACTGTTGGATACCCTATTCTTATTCCTATCCCTCATAAGTGGGCGTGACAAAAGTCTAAGTATGGTTGAATTGTTAAGAAAGCTCTACATATTTTGTTATATAACATTTAAAGGATTTTATCAAAAAAAACGCTCCCTAGCTCAAACTTAGGTGTTTCAATAAAATTGTTTTATTTAATTGTGGGCGTGGCAGTAGGCGGATTTAAAAAAAAAAACACATGAGAATAAAGGGCCCCTAGAGAGTATATATTATAAATTTCAGCTCCCTAGCTCAAACTTTGAATTTTCAAAAAAAAAAAAAAAAAATTGTGGGCGGATTTTAAAAATATTTACACATGAGCATAAAGGGCCCATAGAGAGTATATATTATAAATTTCAGCTCCCTAGCTCAAACTTTGGATTTTCAAAAATTAATATACCCTTAGAATAGGTTATAAAAAAATTGTTTTATTTATTTGTGGGCGTGTCAGTGGGCGGATTTCGAAACTTTTTTATCCTGAGCAGTTTTAGGAGTCATAGATCATATATACAAAATTTCAGCTTTCTAGCTCAAAATTCGATTTTTTCCAAAATTTTGTTTTTTTGAGTTTGTGGGCGTGTCTGTGGGCGGATTTCAAAATTCGTAAACTTGATTATTTCGGGACCCTAGAGAGTATATGGTTAAAATTTCAGCTCTCTAGGTCCAGTTTAAAGGCCTAATTTTTGGCTACAGACGGACGGACGGACGGACGGACGGACGGACATGGCTAGATCGACATTACTATCGATGCTGATCATAAATATAGTAACTTTTAGGGGTCTACGGGCAATATTAAGGTATGTTACAAACTATGCGTCAAAATTAATATACCCTTAGAATAGGTTATAAAAAGGTCACTAATGTAATTAGCAGGGTTAGGATTTTGTTGACCTAAAAAAAATAAAAAAGCAAAACAAAACACTTAAAAAGCAAAAAAAAGCATTTATTAAGAAACAGAAGAAAAAGAAACAAAAACACATTTAATTATAATAGCATTGGACTACCAAGAGATATCGGATAAAAAACATCAAAATTTTCAAAAATGTCACTTAACCCCTTCTCATTCTTAACGCTTCACTTGTTAACTTCTGACACTCATATCATAATTTTGCACCAGTACATAGCCTGGCTGGATTCATCTTTCGGATGTATGATATTCTTTGCCAGCACACATAAGTTACTATAAATATTTTGGGACTTCAAAATAAGAAAATAATTCTAACTTTCAATGAAAAATACGAGTATTTGTCATCATTTGTTGTTTTGAAAGATTTTGTGTTATTTAAAAATAACAGCTGAATCCTTTCCGAACTCGGTGACGTATGATTAACTAAAATTATCTCGAAAATTTATCGTTTTACGATGCCAATACAAGCTACTGGAGGGAATTTGTTTCCAACAATTTTTTGATATTGTCATAGAATTGAGTTTTTTTTATCATATTAGGGTTTTCCATTTTTTCGAATGACGAAAGGGTGGGTGGTATCATGACAGTAAGGTCTTCAATCTACGACACTACTGCGACGTAAATTGTTCCTAAAATCCCAATACCGACAAACGGACAAACCGATGACAATGAAAAGTTTTTCCGCGAATTGCTATATCACTTTTAATTAAATGTACAAAAGGTCTTTTATGAGGTAATTACGCACATTGCAAGTACGTATATGTATCACAAGTACATTGCATGGAAGGTGAATGATTTCTTAATGACAGGATTTAGTAATTCTGCCTGAGGAGCTTGCATTTCTGTTTGGAGGAGATAGTTTAGCTGTTGTATACACAGCTAAGAAGATAGAAAGATCAGGTAAACCTACTCATGACGGAGGAACTAATGAAACAGTGGAACTGGATTTTCAGAATAGATTTTTAATAAAGTCTACTCAGGAGTGGTTGTACGAAATAATCAAAAGTGAGGCAATTGAACAGGAGCAATCGAAAAGTATGAATTTAACCTAAAAATAAAATAAATTGACGAATGAAAATTGCAGTGCCTATGTTTCCAGATACAAAAAAAGCGACACAGAAGCTGTGCTGAAGTAGAGAGGCAAGGAGAAGCTGATAATCAGCTTGAGCAAAAGGCGTTAGTGGGAAAACCTCCGAATCGACATTTTATCCTTGAGGATAAGTCTTCAAGGTATATAGTTCTTCGAAACATGGTTGATTCAATCCTGAATGCAATAAAAATTAACACTATCGTGGAAATAAATACAAGAAGTCCCACTCTTGCGAGATTTATCCGCTAGCTGCATGAATAACCAAAAGACCCCTGGAGCAGAAGGAGTACCGGCAGAAGTTATAAAAAGTTTGTTTTTAATATAGGCAGCTATATTAGTCGAGACTATATACGGATTGGATGGGTTGTGGTAATCCACTGGCGATACTAAACACCACATCTAGGTGAAACGCCAATGGAAAACATAGGGACGGGCTACAGTCCGCTTGGGCGAACTGTTGGATACCCTATTCTTATTCCTATCCCTCATAAGTGGGCGTGACAAAAGTCTAAGTATGGTTGAATTGTTAAGAAAGCTCTACATATTTTGTTATATAACATTTAAAGGATTTTATCAAAAAAAACGCTCCCTAGCTCAAACTTAGGTGTTTCAATAAAATTGTTTTATTTAATTGTGGGCGTGGCAGTAGGCGGATTTAAAAAAAAAAACACATGAGAATAAAGGGCCCCTAGAGAGTATATATTATAAATTTCAGCTCCCTAGCTCAAACTTTGAATTTTCAAAAAAAAAAAAAAAAAATTGTGGGCGGATTTTAAAAATATTTACACATGAGCATAAAGGGCCCATAGAGAGTATATATTATAAATTTCAGCTCCCTAGCTCAAACTTTGGATTTTCAAAAATTAATATACCCTTAGAATAGGTTATAAAAAAATTGTTTTATTTATTTGTGGGCGTGTCAGTGGGCGGATTTCGAAACTTTTTTATCCTGAGCAGTTTTAGGAGTCATAGATCATATATACAAAATTTCAGCTTTCTAGCTCAAAATTCGATTTTTTCCAAAATTTTGTTTTTTTGAGTTTGTGGGCGTGTCTGTGGGCGGATTTCAAAATTCGTAAACTTGATTATTTCGGGACCCTAGAGAGTATATGGTTAAAATTTCAGCTCTCTAGGTCCAGTTTAAAGGCCTAATTTTTGGCTACAGACGGACGGACGGACGGACGGACGGACGGACATGGCTAGATCGACATTACTATCGATGCTGATCATAAATATAGTAACTTTTAGGGGTCTACGGGCAATATTAAGGTATGTTACAAACTATGCGTCAAAATTAATATACCCTTAGAATAGGTTATAAAAAGGTCACTAATGTAATTAGCAGGGTTAGGATTTTGTTGACCTAAAAAAAATAAAAAAGCAAAACAAAACACTTAAAAAGCAAAAAAAAGCATTTATTAAGAAACAGAAGAAAAAGAAACAAAAACACATTTAATTATAATAGCATTGGACTACCAAGAGATTTTTAAAAATTTCTAGTAGCAATCTTGTACGGTTGTCCCTTAGAAGCGCCTTGAAGGCGCTAAATGATTTTTCTACTTTAGCTGAAACGAGTGGAGCCCATCTAAAGTTTTCAACATTATTAACTTCAATGTTTCCTGGAAGTTTGGAATCCACGTCGCCGTTTATTACAGAATTTATCTGCTCAATTGTTTTTAGCCCTGTGTTTGCATTGAAAACGGCAGTAAACTTCTTCAGGACTTCCTTTGCAATGGGCCCTTTTGCTTTTTTTAAATTTTCCTCAATGTCTTTTAAGACCGGCAATACTTCGCCAATTGATGTTCCTTGATAAGAATGAATTTTGTTAGCTTAAATTATAAGTACAGACTCTCAAAAATACCTGTTTTTTGTAAGTCTTGAAAAATATGTTTTTTCGGCTCGAGTAAAAACCCAAAATTGACTTTGATGTATGCCAGCTGCGCTTGCAATTCTTCATCTTCAATCAATTTCTTCGCAAATGCAACACAGCTTGCATCATCTTCAAGAGCGCTGACGATTATTTTTATCCGAGCAAAATAATCTGCATAATATGTAGTTGACTCTAACCAAGTGCCCCAGCGAGTTAAAACCTAGTTTAAATGTAAATTCAAAAATATGAATTCAAATTCAGTTTTAAACAAACTTACAGGTTGAGGCGGTAGCGGCAGTTCAGGTTCCATCTCCTTAAAAACAGCAATCCGATATGGACTCTTTAGAAATATTTTTTTCAAGTTCGACACGAAGGCGTCAACTTTTGAATAGTGACTGCGTATGCTTTCACAGACTCTATGTACACCGTGAGCGACGCAAGTTACGTGAACCATTTTCGAATACAACACTTGCAGAGAGTTGCCACTCTTTTTCATATACGTTGCAGCGTCTGTAACGAACAACAAAACCTTTTCTCTCTTAAGTTCATCTGGCCACAACAATCGCATCGAATCGTCAAAAAGCTGGGCAATGGTTGTTGAGTTTACTCTTTCCAGAACTTCGGACGTTAGCAGGTACCCTCGCCCATATGCTCTCATTACGTAAGTTACACAGCGTCCTGCTTTGTCTGTCGGTTCATCGATGGATACAAAAATATGGTCGTCAACTTCAGCACGGATCTTTTGGAGCACTTCGAGAAAGCAATCTCCGACGTAATTTTTTCTTAGTGTTGACTCGTCAGCCACTTTTTTCTGTGTGTATTTTTCTATAAAAGTCTAAAACTCTGGGCGATTGACTTTATATAACGGTATGTCACATGCTAACAACATTTTCGTCATATCGGCGTAAAACTCATTTTTGTTTGTTCCAGTAACGAAAGATGTAATTGTTTGAATTTTTGTTGTTTTTTTTAAAGCCATTGCTTGCTGGTGCTTTGCTCTATTAATATTCTGTTCTATAAAATATTTATTTTCATGGTTGACTTGTATACCACACAATTGCATAAAAGCACTTTTCCATCAGATGAAAAATAATTTGGTCCATATTTCAATACAAAATTTTTCAATTTTGTTTGCTCCTTGGTCCTTGCAAACCGTTTTAGGCATTTTATCACTATAATTTGTCCAGTTGTTTTTATTAAAAACACTCCGAGATATAATCAACCGGCTACGTAAAGAAGCGCACTTCGAGCTAATGAGTTGTGTTGTTTTCATCACACCATCAAGTTGAACGTATTCGCAGGACTTTTTTTCAAGGTATTGAAGGGGTAGCTGTTAGCATCGCAACAGTTGACTCAATATTACTCTATCATGTGTCAAAGAGTTACATTCACTTAAGAATAATTATCACATGCACACATACGAACATTTTGCTACAATTTAGTGTGTGCTTGAGACTTTAAAAGGTTTTTATCGAAAGATTTTCAACGGCAAATGAAAATCTTCGCAGTTTTACTATTGCTAAACCAATTATTAGATATTTTTTAACAAACTTTAAGAAAAAAGCAAAAAAGGCAATTATGGTATAAAAAGGCAAAAAAAGGCAAAATAAAATACATATATTTGGAATCACCAGGGCTTGAAACATGTTTGTGTAAGGTCGATTCCATCTTCCGTTTAACCAAAAAAAAAGAGGCAAAGTTAGCAAAATCCTATCCCTGGTAATTAGTACCCGCAGAAGTTTTGAAAGTCATTGTTAAAGCCTCGGCTCGACGCTCAATTAGAATGGGTTTTTCCCCAAAGTTTGTAACAAGAAATACCTAGTGGGATAGAGGTAAAATTGTTTGTTCGATACTGCAGAAAAAATACTAGGCCCGTATTATCCCCAAAAAACACGGATTTAGAAAGTGATCAGGACTTTCCATTCGCCCAGCATAAAACCCACCACTCAAAAAGAAAACATTTTAATTTTGGTACCGCTTGACGTACGAAATGCTTTCAACTCTGCCAGGTTGAGTATATAATATTCTAGACTACTTGGACAAAAACACGTGTCATCAGGTAGTAAAAACTAAGCTCAGTGACAAGGAATCAACTTATTACAGCTATTAGATATGTCTGATTGTTGTTATCTGCTGGCCAGTGATAACCAAGCCAAAAAGCATCTCTACCAAAATGATCGCCGTTTCCAGATTTGGACGCAAGATCACGAACTAAGACTAGCATCAGAAAAAAAAAGAAGAGAAGTTCTCTAGACTCGGGCGCATATTCGCGTTATCTTTTAAAGACGGGTAGGCTCTTAGGCAGTTATCGCACTACAAATGCAGTAAAGCAAGGCTTCATCCAACAAATTGAGTGCGCGTCCAAAAAGGGTCACAAAGATCAATACTGCGTTGAGTAATTTTAATTGTTTCCAAGAGGCAGCGAGGAGGGAAACGGCAACAGTAGATGCCCAAGAGACCGCCATGTGCGAGAGTGGTAGTGTACAGAAACATCAGAAGGGAAGGTAACTGGCAGTACATTTTTACCTAATGCCCAAGTAATAGCTATAAAATGAAAAGATCGACACTGTCTTTCTCTTAAAATGTTGCTTATAAATTATTAAACAAATAATTGAAAAATTGAACATAAAATTCGCTAGAAAACGAATTCGTTAATTTTCCGGCACAGAACGCTTTTTCTGTTGAACTTCTCAGTCAACTCACAGAAATCGTTAATCTGATGTGGTCATTTCAATGTGTTTGCTGTTTCACTTTTTACGAATTGCTATACCTGAGCTCTAACAAATCAGAAACCGGTACCTCAATGGCTGCCTTGATCAAACGAGGAAAATGGTTACCACAGCATGCCATAAAGGCGATTTGAATTTATTTTTCTTAGATTGCAACCAAGGCTGGTGGAACTGTCACCTTTTAGAAAACAACGTGTATGTTACTTCTGCTACGTAGTTAAATGTAGGTACATAGTTTATGTAGTACATGAAACAAATTGTAGCAGGAGTAGTTTCAACTGTCAAATAATATGTAAGTGTCACTTTGAAGTTAATGTTTGAATTTATGTGTTGCGTTTTGCTAGATAACTAAAATAATGGCTGGTCGAAGCTGCATGATTACTTGGTTGAAGCTTGAAGTCGGATATACTCCAGTTAGAATGGACAACGAAAGGTTTGGTGCACTCTGTGACACGTGTTCTATCCTTGTAATAAATATCTGCAACAATAAAAGATTTCACGTTTGCATTATAGGTTACTGCAATAGCAAATATGTATGTATGTTCCATTAACTACACTTAGTTAATAATGTAGAAAATGCAAGTGCAATTAATTCGGCCAACCCTGATTGTAACAGATCTTAGGAGACAAGAAGAGATTGCACCAGATCGCTGGTGCAATCTCTTCTTGTCTCTGATGGAAGTGTGCATGAGACTAGAGTTAGGGGCACAGATCACCTATATCAGATATTCATCTTAAACATTCTCCAAATCTCGAAATCCGTATATGTGAAACATAAAGTTCACATAACCTGACGTTTATTTGCAAAAGTCGTGTCCAGAGATGGCTGAAATACCATATTTATTGGGCAGAAAAAAATGCATTTATTACATCCGCTATGGATTGCGGAACTTCCGGGAGGTAGATTACTCTGTCATTTCTGCTTTAACAGTTGAATTAGATTATTGTTCTTAACTTTACATCGCTCACTTTATAAAAAATGGCGGCGTCCTAATTTTACTTCTATGCAAAAACCAATACAAAAACATGATACTACAAGATTTTAAATCTTAAAATTAAGTATCTATATAAATTCACAATATGTAAAATATTTCAAAATGACACGTACAAAAGAGAAAAACAGAGAAATTAAATCTGAAAATCAGCTATAACTTTTAGTAAAAAAAAAAAAAAACATAGGGACGGGCTACAGTCCGCTTGGGCGAACTGTTGGATACCCTATTCTTATTCCTATCCCTCATAAGTGGGCGTGACAAAAGTCTAAGTATGGTTGAATTGTTAAGAACGCTCTACATATTTTGTTATATAACATTTAAAGGATTTTATCAAAAAAACAACGCTCCCTAGCTCAAACTAGGGTGTTTCAATAAAATTGTTTTATTTAATTGTGGGCGTGTCAGTAGGCGGATTTAAAAAAAATTAACACATGAGAATAAAGGGCCCCTAGAGAGTATATGTTATAAATTTCAGCTTTCTAGCTCAAAATTCGATTTTTTCCAAAATTTGGTTTTTTTGAGTTTGTGGGCGTGTCTGTGGGCGGATTTCAAAAATTCGTAAACTTGATTATTTCGGGACCCTAGAGAGTATATGGTTAAAATTTCAGCTCTCTAGGTCCAGTTTAAAGGCCTAATTTTTGGCTACAGACGGACGGACATGGCTAGATCGACATTACTATCGATGCTGATCATAAATATAGTAACTTTTAGGGGTCTACGGGCAATATTAAGGTATGTTACAAACTATGCGTCAAAATTAATATACCCTTAGAATAGGGTATAAACAGTAAAAGGTGTTTTTTTTGTTTCTTTTTCCATTTTCGGGGCAAATTGAGAGACTCCCTCAAATCTGACTATATCTATAGGTAATCTGTGATACACACTTGCCAAGCTGTAGGCACGCACATTGTTGACTGGCTACTTTCGAAAAATTATTTAACAATTTTTGTTCGCTGTGCGATCGTGCAATGATCCATGCTAAATCGGTCAATCCTTATGTCTGAAAAAAAATAACTCAAAAATATCTATAAATAAAAGAGCTATTAATTTTTTACAAAGAAAAGTGACTTTTGGTCCACACTGTACTTTAATTGTTTTTCACTTTCTAAATTTCTTTTTCAGTCGTGAACAAATTTCGTCGGTTTGGGTCAACTGCATCGCGTAGGTAACGAAGATTGAAAACCGACAAGACTCAGGAAACGACAAATGCTATTCAAGGTGAAAATCTCAAAAACGGGTTAAATGATTTCAAAAAAAATGTATGTCGTTACTAACATTTATATTTAGAACAAATCCGTGTACTTTGATTTTCGGAAAATTTCGTAATAATTTTTCCATAATTTCTTTTTCTAATATTTCTTAAATTTTGGAAAACATCACTTTTCTTAAAAACGGCTCTAAAGATTTAGAATATTTTTCGGGTTTTCAATACTTGGAGTAAATGTAAGAATATATTCGCAAGACTCGAATAACGGCGCATAATAAAACAGTGAAAAGATTCCAAAGAAACTTGACCTTGTTACTAATATTACCATTGTGAACTAATTTGTATACTCAGATTGTTTAATTATTTTTTCTATGAAGTTTTAATTAATATAGCAGTTTCTAGAATTTTCAAAAATGTCAATTTTCTCAAAAACGGCTTTAACGATTTTGATCTTTATATTTGTGGTTTTAATAATTCGAGACGGTAAAAGAATTGCATTTTTCAGCATTTGCAGCATGGGGTAGTTAGGTTAGTTAAGGAGTTCACTTACCTAGGAGTAAATATCAACTCCAGGAATGATACCTTAGTTTAGATCCTCGGAGAATTACCTTGGGAAACCGTTGCTACTTCGGTTTAGCGAAACAAATGTGTTCAAAACACCTCACTCGAAGGACGAAATGCATGAGCGCTTTGGAGCGAGTTCAAAGGTCTGCTTGCATCTGAATTACAGGAGCCTAAAGCTTTGCATACACGGCAGCCTTAACTATGCTTAATCTAATCCCCGTTGATATCTTTGAGAAGCTGGTAGCTTCTAAGGCAAAGCTCACACATTAGTCACGCGAGCATTTTAATTGCCCACAAGATTCCCTATAGCACGGACATCTTAGTCCCAAAAATCGATTTCAGCAAGAAATATAGGACAGTTATCCCCGAATTACCCGGCTGAGAGGGACGCCATTGAAATATACATCGATCGTCAAAGACGGCGGTCGGCAGGGGGCATGCATCTGCGCAGATGAAACTGCGTTCAATGTCGCACTACGACTGGAGTAAATTTCTGGTAGAAGTTATGACCATCCGCGATGCAGCTTGTAGAATGTAGATCTACATTAACAGTTAAGCAGCAATAAGAGCCCTAGAAACACCAACAACAAGATCTAAGATCTAAGATCTCTAAATGAGGTCTCTGACAGATGTAGCATTTCACTGTGCTGGGTTCCCGGACATAGTTACATTCCAGGGAACTGCAAGGCGGACGAGTAAGCGCGAAAAGGAACCGCACAAGACCTCTCTGATAACAGAGAGACACCGGCCGTACAAATTTAATCGTTAAAGTTCAAGCTATCAGAAAATGCACTTGTAGAACAGGAACAGTGTGGCTTGAGGTTAGTAGGTACTGCAACATTCACCCCAAGCCACACTCCTACGTATGTATCAGCCAATAGTACAAGGGGTCAGTATCGAGTCTGGGGCTTGAACTGATAACAGTCATCCCATTCGGATCCAAACACATGGTTCTGAAGTTGGGCTGAGCTCGACTGCCCTAGTCACTCCCTAATATATACAGCTAAAGCAGGCACACACCGGTCACTCGACAGGGATTTTGAGCGACATTCGACTGAGATCAGTTATCCCAACCTGTACTTCTGCCAAAGAAAGAGGGCTGCTTGAGTTTAGAACCGCAATAGTCACTTCAATTAGCACTCCACTCTGAGGGCCTCGGTATGTTATCTTCCCGCCAAGCAGAAAAATCGCACCAGAGTTGAGGTTCAACTGTATCAACCACTTCACTCTGCTCCTCTCCAGGGGTATTGGGACCGTGTACAGGCTTCAACTCTGCATTCTTCAACTTCTCTTCTCGGAGTAATATCCATATAATCACCACCTCACAGAAGGCAAACAGGGTTTCCCAGCAACCCGGGCGAACGCCGGTACACCAATTCCCCTTCTTCTGCCCCTCCCCTGTGGTATCACAATGTTCTAAGTGAGCTTGAGTTTCGTGCCCAGGCAGCCAGGCAGCCATACATTACCAAACCTAACCTTAACTAAAATGGATATCAAGAGAACAATTAAGTTCAAGCAGCGGTGCTCTTCTGGTTTCAGCAACGGAATTCAATATGTTTTTATTGACTTAATTGGAGACAATGATAAAATCCTTATTGGCGCAATTTATAGGCCTAATAAAAACATTAATTTATCTCCACTTTTTGAACTCTTAGAAGAAATTACACTGAACTGTTCCAATATTATATTATGTGGTGATTTTAATAGCAATCTGCTGTGTGAAAATGCTCTTACTGATCACATGAGCACACTTAATTTAAGTGCCGTTAACGTAGTAACTCCTACTCACTTTTTCGACGGTGTTCCGACTCTTCTTGATTTGTTCTTAAACAGCGATACTAATAATGTATTGTTCTATGATCAGCTATCTGCACCAGGTTTCTCAAAACACGACCTAATTTTTCTTATCTTTAGCTTTGAGTACACTCATGTAGTTTCCACTTACAGCTATCGCGATTTTAAACATTTTGACCATTACTTACTTGAAGAAGATGTCAGAAGCATAGCGTTGGAAAATATTTTTTGTATGCCTTCGCCCAGTGAGCAGGTACGGTTTCTTAACGAAAACATATCCTATGTCTTTAATAAACATATAGTTGTTAGAACCAAGTCCTGTGATTTGGATAATCCTCCCTGGTTCACCTACCAAATACGCGTCTTAATGACGCAACGTGATCGAGCATACAATTCTTGGAAATCCTATCGCCTGCCTGAGCTCAGGCAACAGTATCAATCGCTCCGTAATAAAGTCGTTACGGAAATTCGCGCTGCGAAGACTCGTATTTTTTCCAGCAAACTTAGTACTTCTTCAATAAATGGTAAACAGTTGTGGAATAACTTACGCAGCCTGGGGCTTGGAAAGGCCAAACATAATCGTATTGAAAATGTTGATGGTAATTTGTTAAACAGGAAATTTGTTTCCCTACCTCCGCAGCCTTCTCTACATATCACCGAGACCTCTTCGGCTTTGTTAGAACACGAGTTTCATCATCCCAGTTTTGGGTTTGTTTCGGTTCGATGTGAGGATGTTGTCGAAAGTATACTTTCGGTTAAGTCTAGCGCCATTGGGCTGGATGAAATGCACCCTACTTTTCTGAAACTGATTCTTCCAGTAGTTCTTCCGTACGTTACTCATTTATTTAATACCATTTGTACAACTGGAGAATTTCCTGACGATTGGAAATTGGCTAACATTTTGCCAATACCCAAAAATGCAAGTGCAATGAGTTTAGACCAATTTCCATTTTAACATTCCTTTCGAAAGTTTTCGAACGGATTTTCAAAAAGCAGATGAGCGAATTTCTTATGGCATACAATTTGTTAACCTTAAAGCAGAGTGACTTCCGTGAAAAACTGCTCTGTTGAATGTTATAGAAGATCTTCGACAAGCACTCGACGAGGATAAGGTAAGCTTCCCTGTTTTTCTCGATTTTTCAAAGGCATTTGATACAGTGGTACATAGCAAATTTGCAGATAAGCTTCATCGGTCTTACAATTTTTCGCCTGAAGCTGTAAAGCTTATATTATCCTATCTTACAAATATAATGCAAGCTGTAAAATTAGATGAAAGCCTATCAGACTTTCTTCCAACTAGTAATGGTGTCCCACAGGGTTCAATACTAGGTCCTTTATTGTTTTCATTGTATGTTAATGAAATCCCATCTATCATCAAAAACTGTTCGTCTCATATGTATGCTGATGATGTACAGATGTACTACAGCTGTAATCTCGGTCTCATCGAATATTGTGCTTCTTGCGTGAATTATTGGGCTCAACTTAATGGTCTCGCTATAAACCCATCAAAATCTAAGTGCTTGGTTATATCCAAAAGCAAACTCGACCTTTCGTATTTCCCTCTCATTATATTAAATAATGCATATATTGAATATGTCGAATCGGCTAGGAACCTCGTAGTTGTTTTCAACTGTAACCTCACATGGGACCATCACATTTCCGTTTCTGTAGGAAAGGCATATGGAGTGCTACGCACTCTTTGGGTCTCCCAGCGGTATAACCCTTTAAAAACGCGTGCTATGCTTGCGAAGTCCTTAATTTTACCGATCTTGGCCTACGGCTGTGAAATCTTTTGTAGTTGCAGTTACGTGAGGAAAAGAAAGCTCAATGTCGTTTTTAATAGCATTATTCGTTATATTTTTGGGCTCCGTAGATACGATAGAGTGTCGAGTTTTTCTACTCGTTTTCTCAATATGTCGCTGGAGAGCTACTTTGAGCTTCGAACTTTAACTTTGCTTTCTAATATACTGCTTACCCACCAACCATCATACCATCATGAACGATTTACGCGGGCCTCTTCAGTTAGGTCTAACCAATTAATTCAGCCTCGGTATGACTCCCTGACATCTTAGCCCCAGTTTTTCATTAACGCTACTCGTCTTTGGAATTCTTTGCCGCGCCACATTAAAAGGATCAGTGATCCTACAAGATTTCAAAAAGAACTTAGACATTATTTTTCAATCTCCTAAACACTCTACTCTGTCTTACTTTAATTTTCCTCTTCTTTCTTATTCAGTCCCTCAATATCCACCCCTTCTATCTTCTATCTCCATTTTCTCTTCTTTTTCTGTTTTCTTTTCTTTTCTTTTCTTTTTGAATTTTTCTGAATTTTTTATCGTAAATATATTTTTTCTCTTCTCTTTTTTTATAATATTATGTTTAAGCTCTTTTTTTCAAATGTATAGCCTATCACTAGTTTATAAGATATTATATCTTAATGTGTATAGGTATCTCAAAAATAAATAAATGAAAAAATGAAAATGAAAAAAAAAATTAAAAATGGATACCTTTATGGAGAACTTATTTTAACCAAAACGATCCAAAACTAAATCAGAACAGGACAGAAGAGCACAAGTGGAAAACAGTTTCGAGTCATATGTTCTCCACTCAGCTATAAAATTTCAATTAGATGAATCCCTGTGTTTTTTAGTGAACTTCGGGTTTTGAGTGAGCATTGTAAGTACCGTCAATGTTTGGTCTGATGTCGATTTGATCAAAATTTGACCTTGTTCCATGTTATTTTTTTTTCTATAAATATGCGAATATTTGCAACATTAAACTAAGAAATACAATATCACATGTCAAATAAATAAATCAGTTGACATCAATACAATTTGAGTTTTTAAATTTGACACATTTTACTCGGGAGTCGGACAGAATCCCGAAAAACATAATCCCGAAAGCCCAAAATCCCGAAAATCCAAAATCCCGAAAAGCCACAGTCCCGAAAAACTAAAATCCCGAAAACCAACAATCCCGAAAAGCCACAATCCCGAAAATCCAAAATTCCGAAAGACCAAAATCCCGAAAATGAAACTAAAAATTTTGTTGTAGCAACAAAAAAATTTGGCAAATTTATTTAACAAAATAAACAAAATAAAAAAAACTTCAAAAAAATAAACCATAACAAAAACAGTTCCAGTCTTACAAAAACATATCAAAAACGATTAATGACAAAACAATATTTAATACAAGTTCATATTGTACGCAATTAATCTGAGATAACTTATTTCAGAACGCTTTCGCTGCTCACACTCCCAGTAAAATGTATCCTTGTATTTTTTCTAGCCGTCAATAAGCAGTTTCTCACGCTGTTTGTTGGTTTTCACGATGGGCACATTCATTGTCACTGGTAATATAAAGTTTTTAATTATAAAGGCATGCACGATACTCACTTTGTATTACGTTGTTCACTGTCTTACAAAAATCTAGTCGGTCAGCTATCACACTATTTGAGATCATCTCAACTGAATGCACATTGCGAATTGCAAAACATTATTACGGTAAATGGAATCGACAAACACTTGTCTATTTCATTCAAAATTAAATAAAGGATCCCGCAAACGAAATCCCGAAAAATTATATAAAATGAAAAATTTGCGCAAATTTTTCATTTTATATAATTTTTCGGGATTCTTTTTTCGGGATTTTGGCTTTTCGGGATTTTGGATTTTCGGGATTTTGGTTTTCAGGATTATGTCCCCAACCCATTTTACTCACTTGTCCTACCTCAAAAGTAGGTTAAAACAGATAAATCTTCTGCTAATCTGATCTGCGCAGCTTCATGGAACACAGTGACAGATGTAGAACACTCTGGGGCGAGATTTGTACTCATGGAACGTTCATTAAACACACCAAATGATATCTATATTTTGTTTTGAGTGTTCTATATTTTTGGCAATAAAATAATGATTATAGCGAAAATAAATACGGGCATGTTTTATTATGCAAATAACAGCTTTTAGTCCATAAACAAGTTTTATGAGAAAGCGCCAAAGTAATTCATACGTCAAACCAAATCTAGTTGGTGTGCTCTGATGATATTTTGTAATCTTTTGTTCGAAATCTCAGTTTTTGATGCGGTGCGAATAGCGTATAACTGAAATTAGTCTAACAAAGTTTATTGTCATTTATAGACGTAAATAAATAAATAAACATTTTTGATGGGATCCTTCCTTGTTTCATTGCTGGATACCCTTGTCACACGAATCATACTCTTTTTTCTAACAAACCATTAATCATATTTCTGTTTAAAAAATAAATATTAGGCATAAACGGTCCATACACAGCCTAAAACCTAGATTCTATAACTATTTGCTTGTGCCAAGTGGAAGGAACCTACAATTTTAAGTCGAATTTAAACGGCAAATTGAGGAGCTTCTCATGACACTCTAAGATGTTTGTCAGACGAATTTGTCACCGGCGGGATTTGAAGCGGGAACTTTACGATTAGTAGTCCAACACACTAACCACTTAGCCACTGCGATCGACAATATTTCTGTGCAGGTAATTTTAAATGAGGTATAACTTAACCTGTTAATTATCCCTTAAAATTAAAGCTCTTTCGTTTCCATTAAAGTCAATAAAGTTTAATCCTTTTTAAACGAAATGATTTTGCTAATGATAATGCTAAAGAAAGCAAACTCGGATCTGCCGCTAATAATCTAACCTTCATGACGAACTTTTACCAAAGCCTTATTATTTTTCTTTCGAAATAATTATATAGAGTGGTCTTAAGAATTTTATCATACAAGTACATAGTATCAAATTATTATCCACCCACACATTAAGAACGTACGACACTCTCATAAAAGGTAATGGATAATCTCTTACTCCGCGTTTTTATTTTCAAAGATGCAACAATACCAACGAGTACTTAGTTTACCTGATGCGCTAAAAGCAACGCATAAACCTTATAAGAATTACTTCGGCTGCAAAAGAACTTTTGTTTTATTACGTCATGATGTTATACGTATTATTGCAAAATTTGTACGTACACCCTTGCCTGAGGATGTGTATTTGAATGAAAGATTTCTTGATATTTCGTATGAAGAAATAAACAAAATTAATAATAATTACCATTTTTATGGGATTTAAAAATAACTTTTTTTATAAATGGAACAAAAACCATGACACGATGAAGAGGGTATTCAATGATATGTGAATTGCATCTATCTGTGTTGTATCTAACTCATATATTTCACGACAGTGTTACATTTTGATTGGAGTTTCTTTGACAATTTTATGTACAATCACTGAACAATCTTTCATACATTTAGATGGAATGGTTTAATTCGATTGTCATAACAATTTTAGGGAACCGGTTCTATTCATTGTTTTCCATCTGCATCTTTTATAAAGTTTATGTTGTGACATGCGACTCAACGATGACTGCATGACAACCGGCGTTCAGATTTCACTTCGAGCTGGATCTGATTCAAGAAATTGACTAAAAAATAAATAAATATTATTCGTTAACCTAGGCGTAAAACCTAGCTTCTCCAACTTCTTTGCGAAATGGAAGGGACCTACAATTTTAAGCAGAATCCGATCGGCAAATTTGAGAAGTTTCTGATGACAGCTGATACTCTTGGATGTTTGTCAGATGTTCGCAAGTGGTGGGGCAGTGGAAAAAAACTCACGATGCTATTTGGACCCAGCGGGAATTGAACCGGGGACCTTTCGATTAGTAGTCCTATGTTTTATTATAATCCCAAAGCAGGGAGGAGTTTCCTTTCCAATTAACAAGTTTAAATTGAGCATCGTCCCCATCCCCACTGTAGGGGTGTCTCATTGTCCCAGTCGTAAAAGTGCAGGCCATTGTTTGAATCAAAGTCATACAGTTTTAAGCTAACTCTGAACACCGCTTGTCAGAAGATCAAATTGTCATATGTCAGTTTCGGTCTCACTACTGCAATGAAGATCCACATGGTAGTCCTACTCTTAATGCCACAAGTTTTCGAAATTCGGTGGAAACAAAGAAATCAGATGTAGCAAATAAACATTTTGTTATTTTAAACGAATTGAACGCTCGGTAGTACCTTTGTATACACCCGCCGGGACTAACACGTCACCGCTTCCTCATATTCGACCATCTACCCCGTACTTGAACGACTTGTTATGTCGCAGCTCCGGTCGCCTCTGCTCCGCTTCACTCCTCTCATTATTCCGCAAACTCTCTCTCTTTAATTGTTCCATCTTCCATTTCCTCCCACTAGGTTTTGCAATCTTTTGACCTTTTTCTACCTGGGAACTGGGATTTCGGGATTTAAAAGATCTATTCACATGATTTTATCAAAGTCAAATAATAATTTAAAGCATACAGCAATTCAGTTGAGTTTTTTATATTTTTTTATTTAAATTAAAAATATTGTTCGTATTGTGTAGGAAGTAAATACACTTGTCTCAGCTTAGACAAGCTTTGGAAATTAAAACTGATTTCATAGGTGTTTTTTTAAAAAACTTTCTCGTATACAGTATAGATACCTAGATACTAAAGAGAAATCGTGCTGAAATTTCGAACTCAAACTGAGTGTGAGGTATCATATTACGACTATAGACAAGCTCAAAAAAGTGTGTCCCGAAATCCCGTCCATCGGTCCGTATGTTAGCTAGGGTCCAGCCAAAATGGGTAGGCCGAGCTAATATATCTCAAAAACGGGTCAGTTATTTTGAAAAAATTTACTACTTAACGGGCTTCCGACCCGTGAAGAGTCTCTGTCTGAGACACTGCAGCCTTCCATCATCTGCGATGCCGGACACGCTGCTTCCAGTTGTCCAGACCAAGCGCTCTGGTATCCGCGATGGCTCGGTCTTAAAAACGGAGGTTTGTCTGCCTTGCCTTCTCGAACGTGGGCGCTGGGAGTCTAAGATCCTCTTGGCTGGAGCATTATTATCTATACGCTCGAAGTGGCCGAGCCTATGTAGTAGACGTGATTTAGCTTTTTGGACTACAACCACGTCTTGGTACAGCTCAGAGAGTTCGCGGTTGTATCTTCTCCTCCATTCGCCCTCCTCCCACACAGGACGAAATTTCCGACGGAGTATTTTTTCTTTCAAAAGAACCCAATATTAGCTCCCCTTTTCTACTAATCGTCCAGCACTCGGAACCATAAAGCAGGACTCGCAGGATTATGGCTCGATGGAGCACGCATTTTGTTCTTCGAGTGAGGAGCTTTGAACCCATTTGTTTGGCCAAACCGAAGTAGCGGCGGTTTCCTAAGGTCATTCTCCGTTCTCCACTCAGGTGTCGTTCGTGGAGTTGATGTTTACTCCTAAGTGGATGAACTCCTTAACTACCTCGAAGTTATTGCTGTCAACGGTAACGTTTTGTCCTAGGCAGGGGACAGATGTTAGTTTGTTTGTTTGTTGATAGCATGTATTTAGTCTTGTCCTCCTTAACTTCAAGACCAACCAATTTCACACTGACTTGTACTAGCATTTGGAACGAATTTGTATATAAAAACGTTTGAAATACTTTTTAATAACTTTTTTATTCATATAATTTTTTTTTTTTAATTTTCGAAAATTTCACTTGTGTCAAAAACGGCTCTTAAAATTTTAATCAATTTAAATGTCTGGAATACTTGGGTTGTGTCGGAAAATAGTTTACTCGGGTTTTTCCAAAAGACTCGAGTAACGGCACATTTTATCTCAAAACCGGTGGAGGGATTTAAAGAAAAAATCGGTTATCAAGCTTATTCTATTATTTTTTGCGTACTAAGATTTTCTCTTTAACATGAGAGATTCAATCCGGATTCAATTTGAAATGAATTCTGAATTAATTAAGATCGAATCGAAACAGCATAATCCCATCAAAAAATTGCCTGCGTTCGGATTGAAAATGATCAATTAAAGATAGATTTTGACAAATGAGAGACTGTAGGTCTTTTTAACTTCCCAGTGGAAATTCTTGTAATGGGTCCGATTTTGTGAATCGCGGATTTTGACATATCTACACGTTTCAAGGTCACCAGAATCCAAATCCAACGTTTTTATAGAGATATCTCTGTTTGTGTATGTAAGTATGTGCGTATGTTCGTATGTGCGTTCGAAATTATCTTTCGCCGCGATTATCTGAAGAACCAAAGATGATATTGACATGCGACCAGGTTTATTCGAAGCGTAATTACGTAACTCAGAACTGATTAAGTTTCCATCGAAATCGGTCTAGCCGTTTTTTGTTACTAAATAAATAACTAAAATAATTTGCCTTTATTTGTACTATTAATTGTCATTTGTTATTGAGCAAATCATTATTACATTGTGCTCCGTTATTTCGCATATACATAAATTTACAGGTCTCCGTGTTCATAACAATGGTTGCATTAATATATGTATGTATATAACACTTTGCTGTTATTAACAACATTTCATTTCCATGAACAATATTAAAGAGCATTTTTTAATATTAAATAATTCTTAACCATATCTTATGGTTAACCACATTTCAAAATTTCCCACTAATCGCATAAATCATATTGATCCCACTGGTAAGTTAGTCGTGTGAACCTTTCGGGTCGCACCCAGACCACTTTTTTTGTTTTGCTTTGCTCTGTTCATTCACTTGGGATTTTTCGCAATGTCCCCTGTCTCTCGTTATTTCATCGTTATTTCCACAACTGCTCAAACGAAATAGCCAGTTGCATTTCACCCATAGTACATTTCAACCGCAATACCCGCCATGAAGGAATGATCATCAGTTCACCCTCAAGCCTATATTCGGACGTACAGTGTAGTTCAAAGAATCTTTCCTCAGTCGTACAACACAAATGTGAAATCTGTTTTCCTTCACATTATAACCTACAAACATTAAAAACCAACGTGCATCGCCATCTCTCCTTTTCTTCTTATCCTAATTTCCTTAACGTCCGCGCTGTGTAGCTATTACGTGATAAGGGTACTAAAAAATCCCAGTGTGCGCGTACATTATACAAAAATAAAATAATAATAGTCTCTAATTTGGTTGAATTATCTACTCCTCAACAAAACGGATAAAGTTCATTAGAGAAATTTATTTTATTCATGCACAAAAAATCGAAATAAAACCAATATGTATTTCTTAATTTGCCGCCGGAACCGGATGACAACGAAATATATACGTTTGTGAGTGACATCTGTAGTTCAAAATGCTTTATGGAGGCATTAAAAATGATTTTAACATTTGCTAAGTGCAATTCCACATAGCAATGACTCAAACCGCAAGCAACCACAGTTTGAGGTGTAGTAAACTTTCGACCATACCGCGACTGACAGTTTGAAATCAAATTTCAATTTTGGTATAAAAATCTTGTATAGAAATAAAAACGAAAAGTTGTTCGTTTTGGCTCATTTTTCTGGAATGTGCGTAATAGTCATGTGAAGGTGAAAAAGGAAGTAATGGCCGGAAAATTGGAATGTCCGGAAAAAACTGAAAGTGTTTTTTCCATGGGATTTTTTTATGAACTCGCGACCATAACTAACGACTCGAACTATGGATTTGCCAAATTCTTTGTTTTGGTTTTGTTTGTTACGGTCCTGGGCGAAAAAGACAGTTACAAAGACAGTCTTGAAAAATTATAATTTTTGTATGCACTTTCATATCATAACTGATGACAGAAACGACAAAGGTATTGGTTGATTCTTTTTTTTTGTTCGCTCAAAAGGAAAGGAGGGCAATTCGGAAAACCATAAAACTGGATATTATTATGGAAAAACTCAACTTAAAGTTTTCGGTCAAATTAATTCGACTTTACATTCTTCGTCGATGTTTGCCAGTGAAGACCGAACTTATCCGAAAGGTGTTCCCAGACATTGCTCATAATTACAAACGTCATGCTTGGCTGAGTGAGCACGCTATATTGGCTGCACAAAACATTGTTGTCGACGCATTGAATTTTAAGATTCAAAATGAAATTGCTGGCGAATTGATGACATCAAATCGTTGGATTCTGTTACTAGCCAAGATGACGCGTAAACTATTCCACCGAATTTTTAAACTCTCTAAAATTGCTTGGATTGCTGCCTCCATAATGGCACCTCTCTTGCGGTGAAGAAACGGATGAACAACGTCATCGAAGCAACAATTCTCAAAGTAAAGTATAAAGGAAAAGACATTTGGATACCACGCATCCCAATGATTGTGACAGACATGCCATTCGTCGTTAAATGCTTGCAGTTCCCGGTGCGGCTTGCATTCGAACTTTTACAATTAACAAACCCCGGTGGCATGAATTGAGTCTTTGCGGCATGAATCTTGAAAAACCATGCTTCTCGCATATATGTCGTCTATCATACAGCATTGCAATTAACGAAATGGTGATGTTTAAGCAAACAATCAAAACAAACAAATGCTTTGTTTCGATTAGTGTCGAAATAGAAATGTAAATAAATCACCCTAAGATTCAATATGATTTCAAATTTAAGAAAATGAAATGGGGTATGATTCTATAAGGCGAAAACGACATAACGTTTTCGTTTGAACGAACAATTTGCTTCATGTTACGTCAAAAAACGAAAGCCAACACTATTTCTTTGGTGTTTTCGTTTATTTTGCTTCATGTTACGTTAAAAACGAAAGATTTTTTCGTCTATGCGAAACAAAACAAACGACAGCTTTTTCCTTCAAGTTTATTTGTTTTAATGTTTCTTTCGTAATTTTTTCGAAGCAGGTAGTATTTACGTTCAATAATGACGATAGTGAAGAATTGTTAGCGATTCTCTGTATTTAATGAAAACCTAAGAAAAAAAGTTTCTTAATGGCCTTCGGCCAGATGTGAACACACGACCCATTGGTTAGTAATCCGACGACCTTTTTTACTTTTAAATTCATTTTTTACTGATTATTAAATATCACCTTACATACTAGACAAAAATTGTTAAATTTATCACAAAATTAACGCTCTAAATTATGTTTCCATGGAGCAAATAAATAAAAACTCTGCGCTTTTTATTTATATTTTATTCTTATTTATATAAAACGGATTACAAACTACCTTCTCTAATTACTTAAACTACTTAACGTATTCTAACTATATAATTAGGATTCGGAGCACTCGTTGCTTACACAATATGGGGTCAAAATATCAATTGCTTTCCGAGCGTCTACAGCCGTCGACGTGCTCATGAGCATGGGCGACGTCCACGCCGTGGATGGTATAATACCGAGATACCATTCCTTTTCCATCAATATGGATGAATACATCCGGCAAGATAAAGCCAGACCGGCGCGTACTCTCCATGTACATGTCATTGGGGTAGTAAGCGTAAGAGATCGGCCTATTGTCGCTGGCTATCACTCTTGCAAAATGCCTTCGAGTCACGTCAATGAAGAAATGATTTATCCTATTGAACTGTCCCCTAACGTATTAGACCTTGTTGGCATAGAATTTTATATAGTTGGATTCAGGCATTCGGAACAACCGGACACATGCCCTAAGACATTGTCTCTCCAAAACCCGAATCTTTTTCATAAAACTATGCGCTATATTTAATCACGATGGACAACCATAAACGATGATCGGCCTTATAAGAACCATGTAGCATATGACGTTCACTATGGAGTTAAGTTGACTACAGATATCTAACTACTCTTCTAACCGCCAATGACTGCCCATTTTGTCCAATAATGGTCAATTCCTTCCAGTTTTTTCTGGTATCCCTAGAGGCCCCAGCCAATGTTGTTCTGAAAAAGATTGTTTCCTTCTTCTAAAAGTTGATTTTCAACTTCCAGTCGTCGCAATATCCCTTAATTTTATCGAAGACACGCTGCAAAAGAATGTTAATGACCTCGATTTTATGACCTGATCTGTATTCCACCAAATCGTCGGCATACGCTATAGTATGTCTGAGTGAACCCATCCGATCACTCGTGTAAATGTTAAACATGATCGGAGAATTCACCACCCCCTGCTGTAAACCGTGTTAAATTTCAAAGACTCTGCTCGAAGTCACGTTGCCACATTCGACAACGAACTTCTCTCCCATAAGCATATTATATATGAGTACATAATGGCAAAGGTTTGTGCATCTCCTGCCTGGAGAACTTTTACAAAAGTCCCTCTAACCATACGGTGTCGAAAGCCTTCTCAAAATCAACCAGACAAGCACCCGTAAATTGGTTCAGCACTCATTCCACTGAATATCGGAAGTCAATTTCGACACGGCATGAATAGCGAATTGCCCCGCCCTGAAACCAAACTGGTTGTCCGGAATGTTTTTATTGTCCTCGACCCACTTCAACAGGGCTCTATTGACAACATTTTCAAAGACCTTGTTAATATTCGGAAGCAAACCAATCGATCGGAGATTGGCAGAGTTCGTTCTATCTTAACCCTTTTTTGGATATGGTGTACCACAGCTACCTTCCAATGCGCCGGATAAAATGGTAAAAGTATATACAGCCTCCAGGGGTAGGTGCCTTTATACGACGTTTGGGACACCATCAACCCCGCCGACTTTTGTATTCTTTAGTGACTCGAAGATGCACAGAAGATCATCCTTCGACACGAACAAATGTGACGCATCGCGGCAATTGGCGACAACTGCATTAGCATGGTTTTCATGATTGAATACATTAAATCCGTTATTCTCAGATCGGCAATTCCCAAGTTCGGCGCGCAGATAGAAGTAACTCAACAGAGCCCTATTCTCAATATCGTGGTAACGCAAGAAGGATTATTCACCGTATACACAGACTATCCTGTGGATAATCGACCACAAAAAACCGTCCTTCAATGCGACAATTTCCGGACGTATTACAGCAGTCAGTACTGTCCGTCTGTTCTCTAATGTCTGGGAGAATCGGACAATAGGAATATCATTGTGGCAGCGACAATGAGTACGCTCCGGTCTGGCTTTATACCGCCGGAGGCATTTATCCATATTGGCTAGCACAGACAGGGGATGGTACTCCGGTATTATACCACCGCTATCGTAGCGCGAGAGATAAGCAGGTCATCCACGGCGGGGACGTCGCCAATGCTCATGACCTCCTCCGTTTTAGTACCGCAATAGCGGATAGAAATGAATTCGACACGGAAAAGCAATGCGCCAAATTTTGCTGGCTTTTTGAGCGGGGAGGGGTCAACATGCCCTCCCAGGATGGTGCGTTACTCTAGGTAACATTCTCTTAGTTTATAAGTAAGATTAAGTTAGCTATGGCGTTTCTGGGGATGCCAAGCTCGCTCGCCGGGGGCGACGCTGTAAGGCTCCAGTCAGCTCACAACGGCGCGTTTGCACGTTGACGACTGTCAGACGCTCAGAAAGCGATTGGAATTTTGACCACTTGTTGCGTAAGGCAACACAGCTAATTAAACTGTCACTTTTCGTTGTAAATTAATTATTTGGATAAATATTTGATATTAAAACAAATTGTACAACAAAATACGATAAAATCCTTCAACCAAATATGCGCACGTTTAGGGCAGGCTTCACATATATTTTAAATGTATAGTCATGTATTTTTTCACAACCCAAAGCTGTCAAACATTTTATGAACTTATGAAAAATACAAAAATGCATAGGAATATTTTGTTTTGTATCTTCTATTGCTACAATTTAAGGCCAAGGTTGGGTTGAACTAATAAATATTAACAATTTATCTTTGGAGGCTGACGAATACCTTGTTTAAATTGTTCTTCATAACAATGAGTATCTGAAATGAAAAAGGACTTAAGTTCTATCCCAAAGCAACCTTCGAGAATGTTTGTACGCTCATATTACTATTGATTACCTTTATTGGAAACATTGTTGCATTTGTGTTACAATTTAATAGCAAAACTGCCAATCCCGCTACGTATCGAAGATACAAATCGAAATATGTAGCTACATTGTTTAGTTTTTTAATACACGATAAAAAGTAAAGTTTTGTACTCAAATTGCCTTAAATGATGGGCTATTCCTTGTGTGGCTGCTGGTTTTGTCTAATGTCACAAATTAATGTGTACTGCAAGCAGTTATCTGTTTTTGAATTAGTATGAATATTTTATTTTCGGACACGCAAATCGAGCTACAAAAACGCCAATCCCAAGGTAGATTGATTTTTATTGACACTTTATGGAGTAGTTTCACTTCAGTAGCCATGAAAGCTGTTTTAATTTTTTTCGCGGTGATCCAGGCTCAAATTGCCACCGCTGCAGAGTATAATAGTGCGGATGTCCTCGAGACCATAAAAAATATCAACAAACGTTTCTCTACTGAAACGAATGTGTTCTTTGATTTTGGGAATAACGCCGACATCGGAAAATATATTTCGCAACTTGAAATACCCAACGTTGTCATTACGAGTCAAGTTGACTATCGGTTCATCGACAATTGGGACAAGGATGTTCTGGCCGTAGTTCACCTCAATTCCAACTGCACTCAAGTGACGCTGGAGGCTCTTAGCCACGTCATTAAAAGGATGCATCAGGTGAACGTACTTTTTGTCCTTCTGAAGTCTAAAGATCTTTACCCAATCTTCGACTGGGCTTGGCAAAACGGATTTAAAAACTCAGTGGAACTTATTTGGACCAAAGGACGATTACAACTCTTCGAATTTCAACCATTTCCCAAGTTGAAGGCAGTCGAAATCAAGAACATTAGTGAAAGCAAACTCCAGGAGGAACCTACCAACTTCCATGGCCATCCGATTCGAGCATTTGTGCCTGAGCATCGCCCATATGTATATCGATACACAAGCCGACAGGGTAGTTCCATCATAACCGGCTTGTACTTCAACACCTTTCTCGTCTTTATAAGCCACTACAATGCGACGATCGACGAAGTAATCTTACCATCTCCCTATCCATTTAAATTCAAAGTTTATGAGCTATTTAAAGCCATTCAAGACAGCAAGGCAGATATTTCAGCCCTTCCTTTTGCTATGGACGACTATGGATTAGATGTTCTTTTCTCTAAATCGTTGTTCCTAGATACCTTCTATTTGATGGTTCCATTCGCGAGGCCTGTTGACGAATTCATGTACATAGTTCTGCCGTTCAATGTATCTACGTGGGCCGGAGTGATGCTGGCACTCTCATTGTTTGCAATCGGAATACACTTTGGATCCGGGAGATCAACCGGGCAATGGGACTTCAGCCGTGCTATTCTTCAGGCTTTAAGTGGAATTCTAAACATTGGGTATCCTTTTGAGCAACGCAAATCGATTTTCATGGCCATGATATTTGTCCTACTCTCCGTGGCTGGCATTTTGTTTTCAAACATGTATCTAGCGCAGCATTCAACATTTCTAACTACATTGGTCTATGAGAAACAGATAAACACTATTGAAGAAGCCTTGGTTTCAGGACTCCCGATTACAGTGCCTGACATATACTATCAGCTGTGCCAAGTGACGTGCTGTTCCGAGGGCATTATGAGAAATTTACACATCGTTAATGAATCAGTGTGGTTTCAGCATCGTCGAGAATTGAACACGACAGTGATTGATATAGTTAGCGAGATAGAGTTTCAACTCTATTCTTACCAGCAGATCATTTTTCGGAAGCCTTTGGTAAAATTACTCGAGGAACCTATCCTTCATTTTGCCCCAGCCTATATTTTTCCTTTGACATCACCGTACGAAAGCGTATTTTCGAAATTCTTTCAGAGGTTCGTAGAAAGTGGTCTGTATATGAAAATATATTCCGACTTGAACGATGAGGGGATAGCTACGAATTTGACAGAATTCATCAAGCCGGATTCAATGGAGATTGCACCGCTCGAAATGGAACGATTATATGTGGCATGGGTTATTCTGGCAGGGGGCTTAGGCTTAGCGTTGATGTGTTTTTTCGTTGAGGTTGTTTATTTTAACCGCAAAGAAATACAAAAATATTTTCATTATTGAATTTAATTATTCATTTATCAACTTATTTATAGATCTGTTAAAGTTAAGCGAACATTTATAAAGCCGCACATATAATCGATAGTTGTTGTGTGTATACAATTTCAAAAATCGTGGCGCTGGTCGGGAACGCACGACCTGCCCATCACTTAGAGAATATACTACCATCGCACCATTGCCACTCGCCACTTAGTAAGAACAAGAAAGTTTGTAACAAATTTTGCAGATAAAACTACAAGAGAGTGTTGTTTCGACCGTCAAGTAATTCGCTTCTCACCCTAACACCAATAAAAGGATTATGAAATAAATAAAAACCTCTTTTATTACACCAACGGAGTTCAATATGATTCGTCATTTTGGATTTAAGTATTTCTTAATTAAGTTTCTTAAAAAGATCTTAGAATTCCAGTTCCTCAGGTTCAAGACGTCAAGGGAGACCGAACTTTCATATCAGTGGCTCTGACATCCGGAATAAGGAAGTAATATTTTTACAAAACGTAAATCTATTCCGTCCTCACCAATTGCTTTAGATTTCAGTGCATGAATCTCTAAGATCACATCCGGTTCAGAAACTACTTCAAATTCCATCAATGGTGATCCAAAGAAGAAAAGTTGATTGTCAGGCAAAAACGAAGAGTTACAACTATGGTTGGGGGAAAAATCATCACTTAACTCATCTGCATCTAGGACTTTAGTAAGTATTTGACTTTTTCCTATCCCAATAGAACGCAAATTTGCCCAAAGTTTCTTTGATGGCTGGTCAAGGCTTTGCTTGGAGAGAAAGTATCTTTCTTTTGCTCTTCTGGTGACAGAAGAAGAGTAATTCCTTGCTCTGCAAAAAAACTCCCAATTGTTACTGGTAGAATTTTTTTTAAATTTAGCATAAAGTTTTCGACGAGTTTTTATAGCATTATGGACTTCAGTGGTAAACCATGGACATTTACTATTGCGCTCTGTAACAGACTTAATAGGTACATGTAAATTAAAAATATCGTTGATGAGGGTCTGAATGCTTTCTACTTTTGCATTAACATCCGATAAAGAGTAGCAGGAATGCCATGGAAGAAGGCTCGCTTGATGGTGAAGGTTATCATGGTTATTTTTTTTTTTTTTTTTTTTTATTTTTTTTTTTTTTCTACATTATGTTTCATTAGAACAAAACAACTTCAGAATATAGCGGAAAATAATAGTAATCAATCCGTAACTTAAAAGTTAGTGTGGAATGACACAGCGAATTAATTAACAAATAGAAATACATATATCTGATGTGGGGGAAACATCGGTTTATACAGAATTATTGTTTTCGGACTCCATAAAAAATATTCATAAAAAAAAAAATCAGGAAAACAAGAGCAATTAAAAAATGATAAAGAGAGATATGTACAAATCGAAATAAATTATTAAAAATTTTAATTTAAAAACTATAACATTAATCTTAAACATCAAATTGTGCTTATGATTTCGATAGCAATTCACTTTAAAGTAACGATTCAAGGACGTCATAATTGATAGTGAATAACCAGTCTTTAACCTTTTTTAAAAACACATATCTCCACATATACAATTGAGGCAAAATCACGAAATTGAAAGGAGTTCTGTAGGGGATTGGATGAGAAATCAATGTCATATGTACAAAACAAGAGATCATGGTCTGATACTCCTTCAAATGACAGTTGGTCTTGCAGTAGCACGTTCGTCTTGTCTGCAACAACCAGCAAGTCAAGAAGACTTGGAGGGGTTTCATGACCAAAGCGAGTTGCAAGTGAATTAACAACCACAAGGCCACACGAAGCAATAGCATCAAGGAGTTGACGAGATCTTCTATCATTTTTTAACAAATCCGCATTAAAATCGCCGCAGAGTATAATGTGCTCGTAGGATGCAGAGACTTGTTGTATTGTAGAAAATAATGATTCAAAAGAACAACTACGGTCACTAAATCTAATAGAGCTTTATGGGTCTGTCGTCGCACATATGGCAGAACCTGGGGAATCTCTCCAAAGATCGTCCAGTGGATCTACACAGTGATGATAAGACCCATTATAACATACGCCTCCATAGTATGGTGGACAAAATCCACATAAAAGGTCGCAATAGAGAAGCTCGAAAAGGTACAACGGCTTGCGTGCCTTGGTATCTCCGGAGCCATGTGAACCTGTCCAACAGCTGCCATAGAGGCAATAACAGGAATTACACCTCTCCACATATACATTCAAGAAGTGGCGATCCGCAGTGAAATAAGTCTAATACAGTTAAACCAGATAAGTCTTAATGATCATCCGGAACTAAAGACCCTTCTCGATGAACTGCCAGAACTTAACATGAACTGCGCGGTCACAGACCGCATTCAAAAAACACTATGCTTCAACAAACGGTTCTCCACGGAGATCCCCAAGAGAGAAGCATGGGTTAGTAAAAACCCACCAAACAGCCACAACGGCATACATTGGATGGTTCTAAAATGGAAACGGGGGTAGGAGCGGGAATATACGGACCACACAAACGCTTCACGATACCCATGGGCAAAAGTCCCAGCGTATTTCAAGCAGAGCTCCACGCCATTCAAGAATGCGCCAGACACATTAATTTATCTGGCATAAAAGGTGCAACCATCCATATATTCACGGATAGTCAAGCAGCTATAAACGCCCTTAGTTTTTATACCATTGACTCCAAATCAGTCAGGTACTGCTTCAATACCCTACAAACACTCGGAATAAGAAACAAGACCAAATTATGGTGGGTTCCGGGTCATGTCGGGGTAGAAGGTAACGGAAAGGCCGACGAACTGGCCAGAAAAGGTCCAGAAACAACTTTCATAGGTCCCGAACCTTTCTGCTGCACTCCTAGATCAGCAGCAACGGCAGCAATAAAAAGCTGGGAACATAGAAAATGTATCCATCTTTGGGAAAGCATACCAGGTCTAAGACAGGCCAAACGAGCCATTCGGCCCTTTAATCAAAATGCCAGCAAATGTCTAAACCTAAGCAGGCATGATATCAAAAACTTAGTAGGCTACCTTACTGGTCACCATGGTTTAAGATATCATCTAAACAAAATGAGAATATCAGACTCTCCTGAGTGCCGACTCTGTCTTGAAGAGGACGAATCAGCTGAACACATTTTATGTGAATGTCCAGCCCTTAATGGAATTAGAAAGAAGATCTTTTTCAGGGAACAAAAGAGCCCCGAGGTCATAAAGAATTCTTCTACTGGTAAAATTGTCCGCCTTACACGGAAAGTGGAAATTCTACTAGATTAAATTTTTCTGGCCCATACGGCACAAAAGATCTTTTTAGGTCGAAGTGCCCCCCCCTTATAAATGGCCTTGGCGAGCCAGAATTTAAAAAAAAAAAACAAAAAAAATATAAATGTCGAGTATTCTGTTTTTGTTTCGGACTAATACGATACCCATTCCCCTTCCAAACTTCTACCTATACATCATGTGCGCGTTACAGGGAAGTTTGATCCTCTCTAATAATGTCTCCATTGTCAGCAAAGAATAACTGGTGCACTTTGGGATCCGTCACTTTTCCTTCAAGCTGATAATCAAGGACTGTATATCAAGGGACTTTAGACGCTTCCTCGCTGTACCTCGACTTTGATTGCGAACTCCTCGGTGACGCCAACCGGCCATCTTACGCTCTTCTTTATCTGTACGTTAGGTTTCTGGAACTACTCGTTGTCTAAACCCATAGCAGATCTCTTGCTTGTCTATCAAAGGCCTTTTCGAAATCAACCAACGCCATATGTGAATCATTTAAGGAATCACATATTTTATCATCCTTATAATCTGGATTGCATCTGTGGTTGATTTACCTGCGACGAACACGCACACGTCTTCAGATAGTCGTATTATTTCCGCATTCGCCTATCATATTTATACGTCAAAAATTCTAGTTTTATTATACAAGAAAAGACCGAAAAGATCTCATCGGCCGATCTCAGCGTACCGTGTTTGAGGCTTCCATGGCTATTGAGGAACTAGCGAAAGGACATCTGACGAAGAATTAAAGTTGCTTATTCGTTCACGAAGTTGAAAACTCGTAGCCGAGAAGACCAAGTGTAAGTTCTACAGACTACTGCTGCTTGATGTCGCCGAGTGCTGGATGAAAAGCAGAAAAGAAGAGCTATTATTGTGTTCTCTCAGAAGAAAAATACTCCTTCGTATATTTGGTCCTGTGTGCGAGGAAGGCGAATGGAGGAGAAGATAAAACTGCGAAGTCTATGAGATGAACCAAGATGTAGATATAGTCCCAAAAGCTAAAACACGTCAACTACATTAGCTAGGCCACATCGAGTGAACGAATAATGCTCCAGCGAAGAGGGTCTTGATGAGTTCCTTGCGGTATCCCACTTAGTATACACTAAACCATTTATTTTGTCTCAGATTTAAGGATTAAGTAAAGTATTTGCAAATAATTTGTATGGCGTATTAATAAGTAAATAAGATGAGTCGCAGAGCAGTTGAGGGAGACTCGAAATATCTTTTTCAAAGTGTAAACAAGTAATAAAGTTTGTACAACAAAAAACGACCATGCGCTAACTTATGTCCCACTTAAGTGAGTCCCAATATAAGTCCCAAAATAAAAAGTTGGGACTTATGTCCCGTGGACTTATGTCCGTGCCCCTCTAGTGACAACCTTTTCAAAGACCTTTTTTTTTTTATAATAAGCGCCCACTAAAGGGATTTGTTGGGACCCTTATAATGTATTAGCTACACAGCGCGGGCGTTAAGGAAATTATGGCAAGAAGAAAAGGAGAGATGCCGATGCACGTTGGTTTTCAATGTCTGTAGGTTATAATGTGTAGGAAAAATGGAGCGGATAAGAGCATTCCACATTCGTGTTGTACGGCTGGGGAAAGATTCTTTGAACTTCACTGTACGTCCGAACACAGGCTTGAGGGTGAACTGATGAGCATTCCTTGCATGGCGGGTATTGCGGTTGAAATGTTCAAGGGGAGGAATGCAACTGGCTATTTCGTTTGAGCACTTATGGTGGAAATAACGATAAAATAACGACAGGCAGGAGACATTACGACGATGACTAAGAGAGTCAATCGATCTCGTGATGTCTCGGTCGCCAATGAGTTTTATCGCGCGTTTTTGGATCCTGTCAAGTAGCTCCAAATAAGTTATTGGTGCACCGGACCAGATATGAGCGTTGTACTCGAGTTTCGGGCGAATAAACGCCTTATAAATTGTAGCCTGATCAGAAGGGGTGAAATATTTCTTACAACGCTTAAGGAAGCCTAGACATTTCGCGGCGTTCTTGGCGACATCGAATATGTGGTCATTCCAACGAAGGTTGTCATTAACACACATACCGAGAATGGAAAGTCTTTCGGTTTCAGCGATGTAAGTGCCATTCATAGATAATGGCAGTGTGTGTGGGTTTTGCTTTAATGACAGGAGACAGCATTGAGTTTTGGAAGCATTAAGTTCCACTCTATTGGTTTTACCCCACTGAATTATGCTGTTAAGATCGGAATTTAATGAGCTTAACATACGTTGCCGTTCCAGTTCCACACCCGAAGATGAGGGGCGTGACCCAAGAAACGAATATGAGAAGCTGAGGGTACTGTCATCAGCAAAGGAATGGATTGGATTAGAAGTGACAGACAGGAGATCATTTATAAAAATGAGAAAGAGTCGGGGATAGAACAGAGCCTTGGGGGACACCAGCATTTATTTGGTGAGTTGCAGACTTGAAACCGTCAAAAACAACTTGAATGAAAGGTAATTTCTAATCCAATGAAGAAGAGTATCATCGATTCCAAATGCACGCATTTACGACAAGAGAGCTTGATGCCAAACTCTGTCAAATGCCTTTGAAATATCAAGCGCAACGATGTTACTTTCACCACCTTGATGAAGAGATGGGTTCTTTTTCGGTTAGATTCGGAAGCAAACTAATCGACCCGAGATTGGCAGATTTCGTCCTATATTTACCCTTTTTCGGGATAGGGTGTACCACAGCTACCTTCCAATGCGCCGGAAAATGTTCAGCGCATTGTTAAACAGCGTTAAATACCTCCAGAGGCAGGTGTCTCAATACGACGTTTGGGACACCATCCACCCCCGCCGACTTTCTTTCTTTAGTGACTCGAAGATGCACAGAAGATCATCCTTCGACACGAACAAGTGCGATGCATCTCGGTCATTCGCGGCAACTGCATTAGCATGGTATTCATCATTGAATACGGTGATTCCGTTATTCTCAGATCGCCAGTTCTCAAGTTCGTTGCGCAGATAGAAGTGGTTTACCAGAGCCCTATTCTTAATGTTGTGGTTACGGCGAACAGGATTGTTCACCATATACACGGCCTCGAAACAAGCGCCCAGCAAATCCACTTTCTCCTGTGGGTCCTCGACCATGTAAAAACCATCGTTTGAAGCGACACTTTCCGGAGTTATCCCAGCAGCGGGGCCGGCCCAACCATATGTGCAAGATGTGCAAATGCACAGGGCGCCAAATTCCGGGGCGCATTGCTTGGAATAAGAAAAATTAATTAATTACTGCCATTGCCATTTAAAACAAAAAAACTTGTTCAAATAAGCCCAAAATAGCAACATCCATCACACCTGTGCTGAATTTTTGCACATTAACTCACATCACTTGCAATATTGCAACTTCAAGGAGAATCTAACTCAAAATAGGGCGCTTTCTGTAAATCTTGCACAGGGCGCTTGTTTGACTGGGGCCGGCACTGATTGTGATCCTTCCTCCTGAACAAGTAATTTATTTCTGGAAACATATTCGGGCTACAGCTTTTAATAGCCCGAATTTTATTGCCCCAGTAGCCACTACAGACCCACAGATTTTCTGTAATTTTCTTTAATCAGCTGCTTCAGTATTTGGATCTCTGAATTCAGCGTCCCTTTCGTTACGGTGCGTTGTGGTCAGTAAATTGTCTGTGCAGCCGTTTCGATTAGGTTACTGGGTTGATGGGCAAGAGAATCCTGCGCCCGTCACACTTAGGTCAATGTACACCCTTTGCGATACTCTGGGGGTTATGCTTCCCATATTTTAGAGCCAATGAAAATGTGAATCCGTTTGCTTTTTTCACGTTGGCTAAACGTCGCATTATTTAATTAATTTCTGTTTAAACTTAATTTTTAAGTTTTAACAATTTATACCAATACATTATTTGTTTATTTACTTAAACTAAATGTTCACTTTTATTTATTGATGTGCGCTAAATAAAGATTCCCCAAAAGAAGGTGGCAACCCCCGTCGAAACGTTGGGAAAGTAAATGAAATAATTTTTCATTGAACAAAAATTATTTGACCAAACATCCGAATAAAACAAAAAATTTTATACTTAATTTGGCGCATTTCTTCAAAAAAAGCTTAGCTCCGAATAAGTCCATAATGGAGAGTCTGGTCATGATTGGCATTCATTTTTAATTATCCCCTTTTCAATGGCAGCCCATACGAGAATGCTAGCGAAATATAAATGATTTTTCAATTTAATAAACGATGCATTTGCAGATAAAGCTGCCCCAAGCGAGAAATGAAAAACTATTTTCAACATTTATAACGACTAGATTAGACCTACTACAACTACAACATGTTCGATTGGTTTTAAAATATTGTATTTTATCATTTATTAAATTACATACAAACATACCTGTACAGGAAGCAGAGGATTTAAAATAGGCGCCCACGGGACAGTTGCATAATTAATTCCATTTATTGTGTTTCGAATCAAGTTCGATTATATTGGAATTTTAGTTTTGTGTCGAAACATCATAGACCGATTGTGTTTGGTCATTAATTTGGAAAATATTCCGATTGTTTTGCGCTGATCTAAATATTGTGGATATTCACCCAAAATGCTATTAATCCGCATATCGCGATTGGCCGACAATGGATTGAATCACAAGGTAATCATATTTTCGATATGCAAAGGCAATTTGAATGAAACATCCCCCTCCCCCGACATAAGTTTCACCATTAATGAAACAATTTCGGGATAAATTGTGTTTTTGCACATTAAGAGGGGGTTTTGAAACCCAAACCAAGGCTTGTTTGGCGAGAAGAGTACGAAATTGAATATAATTAGAGGCGGCGAGTGCAAGAGGAACCTTTTACTTGAAACCGAAATTTAGGTGAATCCCCATGACGATGCAGAATAACATTTAAAGGTCCTTCCTCGGAGTGAGCAATATCTACTGGCAGGTAAAATGAATTGCAGCACATTTGAAAGACGAGTGACATGGCACCTCGACAACGAAGACGACGGGAGAACAGTTTGGTCATAAACAGAGGAAAGCCTTAAAATAAGAATTCTTGGACCTGCGCCAAATTAATTACGGCTGCATTGGTAGGTACCCTGCAACGGATGTAGATGTACCCATCAACTGATAATGACAGTGAAGTCGTGTTCTCCTTTGAACAGCGCAAGGTGAAATGCAATCGTCAGCCGGAGAAAGAAGGCAGTGGCAGAATTATATCCATAAAAATACTGACGTTCTATTCTCAAGAACTTTATGGCTTGCCATACCACCCATTATCCGCCCCTCATTTGTTTAATAGTTTCTCTGCTCTGTCGCATTTCAGTCAGGGAGGACGGTTGGTACTTAAAGTTCATTAATGGTGGCACTGAAAGCTTATAAAGAATAAAAAGAGTGTACTTCACACTACCACCATCTGTACCGCGGTCAAGTGGAAAAGTTAGCTTCTTAATTTTCTTTCAGTCGAAGATGCACACATACATACCCATATAAAGCATCGTCCTCTGGTAGTGTCATATCTTAAGGCACTTTTAAATGTTGAACCCATATTTTGAGGCGATTAGCTAGGGAGGAGGACCGGAAATGGTTACTGGCTCTTGTTGCGAGGAGTACGTATTCGTATAATTATGTGTAGATAAAATTCCGTAAGGACCAGGGAGCAGACTCGCTTTCCCTGGAGCGCAATGTGGTGAATAGAATTGATTGCAGATTGCATCTGGATGGTATCCAATTTATTTATTTATTTATTTATTTTCTCTGCAATGTGTTTGTTTCACTTTCAAATTTTTAGCATTATTTTGTTTTGTTATTTTGCTTTGGCAACGCAAAGAGCTCTTACAGAATCGTTTCTATTTTACAAATGGAGAATAGTTTAAATGACAAAAAAAAAACGGAACTAAAAATAAGGATAAACCGATGGCATTATGTTTATCTGAGCACAGATAAAACTCGTTATGTCCGGTGTGGCCTGCTTCTGCATTTGTGTTTCCGTTTTGAATGGAAGGAACCTTTCAGTGTCAGTGAGGAGGGAGAATTTGAGTTTAGATGTTTTTATATTTTTCGCCTTTGCATGCATATACGAGTATATAGGTACCCTATTCCTGTTCCTACCTCTACATATTTTGTAATATTATTTAAAGGATTTTATCGAAAAACAAAGTTCCTGTAAAAAAAAACTCCGCCTTAAACTGGACATTTCAGGGCGTGTCAGTAGGCTGATTTGAAAAACATTAAACATGAGCATTAAGGGCTAGTAGAGAGTATATGTTATAAATTTCAGCTTCCTAGCTCAAACTTTGACTTTTCGATAAAACTGTTTTAATTGTGGGCGTGCCGCAGATTCTAAAAATCCTTTAACTTGTTTATTTCGGGCCCGTACAGAGTAGTGATGGGCGCATTCGAATTATATAATCGATTATAATCGGTTCAGACAACATTTCGAGATATCTCGATTCTTCACTCAAATCATTCGAATGATTTCTCACATCTACTTACTCATTACGCTATGCGAAATGAGAACTCGATACTCGAGTGGCGATTTGAGACCGAGAAGAGAATATGGAACGAAAGAACAAAAAAACACGAAAACACACAAAATCGAGAACTCGAGAAGTTGGTTATTTGTGTATCTCGTGTGTGTATTCACGACTTTGGGTTTGTTTTTATATTCATTTTCGTAATCGATGCATCGTTGAGGGTTGAAGTTAAATATTGAATTGTAAACGAAAAGCGAGAAGCAAGAATCGTTATGTTATGTTTATACCCTATTCTAAGGGTATATTAATTTTGACGCATAGTTTCTAACATACCTTAATATTGCCCGTAGACCCCTAAAAGTTACTATATTTATGATCAGAATCGATAGTAATGTCGATCTAGCCATGTCCGTCCGTCCGTCCGTCCGTCTGTCGGCAAAAATTAGGCCTTTAAACTGGACCTAGAGAGCTGAAATTTTAACCATATACTCTCTAGGGTCCCGAAATAATCAAGTTTACGAATTTTTGAAATCCGCCCACAGACACGCCCACAAACTCAAAAAAACAAAATTTTGGAAAAAATCGAATTTTGAGCTAGAAAGCTGAAATTTTTAATACATGATCTATGACTCCTAAAACTGCTCGGGATAAAACATTTTCAAAATCCGCCCACTGACACGCCCACAAATAAATAAAATAATTTTTTTACACCCTATTCTAAGGGTATATTTATTTTTGAAAATCCAAAGTTTGAGCTAGGGAGCTGAAATTTATAATATATACTCTCTAGGGGCCCTTTATGCTCATGTGTAAATATTTTCAAAATCCGCCCACTGACACGCCCACAATTAATTTTTTTTTTTTTTAAATTCAAAGTTTGAGCTAGGGAGCTCTCTAGGGGGCCCTTTATTCTCATGTGTTAATTTTTTTAAAATCCGCCTACTGACACGCCCACAATTAAATAAAACAATTTTATTGAAACACCCAAGTTTGAGCTAGGGAGCGTTTTTTTTTTTGATAAAATCCTTTAAATGTTATATAACAAAATATGCAGAGCGTTCTTAACAATTCAACCATACTTAGACTTTTGTCACGCCCACTTATGAGGGATAGGAACACCAGTTCGCCCAAGCGGACTGTAGCCCGTCCCTGTAGCCCGTCCCTATGTTTTTTTATTGGTTTGCGTTTTTGTTCATTTATTTTTATAAACTGTTCTGTTCTGTGCTGAAGAAGAAGGTAAGAAACGAGTAATTTATGAATGTTTTGTCTATGTTTCATTTTTTTAGAAATCAATAAAGGTAGGTACATTTAATTATAATCAGTAGTTTACTGTGATTTATATTAGATATTTTGTGTAAACGGCAGTGATTTAAAATGAAACCTAGTGGAACAAATTGTTTCGAAAATCATTCGAATGATCATTCGATTCTTTAAATCATTCGAATACTAATATCTCGATTCTTTAAATCATTCGATTATGCCCATCACTAGTAGAGAGTATATGGCTAAAATATCTGCTTTCTAGCTCGAGTTTAAAGGCCTAATTTTTGCCGACGGACGGACATGGCTAGATCAACATTACTATCGACGATGATCGCGATTCCAGTTATTTTTAGGGATCTCCGGGCAATATTAAGGTATTTTACAAACCATGAGTCAAAACTAATATGGGGCCTTAGAATAGGGTACAAAATGGCACGTATACGAACTCCTAGAACACACAAATGCAACAACCACAGTATTTGATTCAGCTCTATTGAAGTGATAAGAAACTAAGAGGGCTGCTGATACGATAGGTTCTGATCTTTATTGGTGTTCATGGCGGTGCTGGCGTGCACACAGGATCATTCCAGTTCACATTTTCTGGCTAAAATGTCACTTTTCAATAATATGAATTTGTTGCTTTTAACCCAAAAACTGTGCTAAGGAAGCTAGGTACTAACCATTCTTTGATTAAGGATAAATTATTTTTAAGCTCTAAAGAATCGTTCCTTTCTTCTACTGAATTATAGTCCAAGCGGCGACCGTCGAATCACCTACGTCATCGGTTACCGAAATACGTTGCATGGCCATGTAAAGTTTATCTTGTATCTTTTACGACGTCACTTTCGGTCGAACTTACGGACTACTACTTACGTCATAAGACTCGTATAAATTATAATACCTTTCAAATGCAGTTCATTGAGTACCTCCAGGGAAAACTTGGTCTGCCAGTCGGAAGAAACTGTTTTTTGACCGAGCACTTACGTCATCGAGTTCCTACTTAAAAAAAAAGTTGATACCATGTTATTGCTTACCTCTTGTTCTTTAAAAATAACCAGGTCTGCCAAAACAACTTACCTTGTACTACGAGTATCATATTCAAAGGAGAGATTCTACGATCCCCGTCAAAAATACATTAGCAATCAACCGCGAAAGAGAGGCGTGATTAAAAACTCCAGGATCATTGAAATGCAACATCACCAGTATTTGATTGGCCTAAGTGGCTAAGTGATTTGAAATCGGGAGGCGTGCCGATACTTTTTTAGGTTAAACCGTCGAACCACACAGGTGGGCCAGTAGGAATGAAGTGAAGCGTTAAAAAAACGAGTATTGGTGAAGGGAAATGCGTAGATTCCAGGGCACGGCAAACAAAAATAAAATTATGTAGTCGAGCGCAACAGACTACTGATAAAAGTTTACGCTCCCAATCTTGAAAATTTCTCTGAGAAATATCTTAAATGGGCCACTACTTCACAAGGCCAACTATATTTGCCTCTGGTCGCTCAAGTCAGCTTAATCAAGGAAGCGAATACACAATGCCCACACGGGCATACTAGCCAGTTCCGTTCACTTTCGCAAATTATAGATATGTATTAGATTCTGCGATGATTGGAAGTGCTCCGTCTCTTGTTGATCTGTCTGATTTTTTTATTACCTTCTTAAAAATAAATAAAATAAATATTAAGCATTAACGGGCCCATACAGGGTCTAAAACCTAGCTTCTAAAACCAGTGTCGTAGCGTGGGTATCTGCCGCCCGGGGCGGAAGAAAATTGTCCAGCCCTCTTATTTAGGTATTTCAATTTAAAAAAAATATAGTGTACAGCGATTCTAAAGATCTTTTCGGAAAGAACAAACACTATCATTATGTATTGTACAGGTTACAAATAAAAACGTCATATATACATGTTTAAACATAGGGACGGGCTACAGTCCGCTTGGCTGACTGACAATCGTAGGCGGATTTTGAAAATATTTACACATGAGCTTAAAGGGCCCCTAAAGAGTATATATTATAAATTTCAGCTCCCTAGCTCAAATTTTGGTTTTTCAATAAAATTGTTTTATTTATTTGTGAGCGTGTCAGTGGGCGGATTTTGAAAAAAATTTTATCCCGAGCAGTTTTACGAGTCATAGATCATATATAAAAAAACAAAATAGCTCAAAATTCGATTTTTTCGGATTTCAAAAATTCGTAAACTAGATTATTTCGGGACCCTAGGGAGTATATGGTTAAAATTTCAGCTCTCTAGGTCCAGTTTAAAGGCCTAATTTTTGCCGACAGACGGACGGACATGGCTAGATCGACATTACTATCGATGCTGATCATAAATATAGTAACTTTTAGGGGTCTACGGGCAATATTAAGGTATGTTACAAACTATGCGTCAAAATTAATATACCCTTAGAATAGGGTATAACAACATAATCATTTATTACACGTATGCCACTTACATTGATATAACAGGTATAGAAGATACCTTGACGATCAACAAAATTAAGTTGTTAGCGAATTGTATATAAAGCGCAAATCGACTTCCTCTTTATTTATTAATTTAATGTTTATATTTTCATTGAAAAATAATTTACTTGTTAGAGTTAAAACAAAACTTCTGTTTTTAACTAAATCGCTGTTCGTTCCAACCTTGAGTCACGCAAGATTGACTTTCCATTTCAACTTAATGTCGAAGTTATCTGTGCAAAAATTACACTTAAGAACAAACATTTATATGTTGTTAATGCGTACATTCCATCGTCTCGTCTATGTTCTTTGTATTCGGAACTCTCTATGGCACTAGACCATATTTTTGACATATCTTGTTGTGACAGCACTGTCTTACTTATAGGCGACTTCAATCTGCCACATATTGGATGGGTACCTTCTGAGGATGATTCTCATTTCATTCCATCCTTTGACTCTGCCCAACAAGAGCTCGCTTTACTTGACAACATTTTGTCTTTTGACTTACAGCAAACAAGCTGTATAAAAAATTTCAGAAATCGAACTCTCGATCTTGTTTTCTCTTCTGA
Organism: Portevinia maculata; assembly: GCA_949715645.1. Classification (NCBI taxonomy): domain Eukaryota; kingdom Metazoa; phylum Arthropoda; class Insecta; order Diptera; family Syrphidae; genus Portevinia; species Portevinia maculata. The sequence goes on along the minus strand of OX454525.1, from coordinate 394,267,364 downwards.
CTCTGTTAGTACTGTGGTTCTGGAATCCCATCTCAGTATAACTAACATAGATGGCAATCATCCACCCTTGGATGTATTTATTGAACTGGGCGCACATCTGTACGAAAACAGTAATTCGTATGACCGTTCGCAATCTTTTGACTTTCGGAAAGCAAATTTTCAAAGGCTTTCTGATGAAATTAACAGCTTTAATTTTAACCTTACTGCCTTATCTAATATTGAAGATGCAGTAGGTTCTTTTTATTCTTTGATGGATAACTGCATGAAAAAAATGATTCCTGTGAAATCCTCTAGGAATCTGAAAACGTCCCATCCCTGGTACACTAAAAAGCTAAAATCGATACGAAACAGACGTAATAGGGCTTGGAAGAACTATTTAAAAAGTCTCTGCCATTCAGATCTTGAACTCTATTTCACATTATTCAATGAATTCAAATCTTTATCCTGCAACTTATATATTGACTATATAAGTAAAATGGAATGCTGTTTAAAATCGAACCCCAAACTTTTTTGGGGTTTTGTCAATTCTAAGAAAAAAACCGATGGTTATCCATCGAAGCTTACTTACAATAGTTCTACAACTGCTGATTCAGTAGATGCAAGCAATATGTTTGCAGATCATTTCAGTAAATCATTTAGGGGGACCCCTCTTCACATTGATGATCAATATTTTAGTTATCTAACTAGCTGTTCCCAAATAAGTTTTAGTAGTATCTCATTCGATTTGGAAACAATTTTAAAATGTATTTCTTCTCTCAAGAATGATTATTCATCAGGTCCTGATGGCATTGCACCGATCGTTCTTAAAAAATGTAGTCATGCAATTGCTCCATATCTTAAGTATCTGTTTGAATTGTCCATCAGTACTGGTAAATTCCCTAATCTATGGAAAAGTGCTTTTATCACACCTGTATTTAAAAAAGGCGAACGTGGTGATATCACTAATTATAGGCCTATTTCAAAGCTTTCGTGTATCCCTAAGCTTTTTGAACAAATTGTTTGCGAAAAGTTAATATTTCTTTGTCGCAATTTAATTTATAATGAACAGCATGGATTTGTAAGAAACAGATCCACTGTCACTAATCTGTTAAGTTTCTTGCATGATTGTTCTAATACCTTAGAGAATAAGGACGAAATGGATTGCATATACACTGACTTCTCTAAAGCTTTCGACCAGCTGTCCCATGAAATAATCGAGTTTAAGCTCAGAGCTTTTGGCTTCCCACCAAGTTTCATAAAATGGGTTAATTCATACCTTAGATCAAGGGTTTATCAAGTGAAATTTAGAGGATCGCTATCCGTATCTTTCACAACGCAGTCTGGAGTTCCCCAAGGAAGTCACCTCGGACCAATATTATTTATACTAGCCATTAATGATGTTAAGGCATGTATAAATCACAGTAATATCCTGATCTACGCTGATGATATGAAAATATATAAATCTATCACTAGTCAGCAAGACAGAATGTTTCTTCAATCTGACATTAATAGCTTCGCCAATTGGTGTGATAAAAACGGTTTATCCCTGAACCCAACTAAATGTCAACATATGACATTCTCTAGAAAGAATATCCCTTCCACCTTTCAATACTCTCTGTCTCAACATATTCTTTGTAGTGTTGATAATTTTAAGGATCTTGGGGTTTATTTCGACCCCAAACTGGATTTTGCGAAGCATATTAATTCTATTATTAATAAATCTAATTCTATGTTGGGCTTCGTAAAACGGTGGGCCAACGAATTTAATGACCCTTATGTTTCTATGTCATTGTACAATTGTTTTGTCCGTCCGATTCTAGAGTATGCCTCTCAAGTTTGGACACCGTTCTACAACATTCATTCAAATCGAATAGAGGCCATTCAACGTAAATTTATTCGATTTGCACTTAGAGGACTTCCATGGGATGATCCATTTAACCTTCCTCCCTACAGTCAACGTATCAAGCTTCTTCAAATGTTACCCCTTTCTCAACGAAGGCTTAATAGCGATATCATTTTTTTACAGCAGCTTATATCCGGTCAAATAGATGCACCTGACTTGCTGTCGTCTATTGGCTTTAATTTTCGTGGTGGTGCCCATAATTTACGCAGTGTTGAATTATTGTTCAGCCCCCATCATAGAACGAATTATGGAAGGCATGAGCCTATTAGTCGCATGAGTAGAATCTATAATCTAAATGATCATGTGATTGACTTGCATGTTAGTAAAATTAAGCTAAAAAATATTTTGCGTAATAATGCTTTAATGTCTTAATTGTTTGCATTATTTTGTGTCTGTGTTAGTACTCGTATTTTATAGGTACATAATTATTGTATTTTTAATTGGTTTGTCCTTACTAACACCTGCACTAAATGATGAGCCAGTGAGAGCACTTTTAGTGCCGGCAATTTCTGCTCGTGATAGTTGCTTGCTTTAAGCACTCCACGACACTGAGCTGATAGTGTGTTAAAAATAAAACTTTGTACGTCTATTTTTTTTAATAGCGAAGTCTTTTATTGCACTATTAATATCTATAGCATCACACACCTTTTGCTCAATAGACAAGATAGTCAAATTGGTAAGCCTTAAACTACTCATTGTTAATCTTAAATAATTTTTAATCAATTTTAACTTTGAAAAACTCCTTTCACAGCAGGCATTCTTTATGGCAATTGTGAGAAATACTCGAAGCATTATTATAATTTACGCAGAGTATCATCAAGCTTGGATTTTACAATACATTTTAATAGTTCCAGTGAGTTCGCATTAATTAATTTATTTTCGTTGCCTGTGGCAGGAATGTAAGTTCGCAGTCGAAGTGATTCCATCTTGAAGGCCTGATCGTCAATTTCGGCAGAAACGTAGACTAGATAATATGTGGTGTCGTCCGAATCTAATAATAGTTGCTGGAAATGCTCACGAATTTCTACAATAGAAAACAGCTTTCTTCTCAACTCGTTTTCATAAGACAAGTTAGCATCTATGGTTCGGTCATCAAAAATTTTCCTTTTTGTTCTACGTCTCCAAGGTTCCATGGAAATGCCAAGTTCTTCACATATATTTTTTGCAAAACTTACACGCTTCTGCCCATTTCTCTCATTTCTCTATCAGTACCATCTGCAAATCATTTACTTTCTGAGCTCACAGTCTTATGTCAAGTCCCTTTTTTGTGCAAGGAACGATTTCAACTTTGGGATGTATTTCTTTAATTTTTGCTGAACTCCTGAATGTCCTCCAGCCATAACAGCATTATTATCATATAATTGACCTCTACAGTTGCTTATATCGACGAGATCAGCTTCAAACTTGCTCAAAATCCTTTTTGAAATTCCTTCAGAAGTTTTATCTTTTTTTTTGCAATAAATTCTAAAAAAGGTTCCACTACTTGTACTAACAGATCGTGAAATATAATATAATGATACTTAGCCTTTTTTATTTGTCCGATGATATGTTGGAGAACTTTATTTCCAAAAATTGCTATAAATTCATTTTGAATTTCTGGTGACATATACATGATTGAAATTTTGTAACAGATTTTAGATCTTACAAGATGTTTTTCCAATATCGTAAAAGCTTTGGTATTGAATGGCAGATAATGCCGATCCTGTATCAGTCTCTGTTTCTAGGCTACCGAACGCTAAAGAACTTCGCTATGTACTATCGTACATCTGTTCTTGCTATGTTTGTGGAAAAGGCTCAGCACACATACATGGCATTCATTTCACGGCAGCAGAGGGAAGATGCTATCCTGTAAGGGATAAAGAATTTAAACCCTATGAATTATGTTTGTTATTTTATCGGCAGTAGCATCGACATCGCTGTGGGGGAAGCATTATGACCAGTTAAAACTCCTAAAAAAAGGTTAAATTATTTACATTTGGTTTTTTCCTTTTTTCATATTGTTTTTTTTTTTGGAGTTTATCCTCTAACCTTGTTGTTCGAGAACAAGCAATTTGCTGATATTGCACAATGGTCTGAAGAAGCTAGAGGCGATGAGATGTTTAGAGTTTATTAATCAGGTTGAAATTCCAATCCCAATTCAAATCTTTATTTAATTACCTTTACACAGTAAGATACAAGATTTTATTTAGAAGTGCAAGATTCACTGAACAATTCTATTGCAATTTTAATTCCAGAATGTATGTATTACGAGTAGAAAAGTAGGTACTTGTTCAATTATAAAAAAAAATAAAAAAAAGTTAGATGGATACATATTTACTAATACAAATTCCTATGAAAAGGAAAAACAAAATTATTTTAAAATGTACGTCAGAATGGCTTTAACAAAAACTGGACAAATGCCATCAAACCCAGTCGAGTTTGATTTGATGGATGAAAAGATTTCTAAACATCTGCATCGTCGACAGCTGCAAACCTAAATGAAGCCATGCCATGCGGCCAGCATTGTTCTCGCCTGGCGATATTTTTCGAGAGTCTTTGCTGTTCGGTAGTGTATATACAGATACACTCCTAGTATCGTCGGCATTCGAGGAGGAGGTTGAAATAAAACTCCTATTCGACTCATTACAGTATTTCTTTGTTTTGCTTCTCCAATAACCCTTAGATTTTTCCAGAGTTTTTGCTTAGCTTGACACCGATCAAGTCGCGGATGTCTTTTGCCTCTTGTATTTCACATGTTACCCTGTTTCTTAGAATACGATACGCATCAAAAAGTACATACTCGTACATCCAGCCGAAATCATTTCCAGCGCTTTTTTCCAAAATCTATCAGATACTATGAATTATTAAAATTATACATAGCGGTTTTACGATTTTAATGGTTTTTTATCTGATACCATACAATTTTTTCTGGTTTTAATTTTTGTTTTCCGTCAATTTCCTTTATGTTGTTTTGAATGAATAACCACCTTACATTCGTTACCACGTGAAGTGGATGGCTGGAGTTACAGCGCTGTTTCACGGTTCGCCACAACCGATCATCAGACTCCTTCTGTGGTACTGGTCTGTCTTTTCCTTCATTTTATTACGAAAATCCGTTTCTTCCACTGTGAAGGACTCAAAACAATGTCAAAAAGTCTTTCACCCTCTCTATCACCCATTTCAATCCAACTATGCTTGTCGAAATGGAATAAAATTAGAAAAAACTGTAGTACTGTTTCACTAAATGATGACACGTCCGTTTGGTTTTAACGCGATCATAAAACTGACGCTCTCTTTATTATTTTCTTAATATTAATTATTACAAGTGTATGACTGTATGTGTATATATAAATATAATATAATAACTTAAGTAGGTATCTTATATGTGTAAGACTGTATGTGTATATATATGATCACAGCTTATGAATGTAGGTACATGAATATAAATATGGTCTGACAGTGTGAGTTGCATGCAAAACTCTTACAATAATTACTACAACTCGGCCATCCTGGCCATTAAGATCACCTGATCTTGCAAATTTACAATCAATCATTCGCTTTACTTTTGTTCAACCATGGTTTCATATTACCGACCGCCCATACTCCCTGGTAAGGTAGTCGCGACTGTTGAAAACCGTCAACATCCTTAAGTAGATATCTGTCGTTTCGTAGGACTTTTTCGATCTGGTAGGGTCCTCTAAATTTCGGTATCAGTTTTTTAGACGCCCCCGGGTGCGAGTCAAACTTTTTTATCATAGCGTAGTCTCCTACATTATATTTCGTGGGCTTGCACCGTTTTTTATCTACGTATCGTTTGTTGTATGCATGTGACTTCTTTTGTTCTAGAGCTGCTTTGCTACGTGTCTTTGCCAGGTCGCGTACGTCTCCTGACTCTAGTTCTGTCAAATTTTCCTTAAGTTCATCCGACCATTTGCCTTTTTGATTCACTCCAAACAACATTACACTAGGATGTTCTTTTGTAGTCCTGCCCACCGTGTTATTGAGTGTATGTTCGACTACCTCTAAAACGTTGTCCCAAAATACCCCTTCTTCTGGTTTAACTAACTTTGCTATCATTGGTCCCAAGCTCCTGTTTACTCTCTCTACTTGTCCGTTTGCTTGGGGTGAACCTGTCGCAATCTTTATGTGTTGAACACCATCTTTGGACAAAAAGTCCTTGAACTCTGCCGAGGTAAAACAACTACCCCTATCTGATATAATGTACTTCGGTCTACTATACGCTCTAAAATAGTCCGTTAACGCTCGATTTACTTCCTTTGTATTTGTAGTCTTAGTTGGGTAGAGTCTCACGAACTTTGTAAAAGCATCTATTACTACCAGTATATATTTTTTAACCGTCCTTGAATTGTCTATTGGACCATAATGATCTACATGTACTACCACGAACGGTTTTTCTTCTTTAGGTATGTTGTGAATGAAACCCTCTTCACGTCCCTGTTTAGCCGAAAAAGCAATACACTTCAAACAGTTTTTTATGTGCGATCCTATCTTCTCTCTCATTTTGGGAAACCAGTAACTTTTTGACACCAACTCTAACACCTTATCTGTTCCTACATGACCTACTTCGTCATGATATTTATACAAAACGTGACTTTCCATTTCTGTTGGTACACAAAACACGACACTGCCATCATTTTTCTTTCTATATACCACTCCGTTTCTCATTTCATATAAATTATGGTTCGATCGTTCTAACAACTCTTTGATTTTAACTATATTTCCGTCTTTTCCTTGGCATACTATCAGGTTTTCCTCGAAAGTATTCGTTTCGATCGTTAGAATATTTGTCGATCTACTTAGCGCGTCGACGTGTTGCATGCGAGTACCTGCCCTGTGTGCTAGAGTGTAATCAAAATTTTGTAGCTCTAACGCCCATCTGGCTATTCTAGGGTTAAGTTCTTTCTTGTTTAGCGTTAGGGTCAACGAATTACAATCAGTTACGATCTTGAACTGTTTACCCTGTAAATATACCCTAAAACGTTTTAAAGCACTTATTATTGCCAGCGCCTCTAACTCAAAACTATGCAATTTTGCTTCGTAATCTGTCGTTCTCTTTGAAAAATAGAAAATCCGATGTAACTTTCCGTCTTGCTTTCTTTGTAGCAGAATCGCTCCAAATCCCTGTGCACTTGCGTCGCAATGAAATTCTGTGTCGTCCTTTGGACTATACAGTGCCAAGACCGGAGCTTCTATCAACTTGTCTTTCAAGCTTTCAAAAGCCTTTAATTGTTCGTCACCGAACTTGAATTCTCTGTCTTTTTTGGTAAGGTCGTACAGTGGTTTTGCTATGGTTAAAAAATCTCTAACGAATCTACGGAAGTAAGAACACAATCCCAGAAAACTTTGTACTGCATGAGTTTTTTGTGGAATCGGAAAATTTTTTATAGCTTCGATACCCCTATCATCTGCCTGTATACCCTCCCCCGTAATCGTAAAACCTAAATATTTTATCTTCTTTTGTAAAAATTTGCACTTATCTATACTTAGTTCCAATTTATTTTCTACCATCCTCTTCCAAACTTCAGAGAGTATCCTAAAATGGTCTTCGTATGTCGTCGTAGCTATCATTATATCGTCTAGGTATACTATAACTTCATCGTTCCTAATCATGTCTGCAAATATCTTGTTAATGTGTCTTTGAAACGTTGACGGCGCGTTTTTCAAACCAAACGGCATTCGCAAGAATTCGTACTGCCCTAACGGCGTAATGAACGACGTATATTTTATCGCGTCTTCATGCATGTATACGTGAAAAAACCCGTTCTTGAGGTCTAGTTTAGAAAAAATCGTCTTGTCTACCAGTTTGTCTAGCAAATCGTCGATCACCGGTATCGGATAACTATCTTTTGCAGTGGCTTTATTTAACGTACGAAAATCTATACACATTCTAAGATCCCCTGTTTTCTTTTTCACCAACACTATCGGCGACACGTATTCAGATTCGCTTTCTCTAATATACCCTTTACTGATATATTCGTCTAGCAACGAACTAAGTTCATTTTTTTCGGCATACGACAAACGACGCGGTCGACACTGAAACGGTTTTATGTCATTTAGCGTTAAATTCATTTTAGTTTTTATTACCGGTTCCGTAGGGCGATCGGCAAGCAAATAATTTGACCTATATAACATTTTAAGCTTTTCTTTATGACCATAACATACGTCTTCACCAACTTCTAAATCCAATTCTGAACTATCATTATCTTTACAGTCGATTAACAAGAGCTGTTTTTCAAAACGTTCACTATCATTTTCTATTTCATTTGAGCAAGTTGTATTATTCTCTAACTGTGAAACTAGTTTAAATTGTCCACTTTTTAGGAAATCCCTGCCCAAGATTGCCTCATAACTCGTCGATCCATCGTCTATTACCATAAAATTTACTTTAATTCCAACTTTTTTATAAAAAACGACGCACGACACCATTCCATATATTTTAAGCAAACTTTTATTTAACCCGAAATATTTTTTCTGTGTGTTACATTTATATATGGATATATTAGTCGGTATACACGATCTTCTAACCATACTTATCGGACTTCCAGAGTCTATGAGGCAGTCAAAGAGGATACTATCACTATTAACAATAAACTTAAAATACAAACGTCTTACGTAATCATTGGCCTTGTCATCTTCTGACAACTGATGTACTGCTGACTTCCTCTTTGGCTTAGAACACCCATTTGCGATGTGTCCCACCAAGTTGCAATTATAGCACCTGATTTCAACTCTTTGTCCTTCCACTTGTCTATCTTTTGCCGTTCTATCTGCTGTCAATCCCGTCTGTTTGTTGCTAAATGTATTAGCAGTCGATCTCGTTTGCACCTTCCGCTGAGTTACTTTGCCGAACGCTCGAAGTAGTCCTGCCTTTGTTGTATACCCCTGGACACGGGCATATAACCTTATGTTGTCATCAGAAAATCCCTCAATCGCGTATTCAATCCATTCATCTTCGTCCATTTACAATCCAGTCGCCAGTCTCACTTTGTCGTCAAAATATTCACTGAAAGTTTCGCTCACTTTCCACTTTCGGTTTTCAAATCTTTTTCTCATCTCCATCTTGTTTTGTTTTGTACCAAAAACTTCTTTCAATCGACAATCGTCACTGAACAATCGGTGACAAAAAAAAATTTCGCGGCGACACAACCAACTTTGTGGTAAACACACAATCTGTAACGCCAATTTTATTTTTCACACAATTTCACTTGTGGCAAGCTATTATTTTGTTTGTTCTGTTTTTTTTGGTTTTTGTTTTTTGTGTAATCCCACTTCTGAGGAATTTGTAGTACTGTTTCACTAAATGATGACACGTCCGTTTGGTTTTAACGCGATCATAAAACTGACGCTCTCTTTATTATTTTCTTAATATTAATTATTACAAGTGTATGACTGTATGTGTATATATAAATATAATATAATAACTTAAGTAGGTATCTTATATGTGTAAGACTGTATGTGTATATATATGATCACAGCTTATGAATGTAGGTACATGAATATAAATATGGTCTGACAGTGTGAGTTGCATGCAAAACTCTTACAATAATTACTACAAAACATAGAAAGAAAAAACCAGAATGAATAACATAGTATACTTACAGGAGCAAGTCTGTCCAAGAAAATCAAAAATAAAAACTGGATGAATTCGTGGCTTCAATGGCACAGTGCATGAGTGCTTGCCTGAGAAGACGCTGGTCTAGGTTCGAATCCCAGTGGAAGAAACGGATTTTCGGGATAAAATGAAGGAAAAAGACATACCAGCACCACAGGAGAAGTCTGATGATCGGTTGTGGCGAACCGTGAAACAGCGCTGTAACTCCAGCCGTCTACTTCACGTGGTAACGAATGTAAGGTGGTTATTCATTCAAAATGGTGGTTGGAGAGTTTCATCGTTACTAGTAACAACATTACTATTGAACATGTAGGACCAGAACGCAAGCTAACTTAATGACTTATGGGGTCCCGACTCGTGGAGAGTCTCTGCCTGAGACACTGCAGCCTTCCATGCTCCGCGATCCTGGGCACGCTGCTTCCAGTTGTCCAGACCAAGCGCTCTGGCATCCGCGATGGTTTGGTCTTTAAAACTGAGGTTCGGTTTTCCTCGCCTTCTCGAACCTGGGGGCTGGGAGTCCAAGATGCTCTTCGCTGGAGCATTATTATCCATTCGCTCAATGTGGTCAAGCCAATGTAGTTGACGTATTTAAGCTTTTTGGACTACATTACATCCACATGTTGGTACATCTCATAGAGTTTGCGGTTATATATTCTCCTCCATTCGCCCTCCTCCCACACAGAACCAACTATACGACGGAGTATTTTTCTTTCGAAAGAACCCAAAATTAGCTAGATTTTGCTGCTCATCGTCCAGCACCCGGCGCGATAAAGTAGAACTGGCAGTGTGAATGTTTTGTAGAGCTTACACTTATTATTCCGAGTGACAGTTTTAAACGCATTTGTTTCGTCAAACCAAAGTAGCAACGTTTTCCTAGGGTAACTCTCCTTCGGATCTCCACTAAGGTGTCATTTGTGGAGTTGATGTTTACTCCGAAGTAGGTGAACTCCCTTACTAAATCCAAGTTATTGCTATCAATTGTGACGTTTTGTCCTAGGCAGTTGACAGATGCTTGTTTGTTGATAGCATGTATTTGGTCTTGTCCTCATTTACTTCAGGACCAACCAATTTCGCGTGTTCTTCAATCGCCGCCAAAGCCTCTAACACGGCACGCTGGGAACGCCGATGATGTCGATATCGTCCGTTGGACGGATCTGTTTCCATACGGCACATTGCACCGTGTGTTTTCCGCGTCACGCGACACAACTGGATCAGTTTTGCGGGAATCCCGAATTCGGCCATCGCTAATAAGAGCTACTGGCGATAAATGCTATCATATGCGGCTTTAAAGTCGATGAAAAGATGGTTGGTCTGGACTTGAAATTCATTTGTATTTTTCAGGATTTACCTAAGTGTGAAGATTTTGTCTATTGTCGATCTGCCGATCCGAAAGCTAAACTGCTACGTGCCGATTAGTGTATTGTAGAACGGCTTCAGAAGTTCACACAGTACGTTGAATAGGATCTTACGGGTTCTCTGTTGACTAGACGTGGGTTCTCTGCTTGCCCTATCACTCTCTCTACATGATGCCCAATTAACAAATGCTGGAAATGCTGCTTGAACACATCTACCATCCCCTGTGTTTGAGTGACTAGGTTTCCTTCTCTGTTTCGAAGAGCCTCCGTTCCGGTCTTAAAGCCAGCAGAAAGTTGCTTTACATCGTCCGGATGTTGTTTCGATCGCGCGACTCCTCGATCTCCTTTAGCTGGTAGATTGCGAAAGCCCTCTTCTTTCTACGCAGGATCTTCTTCTCCTCCCTTCTTGTCACTCAATACCTACTCTTCCCCTGCTGCTCCTGTTTTTCGTTGCAGCGTTGCTATATATGTGCACGTAATGTCACCATTTTTCGGTGAACGCACTCATTATCATAGAACGCAAGCACATTTATCTATATTTATTCGACCTACAGGTATACCTCAAACGTATATACTTTCCTTAAGCTCCCTTAGCGATGCAAAAAATAGTTCACCACTTCTGCTTTGGCTACAAGTTACAAGGCGTATCCACCCGAAACTTGAGTACAGCGCTCTTATCTGGTCTGGTGCACCAATAACTTATTGGGAATTACTTGACAGTATTCAAGAACATGCGATAAAACTCATTGGCGACCGAGACATCGCGAGATCTATTGACTCTCTTAGGCATCGTTGTAATATCTCCTGTCTCTCGTTATTTTATCGTTATTCCCACCAAAAGTACTCAAACGAAAAAGCCAGTTGCATTTCACCCCTAGACCATTTCAACTGCAATACCCGCCATGCAAGGAACGTTCATCAGTTCACCCTCAAGCCTGTATTTGTACGTAGAGTAAGGTTCAAAGAATCTTTCCTCTGGTGTACAACACGAATTTGAAATACTTTTCCACGCTCCGTTTTCCTTCACATTTTAATCTTCGAACATTCAAAACCAACGTTCATCGGCATCTCTCCTTTTCTTCTAATCCTAAATTCCTTAACGCCCGCTGTGTGTAGCTATGACATGATAAGGGTATTAGAAAATCCCTTTAGTGCGCGTGCATTATAAAAAAAAATTAATACCAAGCTGTTCATCCCATTTGTTCCATTCGTTATTTGTTATCCCAAGCCCACCATAGCACTCAGCAAACACACCCCTCTATCTCAATACAAAAACAAAATCAGGAACTTTGTCAACATTCATTTGGACACAGCGTTATATGAAATTTTTACGGAAAAGCAGATACAAAATAAAAGCAAATTGCTACCGAAATAAACATGTATGTAAGAATTTCTATCAAATGAAACTCACCACAACAATCTTGTCTATTTGACAGTCACTTGCACTTTGACAGAACTAATAAAATTCAACGGGTTTTAACTTCACTTTAATTGTTACACATATATATTCACGGAGCGAACATTTTGAGTGAGCAGTACGCACCGCCCATTTGTAGGGGACAACGATGCGGAAGTGGATTATCTAGTATCTAAAGGTAATCTGTGCTTATGGTAATGACCTAATTCGTTTCAAAATGAAAATAAAATGCTAAACAAAATGAACTCCTGAAAGTGAAGAATTTAACACTCTTATTATGTGTACGACGATAAAGATAGCCCTGAATGATGTTTTGAATTAACGGATAAGTAAATGGATCAACCGTAAAGAGCTATGGTGTTTTGTACCTAAAAACAACATTTTTTTATCGTTTAAATTAGGTTTTAAGTTGGTTTGGTTTTTTTTTACATTGTAAAATTATTGAAAATAAAGTGTAAATTCAGAAACGTCAAACATTTGCGCAGTGATGCGGCATCACTGCTCATTTGCGATGCTGATGCGATGCACAGTTTAAGCTGATGCGTTGCTGATTGAATATGGCGTTTGAGTTTTAGAACGCATTGTTTAAATCAAACATTTAAAATGGAAGTTTTGCTAATAAAAGTTTTAGTCGATAACTTTGATCGTAAAGACGATAAGTTTAGTTTTAATATGTGTGAAGGAAGAAGAAAAAGGTCGAAACGCATACGGACTTTAATTAGCAGATTTAAAAGAAGGAAAATTCCTATTCCTAAGATTAAGGACTATTTCAAAGTTCTAGAAGAATATCCAGACGATGTATTTCAAAATCATTTTAGAATGCGCCGCTCCACCTTCTATGTAAGTCCACTTATGATTTAACTTTTCTAAATGGAAACCAAACCATGTTTCTAGGATTTGCGAAAATCATTAAATCCTTTTTGGACACCTTCTTATACACCTTCTTATAGTATCTATCAATTAAAATGTTTGTTTACTTACTTTTTTTCCCTTCCGACATTTTTCTTGATTTTCTCCCGGCGAATCAACAGCGCATCAGGTATTTCTGTGATGCTTTTTTTCGTTATGTTTGCGCATCAGTTTGATCAACTTTGCAATAATGAACACTTGACTATGAAAGTGATGCCAATAGTTGCGTTAATGAACATTTTGCAAAGCATCATGAGCATCATGATGCTAGTGATGCGTTACTGAATTTGCACAAAAGGTCTTTTAAAAGCGACTTGACAACTTCAAAGTTTCAGTGTGAACGCACTCTTAAACCGATTACAGAACTGCCAGTGTCAACATATTCATTAAAACATTTTCATCATGGTGAAGTACAGGAAGGAACAACGTTTTCAAATAATGAAAATTTACTACCGAAATTCCGAGTCGGTGGTCGCCATTTTAAGAGCGGTTACGCCAATTTTCGGCCGTAGTTCTCGTCCCAGTAGACAAGCAATTTATAGTTTAGTGAGTCAGAACATTTGCTGCCTGATTTTGCCGTGCCAGTGAGCCTACGTTTTGCCCGAAGTGTGGAGAATATTGCTGCCGTAGAGGCGTTCGTCGAAAACCAGCCAAATCACTCAATTTCACGACAGTCTCAAGAATCGGGCCTCTCCCAGACCACGTTATGGTGCATTTTGCATAAGAATCTTGGCGTACACCCTTACAAGATCAAGTTGACTCAAGAACTAAATCTACTTCTTCATATGAAGCGACGTGCATTCTCGAATCTGGCTCTGGACAGATGGAAGAAAATGAAGAGTTTCATCGCAAAATCATCTTCAGCGATGAAGCGCATTTTTGGTTAACCTTCATCTCATCCTCAGAAAAAAAAAACGTTGTCTACCCTTGTGTGTAGATTTCTACATATATGGGATTTAAGTGTTTTCCATGAATGTTTTTTTTTTTTAATTAAGATAAATAAAAAAAATACTTCTATAATTTTATTCTAAAAAAACAAGTGAATATAAATTTAAATTAGTTTTTCATGGAAGCATTTTACACAAAGATTTCGATTATGTTGGTTTTTGCAAGCAGCTTTTGTGCAAAAACAACAAATCGTCTCGTATATATTATTTTTGGTGGCAGACTTTCCTTCATAGCAAACGTGACATCTTGCTCTACCTTTTATTCGTAGTCGAACGGTTCTTGGCCTTTTTGGTGGATTCAGTGGCGGACTAAGCCCTTCAGAGGCCCGGGGCGGCAAAGCTGAATGAGGCCCCCCAGCTTTAAAAAAAATTAGTTTTACAAGCTTTTTATTCCGTTCACATTTCGTCGGTGAAACCAGAAAATCGTGTAACTCCAATTTTAAACGAAAATGAGATTTGAATGATATCTATTGGTTCAACCCCATATCTACAACTCGGCGAAATTTGAGCCCCCTTACAAGTTTATTTATTATATTATCGGAGATTCAGTTGGTAGCATATCTTCAAAATCAGTGCATTTGGTGGGTACCTACACTGTGTGAGCAAAAATGCTCTCCTGTAAAATTTGCTAAAATGGAGTTACACAGTTTTCTGGTTTCACCGACGATTTGTATGTATAAATAAGTGTTTATGTTTATTTCGTTAAAATTTGGCAAGTGAAAATTAAATTATTTAGGCTAAATAAACATACATACCTACAATATGGAATGGATATGGATGAGGAAAATAAAATACGAATCGAACGACAAAAAATAAAATTAGATAAAATAAATCAAAGAAGGTTTTTTATTTTTTGTAGCGTGTTATATGTTTTTCGTGCCTTCAATTTAATGAACTCCTCAATAACTTTTGTGAAATCGATTTCTTTGGAAATTTTTCATTCTAGATTAGATTAGATTAGATTCTTTATTTCATGAAATATATGTACAATAGTTTATGTTTGAGAACACGAGCATGGCCGAAATAGCCGTCTGCCAGAAATGACATTTCATAGATATTAAAGAAATTATTACATACTCGTAGAAGTTAAATTGAAAACGAAAATTGAAAAAGAAAGAAATACTTATTTACAACACAAGATTTTGGGTTTAAGCATAAAAGATTAATTAGGAATGGAATGGATCAGCGAGGGAGTCTAAAACAATTTTGATGATTTGCAACATAAAGATTTATAATTTTGAAGTGATTTAGAACACAAAAAAAAAAATAGCAATTTTAAATGATTTGAAACATAAAAGAAAAATTTTGCATTATTAAAGCAATAACTTAAGAAGAACGGCAAAAGTGGCTTGTAGCTTGGACTTTTAAAAGCTATTACGATATAACAGAGCATGATTGCAGTATTTGTACAAAACAAGCCACCCCCTAGCTCCGTTTAGTATATCGTACAGATCATTTATGGACAGATTGCTTACTCGGAAGTATAGTCGACGAATCTCTTGTAAAATAGGGCATTCCGCAATGAAGTGGTGAATATTTTCAGGCACTCTCATGTTGCATAGATTACACGTTTCCTCAAGATCTGTTCTGTGTGGCATGGAATTCAAATTTATTAATTCTGCTCTCGATCTAAAAATGGTGCTTATAACTTTCGATGAAAAATTTATATTGAAATAACTTTCGTGAGATAGCAAATGATGGTTTAGGTTCCTATAGATTAACCTTGAAGCTGAGGAAGATGCTCTAATTAGGTGCTGATCGTATAATTTGTCATCCACTTTAGCAATGATCATTGCAAAAAGCCTCTGCCAGTCGTTAACATTAGTTAAAGTAAAGGAGACATTCAGTTCGAGAGATATCGCTAGCTGGTTCCAATCCTTAAATGGAGAAGCATTGGTTTGCAGCAATCTTATTAAGATAGTCTTGGAAAGATCATTCCCGCTTCTCATTACCACTCTGGTTAAATAATCAGAATGAGCTTTCAAGTTTCGCACGTAGATGGGAGGCAAACCTGACTCTACATGAATAGCGTAGGTCGGAGTCACATTTGGTAGCCGGAATAGACGCTTGAAAAAGAATCTTTGGACTGCCTCAAATTCTTCGAGGGGGCTCACACCAAAGGCCTGCACAACATAGCACATACAAGTATTAACTGTGGCGTTAAACACTTGATACTTCGAAGAAAGGTCAATGTTTCGATTGGCGAAGAACTTCGGCCACATCATGTTGAGTGCCAGTTTGGATTCAATACTTTTTTCTCTGGCATCCTTGTTAACGTTTAGATTATACGACAACGAAACACCCAGGTACTTGAACTCACGAACTACCTCAATTTGTTCGTTGTTAAGGCGCCAAGTTCCTACCCCAGGACGTCTTCTCTGCCGGTTCTCAAATACCATGACCTTGGTTTTTGCGACGTTGATATGGAGATCCCAAGTTTTACAGTAGGTTTGCAATCTATTAATTTGCAGTTGCAAAGAAGAAGGATTTTCCGCCAGTAACACTAGGTCATCAGCGTACAGAAGTACTTTTATGTGATTGCCCGCAAAATTAACGCCAACCGGAAGAATATCAGATATTGCATCAATGTACAACGCGAATAAAATTGGGCTTAATATGCAGCCCTGAGGGACGCCTGCAGATGTCTCATGCCATTCGGACAGGTTCGACCCATCCCACACAGCTGCGCAAAATGACGAAAGAAATTTGGCATACAACAATAAGAACTTTCTTGGCACTCCAAGGGATGCCAGTTTATAAATTAAAGATTGCCTGTTAACTGTACCAAACGCTGCTTTAAAATCTACAAAGCACACAAAAAGTTTCTTATTATTTTCAATATATTTTCTAGCGATGCTAGTCAGCGCGAAAATATGATCAACGGTGGAAAAACCAGCCCGAAAACCAGCTTGATACATGCTGAGGCGATTATTATCCTATCCACTCTAGTTTTCTGGTCGACTCACATCACCTTTTTTGAAAATAGGAAAAATAAGCGCTTTGGTAAAGCACGTTGGTAAACAAGCGCTGTTGTATATTAAATTGAAAAAATCCACAATATAAGTCTCGAGTTGGTCTGTTCCGTTTTTAAAAAAATCAATTGGAATACCATCACACCCCGGAGCTTTGTTGTTTTTCATAGCCTGCAAGGAAGCTTTAAGTTCTCCTAGGGAGATCGGGCAGTCAAGTTCAGATACCATTGTGTTTGGTAATGCAAAGCTAAAACTATGAAGACCCTCCTCCGCTGATAGCAGTGTTTTAAAATGAGCAGCTAACGTATCAGCTTCGACAGAAATCTTCACAGTTCGAATGCGCCCTCCCAATTCCTGAACATTATTCCAGAATTCTTTTGAGTTTTTGGACTGTTGTAACCTAGTTGCAAGACTTTTGAGGTAACTAGCTTTTTTCTGATAGCATAACTGCTTAAATTCCTTATTGGCGCGCAAGTACTTTCTATTGAAAGCACGGCTAGATTAACTAGTCGCTCTTGATCCATTGTAGATCCAAGATAATTTTTAATTGATTTAAGTTTCGAAAAACTCCTCTCGCATGATGCAACCGAGATGCAAATGGTCAAGAAGTATTGAAGTATGAGCGATATACAGGGTAGCGATTCACTGAAGTCCCATTTTGTTATAAATTATTGAAGGATTTGGGGGCCCCCCAAGACCGGAGGCCCGGGGCGGGCCGCCCCTTCCGCCCCCTGGTTAGTCCGCCACTGGGTGGATTTGATGAAGATGGTGTAGAAATATCATCTAAAGATTGTGCTGCTGAACTTTCTCCTGAAACAATTGCAAGCAAAGATGCTGATGATGCCGATCTTAGTTTACCACTTCTAGCTGCCATATATGGTTTTGCAAGTGAAAATCTAAGTTCACCTAGAAAATTCCTTCCTATTGTTGTTTTTTGTCTTGCTTGCCAATTCGGATTCACTTATTTGAAAATAATTAATGAATTCAAAATATCAATCATATTTGCAAATACAGTCATTGGCCATCTACATATTTGTTTTTCTTTTACAGCTGTAGCCAGAAAGCATTTTGTCAACTGTATCTACACCACCTATATCGAATGAAAACAAAAATCATTTGAGGACTTCAAATTTGAAGAGGCATTGTATATGAACAAACCTTTTGTTTTATTGTAATACTCTATAATTGATGGTAACTTTTTTTCACGAGATTCCATTTGAATAGAGTTATGTATTGTACTTTGCAATGCAGTACATTTATTTTGCCTTCCAATGTACGAAAAAAGTGCTGTGTTGTCGGTAAATGCAAATGTAGATTGATACAACGCCCTTTTTTTACATTCAAGAAGCTTTGGTGGAATGCTTCTTTTATTTTTTCTCAAAGTGCCAACCATTGTAAGATTTTTTGACAACAATTTTTGACCAAGATCATACGAAGAAAAGAAGTTATCCATTGTTATGTTGTGACCTTTCAAACCATCAACGAGATCCAACTGGAAAAACAGTAAAAACGCATCTTTGATATCACTAACACGAACTTGTGCATATCTTGTTGTTCCAGAACGAATAGAAATTACATTTTCATTCCGAGATCTTTTATGCTAAAATGGTTGTGGTTGCCAAACAATACCATCTTTTGAAACACCTTCACCTCCAACTGATTCGTTTGTTTCATTTGATTCACTCACTTCCTTTTCAACGTCAGAATCACTATCGTCTGAATAGAAGTCATCGTCATCACCAACATTTTCTTCTGGCACAAATTCTTCATCACTGTCTCAAGAAATATCACTATCATTACCATCACTTTCAATCAAAAATGCTTCCATTTCTTTTACTGTAAGATATCTTGGTCTCGAGATATTTTTTTTTTATCATTATTATTAAATTCACAATATATACGCACAATGTTTACTTCCGAAAAGACTCAATGAAACTGGCATTTTTTATGAAACGCACTAATTATTCATAATGTGTAGAAATCTACACAACTAGGTAGTTAACGTAATTATAACAATAACAACCGTCATAAACTTTTTTATAGTAAATATAGTAAATATAGTTTTTTTTTTAAGTAAAATAAGGGTTATAATAAAGTCGGAAAATTCCAAAAATTAGAAATTAGTGGTTTTTGAAAAAAACAAGAAAAGAGGTAGCTTATGTGTAGTCTTCTACACAAGGGTGGGATGAAGGTTAAAAGGGTTCGTCAATAAGAAAAATATGCGTCACTGGACAGGTGGGAACCCTCATGTGCTTCATAAAACAGCACTTCATCCGCAAAAAGTGACTGTTCGGTGCAGCTTTCATGCCGGTGGCGTCATTGGGCCCTTGTTTTTCGTCGATAAAAATGAACGTATTATCTCGAGAAACGGACCCGTCTATTGGCAGCCGAGATCGTGTGATTTAACTCCTCTAGACTTTTTTTATGGGGCTGCATTAAATCATTGATCTATGCCAACAAGCTGGCAACGTTAGATGAGCTTAGAGCCAATTTTGAACAACGAGAAATAGCGGCCGTATCGGTCGAAACATGCGGCCGAGTCATCGGAAATTGGGTTCAACGTATCGACCGCTGCATACCATTCATAAATGTTTTGATTGTAATACATTTTTTTAGATATCTCAAATAGTTTGCATTTTATTTAAAAAAGAAGTTGTCAAGTCCTTAATAAAAGACCTGAAGTTTTTTAAACGTTCGCTCTATTTGTAAATAAAGCTGAAGGGTATTCGACCTCGAATCTAATATTAAAATTTGCCACCAAAAAGTCACTGTCCTGTAGACTGTTTATGAGAAATAAATGGCTTTACAAATTCTTTATTGTCAATAATAATCAGTGCATTCTGGAGTAAAATGAGAGAAAAAATGTAATGTATTTAGGGCTATTCGCCTCAATGTATAGTACTTACCAAGCTCATTCCGAAGAGATGACTGAAAAAGGACACTTGTTTTATGGCGCATCGTACACATTTTTTTTAGTCCAAGAATGATAAATTTCACTTAAATACCTTTGCGAAAACCATCCTGTATTTAATAAAAACCTAAGACTGGAAGGGATGGCTATTAGAAAAAGCTGCAACATTGTCAATTATTGTAAATCAAATTTCAGACGACCATTTAGGGCGTGAAACGTGATTCCTTGTGAAATGGGTTCGTTAATATGTTATGTCATAAATGGCCAGACTAATTTAAATTGTTTTTTTTTTTCTATGACAGCAAGGGCAATTGCTACTAAGGCCACTTCCTGATTTGCTACTGCGGTATCTGTATTCGGTAGTTACAGATTTATCAAGAGGATGCATATGTCGCCTTCATCTTCTCATTTGTCGTTATATTTATTTTCAGAATAGAATCACGCAGAACACAAGAAATATCACCCACTCTCAGGCGTAATATTGTTCTCACGGCATGTGGTAAATGAAGATCTGATTGTTCGTACCGAAACTTGATATGACGTTCTTTTACCGTCCCATATAAACCCAGCAAAGTAAGAGGGACTCATTGAAATACAATTGGTTATTGCATTTCTAATTATTCAGATTATATATTTAGACATAGTATCGTTATTGCAAAGAAATCTAGACAACTATGTATGTCACTGTTCGAACTTCTAATCCACTGTGTCTTGCACGCTGTTTAATGCGCTTCCTGTGGCTTTTCGGTGTACCAGGTCTTTGTCAATTTGCTGAAAAAGTTAAATTCTTCTGCATTTCGATCACAGTTAAATTGAAGCTTTGCTATCCTATATTAATCTTTTTTCGTATGTATTACATATTATACAGTTAGCAAATGTTAACGGAAGTCATTTAAGTATGGCGTACCCCACATAATTCTGAATTTAATTTATGAAGTAACATTTATCACTATTTGAATTTTCAAATACAAATGCCACTAATTATTCATTTGTTATTAACGGCATGGCAGCCTTGTTGCAAATGGAGATGCGATGGGACACCTAAAAATAGTTGAATAATTTATACAACGTGGCAGGGTCAAATCATAAAAAGACGCTATTGAAATATACACCGACGGGTGAAAGACAGCGGACGGCACGGGGACAGGCATCTTCTCAGATGACCCCCAACTCAATGTGCCAACAAGATCTTAGTTGGTAAAACAATGTCGCGAATCTCTTAATGAGATCACTGACAGATGCAATATTTCACTGTGCTGCGTCCACGGACACAGTAAGATTCCAGACAACTGCAATGCGGATGAGTTAGTCAGGAAAGGAACCGCATGGTGAGGCACCGGCAGTTCCCATTCATTCACTAAAGTTCAAACTATCAAAAAATGCACTGGTAGCAGCGAGCAATAGATGGATTACATATTGGAAACAACAGTCAAAGTACGATGCAAAATGAACATCCAATCTCCGCTCCATAAGCAGGAAAAATATAAGCTCGGTAGTTGGAGCTTTCACTGGCCATTGCCTGATAGGAAAATACGCCACTAGAATGGGAGTACCATCCGACGATTTCTGCAGAAGCTGCAGAGACGTTGAGGAGGAGGAAACCATCAAACAACTTCTGTGTAATTGCCCTGCACAACCCAACACAGGGCAATAACTCTTGGCAGCTATTAATTTGAAGATCTAAGCGATCTTCGCGAAACAGATGTTTGCTGCATAAGCCAATTCGTCACTTAATCCCCCCCCCCCCCCCTTCCTTCGTCTGTGGCAACCACCCGTCCATGCCCCCTTTCAAATGCGGCTTCAAGTTCGTACTGCAACACAGTCATTCCAAGCCCCACTACAACCACGATGCGCGTGACACGTAGTGGTTAGGGTTCCTCAGCCACTATCGTCAAGAACCAAAATTCGAGTGTGCAGTCATCAAACTTGGTATTACCTGCAAGAAAATAGAGGGTAGTCTTTGGGGTTCGACTGAAGCAGTCACCTCAAAGCACACTCAATGGGTTATTTTTCCATTAATTCTACGAAGGTCTTAAACTGTTTTTGTTACTTTCAACGCAGACATCAATCTTATTTAATTTAGTTATTTGAATCAATTAAGAATTTAAGAAAACTTACATTTTCAGTTGTTTTTTTCCAGTTAGCGATCAGTTATCGTCGTTTTTCCTGTTGTTTTATGGCGTTGGCCTTAAAGAATGACAGAGAAATTTCTCACATGACGCTCGTCTTACACTAGTGGGTTCCACAGGGCGTCCAACGACATATGGCGTTCAACGATGCGAAAACGTCCCTCGTAATGATGAATTCAAACTGTGGTACCTATTTAAGATCGTTGTAAACGCCACTCAGATTAGGGGTGATGAAAATTACATAATTTAATATTTTTTTTGTTTTTAGTTATAATTGTTTTAAAAGGTAATCCAAATCCCAGAGCACTTAGACTAGGTATCGGTCTATTGTACTACCAGGTAGTAATCTGTTAGATAAATGTATGTAACATATAAGTAGCATAGGAAACTCCTTTGTTTGGTAATGATTTTAAAAGCCAGTTCCTCATAACATTGAGACCAGTATCTCGGTTTAGCACTAGGAATAGTGGCATCCAAATCGATATTTGTATTTCTGTACGTTTGATTGACTTCACAATGATGCACATTATGTGAAGAAGTATTTAAATAGTATCAGTACTTGTATACATGGCTATATACCGAATGTGTAACGAGTTAGACGAGGGATATGATACCACACCGACTAAATGAGGGAACGGTCAAAAATGAAGAAATCATTTTATGCAATAGGACAAGGTAGGCAGGGCAAACCCCTAAAGACAACTAACCCAAAAATTGTTATGCGTTTTACTTGACTGAATTCAGTTTATGAATTCATCTACACTGAGCCCAATGATTTCGTCGGAATAATTTTCGATGCACGTGCCGAGGAATTGGGTCAACACAATTTGTCAATGGCTTGCATTGAATTCCCCTAAATCGGGCCAAATTTAGATGGAACTCAAGGAATTGTCTTGATTTGTATTCCAAACTTATGACCATGTTTCCTTGCATCCTTTCCAACAAACATCAGAGGCACTGCTACCGGACGCCATCATTCCAAACATGACTATGTTTCTCAATTTCACCTTTCAATGCATTTAAATTGGAAAGAAGACAAAACTCGGTTCATACCGATCATTGACAATAACAAATGACTATTTGCATAAGTTAGGCCTTGAAGAGAAATACCATTAAGATGCCAAACCAACAAAGGATGCGTCATGATAATAATTGAGTGTCAAACGACAACCGAAATGATTCTCCCATCAGATGCAAAACAATAAACAAATTTTATGAATTTACTTGTTTCGAAATAGGTCTGTGAAAGCCAAATACCAGCACCTCACTAAACCAAAAACTTATTCGAGTATCTTTGTCTAAGGCACGGATAGAAATTATAATTAATGTATATCGATGAAGCAGAACTGTCAAACAGCAGACAGTTGAAGGGGCATAGAGAAAGAGATGTGTGTGTGCTGATGAAAGTGATTTGAGCGAAAATTGATGATTGCCATTCATATCCAAGGATTATTCACATTATTCGAGATTAGTGCCGCATCCTTTGGGTGTTATTTTTCATCAACCCATGAGCCGGCTGGCCCGTCGATTTGCTTCGGGAGAATCCTATTATGACTATTTTTTATTATAAATGTTTGTGGTGCAGAATCGATAGATCTATTGAGAGATAAATGCCAGCATTAAGGAACGAGAAACGAGTAGTTGTCCTCATAGTCAAAGGAAAATGGACATGAACATGAATGGAAAGAGTACTTATTGACTGAAGTGTGATTAGGCATGCACAATTGAATTCATTTTATAGTGTTTATCTCAACATCTTTTCACTTGTCATTTTGCTTCTGTGAGATGTTTCATTACATTGAAACGATGCATAGTCCCGCCTGCTTAATGGTACTCATATCTGAATTTAGTGCCAGCATGCATGGACTTTTCTGGGATAAGGGTCTTATCTATTCACACACTTGGAGAATGTGGAACTCTGTAACGGATTAATATAGAATTTCTTCGCCAAATAATGGAGGAGTTAATAGAATAATGG
Source organism: Portevinia maculata (assembly GCA_949715645.1). NCBI lineage: Eukaryota > Metazoa > Arthropoda > Insecta > Diptera > Syrphidae > Portevinia > Portevinia maculata. The sequence goes on along the minus strand of OX454525.1, from coordinate 394,243,252 downwards.
ATGCTATTTCTGTTTATGAGCTTACTTATGAGTAGCGATTTATTTTGGGTTTCAACCTTCCAATCTGAGATAACTCATAAAAGTGTGAAAGAGCCTGGGAAGGCCTATTAATTTCAATGCTTCAAAAAGTTCAACATACGCTTCTATATCTGAGTGGGCTTAAATAACGATCGATGGGGACAAAAGTAGCTCCGATTAACTAATTCCAGGAGAAGCACATACCCAGCGTTTCAAATAAAATAGAGTGCACGACTGAATCGTATGAAATTTTATCGCTTTTATTAAAAGCATTCTCGGATCGCATTAAACAAAATTATTTATTTTTATGTTAGTAGGTACATTGTTTGTTCTAAGTATGCTCAGGTGAAATACAAAACTTTATTATCACTTCATTCGTTCTTGACCTTGATATTGATGTTTTTCTAGAGTAACGGTTTTCGAGAATTTTGGGGAATAATTGGGTAAAATAGAATATTTTACTTTATTTTTTTTCGTTATGTTTCAGTTACAAAAATTCACAATATACACTCGACAGCAAATAAACCGGGCCACCCGCTACGTTTAAGCTCTAATTCGATTTTCTTTAAAAGTATAACGCATAGGTACAACTAAAAAAGTGGTGACTACAGAAAGTGCTTTTCATGTCAATTAAAATGATTTCAAATTTATTCTTAAGTACCGTTAACTCACATTGTAATCAAGCAAGAAACACAATGCTAACGATTTTCTTTATTTTGTCTGGATTTCGCGATTACCGTTCTTTTTTCTACAATGAGGTTAGTCAGCGTCTGTTATAATTTTTTTTAGATTTAGTCCAGTGTTTGCTCAGCCGCTTGTATTTTCGCTTCAAGCTGTAGCACTACTTCAAGAAGGCGTTGCGCAACGTGAGGTCGCTCGAAGACTTCAAATTAGCAGATCTTCGGTGCAACGAGTTTATAGAATATACCTAGAGAGGTACGGGCGGATCTACGGCTACATCAGCAGCACATGATCGGTTTGTTAAACTTACTGTTCTGCGAAATCGCCGCCTAAATGCAGTTCAAGTCCAACAAAGTCTGCGGGACGAACACCAAGTGTTCATAAGTTCAGATACCGTCAGAAGGAGACTTTTTGAACAGAACCTGACTCCAAAGAGAGCTGCAACAGGCCCAGCATTAACCGTAGCCCACCGTCGAGCACGCCTTGAATTTGCTCGAGAGCATAGGGATTGGACGTTGGAGCAGTGGGGTATACTGATGAGTCCAGGGTGAGTCTACATGTAAGTGATCGACGTCACAGAGTATATCGTCGCGTTGGTGAACGATATTCTCAATGTTGCATCGAAGGAACTGTTGCTTATGTAGGAGGATGTGTAATGGTATATGGCGGCATCTCCTTAACCGCACATGCAGCTTTAGTTTTCATCGAACCACGGCCGTACACGTGGATTGATTTCTCATCGCTACATTTCTGAAATCCTCGCAGACCATATGTTACCTTTTGCAGGAAATATCAGGCAGGATATGCTGTTAATGCAAGATAACGCACGTCCTCATGCTGAATATGTGGTGACCAGTATCTACGGGGCGTCGGCATTCGTACAATGGACCGGCCAGCTCGAAGCTCGGACTTGAATCCGATAGAACATTTATGGGATGAACTGAAACGTCGGGTTCGAGCTATACCTGCTTCAACAATGGTTCCGGAGCTGTGAATCGCACTTGAAGAGGAGTGGAATGTTATTCCTCAAGATTTCATCGTCAGGCTCGTGAGGTCGATGAATACAAGGATACAGGCAGTTATCTAAGCAAGAGGAGGCTATATCAGAAATTGACCAACATTTTTTTTTTTTAATTTTTTCTTTGTTATTGGATTACATTTTTTTTTTTCATTTTATGATTACATTAATTAACACAACTGGAAAACGAGCCTTTTTTGTATAACCTTAAATAAACACTGAAATTATTGAATAATCCCAGTGAGTTTCCATTCATATTCAACATATAAGGCACTTTCTGTTGGTACTACTTTTTTAGTTGTATGTTTTATACTTTAAAAGAAAATCGAATCAGAGTTTGAACGCAGCGGGTGGCCCGGTTTATTTCCTGTCCAGTGTATAAGTGGAATTGACATTTTTGCCGTCAGCCGGGAACGAGAGAATAATCATTTAATAATATAAAATAAAGATAGAGTAATGATTTACATGAAATGTGATTTGCTGTCGATATTTTGAAGCACACTTAAGATAGCTACAAAACAGCGTCAAATTGCTCCCATTTAATATAGCGATTACTTCCTGGCCGATAGCACATTTTTTCCACCATGTTTTCTTCTTATTGCGTTGACTAAGGAACGCATCCCAATAAAGTGCAGTACATCTTTGTTGGCTTGTAGATTGCACAGTGTGCACTTTTAATTGTGGTCGGTTCTATACGGCATGTGTAACTGCAGAAGATTGCCCCTATCCTCAAAAATCGTAGATATTGTGTTCACACTATTCGAGTTTTTAAAATAATTTGTCTCTCCAGTGTCCTATTAAAGCACGCGATGTCTACACCGCGTTTGACTTTGATCTGCCTTATCTTTGAAAGCGTTACTAGGGGATAACTATATATTCATCATCAGATGCCGAAGGCTGGCTTTGCACGTAGTTTAGTTCAATTCCATATCGTGATCGTTGCTTAACCTGGACCATCCACTAAGAGATTGGACCTTTTGCTATATTAGGTGCTTCGCAGTTTTTTGCGGAATTCGTTGGCCATGAAATGTCATGAATTTTAATATGTAATGCAAATGTATCTTCACTGTGTACCTACATGAATAAAGGCAGGAGTCTTGTTTCGAGGTGAATTTTATGGTAACCTGAAGATTTTTCTGATACCTACATGAATAAAGGCAGGAGTCTTGTTTCGAGGTGAATTTTATGGTAACCTGAAGATTTTTCTGATAAAGTATCTAATCAACTTTTTTGACTTCATTATCTTGACGAAATCCCCTTACCCGCGCCGCGGAGCACATAATAGACCATACTACCTCTTCGGGTACTTAGTATTTTGCGCTTGATGCAATGTCTCTTTTTTGCCAAGGAGATTTTTCCATTGGTAATTTATTGCTCTTTTTGCCTCCTTCAATTTTTGCTGTAGATGTTTTTTGAAATCCACTTTAGGTGTTATAATAAATCCAAGATACTTGTACTCCTTTACAACCTCAGGCTCTACGTTTTCCCAGAACAATTTTTCATCCTTTGCATAACTACCCGAACCATTTCAAAAGACCATTACCATTGACTTGCTTGTATTAACTTTCAAGTTCCATAACATGCAGTAATGATGTAAAATCATCAATCAATCATCTGCAACATTGTTGGAGTCTCCGACAGGATGACTATATCAACAGCATACATCATTAGCTTTGTTTTAATACCGGTAAAATTGATTTGTCCTGGTAAGAGAGTCGGCAGGTCGTCCAGTAACAAGCAAAATACTAATGGACACAGAGGCAACACTGCTTGACACACATGTGTGATTCAATTTTTGAGTAACAAGCCAGAACTTTTCATCCAGCCAACTGTTATTAATGAGCTCAGTTCAGACCATTTACCAGTGTTGTGTAGCGTCCTTTTAGAACCGGCGCAAACCAGAAATCTAGCCCTTGATTTTGAAAATGCAAACTGGAATAGGTTTAAGTACAATGTGAGACAAAAATTAAGGTTACATCTCGATAAAACGTTGACCTTCGGGCCACATATACAGCAAATAAAAACGAAGGTAAACATAACAATAAAGACGTTCATTAGTCGTAAGTCACAATTGAGCGTTGAAAACAAAATGATCATATTAAAGGTTACCTTCCAGGCGATAATGTTTTATGTATCCGCTACACTCTTTGGTGAAACAATCGAGTTCTCAACGGAAGTTAAATATCTAGGAATCACACTAGACGAAAAACTTAAATGGAACTCTCACCTCACCAAAACCATTGATAAGGCCAGGACATCGTTATGGACCAGCAAAAGCCTACTTGGTAAAAACTGGGGACTCAACCAAAAATGACACTATGGATGTACGAGTATATGGCAATTACAAGTCCTATCATCACGTATGCAGCCGCTGTCTGGTGGCACAAAGCAACGCAGAGGTCGGCACAGGCAAAGCTCAACAAAATTCAGCGACTAGCCTGTGTCTGCACAACAGGTGCAATGAAAACTGCACCAACAGCTGCACTTGAAATTATATTAAACATCCCCCCACTTCACCTAGAACTCATGAAAGAAGCAATGGTAAACGCCTATACGCTCATCACAGAAGATGAATCAAATTCCAATATAGCTCACTCTGCGGTACTAAGGGAACTCAGAGAACACGAACTATTTGGAATGCACCTAACAGACAAATGTCTACCAAGATACAACTTCCGACACAACTTCAGGGTTACCTTCCCAGACCGTCTAAACTGGGAACAGAATAAACCCACTTTTGATAAAAACAGATGTATCGAAAACAAATGAAGGAGTTGGAGCAGGAGTATACGGCCCTTGCACCCAAACGTGCCTTTACGCTAGTATGGACACTAGCAGCACCGTATTCCAGGCGGAAATCTACGCGATAGAGTTATGCATACGGGAGAATCTAGACAGGCTTGTAAAAAATAAAAACATCTACATTCTCTCCGATAGCAGAGCGGCCCTACTCGCGATCAACGCCTTTGAAATTACATCAAAACTGGTCTGGGATTGTCTCGAACTCCTACAACAACTGGGCACCACAAATAAAGTTCAACTGATCTGGGTGCCTGGACACAGTGGATATGAAGGCAATGAAAAAGCAGATGAACTAGCCAGATGGGGATCCGCATCCCCATTCATGATGCCAAGACCATTCTGCGGGTTATCAATAAGCACAATTAAAAGCTGCATCAAATCTTGGCTTGAGGAAAAGAAGCTCCAATTCTGGAGAGAAACCGAAGGAAACAGGCAAGCTAAAAACTTTATGCCAAACAGCTCCCACAAAAAAACGAAACAACTACTACAATTAAGTAGAAGTCAGATTCGGCTAGTCACAGGCTTCCTCAGAGAACATTGCCGTGTCAAAAAACACCTGATGACTATGGGCATAGCACAGGATAATACCTGCAGATTATGCAACGAAGACGTTGAAACAGCAGAACACATACTATGTGAATGCAAAGGGTGGCGACGGTGTAGAGGTTAGTGTGTTGGCTTGTGACCCGTGCGGTGCAGGTTAAATCCCCATGGGGAACAACAAAATACGCCACCCAATCACATGCCTCTACACCAAAAGGAGGATTTCTGCCTGGTAGTACAATGGACCGTTACCGAGTCTGAGTGCTCTGGGATTTGGATTTAAATTTTTTTTTTAAAAAAATAAAAAATTACCAAAAAAAAATGTGAATGCAACTGCTTAATCAAAACGCGTCATCGTTATCCAGGTAAATTTTACCTTGAAGCAGCAGACATAGCTGCCAGCTCACCCAAAGAATTAGCCGCCTTCCTAAAAAATTGCGGCATTACGGACGAGCTCTAAATGGAGGATATCACAATAGGCCCACAAGTGGCCGCAGTGATCTGCCTACAATATACCACCTCCCACCAATAATCTAATCTAATCTAATCCCCTGTTTGGGGGAAGTGTGCTAAAACCCATATTCGTCGGTTGCAAATAACCCAAAACAAACTTTTAAAAATGATTTTTGATCTACCCTGGCATTTTTCCGAAGAGCTGCATGTATTGGCAAATATTGAAAAAGTATCAGAAAGAATTTTAAAAATACATGATCGATACAATGTTGCATGTATTTTTTCCGACAACATCCTGATTTCAAATCTAGTTATTTGATTAAGGAAATGTGATAATTTATTTACTTATTTATTTATTTATTATTTATTTATTTATTTATTTACTTATTTATATATTTATTTATATATTTATTTATTTATTTATTTATTTATTTATTAATATAGTATTTATTTATTTGTTAACCAAATTATTTATTTATTTAACTTTTGTTTACATATTTATCTATTCATTTGTTAATTTATTTATCTATTGATTAGTTCATTTGCTTACTCTTTAGTCCTTAAATTTTGTTTAATTATTAATCAATTGTTACTTTAATTATTGTCGCAATAGTTTGTAAACATTTTCTTATGAAATCAGGACTTCCTTGCGTTATTACAAGACTCTCTTTTTCTCCAGCCTACGTTCCTATGATCTTAAATTGATAAGAAGGTTTTTATAGTAGCTGTTCCTTCTTACATAGTTTAAACAAAAATTCTTTAAAACATTTATAAATAATATTTCAGTAGTAAGGTAGAGTATACCACATCTCTGTAAATTATGCAATATAGTTTTAAGAACAATGTAATATTTCCGCTAAAATAAAAATACAAATACAAATGTGTGATTCAAACCAGTTTGACACATTTTTTCCATCCCAGACGGCAGACATATTTTTCCCATAAGGACGCTGTTTTAATTTCAGCTCTTTTGAACTTCAAGATTACTAAGCATATAAAAAAGTGACCGTTTGTTAATAAAGTCAAATGCCGCCTTAAAGTCTACAAAGAAGGAGTATAGTTCCCTGTCCTTGTTCAGATACGTTAACGAGAAAGTATTGCCAACTGTGGAGTAATTCTTCCTGAATCCAGGTTGAGATTCGCTGAGTAAGCCGTTTGTATCTATCCAAACTGGGAGCCGCTCCAGAATAATCCCCGAAAAATTGAATTCAAGAAGGATATGCCTCTGTAGTTGCCTGGATCCTTCTAGTCTCCTTTTCTAAATGGAGTTAAAATTATATTTCTTTGAAAATGCTTAGGCACTTCATCCATGTTGAATACATAACTATATTCGGCTGCTAATCTTTCAAGAAACTCGTTTGTTGAATATTTAAAGAATTCTTACGGGATACGATCTTCTCCCAGACATCTTCTAATTCGATCTCACGATCTAAAACATCTACCATTTGGAAAGGAGGCGCGTACTGAAGTTGGTTTGAGCTATATGGTGGATTCAGCAAGTGTTCAAAATGTTCTGCTTACACAGACGATTCAATTTGCGGACTGCTGAAAAAGAGTTTGTCTTTGATCGCTTAAGCCCATTTCCAACAGCCACGACTATCTTAGACATTTCAAAGCGCCAAACCAAATCCTGATGGTACTTTTTTTATTTTTCTTGACACAAAAGATTGTAAGTTTGCTTTGCCTGGTGGTGCATGGTTTTTGCAAAACTGCTGCCCGTTTCTATAACTAATCGCAAATAGGCGAAAGACGTTTTCCTAGCTCCAGGCCCTCGCAGTCATACCATATTTATATTGCTTTATTTTTATTACCCTTCCTGAAGATTGTAAAGATTTTGCAGCATTCTGAATGCAGGAAGTGAGTTTGTCTATGGTAAGAAGTTCGTTTTCAGATACAGCATTTAGGTTTGCTTGATATACATTTGCACGGTTTTCCTTCCATTACAATTTCGGTAACAATCGCATTTGAGGATGGAGAGGTTGCTTGACCATTTTACAACTGACTGACACATTAACAGGCATTTGATCCGAGTAGCGCCCATTTTGATAGCATTACCGCGCTCATTTATTACCGTAAGTCTTATTTATTCGCACATTTCAATAAATTTCTTCCCATTACAGTCAGTTTTTGTATCTGTAGCAAACCTTTCTTCTTTTATTCTTTCAGGAAAATCTTCCGGCTCCACTTTAAGTAGTTGTGTGCTTCCTATTCTTGCATTTTCGTCGCCAATAATCATTAGATCTTCTCTCCCAGGCTCCAGTAACAAATCGTACAAACTCGAAAAATCGTCCATCCCAACAAATGGATGGTTAATGTAAGCCGGAATAAAAAACATTTAAGAATTTGCTGTTACATTTTCTATAAACATTCGTTTTAATTCCTTAACGAAGAGACAACGGGTAAAATTGTTTATCTGCTTTTAAATGGCATACATATAAGCATCCTCCGCTAGCTCTGCCAGGGAAAAATACTTGTGTTGCTGGCATCCAGTGCAACGCATATTCTTGAATATACTTTTTAAATCCGGTTTTATCTTTATCAACGAAGGTTTCAAAAAGAAGGAAAATATCAAAACTATTTATGTATTCATAAAATGATGTTGGTAGTCTGGGAACCACTGACTCCACCTGTCATTTCGCAATTTTCACCAATCAGCTGCTGCAGAAAAGCATTTCCATCCTTCATATCATATACCAGATTGTTTATGCTGCTGCTGAGTGCATAGTACCTCGGATGGCGATTGGGTAAAAAGATTGGATGGTCGTTGGTGGCAGCGGACAAGAGAGTGGGAAGGCGGGTTTTTCACACTGACACACTTCCTTATGCTTCAGACGGCAGCGGAGGAATTTCATAGATGAGATCAATGGTGGCGTCTACCAGCTCCAGTCAGATTGAACTATTAGTGTTATCCTCGATCTATTTCCAGATCTTTAGGGATGTCCAATACTGAGCCAGAGTATTGGAAAGGAGTTTTGTGGCGGATGAGTCCTATACGGGCCAATGGCAGCGCTCATATCCCAGAGGTGGGTTACTGACTCCGGAAAACCCGGCCCTCGTCCTAGGGGTAAACGAAAATGGAACTGGCCCTCCAGGTTGTGGGTTGTACTGTCGGGGTAACTTCCGACCATGCCAAACATAAATAGTTATGAGAGAGACACATGAAGCCTTGGATAATGGAAACCCTCATATGGTCACCAGACCCGGAACGTCAACGGACTATGATCTGATAGAATGCACCTGGAACGTGCGTTCACTGTACCTACACTTCAGGTGCTACTCAAAAACTTGAGTCTGTCCTCGGCGGTACAACGCAGATATTACCGCGATCCAGGAGATACGATGGATATTATCAGGTAAGATATAAGAAAAAAATTGCGACATTTATTACAGCTGCCATAAAAGATTGCATATATTATTGGGTGCAGATTCGTCGTGTTAAATCGGCTAAGACAAAAGTCATAGACTTCAAGCCGATAAGTGATCGCCTGCCTGTGAACCGCGACAAAGCCAATTTTCAAAACATTAGCCTAAATTTGTACACAGCCCTACTGATGAGGCTGACGATCCCATCAAGGAGGAGTTCTATGACCTCCTGGATGCTCGAGTGAAGAGGATCTTTGACTCCCAGCTCCCAGGCTCGAGAAGTCAAGGACGACCGAACCTCCGTTTTAAAGACCAAGCCATCGCGGATGTGAGGGCGCTTGGTCTGGACAACTGGAAGCAGCGTGCCTGGGATCGCGGAGGATGGAAGGCTGCAGTTGCTCAGGCAGATACTCTTCAGTGGTCAGGAGCCCGTTAAGGAAAGGAACGTTAAATCCCTGTAGTGCGTGTTAATTATAACAACAACAAAATGTTTATCTTCTTTTAACGACACCGTTGATCTCCATCGCATCAACCTACGGATTTGCATGCACACTTCTGGGAGAGTTTCAATACCAATGTTAAATGTGTCACCACGTTTACCATTTTCGTTGATAGTCTAATAATCGCTTTAGTCCTTAGAGCTCGCAAATTTTTAAATGTGGGAGCAGTGGCTCAGTGATTAGTGCGTTGGGCTTCTAATACATGAGGATTTATAAAACGACCCCACCTCTTGCGAAAGTCGGACAAACGTTTGCCGCTAGAAGTCGGCTTAAAATTGTAGATCCTTTCCACTTTACACAAGCAGATGGTTGGAGAAGCTGGGTTTTGGGACCTGTATCCCTGCATGTGCCGCTAATGCCTTATATATTTATATAAAGTATTAAAAGCCAACCGCCATTGCAATTCCAACTCGAGTTTCAATTTGAAAGGGAAAAATAATATTTGCGCTTATGCGGAAACTTCCCTTAGAACGAAGTGTACAATTATATGAATTCCACATCATTTCACCTTTCCGATTAAGTAAAGCACGTCTTCAAGTGGTGATGGCACGTACGCATTGCAGGTTTTCTATTTCGTAAAAGGATCATCCCCCACCCCGCAAAAGTCGATCGGTATACTGCATAGTGCAAACAGATGCAATCCGAATAACTATGCAGATACTTGCTTTCAAATGATTTTTTTCTCCTGTAAGTGTTAGCTGGCTCAGTTCCAAATTGTCTAACTCAATTACAACCTCATTTGTGCCAACAAAAGGCACATTACATAAATTAAATTGTTAAGCTTTGTTCCTTGAGTGAACAGGACCCGGCAGCATAATACGTAAACGAGACTTCAAAAGATTTTTTCGAACATACTAAAACAAAAAAAAATCTCACCATAATCCTACTCAAAAATAAAACAAACGGACTAGAACAACAACAATAACATCAACTAAATAATGCATCCGACGTAAGCCCGTAAAAACCTGACAGAAACAGTTTAAGGCACACAACATTTAAATGGATGACACATTAAACATGGTGTGAATATGTGACTGCCTTTGATGTCATACCTCCGGAAACGAAAAGATTTTAGACTTTGTTGGACAAGTGCCAGCAATAGGAAATCCTTCACAGCCCAACTCTAACAATCACATCACCCGCCCTCATTCTTAATTCATTTTCGAAAGTGATTCAGGGACAATAGAAAAAATTATGAATTTCAAATGAATTCAATTCACAAAGCATTCCATAGATACTGTTTTATTCTAAATTCGCTTATATGAATAGCATTAAGGCAAAATACACATATAATTCACCAGGAGGTGGTTCCGACATATTTTTCAACTTGTTCTCGTACTTCACTCCATCCACAGTACAAGCTAATGCGACCCGGTGCCGGTCAAGGGGTTTGTGAATTTAAATCATGAAATAACAGACTCGCCCAGTGGTGAGCAGTGATTTGGAGAACGAATGTTACATTTAACCAAGAAACGGCTGGCCCATCCACACACGGACACGGGGCACAACAAAATGAAATAAGGACAAATAAAAATGCGACATATTCTGGTGCACTCCATAGTCAATTCACTGCCAGTTGCATTGCAAGCAAAAACTTTGTTTGTACACCCGGTTAATATAGAGGAACACAGTTAGATGTTTTCTTTTTTCTTTTCGTCTGCCGAAAGTGCTTGAATTAAATCAATAGCAGTTGCAAGGAGAGTAGCTAAAGCTCGTCCTTTTCCAATTGTGCCAATAATGTGCCATTGTACGAGTGTATTGTGTAAGGAAGTTGATTTATTCCTGGGTTATGCGGTGGAACTTCACGACGACGACGACGACGATTACTTATGAGCAGATAAGTGGTGGCTTCGGCGAGCATCTTTCAATTGTGCCTGATCCTTGAACCGAAATGTTGCGTATGCGATTCTATTTGGCGTCCCAACCAGGCCAATTTAGTGTAACCAAAGCGCTCAATAACTCATCGAGGCCGTGTTATTTACGAAAGTTAATATTGAATTTATATTGGGCAGCGGCTGCTACTTCAGAATAGTGGGACATTGGTCAAATATTTATCGATATTGAGACGACCACCAATTGCCTACCACAACTGGATGTAGTGCCATTTGTGTTGTGTTTAAATCCTCTTGCAAATGGGGTGGAAATAATAGGAACCACCATTGCCATATTTTGCTAGGTCATATCAACAATGTTGTTGGTTTCGGGCTGTAGGTATTCGGGTTGCAGTTGGAATTCGGTTGCTAATAATTCTGCTTCTGGGAGTTGGAGTTGAAACTTTAAGCGAATACTTTGCTTCAAGTTTCCCAAAACTTCTACTACAAAATATGATTAAATTTCTCTTTCATCGTATTGAAGGACGAGGGGTATGGTTTTGTATCCTTTGTAGGTAGGTGGCGACATTCTATACTCGTTCGTCCTCACTGGAGGGAGAAAAAGTGAGTTTAATGTGTGAATAATTCGCAGTGATTTAGTTTAATCTTGAGTAGTGAAATCCAGATGTTTGCATAAAGTACATTTGTTTGAGTTTCTAGACCGAGGGGCTTTCGTCTCTGAGAAAGAATAACACTCGTCTGGAAAGTACAGAGGGGATTGTGTGAATATGAGAATGAGAGATATCATAAATATTTACAGCTCAGATTAAGAAAGAGAGAGGTGTTCCGGTCTTTATCCAGGGAAAAAGAGGAAATTCTCGTACCGTTGGTAGTGTACCTAAATAAGCAGTGAAAAATGAAATGGTTCCAACTCCTCTTATAAACTCTGTGGTGCATGAACACAGTCCAGGATATGATGCAATCATTACAATAGGTGCAAATAACTCTTGAAAATGTATCGTTATATCATGTTCGGGATGAGTTATTATGACCCAACTAAGTGGACACCTTAAATCTGCTTCTTTCGAAGAACGATGTCATCTGCGATGCCATCTGCGATGCCATCTGCATGAGCAATTTCAGACTTGAATAGTTTCATCTTAAAAGATGTGCCTTACTTTTGCATATACCTACACAGAGTTTAGTTGATATGAGAGCAAAAAACACGTGTAATCTTGTTCGTGTATACAAATTATTACTTTAGGCCGGTATAACACAATCAAAGGTAACCCTGCGGTTCCGATGGCGCAAGTAAATCCTCAATAGCCACGCAATAGAAAAAGAATTAGCCAGTTGCATTCCACCCCTAGAACATTTCATACGCAATACCCGCTGTGCAAGGATTGCCCATCAGTTCACCCATAAGCCTGTATTCGGACGTACAGTGACATATAAGGAATCTTTCCTTTCCTTTTCCAACACGAATGTGAAATGCTCTTCCCCGCTCCATTTTTCCTACACATTATAATCTACAAACATTCAAAACCAACGTGCATCGGCGTCTAGATTAATTTTTATCGAACATAAAAATGTTAATGTAAAAATGATCTGTGCGGTTATTTATAAATGCATTTATAAAATAATCTTTAATAACTCACTCTATTTGCCTCACGCGCTTTTCACTCAGCGATAGCTTGGGTTTTAAACGAAAGTTCGGTCTCCCTTGCTGTTTCGAATCTTGGGGCTGGGAGTCGAAGTTCCTATTCGCAGGAGGATTATTCTCCATTCGCTGGATGCGGCCGTGCCAATATACTCGACGTGTTTTAACATTTTGGACTACATCCACACCTTGGTACAGCTCAAAGATTTCGCGGCTGTATCTTCCGGAATGGAATCCGCACTGTAACGTGCCAGAAAGGCTTCAGAAGTTCACAAAGTACGTTGGATATGATCTTCTATGTAGACACCAGTGTCGTGGCCTGAACAAATTTAAATAGGAATGTCGAATCAAAAATAAATGTGTAAACAAAAAAACTCTATGTACATCTGTGCACCTTGGAACAAAAGCACATACTATCTAATTACATGTCAAAATAAAACACGTAATCTCAATGTACAGTGACTCATACTTATGACAACTAATCTATCGACGTCTGTACGTGTTCTGTGCTCTGAATTCGTTACATCCAGACCAATTATTTGTGGAAATAACGGAATTTGTCAGAAGCGTAAACCTAGAATCTGTCTTGGGGTAAAGTTCCTATCAGAAGCCCTAGCGAGGGATAAACTTCCGTGGATAATTCCCGAAGTGTACAGTCAAGTATGGGCAAAAGTAATGGGCGATGATGTCAACGGGGATGATTCGATCTCAAAACTTGCCTTGTCTGAGATGATTCCAAAGCCGGTGATTATACTTAGCGAACAGTGTTTATGATGACGATAGTGTCTTTTGGTCTCCCAAGTGCCTGCACAGAGACTAGTACACCTGAGGTGAAAGTTGCCTCCTGCTAGAGTATCTAGGGCCAATGCCCATAGATGCTATACAGTATGGTCGGTAGAGCTCCGTCTAGTAGCGAGGATTTGTTGGCTATATATTTAACGTGCGATTTGAAGTGGAGTTTGTCATTAAGTATTACGCCAAAATATTTGACCAGTGCTTTGGGCCTGATGGATTGGCAAACCACCTGTTCATTTACGAACTTAATTCAGAGCTGTCAGACTTTTGGCATTTTAACAGGGAAGCAGAATAGATAACGTTAGTTCTGCAGATCGATCGGTGTTAACAGAAGACACTAATTAATTTGCCATACATAGTGCCAGTCCGGATATAGTTCTTCTTTTTTCTTAACGGCGAAGTTATGGTCAGAACAAAAGGCATCACCCCACTTTATTTTTTTATTATTTTATTTTATTATTCATTATTCTCATTTCTTAAACATAAAACAATGGTAAACTATTAAATGGTAAATTTAAAGAGAATAGTTAGTGACATTTTGTATTTACAAAAAATAGTAGCAAATGCCACATCATTACAAATTATTTATTTATTGTGGGGTGAACAAAAGTATATAATCAAGAAAAACAAAACATTTTCTATTACAAGAAAATTAAGCAAGACAAGAAATACATGTAAAACAGATCGAAGGAAGCAAAAACAGGTAAGCCTTTACAAAAAATTTAAATAATGTAGCTCGGCAAATTTTCAACTTGATCGATATCAAAGTCAAGGAGCCAAAACTTTATCCAGTTAAGGAACGCGTATAAGGTTCTAATGATTCGTATTTGTTCAGGAAGTCTGTTAAAAAGCTTGCAAGATATAACTGTATATGAATTTCTAAAGCTTGTAGTGCGAAAAGGGGGTAAAGCAACAACATTTCTTAAGTTCCTTCGTAGGTTATAAGAATCGATTATAGGACTTTGCGTATATCCACATCTAATAAAAAATATCTTCAACGTTTTGTAGTAAAACAAGTGTCGAACCGGTAGGATTTGTGCATATCTAAACAACTCCATGGAGTGTGCCAGACGCATACAATTAAAAACCTTTCTTATTGCACATTTCAGCACTATAGTAAGTTCGTGTATGTTATTGCGATAAGCACCCCCCCAACAGTTTATTCCATACCCCAATTTTGAGTGAAATATCCCATGATAGATTGTTTTTAAGGTGTTATTAGAAAGGAATTTCCTGAGACGATAGAGACTACGGATTGATGAAAGTAAGTACTGTTTTAGAATTAATATATGTTCGGTCCAGTTTAAGTGTTGGTCTATTGTAACACCTAGGTATTTAAAAGATTTAACCTTTTCTATTGCAAAACAATTTGATTTGCAATCAACATCCGAATTAAAGGTAGGCAGGGAATCAGGTCTTGGGCAAGTGTCATTAAGCAAAATATGCTTAACACAATTTGGTGCATGACATATTATGTCAAGTTCTGGTATTTCCTGCGGTTTCAAATTAAAGAACATTAGCTTGGTCTTATTGCTAACAAGGAGCTTATGTTCTGCGAACCACGACCTTAGTACATAAACATCATAATTAATTTCTGCAATTAGATTCAAGGGGCTATCTGAATCATAAGCAATGCCAAGATCATCTGCAAACGCTTTTACTTTTCCCACAAATGGTTGCTCTAAAAGACTATTAATATATATTAAAAATAAAACAGGACCGAGGACAGATCCTTGGGGCACACCTATATGAATGGACTTAGACCTGCTTAAAACATTACTTACTTTAACTCTCTGCATTCTATTTTCTAAGTAAGATTTAAACCATGTAAAGATAAAGCTCCGAAAACCAATTCTGTACATTTTATCCAAAAGAATCCTGTGGTTAGCCATATCGAACGCTTTCGTAATATCGACGAAAAGACCAGCACAATATTTTTTGGAGTCTATGCCTTTATGGATAAGGGAGCAAAAATCCAGAAGGGCATCTTCAGTAGAGGAGCCCGCCCTAAACCCAAATTGCATTGGACTAAGAAAGTTTATTTTCGTCAGATATGGCAAGATCCTGTTCTTTACTAGCTTTTCAAGAACTTTGGAAATTGAAGGCAATAAGGAAATTGGCTTATAATTATTTTTATCTGTTTTATCTCCCTTTTTGAAAAGGGGGATTACTACAGCGCGTTTTAATTCTTCAGGGAAAATTCCAGAAAATATGCTTTACTTCATCACTACTCGTCCTTCAGTGGGGTTCGCAGATTTGACCTCAATAAACCTTTTCAGGCTTCAAGCTTTTGGATCACTTTTTTTTATTGAGGCCAATCAAATTCTGGGGTTATTGCATTTGTGGCTTAAGGGGTCTTTAAAAATGCACGTGCATGCTCCTGTTATTGATTATTTTTCGAACATTGCAATTTTAAGGAGTCTTTCATGTATCTTTTTTACGATTTCAACACGTGCATGCTCCTGTTGTTGATTGGTGTTTGATCATCCTTTTACGACACCGACTATCTCCAGCGTGTCAACCCACAGATTTGCATGCACACTTGTGGAAGAGTTTAAACATGTTTAATGAGTCGCTTGGTTCACCTGAATGCTAAAATTGCCTAGAAGTGATTTATTTCTTAGCGCGTACCTGCACGGGAACCAGTCCGGATACAGCCCCGGTGTTAACTAACTGGCCCAATATGGAAGTTCAAATATAATGTACTGACTTGTGTAGAACTTTCATTCTGAACACTACTACAAATCTATTGAAAACTGGTCCTTTGCCATCTGGAGCTATAAGGTGTACCCATTTTAAAGAGGAAACACTGTACTCTCGTTTCCTCGAAAAATCTTACCATGGCCCCTCTTCAGTGGTAGCCCAACTCCCATTCAAAATATTCAGCACCCAATTGAATGAAACTCGAGTATGGTTTTATATAAAAAGTTTCCGTATTATCACGTGACTTACCTTTTCTCAATGCAACATTGGATACATTTTCATGTATTTAAATATGCTGAACACCAAAAAGACATCTGCAACTTATTTGATATTCCATCTGGTCTGTCTTAATGCGTGAGGCAAATTCAAAACGCGTAGCGAACCCCAACATGGTCGCATATCCTGAAACTGCGGCTACTACATCTGGTAGTATATTTTGTTTGTTAAGTAAGGATACATTTTTTATATACATACTCGTATCTTCATACGAAACAACCACCTCGTTTGTATTTATAACGTTCACTTGGAAACTATTGCGAGAAACAAATGTCGCGTATGGTATTGAATATTATAATATTTGACCAATGACGGAAGACTTTCTCATGAATAGGTACTTTCTGGCATTGTGAATGATTATAAAATATATTTTGTTGCAAATAAAACCCAAGCATCATGATTTATCGCTTTAAATTTGTTATCCAACCAAATTGCAGGACAAGTATTAACATTTTTACGTTTTACTTTGATTTATTAGTCACACTTCGAATCGACATGTTTTCTCGAAGCAATTTCTCAAACGTTTGAATTTCGCTCGTGCAAATAATGTTAAATTCCTTGCACGAACTCACATACATATATACTTGTATACATAATATAAATTGAAAAGAACAAGGGAGACCCGTATTAAGTTGGCTACGGGCTGTGATTGAGATGAAATCCATTTAAGTGACACGACAAACGAAACTGTCGCAACAAAAAAAAAGAAATTAATTCAATTGATTTGAAAATATATAATCGACGTTGAAAACTACTACACACGCATATGTATAAGTCGAATCGAATGCAACCAGAACATATTATATATAAATTTAATTATTTTTAAAAAAAAAAATTTTACCAAAACCAATAAGCACAAATTGTTTATGTAACTAACATGTGGGGTAAAAATTCATACAAACGAAAACATTTGACAGTTAATTAAAATCTGAAATTACGGAAGACCACATTTTGTTGTTGTAAATTTAACGCCATTGACGGCTGGAGAACCACTACTTTTTGATATGGTGAATGCCGAACGACTTAGACTTTGCGAAAACAGCGGCCAAATACTGGGATATTTTTTTTCATATAGTCCCTTACCGACAACAAATTTAATGTGGTGTTGAAATAAGTGGTCCTGTGGCTTTGCAGCAATACGACGACATGCGGCGTAAAAAAAGTCATTGAATGCTTTGATGGAAAACTATGTCTGGCAGTGGTCAGTGCGAACGAATTCATTATAAGTAAGTCCTTGTTTTGGTAAAACTGGACCTGGATAGGTAAATAGGGACTCCTTTTTTTAAAGCTGGTAGTGAAAACTTAATAACTAATATATATATAATAACAGATCCCGTGCAGTAAAATATACACTGGCGATCACAAGGATGAGGTGATTTTGAAATCGATGTTGGAAATTTGTATACCCAGAAACTTTTACTAATAAGAAACGACCGCTGGAATTTCCCTAGATCAAACAATGAACGGTGCAGGAAAATAACTTCACATGGGCAATAACTTCAGCTCGAGTGGGCAATAATTTCACTTTTTTTTTTGTGAACTTATTGCCCACCAGAGATGAGAAATAAATTCTCTTAACATTTTATGATAATTCAAGAACCTTACCTCGCACCTAGTCCAAATCAAACAGCGACCCCAAGCAGGGGGGTTGCAGGTGGGCAGCATGCCCCCCCCCCCCCCCCCAAAGGCATTGCACTGTTTATGGAATCTACTTGGGATTTCGCAACTAATCAAATAAACAGTGCAATGCATATGGGGGGGGGGGGAGGCATGCTGCCCCCTGCAACCCCCCTGCTTGGGGTCACTGTTTGATTTGGAGTGGGTGCAAGGGTATTTAGTTTAGTGGAGTTATTGCTCACCTATGGTGGGCAATAAGTTAACAAAAAAAAGTGAAGATATTGCCCATGTGAAGTTATTGCCCGTGAAGTTGTATCTCTGCACCACAATGAACTACTTGAAAAGCGTACAAAAAGATGCGCACTAGAATGAGGCCACATGCAAAATCTTCGAAATTAAGGAAAAAATTAATTTAATGTCTACATTTAAGGTTAACATTTATATTTATTATATGTTTTTACATTAATAATGAGTATGCCCTCCATTTTTCGATATGACCTCTATAAGACGGTTTGGAATAGAATCATACAGCTAATTTAAACAATTAAGAGAAATTTGGGCCCAGGCATTACGAATAGCTTCGATTAAAGTGTCCTTGTCTTCAAATTGTCTGCCGCCTTTATACACTTTACGAGGTAACCATGCAAAAGCATTTTTGATTATGTTTGAGTCCGCTGAATAGGGCGGCCATGGCAAAAGTTCCACGTCTTCTGACTGAATCCAACTTTAACAGCACTGGAAGTGTGGATAGGGGCATTGTCTTCCAAGACAGGGGTCCAAAAAAGTTTTTCACTTTTGGAAATGACCGTTCCAGCTAACATTTGTAGTTGTTTCCGTTCATTGTTGTGGACAAAAACTCCAACTCGATTGTGCCAAAGTGGGTAATAGCTCCCCACACCATTACACCTTTCTTAGATGAAAAAAAAAAAATGTAACCATCGTGACCGTCAAGGTTAAACTTTTATTTCATCCGGAAAAGCCAAGGCGTTTCCATTCACTGCTTCAAGCGACATGTTCTCTTGCAAAGTTCATTCGCTGCTCTTTGTGGACTTGCCTCAAAACTGGTTTCTTTTTTGGTTTTCTTCTCTGTATAGTACCACTTTTTCGTATTATCCTTTGGATTTGGCTGCTACTCCGCTGTTGGCCCTGATTTTAGTCACTGGTCGACTAGAAATTGAGGTAAGGCGTAGAATAACCCGCTTTTCTAGCAATGTTGTTGCTTCTGCCGTGCGTCCTTTTTGATTTTTCCCATAGTGTTGTGGATCCGCAAGATAACTGTTAACAACAGACATATTCTATTTACCTAACTCCTTGAATGCATCTATTTTTCCTCTTTTTGTGGCTGTCAAAGTCTTTCCGGAACCCATTTTTTTTAACTAGATAAAAACAGTTCTTTTCAACGCTTTTTAAATATTCTTAATAAAACTCAGAAAAAAATCGCAGATGTGAACTCCTGCAACGAAATATTCGCAATGGCCTCATTCTACTGGCTCATCTTTTTATACGCTTTTCTAGTATAGTTCATTGTTTGATCTTGGGAAATTACAGCGGGCGTTTCTTATTTACCCCTTGATTTTATGACTTATTGTTGGCAAAATATGTATCTGTTCACAGGCTTTCTAATGTTATTGCACAATAGTAGTAGAGCAGCACAATTTGGTACAATTTTTCCGTTTTGACGTTTCGTGCTGTAACATTCTACGACATTACCTAGCAGCTAATCAGTTTGGTTGTTCAGTGATATTTAGGTCAAGCAAAAAGCATAATGATGGCACGTTGTTTCAGGCACAGTGTTGCCGAAAGTACTCCCATAGGAGTATTGTACTACTTTCAACACCTCCGTACTCCCGTACTCCTCCTTTCACATTCGTACTCCTATTTTTTTAAAAGACCTAAAATATCTTACACTTGCAGCAAAATGTAATGTCAAACTAAATAAATTTAATTCGCTTAAAATTTAATGTAAAATTGGCAGCACTTTTATCTTCCAAACTGTTGTCAAAAAGTCCCTCTTTCTTGTTTGTTTTTGTGCTTCGTTGTTTTCATCTTTCATGCAATTTTCATCTGTCTTTTCGGTATTTATTATTTATTTTATTGTTACCTGAGATTCAATAAAATGAAAACGGTTGGTTAATTAATACTTGAAATATTGTAATTCTTGTTAGAATAATTCAAAGTAAACTTGTATTATACATATTTAGTAAATTGGATTCCTTTGAGGCGGTAAAGGCAAAAAAGCTGTAAATGTGTCTTGTGTTGATGGAGGTTCTTAAACAAATAAGTCTGCTGCTGTTCCTAAAAAATTAGCACCAAAATCACCTGCTACAAGAGCCAACGATATTGAGTTTCCCAAATGTGTAATAGATCTTATTTGTAATAGATTTCTTAATTATTATGCCATTATTATAATAATCTGGCAATGACTCAAATTAAACGAAAGAACGAAGAAGCCGAAGATCGCCATTTTTTCGGTGGTTTTCCGGCATTCTAGAAGAAGAAGGAAAAAAAGGCAAGAAGCGTATAGAAAACGAAATAAAAATCACTTTTATTTAAGCAAGAAATAGAAAATACTAAAAAAGTATTTTCTGTTGAAGTTGATAAACCGCCCAATCACAATCGATAAAGGCAAAAAAAGTTCCAGTAGCCAATGTCATTGTGTCTTCTGTTGCTGATAAAAACCAAATGAGTCTGCTGCTGTTCCTGCAAATTCGGTTTCTTAATCCCCTGCCGAAAGAACCGACGATGTTTAGATGTCGGATGCTGATGAATTTGCTACACCCACCACATCTGCTTTAGAAATAGCAGAGTTTTGGTCAGAGATATTTGTCTTAAAAAATGCACTTAATAAAACACTTTTCACTCTGACAAGGGATTTTGTAAGTGCTTTGTTCAGTATTCCGCACAACAGCGCACCGGCAGAACGAGTTTTTTCCCAACTGTTTCTCATTAAAGATAAAAACGGAACAGATTGGAGGTAAATACATTGAAAGCAAATCAATGAAACATTTTAAAATAAAGTTGCAAAAAAAAATTGTGTACAGTCTTTTTTTTGAAGACTAAAAATTGTTTGTACTACTATTTTTTCAAAATACTCCCCATTTTTGGCTGCACTACTACCTTATAATATTTCTCTCCGGCAACACTGTTCAGGCATAATAGAAATAGAGTAATTTGAATCGTGAAAGTACATAGTATAGAGTCCAACCAACAACGATGCCTAAAAAACGAAGCAAAAAGATCGTGGAGCTTTGCCAAATTACACAAGTTCAAGTCCAAGTTAACTTTATTGAGAAATATAAATCAATACATCAATATTCATACATAATCAATTCTAATTTTGGCCGACTTAAAGATATATCTGACTTAAAGAAAAGTTATAAAATAAGTAAGAAACTATTAATTACAATTCATTTCGGTATAAGCTGAACGCAGCTTCATTTTTGTATGCTTGCTCCCGGCATACATTCACTACTTTGCTCTTTTTTGGCAAAATGCCAAATTACACGTCCCCTTCAGGTTGTATTTATGTGACCAGGGATGCTATGAAACATTAAGGTTTCTTTAATCGATGCTATTTTAAAACAAAACCAGTTGTTCCATTGAAACAAGTGCAATTTCTTTTAAATCAGGATAGGTTACGTTTTTCAAAATTCGTCAAAGTTCACCGAAGTTCATTATTAATGCTCAAGGGCTGCTTCTTGTGCATGAAAAAAAAAAAATTCCACAAGCGGCAACAGTATTCTGAAGGACTTCTAAATGAACAATTTCCTTGGATATATTTTCCGAGATCCATTCCTAACGATGTAGAAGTGCACGCCAATAATGTCGAGAAAGCGGACAATGACTCCAAAAAACGAAAAGCAGTTGAGCCGGACGAGATACCCTCTGGGTCCTGGAGAAAGATGGGAGACATCGGGTTCAAATACCTAATCAGTGGAGGGAAAAGTTTATTTCTTCTTTCTTCATTTATTCAAAGGACGAGGCAATACGCGAGACTGTGATAATTACCGTTCAATCAAGCTGATGTCATACACCATGATAATCGTTGAGCGGATATTAGACAGCCGAATGCGGCAAATAATACGGCTATCTGAAGATCAGTGCGGGTTTGTCGCAGGTACAACAACCACAGATGCAATCTAAATTACAAGGCTTATGATCGGAAGACATCGTGATTCCTTAAAGGATTTGCATATGGTGTTGGTTGATTTTGAAAGGCCTTAAATAGACAACCAAGGGATCTATGGGTGGTGCAGAGTCCCCGGCGCTCACATACGGTTCACAATGTTGGACACTGTACAAAAATTATGAGGGAAATTTAACGGCAGCTGTGATGAAGATGCTTCTCTCTTCGAATAAGAAGTTCCAAGATCCGAGAAAGCCTTCACGTCAAAGAACCTATCTCAAATAAAATTGAGCGTGACCGGTTCAGTTGGTACTGCCATAATAAAGGCAATACCAATCAACGATCCAATACAAACACGAAAGAGGGGCAGGCCCAAAAACTCTTTGATCACACAAATGACAAGTAGCGATTCAGTTAAGTGGGAGCTTTATGATCGCTTTAATTGTGATCATAGCCTCTCAGTCATTAAGAGAGAAGAAGAATGGATTTTTAATCATTTAAGAAGAAGTTTCTCAAAGATCTAGACATTATTGGCAGTAGTGAGATAGCTCTTCCCGGTTTTGGAACCATTATGGCTTCGGCGATTTTCCGTTGCCTCGGAACAAATAAAAGGCTGAGGGAATCATTCATAACACAAAAAATCTCGACTTGTGTTTTTTTTTGTAACTCCTATAAGATTTCACCAGTAGTAAAATCATATCGTGGAGCATTGCCTTGTTATTCTTTCACTTTCTTATTGTCTCTCGAAGTTTGGACAGCGATACGTCTTTAATGTTAAAGCTTTCGTTGTTGGCATTGGGATCTCCCGTCAATTGTTGTCAGTCAAACGTCTTGAACACTACTTGAAGGTGTTCGGCAAACATTCCGCTTTCGGTTCGTCTCTTTTCTCCCTTTCGCCATTACCTTATTAATATCGGTGGCGGCTGCATTACAGGCTGTTTTTAAACACACCCCGCAAAAACTGGGCGAGACAGAAAACAAAACAAAAGAAATATGAATGGGCGAAATATTAAAAAGGATATATATATTGTTATACTCGTTTCGTAGGTTTTTTAAGAATTTTATGGAAAAAAAGTTTTTGGTCAATTACGAGGTTACACAAAACTACTCGAAACAAACTCATTATTATAAGTAGCGCAAAACCGTTAGAAGTCGATATTAAGTCACTTTCACTTCCTCTGTTATTCAATAGAACATCCCACTTGGCGCTTCTTTTTCTTGTTCAATGACTAGGACATTAGTTAACTGAATTATTCGAATTCCATTAAGGAGAAACGTCAATTCTGACTAGAAAAGAACGAAAATGAACATGATAAAAAAAATTTTCTGGGTGATAGCTAGTTATTGCAAAGACTACGCGAAATTAAACATGTATGAGCGGATGGTATTAAAGTAGGCTACGACTGGAAAGCGGGAAGCGGGAAGCGGGAACACGATTTTCTCAAATAAATAAGCTGTCTGCTGCATATGGATCAGCTTATATAGAAATATAGGGACGGGCTACAGTCCGCTTGAGCGAACTGTTGGATACCCTAATTCGTATTCCTATCCCTCATAAGTGGGCGTGACAAAAGTCTAAGTATGGTTGAATTGTTAAGAACGCTCTACATATTTTGTTATATAACATTTAAAGAATTTTATCGAAAAAACGAAGCTTTTGTAAAAAAACGCTCCCTAGCTCAAACTTTGGGTTTCTAATAAAATTGTTTTATTTAATTGTGGGCGTGTCAGTAGGCGGATTTAAAAAAAAAATACGCATGAGCATAAAGGGCCCCTAGAGAGTATATATTATAAATTTCAGCTCCATAGCTCAAACTTTGGATATTCAAAAAAAGTTTTTTTTTAAATTGTGGGCGTGTCAGTAGGCGGATTTTGAAAATATTTACACATGAGCATAAAGGGCCTATAGAAAGTATATATATATTATAAATTTAAGCTTCCTAGCTCAAAGTTTGAATGGCACAATGAGTGCTTAACGAGTTTTAACTTTAAGACGAGTTTTAACTTTAAGACAGACCACAAAGTGCACCATATATTTATTTCCTACCCCTCTGTTGATGTGGTCATTCCAACTAAGTGAGTTATTAAAGGTAACTCCTAAATTTGTACTTTTAGAGACAAATTGTATTGGAGAGCAAAATTCGGGGAATTGACTGTAACTGTAGTTGTCGTTTATAAACCGGAAGAATCTTGGAGCTTGAGTGATTTAGGTTAAGACAAATTTGGGTTGCCCATTTATGTACCAAAGACAAATCACAATTCTGCAACCTCCGTTATAATCGTTATTTCAAAACTGTAGTAAAGCTGCGCGTCCTCAGCGTAAATGTGGAATTATTGAATAAGAATTATTGAATAAGAAATTGAGACAAGTTATTAATAAACATAGAGAACAAAAAGGAACTGAGAATCGATCCTTGGGGGACGCCCACATGAGTGGGAAGAAAGACAGACTGAACTCCGTTCTAAGACACCGATTGCTAAGGTAATAATGTGGTAATAATGCATGAGTTTAATTGAAGTCACGGACAAAGTAAAGTTTATTACATACGAGTAACAACACAAGATTTACTGAAGCAAACTCTTTAGAAAAATCTAACAGAGTGATTAAAGTCATTTGATCTAAGTCAATAGCTTCCCGAATATCGTCGGAAACTTCAAGAAGTGCTGTAATGCAGCTATGGTTAGATTGAAAGCTGGACCGCAGAGATATGAGTAAATTGTTGTTAATTACATGGGTTCTAATTTGCTGGTTCATAATAGACTCGAGGACTTTAGACAGATATGGGAGAAGGGCAACTATTCAAAATCAATTTAAATACCCAACCGCTTTAAATACACACAGCTAAAACAATTCACAATGTTACCCACCAGTTTTCTAGACCCCAAAGTTAGTTCATATGCAAATATCTAAAGACGCAAGCATTGTGTCAGAGTCGAATTGAAATGGATGTATACCTTATATCTTTGATCAGACTAATCGATTTCTATTTCTAATGTCCTTACAACCATGACATTCATTTATGTAACATCAAACAATTCATCTTCATTGTATAAGAGCACACAAATGGTGAAAGAATCAGTGTCATATTCATCAGTTCTCTCCCCCAAGTCCTTGAACGTGAACATGTGCTCTGTGTGCACCCAGACTCTGACTCAGCACCTCTCTGCTTGCCCTCATTACACGCACAGAGGGGCATATCAAAAGAAGCTTCTCATCTCTGTTGGGCGGGGGGGTGCTATGTGATTGATATAGAATAATTTTTCAACAACATTTCTTCACTTTCAGCAGCTATCAAACTTCCTTCACACATACTCCAAAAAGTGTCTAACGAAATTCATTGAATATTTTTGCTTTTGAAACTTAAATTTATCTTATTTTTTTTTTTTTTTTAATTTTCTCAAGGAAAATCAAGTGTTGGCAAATTTATGTTTGATGAGAAAACTAATTAAATTAATAATTTTCTTCCTCTTCTCGACTTGCCAAAGAAACACTTGTACTCGTACGTACTGTTCAACCATACTCAAATACACGCATCAAACAATACACACTGACACCTATACATCTTTCATGCTCATGCTATCCTGCGATTAAAATCAATTTAGAGAGTAATTTTCGTAAAAAAAAAAGTACATAACATTGTAGATAACGTGAGCCGGGAACATGTACAAAGAACTGAAAAGAACCAAAACCAAAACCAGGTCGAGTCTAGGGTTAATCTGGTGTGGAATCCGAATGGCTTTAAGGACTCTGGCTACATTATGGCCTTCAATTTACACAACCTCTATGGTACTTAAGGAGTACACAAAAAATAAAATGAAAAATAGCTACAATAGACGGATAGTCCCAATAGATACAGCTATTTTTTTTTGTTCAGTATGAGAGATATTCACGGGATACGTGGAGTGAGTTCAAGCACGTCCTGCATGCAAGGTTCAATTAAAATAATCAGAAACGATGATATCCCCAATTGTAGTGGAACAAGCCTTAATATTGTTTTCTTTAAGTCCCTCATATATTATGTAACTGTGAAGGAGAAAAAAACTGGAACCTTACCTCAGATGCCATTTAACTGCGGCCCAATGGATGTTGGTTTTTGTTTGCAGAATCAGAACTACTATGAGAAGAATGTCGTTAGAAAATCTCCTACTAACTACCATAGGTACTCTTTCGTGTGGCATTGGTTTTTTTTTATTATTATTTGCCCATTTTGTGGGGGAAATTATTTATACTGAGCCATAATTCCGTAGGCAAATGGAATGAATTCGTTTATATGAGTGTCCATAATTCATTGTCATTTACGTATACGGAAAAATAATTCTGCTTTGCGGAATGCTGAACGGATGAGATTTTCGCATGGAATTCTGCGATTTGTGTTTCTTTATTCTGGGTTTCTGATTAATTCTTTTTCCCATAAATTTCTAAAGGAAGGCGAACAGCTGCTTAAAGTAATTTGAAAATTGATTTAATTATCACAAGGGTTTTCGGTCAATAATTATTAATTTATGGCATAATTACTGTTGGAAGTGGGTTTTGTAAGAATTTTCTGAATATTAATTGAGTGGATTGCTGCAGACAGATTAGCATGCAAAGTTTCAAGTCTCCAAGGATAAGTTTTAGATGGCATCTGGAAGAATTATTTTTTGAAGAATTTAATGGGGTTTTGGATTCAATTTTATCACAATTTTAATAGTATTGAAGATTTTGAATACATTTTGACCACTCTTTGTTTTTATATTGCAGTTGCAGAAGTTGCTGAGTGGCAAAGACAAAATGAAACTATAAGTCTCCATTTCGAGAGCGTCGTTGGTTTTTGATTGCCCGAATATTAACGAGGATTTATATCGATCAGGTGCCAAGGAATTTTTTCTATAACGTGGAGTAGGAGTAATGTTTCACATTGGCGCTTTTTATACCCTATTCTAGGGGTATATTAATTTTGACGCATAGTTTGTAACATACCTTAATATTGCCCGTAGACCCCTAAAAGTTACTATATTTATGATCAGCATCGATAGTAATGTCGATCTAGCCATGTCCGTCCGTCCGTCCGTCCGTCCGTCCGTCCGTCGGCAAAAATTAGGCCTTTAAACTGGACCTAGAGAGCTGAAATTTTAACCATATACTCTCTAGGGTCCCGAAATAATCAAGTTTAAGAATTTTTGAAATCCGCCCACAGACACGCCCACAAACTCAAAAAAACAAAATTTTGGAAAAAATCGAATTTTGAGCTAGAGAGCTGAAATTTTTTATATATGATCTATGGCCCATAAAACTGATTGGGACATAAAATTTTCAAAATCCGCCCACTGACACGCCCACAATTAAATAAAACAAATTTTGGGAAAAATTGAATTTTGAGCTAGAAAGCTGAAATTTTTTATATATGATCTTTGGCCCATAAAACTGCTTGGGACATAAAATTTTCAAAATCCGCCCACTGACACGCCCACAATTAAATAAAATATTTTTTTTGAAAAACCAAAATTTGAGCTAGGGAGCTGAAATTTTTAATATATACTCTCTAGGGGCCCTTTATGCTCATGTGTAAATATTTTCAAAATCCGCCTACTGACACGCCCACAATTATTTTTTTTTTATTTTTGAAAGTCCAAAGTTTGAGCTAGGGAGTTGAAATTTATAGTATATACTCTCTAGGTGCCCTTTATGCTCATACTTAAATTTTTTTTGAATCCGCCTACTGACACGCCCACAATTAAATAAAACAATTTTATTGAAAAACCAAAGTTTGAGCTAGGGAGCGTTTTTATTTACAAAAGCTTAGTTTTTTCGATAAAATCCTTTAAATTTTTGTCACGCCCACTTATGAGATATAGGAATAAGAATAGGGTATCCAACAGTTCGCCCAAGCGGACTGTAGCCCGCCCCTATGTTTGACTTTGTATTCCTTATACATTTATTTTGGCTCATAGCTTATAATTATTTTTCAATATTGGTTTTTTGACTTTTAAATTAATTTTTTTATTCAATAGATATTAGCTATATTAATTTTCTTTATGCAGACGTTCTAAACTGAACTATTGCCTTTCGGCCTAAAAAATATTTTAAGAACTAATTTAACATATTATTTTCATTGAGAAAATTAAAAAAAAAACTTGGCATCATTATTTAATTTTTTTATATTTAATTAAGTGGTCAAAATAGCAATTGCTTTCCGAGCGGCCGGCAGTCGGCAACGTGCAAACGCACCGCCGTGAGCCGACTGAAGCCTTACAGCGTTAATCACCTTCCAGTAGCACCACCACAAGTTGGCGAGTCCGGCCTCTCCCAAAGTAGCGCTAGCTAACTTAACCTAACTTATAAACTAAGAGGATGTTACCTAGAGTAGCGCACCGTCCTGGGAGGGCATGTTGACCCATCCCCTCTCACGCGCTACGGTAGAGGCGGTATAATACCGGGATACCATCCCTCGTCTGTAGCAGCCCTTTTGCATCAATATGGATAAATGCCTCCGGGGGGATAAAGCCAGACCACAGCGTACTCTCTATGTACATTTCATTGGGGTAATAAGCACCAAACATCAGGCTATTGTCGCTGGCCATCGCCCTTGCAAGATGTCTTCGAGTCACCTTAATGAGGAAATTGTCAATCCTATTCAACTGAGCCCCATCGTATAGGACCTTGTTGGGATAATATTTTATATAGTTGGATTCATGCGTTCGAAACAACCGGAGACATGTCCTTAGACATTTTCTCTCTAAAACCTGAAACTTTTTCATATAACTAAGCGCTGTATTAAACCAAAATGGACAACCATTAAAAGGGCGACGTAGCAAATGGCCTTCACTCTGGAGTCAAGTTGACTGCTATGAAACAGTCTCCTTGTAAAGGTCTGCTTGGCCCCAGCAAGATAAGCTGGTCGAGCCAGATACCCAGATATCTAACTATGCTTCTCACCGCCAATGGCTGCCCATTTCGCCCAATTATGGTCAATTTCTTACAGTTTTTTCTGGTATCCCTAGAGGCCCCAGCCAGTGTTGTTCTGAAAAAGATTGTTTCCGTCTTCCAAAAGTTGATTTTCAATTTTCAGTCGTCGCAATATCTCTTAATTTGATCGAAGTCACGCTGCAAAAGAATGTTAATGACTTCGATCTAAGGACCTGATCTGTATGGCACCAAATCGTAGGCATACGCGATAGCATATCTGAGTGAACCCAACAGATCACTCGTGTAAATGTTAAACAGGATCGGAGAATTCACCGCCCCCTGCTGTAAACCGTTTTTAGTTTCAAAGACTCTGCTCGAAGTAACGTTGTTAGATATGACAACGAACTTCTTACCCATAAGCATATTATAAATTATATATAGCAAAGGTTTGTGTATCTCCCGCCTGGATAACTTGTAGGAAAGTCCCTCATACCTTACGCCTTCTTAAAATCAACCAGACAAGCACCCGTGAATTGGTTCTTGCATTTAATTCACTGAATGTCTGAAACCAGTTTCGACGCGGCATGATAAGTGTCATGCCCCGCCCCTGAAACCAAACTGTTTATGTCATTGTCTTCGACCGACTTTAAAAGGGCTCTATTGACAACTTTTTCAAAGACCTTGCTAATATCCGGAAGCAAACTAATAGACAGGAGATGGGCAGGGTTCGTCCTATTTTTATGTACCCTTTTTCGGGATAGGGTGTACCACAGCTACCTTCCAATGCGCCGGATAATGTGCATTATTCAGCGCATTGTTAAACAGCGTGTTAAAAGTATCTACAGCCTCCAGAGGCATGTGTCTCAACACTACGTTTGGGACACCATCCATCCCCGCCGACTTTCTTTCTTTAGTGACTCGAAGATGCACAGAATATCATCCTTCGACACGAACAAATGTAATGCATCTCGGCCATTGGCGGCAACTGCATTAGCATGGTTTTCATCATTGAATACGGTGAATCCGTTATTTTTAGATCGCCAATTCTCAAGTTCGGTGGGTAGATAGAAGTAGCTCACCAGATCCCTATTCTCGCTTACAGCGAACAGGATTGTTCACCGTATACACGGCCTCGAAACATGCGCCCAGCAAATCGACACTTTCCGGAGTTATTCCAGCAGTCAGTATTGTCTGTCTCCTTTCTCTTCTCAACAAGGAATATCATTGATATCCTTCCTCCTGAACAACTTATTTATTTGTTCCTCAATATTTGTCCTTGACCCCTAAAAGTTCATACATTTGCACACATCCATGACCTTCTGTCAAAAATTGTGTTTCGTTTAAATTCGAGTGACAATCTTCATATTCGAAAAAATACTCACAAACCGCAATTATCAAATGTAAATATTTGTATTATTGCTTTTCAAATTCGCCCTCTCATACGGGCGCTAGCTATTTAAAAGAAAAAAAAATACGTTTTATCAAAAAGTTCATAACAATGAAGGTTGTGTTTCTCACAAAGTATGTTGACAATATCTTAGTTAACAATTCACATGCACAAAGTTTTTTGACACCCCCCATTTTTTGCGTGCGTTTTTAACAAAAACTTAGCTTTTCGATGAATTCCTGAATAAAAGAAGAAAACGGAACAATTATAACGAAATATGTAGATAACGTGCTATCCTTTTTATACCTCACCCACACAGTTGTTGTTTGTCAAGGGCAACTTTTTGGAGACGTATTTGACAACAACTTTACTTTTTACGCAAATTCCTGAACGAATCAAAACAAAAGTTTTAATAAAAAAGTGTGCGTGTACGCGCGTTAGACGTTATACGTGATGGCGTGGTGTTTATCTAAATTCGTATTAAAATGTCATACCAAGTAGGAAAATGAGAAATATAATTGATTAAGATTCAATTTAGTGAAATTAACCTTTAATAGAGAAACCTGCGCGTTTTTAGGGACATTTAAGAAATATATCCTTTAATTGGGTTCCAAGAAGCTCTTGGTAAAATAACGCAATGTCAAATTAAAGAGACATTCTCAAATCGGTATCCGTTCCACCGTAAATATTTAAAATGTTCCTCCTATCTATCTATACGGCTGTTTATTTCGTCAAATTCGTTAGCCAGTTTTTTGTTTTTGCCCACATCACACAAACAAATCCGAAAACTTTGTAAAATCCACCTAGTAGTGGCTAACACTTGCTTTATAGTCATAATTCAATGACACAACAAACTCTTGCCCCCCGAAATACTTTTAAATACTTTTTTCTTGAAAAATCTTTTTGAATCTGAAGTTGAATCTTGATACCATTTTTGGCATTAAGAGTTACAACCAAATATAATTGATTACAACCAAACAAAATTAACCAATTTTATTGGCACTTCAGCTTACATCCGCTGAATTTTTTAGGAAGTTGTTTGGTGGTGACATTGAATAATGGCAGCTATAATCGGCACTTCAGCTAACATCCGCTATGCGCTTCCGCAGTCAACGCGGGGCTGTTATCGCTGGTAAGGGTTTTTTTAAATTGGGTGAAATACTAAATTAATATACCAAAAGAAATACCCATCGCAAAATGCTCGATGTATTAACCAGTTCCAGTTTGGGAAAGTTTTTTTGTTGTTTTTATTTTGATGCCAACTCAAAACTGGGCGAAACATCAACCAGGAGGTATGCCAGTAGAGGCACACCATTGGGTCTCATCTTCGATAGGAAGTTAAGCTAGAAACCCGCAATACAAGAAAGAATCAAAAAAGCTACAGTAGCACTTTTCTCTTTCAAAAAAGCCATTGGCTACAAGTAAGGCTTACAACCCCGCATCACTCAGTGGCTATACGTATCGGTCGTTAGACCATTGCTTACAAACGAGGTGGTTGTCCTGTAGAAAGCATTGGACAAATTGATAAATCACGATGAGCTGGGCAAGGTCCAACGTACAGCTTGTCTGTGCATTAGCGGAGCACTCTGACCAACTCCATCCGCTGCACTAGATACTCTACTTCCTATAACACCCCTCGATATATTTAGCAGGCAAACAGCTACCTGTCCACTACTTCAAAGGAATATATGTCTCGGCTGCACGAAAGCCTTCCCCAGCACGCCTGGCTCCAGCCTGGATGCATTATTGAACCTCATGCCCCTTGATGTTTACATTATGGGTTGCACAATCAAAGCTATCTCACGTTTAAAAAGAGGTGGCTTTTGGTATAACTCGGACTGCAGTTTTGATGAACTTGCGCAACGGCTGTCCTTCGACTCCGGTCTTATGGATATGCCTGCGTCTGTAGCGACAGTCAGGCTGAATTCACCTAGACTTGTCTGGGTCCCGGGTCATAACGGGATCAAGGGAAATGAGATCTCCGATGAACTTGCTAGACAGGGCTCAGAGGGGGACTTCTCAGGACCTGAACCAGCTATTTGTCTGCCTGGTCAGGGCTTAGATTGACGGTTGGTTTTCATATGCACACAATCGCCGTTGGCATGACTCTCAAGGGTGCAGACAGACTAAGCAAATTCTCCCCGACGTCTGTAATAAATCCGCGGCATTCTTGTTGTCTCTCAACAGAAAAGAGTGCAGACAGACTACTGGCGTTCTTACTTGACACTACGCTTTTGCCAAACACCTGAAGGTGCTAGGCCTAAGCGATACCACCAACTGCGAAGCTTGTGGAGAAAGATACGACACTGCGTAACATTTCCTCTGTGAATGTCCTGCTTTTGCTCGTATCACGTGGCTGGTATTTGGTGCGGATATGGTGAGTGCAGTAATTGTAAATCCTTGTTATTGAAGCGCCTTCTCGTTTTTCTTAGGAAAACGAGTAAATTCTCACAGTAAAATGTGGTGTGTCTGCTTGGTAGTACAATGGACTAGTATTGAGTCTGAGTGCTCCAGTGTAGAAAGTCTAGCACCCCGACAAAAATATTTATATTGTCCGCTTAAAAGCTACCTCACAGTGGATCAATAAGAATATAGGCCACAATCACTATCCTCACCAGCTCATTTTGGGAGGGCGATGCATTTACGGAGGATAAATCGATCCACTTCTGGTGCTGGAGTAGGTGGAGCTGTTTTTTTTTTTAAAAAAAACTAAATATTACCCCTCTTTCCGTCTTCCTACTCATTGAAGCGTGTTCCAGGCGGAAATAATGGCAATAAAAGAAATCTTATCGTGGCTAAAGAGAAATGTGATATCCACTAAGGATATCCGTATCTTCTCGGACAGTAAGGCCGCGATTAAGTCCCTGGACTCAGCCTCTTCAAACTCCATTGTATCGCTATATTGCCGTTCATCTATTGAGGAGATGGCAGAGCAGTGCGACATTCAGCTCTGTTGGGCGCCGGGCCATAAAGACATTCGAGGGAACTGTAGGGCAGATGACCTCGCCAAAAAGGAAACACACACATTACCTCTTTTACTTGGCAAAGGTTTTCTGGGTATAACAATCGCTTAATGTTAACTTATGTTTAAGCTATTCGCAATCGAGAGAACAAACCTTAGGTCTGCAAGTAGTAATACATGTCTACTGTCTAGCGACTAAGCATATCTGGCCAAACATGGACCTGCGACGCTGTTTATTCTCAGTTAATCGACTGCACATGAGCTCTACCACAGGTGTCATCACAGGAAACTGTTTAATTCCTCCTTCGGGGAAGGATGATTTGACATTGGCGTTAGGAGTTTTTGACAGAGAGAGGAGCATTTGACAAATGATCACGGTTCAACAGTTTTTAATTATTAAATAAACACAAAATTTGGTTATTTTTCAGTAAATAGTTATTTTATTATTTTTCTAACTTATAAGGAACTCAGTCTTTTTAAATTCTTTAACACCCCTATCGTGGAATCCGTCGGGGGGAACGAACCGCTAATAGTGAACAATTTGCATCGTGTAATCCGCAGACGTGAACCATCCACATGTCGGTAACGTGAATCTAATTCAATGTATCGTCGAAAACGAACGGATCGAGTCTATCCATGCATTTGACATCCGCAGTTTTTATTTTATTTTCACTGAATTTGATTTTTACAAAACAAATGTGTTTAAAATGAGCTGTCACAATTGAATTTCCTAATCACCAATAGTCGTCGGTAAGAGTATTCGACGGATCCCACGATAGCAATTTTCTGTTCACGTGAATCGAATAAGTGAAGTGAATCTCAGATCCGACGGATTCCACGATAGGGGTGTAAGTCTTTTTCATTTATATTGAATTTTAAAAAATTGCGTAAGCTAAGAGAACTGTTTCGTCTCATAAACCCCGCAAGTCAAGTTTCAGTTTATTAACATTCCACGAATTTGGGTATGGAATTTTGTTAATTTTCACATATAGAACTAATTGTTCAGCCAATTCATATGCTTTCGTGAGCTGTTGTAAAAATTTGTTTATGCGAATATTTTGTACTATGTCGGTCATTAATTTGTTTTCCTTCCTGTATTTTTTTTAAGTCTAAACATTAATGTGGTACGATTAATACCAACATTTTTGGCGGCACTGCTTATAGACTCTTTTTTGTTGTGAATGTATTTAATAGCATTTTAATTCAACAATTATTTCGTCGATGTTGCGGTTAGGATGTTTTCTTTTATAAATGTTGGGCTTATTTAATATTCTAAAAAAAAGAGTACCTAAAAGGTTGTTTCACTATAAGATATTCTTATTGACTTCAGAAGGAGGATTTGACATTCTGTCAATTTCTCCTACAAAACAATTGTCAAAAATGTCCTTTCAATCTACTTTTGGAAAAAATACTAAAAAAACACTTGTAAAAGCGCGCAGAAAAATTGTTTTTCTACCTATAAGTTTTAGTCAAATGCAGGTACACCCCAATATTGCAATTTAAGTATAAAAAGTTTAAAATTAAAGAAACTGTACTTGGATTGCTTACCATCAAAAATTACATCAACCTGTTGCGGTAAATTTTACCACAACAAGGCCTGCTCTTAGTCCCTATTCTTTTCCTTTCCTGGTCCCTCTTTTATTCGGCTGCGAGTTCACGGTCTCGGAAAGTGATAGGGGCACCCATGGCACCATCAGCCATTGGATCACTTTCGGCGACTCATGGATGAGCAACCACCACAAGGTGACGGGCTTGGAGGTTCCAGTTACCTCAGCCAGACGGGCGGTCAGGAGAGTGAGTCACAGAAGGAATTCGCGGACGAGCATAAATATACCTCAGCCTGACGGACGGTCAGGAGAGTGAGGATGAGAATGACAGCGACCATGTACGAAGCCCAACCATTCCACCGGGCCGTACGATGACGAGCGTGTGGAAAGGCGGACGGCCTTTGACAGTCGAACACCACAGCACACCCGACTTTGCCGGACGGGCAAGTTGCCAGAACCCAAAAAGCAACTGAGGGGTGGGCTTACGGCCCAAGTCAAATAACTCCCATGAGTCAGTTGCACGAACTACCACCGTTAAGGTAGGGAGTAATGTTCTATGGGGGAAAGATGACGCTCTCTTCTTCTACTCCGTCGTGGGAGCACCGGAGGAGCAGCAGAGGAGTGTAGGCGGACGGCCTAGTAAAACACCCTCTAACACCAAATAACCGTGGACAGCTTACCACGAGCACATTGGCACCCCACTGACCGATGTGAGATGACAGATGTCAAGTTCAGATAACAGATGCCAAGTTCAGACGACACCAGCCCAGCAAACCAGAAAGGCCGAGAGCCCAACCTAAATGATAACATTTTGTAAGGTATGACACGCTATCGTCAGATCCCCATGCCCCAAATCTGCGCAGAATTCCACCAGACTCAGGTAGTTGACGCGGTAGATAACATTGTTTCCTTGTCTGACCTCAAAGCTTAGGTTCAACCCGCAAATGGGCGAGACATTGGTAATCGTCCCGATGTTTATCTTCCTCTTTTCAACGTTTCCTTCATTTCTTTAATCATTTTAACCTTTTAATTTTACGTAGTGAGTTTTAGCTACATTGGAACGGCGTTCAGCAAAATTACCTTAGCGATCTTTTGTATGGACGGGAAAACACCACTCAGACTGGATTAGAATGTTGTCCCAGGTCGGTCAAAGAATTTATCGCAAGCTGGCTTTCCAGTCGCGCTGAATTCGGAGCTTTGGAAATTACATTTTATTTAAATTTTCAGTGGTTCCGTACCAAGGTTTCACAATTTCCCATAAAATTGTGTGGCGCCCACTTTATTTTGTTACATTTTCCTGGTTCCATTCATTGGAGCGAACATTTTTTTCTTTTACTTTCATTTATTTTGTTTTGAATGAATAACCTTACATTCCTTACCACGTTAAGTGGACGGCTGGAGTTACAGCGCTGTTTCACGGTTAGCCACAACCGATCATCAGACTCCTTTCTGTGGTGCTGGTCTGTCTTTTTCCTTCATTTTATCCCGAAATTCCAATTCTTCCAGTGGGATTCGAACCTAGACCAGCATCTTCTCAGGCAAGTACTCATGCACTGTGCCATTGAAGCCACGAGTTTATCCAGTTTTTTATTTCAATTTTCTTGGACAAACTTTGCTCCTGTAAGTATATTATGTTATTCATTCTGTTTTTTCTTTCTTTGTTTTCTCTAATTCTATTCCATTTCGACAAGCATAGTTGGACTGAAATGGGTGATAGAGAGGGTGAAAGACTTTTTGACATTGTATTTGTCGAGAATCTTACGATTAATGGTTTTTTATGTGATACCACACTTTTACTTTCATTATTAGCGATCATTTTCGTTGAACCCACCCCGTCCCACTCAGCTACCGGGAAGTAGCAGCGACCTGTTACTCGTTGTGTAACATTTTAATGGTCTATGGCTGTTTGACAGCCCATATTCGATAATTTTCCTTCGGGCGGTGGCGGCCGCAAATTTTCTTTTCGTTTATCCCGCCGATTAAACGTTAAATAAGTAGTTTGTTTTTCGCGTTTTCTAAATTAAATATTTACACAACTAACCGGCTAAAAAAATAAGAACGCTTCCACTTCACAGAGCTTCAAAGACACACTGATCAGTTATTTACCACTCACACCCATCGTAACTAACTTCATTTGCTCATCATTTAAAGTGCTGTCAAATCAATAGTTTTCAAGAAAAGTACTAATGTCAATTCCTCCCCCCTGTCAAATCATCCCGACCTACCTTCTTACCTTTCTCTACTCTGCAGTATCAATGAATCCGTTTATACATACAAACCTACTTTCATACATTATTTAAGCCCCAAGCATATACATAGTCAAACCCGATGTTTTATTTCAAATACTCCTTCATTTGACGGACCGGTTACGCGTATTTGTCAAGTGTCAATAACGTATTACGTAGGTACCCGCGTATTAATTACCCTTATAGTAAATCAACAGCTCTAATAGATAATGTATATGTCCCAGTCTTTTCTTTCAATTTCAATTATTTTATTTATTTAACAAAAAAAACTCAAATGAAAATTATTGCCTTACTCGCTCATTTCTTACCCTTAAATTAAATGAAACGTTTTAGAAGTGAAGTAGCTGATTTTACCCTACACATGTGCGAAAAGCTTAAAGCTTTTTTTTTCTGACTAATGTTATACAAAGACAATTTATCACCATGTTGTCCCAGAAATTATGCAAATTTGAGGGTTTTCGGCGATGATTCCCAAAACACAATATCTACGTAGAGCTGTCAATCCCACAGAATGGCAATAAATATCAATGTGCTGAGTTTGACAGAAATTTGTTGTTTTTATATAAAACAAAATATGTAATACGGGTTTCTTGGGTGCCTTATTGTGCTCGATTTAGCTACTTATTAACTTTTGGCCTTGAGAAAATGTAAATACCCTTAGAATAGGGTATAAAAATGACGATCAAACAAAAATAAATAAACAAAATCGTAGTAAAGAGGCAGGTTGGTATCATTTAAATGCAATGACGCTACCAACTGATTGACCGCAGTAAAGAAGAGATACAAGCCTGCCGATGTTTGTTGAGGTAGAACCGGCGAACCCAACCGGCGGGCCAATAGGGATGGCATTAGTGTGAGGTTTACGATCGCTCTAGATCTGATCAGGTGGGCCCAGTGGTTAGTGTGTTGGACTACTAGTCGGTGCAGCCAGATCTTCGAATCAAATCTCGCCGGGACCAAGTAAAACCTTAATTTTTTTTCCACAGCCCCACCTCTTGCGAACGTCTGACAAACATGCGAGAGTATCAATTGTCATAAGACGCTTGTTGGGAAAATAAAATGAAAAAACGTGTACCCATCCGATTTCAATGGAGTTTTATTAGAAACTAAAAGCTCTACAAAATTCATAAGAGTAACGTTAAAACTAATATATTAGGAAGTTATATAAACCAAATATAAAGGTACTGGGTTGCCAGGGTATACACTATACAATTCATTTTCTAATAAAGCTTCTGGAATTCGCCGTTCGGATCCGGTCCCTTCCACTTCGCACAGCAAATAGTTTGAGAAGCAAGGCCTTAGCCTCGGAATGAGCAGATAATGCTTAATATTTATATATTTATACCCTATTCTAGGGGTATATTAATTTTGACGCATAGTTTGTAACATACCTTAATATTGCCCGTAGACCCCTAAAAGTTACTATATTTATGATCAGCATCGATAGTAATGTCGATCTAGCCATGTCCGTCCGTCGGCAAAAATTAGGCCTTTAAACTGGACCTAGAGAGCTGAAATTTTAACCATATACTCTCTAGGGTCCCGAAATAATCAAGTTTACGAATTTTTGAAATCCGCACACAGACACGCCCACAAACTCAAAAAACAAAATTTTGGAAAAAATCGAATTTTGAGCTAGAAAACTGAAATTTTTTATATATGATCTATGACTCCTAAAACTGCTCGGGACATAAAATTTTCAAAATCCGCCCACTGCCACGCCCACAAAAAAATAAAACAATTTTATTGAAAAACCAAAATTTGAGCTAGGGAGCTGAAATTTGTAATATATACTCTCTAGGGGCCCTTTAAGCTCATGTATAAATATTTTCAAAATTCGCCCACTGACACGCCCCCAAATAAATAAAACAATTTTTTTGAAAATCCAAAGTTTGAGCTAGGGAGCTGAAATTTATAATATATACTCTCTATGGGCCCTTTATGCTCACGTGTAAATATTTTCAAAATCCGCCCACTGGCATGCCCACAATTATTTTTTTTTTTTTTTTGAAAATTCAAAATGAGCTAGGGAGCTGAAATTTATAATATATACTCTCTAGAGGCCCTTTATGCTCATGTGTTAATTTTTTTTAAATCCGCCTACTGACACGCCCACAATTAAATAAAACAATTTTATTGAAACACCCAAGTTTGAGCTAGGGAGCGTTTTTTTTGATAAAATCCTGTAAATGTTATATAACAAAATATGTAGAGCGTTCTTAACAATTCAACCATACTTAGACTTTTGTCATGCCCACTTATGAGGGATAGGAATAATAATAGGGTATCCAACAGTTCGCATCTTAAGCAGTTGGCATCTTAAGCAGTTGGATCATTCAGTGGTATAGTAAGGTAACTATATGTTAGCCAAAAGGAATATAAATGCGGCCAATGTGTTTTCGACTGACAAATTTGGCGACGGATTATATGGGACGGTTCCATTCGTTAAGTGCATTAATGCTGACGTATGCATGGAAACAATGGATGCGACGGATTCTTTGCGTTGGGCCCTAAGTATTGAAGTTAAAGCGGCAAAGTTGAGTGTAATGCAAATGCTGTAAGAAAAAGCACATACAAAATCGGAATCCGTGAAGAAGAAGTAAAGACTTTAGTCAACCTTTGGGCTGTTAATTATCCTCCGCATGGCAAAAGTCATTATAAACTAACTGGAAAAAGGTGGGCTGGCTATTGCGTTATGTAGGGTTCAAGGGTGTTACTATGTATCAATGTCAGGTGTACATACATGAAGGAGTAAAGCAGGAGTGGAATTTTAATGCACAGACCAATTTTCATAACAGAATTGTCTAAACGATTAATGGCGATGTGAAGTAAATCAAAAAGGCTTTTCAGATTGTTGAGAAAAAGTTTGTGCTTGAGTCATCTGACAAGGCGGGTGTAGCACTTGCACACATACACGTTTGATAGGAATTTACAATGAGTGAATTTCACTTTCTTTATAACCATGTGAAATTTCATAGCGATATGTTAAAGTTAAATGGATGTGAGTTATAGCTCTTTTAAAAAGTACATAATTGTGATCATTTCCAGTCTTAAAGAGGGCAGGGGTTTAATTTAAAAAAAAAATGCTAAAATAGCTGTCTAATGATTATAACTTTTTTACCAAATTTCATTCTATCAATTGAATATGACTAACGGAATGTGAGTTACAGTAAGGGTATTCATTCAACGTCGAAAGTTTACCATCTTCGTAAAACTGTAAGCTTACGACGAACGTTTCATGAACACCCCTAAAAACTGCTTGCGTCAATGATGGCAAATCAATCAACTGTTGGATACGCGCCGTTTCATTTGTGAGGTGTGAGAGAGGGGGCATTCAGCATTGCACAGCCTAACTGCAGCTCGACCGTTAATAGATAAAAAAAAGTGTTCGACCAAGTGTTACCATCTTGATTTGCACACCACATTCGCGTTGAAAGTCAACCACCTTGTTTTAAGAATTTCCCATACAAATTTTGATAGTTCAATAACCAAGTCGTAAACTATCGAAATTTTTAATGTTTACGAAGGTTGCTTGACGTGCACCAATAAAAAAAACTGCAAGGTTGTTTCCTTCGCAACGGGTAAAACAGAAGGGCATTCGAAATTAGGTAAAAATGTTTTTAACTTGGCTAGTAGAAGCTACAGCATTTATTGTTGCATACGCATAGGCTCAAATAATTAATGTTATGCTAAGAGGTCAGATATTGTGAGCTGAGCCGACTTTATTTTTATTTCAAGTTCTTGACCAAGTTCAACATGGATTGAGCAAAATCAAACGAACTGACTTATTTCCTAATTTTAACTAGAGAGATAGTTAAAGATAGTAAAAGATACACAAGATTCTACCGTTGCACCTACCGAAGTTGTTTTTTTTTTTTGTTTTTTTTTTATTCTGGACCTGTTGCATCAGCGTGTTCTTTATTCTTTCGGAATATTTGGATTATTCCAATTGAGCCAATTTATTGCATTGCTTTATTTAAGGGAATATTTCGGATGGTCCATTTTGTTTTCTTTTTTATTCTTTCTGGAATACTTGGAATGCATTCTTTTTATAAATATAGAAACAAAAAATACATAAATAAATAACAGAACGAAAATATAATTTTATCTTAGTAATAAAAAAGTTTAATAAGGTTTTGCTGAGCGTTTTATGTTACTGTATTGGTTACTTCGTTAAGAAATACACCGGTGGACACATAATTAGGGACGAGTCATTTTTCAGTATGTTATATTCCTAATATTGTGATACGTCAGATCAACATAGAAGTGTACACCTGTTGATTAATTTGGCATTATCGTTTCCAAAAATATTGATATCTTTGATATATTCAGCCAATGACAATTTCATTCGCTGTTTTTGTTTGTAAAACGACATTTTAAAATTGAAATGTCGTCAGTAGATTTGTTTTTTGGCGGAAAATACAATAATGATATGTATTGAATAAATACAATCACTGGAACTTCACTTTCAAAAATCTTACGAACAAAAAGTAATAGCAAAATGCATTAGCATTTTTCGACAAAACAAGTCAAAAAGTTCAAATACATAACCATTTTTGGTTTCAATTGACTCATTTACAACAAAAGTAAAACTAAATTTACATTTAAACTTAAGCAAATCGAACGAACCAGAGAAAACTGATTTCAATAACATAAACGTCAAATGATATATCTCGTCACAATTTCATTTTGCTTGTCTGTGCCCACAATAGATGTCAATTGACACTCTTACAAAGGGTCTTTAATTAGCGACTTGACAACTTCAAACTTTCAGTGTGAACGCACCCTTACATAGATTACCGAACTGTCAATGTCGAAATATTCAGTAAAATCAACATTTTCATCATGGTGAAGTACACGAAGGAACAATGTTTACAAATAATTAAAATTTACTACCGAAATTCCGAGTCGGTGGTCGCAATTTCAAGAGCTTTAACTCGTCCCAGTAGACTAGTGAAAAAATGTGAGTCGAAATATTCGCTGCTTGATGTTGCAGTGCCAGTGAGACTACGTTTCGCCCGAAATGTGGGGCATTCGTCGCAAACCAGCCAAATCAGTCAATTTCACGTCTCTATCAAGAACTGGGACTCTCGCCGACCACATTATGGCGAATTTTGCGTAATGATCTTGGCCAACACGCTCACAAGATCAAGCTGGATCAATAACTAAAGCCACTTAATTATATGAAGCAACGTACGTTCTCGAATTGGGCTCTGGACATGAAGGAAGAAAATGAAAAATTCGATCGATTTAAATCGATTTAAATAAAAAACGCTGGTCATGAGGCAAATGATTGTCATTCTATTTAGTCCAGTTCTATTTCTTTATTCATTCACCCCTATCGTGGAATCCGTCGGGGGGAACGATCCGCTAATAGTGAACAATTTGCATCGTGTAATCCGCAGACGTGAACCATCTACATGTCGGTAACGTGAATCTAATTCAATGTATCGTGGAAAACGAACGGATCGAGTCTATCCATGCATTTGACATCCGCAGTTTTTATTTTATTTTCACTGAATTTAATTTTTACAAAACAAATGTGTTTGAAATGAGCTGTCACAATTGAATTTCCTAATCACCAATAGTGGTCGGTAAGGGAGAGTATCCGACGGATCCCACGATAGCAATTTTCTGTTCACGTGAATCGAATAAGTGAAGTGAATCTCAGATAAGACGGATGCCACGATAGGGGTGATTGTTTTCTATTCCGGATACAGACGGATTGTCTTTTCTATTCCTATTCCGGAAAAAAAATATAGAAACACATTCAATGTAGTGTTGGGATGTTACGGAGGTGGTTTTATCCGATTCGGAGTCGGAGTCGCAAGACTCATACCGACTTCCGTTGAGTGGCAGGTCCCCATTCACCTCCGTCGGAGGCGGAGGTCGCAAATCAAATGATAAAAAAAAAAATTGGGGAAATCAATTTTAATAAGAAAAACAAGATATTTTTTTTAGCAATTTAAGAACATAATTCGTCAGACTATAATCTCGAAGAAAATAAAGCGGGGCCGGCTCATTTGGTATTGTCATGTTCGAAGGAAAGATCCTGCGAGCTCCGTCAAGAAGGCAATACAAATCAGCGTTCCCATGCAATCGCAAAAGAGAGGCAGGCCTAAAAACTCTTGGATCACACAAATGTCAAATGTCACAAGACAATCACTCGCTGCGTTCGTCGGTTATCGCCGAGGGTTCCGAAAAACCTCCGTTTCGATTATATCGGAATCGGAGCCGGATTCGGAGGTGCAATTTGAACCGAAGGATCCGACGAATCAAATTCGGAGTCGAAGCTTCGTAACGTCCCTAATGT
The DNA here is from genome assembly GCA_949715645.1 of Portevinia maculata. Lineage (NCBI taxonomy): Eukaryota > Metazoa > Arthropoda > Insecta > Diptera > Syrphidae > Portevinia > Portevinia maculata. The sequence goes on along the minus strand of OX454525.1, from coordinate 394,199,545 downwards.
AGTGCACAGCATGTCAGTATAAAATGAATTTTTTTTTAATTTTAACACAAAACTCACATTTGAACCCATTTCACAATTTTTAAATTTATATTAAATGGTATTTAATTACAATCTACAAATAAGGCTAAAACCTTGCTTCTAGAACCACTTGCTTGTGCGAAGTGGAAGGGACCTCCAATTTCAGGCCGACTCTGAAAGGCAAATTTGAGACGATTCTAATGACAATTGATGATGTTTGTCAGACTTTCGCAAGAGGTCGGGCAGTGGAAACAAACGTAAGATGTTATTTGGCTCGGCGTCCTTCACTATCTGATTGAAGGAAAGTAACAGACTCCAAAGTATCAGGTATTATTTGTTGAATATGCAGCCATCATAAGCGAGGGTCAAATATCCCTTCAACGAGCAATTGATGTATGGGTGGATAGTGGATTATTGGAGGGTATTGTATTACAGTGAAACCTCGTTTAAACGGACATCAACTGGGCTGGGAAATTTTGGCCGTTAAAGGAAGGTTTCCGGCGAAAGGAAACGACAGTATTTTTAGGTATAAATAGTGTAATTACACACCAAAAAAATTATTCATCCAAACAATTTAAACAAAAAGAAAGTTATTAAGATTAAGATTAAGTTATTAAGGTTTTTTGTCGTCCGACCTGAAAATCTGACGATGACGGTGACGCTCGATATTTCCAACTAGCCCCTACCGAGAGCAAAAATGTTTACATATCAAAAAAAAAAAACAACGACACGCAGTTGTTCTCAAACGGTCCCCCTTCTACGTACTAACCGCGCCCTCACGTGGATAGATACCTATACACCTATATACTTTCTCACAAACAGCTGCTATGTTTGTGAGAAAGTACCTATGGGGTGTTAGGTTTTATTTTCGTTACGGAATTTCTTGATTCGGTCGCCGCGCTCAAAGCCCGTGATAAAAGCTATGCTTAATAAATGTAAAAAAAAAATGCTATAAAAACATACTCGTATGTATGTATTAACAAAATAAATAAATAATGAAGGAATTCATTTAAGGAACTTTAGATATTTTTTTTAAGGGGAAAAAAGTATGACCATAAATAAAACGCAGCAAAGAAATGTGCAGAGAGAAACCTTAAACTTCGATACCTGCTTTTCTGGCCTTAGATTTTGCAAATTCAGCAATAAGATCATCATAGTCTAAAGATTTTAATAGTTCCTTTTCAATAGACATTATAGATAAGCCTACCAATCTCTCTTGAGTCATCGTTGACCTGAGACACTTTTTTAATAGTTTTAAGTTTAGAAAAACTACGTTCTCCTGAAGCTACTGTCACAGGGATTGTATTAAGAATTTGAAGAGCAATAACTAAATTAGGAGCAAGATCTTAAAGGTTTTGTTTGGAAGCGTTCGGTAAAATAGTACAGTTTTATCCACATTATAGATGTAGTCTTCGCTGTATCTAGTTAAAATTTGTGGCAACTTGCCTAGAAATAGTTGCATATCCTCAGGATTAACAGCTGTAGCTTCAGCACAAACAGTTTAAAGCTGATTGCGTGTCTTCTTTGAAATTGTTCCAACCAACCATGGGATGCACTAAAATCCTCTAATTAACTGAAATCTCTCTAGCCTTTCCTTGAATTATTGGTCCAGACAAAAGGAATGTTTCTGTTTCTAACCTTTTTAAACCACTCGAATCTTAGCACACTCCGCCTTATGGTTTAACAAAAATTCTTTTGCTATCTTTCTTACATTATTTGAACTCCATTGTTTCAATATAAGATCCCTTTTCTTGAAAACGTCTGCAACTTGTGTTTTGCTTATTGTAAACTCTTCAGCAAGGCACTTTTGTGGGCACTTGTTTTTATCGGCATATTCTATGGACATTGACTTTTTCTTTCAATTTTAAGAAACGTCTTTTATTCGACGTTTTATTTTTTTTTATTTTAAATAGAAGAAAACTAATCAGCCTCTGAAGACATCTCCAATGATGCGGCCATACGTATACGTATACTAAATTTAACCAAATACAAGAAATCGGTTAAATCCCTTTATGCAAACAGAGAAGAGCAGTTCTTTTGACTTACTACGGAAGGACATTTTCCGATTCAACCATCTTCTGTATCTCATGTTTAAAGTGTGTTCAAAACATAGCTACGAGCTACAGTCCGCTTGGGCGAACTGTTGGATACCCTATTCTTATTCCTATCCCTCATAAGTGGGCGTGACAAAAGTCTAAGTATGGTTGAATTGTTAAGAACACTCTACATATTTTGTTATATAACATTTAAAGGATTTAATCGAAAAAAACCAAGCTTTTGTAAAAAAAATCCTCCCTAGCTCAAACTTTGGTTTTTCAATGTAGGCGGTTTAAAAAATTATTTAAACATAAGTATAAAGGGCACCTTGAGAGTCTATGAGCCTTAGTGCGAAGATCAATCGACAGTTGATAATTGACTATTTTCAATGTGTGCTATTGTGAACGAACGATTCTAAAGGATTTTGTCAATCGCAGTCAACTAAAAAAATGCGATTGACAAAAATACCAAATAAATCGTTGGTTCACAATAGCACACATTGAAAATAGTCAATTATCAATTGTCGATTGATCTTCGCAATTAGGCTCTATCTGAAAAATTTCAGCTCCCTAGCTCAAACTTTGGTTTTTCAAAAAAAGTTTTTTTTAATTGTGAACGTGTCAGTGGGAGGATTTTTGAAATTTTATCTCCATAGTAGTTCTAGGAGTCAAAGATCATTTATATGCAAAAAAAATTTCAGCTTTTCAGCTTTTTTCAATTTTTTCAATAAATTTTATTTTTGAGTTTGTGGGCGTGTCTGTGGGCGGATTTCAAAAATTCTTAAACTTGATCATTTCGGGCCCCTAGAGAATATATGGTTAACATTTCCGCACTCTAGGTCCAGTTTAAAGGCCTAATTTTTGCCGACAGACGAAAATAGCTAGATCGACATTACTATCGATGCTGATCAGATCATAAATATAGTAACTTTTAGGAGTCTACGGGCAATATTAAGTTATGTTACAAACTATGAGTCAAAATTAATATACCTTTAGAATAGGGTATACAAATTGAGCTGCGTCCATTAAAGGTAGAATTTTGTATAGTTTTGGTCTGTAATGTAGTGCCCGCGTTCGTTCAAGGGAGGTGTCCGTTCAAGGGAATAACGATTCCATATAAATAAGTACTAAAATGGTCTGTGTTCGTTAGAGGAGGTTCCACTGTAGTTCAGAAAAACAAAATAGGTCTGTTGCCATTTCTCTGACTCACTTCGACCTAATCCAACCTAATTCATTATTAATCGAAAAGTGATTCTCAAGTGCGAAAACTTCAAATATTTGTGAACTATGACTGATAGCGAAGCACCCTGTGGTGACGAAATCAATCATTGCGTAAGCGTAGGGTGAATGAAATGGCGAGAAAACTCAGTCATATCAGGAAAAAATGGAGCGGGACGCGTTCATGTGGTACTTTGAGCACAAAGCAGACATCCTACGAACCTTGTCGGACAGCAAAAACGTTTTTATACAATCGCCAAGGAGAGACGGGCGCCAAAACTCGGTTCACACAACAACACCAGAATTTGACTGGCCTCAGTGACAAAGTGATTCGAATTCCGGAAGTATGCAGGTATTTCTTGTGATCAAACCGGCGAAATATACGTACCAGTAGTGATGCAGTGAATTAAGAGGGTCATAGTTTCTCTTGTCCTGATCACAACCTCGTCGCTTCAGAACCCGAAGATTTTCCTAACATTCATTCATCTATAAAAAAGAAAACTCATCTGATTATGTATATTTTTTAACCTTTATTTTTATTTAATTACACTCATTTCAATTCGTCAAGCCATCAATATACTATATGAATATACATATACATAATTTATTTTAATTTTATATATTATTTTTTTTAACATTTATTAATGTATTTGATTTGTTTCTTTTCTATATATATGTTTTTTGGTTTTGAATCACATATCAACATTTTACATAGTTTATTTCTTTTTTTTGTTTTTTTATCCACAATATTATATTAAATTTTAATTGACATTACTTTAAGATAATAAATTAAATATATTCTACACCATCCAATACATTAAAATACTATTATTTTTTGTTGATACATTTATTTTTAAAAATTCTAGAGAATGTATAAAAATGGAACTGCTTGGTTTGAGCGTATTTTTTGTTTTCAATCAGAAGAAAACTCATAAAATAACAGTAACCTGTTTGGAAACTTGAATTTTTTTTTATGTTTATATTCCAAATTTTCGTTTCAGGATATTTAGGTTAAGAAGGAAGAACACGTTTAAAAATAATAATACAGAGTGTAAGTATAATACTAGTCTTTTTTGTGGTTTGCTTTTATGTTTATTATTTCGGAACACAAACAAACTAAATCAAAGAGCAATCGTACAATAACAATTATCATAAATAAACAAATTCAAGGATTAATTTCGTTAAAACGAAGTCTTTCCAAAGATGTAGTTGCCTGGAGCAGTTGGATCTTCAGATGAGAAATACTCCTGCCACAATTGAGCAAATTGTTCACGAGTTACTTCCTCTTTACCCTATAAAAGATTGAAGACAAAACATGTAGAAATAATCATAGAATTCTCATTTAAACGTGTGTGCGCTTATCACGCTTGTAAATCTCTCACCTGGGACATTTTTTTAAAGGCTTCCTGGCATTCGTTTTTATCCAACCCATAGCTGGAGCAAACCAGTGAGAATTCAGTAGCATCGATACCACCATCGTTGGAGGCATCTTCCAAGTCAAACATAAAGTTCATGTACCTATGGGAGGAGGAAAGCAGCTAGATAATTGTGACCGATAAACAATAAACGCACAGGAAAATTATCCCTTTGAGAGTGTTTTATGTGGAACGCATCCTCGAAATAACAATCTGGTATAATTTATTAGACGAGGCCTCTGCTGGTTTTCATACGCCCCTTGGGATTAAAAGGGGGGCGTCTACGACAAGGAGTTGCTAACGGAGTATTTAAAGTTATACGACTTGCTAAGCTTTGTAGTATATTGTTTTTTGCACAGCAATGCCATTGGCAGACTAATAGATACGTATTTTCCTCAAAGTTATATTTATTGGAAAAACATTTGTAATTACTTTTGTTTAACAACAATCGAAATGGGTATACGAGTAGTCCTCCAAGTACTATAGGAATTTTTAAAAGTAGACATAGCATAGTGACGGAGTTCTTTTTTAAGTTTAATGGGGACTGCAATGTTTGTTTCCACAGTAGATCCATTAAATAGGAGGGCAAAACTGCTGAGAATATTTTAGATGGATTTGTAATATAAAAGCATCATGACGCGAAAAGCTAATGAGGTTATACTTTGATATAATTAAAAACATGTTTCGTACGTGTTTAACTTTCAAAAGTTGACCTTATTTTGCTGTTGAAAATCGTAAAGCGGATTGTATTCAGTTGGTCCTTTTTCAATTTGACAAAGTTGAGTAACCCCAAATCGGCCTTATTCAATCGACGGAAGCGACTTAATTTTAGTGCAACTCAGTGAAATAAGGCCAGCGGTTTTTAACTTATAAGAATTTACTATTTTTGTCTGTCGAAGGTGGTGCGTTGCGTTTAAAACCCATATTATTTTGAAGTGGGACATTTTTAGCATATGGCCTGATTTCACTTTGGCTAAATCAGATCGGTGGGCCTACTTTCACTGTGTGAATGTGAAATTTTTAATTTTTATTAAACTTATTGCAAGTTACAATAATACTCATTTTTCGATTAAAAATGAACAATATTTAAACTTAAAAATAGAGGTGGGCCGGGGTAGGTATGGTGAAAAAGGGGATCAAGGATTAGGAGCGAAGTGGGTTAAAGAGGGTTTGTTTTAGTGAGAGCTTGGTGCTACTCGTATTAAGGTAAAATATTGGTTCAAAATGGCAATACCTGCTGCAGTGACGAGACGAAATTGGGGTAGAGTCCTGAGATTACGTGGGTTAGGGGAAAGGGAGATAACTTGAAGCAGTTGTGGGCTATCAATGTTTCCGAGTAAAAGTATGTACCTATGTATATTTTTATTTAGTATTTATAACTATTTTAATTTAAATTAAGCTTTAATTAAATAAACGTAATTTTAGTTTAATAAAATTTTTAAATTTAGTTTAACTTATTTGAACAAAAACTAGAGAATATAAAATCATTTTAAATTCTCTCTAAAGTTGGTTTATGTAAAGGATATCAGCAACTTCCTGTCGTTTTTTTAAGATTACATGTCAATTTAATTCAAAGGATGATTATAACGGGGTAGTATGAAGGGGTTGGTCCAACCAACACCGTGAAGGGCGAAACGAATGAATCTTCGTGGGATAGCTTCGATTCTTTGGCCGTGGATTTATTGGTAAGATGACCATACCTGACTGGCTTATTCAAGGAGCGGTTTTACAAATGTGATATATAACAACTATATGAGCTAGGGATCGGAGACTTCTTTGATCCCTGCTTCACAAAGATTAACATGGAGTTAGCGCTATTATGCTATCAATATGGGAATGGAAATTGAGTTCACTATCACATACCACTCCTAAATCACGAACTTTGGCTGTTCAAGGGACTAACTTATCAGAAATGAAGTAAGTTCTCGAAGGATGAGGAAGAAGTTAACGGGAATATGATATTTTTTGGCATTTACTGACATTAAGATTCAGAAAGTTGTTATTGCATCAATCTGACAAAATTGTTTAGGTTTTCTTGCAAGCTGAGGGAATCCGTGGAAATAATTTTGGAAATTCTTATATCACCGGCGAAGGATAATAAATCTGAATTCTTAATCACCACGTTTGAATCATTTATTGTAAGGAAAAGGATGACCGGTCCAAGATGACTTCCTTGGGGAACCCCGAAGGATACTTTAATTGGGTCATATAATGAAGATCTTAAAAGGACTTTATAATGCTGATCTTTCAAGTATGATTTAGTCTATTTGACAAATTTGGGTTGAAATCCAAGCATGTTACATTTAAGGATTATAAGTTGGTGAGAACTTGCACAGAGTGTCCTTGAGATGAATTCAGTAAAGTGGTGGTTGATTTACCTTTCAGAAATCCGTGTTGCTTAGCAGTGCTCTTATCATTGCACACATCGCTTTTAGTTCCCTTCTTGTGAATAGGAATGACGTAAGAGTCCTTTCACAGAAAAGGGAAAACTCCAATTGTTAAAAAGATAGACGAAATAAGGCAGCTAGGGGAGGCGCCTAATGATTAATTCTTAAGGCCAGGAGAGAAATCGTCTTTAAGTTTACTAATATTTTACGTTACTAACGCTAACGTTATGGGCGCAGAGATGAAAGTCGTCTGTAGATAATTGTTCATATGTCGTAAGTAGCTGGGATTAGTAACTGGAGAGTATCTAGTGAGCCGTCATTGTCTGACCATCGAATAATAGTATTCGACCTGGACAGCACAAGTATCACGAGAAATCCAGTAAGAAACCCAAGGAAAACCAATTGGGAAACTTATAGAACTGCTCTAGAGAGCAATCTGGGGCGCCTTAGTCTGAGGAAGGCTCCGGGACAACCCCTAGAGCTAGAGAGCGCAGTGGAAGGCATAACAAACGCCATCATCACTGCGTTCGAAGAAAACTGTCCTCTAAGTAGAGAACGGGACAGGAAACAGACGCCATGGTGGAGCAATAACTTGTCAAAATTAAGATCCGAGGTGCGGAAGCTTTTCAATAAAGCAAAGCGCAGCGGAGAATGGCAAAGCTACCAAATGGCCCTTACTACATACAATAAGGAAATAAGAAAAGCTAAAAGAAATAGCTTCAGAAAATTCTGTGAGACAATCACCAGCACCCCTACTGCGGCAAGGCTACACAAAGCTCTTGCGAAGTCAGGAGGGGTGCCGATGTCTCTGAGGAAACCAGATGGCGAGTTCACGGAAGATGAGAATCAAAGGGCACTATTGCTACTAGAAACTCTCTTTCCTGGCAGCTCGCCTAGTACTGAGCCAGGAATCAATACCACTTCAATCAGACCTCGGAGGGAAGACTGGGAAACAACATCAACCATCTGTTCTGAGGGACGGCTGAAATGGGCAATAAATTCCTTTCAGCCTTTCAAATCTGCCGGAGTGGACGGCATTATACCCGCCCTTCTTCAAGAAGGGCAAAGGGTACTAATACCACACCTGCTAAAGATAACAAGGAGCAGTATTGCCTTGGGCCACATACCAATGCAATGGAGACGAGCAAGGGTTGTGTTTATACCAAAAGCGGGGAAAAAAGACCCCACACAGCCAAAATCGTACAGACCCATCAGCCTTACGTCATTTCTTCTGAAGATGACAGAAAAGGCTGTAGACAATTATTTAAGGGAAGATGTTCTGAACACATCCCCCTTACATCATCGTCAGCATGCATACAGAGCGGGCAGATCAACAGAGACCGCCCTATATCAGCTGACGGAGATAATTCGAAGTGCCCTGGAGGCAAAAGAAATAGTACTGTGCGCCTTCCTAGACATAGAGGGAGCATTTGACAACACCTCGCATGATGCGATCAAACGATCCCTGGATAGGAAAGGAGTTAACAGTACAGTATCCAACTGGATGTGTGAGCTGCTGAGCACTAGATCAGCAGAGACTCAAACACCATCTGGAACCATCAGAGTAAACACAACGAGAGGATGTCCACAAGGAGGGGTACTATCACCCTTAATGTGGAGCCTAGTTGTAGACGAACTGCTGGAAAAATTAACCAACCATGGCATCAACTGTCAGGCGTACGCCGATGACATTGTATTGATTGCCAGGGGCAAGTTCGAAGAAACCCTTGGAGACATCATACAAAAGGGGCTTAAAGGAACCAAGGAATGGTGCCATAATGTCGGACTTAACATCAATCCGGCGAAAACAACGATAGTACCATTCACAAGGAAAAGACAACTTCAAAGACTTAAGGACATAAACCTATCAGGCACGACACTGATACCAGTCAAAGAAGTAAAATATCTAGGACTCCATCTAGATAGTAAACTCCTCTGGCGAAAACATACAGAGGAGATATCCAAGAAGGCCACCCGCGCTCTCATGATATGTAGGAGCCTAGCGGGGAAGGCATGGGGATGCAGCCCAAGCATCCTGCGATGGATGTACACTGCAATCGTGAGACCAATGATCACATACGGAGCGGTAGCATGGGCGAAACGAACCAGTCTAGTCACAACGCGAGAGACACTCGGCAAAGTGCAAAGACTGGCGTGCCTATGCATTACCGGAGCAATGCGTAGCTGCCCAACCGCAGCCATGGAGGTGTTATTGGAACTGACTCCTCTACACATCATGGTGATGAACGAGGCAGACAAAACAATCCTTAGGATGGCAAAGGAGGGAATTGGGAGAGGGAAATGCATCGGTTCGAAAGAACACGGTGACTTACTCAAAAAACTCCCACTTCTTGGCATACCTAGGGACGACAGCATCAGGAAATTCAACTTCGAGAAGAATTTCCAGATAACGCTCAGCAATAAGGAGAAATGGAGCAACGAATCCATAACTTATGGACTGAGCAACCACACAACAAAGTGGTATACGGACGGCTCGAGGACTGAGGAGGGAACTGGTGCTGGAGTGTTTGGGCCGGGAACTAAGCACTACGAATCCATGGGCAAATGTACCAGCATCTTCCAGGCAGAAATATGTGCCATAGACAGGTGCGTTCGAATCAACCTCGAGAAAAACTATAGAAATTGCAACATAGCAATAATGTCTGACAGCCAAGCAGCTATAAAGGCTCTTGACGCCTACGTTATCAAGTCAAAACTCGTGAGGGAATGCCTACAAGGACTGAATAGACTAGGCAAGAATAACAGAATCTCCATCTGCTGGGTGCCTGGCCATGTTGGCATTACGGGCAATGAGGCAGCGGACTCTCTGGCAAGAAAAGGGGCAGAGCAACCCTTCATAGGACCTGAACCATTCTGCGGGATAGGAGAACACACTATACGCGAAGAGTTCAGGAGACTGGAGGAAGAAACAAAGGCCAAAACCTTTCTCAACCTCCAAGGTCTGAGGCAAGCAAAGAAACTCTTAGGAAATTACAACCAAAAGAGATTCAAAGTTTGTATCGGCCTTAACAAAAATAACCTAAGAATCCTAACAGGCCTCCTCACGGGGCACTGCAGACTCAAGGAGTACCTGAGGAAAATGGGCGTATCGGAGGACGGGCTCTGTAGATTCTGCAGTGAAACCGCCGAAACTCCAGACCATATACTGGAATCCTGTGGGGACCCACAAAAGGATGAAACATTTGGGCAGGCACCAAATAACAGACAAGGACATACAAACCATGGACCCACAGCTCATTCTCAGATTCATCAAAGAAACTGGACTGGTTGCTGTGCTCTAAGGAGTGTGACCTGCCAAGGATAAATCAGAGCAATACCTCGACACGCTTCACAAAGAAGTATATAGAGAGGGCTCTGAACGAGGGCAAGCACCTCTCCGAGGCACAAGCAAGGGGACACAATAGACCAATAGGTCGCAGTGTAATATACCCTAACCAAATATTATTATTATTATTATTAAGTAGCTGGGATCAGGTTCTGAAGATGTTTCGGAAAACGATTGTATGAAAAAATTATGAAGTTGAATGACGATTCAATTCTGTGGAATGTCGATGTAGTGGGGCTGTGGCGCAGAGGTTACTGTGTTGAACTACTCATCTAATGGTCTCAGGTTCACATCCTGCCGGCCCGAGTATTATATAAAAGTTTTTTGCACCTCCCCACCTCTTGCGAACGTCTGTCAAACATCCAAGAGTAAAAATTGTCATGAGAAGCTTCTCAAATTTGCCATTTGTACTCGGCTTGAAATTGTAGGTCCCTTCCATTTCGCACAAGCAAATGGTTGGAGAAGCTAGGTTTAAGGTCATGTATGATCGTAAATGTCTATTTTTTTTGTTTTGAATGTCGATGGAAGACCGTCAAATTTTCTTTTGACATTGACAAATTGGTAAGAACGTTTTGGGCCAAGGACTTATTCGAATTGTATACGGTTGATGAATTTGAGATACAGAGATGCGCAGCGTTCGGCAAAGTTATTGTGTGCTAAATGATAATTAAGATAGTCGAAATTCAATTGCCTACTTAGGAAGCTTTGCCGCAATCTATTTCTATGGCCTCGTAGTTAACGTAACTCTTAAGTGTACCTACCAGGGTGGGATGAAGTACTGGCATATTTTTTTGATTTTTTGCCACGATATCTATTTGGGAATTCTTTTGTTATGAAAGTAATCACATATCCTTAAATGCTTTTATTTTTAAAATATTTTAATTTTCCTCAAAAATTAGTTTGCCATATACCTACGCCATCAAAATGAAATGTTTCTTTACTTCATACACGTACGTCAAACCATATGCATAGACGGCATTCCAATTATAACAACAAAAATGCCACAGCTAATTTAGTTCTGTAATTCTCAATTGTAAAATACTGTTAAACTTTTTGAATAATGTACTGCTTTGATTTTATCTGAAATAAATGTATCTATCTATCTATCTATCTATCTAAATAACTGAAAGAAATTTCGTTCCTGCTAGTGAATAGTTTAGCTAGAAAAAAGTATGTAATTAATAAAAGATATAGTTTTCGACAAAAAAAAATATTTTTTTTCATACCTCTTGAAGTTATTTATTTTATGAGGCGATTTTAAACAAATACAAAGTTTATACAAAAATTACTTGGCTTAGCAGGCTAATGAAACATTTTTTGTTGAGGGTCTCTAGAATCGAAGAATTACATATTGCATATATGTCAATCAAGAGCAATCTACAATATAAAACAAAACGAGCAGCGATTTTACACCCAGTAACCAACGGTCAATCTGGTACCCATAAACTCAACTTGCAGAACACAAACAACGAGTGGATAGCTGTGCAATAAACTGGAGACAAAAAAAAACCACACGAGCAACCAGGAACACAGAAGGATCGAAGCGCGCTCCATGAGCTCTGCATAAAATTACAGGGTAGTGCTGAATGCAGGCAGAGACAGACTGAAAGGAGGGAAAACAATTAAAATGGCTGTTGGGGGTTGTTTATCTGGCGTTTAATGTAATATATACAGCTTAATAAAATGGTTTTTATTTAATAAATAAACGTGATTGCTGATCATATAAATCGGAGCGCTCTGCGCTTACTCTGCTCAGAGCATATTCGAAGAGCTCAGGCTGTGCTCAGAGTATTGTCACAGCAAAACTCATAAACGTACGTCAAAACAATTCCTAAAAAACAAATAGAAAATTGTACGGAAAATTTGCCATATATGCCAAAATTTGGCGTTTACTGCAAAACAATACGTGTGCTTGATGATTTTGATGGATATACGTCAAATTGATACACAAGACAAGAATAGATAGACAAGACTGCATACCTCGTTCAAAAAGTGAATTTTGGCGTATACGGCAAATCAATTCCAGAGCGACGATTGAGTGAAGAAGAAATGCGAAAAATTCGAGCTTAGGCAGAGGTAAAGTCTTCACTTCATAGCTGACACAACTTCCTTAAAAACCCCGAAAATAATTTAAAAAATATATAGAAAAATCCGAGTGAGCAAGGCAACAACTGCTCTGGAACGGCAAATTCAAAACTAAGGTCAAGTCTAGTAGAAGGAGTGTTATGGGCACCACAAAGAAGAGTGGCTTTCTTTATGAAATTCAGCACGAACAAACTAAGAAGAATCCAACACTGAATGCAGCACGTCAAAGTTATCGATTTGGCTTTTCAAGAAGGCACTCAGCCAAAGTATAGAGTGGAACTTGGCAGTCTTTTTCTTTCTACGAAACAATGTTTTATTCAAACCCGATAGATAAAGAGTCATCGAATATGAGGTGGCATTTCATCGCGACATTTGTTTTTTTATAATATAGTAGGTACGCTAATAATGTGGACATGTTTATAGTCATATAGTGCAGACATTGTTTAACAGTCAATATTAAACTTCCACAGCGACTTTCGATAAGTAAAAACTAGGAGGTTATAAATAACAGATTGATACTCACTCACACAACGTCTTGAAATAGTGGAAATTCACAACAAACAAAACAGTAAAAATGTCTTGGCTTACATGCTTATAGTTGATACAAGAATTGAAGCCAACAACGACGCAAAACGTCGTTCTTTCGCTGATTGGGTGCTGGAAATGAATGAAGAACATTATAATATATTTGACACAAAATTATTCTGAGTAATGAGGCTCATTTCCATTTGTCTGGGTACGTAAACAAATAAACCTGTCGCGGTTGTGGCTCCGAAAGCCCAAGAGAAATTTGGCCATATTTTTTTTTTAATTTATGCTGATGCGACCTTTTCAGTGAATAGATTGCGTTACCGAACAATTGATGCTACAGACGTGGACGACGTTTATTTTCAGAAGGACACCACATGCCACTCAGCTGGTGAAACAAAGGCTCTATTGCGTGACAAATTTCATGGACGTGTGCTTTCACGAAATGGACGACAGTTCAATTGGCCGAAAGCGTGCGATTTAACACCATTAGACTTTCTCCCTTAGAAATATGTTAAATGCTCCACCAAAGATTCATGTACATACTAAAAGAAAATATTATAGTTGTTATTCGAGAAAAACAGACGCAATTATGCGAAAACGTGATGAAAAATTTCATCAAAACAATGCCTATTTGTAGGCAGAGACGAGGCGGACATTTGACAGATACTGTGTTCCGTTAGTTACCCCAGGTTTTGTTCCTTAGATTTAAGTTAAATTGTTACCTACTACTTTTCATAGAAATGTTTGGTTTTTCTATTTATTCAAAATGACACTTTTTGTTGGATGACCCTGTATAACTTTTATTTTCACGATTTGATAAAGGATTATAATTATCTAAATATAAAGACGGCACAGTTATGTAAATGGCGATACGATTTAATTTTGAGCAATATGCTTTCACGACACAGTAAAATTGGATTTCAATGGAATGCGGAATTATTGGAGTGGCCCAATATTCGCCTGACCTGAACTTTATGGAAAGCGTGTGGGGATGGTTTTCAAGGAAAGTTTACCAATGAGAAAAATAAGTTATAATAATACGGACGCGATAAATGAAGCCATACAACAAGCTTGGTCAAAGATTTCAATAAACTTTTCAGATCTCATTTATGAATCACTTCACTTCACAACAGGCTACATAACATAAACATGCTATCTGTAGGCAGCATCCACCAAATGTATAAATTCAAATGGAACTCAGATTTATCTTGTTTTATTGGATTTGTGACATAGGAGTTAATGAGTTCGCACATGAACTGCCAAGGAAAGGGGAAGAAATACAGCTGCAAAGGTTGGAAGTGCCCATAAATTCACTCTTTTCCATAGTCAGGGAATGGTTTTGGAAGTTGTCACCAAATAGCTAGCCAAAGATGGTCTAACATATGGGGGACAAGATATCTGAGGTATTTTCAATTGACATCCTGTCTGAACACTGCTTTCTTATGAAGCGTTCCAGAAAACTGTACGGACTTAGGCAGATACTGTGATGACATGCATCACGGAAAATATTACACATTTTGTATAAATTTGAGGGCATTAGTCGCTCTGTTGAATGAAATACCTGTGCAACTGCTTCTTTAACGAAGCCTTTATATTAAAGACGCATGCATATCCAGAGACAATTGACATCCTGTCTGAACACTGCTTTCTTATGAAGCGTTCCAGAAAACTGTACGGACTTAGGCAGATACTGTGATGACATGCATCACGGAAAATATTACACATTTTGTATAAATTTGAGGGCATTAGTCGCTCTGTTGAATGAAATACCTGTGCAACTGCTTCTTTAACGAAGCCTTTATATTAAAGACGCATGCATATCCAGAGACTCCAACAAACTATTGCAATTTTGTAGAGAAATAAAATGTTGTTTTAGGGTTCAATTGGTTTGGTGCCTTATGACAGTGCATCGTAAGTTATTTTTATACGTTTTAAGAAAACAAAAAGTACATACTGTGTATTTTTGGACGCGAAATATTTAAGCAGGTTAAGTTTATCAAACTTTGTTTAATTTGTATTTGTAATTCCAAGAATTACGTTATCTTTATTTCACCTTTCGGTTTTCAATCAATGCCCTCAATTAAGAAACGATGTCAACCTACGTAGTGTGAGATTTCGAAACCGCGCATCAATCTTAAAGTAAAAATAAAGAAATAAATACTAGTCATTAACTGCCCATGCAGGGCCTTAAGCAATGCTTCTCCATCCCTTTTGCTTGTGCGAAGGGAAAGTGCCCTATAATTTTAAGCCGAATTCGAACAGCAAATTTGAGAAGCTTCTCATGACAAATGATACTCTTGGATGTTTGTCCGACGTTCGCAAGAGGATCAATCTTAAAGTATGTATATGTTTGAAAACTACTTACATACATCTTGTATGCATGCTAAATGTAACGGGTATTGATTTAACTGCATACCGAACCTTCGAACTATTCTTTGACCGGCAAGGTGACAAATTCGATCAAGGGCACAACACAAATCGAAGCATTCAGTTTAAACTTTAAAATTTTAAGAGACAGCAACAACAAAAATTAGGGTAAAGTCAATACTACTGGAAATAAGCATGTTTCATTTTGGGACTGTTTTAACGAAGATGCGAGATACGAAAATAAAGTTCCGAAGAAACTGGTACCTACTGCAACCGACCATGAGATTTTCTTCAAAAACTGTTCTTTTCTCAGTTCTTTGCACAATAGTAGTGTATACAGCGAGAGGTTGGGAATGAGATGGCAACATTTTAGAAGACAATCACAAGCTACAGGGCAAGTTAACGAAGTTAGAAGCTGTTTAAATGGTAGCGATTTTAGTTGATTTATTCCACCGAAAAAGTTGCGTGTATACTTAAAAAGTGTCGGGCTCAGTGGTTAGTTTGTCGGACTACTAATCGAAAGGTCCCCGGTTCAATTCCGGCCGGGGCCAAGTAACATCTTTAGTTTTTTCCGCACTGTCCCACCTCTTGCGAACGTCTGACAAACATCCAAGAGTATTAATTGTCATGAGAAGCTTCTCAAATTTGCCGTTCGGATTCGGCGTAAAATTGTAGGTCCCTTACACTTCGCAATGAAAGTGGTTAGAGAAGTTAGGTTTTAGGCCCTCTATGGGCCGTTAATGCCTAATATTTATTTATTTATTTATATTTTATGCTTAAAAAGTAATTTTCTGTTTTGTATTTTTAGTTTTTTATTTTCACCACTAGGGGTCGCGCATTGAGATTAAAAAAGAAATTGTTGATTTTCTTTTATTGAATTTTTTTCAGTGTAGGAGGGGTCCTACAGTTCATATAAATGTATTAACAAATTGAAGGAGACATTTTTGACAATGAAACTGTCCTCGGTCATTTAAATGTACGATGTCGTCATTTCCAGATTTTGTGATTGGCAAACTTTGCATGATATTTTTGTTATAAGCTTTTGTGCTGCAGTTAAATTAAGATAAATTAACGAAACCATGGCAAAAAACTTTTGACTTTAGACATTGCTCCTGTTCAAAAGAAAAGAAAGTCCCGACAAAAGAGCGTTACAAATGGTCCTGAAATTTCCGAGCCCTTCTTCTTCGGACAGTTTTAGCAAGCAGATAGAACTCAACATTGGACCTGCCGATACACAATTGAACCAATCCGACACCGAATCTGTGGTATCAATTTCACTAGAAATATAAATACGGTTAGAGAATGCCTTTCTTTGTGAGTTTTATCGAAAATTTAATCTCTTCCTAACGCTGCGAAGGTGGCAGATAGATCCCGGATATCTAAAAGAGCCATTGCGAAAATTGTAACAGAAGTGTTGAGAGGGGTACAGGGAAATAAGTCCACGGGAACTAAAACCACTTTCGCGAAGTGGGCTTAGTTCCCATGTATGTAAAGTGGGAAATAAATTCCGAAAACTCTGAGTGGTTTTAGTTCCCTTTTAATATGAAGTAAATTCTCACTATCGACTTAGAACAAAATAAAATTAAATAGTCAAGTAGGTACCTACTTTGAAAATTGTTTAACAAAAGAGAAATTAACTTTTAACTGAGACAGAGTAATATAGGTACCGTGACCTCGCACCTACTCCAAATCAAACACTGATAACTAGAGGGGGGGCAACATGCCCTACCATATGCATTGCACTGTTTATGGGACTAGTAACGAAATCACAAGTAGATTCCATAAATAGTGTAATGCATATGGGGGGGCATGCTGCCCCCCCCCCCCCCCCCCCGCAACCCCCTGCAACCCCCTGTTTAGTGTCACTGTTTGATTTGGAGTAGGTGCGAGGTACGGTTTTGAAACTTTGACATAATGTCACCATGATAAGCTTAAGATTTTGCTTAAAGAGTGTGATAACTAACTACACTTTACAGTTTTTTGTCTAATTCTAAATGTTAGATGTTAGTTCCCTCTTCTTATTTTTGAATGTGTACTAAGTTCCCATAAAAAAATGGACTAAATTCCCCCTTTACATGGGAACTAAGTCCACTTCGCGAAAGTGGTTTTATTTCCCACTATGTGGGAACTAAGCCCCTCAGTGGACTTAGTTCCAGTGGACTTATTTCCCTGTACCGTCGAGAGGTTATGGTGTAGTAAATTGTATATAAGAGAGAGGTCAAAATCAGCTTTTAGATGACCTTTCCAATAGTTTCCATGCAAACGAGTTACCTCTAAAACACCTATTTGACAAGCTTTATTAAAATACATCTGTTTCAAATGCATACTCTGGTGATATTGACAAAGATCTAAAGAGCTGTCAAAATCTATGCACTGTCCAATATAACGCAGTTCAAACAAATCTGCGTATTAACGCAGTACAACAAAATCCCACTTAAATGGGACATAACTCCCAAAATTGATTTGGGACTTATGACCCACACCATCGGGACATAAGTTCCAAAATATTTTGTCGAAGATGGGACATAAATCCCAAATTTTCGGAGAGATCTCTAATCACAGCAGCAGGATAGGTTTATTGAATTCCATTTCGAAGGCTCTATTCGAAATCGGTTGTAAAGGAAGCGAGACGAAAATGGAACATGTTTGCTTCAATAAATTGAAACATGTGTACATATATTTCCTCCGACTTACTACTCATTAGCGGTGCCGTGAAATTCATTTACCCAAAGTGCAATAAGGCCAAGTGATAAAAGAAAACCTCGCACCTACTCCAAATCAAACAGTGACCCCTAGCAGGAGGTTGCAGGGGGCAGCATAGCCACCCATATGCATTGCATTGTTTATTGGAATATGTGGAAGGGCAAATTGTTGAAAACAGCACCAATGGAAAGTGAAATAACACCAAATTGGCTTTATTTCACTTTCACATCATTTGGTGAGACAAAGGTCCCAACTTTTACTTTTGGGAGTTATGTCCCACTTGAGTGAGACATAAGTCCCAAATCAATTTTGGGAGTAATGCCCCACTTAAGTGAGACAGAAGTCCCAAAAACAAAAGTTGGGACTTATGTCCCTGCGCCAAGCTATCAGCAATGGTGAGAGGAAGATTCAATTTTGGAGAAAATTCCTAAAGCGATGGTGCTTTTGAGATGGCTAACGACAACTGACCGCATTCTACAAGTTTAAGTGTCAAAGAATCTGAAGGAGAAGCACTGACGCAGTAAATAAAATTGCTATGGTTTTAAACAAAAGCTCAGCTCCATCTTTGTTCATGTAAGATGCAAACATTTTTGCAAAACGATTAAGTTAGAAAGATATATGTTTGTTAAACGAAAAACAGGCATTAGATGCTGTGTGCGCTCGGAAAAGTTACTTAAGGCACAGTGAACACATTTTGGGAGCTACGATGTTCGATGATCACCTTGTAACGTACACTTGTACCAGCACCACAGACACAGAACAGAAATCCGCCACTGGCTGACCCCACTTATCTATTCTATCAATACCGCAAGTAAGTAACAGGCCACCGCCAGCACTATTACTACCACCGGCCAAACCAAACAACGGAATAGAAGTTCCGCATACTTGCTTATACCCCGGATGAAAATACATTCGGAGAATTCAGCTACTGACATATTGTGACAATACCACAAGTTCACAAGAACACCCTAACTTTTTAGTAGAATTTATCCAGTAGAAGTTTGGTTGTAGCAATTTCCCTAATTCTTTGTTTGTTCGAAAACCAGGTTGAATCTCGCGCCCAGTACCCCGATCCAACGCTGGAATTTTGGAGACTTATAGCTCCTACCGTCTACTGAGTCCAAGAAATAGATGCTGAGAGACTCTCTCCATTGACTATGCTTAGTAAGACGAAGACCGTTGACTAGCAGTATCCCTCGGACACACGACACACTCTGGCCCGACAAACTAGAACTAACAAGCTGGTATGTTGAAAAGACTGTGTTCCGCTGACCACATCTAAGAAGACGGATGATGAGAGGCACTCTGACCCAACCGATTAGAGTATATCAGAAAGGTACTTCGGAGATTATTATTCGGCCCGCCACCGAGGTTCCGAAGAAAAGTCCAGCTCACAGTGACAATACGTGGCATTAAAATATTAGACATTTTTCCCCGTCCCTATAAGTTACCCACTAATTTTACCAAAGAAGGCCTTTGAAAAAGCCTTCCATGCCACAGCTAAGAAATTGAAGAAGTGGTCAAATTGGTCATAGAGGCTTCCTAGGCTGTTTGGATTTAGAAAGAGAGAGATGGACTAGGTATATAGGAACACGCAGATATCTCTTAATGAACTCCCGAATGTACAAACAAAAAAAAAGCTTAAATAAACTTTAAAAAGAAAATAACCATTCAATAAAAACATCATTAAGTATTTTAATTTTTACTATTCATTGACTTATTTCCAGACTGGTTTTGAAGGTTTTAAACCAATAAACCACTCAGCTCTAAGACTTTTCCTTATAATACAAATGTGTAAGGAAGTCTAAAATTCAAAAAAAGATTTTTCGATACAAAAAAGGTCCGACTTCAACCTGCTCAAGAGCCCAATAATTTAAGTCTATTCATGATGATTAGACTAATACAAGGTGGCGCAAAAGTTGTCAGGTGGCGCAAAAGTTGTCACCCGATGTTCTTTCGCTGTAATTTTTTTTATGAATGAAAAACTTTGGTTCTGCTTTTGGATTATGTTAATTGGTGTCTTAAGTTTTTTCTGTATCAGTTAACTTCACAAATATCAAAGTAGAATTTACATTTGCCGCCATTTGCAAAAATTATACTTCTTCCGATAGAAAGATGACTTTTGCGCCACCTTGTAGTATTACTCATAAATGCCAAAAAACTGTCAAAAATGACGGCGCAATTTGAAAGTTTTCCCTATTGGAAGCAGCCTTAACAAAATATTAACGCCTGCAGTATCAAGGCCCTAGGCCTTTAGCTAAAATGTTATTATAACGCTTCTGATTTACTTTGCAAAATATTTAACGAAAGTCAGACTGGTACGTCCATAAGGCCGTGAGAACTTTTCTATTCTTGCGCTCACAACTGTGTTCGCTACCATTATTTCCATTGAAATTGCCAATACACTGAGACTGTAAAATATCTACATCTCAAGCATCAAAGAATGCAAATTAAATGTTAATCTCATAAATAAAAAACAACTTAAATTTGTAAAAGATGTTCGCTTTAACAGCTTTCCTGAAATAGTGCAATGAAGGAGATATAAGCTCATACCCCACCTCCCAAAATAAAACCACTTATGTGGTAGACATGAAATATATTCTTCCATGTTTCTTAGTTATAACGAACTAAGATAGGAATCCTGCTGGTTTCCACAAAAGAGTACCTCAAGTGCCTTAACGCAAAAAATATGCGATTCGTGTTCTGTTCAGTCATTGAGATAACATTTATCTTCACGAAAATAACTCCTTTAATTTTATTAACATGCACCTGCGGATGTACCTAATTCATATAATTTATGAACTCCAAAAAGACGACCCTGGGATCCTGACTCAGTGTTGAAGAAATAAATTCACTCAAGCTATTCATACAGATATTTTTTATCATCACTTTGTCCAACAAAAATAAAATTCCACCTCAATTAAAGATTAAAAGTATCATTAATTTCACTCACCTATTTTGCCATTCCATTGCGGTGCTAGGATCCTTGGCGTAGGCATCCCACATGTTACACCATTCTTCAACAGATACCTTTGGATAAAAAGACAAAAAGAACGACGCATTTCTTTGAAATAAAATATGGTACATATGGCTGTGATGGGAAGTCCTCGTGTGTTTTTATTTCCGTAACTGCTTCGGTAATGGAAAGTCTGAAGCAAGTGTTTTTCACAAAAGACTCCGAGCAAATGGAAATCAATCCATTATTCTGTTCATTGCGTAAACCAACACTCATGAATGTGAATTATGTTTAAGGCGAAGCAGAAGGTTACAAAATTCAGAGCACAATGTCAAGGCAGCAGGTTTTAAAACATTTCTGTCTACATGGGGCCCAACATAATTTCTCCTGATTATCAGCAATGAACGTCGGGCTGTGATAACCACTAACTCATGACCCCTGCACTCTCTTGTCAAGCGGTGCACACCATACAACCTTTCTCTGAAATGCAACAAGACAAGGTCACTTTATTATCCACCCTACGAGCTGAAGGAGGTATATGCAGCATGACGACGAGGAATTAAACCAGGACAGCTTATGTGAAGAGACACAACATCGTCCTTTTGTTCTGTATACGCTCGCCATTTTCAATTCCCTCTCTTTTGCCGGCAGTTACGGTCGCTCGTTATAAGTACTTGGTAACCAAAACCCTTTTTACAGTTAGTTTTGGCCCAATGCCAGGTGCTGGTGATGAAGTGCTGCTGCTGCTCTCCTTCCGCGGGCTGTAGTGGCTTACAATGAACCGAATATATCTTGACAATTCAATTTACTAAGTTTTACATTCCACATTGTATAGAATAATTTATTGTGTCCACACAAAACACAAACCAGTGGAGTGGACGCTTGCCAACAACATTACGATCGAAACGGGGCAAATAATACTTAATGGTTTCCGTTAAATTTGCAAATGCCTTACCTGTCCATCGTTATCCTTGTCAGCCTTCGACTTGAGGCCTTCCCAAATTTTAATCATCACATCGTGGGTCTCCTTGTTCTTGGCACTGTCAGCACTCCACCCACGAAGCTGGCAAACTTTCTATTTAAATTTCAAATAAAATAATCAGTTAAGAAATCATATTCAGACATATTCAGGGGGTTCAAGCTTCCTGTTCTACCTCAATTGCGAGTTCGAAATCCTTAAGGTCGATCTCTCCACTTTGGTTGACATCTGAAAGAATACTTTTGTTAAAGGTGGGTTAACAGAAAAAAACACTTATGCCAACCAAAGAACACATTGAAAAGAAACAAAAGCTTCTTCTTGCGGAAATCAGAGATGGACATTTTGAATAAGTTTTTTTTATTGATTAACACCTGCAAAGAAAAAAAAACGGAAAAATATCTTCGTTAACATTCGGGAAATTCATAAGGTCCTCCTCTCAAAACCAAGAAAGGACTTAATTGAAAGTCAAATTATCTTTTAAAAGGAGGACAACTTCTTGTCGGTTGCTGTCATGTTGCCGTCGTCGTCAGTTGTCAGAAATTTGTCACTCATCCAGGTAAAACTTTTTCGAGGACTTTTTCGCTTTCTTTATTTTACATTTGTTTGCGCTGCCTTTGGCTTTATCACAACAGGGACTTTTTTAATTTTGTTTCTGTTTAAATTTATCGCGACCGGACAATAATGGCTTTTGCCATGTTGTAGCTGCTGGGATTTGGGAGGGGGGGGGGGCATGGGTGGAGGTGCCACGAAAAAGATAATTTTCATCAAAATATTTCTGAATTCACAGTTCATTCAGCAGAAGCGAAATGGAATCACAGAACTGTAATGAGGACACAATTTCCTCTTTCTCTCTTCACAAGTAATTGGAGGACGAACCAAACGCTGTCGTCGGTTATTGATAACAAAAAAAAAAGAATCAAAAACATGCTTGTTGGAGGAGGTTGTCCCACATTTAAGTTGTCTTCAGCTCTTGCCACGGACTGGACAACCGACACAAATATCTCTCTTGGCAGTCAATAAAGAATCACTTTCGCCCCTTCTTGCGTGCTGTGTAACCGAACATGCTGCCACAATGTTGAAACAGGAAATTAACCTTCTTATGTTCAGTACATTTATTGAATCCGTTGTCATACTGGCAAGTGGATTTGATTTTTCCGCTTAACTGTCCTCGACTTACATTGTAAGCTAAATTGCATTTCCATTGGGTTGGGCTTGGAATGCAGGATGAAGGAATATAAAAAAAAATATATTCCCATGGAGTAGAAGGTGGAGTCGAACACGGGAGAGACAAAGTTGCCAGTCAATTTGTTTTCGAAGTTTTTCTTTTTAGGTGTAGTAGATTATGTTTTCCTTGGACTTAGAGACCGTTGCAATTGGGAATCAAATGTCAACAGCACAACCTTAACAATTTAAGGCAATTTTACTCTTTTTATTGATCAAAGCAAGACTAATACCTGACATCATTTTCAGACTGCAGAGAGGTATTGCTACAGTTTGGGGAGAATCTAGAAAATGTTTTGCAAATGGGGAGCTATACTGGCTATAATAATGGAGCCGCAGCCTCAGCCGCAAACATCCGATAATTTAATATCAAAAAAGTAATTTATCTAGGCTTTTGAGAGATCAATTTTCGGACAAAACTCAGAACAAGGCGTACAGTTGGTAACTTATTTTGTAAGAATTAAAAGGTTGAGCTACCAGAAACCTTGCAAACTGTATCGTCCATAAACTTGAAAAATCCTGCGCCTCTTGATAAATCGATCCTTCGTCCGACCACCAAAATAGAAAAAACGACGAAGAGTGCTGTTATTATTATATAAATTATTTTTAAATTACAAAAAATCGGTGTCCATAGGAATTTATTAAAGTGGATCCTATTTGTGGTGTTGTTTCTCGTGTAATGAATGTTTCGTCAGGTGCTCCTCAAGGCAGTCATCTTGGTCCACTTTTCTTTCTGATTTCAATGAATGACTTGATTGAAATGTTTTTTTTCTATTCTAACTATCTTTTATTCGCAGACGATCTCAAGTTATTTATTGTAGTAAATGACATTGACGTGCTCAAAATACTACATGATATTTATACTTTAGTCAAATGGTGCAATACGAATGGTATGTCCCTACGTATGATGTTATTTCTTTTACAAGAACAAACAATTTTTGCGATGGATGGCAATATCGATGGAAAAATCCTAGAACGACGTGATGTTTAAAAATACCTGGGCATACCTATTGACTCTCGCCTTACTTTAAAGCCTCAAATTGAGAAAGTTCGCTACAAGGGCACTATCATGTTGGGATTTATGGAACGCAGTTCAAAAGGGAGTAGTGATCCCTATATTACCAAAGCTATTTACTGTTCCATAGATCGTTTGTTTTTGAAGTCCTGTAGTATCGTTTGGTGTCCTTTTCACGCTGTAGATATTAATAAACTGTTCATTAACTATTTCTGTTATTCGCACTACGTAGCTTAACCCATTAGTTCCCATTATTCACCGCTGGGGATGATGGATAGTGGTTAAGTGGTTATATGTTAAGTTCTAACTCATTATATGAAGGAAAATTTGCTTGTCGCCAGAGAGGTGGCAACTTCAGATCTTAGCATATACACTACGTTCCTTGTGCTTGCGAACAGGTAGTTTCTTGATTTACGAGCATTAACTAAATTTACCTGTTATCATATTTTAAATCAAATATAAAGGCATTAAGAGAACCAGGGACCTTAGTTCAAAATATAATTTCATAAAAACAACAATTACGGTTAAAATAAATTTATTAACCAAGTATCGCCCGCCGATTCTGACTTCTTGTTGCTCTGATTACTACTCCTTTCCGGTTTTTCCCATAGTTCTCTTAGTCCTTAAAATGGCAAAATAGCTGTGAACAACAGTTAGCACTCCAATCTTACCGGGTATAAAACGGATAGATTTGCCTTGTTCCTAGTAAGCTCCAAGTTGACCTATTTCCTCCTAAGTGTTTTTACCCATAGTTGTTGTTTCTCTGAACTACGTTTTAAGCTAAGTTCCCTGGTACTCTAAATGCCTTTATATTTAATTTAAAACATGATAACAGGTAGATTTAGTTATTGTTCGCTTACAGGTGGAACAAAAAAATGACTAATTTTATGATCTTATTGGGAAAAGCATCATAAAAATTGAATTTATCTGCCTAATGCCAAGTTTTTTTTTAACAACATTAACATAATATAGCCTTCTTTCCTATCGCATTTTGTTTTTCCCAATTTTATGGAGCTATTTAAAAAAGTTCGTAAAATTAAATCAAGAAACTGCCTGTTCGTAAACACTTGAAACATAGTGTACCTACATAGAAAAACCAAAAAAAAATCTCAAGAGGAACGAAAATCTTTGTTTTCTATAAGGATATCTTTAAACAAAATAGTTAATTAATATAACATTTAGTTTAAACGGTGAAATTCCATAAAACATTTAGCGGCGTTGCATTTTCCGCAGAGAAATAACGTACAATTTGAACAATTCTTACAGCGCCTGGTGCTGAGCCTCGCACCTTGTTACAACATGGTCCTTCCGTCTGCTCGAATGAAATGAAAAACTGAGTTCGGTGCTGTAGAAGTACTAGGTCCAACTCGACTGTTTGGTTTTTATATGTGTCCTGCAAGCTGCTGAGAACTGATCACATATATCAACACCTCCCATAATTTGATTTTGTGCAACAATCGATCCCAGAACTGTATGATTTTTTTTATCAATTAATAATACCTGCAGCTTGTTTTTCTGACTGCCAACAGATCTTCAGAAGAGGTAAATATTTGAGATCCCCTATTTCCCTTAGAAAATCTCTTTGTATACTTGACCCATATCACTGTTCACTCTGTTTTCGCGCAATGTTCCCGTACCTCCTACGTTACGATTACGTAGTTCCTGTAGAAATGCAACGGACTTCACCAATTTGTCAAAATAAAGTTGGGTGCCTGACGAACAACATGCATATTCAACAAGTCCTAATTTTACGTTTCCACTTTGTCCATATCCTTTTTCACCGATTTAGATGATCCACAAAAAGAATTTGAATGAAGCATGTAGCCATTAAAATGGGTTATGCATCACGGCTTGAAAACAAAAGGTTTCGATTTTCCTTTGATAAATTGTTATGCCCCGTGGTGTCCATAGTATGGAATCCTCATCTATTGATACGTGACCGCTGCTTTCTATTATTTTGAAAGAATCATTAAGTTTATCAAAGAGTAATCGAACTTTTTATAGGCGAGCAGATGTCGAAGGATGCTATCACTAGAGGATTTTGATCTCCCGGAAATCCTAGTAGAAATAAATACCACCAAGGTAACATGTTAATTTAACTCACATTTAGAAGAACAGGAATTCTTTCTCACATTTCTATCAAATAAAAAATACGCACTTAAAGTGGATATACTATAATAAAATCTAAAATTCAAAGAACAAACAACTCTGAATGGTTACAAATCAGAGTCCTTGTAAAACTGCAACATTGCAAAAGTAAACGAAAGAAAATCGAAATTAATAACTATCACGAAACAATTTTTCTGATGCAATGTATTGCAGCGTAAATTTACTGAGAAAAAATTATTACGACTCGACGAACTTAAAAACTGTAAAATTTGTCTTCAAACTTGTTTCAACATGAATGAAAGAGTTGGACATAATATGCATTAATGTTTAGACAGAGAACAACACGCTATAGTTTTCTACAGAAAGGAATAATAATGACTTTTGTGACGAAAGTTGCCATTAGGTTAAATTGACACTTTTCAACTTCAATCGTACCTTAGTCGTTAAAAATTAATAAATTGGTCTAGTCTTGTCAACCGTAGGGAACTTTCTGAGGCCCTTTTTATTTATGATATCATAAAAGACAATATAGCTTCCATAATCCCATGTTCAAAAATATTATTTAATCTTAATGTTAATTGTCTAAGACATGCCAAAATATTAAAGAAAGAAATACACAAAACAGATTATGCAAATCATGAACCGTTTAACCGTTGTATTAAGACTCTTAAAAAATGTGCAGATTTGTATCATGTAAATATAAAATAAAGCCACCTTCAAAAATAAAACATTTTGTCGCACATAATGAGTGATGCTTCTTTATTGTTAATATAACTATTTTGTTTTAGTTATAATTTTTTTCCTGTAATTGTTAATTTTATTTATTTTCTACTTTTTGATTTTCTGAAAGAAGTAAAATAATTTTAATAATTGCGTTGTCTAATTTTTGGCAACCAAATAAACTACACTTAACTTAACTAAGGCCAATGAATAGTCCGACATTTGACCGTATATGGAACATTGCTGTTTCTATTGACTAAAATTGTAATGCAATTCTTAACCGAAAAAAATGAAAAAATGTTGTATAATATTCTGGTCATTATCGACGAGGATGGTGGTATCTATTCAGTGGTAGTGTATTCGTTTGCAGTGAAAACTTTTATATAACTTTCCTGCATAATTATAAGCGACTACAAAAAATTAGATCAAATTATCCCTAAGTTATTCAAACACCATAAAGAACTACTTATGCTATCCAACTTCTTCTACTTCCAATTATTTCTCCACAGTCATTCTAGCTTAAGTAACCTTATTCATCATGCGCCCACCAGGGACTGCAGGTTTGAGATGAGATACAGCAGAAGACATCCAACTAAGGCTATTACCAAACGTATTAAGTCCCGAGTTAGGGGCTTATTCAAAACGAACAATGAGAAAAAATGTCAAGGACTTTAAAACAACTATTCATGTAAGGACGTAAACTTTCGAATTGCTGTGACGATACCATTAACTGATGGTTTGAAGTGCATGTGTGCTCCGTGATTGGTATTTACAGACAATCTTCATCTCATTCTTTAACGACAAGGTTATGATCTGGACTAGATTATAACCTAATGTGCTTAGTGCGACGTATGGGTTTATTCCCCACTGAACAACGAGAAAATATTTGAGGTACTATAAAAAAGCTATTCATGTAGAGTCTTAAACTTACACATTGCTATAAATATAATCTTAACGTATGGTTTGAAGTGCATTTGTGGTCCGTGATTGACATTTACAGACAATCCTCTTTATTAACGGCAGGATCTGAACTAAAGGAATCATAATCCTCCCACTTCCGCCGCCTGTGAAGACAATAGAAGCATATAATGTCGATTTGCAAAGGGATGAAGATCAGGTTCGCTACCACTTCACACCCCGAATCATTATTCTAAGAATCGACTTTTAATAGTCATCCTGAAAAACGCAATTGTTTTAAAGAAAATGTTGCATAATCGCACTTATTAAAATTGTTATGTTCAACCCAAACTTTTCTTTCACACCAATTTATAAAACGAGCTTCTCGTGGTAATTGCGAAATATACTAAACTACCCAACGTGTAAATAAAACGGACATAACCAGTGTGTTTCTTTATTCATTCAGAATAATCCGATTGAGCCATTTACTTTTCTTTATTCAATGGTATATTCCAGATAATCCATTTTGTTGTTGCTTTATTAATTCAGGAATACTTAGAATGTATTCTTTTTATTCTTGGAGAAAGGTGAAATCAAAGGAATATTCTCTCGTTTGAGAGATGCTAAGGTCCACCCCGGACTTTAGCGCCACCTAAGTTTGAGAGATGCATTTAGTAAATAAAATGAACGCAACAGCAAGCAATCAAATGGGTGAGCATTTGTTGCAAATTTATTGTCTGTTTTATATTTCAATGTGTTGTTTCAAGTTAATTACTTTTTTAATTTATATTTTTAATTTCCTTTCACGATTTCCAGGATCAAATACATTTTCAATTGGTCTCCTGTAGACATGAAATGCCCATAGATGTTTGTGACAAGACGATGTCATGAGCAGAGTTGCCACTTATACGACATGATGCAGTACCTACCATACTAGAAAGGTGCATGTTTTCTGAACTTCGTACTAAATCCTTACTCTAAAGGACAATATTTTTAATGTTTTACTTTTTTCCTTCGATTAAACATATATAAAGTAATAACAATACGAACATTTAATGTTATTCATAAAAATACTAATAATATCTACGTAATTCAAAAAAATATATAAAGCTTTTCCTGAGCGAAAGTCTTATATTACTGTATTGGATACTTCGTTAAGAAACGCAGCAGGGGACACTTAAATAGGGACAAGTCGTTTTCCGGTATGTAGTGTTTTGGTTGTTAAAAATATTTATAGCTATCAAATGTTCAATTAACCACAAATTCGTCACTGACAAATAAAATTCGAGGATTCATTCGCTGATTTTGTTTGTAAGACAATACTTTTAAAACGACATGTCGTTAGTTGAATTGTTTTTGGAAAAATAAAATAATATGTACATATTGAATTAATACAATCACTTTAACTTCACTTTTATAAATCTTATGAACAAACAAGTCACAAAATACATGAGCTTAAGCAAAACAACTTCAAAAGTTCTTAAACCACTTTCGTTTCATTAACTCATTAACTTTAAAAATAAAATTAAAATTAAATTTTAACTAAACTTTAGCAAAACGAACAATAACAGATTTGAATGACATAACGTCAAATGAAATAAAGGGTGTCCAAATTTCACATATAATTTTAAATTAGCAGCCACTTTTTTCTACAGTTATAGACCGAAGTAATTTTCAGGTATGGAGTAAATGCATTCCCGTTAGCTTAAATGGATCGGTACACTATTGAGCAACGTGCTTTTATTATTAAAATTGTTTAACATGCTTAAAATACATGGTGAAAATTTTGCAGAAGTTTTAAACAAAATGTCGTTCAAAATACGGTAGAGAAAACGCTCCGTCAAATCGTGCTATTAAACTTATCGTTCATGGTTAGGTTAGGTCATAGTAGTCGTTCGAGTAATATAGCAGCTGTTAGCAAAAGTGTTGCTGAAGAGCCAGGGCGTCCATTCGTCGTCGTTCTCAGCAATTGAACCTCAAATGAACAACTTTGTTTAACATTTTGCACAAAAATTTGCATGTAAAGGCTTACAAAACACAGTTAAGACAAGAATTAAAGCCAACTGACCAAGCAGTTCGTCGGCAATTCGTTAATTGGGCCATAAAGAAGCAACAACAAAATGACAATTTTTCAAGCAAATTAACCTCACCTATGAGGCTTGTTTTGAAATTGGCGGTTATGTCAATATACAAAACTGTCGCATTTGGGCTGAAGAAAATCCTAGAGGATTGTTTGAAAAGCCAATGAAACCAAAAAAAAAGTTACTGTATGGTGTGGATTTTATTGTGGTATCTTAATTGGTCCATTTTTCTTCGAAGATGAAAATGGCAATGCATTTACTGTGGATGGATCTCGATATCAAGCGATGATTAAAAACTTTTTGTGGAGTCAATTGGAAGATATTGATGTGCAAAATATGTGGTTCCAACAGGATGGTGCAACATGCCACACAGCAACGAACTCAATCGATCTTTTGAAAGAGAAGTTTAACAATCGCATAATTCCCCGAAGAACAGAACAGTGAATTGGCCACCAATATCATGCGATTTAACACCACTGAATTTTTTCTTATGGGTTTCTTGAAGAGTAAAGTTTATGCCGATAATCCACATACCGTTCACCACCTCAAAGATAACATCATAGAGCAAATATCACTTATTGAACCATCATTATGCGAAAAAGTGATTCAAAATGTTGGTAAAAGGTTGACAGTCTGCCGAGCTAGTAGAGAAGGTCGCTTGGACGAAATTCTTTTTCATTATTAACCGGAACCAATGTGCATTAATTTCCAATAAAAATAAATACAGATTTCACACAATTTATGTCTTTCATTCAGAATTTAAGATTATACCTCAAATTGGAACACCCTTTACCCCTTCATAATAGAGTACTTCGTGACAATCTCAGTGTCAAATGAAAAAAAAAGGAAAACATCAGCTGATTAATTGAAGGAACAAATTGGATAATTTCTACGGCGGGAGACGAGTTTTGCGCGAATATTTTGTAAATATTTATAATAAAGAAAAAAAAAAATCAGAATTAAGAAGGAGTATCCAAGCTAATTTTGAATACTAAATAATGAAAAGTATAATAGGATTGTGTACAAGAAATAAAAATTAAAACGTGAGAATCGCGTTGTTGTGGCAAAAATATATTTTTGTTTAGAAACAAATTAAGTTGAACAATTTCCTATACATGCATTTAATACTTCTAAGTACAAACGATCAAAAACAATTAATTAACAAAAAAAAAAGGGAAAATGCTTTCAAATTGCTTTATCAGGAGCTGCAGAAGCCCTGTTGTTCAATGTTTTTGTTATAATTATTTATTTATTTTTTGCTTTAACATACTTTCTCAGGTATTTTCTCAATAAATTAGTGGATTATCTCCTTTGATTTCACCTAAATAAATATGCACTTTATTAACAATCACAGTAATTATACCCTATTCTAAGGGTATATTAATTTTGACGCATAGTTTGTAACACGTTAATATTGCCCGTAGACCCATAAAAGTTACTATATTTACGATCTAGTCGTGTCCGTCCGTCCGTCCGTCGGCAAAAATTAGGCCTTTAAACTGGGCCTAGAGAGCTGAAATTTTAACCATATACTCTCTAGGGTCCCGAAATAATCAAGTTTACGAATTTTTGAAACCACAAACTCAAAAAACAAAATTTTGGATAAAATCGAATTTTGAGCTAGGAGGCTGAAATTTTTTATATATGATCTATGAGTCCTAAAACTGCTCGGGAGATAACATTTTCAAAATCCGCCTACTGACACGTCCACAATTAAATAAAACAATTTTTTTGAAAATCCAAAGTCTGAGCTAGGGAGCTGAAATTTATAATATATACTCTCTAGGGGCCCTTTATGCTCATGTGTAAATATTTTCAAAATCCGCCTACTGACACGCCCACAATTAATTTTTTTTTTTTTTTTGAAAATCCAAAGTTTGAGCTAGGGAGCTGAAATTTATAATATATACTTTTTAGGGGCCCTTAATGCTCATGCGTATTTTTTTAAAATCCGCCTACTGACACGCCCACAATGAAATAAAACAAAAACCCAAGTTTGAGCTAAGGAGCGTTTTTTCTTACAAAAGCTTCGTTTTTTTTAGATAAAATCTTTTAAATGTTATATAACAAAATATGTAGAGCGTTCTTAACTTATGAGGGATAGGAATAAGAATAGGGTATCCAACATTTCGCCCAAGCGGACTGTAGCCCGTCCCTATGTTTTTTCATACGATTTCTGAAAATTACTGAAATTGTATGCTTAAATTTGTTCTTGACGTTTACATAGCTTCACGAAGTGCTCTATCGCATTTTGCTTGTCAGTGTTCACACTAGATGTATAATTTGTCAATTGATATTCATAGTACCACAATGTCAACCGATTAATAAATTTTGTTGTTTGTCAATAACTGATCTGTGACAACCATAATAAGGTTGCAAGATTTCCGCTTACAAAAAGTTTAATGTAATTTATATTACGAAGATATCGTTAATATTACAGTTTTTGCGAACTACAATTATATTTTCGCAATGTTTTTTACATATATGTTTTTATGTTAATGCTTTAATGCAGTATTAACTCACATGTGGGTTCAATAAAAAAAAATAATATCAATTGAAAGTACTAAATTTTTGTACTTCTTTTTATACTAAGTGGCAACGCTGGTCAAGAGACAAATGGCTGTCATTCTATTCGGTCCATTTCTGTTTCTTTATTCATTCCATTCTGGATATTCCGGATACAAAATTCAAAAATGCTGTCTTTTCTAATCCTTATCCGGAAAAAATAAAGAAATACACTCAATTTTATCTTCGATGTTCAATGGAGAGATACTTTATTCCTTCTTTATCCAACAGCATTACCAACTGACCATAAACCCAAAAAATACACCCACCGGAATGAGATATAAAAAGTAAGTGGGTACCTAACGGATGCGAAAACAAAATAAATTTTAAAAAATAAATGCAGTTGAATAAACTTTATCCCCGATTAAGTTCCCCTTTCATTGCTTTGTTTGAATATATATTTTTGTTGCCGAATGCAATCATGCCTAACATTTCATTCCACCAAGGATAATCAATCTTTTAAACATAATCGAATAAACTTAAAAACCATCTACTTATAGTCAGTTGCAGAAAATCTCTCCGAAAAAGATGTGTTGAGGATATTTAACGCTAATGATAGTTATGCTATATATCTCTCCAGGACGTTAATCTTTGATGGGCGGTCGAAGTGGTACCCAAGGATATGCTCAGTAACTACACAAGTTCCGAGGTAGGAGCACGACTAATTATGTGATGTATTACGTTGCGGATTGAGATTAAGTTTTCTTGTGGATTTCAGATGAAACTGTACTTTTTTTTTGTTAAGTCGAACGATGAACCATAGGTAAATTAGTAACTGAAAAATTATTCTATTTGGGGGTGAAATGCTTTCGTGATTAATTGATGAGATGGATCTGCCCATACCTTTCAGAGGACTAATAAATTACCGCTTTATATGAATAAATAATGCTATGGTAAATCGAACAGTTGTGGGTTGTTAATTTATGGCCAAGTGTAAACCGTAATTTTTGAGGAAACATCCGTTAGAAAAGGTATTAGTTAATTGAGGGTAAGTCTAAATTTTATGTTATAAGGTATGCCTTAGAAGATGTAATAACTGTTTAACACTTGGGCAGGAAACTTGGATCATATTTTATGGACCGAATGATGATAAATGATTTCGGTTTTGGAAATAAAGGAAGTTTTGTTTCATGATTATACGAGTATTATTCGAATTGAATGGAGAATTTTTGAAAATAAAAATTCTTCCATTAAGAAATTACAAAAAAAAAGTTGGAGTTGTGGAATTAAACATGAGGTAATTGAACTACATTGGTGTCCTGTTTTTAAGCACTTCTAAAGAAGTTGTTATTACAATGAACGTTTGGTTCCATTTTCAAATAGTTAAGACTTTGGCTGGAACAGAGTCGTCTTTGATCAACGACTTAGTGCTGAATTGCAGAAAGTGTGTAGAAAAAAAAACTACTATATAGGAAGAGATAAGTCAATAAAAAAAAACAGGAATTAATAAGCAAAATTGACTCAATCAACTGGCCAAGGGATTTGATTCAAATATTTTGTCAATTCCCAATACAACTTTTGAGAACTCCTTGCATATACCGGCCCCTCAACAATTTAGGTGAATTTGTTTCAACATTAAGTGCAATGATCACTCAATGGCAGTCAATAATGGAGCAGTTAAGTGTGAACTGCTGTACTCATCTCGAATTAGTTCATAGAACTAAAGCTGTGCCGAGGCGTACGGGTGTTTAAAATTAAATTTCAACTAGTTGATTCTACTACCTGGCTTTGCAGGTCAATCTACCAACCTCTCACGTTATAACGGATGCTTATGCAAGCTTGTACGTACATGTGCTAACCTTGATTCATTATCGCTATGCAAGTTTCACGTAGCATAATGAGTATATGCGTTATATTCACGGGCTGTGTAGGTATGATAGAATGTCTGTTTATTTCTCTGGATCTGGATTTACTCTATTTTTTTTTACTTTCTTCACTCGGATGGCGAACCTATGACACTAAGTTAACGTCCGAGTTGCTTTCAGATAAATACAAGTATTCTGGCAGTGGACAAGTGCACTATCAGAGTGAGCATAAACTGGCTGCTTAGGACGAACAAATGATGCGTTTCTAGGAATTATTGCGTTTAATTTCCTCAGATATGGAAATCCTCCTTTATAACACCAATACACAAAAAGGGATTAAAGAGCGAGGTGACAAACTACCGCCCCATAGCCAAACTTTCACATATACCCAAACTTTTTGAAAGTATCTTGTATGAAGCCTTAAGCTTTCAGTGCAAGTCTTTTATTTCCCCTAACCAGCACGGCTTTTTAAAAGGTAGATCAACTACCACTAATCTTGTCGAATTCATATCCTCTACACTCTCAGCCATAGAAAGTGGTAAAGAAGTCGATGTTGTTACAACAGATTTCAGTAAGGCTTTTGACAAGATTTCCCATAAATTAATAGCTTTCAAATTATCTGCCCTTGGCTTTGAACCCATTTTGCTAAAATGGATAGAGTCATACCTGGAAAACCGTTTTTACAGTGTTCGCTTCCGGTCCGTTCTTTCGGCACCTTTCTTAGCCAGCTCTGGTGTTCCACAAGGCAGTCATCTAGGTCCCCTTTTATTTATTCTAACAATTAACGATCTTGAAAGGATCATTCAACACTCAGCGCTCTCTCTCTATGCTGACGACACCAAATTTTTCAAAACCATTTCTTCACAACATGACTTTAGCCTCCTTCAAACAGATCTAAATAGTTTTTCCAACTGGTGCCTTAAGAACTGCCTAGAACTTAATGTATCTAAATGTCAGTCTATTACCTTCTCACGCAAGAGCAACAAGTCTCCTCTTCGAATTTACCAACTCCACCATCAGCCTATATCTCGTGTTCAATCAATTCGCGACCTTGGCATATTATGCGACAGGGAACTAAGCTTCCGTTCGCATATTGATGAGATAATTACTAAAGCAAACTCATCACTTGGCTTCGTTAAAAGATGGTCAAAAGAATTTTGCGACCCATACGTGACCAGATCCCTGTACATAACTTTTGTTCGGCCCCTCCTAGAGTACGCTAGCCAAGCGTGGTGTCCCTTTCAACGAGTTCATGTATCTAGAATCGAAGGCATTCAACGTCGTTTTCT
Organism: Portevinia maculata; assembly: GCA_949715645.1. Lineage (NCBI taxonomy): Eukaryota > Metazoa > Arthropoda > Insecta > Diptera > Syrphidae > Portevinia > Portevinia maculata. Next base: position 394,163,802 of record OX454525.1, on the reverse strand, counting down.
TCGATTTGCTCTTCGTGGTCTCTCTTGGAACGATCCTCTCATCTTACCTCCTTATCGCGACCGTCTTAAACTTATAAACCTAAATACCCTTGAAGAACGCAGGGACGCAGCTGACATTCTCTTCATTCACCGACTCCTTTCAGGCTCCGTCGATTGTGCGTCTCTTTACAACTCTATCTGCCTTAACACTAATCCTCGTAGTCTACGCTGCCCACGACTTTTCTATCTTCCAACCCACCGTACCTTGTATGGCTCCAACGAACCCATCTCACGTATGCTACGGAAGGTTAACTCAAACCTTAATGTTTTTGACTTCAACCGCAGCACTTCCTCTATAAAAATCGATCTCCTTAAGCCCTCCCCCATCACCCCCTCAACAACACCTAATCAGTTTTAGTTTTAAGTCCTAGCTATAAGTCTTAGTCTTTTAAGATATTTAGCTTGTATTAAGCCGAATAAATGGGGGCGTACGCCCCCACCAAAATTAAAATTAATTTTTCAAAACATCTCCCAGGGTATATCTACAGAATAGGCTTGTGTCAGAGACAAGCCTTTATTGAGCCAGGTGTTGGAAGTGCATATCTTTGAATACTGTCAAGTATTTTTAAAGAACGTTTGCAAGCCCAACTCCAGGTTGGATATAATATTCAATACCTGGCCCAGTTTGTCAAAAGGAGGAGCTGTTTTGGGCTGACGGTTTTTTTACTCTGAAAATATAATTCAAAAAGCTGTCAATTGAGTTTCCTCTTAATATGTGAACTTTATCCAGATTTGGTTAAAAGAGATTTATCGGGTCGTCATTCGAGAACAAAGATACAAGAGTGCTTTCAGCAGCAATTCTATAAATTTTGTTAAAAGTCAACTGCATTCGGTCATTGATATAGATTAGAAGCAATGTTGAAAAGGTTTTGTAAATTGTGTAACTACTGCATTCAAAGCAATTTAATCGACCACGACCTGAATTTACCGTCCTTTAATTTTACATCCGACCACAGAATGTATTCCGTACAAATTGAAAAGCTTTTGAAATGTCTAAAGGATCAAATCTTGATGAACAGCTTTTGAGATGTCTAAAGGATCAGATCTTGATTTGCCATTCATTCAATTGCACCCGTCCATAGATGCGTTACAAAGCTAAATAGGCCACCCGTTTACCTTGCTCTTCGAAGGCCGAATAGCGATTATTTATTAGCTGGTGACTTTCTTAATAGTTGTCCTACATCTAACCTGGTCAAGTTATTGCAGACGTTCCAACAGCTAAAACTGATTGCAGTGTCAACTGCTCTAAGACTGATGGAGAAATTTTCATGGGCTCAGACAACCGAAAATAATAATCATGCAATATTTCTACAAGGAAATTCCTATTATGGATCAGCTGAGAGCTTTCCGTCAGGCCACTTTGGCTGGCGGTTTCAGCATAAAAGGAGCTTCAGCTCGGAGGGGGAGGATGAATTCTCCGAACACAATCTCTGTGAATGCCTGGCTGTATAAGTTAAGAAGACGTTGATTAACGCTGACCAGAGTCAACTGAGAATGTAGTAGTCTTCATAAGGGAGGTCTTTAGAATAGTTAAACCTCTGATACAAAATATGCTTAAGAGGTTTTAATGAAACAAAAATATAGGCGGTGAGTTGAATTTATTCGGAATAATTTATATATTTATTTTGCCATGGTAGAGTCGGGCTAAAAATCTCACTGCAGTGCCACCCAAAAGGGTAAAATGCGACTATGACGAGAAATCATATCTTGAAAATTTTACAATTCATGTTAACCCTAACAACATAATTAAGATCTTGAAAATTTCGAGCCATTGCATTTTTTCAAAGTCACTGCTTGGTGCGGTTTGTTATAAGCCCATATTTTTAGGAAGAAATCGTCGCGTGGGCAACCTTCTCACTTTGATTGTTGAACGCAAGAAAATCCTCATTAGTTATTGCTGCTGCAAATTTACAAATTGGTCAACAGAACGATACATGCGAGCGCACTAGCCACGGTAGACATTCTGCAGCAAGCGTTTCCCGACCGCGTATCTTCCAAACAACTTGTTGTTCTTCGAATTTGAAAAAAAGCCAAAGCAAAATATATGCTACGACAGACTGCTCTGTGACCATGCTTGAGTAGATAGGAAATTAACTCCTATCGCTCTTGGTTGTCCGATTGGCGGGTTACAAGTGATTTACCATATTTTCACTCCATTTCAAGTTATAGCCCATCAAAGTGGATGACCTCTAATTTAGAGGTAACCACTTTTCACGCTATAACTTCTAACCTTTTATAGGTACGAAAGTCAATACAAGTCTTAAACACTTTGGGTGCATCTGTTCAGCTAGAAAAAAGTTATAGCTCCTTAAACTCAAAATTATGACAATTTGATGTTCATGATGATGTAAATTTTTTTACTTAAAATGCATTTTTTTTGTTATTTTGCCACATATATTTTTTTTATGAAATTTTTATCCTTGAAAATATTGATAAAAATTATGTTAAGTAACTTTTTAACGTACGATGAACAGAAGTTGTAGTAAAAGCCATTTTTTTCTGACAAAAATTGCCAAAAATAAGTGTAGTACCTACTGAATTACTCTTTAAAACTCTTAGATATTCTAACGACCTTTTGGGAACCGTTTATGGAATGTTTATAGCAATTGTTCGAAGTGCCTTCCTTTTCCTTCAAATTTTTTATTTTATTTTTTATAATAAGCGCGCACTAAAGGGATTTGTTGGGATCCTTATAATGTATTAGCTACACAGCGCGGGCGTTAAGGAAATTAGGGTGAGAGGAAAAGGAGAGATGCCGATGCACGTTGGTTTTGAATGTCTGTAGGTTATAATGTGTAGGAAAAATGGAGCGGGGAAGAGCATTCCACATTCGTGTTGTACGGCTGAGGAAAGATTCTTTGAACTTCACTGTACGTCCGAACACAGGCTTGAGGGTGAACTGATGAGCATTCCCTACATGGCGGGTATTGCGGTTGAAATGTTCAAGGGGAGGAATGCAACTGGCTATTTCGTTTGAGCACTTATGGTGGAAATAACGATAAAATAACGACAGGCAGGAGACATTACGACGATGACTAACAGAGTCAATCGATCTCGCGATGTCTCGGTCGCCAATGAGTTTTATCGCGCGTTTTTGGATCCTGTCAAGTAGCTCCAAATAAGTAATTGGTGCACCGGACCAGATATGAGCGTTGTACTCGAGTTTCGGGCGAATAAACGCATTATAAATTGTAGCCAGATCAGAAGGGGTGAACTATTTCTTACAACGCTTAAGGAAGCCTAGATATTTCGCGGCGTTCTTGGCGACATCGAATATGTGGTCATTCCAACGAAGGTTGTCATTAACACACATACCGAGAATGGAAAGTCTTTCGGTTTCAGCGATGTAAGTGCCATTCATAGATAATGGCAGTGCGTGTGGGTTTTTCTTTAATGACAGGAGACAGCATTGAGTTTTGGAAGCATTAAATTCCACTCTATTGGTTTTACCCCACTGAGTTATGCTGTTAAGATCGGAATTTAATGAGCTTAACATACGTTGCGGTTCCAGTTCCACACCCGAAAATGAGGGGGGTGACCCAAGAAATAAATTTGAGAAGCTGAGAGTACTGTCATCAGCAAAGGAATGGATTGGATTAGAAGTAACAGACAGTAGATCATTTATAAAAATGAGAAAGAGAGTCGGGGACAGAACCGAGCCTTGGGGGACACCAGCATTTATTTGGTGAGTTGCAGACTTGAAGCCGTCCAAAACAACTTGAATTGAACGGTCCGAAAGGTAATTTCTAATCCATTGAAGAAGAGTATCATCGATTCCAAATGCACCCATTTTCGACAAGAGAGCTTGGTGCCAAACTCTGTCAAATGCTTTTGAAATATCAAGCGCAACGATCTTACTTTCACCACCTTGGTGAAGAGATTGGTTCCACTTTTCGGTTAGATATGTCATCAAATCACCAGTGGACCTGTTGCTGCGAAAACCATACTGCCGGTCATTAAGAAGTTTTCGCGATTCAAGATATTTCATTAGCTGACGGTTTATCAGCGTTTCCATGACCACTTTCGGGCACGTTTAAGCATTTCGGATGACATATTAACGAGCACAAACTTCTTCTCATCTTCGTCGGTATGCAAAGGATAAAATATGGTTCTGGCAAAACGAAGAGCTTGAGATTGTGAAGGAGTACAAGTATCTCGGAGTTATTGTAACACCTAAAGTAGATTTAAAAAAAAAAAAAACATATACAGGAAACATTGAAGGAGGCAAAAAGAGCACTAGATTGCCAATGGAAATCTTGTCCGCAAAAGTTACATTGCATCAAGTGCACAATACAACGTATACGAAGAAGTAAAAAAGTCTATTTTGTGCTACGAAGTCGAAAATTCCAATTTTTCAGTGAATGGTCCAGGTTTAGCAACGAACACGATGTTGTCTTAACGGAATTTAACGAAAGTACGTGGAGAGCCAGCCTACGACACCTGATAATAAATATGGAGCTTTCCTCTCATAACGGGTTCAAAGGTAAGGCACACCAAAGTCAAACGAGGTGCACATCGCATGCTTTAAAACGACATTGAAGAGACAAATTATTTTAACGACCGGAATAGTGTCAACACAGTTTTGACGTTGCAGTTAAAATACATGGCGTAGAACTGACCCAACAAAATACACACTGTGCAATCTACGAGCCAAAGAAGATGTACTGCACATTATCAGGATGTATTCCTTAGTCAACGCAATAAGATGTAACAATTGGGGAAAAAATGTGCTATCGACCAAGAAAGTAATCGCGATATTAAATGGGCAAAATTGGAGGATGTTATAAAAGATATCTTAAGTGTGCTTCAAAGTATTGACTGCAAATCACAGATGAAGCGTTTAAAATACACATACGTATTGAATTATTGTATCATCTTTATTTTAAATTATTATGTTATCATATTGTTCATTCTCTCGTTCCTGTAAAACAGTCAATGCCACTTATATTTTGTGAATTTTTGTAACTGAAACATAACGAAGAAAAATAAAAGCAAATATTCTATTCTATTCTATACTACAGGGACCAAACCATGGATGAAAAAGTTTAGGAGCAAAAGTTTAGGAGCAATTCCGCTGCAAACCCTAAATTTTATTTTTCGAAAAGTGACAAGAAAATTAATCAATAAGAATTCAAATTTGCACACTGGGGAATAAGTAAAGGCTACCCACTTTTGAAATTCTGAGAATAATATATTTTCCTGTTATCAAGAAAATATTGCCTTGCTTTGATGAAAGATCGCGCTCATGGAGGATCATTTCTCTGCCATCTTTTATCTTTATTAGGCACAGACGTATAAATTCAAATAGGTCTACATTGAGCTTTCTTCAGTGATCGAAATAACTGTTTTTGCGTTATTTTCTCAAAATGGATATAAAGTGAATTTCGTGTTTTGGTAAATCACTACTTTTTGCGTTGTAAAACCATAATGCAGACAGAGAACAGGCTTATAAAATATTATGAAGACTCTGCTCCTTCGCATGGAAGGATGCACAAGTCGTTCAATGAATTTCGTTGTGTTCGTTCGAGCCGCAGAGCGCTAAGGGCGTCCAAATGCCCTCACAGCGGAAGCAATGGTCTGCAAAGTCCATGATGTTATGCAAGACGAACGCCCAGTCAATGTTTATGAGACTGCTCATATTTCATTCAAAAATAATCGGTTTGCGGACAGTTGATAAAAAAACGGAATCGGGTTAAAAGTCCTTAAAAGTGGTTGAACCTCTTCAATTGCAATTCGTTTGAGATATAACCAGTTCATTTTCATTTCTGGAAATGAAGGAACAATCGAAACAGTGGACTCAGGCAAAAACTTGTCCGTCTATCAGAAAAGCGATAGGATAGATTTTCTGAGGTTCCCACGGCGTGATGTAATCTTCTTTAAAAAAAAAAACATAGGAACGGGCCACAGTCCGCTTGGGCGAACTGTTGGATACCCTATTCTTATTACTATCCCTCATAAGTGGGCGTGACAAAAGTCTAAGTATGGTTTAATTGTTAAGAACGCTCTACATATTTTGTTATATAATATTTAAAGGATTTTATCGAAAAAAACGAAGCTTTTGTAAAAAAACGCTGTCTAGCTCAAACTTTGGATTTTCAAAAAAGTTTTTTTTAAATTGTGGGCGTGTCAGTAGGCGAATTTTGAAAATATTTACACATGAGCATAAAGCGCCCCTAGAGAGTATATATTATAAATTTCAGCTCCCTTGCTCAAACTTTGGTTTTTCAATAAAATAATTTTATTTAATTGTGGGCGTGTTAGTGGGCGGATTTTAAAAATGTTATCTCCCGAGCAGTTTTAGGAATCATAGATCATATATAAAAAATTTCAGCTTTCTAGCTCAAAATTCGATTTTTTCGAAAAATTTATTTTTTTGAGTTTGTGCGTGTCTGTGGGCGGATTTCAAAAATTCTTAAACTTGATTATTTCGGGACCGTAGAGAGTATATGCTTAAAATTTCAGCTCTCTAGGCCCAGTTTAATGGCCAAATTTTTGCCGACAGACGGAAGGACGGACGGGCGGACGGACATGGCTAGATCGACATTACTATCGATGCTGGTCATAAATATAGTAAATTTTAGGAGTCTACAGGCAATATTAAGGTATGTTACAAACTATGCGTCAAAATTAATATACCCTTAGAATAGGGTATAAAAACTGCTGCTTCATCACAACAATGCATCTGCTCATAGTCCGCAGTAGCAAAAGCAAAATAAGCTGAATAAGAAATCCCCATCAGCTCCCTCATCAACCCTATTCTCCAGGTTTGCCGCCCTGTGATGTTTTCCTGTTTCCAAATATAACAAAATGGCTCAACTGAAAAAAATATTCATCAAATGATAAAATTGTTGATGCCTATTTTGCAGAGTTTGAGAAATCCTACATTTTGGAAGGGTCAAAGAGTTAAAGAATACATCATCCGAAAAAGCGTGTCGCTCTTAAATGATAAATTGTTCCAAAATGTATTCAACTTTGAGATAAATAACAATTCATTCATTTCAAAGTCACTGACTTTCGAACAACTCTCGTATTGATATGCAACATTTTAGACATTTACGTAAGCTTTGAACATCGGAAGCATCAATTTCAATGGGTGGCTACAGATTTAAGACGCAAATTGTTTAAAAAAGGGATATTTTGTTACTCACGCGTTAGCGATTCCAATTTGAGAATCGAAATTAGTTTTCTTATATCCAAAAATTACATTGAAATGCAATTTTGTTTTCAAAATCAAATCTTACTGTCAAAGATCAATAAGGTTCTAACAATCCAATTACCCTAACATTCTTTTATTCTCAAGACAATTTTTTTAAGAACCTACTCACTTGTGTAATTAAATTTCTTTTAGCCTTGACTTTCATTGGTTTACCTTCGAACATCAAGAGATGACATTTCTAATTCAATAATCGACCGACGTAATCGTTATTTTATTTGAGATCTCTTCACAAGACCTTCATTGAATTACACATTCAAAGTGGAATATATGCATCATGACAATTGGCAATTGAGTCGTTTTTTTTATTATTTATTATTCCAAATTGACGTAGTCAATGTATCTAAATGCACCCAAGAACTTAAGAGTCAGGCAAAGAGCGCATACTTACAGTTAATTCAATAAAATTTCGCAAACAGAATAATAATGTCAAGAAAAAGTAAAACGCATACTAGGGATGCCAAGATGGGAGAATGCGGTACCATGCTGCAGGGTATCGTTGAGAAAGATTTCATAGGTCTGGGCGTGGGAGTCTTAAATGTTACAAGATTTCACGTAATTATTGAATATAAAATATTTTAATAACTCAAGACAAAAGGTATGGATATTGAGCGTTAAAACTTACGTTCAATCATTGGTCCTGTAAATATTTGGCCTGATGAAACGTCGAAGGGTTTTAAAAACTCAAATTCAACATGAATGAATACATCTTAAAAGGGCTGGAATATAACATAGTCTCTGTAGCTTTATATCTTCTTCTAATAAGCCATTACAATTAGTTTTGACTTGGGAGTCTGAAAGATCGGCTCATATGAATTAGAATCGATACGTCACGAATGACTGGGTACACCAAACGACGGACCCAGGGCTAACAAAAATCATGCCTCAGCATCATGCTTTTTGGCCTTAAAATTTACCTCTTTGCGCAACAAAACTGTTCAAAAAATTCGTAAGGCAAAAACCTGTTTTTATTCTACTCGCATCAATACGTCTTTAGGAAGTAAGCGAATTTGGAAAAATTTAAAGAATATCGGTGTCGGAAAAATATCTTGTGGTTTGCCTGAAGACATAGACATCAACGCTCTCAACAAATCCTTCGTTTCTAACCCAATTATTAACCATCAATCCTTGGACCCCCTACAGTTTTCTGAAGAGATTCTGTCAGCGCATAACCCAAACTCTAATTCATATATGTTTTCTCCAATAACTGCGGAGGATGTGGTAGAAGCACTCCTTTCTATCAGGTCAAATGCACCCTTCGTTTTTGAAAATTATATTACCACACTCTTGCCCTTTATTACCCATATATTCAATTGCATCTTAACACAAAAAGAATTTCCAACACAATGGAAAAGGGCAAAAGTTGTACCCATTCCAAAAACTTCAAGATGAGATGAATTTAGGCCAATTTCAATATTGCCATTCTTATCAAAGGTTTTTGAGAAAATTATACAAAAACAAATGAGTGAGTTTCTTAACCTGTTCAGTTTACTAACCCCTAAGCAATCAGGCTTTCGAAAGAAAAACAGCTGCATTACAGCTTTGTTAAGTGTCTCGGAAGATATAAGGAAAGCTATATACGAGGATAATGTCACATTTCTCGCATACTCCTCGATTTCTCGAAAGCGTTTGACATGGTAAATCACTTGGCACTTTGCGAAAAACTCTCCCGTGATTTTAACTTTTCTTCCTCTGCAGTCAGGCTCTTATTTTCTTACCTTACTGATCGAGTGCAAGCAGTAGAGGTGAACAAAACTCTTTCCAATTTCCTACCTGTCGTAAGGGGCGTTCCGCAAGGTTCGATTCTTGGCCCGTTGTTGTTTTCAATCTATGTTAACGAACTTCCTAGAATTGTAAGACAATGTTCAATACGACTGTATGCTGATGACACCCAGCTCTATTTGCACTGCCCATTGGGGCTTATTGAAAACGCTGCAGCTTGCATAAATGAGGATTTAAGCTTGATTGAGCGTTTGTGGGTTGATAACTGCTTACTTTTGAACCCAAAGAAATCAAAGTGTCTCGTTATTTCAAAGAGCAAAATAGATGTGTCGTACTTTCCAGCAATCCTTTTAAATAACTGTCCTATTGCTTACGTAGATTCAGCTAAAAATTTAGGTGTAGTTTTCAACCGCAGTCTTACCTGTAAACATCATATAAACAACACAATTGGAAAATCGTATGGCGTCCTACGCATGCTATGGTCAACGCAGCACTTTATTCCTTTAACAGTTAGAATTCTGCTAGTGAAAACGCTGATTTTACCTTTGCTTACTAACGGTTGTGAAATTTTTTGTAAGTTAGACTTCGAGAGTAAAAGGCAATTAACGGTTGCATTTAATAGCGCAATAAGATATATTCACGGGCTGCGACGTTACGATAGAGTTTCGCAGTATACATCACAGCTTCTTGGGATGTCTTTTGAAAATTTTATAAAATTTCGCACAACTACCTTGTTCTCTGACATACTTCGTACCCGCCAACCTATGGATCTTTACAACGAATTAAACTTTTTTAACTCTAATAGATGTTATGATCTCGTTATTCCACGATTTCAGTGTTTGACATCCGAACGTCAGTTTTTCGTCAACTCTGTAAGAATTTGGAATTCATTGCCGCGAGAAATAAAAAGTATAAATAACACGAAACAAATAGGAAAAGAACTTAAACTTTACTTTAGTAATGCATACATAGAATAAGTTATGTTTACATACATCTTTATCAAAAAATATAAATATGTAAAACTTGAATTAAAATCAATTATGTAGCTTTTGTACATTTTACAAGCTACACTACAAATAAGATATTGTATCTTACAGTGTAAGCTAATCATGAAATGAATAAATACTAAATATTAAATACTAAATACTAAATGGACTTCAATGCTTTCAAGTCCAAAACCATGTTTTTTTAATAATTTAAAAAAAGTATAAATCTATATAAATAAAACCAAAGGCTGTTCGTTGGTAAGCGCATCACTTGAGAACCGCTGCACCGCTTTGGCTCATTTTTTTAAATGATAAAAAATAAAAAAAGTTGCATGGAAAATTGGAAAAAATGTCCATGGCATATTCGTATGAACTCCCGACCATAACTCACGATTTGAACGATGGATTAGCGTAATTATTTTTTTGTTTTGTTTGTTATGGTCCTGGGAAAAAAAGAAATATACATAGGAAAGTCCGAAAATTTGGGCCAACTGCTAAAATGATAATTTGTGCATGCACTCTCAACAGAACTGACGATAGGAACAAAATAATGTATTTTTTTTCCTCCCGGCAAAAGAAAATTCTAGAGAATTCTAAAGGAAAGTAGGAAATAATTAAAAAAATATTTACGAACAAAGGCTATGGCGAAACAATGTTCGCCAGGTTCAGCTTGTATGTCAATAAATTATAAAATTGTTATTTCTTATTCTCTATACACAACATTATCACACCAACGAATTCAACAAAAAATTAAACATCAATTAATTATTTCAGAATAAGTTTTTTGTCAACAAACATATTACAAAAATGTGTAAATTAATAGGCACTGTTATAACGGCTGCAATGATAGTCTACTTCCCTATAAAAAAATAATCTGAGTAGGAAAATTCGTCAGTATTGAAAATAAGTATCATTCAAGCCGTTAGAATATTGTAGGTTAATTTATGAATTTTTGTAATTTTTAATTATTCAATTATCAGTATTATAATCTCGTTTAGTTTTATTTATTCTTTTTATTTATAATTTTAAAGCACAACAAGACTTTTTTTAGTTTTAAATTTGTAAGTGCTATTCGATACCTGAATATGTGTGGCATTATATGTTTAGTGCATATATAATTTATTTTTAGTTACTTTCAATTTATATAAACATGGAAGGAACACCATTTTAGTGTTTTATTAAATAGATGTTACATATTAATATACATATCTTCTTCTTCCTTTACGACGAGGTTATGACCAGGATTAGGAGATCACAACACTCTCACTTTATCGCATCCCTACCAGTCCGCTTGTGTGGTTCACCGGTTCGACTACAAAAAATACTGTAAAAACTCTTTTTTTGTCCGGGTACGAGACTTTCAACACTGGAGCATTCAGACTCATCCATTGTAATGCCAAGAAGACACACCACTTTTACTGATATTTTCTCGTTTTTCCGAGAAAGGATTTTCTTGAGATTCGTATGAATACTCAATTTTTAAGAATGTCTCTATTTGTTCGAATTACCTTTGTATTATGTCTACATTCCAACGAATAATGTTCATTATGGAATGATATCATCAAAAGAACGTGAATGAATTTATCTTTCGCAATTAGTTGTTGCCTATTTCGATTTTACTTTGGTTGGCCACAGGGGACATTTTTCTGCGAACTCCCCTCAACCAGGCCGAAAATTCCATTTCTTCCCACAAAGCATCTTTGTTTCCCCTTTTTATTTCCCACAGAAAAAAACAATTATTTTCCACAGTAAAATCATGGGTGCCTTAACTATTATTCACATAACGAGACAACGTATAAACAAATATGAAATAAAGACAACAATTTATATAAAGTCAACTATATTAGTCTGGCTATATATGTTTGGAAATTGTTTCAATATTTGATAACATTATTTTGTTCAACCAGATGTGGTGGTGTAGGTTATCAGCGGATACCCACCAATACCTAATCAGTTAATGTTTTTTTTAGTTAGACGGGTTTCAGTACACAAGAGTACTTTATATGAAAATTGTAACAAAAATGTGTATTTCTTTGAAACAGATGTTTTTTACTTTTTAGTTTAATTTATAAGATTTGCGAAAAAATATGCAAAAATCTGCTTATATACTTCATAACGATCTAAGTGACTTATCTAACACTGACGTTAGAAGTCCATCCACTTCATAAAAAGCTCCAAATGGTTTAACGAGTAGTGAAACAAACCCCTAGATCCGTGTGGTATCACAATGGACCTAACATTGATCTATGTGACTTTCTAGGACCACTTTCTTTGCGAAGTGGAAGGGACCTACAATTTTAAGCCGAATCCGAACTTCAAATTTGAGAAGCTTCTCATGGCAATTGATACTCTTGGATGTTTTTCAGACGGTGGCAAGAGGTGGGGGATTGGAAAAAAACTCTAGATGTTACTTAGCTCCGGCGGGAATTGAACCGGGGACCTTTCGATTAGTAGTCCGACACACTAACCATTGAGCCACTGCTCCCGACAACAGGATAGAATACGTTAATAAAAACTCTTACGGCTGAAACAGATTTGCAGTAAGAACCGTGCAGCAAGATAATTTTATATGTAAAATGACACTATGCTAACTGCATATAAATTCTCGCAAGTTGTCTCTGTTTCCAATCTTGCTGCACCGATTGCAGAAGGACAGCACAATTTGGTAAACAATTTTGGGTTTTAAGTTTCATGCTGCGAAATTCTACGACATTACCCAGCATTTTAGTGTGTTGGTGCTGCAATGATAGTTGGCAGTCAAAAATCATGTAGAACGATGACAATTTATTACTGCACATTTGCTTCATATGCGTTGACGATGCATTGCTATATGCGTTCTACTGCATATCTGTTTCAAGCATAAAGTGGTTGAAATTGTCTAGGTAATCTCTATTTTACGATTAAATGTTTAAAACAAAACAAATTCCCACAAAGTCAACCAATTCCCACTAATTTCTCCAGTTTGACGTGGAAATTCTCACAAAAAAGGATTTTTCCCAAGACCCTTTAACACTGGTTGGTTTTTTGAATTATGCCAGTCAAAAACCACAATGGCTTCATTTACAAAATTATGTATTTGCAGGCAAAAATATGACTTATTTCATTTGTTATGTTTGGTTGTGTTAAAAACGAAGACCAAACGTTTTACTTTTATTGGAATATGTTTTCAAACTTAGCATTTCAATTGCATCTCCAAATATGTATTTCCAGCCATTATTGCGTTATTTTTCCTTTAAAAAAATTATTTACTCTGGTTACACTGGATTAAAATTTGGAAAAAATTAAGAACTCTCAAATCGATTCATTCTTGATTATTGTTAAGTGCAAATTGGTAAGCAATTAGTTATTAAATTTAGCAATAAGAAGTGTTATAACATAAATTGGTTGGTCTTGAAGTAAACGAGAACAAGACCAAATAAATGCTGTATACAAAGAAACAAACACCTGTCCACAGCCTACGACAAAACGTCGCTTTTGAGCAATAACCGTGTGACCGGATTTGTGACCGGATTTGTGTTAAGTGAAATAAGATATTGATTTGTTTTTAATCAACAGTTTAACAATATTTTTTGTATGTTTCGGAATATAAATTGGGATATGAAATTGGAAAGTAAGCTTTAGATGCATCTCTAATCGAAGGAAAGCATGTGGTCTTTGATTTTAACACAACCGAACGTGACATTGCGTTTACCTGGCAATTTAAAAAAAAAAATTTCGAGTACGCTGTAAATTCACTTATGCGAACTTCGAAGAACTGAAATAAAGGTTCTATATATTAAAAAAAAAAATGTACAATTACCCTGGAAATCCAAGTAATACCAATCACAACGTCTTTAATATGAGTCAAATATTTTATTCAAAGAATCTAATAAACAAACCCAAACAATAACTTCGCGCAAATAAAGTGATGTAAGTTTTTTAATTTCAGTTAAACAGAGCTGTTTAAGTAAAAACGTATAATTTGTGTATAGACAACATACTCATTTCGATAATTTTTCCCAAGACTAATTGAAGATCTTAACCCGAGTAAAACAGAATTGACCAACACCTAATTTCGAAAAGTAAATTCATTTAAGTTCATTTTATGATATCATTTGATAATAAACATTATTCGTTTGAATGTCAAAACACAAAAGATTTATTCTAACGAATTCAGACATTCTAACAAATGAAGTACCTACTACATTTTCAAGACATGATTGGAAATCCTATTAAGCCAAGAACGAGATAAATGTTCACACTTTTCCTGATATATGCAGTCTACGGAAGGTATTTCACATGAATTACTCATACAAACTGCCATAGATGATGATGCAATCTGAAAGCTAGGACAAGAAGTGGTATTTGATAAAAAAATAATTGTAGGTAGGCAAAGTGGTGAATTTTTAGGCTTCCTGCCATAGCTGAGGCCACTCACTACTCACGAGACTAATCAATTTAGATGAAGGTAAAGCTCAAAACCAGCCTGAGGAGTTTACGAAGTTAATGATAATTTCGTTGGATCTTTAGGTCCTCAATGAACGGTTTCAATAGAGTAGGACGAGTAGCTTTTGCGAATGCCAGACGTTTGGCACAAAATTGGCCTATCGGCTAGTGACTCGTCCTTATGGGCACCTAGTCTAGCGATGTCTCTATAAGTTCTGTATATGGAGCTCTGTTTTCTAGATTTGTTATAAGGCGTCCAAATGTTTCTGGAAATTACGCAATTTGTAGATTCGTCTACCAAGACTATCTATGGGTCTATATTTTATTGAGTTCTCGACTATATTTATATTGAAAGTCAAAACGATAAGTCAAGATTTCTTTTGTTGCAGAGAAGTTTGCCTTTAAGTGGAAAGCGAAGACGCATTGACGTAAGGAGCTTGGCGTGTCGACGATGACAGTCAAACATAAATCAAATTAATGGCAGCCATTGAATTAGATAGCCAAGTGTTCTTTTTATTATTAGATTAGTTTAGATTCTTTGAATAATTTTTAATATTAAGGGGACTTAAAAGTGCCGAATAAAAAACTGTATACATATTGTATAAAACAAAGCTATTTGGTCTTCTTTCGGTATAAGGTACGAGAATAAATTAGCATGCGATTTTGCTTGCTCATCTAACATCCGAAATTATCGACTTCTGCATGACTGCACTTATGTCCGGAGAATTTAATGAAACTCTTCACTCAAATGCAAACAAAAGGACGTTCTTCTTGATAATCAAACATTTGACAGCTCACTTGAGTGCAATACTAAATACATCAAACAAATATTGAGAACCACAAAGCTTATACAGATTCAATAAGATGAGGTAAATTTTTTTAAGTGTATTTAAAATAAATACTCTTCATGTTAATGTGAATAAACATTATCGAAAGAAAATACATCAATTTACAATGATAACTGGAAAAACACACCTGAACTTTTTTGAGGCTACAAAAAAAAATTTAATCTCAGGACACTTATTTAATTTGATGCAACCAGGAACACCAGATTTATCTTTACGACAAAATCTTCTTTCAGCACCAACACATAAGTGCAACTTCTGCTGCGGGTCTATAGAACATCTTACCCTGAGGAGTATAAACAACATCGTTAGGTTCAAAACTGCTATAGAACATTACTTGAGCAGTGTAACCATTTTGAGTGAGTTATCCCTTTTGAGGGATTTTGTTTGATTTTTAATATGTCCGAGGAATAAAGGGACATTTTAGCTATTTGAGAGATTTTCTTTCATCGTTTCAAGTTTCGTAGGTATTGTAAAGATTTTCACAAGATTTTCAGTTCAGTCCAACGATATCTAAATTCATTTATTGTTAAAAACAATGCAGGCAGTTGTAAATCCGACTTTCTATTTATATAAAAATTATATTTCTTTCTGAATCACATAATCCACTCTAAAAAAAAAAGGCGAACGATTTTTTGTTATTGGAAATGCTTTGAGATTTAACAAATATCGTCTGCTCATGATGCAAAAAAAAGCGGCCAAGTGCGAGTCGGACTCGCCCATGAAGGGTTCCGCGCGAATTATAATTATTATTTACTTAGGCACCTATTACAGATTTATTATTAGAAAATAATGGTTCACGGTTTACGCATAAGGTTTATGTTTATGAAATTAAATGTTTTTTTTTTTTGAGTTGATTGAATGAAAGGTAAATTGCGGTTTACGATTTATGACGTATTAAAAAAAACTATTTGCTGGATCTCGTTCAAACCAATTTTCGTTGGAAGTTTGCATGGTAATGTACATCATATATTTTTTTTAGTTTTATCATTCCCTTATTTTAGAAGTTAGAGGGGGGGGGGGCAACATTTTAACACTTTGGAGGTGTTTCTCGCGCAAACTATTCAGTTTAGAAAAAAATGATAAAACCTCAATATCATTGATCATCATACGTATGGGTTTGATGAAAAAAAAAATTTTTGAGTTTGAGTATGGGGAACCCCCAAAATTTATTGTTTTTTTTTTCAATTTTATGTGAAAATCTTTATGCGGTTCACAGAATACATCTACTTACCAAGTTTCAATAGTATAGCTCTTATAGTTTCGGAAAAAAGTGTCTGTGAAATTCCCGGACAGACAGACAGACAGACAGACAGACAGACATGACCAATCTATAAGGGTTCTTTGCCATTTGGCTACGGAACCCTAAAAAGAGAATGGCGATTCACTGTGATATGATGAGATGCAATTTTGGTGCCCAAATATTGCTCGCAGGTTTAAAACCGCAAACAGGTCAGAACACTAACGAAATCTAGTTAATTTTTTAAATTCTATGAAACAACTATTTCCATAGGAATGGAACAAATTGCCAATTCATTTCGAATAAAAGGAAAAATCGGATTTGTTAAATTTGGATGTATAACAATTCTGAATAACAGCTAATTATACAAAGAATCATAAAACAATAGAAAGAATTTTTCCAAATCAATGTAATTTAGCTCGGGCAGTTATGATTTTGCAAATTTCTAATGCTGATACTAAGCGAATAATTTCAGCAGTAAATATAAAATATTATCGAAAATAATGTACATATAGATTTTTACGAAAAATCTGAGATATTCCAGTATCAATTTTTGGCAACACTCTTGAGGTGCTGAATTCATTTTTTCCCCTTCTCTCTTTCTTACTTGTTGCTTTTAAATTGTGTTAAAAAATTTTCAAGTTATGCAAGTAGTATATGTACATTCACGACTCGAGATTGAGTGTGAATTGTTTTTTCCACTTCAAATGTTTCTTCAATTCGAAGAATTAACATAGGAAATGATTAAATTAAAAATTTTAGTTATTTTAGTTTAACTATTTATCTGTTTTTATCTTTCTATATGTATTTTAATCTCCATGTTAACAACCCAATCGTACTTAGTATTCTTTAAAACAACAAAATGTTTTACTGTACTTATGTTTTCTGAATAAATTATAAGTAATAAAATACACTGTGTCAATATTGAAAGTTTATAAAAATAAGATTCCAAATTCCCAGAAATCAGTATTTGTTCATTTGTGGAGAAAAAAACCCTACAAAATCACCAAAATTCTTTCCTCTTTCTTTGGAATAGTAAGTAGCACCTAAAATCATGCAACGCATTAGTTTGCTAGGTGCTGCTTACTGTTCAACAAAAAATGTCTGCGCTGTGTTCCAACACTATAAGGATACTGTACATATACAGAAAAACAAAACCCCTTTAGCGCAAGCAAATTAAAAAGAAAAGAAAATATTGAATTAACGATAATCTTTACTTTAAACTAAATGTAAACTATGATTTATCCACCACACCAAACAATCAAATTAAAAACATATATTGGAAAATCTTTGGATCTATGGCAACTCTACAAAACAGAGACTTCAAAATGAATCTTGAACTGAATTGATCCCAAAATATAGTCAGAAATTAAATATGAGGCATTATCGGTCCATACATGGCCTAAAACTTAGCTTCTCTAACCATTTGCTTGTGCTAAGTGGAAGGACCTACAATTTTAAGCCGGATTTGAACCTGAGCCCCTTAATTAACAGCGTTCTAACCACTGCGCCCTCACTGGCTCCGTCAGAAATACTCATTAAAATACAATTATATGTACAACTATTTTTTATATGTTTTTGGAACTAACAAAAGTGGGCGTGGCAGGGGGAAAATGTCGCATTATGACACACATCAATAAAAATTAGACGTTGTCTAGAGCCTCATTCAACTCTTGGCCTCAATAAAAAGATGAATGTCACAAAAAATCAAAAAAAAAATTTAATCTGTAAGTTCAGAAATTGCGATGACAAATTTAATCGAGCTAAGGATGCAATTGTTCAGAAACGTTTTAAATTGTGTAACGTCGTCGCAAAGTGAGACAATTTCGAAGAAATCCACCCTCTCAAAAAAACGTACAATATTCTTTCTTAAAAAAGAAAAAACCCAACTCATTGAAACCAAAACGAAATCCCATCACCAATTGCTTTTTTAAAAAAAAAAACAATAACGCAGGCAAACTGACTGTGCAAACAATCCGTTAGAGGGCTATTACATCTATTCGAAAGTATGTGCCAAAATGACTTTGTCCTAGGGGTGCACAAGTACAAAACAAATATATCCACCTTGTTACCTTCAATCAATTGTTTTTATAAAGTAACTGAAACCACATACAAAGGTAAGGTATGTATATTCCACACCATGCGAATGTACATACATACATATTTTTATTTTTTGAGTAGTTGTACTCTTGTACTCGTATCTTTTGTATTCTTCGCATAAGCTGGGTTCTTTTATTTCAAAAGGATTTACCCCCAATTTGTTTTCGTAGGGTTTTGTTCGTTGCTCAATTTCGTGCCAAGGAAAAGAAAAGACAAAAAGAGGTTGCGTGCAAACGTGCAAAGCCTTAAATACCACAAGCGAATGTGGATACCGTAAAACACAAAGTAGAGCACTCAGCTCGTCTATTTAGGGGCCTCCCCCGAATCTGTATTTCGTTACACATACTTGCACTACAAATTACACGGTTTTGTTCTTCATTGCTATTTTTTTTAACTTTTTTGGTCCTTTGGGGACGACGACAAGACACTAACGGATTATCCTTAATTTATATGTAAGTGCCAAATAACACCAAAAACACAGATTATACCACACTCACCAAAGAAGGAACTTAAAACGCACGAAACCGTAACGGAAATTTGCCAAGCACGATGCTGAGTTAGACCAGAGCGCGAGACCTTACAAAACGGTAATAGCCCACCTTAACGGTCGTAACTGCTTTTATATGCCAGCGAGACATGTTTCAATTGTATAGACTAGTAAGGATGCAGCGCTATCAGTAGAATTTCTGCAAAGCCAGTAAGCTTTTCGTTACGGGGAAAGCTTTCTCGCTGCGGGAACCAAATCGAATGGACCGAATGATGGGATAAGTAAATGCTGGGAGAGAGTGAAATTACTCTCTGCTCTGCCACAATGGGGGGTTGGCGACTGGCGCACGTTGGTATCTGTAGAATGGATTATTTCTTATCAGAAGAGTCAGTGCAAATAGTTTGGTTTGCTGCATTGGATTTGTAGTTTGGGGATGGCACAGCATTCGAGTGGTCACATCAGAAATGTCTGTGGTGTGTACTTGGAAATGTGCGAGTTCTTAATTTCACTGCGCTGTTTGAGCTATTTATTTAAATGTCATTGGAAGAATGAATTGCATTTTAATGCCTTGCTGAACTTTAACTTAAATTTGTGCAGTTGAAAAATGGTTTTCGAAAATCATAGCAAAATCTGAGTTATAAGGTTGATGTTACGATGTCGTGTTCCAATGTTCTTTCCGATTTAAGTTTTCAATTAAGATTCCATGTAAACGACAGCAGTATGAAAATCGCGCAACGAACGAAAATGTAGTAATCCCTCTTGAGTTAGTGTTTTGTTGATTTGCCTATTTGTTTTCTGGGGGCACATCGTCAGAAACTCATTACATGCTCGCTAAATTGATTTCACGTTACATTTTTGAAGTAACCCATTTTTCAAAAGTAGATACTATATCCACGCTAAGTTCTTCATTTATTGCCCGGAATTTGGTCAAAGAAAAACTCTTTATTTACGTAAGCTCGTTTTAGAAGTGTCATTTTGCTGTTATAGGTACCTCAAGAAGAAATAATGGTTCTCGTTTATACTTTTGACTTAAAAATCGAAATGAATTATTACACATTCTTAGCAGCTTTAAAGCAATTTGTTTTAAAGTTAAGGTTGAGCTCCTATCATATTTTTTTATTTGGAAAACGGATTTGAGGGAATTTCTTAGGGGTGCTCTGTTGAAAGTGTTTTAAATTCCACAGTATTTTTTAGGGCTCATACGATGTGTATATGTACAATGGAATGAGGTAATCCAAGGTTGAAATATTTCGGATTACATTATCTTAAGTCGGTAATGGTTCGTAAGAAGTTACTCAGGTTGTGCCGTAGTGATTTATTTAGCTATGGTATGCTTAAACATACAGTTATGAATAGTAGTCTGACAAGTGCAGCTACGATACATTTCATATAGGATTAAAAATATCTAATGACAGACGAGATTTCATGTTAGAAGCCGTAGGGAGGCTTAAGCTCACGTAAATAATAAAAAAATATATATGGATTTGCCTAGATTCTACAAACTGGGAAAATGGCTAACGACAATCTCCAACCTTTGGATCAATGGAAAAACTATCCAGGCCTATTCCTGTTTAATGTGGCCTATGAATGCCGTTTTAGATGATAAGTTATCAGTTCAGTTGTCAGTCCCATTTTGAATTTATGGGAATTTTATCAGTTTCAGTCTCAGTTGAGGTTTCAGTTGACTTGTTCAATTTTTGCATTTACGTAGCAGCTTTACTGAATACTTAACTGACAGCTCAACAGAGAAGTTCAAAATTGACAACTGAACTGATAGAGTGATAGATGGTCATCTAAATGGACGTTAAGATTCTATCGAACGAATTTAGTTAAAATTATACATTTTAATTTATTTCTAATTGCATATATATTTTTGGAAGATAAAACATTATTGGAATACATAAGTCACTTTTGTTTTTAATTTAGAATTCAAATCTTTACGGACTTTTTTCTTGATATTAACCGAGTATACGTTTATTTACCGCCCAAAAGTGAGTGTGAATTAATTGCTTCAATTTCCATGCATCTTCAGTACCGTTACTGCACCGATATCTTCCGCATTTCAAAGATCGACTGTCTGCTGACATAAACTTCACTCTAGGCGTCAAGCACTTAATACAGGACAGAACAGAGTGGACGCAAAGCGATGTCCTTAAAAATGAATCGCTTCAATATTATGCATGTGTCCAAGATCCAAGAAGGAGTCAGTGCGGGAGTCTTCTCAGAAGACCTAGAGATCCACCTCTCCTGTAATCAATCAAACTATTGTAGCGCCTTCCAAGACGAAGTCACAGCCATTCGCTAAACCCTTACACGTTGACGGTAGGTACCATACCCTACAGTGATATCGTCATGTTTATCGACAGTCAGGCAGTAATCAAAACCCTTACATCCAGCACAATAAAATCCAAGGCAGTTAAGGCCTGACACGTATCTCTTAACACATAGCCACACAGAATAACATCACCCTTTGCTAGGTCATATCGATGTCCAATGGAATTGTGAAAATTATGAATTGGCTAGACGAGGCTCCTCTGGTACAAATAGCATAAAAAAGACAACATTGGTGCACCATTGTCATCTGTCAAATACCTCACCCACGCCGATGCGCTTAAAGAGCAAATCTTAGATTTAGCTATCTTAGCCAGTGTAGCACCGCTATACAATTATAGGCCCCGCACGAGGATCAGTATACAATATTATGGGAATCTGGCACAGTTACAAAAGAGTTTGAAGTACAATCTTCACGAGTGGTTCTAAAATGGAGTGTGGAATGGGAATGGATAGAGGGCCTAGCAATTAGAGAAGCGTGAAGGTAACTCATAAACAAAGAGAAAATCAAACAATTCCTGGGCAGTCAGGCTACAATTAAGGCTTTTGATTCAGCTATACGGCTACGCCAAAGCTAGTTGAGACTGAACGGAGATATTGATTCGGGCTATCCTTAACTTCGAAACAGCTCCTCTCCGGGTTTCCGGCTAAAGGAATAAAGTGGGGAGTGAAAGACCCGACGAACTGACCAGACGTGGCCTCACTCTTGCAAATCATCTGCGGAGGAAGTCTTTCCACCGCTAGGTTTTGTGAAGATAAAAATACTCTTACACCTCACCTCGAAGGCGGAGTGTACGTAGTCAAATCTAACGAATTGCGCCATATGCAGGACGATTTGCAACACATACCAAAAATTTAGAACACAGTGCCTAACTGGCAGAATACGTGCAGACGTCGCAAGACTCGTTGCCATTAGTACGGCTCACTGGCCTATCGGAACGCAAGATTTTCATCTCCCACAATATTCAATGCCGATGCTATGGGGGTACAGCACAAGTGAGAGTAAGACTTTGTTTTACTATCTTTACGAATGGCCAGTTGTAGCCAAAACTTGCCATTGCATACTAGGCAAAGCATTCTTTTATGTCCTTTTGGGCATAGAATTTTAAAAACTCATTGGCTTATTGACTTCCTAAACACCACAGAATGGTTTTGAGTTGTGTTTAGAATTTAACTCAATTTTGATGATCTCGTGAGTTGAGTCTCTGGCAGAAGGGCGCAAAAGTCACTTTGCATATACCTACTTACCTATGTATCTTTAAACTGATATGAATAGAATATGGTTTGTATCAATACCCTCTCTCGGACGCTGAGTTTTTGTTAGACGTTGGCGAATCATGAAATGCTAAAATTCTCTTAGGTTTCTGGGAATCAGACCTTGAACTTTCTCACTGAGACATTCTAAAAGTAAAATCTAGATAAAAATGGAAAAGATAACTTTTTAATTTTTTTGTTTCTCAGTGAACACGTACGATTAAAAGTATTTCGCTTTTTCGACCTTATTTTCTTCATTTATCTTTGTTTATCTTTCTCTGGTAAATTGCTTAGTCAATGTAATCATAAATATATTTATTTTTTTTGCAGCGTAGGTACACCAACGGGGTAAACAACAAAATATCTTTATTTATATTCAAACCCTGAAGGTGTTTTGTGTTAGCCGTCATAATATTAAGAAGGGTGCCAGAATGAATGAAAAGTAGATGCAGAAGTAGTATTTACGAGTATTAAAGTGTAAAAAGGTGTAAAAAGGGTTCTGCTTGAAATTTGAGTGGCGTTGATTTTTGAATATTTCTTCATAAACATTTCGATTTGAGAAAAAAATACGATAACTTCGGCGCCGGAAAAAAAATAATACAAGTATTTTTTGATATGGGAGGGGGGATCTGATTCACCCCGTTGAGGAGGGAGGGGCAATAAAAAAAAATCAAATGGACAGTTTTATAAAAAAAAAAAAAAGTTAAAAAAAAACATTCGTTAAAAAAGCATAAAAGTGAAAAAAATTGGTGGCGTTCAAATATGGCTTAACAGTTATAGGGTTTTGAAAATCCCAATTTTCAACATGCAAGTTGGAGTTATAGTATTTTATTTTGAGTTTTCCTTTTTTTTTAGGAAACTGACCCTACGGGGGATCTAGACAGCCACCCCACTTCCCCAACCCTCGCACCTCTCCAATATTTCAAAATGCTTGTATTTTATCCCTCCACTAAATACCATTATTTGTTTGGTTTGCAGTGACGAAGTTATCGTACGTATGGCGGATTGTAATGTTTATAAAAACCTTCTCGCCGATTACACTTTGTGGCGAGTGGCAACAAAGCAAGCTTTCAATTAAATGGCCCGCCGAATAGTAAGCGGCCCTAAGGCAACTTGAGGCAAGTAGACAAGATGAGTTAGGTTATGTAAGGTTAGGTTAGTCAGGGATATGAAGATACAGGCATAGAAACACTAAGCACAATAATGGGCCTATCGAGTTCCCCGCGGGAACCAACTATAACGTCAGCTATCATCCTAAACCTCTTCCTCAAATCATTTTATTTCCCGCCAAAATCTCACAAGAATGTTGCAATCGACAATACTTCTTCTAGACTATCAAAGAAAATAGTTGCCCAGGCGACTTATTCCATACCCTCGATAACCTGGCATTCAAAAAGTATGTGCCTAATGTCGTCCGTGACGCAAATATCACTGCAGTATCTGCACACGTATGCTTCCGACAGACTCAATCTTTTTACTTCCTCAGATGGCAATGTTCGGAAAGGATGCCGATTTTCATTCTTAGCTGACATCTACTTAGCTTCAAAAACTCCTCCGTTTTCTTTTTGTTCAAGTTGAGCCACAGGGCTTTGAATACCTTGTGACCTACTATGTGGCTGCAACTTTGACTAGCCATTCTTATGGCCGCTTCCAATAGCTTCCTTGTGCAGACGCATTTCTCCCCATTTTCTTGTTAGCTCTTCTACGAGCTTATTGCGCACTATGTCGCATAATGCCTTAATCATTGTGCGGCAATACCAGAATATTTCGCATCTGATGACACACTGGCAATGGTGCGATGGTTGTGCATTCACTAAGTGATTGGCAGGTCGTCCGTTCGAATCCCGACGAGGGCCATGATTTTTAAATTAAATACACACATCAAAACAGATCTCCCTAAAGCAATTTAGGCGCCATCTGTGGAGAAAAAACCCCATCGAACTAAACTTCTTTCCTATCCTTCTATTCTTTCATACAGTAAGTAGCACCTTAAAACAGGCAATGAATCATTTGCTGGGTGCTGCTTGCAGCAACAAACAAAAATTTGTCTGCGCTGTGGTTACATTCAGGGTAAATATTGGGCCATTAACGGCCCATAGAGGGCCTAGAATCTAGCTTTTCCAACCACTTTCATGCGAAGTGGAGGGGACCTACAGTTTTACGCCGAATCCGAACGGCAAATTTGAGAAGCTTCTCATGGCAATTTGATGTTTGTCAGATGTCCGCAAGAGGTGCCAACAACACGCGGTATTCCCAAGTGGTCCCCGTAGTACTAAACACGCCCAACGTCGTTTAATGGTGGTGATCTAACGAGAACCGATTGCTTCGACGTGACAAGGTCGTTAAATTAACGGTACTGTATCAATTACAGAAAAACGAAATACCTTTAGCGCACGGCAATTATAAAAAAAAAAATGATTCCAGCGCCTTGAGGGCGGCCTGATTGTCCATCTAAGAGGTGATACCCCGGTCGGGTATCGTCTTTATAAGCAGTTTTAAGTACTGCCAAAACTTTCGACTGGAAGACACTGCAACTGTTTGGAAGCTGCAAAGATTCCCTCAGCTCTGTTTCCGCAGAGTAAATTACGGACCCCGTGCCATCGTTGTTTTTGGAGCCATTCTGCAATGTCACATGAACTAATGAATGCGTTGTTCTGCAACTCCGCTTTATCGGGACACACCACTGTATAGAGTATCTCGAAATTAAGCTTAGAAATATCATCCGATTTTTATAAAAATTTTATATTGAAAATTTCCAAAATAGAGCAGTGTCCAATTGGGCGGCTTTTGAACAGGCCGAAATTGGTAAGATACATCGCACTTGATATTTTACCTGTTATATCTGCAGGCAATGCCCCCATAGGTGAGAAAGGGTCTGACAATCATTATATACAGCCAGTGCATCATTCTGGTTGTAAGGCCCCACTTTTTCCATACTGCCCTTTTGCACGTAAAGAGTGCGTTCTAGCCTTTCTTGATTCTCTTCTGAATATTCAGATTCAAGTTCATTTTCCTATCTAGAATAATGGCGAAGTATTTAGCGGTCAAACAAGACCATGTCAACCCCATCTGTTCGTGGCATTTTCGAATATGGTATTTTATACTTTCCGGTGAAAAGAACTAATACCGCTTTTGCTAGATTGACGTAAAGTCCGCACTCTCGAGCTCATTAGCTTAAATCTTTTACAGAAGCCTTCATAATTTCACTCGTTGTATTGAGGAATTTGCCTTGAATTATGATGGCAACGTCATCTGCATACGCTGTTATGCCTATACTCCTAGTTCTAAATTTGCTCAGAATATCATTAATCAGTGTAGTGTGTCATCACCGCAGAGACTCCTGAGGGGAACATTCGGAAGTCTTTCCAGGGAGAAGGAGAGACTTATGGGTCTGAAATCCTTTGTTGTCGTATGGCCTTGTCTGCCCGCCTTAGGAATGAATATGACCCTTACATCCTTCCATGCCCGTTGTATCTGCCCCAGTTTAAGGCAGTGCCTATACAAGAAGAGTTATTTACTGTCATCTCAAAGAGAGAGAAAATGTTTATCATTTTATTACAAAATAACCCATTCTAAGAGAGTAACGTGTTAGATACTTTCGGCAAGCCTTCGATGGGTATGAGTGAGGTCTTGTGCATTTTGGATGGTAATCTTGGCTGGAAAGCTATACATAAATATTCAATGACGACAATGAGTTATAGAAACCGAAATATTAAATTGTCAAATGTACTTCCAATTGAAAATATCGACCTAGTAGACGGCCTTAGGCCAAACCATTTCAAACGTTTTTTTTTTGTGAATTTAAATAAAGTTTTTATAACTAACTAACTACTTGGTTGAGGTCAGTTACAAATCAGACAGTATAGCAGTCTTAAGTATGAACGATGAATTTTTAATAAACACGTAAACGCCTTATATCACCCCTTTATATAAATACTCGTTTTTCGATTTTCCGTTTCCAAAATCTACCAAACCCTGCTCATAATGTGCCATAATAAAATAAATGAAATGCGGCTTACTTCGAAATTTGTTCCCTCTCATTCTCCCTAAGTATTTTGCAAAACTGTGTGTATCCGTGTAATTTGAAATAATATGAGCCTCTACCCACCTGCTCTTTCTAATTTATCTTTCAAACCCCAAACGAGTATGTGTGTAATGCAAAAAGCTATTGAGAAACGTTCAATAATTCATTTTAAAATAACAATTTAAGACTTAGAGAATGAAGTCATACATGGCACATTGGTCATAGTCTAAAATCTGAAAGCAAATATTCAGTTAATGTCAATCTTTGCCTTGCATTTATCCTGGTGCACAAATAATTAATTTTGCATTTCCATTTTGCATTTTTTATGTAGCTGAAATAACAAGAATCCTTTCATTCCTTATTTGGCTTGTGTACATTTTGTATTACAACCTAGTAACACGTCATGTCCTTCCCAACGACATCTCGTACAAACGATTTCATGCCGCGGAAGAAACGATGATATTGAGCGCAAAAATCTTGACATTACCCTTTCTAATACACCATCACCTAGTTGCGAAAAAAAGACAAAACTTCTGAACAAAATTCCACGGTTCGCTTGCGTAAAGATGCAACGTTTAATATAAACCATCCATGCCACAATTGGACGACATTGCCTAACCCTAACCCAGATTCAAACGTTTAACTCTCACTCTTCGCCAAACTGCAAAGTTGGCAATGAGATGTTCACTTAAATCTGAATACATACCAAACTAAATTCCATTTGGGGTGGGGGTGGAATACGAATTGTTTTCCGTTTCACCGAAATAAGGACTTCAGAGTCTCCTTTTTAACGCTGTGATATTCTTTGTGTAACACGCCAACAAAGGAAGTATTTACACATTTTTCTACCACACCCGGCAAAAAAAAAGTAAAAAATCACCCAAGGTGGAGGCAAACAAACAAGGCGCGTCAAGGTGATATTTATTAACGTTAAATGGTGGACTGTATTTTTGAAACAATGCTAGTTCGTTAAGTGGGTGAGAAGGGTGATGGGAAGACGTATACACCATATCGCACAGCTCTTATGGACCAATAATCGTGAACAAAAATCCTTCCATCAGAATGGGTGAAATGACGACAAAGCTGCCATAGGCCAAGTCAACATAATCCTTGCTTTTACTGTACAGCCACGTGGAAGAACCATTAAGACACGGACACTAAACTGCAGTTTTATATCTCTGATGCTTGCATTTTTCGTTTTATTACAGGACAGGCATTGCAACATCAAACCAATTTGTTGCAATTTAATTTGTCACAGTGCTCAGAGATGGCCTTTGCCAAGTGTGAAATAATGAGACCAGTTGTGGGAAATTGGAATTTCGATCTCGGAAATTGGAAAAACATAATTCCACTGAAGTGAAGTGAAATATTGTCGAATACATTTTTTTTCGAACTGCTGGCATCAACCCTTTTGTGGTTTGTCCTCGTACCTTTATATGAAATATTTGTCCTTTGTGGGCGAAGCGACGGCACTACTCTGTGTAATGAATTATTTCAAACCATTAAACAATTAAGCATAAAGCATTCATATACAAACGTAAATTAATGCAAATGAATTCGTTAACAAGAGCTCAATTTCCAGCCAAAAGAATTAAATTTATTTCAATTGAAATCAATGGACAAATCTTAACTTATAAACCCGGGGATTGCATTATGATGATCCTCTGTTTGGCATTTTCCACGATGAGTGAAATTAAATACATTCGGTTAAATTTGTTAATTTATAGCTTTCATAATATTTATCCCATGACAACAGGACTAATTACTCAGGGGCATGAGCTCCATTTTTTGTTTAATTGCCAGGCCGGATTTTTTTGTTTATGCAATAAGAATAGTAGGTAATTGAAAAAGGGGTTTAAAGCAACAATAAAGTCTTCAATAAGTACCAAATTTCAGTCAGTGTCAACAAATGAAATTTTTCAAGGGAAATGGAAAAACGTAAACCTTCCACCCACAAAATATTGTTTTCACAGCAAACACGGAGTCTGGCTCCGTGGGTTGAACTGTGACGTTTTGCAATGTACGAAAAAAAGTAATGTAATGATAAAAATTATCTTTTCCGAATGATGTTGTTAATTATAGAATTGAGACTTGACCCATTCTTGATTATTAGATACTTCTGGGATGGTCGCACAATATTTCCAAGAAATAAAAAACAACCATAGGGAAAGGGTACAGTCCGGTTGGGCGAACTGTTGGAAACCCTATACCTATTCCTTCCCCTCATTAAGTGGGCGTGAAAAAAATTTAAGTATGGGAGAATTGTTCAGTAGGATCTTCATATTTTGTCTTTCATTCGCGACTTGACAACTTCAAACTTTCAGTGTAAACCCATCCTTAGACCGATTACCGATCTGTCGATGTCGAAATCTTCAGTAAAATCAACATTTTCATCGTGCTGAAGTACACGAAGGAACAACGTTTACAAATAATTAAAATTTACTACCGAAATTCCGAGTCGAGTCGCAACTTTAAGAGCGTTAACGGTAATTTGCGGCCGTAATTCTCGTCCCAGTAGACAAGCAATTATTCATAGTCTATTGAAAAAATTTAAGTCAAAATATTGGCTGCTTTATATTGCCGTGCCAGTCAGACTACATTTTGCCCGAAGTGTGCTGCCGTAGAGGCGTCCGTCGCAAAACAGCCGAAACAGTCAATTTCACGGAGCTCTCAAGAATTGGGCCTCTCCCTGGCGTAAGGATTTGGCCAACACCCTAACAAGATCAAGGTTAGGTTAGGTTAGGTTTATGTGGCTGTCGGCAGAAGCCGACACACTTAGACCAATTTAGGTCCATTGTGATACCACGTATATTATCTACCTCAACTCTGTAGATGGGACTGGCCAACGACAAGCGGTTGTTTTCAAACGGTCCCCCATCTACGTACTAACCGCGCCCAACGTCGTTTAATTACGGTGATCTGACGAGAACCGATTAACTCGACGTGGTATGGTCGTTGGTTTAACAAGATCAAGCTGACTCAAGAACTAAAGCCACTTGAACAGATGAAGCGACGTATGTTCTTGAATTGGGCTCTGGACACGATGGAAGAAAATGAAGAATTTCATTTCAAAATCATCATCAGCGATGAAGCACATTTTTGGACCCTAGAACGCTAAGGTTGCTGACTACCCCTAATAAGCTTATCATTCGTCGATTCGACGAGCCGTACTAAAATACATTTTTTTAAGCTGTCTATAATGCATTGAGCTCTACTTTTTTTCCTGAAACATTAAGAAGATGTTCCAATATAAAAAACATGATTTTTTAGTAACTACGTTCCTCATTTTTATTATTAGGAGTCTTTTAAAAAAACAGGACATTTTTCAGTCTAAAATTAAAACGCCTTTACAATCTGAACTTCAAAAAAAAAACATAACACAACCATTTCTTCTTTGGTAATTTAAAATTAATAATAACATAAGACAAGAAAAAAAATAAAAGAACTAATTTTTCTTTGCGCAAGATCCGCAAAAGTCAACTCGATGTTCACCACAAATTCCAATACTGTATGTCAACGGTGACATTCGTTCCAGGCTCATAATTAGATCGACACTGAGCTATTAACAACTCCAATATTTTTCTAATAGGTAGAAGAGGATCTGATTGCTGTCGATGTAATTTTAGCATTTTGTCATCAAAATGAAGACAGCTCAATAAAAACTTAATTCTATCTTTGCTCCTACAAGCTATGTAACTTTTTCCCGACCAGTTTGTATAAATAGTTCATCACAATTTAAATTGTTATCTTTTAGGGCCGCAGATAAAACTAGTACACCCATAAATGCTTTCACTTCCTCTTTATTTGTTTCATGTTGTGTTGCAGATATCGTTTAGTAGTTTTGCTTCTTCATAGATATTTCAACATTTGTCCACTTGAAAATCTCTTCCAATATTTCACTTGTTACAAATTTTTCAAACAGCAATAATGGGTCAATAACACCCCTACAAGATCTAGTAGGACCTCTAGCAATGCGCACGATATTCATAGCTGGTGTTCTGCCTGAAGTTTGACATTTATTTGTAGCCCACACATGACGATTTTTGCCACGAATATTTCTTTGTGTTAAGCTTAATATATTTGATGAACGCTGATCAGAGCTGAGTTGTTCACTCTCTATTTCTGTATCGGACGGATCGTCTGGTGTATCGGTTTCCACATCATCCTCTTCCAAATTATCTTCTTCACTTCCAGAATAATCGCCAAAATCACTCAAATCATCCTCTGCAAGCAATAAATTAACAATTTCCGAAACTGTTACCGCCTTTGAGGGAGCCATTATAAAACCCAAAAAAAAAAAACGACACTCAACATCACGAAAACTACCACTAAAGCTAAGCATTCGTCGAAACGATGAACATGCTAGATTAAAAAAATAAATAAAAATATAAATACCGGTTTTACCTGCCGGGCACGACCGTTATTCGCAAGAGCGCATCGGCGACTGAGTTAATTAGAGAGCATACGTTTCTATGCGCCCGCGTTGAAAAGAGACAGTAAGTAAACGATTGCATCATCGTCGAATCGACGTACATTAGTCTTCTAGCTTCTAGGGTTAAACGGCTTCGTCAATAAGCAAAATATGCGTTACTGGACAGGTGAGAATGAGAACCCTCATGTGCTTCATGAAATAGCACTTCATCCGCAAAAAGTCACTGTTTGGTGCGGTTTTCATGCCGGTGGCGTCATTGGGCCGTTTTTGTTCGCAGGTGAAAACGACCGTCAGACCGTCAAGTTTATTCGCTACAAAGACATGTTGAAACGTTATTTCTTTGAGCAATTGCATGAATTGGATATCAGTGATTATGCTTCCAATAAGACGGTGCCACACGCCACACAGCGGGTGCAACAAACGAGCTATTGAAGTCTCAGTTCGGTGAACATGTTATCTCCAGAAACGGATCCGTCTATTGGCCGCCGATATCGTGTGATTTAACGCCTCTAGAATTTTTTTTTATGGGGCTACAATAAATCATTGCTCTATGCCAACAAGCCGGCGACGTTGGAGGAGTTCAGAGCCAATACTGAAAGAGAAAAGCGTCCGTATCGGTCGAAATAGGCTGCCGAGTCGTCGAAAATTGGGTTCTACGTATCGACCGCTGCATACGTTCCCGTGGTGGGCATAAATGTTTTGAATGTAATTCAAGCCAATTTTTTGAGATATCTCAAGTAGTTTGCATTTTATTAAAAAAAGGAGTTGTCAAGTCCTTAATGAAAGACCTTTTACAACATTTAAGAGATTTTATTGAAAAACGACCTTTTTGTAATTTTTTTATTTTTTTACCTGAAGTAGATTAACCCTTATGTGTGTGAGGAAAAAAACACCTGAAAGCGTGTGACAAGGTACCCGGGTACCTTCATTGTGAATTGAGGTGAATACTAACGGTTGGTTTTATGTTTTCTTGTTCATTACATCAAAGATCGTTTAAATATACTATATTTAAGTTTTTTATTTCATTTGGGATTTGTTTAAATTTACATTTGATTCTATGTGATCTAAATAATGACAGTGTAAATCTAAATTTTGATTTCTGAAAAAAAAAAAAAAATTAACGGAAATCATTTCAAAATAAAAATAACATAGGTAGTAGATACCCAACCCATGCTTTGAAAAAACAGCCTTTGGTTTGTGCATTGTGAGTTTATTTTCCCATTCGTTACAACACGTCGTTGAGTAAATTAGTTGAGCGGAGATTAGAACTCATTTGAAAAAATAAATTATAGAAAGTGCGTGAATTGAAAACAAAATGGTAAGCTTATTCGAAATGACTTAGCTTTTTTTACAGTAAATAATAATTTTGTGTTTTGTGGCTTAGCGAAAACTAAAGATCAATATGGATGTCACCGAAGCAAGTTCAATTGGGGCAGTGCGTTTATGTAGTCAAAGATACAACTCTGCAGAAATTCGGGAATTGCTTTGCGAAAATGCAAATGATGAGGACGTATTTGAGGCATCAGATGATGATGAAAATTATATTCCAACAGCTGAAGAGGATGAAGTTTCAGACGTTGAGTAAGAGCCTGATATTGATAAGTTTATAAGTCAAATAGAGAACACTTGACAGAATTATTGGAAACCAGACGCGTTGATTCCGTTGATTCGCGCATCAATGTCGCATGACAGATTTAGGATGTTTTTGCGGTTTAAAAGATTTGATAACGATGTCACCCGCCCAACTCGTTTATCAACTGACAAAGCGGCTGCAATTCGCGACGTGTGGACAATCTTGCTTTTAAATTTGGAAAAGAACTGTAAGCCACATGATTGTATTACGGTCGACGAGCAACTCTATGGATATCGTAAATACGCAATATATGCCTGAGAAATATGGCATAAAAATATTTTGGGCTTGTGATGCGTCAAACTCGTATCCACTTATTGGACAAATTTATACGGGAAAACTAGCTGGAGAAGAACGCCAAACAAATGTAGGAAACAAAATAGTTTTGGACCTCGTCGGTAAATACAAAAACTCTGGGAGGAATGTGACAACTCACAATTTCTTCACTTCGATGCAACTGGCTCACGTATTGACTAGCTGGAATATGACGCTTGTGGGAACTGTAAGAAAAAATAAGCCTTTTCTTCCAACAAATATGCAGGCACATAAGGATAGACCAGTGTATTCCACCAACTTTGCATTCCATAGATAAGCGACAATCTGTTCTTACGTTCCCAAAAAGAAGAAAGCAGTTGAATTGCTTTCAACAATGCATACGTCTCCTAATGTTCGAAATACTAAAACTGCGAAACCTGAGATAATTACCTACTATAACAAAACCAAAGGTGGCGTTGATAATATGGATAAGTTGCTAGGAGAAAACACCACAAAACGAAAGACAAATAGATGGCCTTTGGCTCTATTTTATAATAAGATTGATATAGCAGCCTTAGCTTCCTATATTATTTACATGGACCACAACCCTATATTTTCTTCCACTGACAGGAGAAGAAAGTTTTTGAAGGAGCTAAGCCTTCAACTCTGTCAAGAAAATATAGCAGAGAGAGCTAAAAATCCACTTGTTGTCGTTGGGAGTTGCTTTATGTATAGAAGCATAAAACAAAAGCAGAGGAAAACAAGAAAAGCCTGCACTAATTCTTTTCGTCCTATTTGCGATCAACACTCAATAACCAAGGCAACATGCAACACCTGTTTTCAAAGTTCTGAATAAAAATTTATTTTTCCAATAAAAAATATAAACAAAAAAAAATATTACCTATTTAATTTTTTTTCATTTCTATTTTTTTTTTTTAATTTTTAGAATATAATATATAAAGGTACCCCGGTACCTCGTCACACGGTTTAAGGTGTTTTCATTTTTTTTGGTTAACAGAGATCTTCCTATTGGGTCTACAAACTTATAGTTAATATAAATATTCGAAAAACGTAAAGTTAGGAGCTCTCAAAAGCTCACGTGCACATAGTTAGTGAATTAATTAATTTAATTGGTCATTCAAAATTGAAAAGGTACCCGGGTACTTCGTCACACACATAAGGGTTAACAGTAGTTCATATTAAAACTTGTATTAGTTTATAAGATATTGTATCTTAAAATGCAAGTATGCAAATAAAACAAATAAATAAATAACACAAAATAAAAGTGGGAATGGCATGACTTTGCGTATGATTTTTTCAATAAATCGGTTTTTTTGTTTAAAGTGGGCGTGTCAGAAGGCGGATTTTAAAAATATTTAGACATAAAGCAATAAGGACCCCTAAAGAGTACTATAAACTTTAGCTTCCTAGCTCAAATTTTGAAGTTTCGATAAAATAATTTTATTTAATTGTGGGCGAATTTTGGGGCCCCTTGAGACCCATATATTAAATATTTGAGCTTTCTAGCTCAAAATTCGATTTTTACTATAAATTTGTTTGTTTGAAATTGTGGGCGTGTCTGTGGGCGGATTTTTAAAACTCTCAAACTTGATTATTTCAGTCCCCTA
This sequence comes from Portevinia maculata, assembly GCA_949715645.1. Lineage (NCBI taxonomy): Eukaryota > Metazoa > Arthropoda > Insecta > Diptera > Syrphidae > Portevinia > Portevinia maculata. The sequence goes on along the minus strand of OX454525.1, from coordinate 394,129,191 downwards.
GAGAGTGTATGGTTAAAATTTCAGTTTTCCAGCTCCAGTTTAAGGGCCCGATATTTTCATACGGGCTTGCAGACGGACAGACATGGCTAGGTCAACATAACTATCGATGCTGATCACGAATATAGTAACTTTTGGGGTCTACGGGCAATATTAAGGTATGGTACAAACTATGCGTAAAAATTAATATACCCGTAGAATAGGATATAATGAGTTGACCTTAATGTCGTCAGTCGCGCACGGCTGCAACTGCTTTGCGGGGCGCTGTATATGAGTACATACGACATACTTTGACAGCTCGTGCGGCTGCAGGTTAAGCTTTAACTTTTCTGACCAATAGATATTATTATTATATTATTTGCAAGAGTGATAGCTTTTGGAGCCTTCGCGAATTTTTCGGAGGTTACGCTGCCTATGTCAGGTAAGGATAGGGTGAGGTGGCAGTCGGCCAAAGCTGACACAGTTAAAGCAATAAAAGGTTCATTTTGATACCACGTGAATCTGTCTTCTTCCTATTCGTTGATCCAGTTAGAGCTTTTAACTAAGCTTGAAAAACTTTGTATGTCAATGTATATAAGATCATTGAGATCATCATAAAAGAAAGTTCCCAGATGAAGCTTTCGCCTATGTGAGAAAGCAAGGCAGAGAAAGCAGCTTCTGTAAAAGTCATTTGAAAAGACACCAAGCCTTGTTGCATGCTTGGCAATGGGACAGTGTCCGGTGATGATACCAATGGTAGCAACAATGTGCAGTCTGTTCAGAAAGATCAAGCAGTAGGATGCGGCTTTGGAAAGATCTGATTTTTCGCTAGAAAAGTATTACCGCTTGTCCAGCTAAGATTAGTTCTCTCGATGGCATTCCTCTTAGACATGAGTTTGAATGTATCAATTGGAATGCCTAAGGGACTTTTATCAGGTAGAAGGTGCAGTATTTTTCGATGTTTGGCGAGTTCATCAGCCCTACAATTCCGTGGAATGTCTTCGTGCCCCGGCGGCCAACACAGGTGACTGTTGATGCGCCATCTCCTTGGGAGACTATGATGGAGTTTGTAGAGACAGAATACAGGAATTTTATCGCGGCTCGGATGTCCTTAGCGGCTACCCGTTCCTCTTCAGCCACGATAGAACTACTGCAGTGATTAGGGAGACGAAAAGAAAGGCTGTGGTTCAACCTGTCTGTTTTGGATGCATCGCCGGTGTAAAAGTGGATCGATTTATTTTCGACAAGTAGCCCTTTCTCCCAGAAGAATCTGTAGGTGGATGGTGACTAGGAAGTTTTTGTCAAAACGTAGCTGAGCAGTGGTGTAGGCTATGTTGCATGCGAGCATTCTAAACAAATTTACAATGGAGAAGTGGCCAATTGTCTTCTCGGTCTCCTGGAAAGTTATTTTGAGGCGAACACCCTCACTAGCAGCCATCTGTTTACCAAAGATGTCAAATGGTTGAAGGTGAAACAGAATGTCCATTCAGCGGATGGAGTAGTGCGCAGCGTTCCACCCTGATCGTTGGAATGTGCTAAGATTTTCGCGATGTATCGCTTTGTCTAAGGCAGTCCACCAAACAAATACACCGTACAAAAGTATCGGTCTTATTACCGAGATGTATAGCCGATGGCTGGGGGGGGGGGGGGGGGGGGGGGGGGGGGAGCTGTAACTGTTAGAAGAAAAAATTAGAAATATATTTTTTCGAAAATCGGAGTAAGCTGCTTTTTTCTTAATATGCTTATCAGATAATATCACAAATTTCTTTAAAATTACGTTACCCGTTTTTTTGATATGGTTAGTTTCCTAAAGTACCGTTAATCTGATCTTTTGGAAAAACAACAGAGTGAGACATCTTCTGACACTCAACTCAATTATTCAAGAAATCAAAATTAGTTAAAATCGTTAGAGCGATTTTCGAGAAAAGGGAGATTTTCAAAAATTCACAAATTATTAGATATGCGAATAAGAAATTTATTAAAAAATATTTCAAAAATTTTAATAAACAAATCCCTTCTACCTATATAGCATTGTTACAAGCTGTGTAAATTTTCTTCGCAATAACTTGACCCGTTTTTTGTGTTATAAATATTTTTGTAAAATAAATAAAACTGAGTACCCCAATTTCTTACGCTTACTTCAATTATGTTATATGTCATAAAAGATCAAAATCGTTAAAGTAATTTTTGAGAAAATTGGGATTGGAAAAACCATTTGTATAGAAGGTACCTTAAAAAAATGGCCGCGTCCGCAAGTTTTAAATACAAAGTTTGAAGTAAATCAGTCTACCCATTGCGGCTGGAGCCTCGGCTACAGGCGGACAGACGGATTAACGAACACTTTTTTGGTTTCCTTATTTTCGGTTATCACACCTAATACTCAGTTTGAGAAAATAAAAAAACGTAAAAAGCAGATATCCTTTTAAGCAATTCGCCGAAACAAAATTGATTGCCAAACCCAATTTTAGGTGGCGTTTTGACAAAATTTGTGATTTTGTTAAGAAACCAAAACCAATGTTCTAAAATGGAGAAAAACTTCTAGCCCAATATGAATAGGGTTAGCAATAATTCGCCCAAGCGGACTGTAGCATTTTCTTTTGTTTTACTTTTGCTTTCAATGACAATCTTTTCTGTCAATCAAAATTATTACTGCACTATAAACAAAAAAAAGCGGCCAAGTGCGAGTCGGACTCGCCCATGAAGGGTTTCGCGCGAATTATAATTATTATTTACTTAGGCACCTATTACAGATTTATTATTAGAAAATAATTGTTCAAGGTTTACGCAGGAGCAAAGTTTGTCCAAGAAAATTGAAATAAAAACTGGATAAACTCGTGGCTTCAATGGCACAGTGCATGAGTGCTTGCCTGAGAAGACGCTGGTCTAGGTTCGAATCCCAGCGGAAGAAATGGAATTTCCACAGCACCACAGAAGGAGTCTGATGATCGGTTGCGGCTAACCGTGAAACAGCGCTGTAACTCCAGCCGTCCACTTAACGTGGTAAGGAATGTAAGGTTATTCATTCAAAACAAAAATAAGGTTTATGTTTATGAAATTAAATGTTTTTTTTTTTATATTTGAGTTGATTGAATGAAAGGTAAATTGCGGTTTACGATTTATAACGTATTAAAAAGAAACTACTTACTATATCTCGTTCAAACCAATTTTCGGTGGAAGTTTGCATCATATATTTTTTTTAGTTTTATCATTCCCTTATTGTAGAAGTTACAGGGGTGGACAAACTCGCGCAAACTATTCAGTTTAGAAAAAAATGATATTAGAAACCTCAATATTATTTTTGAAGACCTATCCATTGATACCCCACACATATGGGTTTGATGAGTTTCAGTTCTAAGTATGGGGAACCCCCAAAATTTATTGTTTTTTTTCTATTTTTGTATGAAAATCTTAATGCGGTTCACAGAATACATCTACTTACCAAGTTTCAACAGTATAGCTGTTTTAGTTTCGGAAAAAAAGTGGCTATTACATTCCCGGACAGACAGACATGACGAATCTATTAGGGTTCCGTGTTTTGCCATTTGCCTACGGAACCCTAAAAATGAAATGTCCAAAGTATTGAGTTTGAGATCTGATATTTTTAATATGCAAAACGCCTAATGTAATGTAATGCTTTGTTGTATCAAAAAGGACGACAAATATTTTAGCCTATCGTTGAATTTTTTTACAAATACAAATGTAAAAAACAATCGCTGTATCATGCAACATAAATTTTTTCCGGAAGGCCAATGGGTTAATTCGGTATTTTCCGAGGAATTTCCACGTGGCGTCAGCGAAAAATAATGGAAGGATGCCCTGCAGCAAAAACAAGAAAAAAAGAACAAAAAATAAAACATGAATTCGTTATCATTACCATGCGCTGGTTGTCAGTGCATGTTAGCATTTAACATGGATACTACTAGTACAATGTGCATACGTTATTGCTCTATTACATTACACAACACACAGTGCCTCAATTCCTTTTGCTCACAGAATAAATAGAGTAGCTACCTATTTTAATTATGCGCACACCAGTTATCGCACTTGAATATTTTTGCCCAATACAATATCTGAGTAGCTATCACATCCATATTTCATAAGTGTTTTGCTACTCGTAGAACATATTTATGAATTTCCATGTTGATATTTTTTCAATTTAAATTTTTTCAATGTAAATATTTTTTTTTTGTGAGAAACTGAAAAAAACACGGTGATGGGTTTTGATTTCCCGAAAATGGACTTGGTCGCCGTTTAGTATAAATATATTTTATACATTTGAAAATTGTTTAAAATTCTAAGCCACATTTATCTATGTAGTTATGTCGATTGGTGCCAATACTGTTTGATATGTAATAAGCAATAGGATTAGCCCAGATAAGAAACACAGACGCCTTACAATCGACGCATTTACTGAACAGCAAGCTAGGATGCTGAATTCAAAGATCCGAAACAGTTGCTTACGGGAAATTACAGAAAATCAGTTGTAAATCTGTATGTGGGTAATACAAATCGGCCTATTAAAACCTGTGTGGGTTAGTGCGAAAGTTCCTTGATTAAGGAACATCAAAACAAATATCACTTAAATGTAAATTAAATATTAATTTATTCAATATGAAAGTAAGTTGTTAGAGAAAATACTTATCGAAGTGCCACCAGCAACTTGTTAGGAGAGATTATTCGAATGACATCAGAAATAATCCATTAGTCTGGAAAACTGGATAGAATTCTGATGGATGTGTTCAGTGCTGTTGTTACAAATACCAGTTGATAGATGTCGCCACCCCTGTATTCCAAAAATGTTCCAACAGATAAATAACTTCTTTAGGATGAAGAATCGAATGATGTTCTTGTGTCCGGGTTTCTTAGAAAACAGATCACAGACAGACTGTACTGACTGCCAGAATAAATCCAGAAAGTGTTGCATCAAACAAAAGATTTTTCGTGGTCGAATACATGTAGGAGAAAGTACATATATTTGATGGGCGCTTGTTTCGAAGCCATGTTTACGTAGCAATAACATGGGGTATAGAGCACTGGACTTATATCTGCGCACTGAACTTGAGAATTGGCTATTTGAGAATAAGGGACTCACAGTAGGGCCGTAGCAAGCTATAGGGCCCGTTGGGTCCGGCAACTCCTTTGCCTCTGATTATGATACCGATGTCAGCATATCCTTGAACATAGAAACCATCTTTTCTGAGCAAGGGGTTCATGAACTACGATGGACCACAGAAGGGGTAGAGGACCCCGCCTTGTGAGCAGCCTTTTGCAGCAATGACCCTGAGTTGGGTGCTACCAAGTGATGTGCTTATGTTACTATCTTTAAGCATGCTCTTTATGCATTTACAAGTGGTATTATATACCCATATGTTTTGTGTGCATCGATTCATCTGGGCGTGATCCAGGTTATCGAACGCACACTCAATATCGATAACGCAACCAACCCCTATTTCCTTGTCAGAGAGGGATATTCTGATCACAGAAGTAAGGCTCTGAAATGCGTGGGTGCGTGATTTTCCTTTCTTGTAGTCATATTGATTATTATGAAAGGGGAACAGGTGGAGTACACCCTCTTTGATATGTCTGTCCTGGAATTGTTCATGGTTTTGAGTTGGAACGGATAAGACTTATCGGTCGATAAGATTTAGGCAGTTCTGAGGGTCTGCTATATACTTTAGGGGTATATCTTACGATCACTTCCCTCCAACTCTTTGGAATGTAGGCCCCCGCATAACTAGGCTTACATAAGTTTATTAGGAGGGTGATGATGAGCGAGGTACCCTTTTGAAGTTACGCCTCGAAAATTACGTAGTCTTTGCATGGTAGCCAGGGGCTTTGCATGGTGGCAATGAGCTAGAGCCCATTTAATTTTTCCCTCTTGGAATAGATCCGTTGCCCTCTTCCAATCCCCTCTGGAGGTTCTATTGACTCTGACCTGGAGCGGAATTTCAGGAATCAATGGAGCTATGGGTGGTGATGGAAAATAAGTTTCAGCTAAGAGCTTAATCGTCTGGAAGCCGGCTTCGACAAAGTAGACAACCGCCTTTTTAACTGCATCCCTACTGGTCCGCCTGTGGGGTTCGTCGGTTCGACCTCAGAAAATAATGGCAGGCCTCCTGACTTTAAATCACTTCGTCGCTGAGGCGAATCAAATGCAGGTATTGCTGCATTTGTGTGATCCAAGAGTTTTTAGGTCTGCCTCTCTTTCAAGATAGGTTTTTTATCGTGAAGGCTTCCTCGGATCTTGGAACTTCTTATTCGACTAATTTTTGTTACTCCTGTTTCATCTCAGCGGCCGTTAATTTGCCCTCATACGTTTTGTACGCTGTTCAACATTGTGATCCGTATGTGAGCGCCGGGCGCACAACTGCGGTGTTGAGCCATCCTTGCAGCTTAGAGGGCATGAATTTTCCCTCCACTTGATTCACTCTGCGCTTACGCTATGCTTAATGTCGTCACCACAGCTTGCTTCACTATTGGGGCTCTTCCATTCATATAAATGTATGGAATAGGTCGGAGTGGATCGCCCACCTTTTTTTTTTTTTTTTTTGACTCATATGATACCAATTCCCCTCTAAAACTTCCACCCATACATCAAGTGTTCGTTACAGAGACGTTTGATCCTCGCTATGATGACTCTGAATTACTGATACACTTGAGGGTCCGTCACTTTTCATTCAAGTAGATAATCAAGGATTGTAATTAATAACAAGTGACTGAAGACGCTTCCCTGGTTTACACCGACTTTGATTGCGAACTCCTCGGTGACGTCAACGGGGCATATTACTATTCTTTTTACTCCCTAATACATGTCTATAATTAAATGTACATAGGTTTCTGGATCTCCCCGCTGTCATGGCGCCACCGATAACAGATCCCTTCGAAATAGTTAACGATCCAAAATGTAAAAGAATTTGTTTAACTGATACGTATACCTAAATTGTTTGTCTGGACACGTGATAAAATCTTCTAAATAAAGACAAGGATATGCCGTCCATAGAGTACGTTTTTATAGGTTTCAGCAATATTTTCCTAAGGATACCTACCTACTTTAATAGGTAAACAGGTTTTACGGCATATTTGTTTCGTTCAACAGAACAAATAACATAACCGGAAACCTGACTTTTGTTTATACTCACTATTGTATATGTTTCAGTTTACAACAAAAAGAAGTTGTTTGAATATATCGGCGCATTAAATCCTCTTCAAAAAATCTGGGAATTGACCGGCACTTAAAAACAATTCACTCAGCCCAGCAAGGACTTTCAGAACATGATGAGGTACTGTCTGCCAAATAACTTTCCTTGAAAACGAAATAGGTTTCATCCCACCCGACCACGCATCACTTCCATATTCTTTAACAAATGGCTGTATATTTCACAAGATGAAACCACCACTGGTTCAATATTGATAACATTAGAATGCGAGATCTTTTTTTATTCGCACATAAATCAAGTCACACCTGGTGACGGGAAAGACGACGATTTTTGCACTTTAAATCCGGCAAAAAAACTGTACCCAAATATTTACTTTCTCCAATACGAGCAGTATGAGGGACGTGCTCGTGCATACTATATTCCGTTCTCCATGTTGAAAAGATTCTAAATTGCCCAAGCCAGTTCTGGACACAATTCAATATATTTTTTTTAGAGAATTTGCATTAATTTTTATTTTGCATGCATATTGCATTATGCTGCTGCTGGCCACATGAAAGACATCAAATAAATCAGCAGACACTTATTTCATACTGCAGAACAGTGTCGCCAATGGCTCGTACATTTGTGCTCCGGGGGGCGGCAGCGCGCTGAGAAGCCAATTCAGCAGGACGAAGGAAATAAATCGAAAGAAAATAGTAGCATTTACGATATCTTCAGTTGGAGTCGTCACCCAGTTCCATATGTAATTATGTGGCAATAAATAAAAATCGCATCAAAAAAATATTCTTGGCAGCTTGCAGCAACGACAGAAGTATCTGACAAATATCCTGAATAAAGAGCTACCTGCTGCAGTGGAGACGAGGACTAAATCGAACCATTCGTTGGCATATACCTACTACGAGAATATAGGTAAGTGGTTTTTGATAATTTCAGCAGCCAACCACCCACATTCCCATCCGGATTGGTATCGAGGTTAACAGAAATTGGTTCTTCTGGTTCCTTCCATTGATAGGACGTCGCGACGACACGATGTGTTATTTTTGGCAAAGTTGCATAATGTTGCGGAATAAGCCGGCTGCCTTATCAAATGCAGCAAAATTGTATTTGCAGACCGATAAGATTCTTTTTGGAATCCACCAAATCCACTGCTGCATATGACGTTATCGGCCATCTCATTTGCCGCATCAGTATCTTGTTTACCGACAGTGTATGCTGTGCTATCGCAGTAAACTTAGCGATAAGTGAAACATGAAATAAATAAATACAAAGTAAAGCAGATTATTTCTTCTTATGGGCTATTTTCTCTTATTGTCGGCACTAAATTCTTAATTTTATGACGAATTGGTGGGTGCGGTTTTGTGTCTTTTGTTAACGTTTAATGGCGCGGTGTCTTCAATATTGACTTTTAGGTCAGACGATTATGGAATGACAGAGATCAGTCAGTGCTCGATTAGCAACGATCTTATTTATTTGCTTAAGTAATTCTTGCCCTTCACGCAGCTGGGATTTATAAAGACATCACACAATAACAATAAGCAATCTCTGCAAATGACCAGGCTATAAAAAGAGTCATTCAAATAGCTCTAAGGTCCTGTTAAAAGAGGCGGGGAACAGGAGTCAACTTGCTTAACTTGTTAAAGACATAGCTTCTCTAATAAATTGTGAAATGTAAAATTCATATTCATAACATGTTAAAGGGCGCGTCGGTAACAGTTTATTACTTAAAAAAAAGTTTCAATATTAAAAAAAGGGGACAGGTACGTTTGAATTTCAAGGAAAGACAAGGCGTCTGCAAATTAACTTAAGACTGCTTTTTTGAACGAGTTCTGTAGTACTGTCGAGGTTCACATAACATTTTTTGGAGTACTTGCCTATTCGCCAAAATTCATTTCGCAAATCTCACTTCGCAATTGTTGAAATACATTTTATTTATCTCGCAAAAGCTGTTTCGCGAATCTCCGTTTCGTCTATGATTTATCTTGCAATCTGATCATTTCGCAATGCTTTTCCCGTTCCAATTTGCTTATGAAAAAACAGCATTTTGTTGTTTTAAGGAAAATTTTTTCGCACCTGGTAATTCCCATTATCTTTGGTAGTCGAATGTAATTGGGATTTGACATGAATATTGAATTCTGAAAAAAAGGAATTTGAATTTTTAAAGAATATATAGAGGGTCTTTCACTAAGGACTTGACAACTTCTTTTTTAAATAAAATGCCAACTACTTGAGATATCTAAAAAAAGTTGGCTTCAATTACTATCAAAACATTTTTGAATAGAATTGGACTTCGTTCATATGTAAACCACGGAAACGAATGCAGCGGTCGATACGTTAAACACAATTTTCGATGACTAGGCCGCATATGTCGACCGATACGGCCGCGATTTCTCGTTCAATATTGGCTCTGAGCTCTTCTAACTTCGCCGGCTTGTTGGCATCGACCTATGATTTAATGTAGCCCAATAAAGAAAAGTCTAGTGGTGTTAATTCACATAATCTCGGCGGCCAATAGGCAGGTCCGTTTCTCGAGATAACGCACGTTCACCGAACTGAGTGGCTTGAATGCCAAAAATGCACTTCATCGCTGAAGATGATTATGCGATGAAATTCTTCATTTTCTTCCATCATGTCCAGACCCCAATTCGAGAACGTACGTCGGTTCATATGATCAAGTGGCTTTAGTTCTTGAGTCAGCTTGATTTTGTAAAGGTTTGCCCAAGATCTTTACGTGAAATTCGCCATAATGTGGTCTGAGAAAGGCCCAATTTTTGAGAGGTTTGCGACGAACGCTTTTACGGCAGCAATATTCTCCACATTTCGGGCAAAACGTAGTCACTGGCACGGCAACATAAACCAGCGAATATTCTGCCTCAAAATTGGTCACTAGACTATGAATTGCTTGTCTACTTAAACGAGAATTACGTCCGATAATTGGCGTTGACGCTCTTGAAATTGCAACCACTGACTCGGAATTTTGGTAGTAAATTTTAATTATTTGTTTACGTTATTCCTTTGTATACTTCACCCTTATGAAAATGTTGATTATACTGAATATTTTGACATTGACAGTTTAGTAAACGGTTTAAGGGTGCGTTAACACTGAAAGTTTGAAGATGTCAAGTCGCTAGTGAAAGACCATTTAGTTCGCATTTTGCTATTTGGTGAAAGAGCATTTAGTTCGCATTTTGCTATTTGGCGAACAAATCACAACGCAAGATGACAAACGCGAAGTGGGAAGTTCTTGCGAAACGATAAAATTGTGAAACAAGAATTTGTTATCAATGAATGGTTAGGTTAGGTTATAGTAGTAGACACACTTTTGTGGTCTTAAAAAGGTTCAATGCGATACCACACGGATCTATCTTCTTCCTACTCGTTGAACCAGTTGGAGCTTTTTATTAAGTGGATCAAAATATAAGCATAAAAAGTGGTGGGAAATAGAGAGTGAGGAGGCGAATCCCTAAATGGTTAGTTTGAGGAAATTAAAAAAAAATCGCAGGCACCTCAGATGATGATGTGGCTTGACTGCGAAGAGGCTGGTCTAGGGTCGAGTCCCAAATAGTGGAAAGCACAGTGCAGGCATTTTTTGTTTTATCATCGCACCATTGCCACCCATTGGGATAAAAGTTTTTTTTGATAATAACGAATAAAATAGACTAGCACCACAAAATAAGGCTGCGACAAGCGGTGAAAAGCGGCTCCACTTCACGCAGTAGGAGCCACAAGTTGTTGGTTCATTCATTCAACCATTTCAATAAAATTTTATTTTTTATACAAAATCAAACTACCCATTCTACTTCACTTTCTTTAGGACCATATGCTGAAACGAATCATAAATATTTAAATTCAACAAACATGCCAGCAAAGTGTGTCGAAGTGAACCTAGCAGACCGTACAAAAATATATTAGCGAAGTTATATTTTTGGCACTAATGGAGGGCACCTACAATCTTACTTCTCATGACAACTGATACTCTTGGATGTTTGTCAGTATTTCGCAAAAAGTGGGGCAGTGGAAAAAATAACGCCAGGTGTAACTGATCCCTGGCGTAGTTGGAACCTGAGACTCACCACTCTGTCCAACGCATAACCACTAAGCCACTGCTTCCATGACTTCTCCAAGACCTGAAAAATATATAGAAGCACGATAATCGACCGGAATTGACAGGGCTCGCCCTACGTAAACACTTTTCGGAATTTCTTGTGACACAGCTACCTTCCAATGCGCCGGATAATGTACATTATTCAGGGCATTGTTAAAAAGGGTGATGAAAATATCTACATCAGCCTCCAGAGGCAGATGTGTCAATACAATCGAAAATCAATTCAAAAGTAACTCGAAGATCTACAGAATATCATCTTTCGACAAGAACTAGTTAGGAGCACCAATGAGCTATATAAGGAAGCCAACATCTATCAATTTCCCGCCAAATGAAAAAGCAACAGACAAACCTTAACTCTCCTTGTATGTACATGTTGCACAAAATTCAAAATAGGAGGCATATATACACATCCTCTCAGTGACGGGCTTTTCATGGGCGCAGAGTAAAAAGCAGAAATGGCAGTGTAAGTGTAGTCTACCTCACGCAGCCGGTTTTCATTGTATGAAGTCTTTAACGGCCTTCCCAACTTATTCTACAGTAATTCTGAGATGGGGTCTTGGAAAGTACACTGGCGATCACAAGGATGAAGCCATACATTTTGCAATCGCTTTTCAGTCTTTATACCCGTTGGAAGTTTTATACACAGAAACTTTTACTACCTGTGAACAGGTACATATTTTCCCAATAGTAAGTCATAAAATTAAATGTTAAATAAGAAACGGTGCATTGAAATAACTTCACGGGCAATAACTTCACATGGGCAATAATTTCACCCCGAGTGGGAAATAATTTCACTTTTTTTTTGTGAAATTATTGCCCACAATAGGTGAGTATCTCAACATTTTATGATAATTCAAGAACCGTACCTCGCACCTACTCCAAGTGAAACAATGACCCCAAGGAGGGGGGGGGGGGGGGGGCAGCATGCACTGTTTATGGAATCTACTTGCGATTTCGCAACTAATCCCATAAACAGTGCAATGCATATGGGGGCATGCCCCTTGCAACCCCCTGTTTGGGGTCACTATTTGATTTGAAGTAGCTGCAAGGGCAAATTGTTGAAAACAGCACAAATGGAAAGTCAAATAACGCCAAATTGGCCTTATTGCGCAAGGCCGTATTTCATGGCACCGATACAAATTGCTAAAAAAAAATTATTTTATTTTGTTATAAGCGAAATTTTACAAAAACCTCATAAATAACTCCATTTCACATTTCATTGTCAGTGGGCAATAACTTCACAAAAAAAAGTGAAGTTATTTCCCACTCGAGGTGAAGTTATTGCCCGTAAAGTTATTTCCCGGCACCATAAGAAACAACCACTGGAATTTCCCGAGATCAAACAATGCACTACTTGAAAAGCATATAAAAAGATGCGCCACTAGGATGAGGCCACATTCAAAATCTTCGAAACAATGGAAAAAATTGATAAAATGATTACTATGGTTTTAAAACATTTATTTATTATGTTTTTCTAGATTAATAATGATTATGTCCGCCATTTTTCAATATGACCTCTATAAGACGGTTTGGAATAGAATCATACAGTTTTTTTCTAAATAATTAAGAGAAATTTGGGCCCAGCCACCACGAATAGCTTCGATTAAAGTGTCCTTGTCTTCAAATTGTCTGCCGCCTTCATACACTTTACGAGATAACCATGCCCAAACATTTTCGATAATGTTTAAGTCCGGTGAATAGGGCGGGCATGGCAAAAGTTCCACGTCTTCTGATTGAATCCAATTTCTAACAACCCAGAAAGTGTGGATAGGGGCATTTTCTTGTTGCAATGTACAAGACAGGGGTCCGAAAATGGTTTTCACTTTTTGAAATGACCCTTCCAGCAAACATTTGTAGTTGTTTCCGTTCATTGTTGTGGACAAAAACTCCACCTCGATTGTTCCATAGTGGGTAATAGCTCCCCACACCATTTCACCTGATGTACGGATGTGATGTCTTGCCAAAAAAAGCTCCTACTTTCTTAGATCATGAAAATAAAAAAATTGTAACTTTTTTTTCATTCGAAATGCCAAGGCGTTTCCATTCACTGCTCCAAGCGACACGGAGCCCATTCATAAATGCAATATTGCGCAAGATGTGCTAAGCAGAGAGTTCACAAATGCATCAATTTTCATCACTGCTAAGCAGAGAATTCATAAAAGTAGTAGAGTTTTAATTATTGCGCAATTTTGAGCGCAATCGTGCAGATTTCAGAATCGTATTGCTTTTTAATTTCTTTTTGTTGAAAATGGGTGAAAATACGGTGCAGGGACATAAGTCCCAACTTTTTCTTTTGGGACTTATGTCCCATCTAAGTGGGACATAACTCCCAAAATTGATTTGGGACTTATGTCCCACAGCATCGGGACATAAGTTCCAAAATATTTTGTCGGAGATGGGACATAAATCCCAAACAATAAGGCCAAGTGCGTAAATAAAACCTCGCACCTACTCCAAATCAAACAGTGACCCCAAGCATGCCTAACCCGTGGAGGTAGAGTTTTCTTCTTATTTTGTACAAAGAAACATAGGGGCGGGCTACAGTCCGCTGTTGGATACCCTATTCTTATTCCTATATCTCATAAGTGGGCGTGACAAAAATTTAAAGGATTTTATCGAAAAAACTAAGCTTTTGTAAATAAAAACGCTCCCTAGCTCAAACTTTGGTTTTTCAATAAAATGAGCATAAAGGGCACCTAGAGAGTATATACTATAAATATATAAATATTTATAGTATATACTATATATAAATTTTATTTAATTGTGGGCGTGTCAGTGGGCGGATTTTGAAAATTTTATGTCCCAATCAGTTTTATGGGCCATAGATCATACGAGGGCGGGTCAATAAGTCCGTGACTTTTTGAATTTCTGACCTCTTTACTGAAACAGCAACACTGCTCCTGTCAACAGGCATCTGTCAGTTGACTCCTGTCAAAATTTAAACTTGCTGCGTCAGTTAGTTTGTGTTTGACAGCTATTTTTATCAGACTACTCACTAATTTGAGGAGAAAATGGAAAAAAGTGAATTTCGTGTGCTTATTAAACATTATTTCTTGCGAAAAAAAACCATTACCGAGACCTAGGCTAAGCTTGAAAAATACTGTGGGGACTCTGCACCATCGATTTCAATGGTAAAAAAATGGTTTACTGAATTTCGTTGTGGCCGTACAAGCACTGAAGATGCCGAACGTCCTGGACGCCCAGTTGAGGTCTCTACACCCGAAACAATCGAAAAAATTCACGATATGGTGTTGGCCGACCGAAGATTGAAAATGCGAGAGATTGTGGAAGCCGTACGGATCTCGCATGGCTAAGTGGTTTCAATTTTGAATGATCACTTGGGCATGAGAAAGCTTTCCGCAAGATGGGTGCCGCGTTTGCTCACAGTCGACCACAAACGCAATCGTGTAACAACTTCACAGGAAGGTTTGGCGTTGTTTAATCGCAATATGGAGGAGTTTTTGCGCCGTTTTGTAACCGTGGACCAAACATGGATCCATCACAACACACCAGAGACCAAACAACAGTCAAAACAGTGGGTTTTTAAGGGTGAATCGGCGCCAAAGAAGGCCAAGGTGGGTTTGTCAGCCAATAAAGTTATGGCGACTGTTTTTTGGGATGCACGCGGGATAATCCACATTGACTACCTTCAAAAGGGAAGAACAATCAATTGGGAATATTATGCCAACTTATTGGACCGATTCAATGACGGTTTGAAAAAAAACCGACCTCATTTGGCCAAGAAAAAAGTTCTTTTCCACCAAGACAATGCAAGGGTGCACACATGTGCAGTTGCCATGGCAAAAAACCATGAATTGGGCTATGAATTGCTCCCTCATCCACCCTATTTTCCAGATTTGGCTCCGAGCGACTACTTCTTGTTCCCAAACCTGAAGAAATGGCTTGGTGGAAAAAGATTTGACTCCAATGATGAAGTCATCTCGCAAATAAAGGCCTATTTTGAGGACCTCGACAAATCATTTTTTTTGGAAGGGATAAAAAAATTGGAGAAGCGTTGGACAAAGTTTATAGAGCTCAAGGGAGACTACGTTAAAAATAAAAAAAAAATTTTATCAAAAAATCTGTGTTTTATTCCAAAAGTCACGGACTTATTGACCCGCCCTCGTATATACAAAATTTCAGCTCTCTAGCTCAAAATTCGATTTTTTCCAAAATTTTGTTTTTTTGAGTTTGTGGGCGTGTCTGTGGGCGGATTTCAAAAATTCTTAAACTTGATTATTTCGGGACCCTAGAGAGTATATGGTTAAAATTTCAGCTCTCTAGGTCCAGTTTAAAGGCCTAATTTTTGCCGACGGACGGACGGACGGACGGACGGACATGGCTAGATCGACATTACTATCGATGCTGATCATAAATATAGTAACTTTTAGGGGTCTACGGGCAATATTAAGGTATGTTACAAACTATGCGTCAAAATTAATATACCCCTAGAATAGGGTATAAAAAGGCGATACGCGATACTGATAAGTACCGTTCAATCAAGCTGATGTCACACACCATGAAGATCCTTCAGGGGGTATTAAATAGCCGAATGCGAAAAATAGTACGGCTATTTGGTAAATCAACCATAGATGCAATCCAAAGTAAATGGTTTTTCAACAGGGACGCTACAAAAGTAGAGCGACAGGGACAGCAAACGGCGCCGAATTTCTTGCCGCTCTTTTGATATTTCTCTTCACAAAGGCTTGCCATTTCATAATGGAAAGACACACGAGCCAACAATAAGTCGAAATTATTAAAATTTACTACCCAAATTCGGAGTCAGTGGCCTCAACGTTAAGAGCGCTACGTCCAATTTATGGTCGTCATAATCGTCCTAGCAGATCAACAATTGAGCGTCTAGTGGAAAAATTTGAATCCACAAGCACAGTACAAAATGTTCCCGTGCCAGTGAGACAAAGAAGTGCCCGTAGTGTCGAGAATATTGCTGCCGCTGAGGCTTCAGTTAAAGAAAGCCCAAATGTGTCTCTCACACGTCGTTATCAAGCGTTGGGCATCTCTGTGACGTCGCTGGGTATCTCTGTGACGTCGTACTGGCCCCAATTGGATGATATGGACTTGGAGGACATGTGGTTCCAACAGGACGGCGCCACAAGCCACACAGCGAATGCCACAATCAATTTATTGGAAACCAAGTTTGGAAACCGTGTAATCTCACGAAATGGTCCAGTCGCTTGGCCGCCTCGGTCGTGTGATTTGACGCCGTTAGACTATTTCCTATTGGGCTACGTCAAGTCTATGGTCTATGCCAACAAGCCAGCGACGATTGATGAACTTCGTACGAATATCGAACGTGAAATTGCAGCAGTATCGGCCGATTTATGCTTGAAAACCGTCGAAAATTGGGTTCAGCGTCTGGACTTCTGCAAGCGTGCCCGTGGTGGCCATGCAAAAGAAATCGAGTTTCATACATAATGGCATCGAACGTACTTTCACAGGAATAAAGAATTTCATTGATATCCAAAACCGTTTTTGTTTTATTTAAAAAAAACGTTTGTAGCGCTCTTATTGAAAAACCCTTTATAAGGATCATGATGGAAAAACATCGTGATGCATTGAATGATTTGCATATGGTTTTGGTTGATTTTGGAAAGTCCTGCAATAGACAACCAACGGATCTGTTATGTGTAGCGCTAAGACAACGAAGAGTTCCAGAAATCTACGTACGGGTGGTCATGGACATGTATACATGTTTGAGGGAGTAAAGACAAGAGTAAGATGTATCGTTGGCGTCACCGAGGATTTCGCAATCAAAGAGGTGTATACCAGGGAAGCGTCTTAAGTTCAATCATATTGCCCTTGATTATCTGCTTGAAGGAAAAGTGACGGATCCTAATTGGTATCAGTTATTCTTTGCTGGCGATGGATTAGCGAGGTTCAAACGTCCCTGCAACGAGCAAGATGTTAAATGTGTCGCTGGGCTCAGCTGTATGTTTAAATTGCATAGATGTGATGTGATTGGTGATACATAAGTCCCAACTTTTACTTTTAGGAATCAATTTTGGGAGTTATGTCCCACTTAAGTGAGACATAAGTCCCAAATAAAAAAGTTGGGACTTATGTCCCGGGGACTTATGTCCCTGCCCCGCAAATACTACAGATAAGTAATGGCTGAGAACAATCTATCATATTACTTATTAAAATGACAGCGATCTACGTAAATTCCATTTTTACGCAGTTGTTCGTTCATAAACATCTGAAATGTGCTTTGCAAGCGCATGATTTGCAGGAAACTCTCAATTTCAATTTGCGCAATACTTCCTGCTTTGCATTGCTATTGCCTTGCAAACCTTGCATTTATGAATGGGCCCATGTTCTCTTGCCAAATTCATTCGATGTTCCTTGTGTACTTGCCTCAAAACTGGTTTCTTTTTAAGTTTTATTCTCTGTATAGTATCACTTTTTCGTATTATCCTTCGGACCGTTGCTATGCTGGCTGATACTCCGCTGTTGGCCCTTCTTTTAGTCACTGGTGGACTAGAAATTGAGGCAAGCCGTAAAATAACGCGCTTTTCTCGCAATGTTGTTGCTTCTGCCGTGCGTCCTTTTCATTTTTCCCATGGTGTTCTGGATCTGCAAGATAACTGCTTACAACCGTCTTACTTCTATTCAGCCTCCTTGCAATTTCTCGGCCTGAGAGTCTTAACTCCTTGAAAGCATATATTGTTCCTTTATTTTTTCGCTGTCAAAGGCTTTCCGCAACCCATTTTTTTAATTAAATAAAAACAGTTCTTTTCAACGCTTTTTTAATATTAACTTCGAAAAAAATCGCTCATGTGAACTCCTGCAACGAAATATTCGCAATGGCCTCATCCTAGTGCGTGTCTTTTTATACGCTTTTTTATAATTAGCCTGCGCTAAAGGATTTTTGTATTTTTTGTATACCCTTATGATGTTACCACAGCGCATTCATTTGTGTTGCTGAAGCAGCACCCAGCAACTGGTTCATTGCCTATTTTTGGGTGCTGCTTTTTACTTGAAAGAATAGGAGGATAGGAAAGAAGTTTTGGAGTAATAGGGTTTTTTTTTCTCCACGGGTGGCGTCTTAATTACGTAAGGGAGATTTGAATTGTTGTGTGTATTCAATTTTACAAAGCATGGCTCTGGTCGGGAGTCGAACACACGATCTGCCAATCGCTTTGTGAATACACTACCATCGCACCATTGCCACCCGCTTTTCAAGTAGTTCATTGTGTGATCAGGGGAATCTCGAGCTGTCGTTTCTTATTTATCCTTTAATTTGATGACTTACTGTTGGGAAAATTTGTACCTGTTCACAGGTAGTAAAATTGTCCTCTCGGTTTCGTATCGTGGGCAATGAAAGAACACATGTTCCGCGTTTTCCGAAACTGTTTTACAATGTGGACAGTTTTGGATACATTCATGTCCGCGTTTAAAGAGATATACTCTATTACAGTCATGACTCGTCAAGAACTGAGTCAGATAGAAGTTTGTTTCGCCATGATTTCGTTTAATCAATGCATCGATCACTGGTATGAGACGATATGTCCATCTTCCCTTTAAGGATGTGTTCCAAAGTTTTTGCCAGATTGTGATACTGCGATTTCGTTCGAGTTTCCTTATTTTGCCATCTACCGGGCCATTTAGGACTCGCTCGGTTCTTAAAGTTTTTATTTCTTCAGCAAGTATATCGATTTGAAGATACGACTAGTACGGCATCATTTGAAAGAGTTCGAAGTGCACAAGGGACTCTTAATACGCTAAAGCGGTGGTCGGATTTAATTCCCCGCATATAAGACTTAACTTTCGCGGCATTTGACCATATTTCTACTGCGTACATGAGTATTGAGCCGGCAACTTCTGCAAGAAGTATTCTTTTATTCTGCTTCGATCCTCATCAACCTTGAAAGTGCACTAACAGTTTTTGAAGATTTTTGCATACGTCAAAATCACATAGAGTTTTTAAAGCTTAGATGAGCATCAATAATCACTCCAAGGTAACATGGGATCAGAGTAAAAAGCAGAAATGGCAGTGTTGTCTACCTCACGCAACTTCTGCTACAGTAATTCTGAGATGGGGTCTTGGCAAGGATATCCGAGGAGATGGTTCGATTAGAAGCCCTCAACAATACTGCTGCCACCTGTGTAGTATTTTTTCCTTATCCACAAGAAGCTTTCCTTGATCATTATTAATACCGTCCGATGTCATCCAAATTACTAAATTTTATTTACAACAATGTAGACATGAGCTAAATGCTATTGTACAAAAATTGAAGACTTAGCGCTTGGCCCATAATTGACTACTGCAAGTTGGAGTAAATAAAAGCATTTTTAATTTAAAAGTCAAACATCCGAGCTAGCCCTATTACATGAAAACTGTAATTGAATTAAATTTCAGGGCCTATTCAATGCCTTAGAACTTGCGTTAAAAAATATTTTATGAAAGGTATGTATATCATGTTATCTCGGCAAATACAAGCACTACTGGCGATATTTGCTTAACCCAACAATGTTAGCAAATATGCCGGATGGTTCGTATGGTATACCATACCCGAGGACATGGCATTATCCCTGTGCACATTCCATGGCCTTGTGAAAACAATTGTCCTCTTCACCGTCCTCATTAGTTTTCACCTCAATTCAAAAAGTTTTCACCATGTTTTGAGTCTATTGGCTATCGGCTATATGGAAAGCGCTCTCGCACTAAACGAGCGCACATGTTTTTTTTTTAACTCGTAGCCGTAATTAGGGTTAGTTAATGTGGTCTGTCGCGTACGCCAGCGCCAAAATTAATACCCCATGGGTGGATGGCCTTGTATAAGCATGGAATAGCCATTGTGGTCACGCAATATCAATTTTGCCATGCATTTGCCAACAGCAGCCTCAAAATTAAGTGACGTTTCAAACTTTAAGCTATTAAGAAGGATTTCCTGCAAAGTGGAAGGTATACAGAATGTGTAATTAGGCGCCATTCAATGAAAATCAAAAAAAAAACTTTTTTATGAATTTTATTTTTAATGAACCTGTTAAGGGTGATGAGGTTACGAGGTTGCAAGTTCCGGAGTCGGTCAATATACCACGCATGTAAGGTACAATCAAACTTTTCTGGGACAAAGTCATCTACTCTGAGCAGTTGCTAATCTGAAAAGAAATTTAGCTCAATAGAGCTGCTTTATTGAAGTTTCCATTTTGTTTTCATTTTCATTTTCGATCGATTTCATTAATTTTTGTTGATTTGTTTTGTGTCATATATCGAGCGGGTAACAACATTACGTAATTGGATTTGGAATGTTGACCAGCTTCATTTATGGGATGCGTCTGAAGCCTCTGTTGTTGACAAGAAAATATTATTTTCATTTTCAAAGTCGTGTAACTCGTATGGTAATAGACAATTAGTGAAAGTGAGCTATGGCCGGATTGGGTCAGTGGTACGTGAGATAGACAACTGACCGGCGGTTCCGAGATCACCTAAGGAAATTTCACTGCCCCACCACTTGTAAAAATCGATAAACATGAAAGGGTATTTTTCATGAGCAACTTAAAAAAATTGTCCTTTGGAGAAGGCGCAAGACTTAAGTTACTTTTATTTCGTATCAAAAATAATACTTCGCGCAATCTGGAGAAGCTAAAGGCTTTTGACTCTGTATGCGCCGTTTAATAATAACAATAATAACAGTGAGGGGATACTACACTGCAACCTATTGGTCTATTGGTCCCCTGCTTAAACCACCCTCCAAATACACTTCTTTTAAGAACCGTGCCTGGGCCTTGCTCTGATTTATCCTTGGCAGATCACACTCCTAAGAGCGCAGCGTCCAGTCCAGTTTCCTTGATGAATCTGAGAATGAACTGTGGACTCCATGGTTTGCATATCTCTGTCTGTTATTTTGTGCTTGCCCAAATATCTTATCCTCTTATGAGCCAATGCCCCAAAAATCTGCAAAATCTGCAAAGTCCGTTCTGTATTTTCTTCAGGTGCTCCTTGATTCTGCAGTGCCCCGCGAGGACGTTTAGATTAGATTAGATTTAGATTTAGATTAGATTAGATTATTTTTATTCAATTTACATTTGTACGCACAATTTCCAATTTTACAAATTCTTGAATAATTTATTATAAAGGACATGACAATTATCTGTCGTCTGCCCGAGTGGCAATATCATTATACCCTATTCTAGGGGTATATTAATTTTGACGCATAGTTTGTAACATACCTTAATATTGCCCGTAGACCACTAAAAGTTACTATATTTATGATCAGCATCGATAGTAATGTCGATCTAGACATGTCCGTCCGTCCGTCCGTCCGTCCGTCCGTCGGCAAAAATTAGGCCTTTAAACTGGACCTAGAGAGCTGAAATTTTAACCATATACTCTCTAGGGTCCCGAAATAATTAAGTTTACGAATTTTTGAAATCCGCCCACAGACACGCCCACAAACCCAAAAAAACAAAATTTTGCAAAAAATCGAATTTTGAGCTATAAAGCTGAAATTTTTTATATATGATCTATGACTCCTAAAACTGCTCGGGATAAAAAATTTTCAAAATCCGCCCACTGACACGCCCACAAATAAATAAAACAATTTTTTTGAAAATCAAAAGTTTGAGTTAAGGAGCTGAAATTTATAATATATACTCTCTATGGGCCCTTTATGCTCATGTGTTAATTTTTTTAAATACGCCTACTGACACGCCCACAATTAAATAAAACAATTTTATTGAAACACCCAAGTTTGAGCTAGGGAGCGTTTTTTTGATAAAATCCTTAGAGCACACACAATATGTAGAGCGTTCTTAACAATTCAACCATACTTAGACTTTTGTCACCCCCACTTATGAGGGATAGGAATAAGAATAGGGTATCCAACAGTTCGCCCAAGCGGACTGTAGCCCGTCCCTATGTTTTTTTAAATTCGTTTAAGATATATTATATTAGATTTTTGTTTTGTTTTTTTTTTTTTATATAAAAAAAGGAAATCCAAATCCCAGAGCACTCAGCCTCGGTAACGGTCCATTGTACTACCAGGCAGAAATCCTCCTTTGAGATTTTAGATTTAATTTCACATTTCTGAGGCAAAAAAGATGTCTATTACATTATAGAGATTGGCACAGTTTCCTAGTAATAATTTTGAAGCTAGTTAAAAATACAGTGAAAAATATAAAAATTAACAAGGTTTTTTTATATTTTTTTTTTGGTAATTGAGTGGACTTTTAGTTTAGTTAAAACGAAAATTGATAACTTTTTTGTTTTTTTTGTTAAGTTACACCTTATTTGACTTTTAGATTAGTTAAATCTTAATATTTTGATAGACTTTGAGTTTAGTTAAAACACAGGCCGTGAGGACGTCTGATAGGACTTATAGGTTATTTTTGTTTAGGCTAATTTGTGTTAGAGTTGAATCTCTTAAGGTTTTAGTTTCCTATAAGTTTCTTTGCTGCCTAAGACCTTGGAAGTTGAGAAAGGTTTTGGCCCTTGTTTCTTCCTCCAGTCTCCCGAATTATTCGTGTAGAGTGTGTTCTCCTATCCCTTTCTTTTTGTCAGAGAATCTCGTATCCTATTATGCCAAAATGGCGTCTGTACATGGCAAGGTACATAGCAGGTGGTAAGTCTGTTTTTCTTGCCTAGTCTTTTGTGTTGGCGATACGAGTTTTGGCTTGATGACGTAGGCGTCAAAAACCTTTATGGCTGCTTGACTGTCAGACATTATTGCTATGTTGCAATTTCTGCAATTTTTCTCGAGATTCATTCGAACGCACCTGTCTATGGCACATATTTCTGCCCGAAAGATGCTGGTACATTTGCCAATGGATTCGTAGTGCTTAGTTCCTGGCCCAAACACTCCTACACCAGTTCCTTCATCGGTCCTTGAGCCACCTGTATTGCACACTGTTGTTTGGTTGTGGATTTATCGCTCCATTCTTCCTTATTGCTCCGCCTTATCTGAAAATTCTTCTCGAAGTCAAAATTGCTGATGCTATCATCACTAGGTATAGCGAGGAGTGGAAGTTTTTTGAGGAAACCATCGTATTCTTTTGAACCGATGCATTTCTCTCTCCCAAATCCCTCGTTTGATATCCGTAGCACTTCCTTGCTGCGTCCATCACCATAACGTTTATGACAAAATATTATTATTTACTTACAAATTTTTAGTTCGACAATCCGGGCCTATTTCATAAAACTATTAGTCTAATAATTATAAGCAAATTTTCTAATATTTTGCGGTTATTAGTAAAATAGTGTTGCATAAATATTTTTCCTACACTAACATCTTATTTCTACAGCGCCAATAAATATTAGCGGGAAATTATTACGGTAGCAAGGTAATGTTTCAAAGGAACAATTTTATTAGTAATTATTTCTGCTGTACTAATAACTATTTTTTTTTCTATTAGTCGAGAAACATGGGTACAAATTTTGTAGTGAGAAAAGTGTGGTTAGTGAAATACGACTGGCCGTCAAAAAATGTGCGTAAACCTAATTTGTAGCCATCATCGTGTATTCAAATTATTATCGTATATTAATTTATTAAAAAAATCGATTTCGAATTCAAGCAGTGATGATGAGTTTAATGAATACGATTTTATAAGAGTATATCGCGGTCGGGCATTCAAATAAAGAATCATTTATGTAATGAATATCAGTTAGGTATTCAATGAAAAATTCCGAATTAATAGTGAATCTCTTGAATATTTATTGCAACGAATAGGACCTTACCTTGAAACTTCAACAAGACGAAATTGTTCTTTGTTCCCTAACCAAAGACAACTTACAGCACTTCACATGGCTTATCCTGAAACACACCACATGCATGGTGAATTTTCTTTCAAGCATCACTTTTACCTTCCGTGCAAATTTTATTAGAAAATGCTCCAAATAGCACGTCTTTCTGTTTTAAAAATAAATTTAACAAATGCAATTTAATTCCTTGGAACACTTTTATTTACCCACAGCATACTTGAGAATTAATAACGGGCATATATCGCAAGCTGATACCTATTTGTCAGCAATGTTCTGCACTAATAATTCCTATATTAATCATAAGGCAATAATTGGAACCCGACAATACTTTTACGAAATTCAATTTCATTAGCCCATACATTATTAGAGCTAATTACTTGAAAATTATTAGTATTAGACTAATAGTTTTACGAAATAGGCCCCGTCTCAAGTCCTCTATTTGCTGTTTGTACTAATATATACATAAGTAAGAGCGATAGGAATGAATGATATTTTATAATGTAAGTACTTAAGGAGCATAGCCAAGTTGAAGAACTCATATTCAGAACTGTCCTTATCTTAACCTAACGCACTAACAAGACAAGCATCCAGAATTCAAACCACCAGCGATTGAGCATTGAGGGAATACCAGTGAAGGTCGCGGAGAGTGCGAAATATCTAGGAATTATACTCAATAGGGAGCTGAGTTGGAATGTCGACGACAGAGTTAGAAAAGCTGATAATGCTTTCTACGCATGCAACCGTATCTTCGTCAAATAACAGGGACGAAACATCGAAATAATTCCGTGGATACATACGGCATTCGTAAGACCATTACTCAATGAAACTAAATCTCAGGGATGACGACATCTGTAGAGGCTACGGTGAAGAGGAAACCCATGAGGATACACCTAACTTTCTCTGTCACTGCCCAAGCCTATGTCACCTGAGGAAAACCAAGGCTGGAGGACCACCCCACAACAATGAGCCAACACTTCCAACGAGAGTATCACATGGACCTAAGTGCGGTGTAACCGATTCGCTCTGTTCCATCAACCTGGAAACCTAACATAACCTGTCCTGACTCCTTAGATCTCCAGCATTGGTAAATATACATACATCTATATAAAATGTAAAGGAAAACAATTCGAAAGACAAAATATCCTTCGGATGATTAAGAATGATGGTATGGATTACAAATTTAATGATAATTGAAACTAGGCAATTTGTTTTGTAATTAATATGTTTTTCCATTTGATTAAATTAAATATCAATTTTTTATCATATTGAATATTTATATATTTTTCCGTTTTTCATTTATATTCCATTCTATGAATTCACATTAACAATTTACAACTTTGGCCTAAATACCATTTGTCAATACAAGATCATTTAGGATAATTCATACATAGGCAAATTTTAAAGTAAACTTAGAGCCGTTCCTTACAATCAGGAAGTACACGACATTACTGTCGAAGAAGTTAAGCAGGCGGTCGAAAACACCAAAAAACGAAAAGTAGTTGGACCGGACGAAATACCCTCTCAGTTTTGTAAAAAAGTGAGACACATCGGGTCCAAATGGCTCATGATTCTCATCTCCGAACTGATAATTATTATTATTATTAGTATTTATTTATTTAGCAGATTCTGCTATTCATAATTCATTTACAAAAAAATTCACAGTATATAATATAAATTTGAAATTTAGTGGGTTGTAATGAAATCAGTTTTTTATAAAATTCAAAATGTTTCTTTTAAATCTAATTAAGTTGTTTTCAAGTTTAATTGCATTTCGTAGTGTATTAAATAACTGACAACCTTTATAAACAATACTATTCTGATTTAAATTTACAAGATAGTTTGGCAATCTGAAGTCATTTCTATTTCGTAGTTCGTATGGCTGTGTTTCGCCGACATATCTTAGGTATTTTCTTAGATAACTAGATCGTATTTAATTTTGAATATAAAACACAAAACATTCAATATAATTCTTTGTTTAATACTAAGCCACTTTAACGTATTTAACATTAACGCTATCGATGTAAATCTATTGCACTTTAAAATTGTTCTCATTGCTTTGTTTTGCAATCTTTGTAACTTGGACAACATAAAATCACTACATAAAAATAACACTGTGGAACAGTACTCAAAGGTAAGAGGCGGTCCAATGGCTAAAAAGTCCTTTGCACAAAGGATAAAGCAATACGCGAGACTGAGACAATTACCGTTCAATCACGCTGATGTCATACCACGAAGATCGTTGAGCGGGTATTAGATAGCCGAATGTGGCAACTAATACGGCTATCTAAAGACCAGTGCTGGTTTGTCGCAGGTAAATCAACCACAGATGCAGTCCAAAGTATAAGGATCATGGTGGAAAAACATCGTGATTCCTTAAAGGAATTGTATATGGTGTTGGTTGATTTTTAAAAGGCCTTTGATAGATAACCAAGGGATCTGTTATTAGTGGCGCTAACGCAACGAGGAGTACAGAAACCTACGTAAGATGATCACGGACATGCATGAGGGAATAGAAAAGAGTAAGATGCCCCACTGGCGTCACCAAGAACGTCGCAATCACAGTCGGTGTACACCAGGGAAGCGTCTTCAGTCTCTTGATATTTATTACAGTCCTTCTACTTGAATGAAAAGTGACGGACTCCAAAGTGTATCAGTCATCCTTTGCTGATCCCTTCATACATCCTTTGTTATAGCAACTAGTGGCGGTTGCATCGAGAGAAACAATACCAATTAATAAAAAATGTAATCTAAAAAGTTTGCTGTGGGGTAATTGAGTAAAATACCAAAAAAGATAAAAAGGGTAAAAAAGGTTAATAGATAGATAAACATTCTGATGAACCCAGCGACATATTAAGCATTTTAAAGCTGTCCCCTCAGTGTCTATACAAATCCATTGCTTGCCACGACTAAAGATCACCGATGTTTGTTTTTACGTATATTTACTTAAAACAATATAACATTTTTTTTAGTTTAAGTAAACTTAAAAAAAACTATGCCTTATGTTAATTTTATTTGCATATGACCCAATTTTTGTTTTTGTTAATATTTTTTATGTTATACTATATACCTATATTATGTCTCTTAAGAACCAACGTTTCGATTTATTTATTTCGTATTTTTATATTGATCTTTAGGCCCCGGCCACGCAGTGAGCGACGAGCGATTGAGCGACGAGCGATTGAGCGACACACATTAAAACACATGAAATCGTATGGGGGTGGCCGCGCAAGCCCTGAGCGACGTCGCTCCGCAATCAAATCTGTTTTAATTTTTTAGTTCATCGCTGAGCGACGAAGTAAGTCTATGTTTAAAATAAATGCGGAAAGTTTAATTTCAGCTGTCCAAAACCGCCCAGTTGTATGGCAGGACAGGCACAAAGATTACAAAAATAAAAATGTCACTGAAAAGCAATGGAAAAAAGTTGGAAACATTTGTAATTGTCTAAGTAAGTTTTTATTTAAATAATTTTTAATAACATTAGTGTTTTTTGTTCAATGTCCGATTTCCCAAAAATATCGTCAACAACAAGTCAACTTAGAATGGCAATCGTCTTCCTGTCTGGACATTGCCTTCTGAAGGAGCCAAAAGATTGGGACTTATTTCTTTGATAGTTGGTAGGATAGTATTGTATTGTACGAGTATTTATGGCAAGCAAAAGTTTGTACAGATGTTAGTGGTGGTTTTTCTGCAAACTCAGTAATAGTTTTATTTTGTCAGTGAACCAGAAGCCAGTGTAGTTTGTTAAGAATGAAAACCAGACGGCGCTGAAATCAGTTGAAGTTTAGGATCAAATTTCGATTTTGTACCGGTGTTTATGATGGCCAATTTGAGAATATTGCACAAAAAAGTCGACGAAGATTAAAAAGCGGCCAAGTGCGAGTCGGACTCGCTTATGAAGGGTTCCGCCCGAATTATAATTATTATTTACTTAGGCACCTATTACAGATTTATTATTATAAAATAATGGTTCACGGTTTATGCATAAGGTTTATGTTTATGAAATTAAATGTTTTTTTTTTATATTTGAGTTGATTGAATGAAAGGTAAATTGCGGTTTACGATTTATGACGTATTAAAAAAAACTACTTACTAGATCTCGTTCAAACCAATTTTCGGTGGAAGTTTGCATGGTAATGTACATTATCTATTTTTTTTAGTTTTATCATTCTCTTTTTTTTAGAAGTTACAGCGGGGGGTGGGGGAGGGGGACACACATTTTAACACTTTGGAAGTGTCTCTCGCGCAAACTATTCAGTTTAGAAAAAACTGATATTAGAAACCTCAATATCATTTTTAAAGACCTATCCATAGATACCGTATGGGTTTGATGAAAAAAAAAAGTTTAAGTTCTAAGTATGGAACCCCAAAAATTTATTGTTTTTATACCCTATCTAAGGGTATATTAATTTTGACGCATAGTTTGTAACATACCTTAATATTGCCCGTAGACCCCTAAAAGTTACTATATTTATGAAGAGCATCGATAGTAATGTCCATCTAGCCATGTCCGTCCGTCCGTCCGTCCGTCGGCAAAAATTAGGCCTTTAAACTGGACCTAGAGAGCTGAAATTTTAGCCATATACTCTCTAGGGTCCCGAAATAATCAAGTTTACGAATTTTTGATATCCGCCCACAGACACGCCCACAAACTCAAAAAAACAAAATTTAGGAAAAAATCTAATTTTGAGCTAGAGAGCTGAAATTTTTTATATATGATCTATGACTCCTAAAACTGCTCGGGATAAAAAATTTTCAAAATCCGCGTACTGACACGCCCACAAATAAATAAAACAATTTTTTTGAAAATCCAAAGTTTGAGCTAGGGAGCTGACATTTATAATATATACTCTCTAGGGGCCCTTTAAGCTCATGTGTAAATATTTTCAAAATCCGCCAACTGACACGCCCACAATTAATTTTTTTTTTTTTTTTTTGAAAATTCAAAGTTTGAGCTAGGGAGCTGAAATTTATAATATATACTCTCTAGGGGCCCTTTATGTTCATGTGTTAATTTTTTTTCAATCCTCCTACTGACCCGCCCACAATTAAATAAAACAATTTTATTGAAACGCCCAAGTTTGAGCTAGGCAGCGTTTTTTTTTTTTGATAAAATCCTTTAAATGTTATATAACAAAATATGTAGAGCGTTCTTAACAATTCAACCATACTTAAACTTTTGTCACGCCCACTTATGAGGGATAGGAATAAGAATAGCGTATCCAACAGTTCGCCCAAGCGGACTGTAGCCCGTCCCTATGTTTTTTTTCTATTTTTGTGTGAAAATCTTAATGCGGTTCACAGAATACATCTACTTACCAAGTTTCAACAGTATAGCTCTTATAGTTTCGGAAAAAAGTGGCTGTGACATTCCCGGACAGACAGACAGACAGACAGACAGACATGACGATACTATTAGGATTCCGGTTTTTTTTGGGATACAAGGAAAAAACGCAGACCAGTACCATAGGAAAAAGGAGTCTGATGATCGGTTGTGGCAAACCGTGAAACAGCGCTGTAACTCCAGCCGTCCACTAAACGTGGTAGCAATTGTAAGAAATATGGTTGTTCATTCAAAACAACGCAAATCCTGAAATCCCAAGAAGGTAATTAAAACCTAAAAAAAGTTATTTTTCGAAAATATTCTTGGAAGCCAGTCAGTATTTATATGTTCAATGTTGTTTGACCAAAGGTCCTTAAAACCACAAAAATGTATTTTTTTAAAAAATGTCCTTGAAAACCGGGCCAATTCGAAATGTGTTTGCCACGGAAAAGGCTTCAAGTTCTTATTTTGGTAAGGGATTTGGTTAAATTTTTAGGAAAAGGATATACAATATACATATTGATAATAACTACGTCATTTCTGTATCTAACATTTTTTTTAAGATTTTGTCTGTAAGGAATCATGCTATGCGGCCATATAAAGTTTATTGCTAGTCCTACAAAACCCGCCCTAAATGACTTTTGGACAGGACTGCGTAAATGCAGGAGTAACGATTTAAATACCAATTTTGGGCGAAACTTTGAACATTTTCTTATTTAATTCCTTTTTTGCTTCTAGCGGGCAAGTGGTGAGTCCTGAGTGGTGAGTCCTGAGTCCAGAACAAAAAAGTGTAAAGGGGAGACCTGTTTCCCTGGAAAACGTGTTTAAGATAATATTTAGCACGGTTCTTTAGAGGCAGAAATGTAAAAGCAAAGGTCAAACCCCTTTTTCAAAATTTTATCCAGAAGACCTTACCCAAGGAAAGGCTTGTGGTTTTTCGCATTTTTACAGCATAAGCTTAAAAATTTCACCTCAAAAATGCAGTAAATATGGTATCGTTGTTTTGGTCTTAATACTCGTACATAATTTTCTGACTACATTATATGACCAAATGGCATGGTTATCTGTCAGAATCAGTCTGCTTATTTGTGGTCATATTCATGAACTGCTTATACGAGATTTGCTGATTACATTGTGTGACCGCGAACATGAACATATCAGACAAAAATATGTCAAAAATTACCAACAATTTGGCAACTTTTCTTACAATCTAATCAAATATTTAGTATAGAAGCCACTTTATGTGCCTATGCCTAATAATACCGAAACTACTCATATTCTGTTATGAACATTCAAAATTATACTTCAATAACAGTATCTAGTAGTAAAAGTAGTAAAAAAGCGGACGACAAGGCGAAGTTGTGTGTAAACACTTTTTATTTTGTTTACGCTCAGGACCAGTTTTTTTTTATAAATGCGAAAGGGGATTGATGATCGAAAACGAGTTGATAATGACTTTTTATGTTCTCGCACCGCTCTTCTTAAAACACGTATGTTATGTTCCTTAAATCATGTCGAACTCAAGATTTCAATTAATGTTTGAATTAGTTTGTATTTCAATAGAATTCTAGAATGTTATTGATATGAGCTTCAACGAAACTAAAATAAAAGAATTAAGATCGCAAAAAATCTAAATTCCGACAAATTGGATGGTTTCGAAATATTTCCCCTTCGAAAGAAGGAAATAGTGGCATAGTAATTCTGGGCGATATTAATATAAATACAAAAGATGATTTAAATACATTGGCTCTTAATTATCAGGATATGCTGGACTTTTCAATTGCATCGAAGGGTATACCAGAGTGGACTTAAATATTGGCAGTCCCACACTAATCGATCATATTTTAGTCAGTGTACAAGAGGCTAGAATGTTTTCAGCTGTAATAGAAAATGAGATATCAGACCATTACATTTCACTATATGGAACTAGGAACATCTTTTCGAAAATAATACTCCCCTTTAGTCCTTCATAAGTCCGACGAGAGTTAATGAATTAAGCTGTTGATCGGACATCCTTAATGGAAGAAACTAATCCAGATATTCTGCTGATGTCGCTAATTAAAAAGATGGATACTATCTACTCCAATTCAAAAGCTATAGAGAGTTGTAAGGAACGAGACCGATTGTACAAAAGGTGGAAAAATAACCGCAGCAACTTATCTTATGAAATCGAGTGCAAACAATTTCGCAACCAAGTAAACAAAAAAATATCTCAGACCAGAAATCTACATTATAAAG
Organism: Portevinia maculata; assembly: GCA_949715645.1. Lineage (NCBI taxonomy): Eukaryota > Metazoa > Arthropoda > Insecta > Diptera > Syrphidae > Portevinia > Portevinia maculata. The sequence goes on along the minus strand of OX454525.1, from coordinate 394,097,677 downwards.
AAAGATTTGAAAAAACAAGAGGTGATCCAAAAAAAAAATATGGGCGATAATAAATAAAGTGTTAAGACGACGAAAACTATCCTTGGATGACACTATTAGTAGACATTTGCCATCCAACAAGAACATGACTGCGTTGGCAGAGGAATTTGGAACGCTTTTCGCAAACCAGGCAGAGTCTATAATACACAAGAGCAATGTTGAAATATCCAGTCATCAAAATACGAGATTATGTAACCCTTTATATTTCGGAGAAACAGATTATGCGGAGGTAGAAGGTTTGGTACATCGCCTAAACATACAGAAAGCACCCGGGGTAGACGGTATTAGAGTGGACATTAAACTTAATACCGATATCTTTGTTCCCATTTTAAACAAAGTAATTAATCTAAGCTTTAATACACGAAAAATTCCAAAAAAAAACTAAAAGAGGCAGTGGTACGATCAATATATAAGGGAGGAATTAAAAAGCAATTCGTAATCTATATGCCAATTACAATCCTACGTGCCATTGAAAAAGTCATCGAGCAAATCGCTTCGGATCGTATATGGGACTTTGTAAAATGGGATCGTATATGGGATCTGCAAAAGCCAATACGGATTCCAAAAGGGAAAAAGTACAAACATACTGCTTGGTGACTTCGCGAATGTAGTCAATACGGGCCTCAGCATGAGACAACAAGTCCTCGTTTTGTTTTTTTGATTTCAGCAAGGCATTGGATACGCTTGACCACACTAAACTCATCAACGCTTTATACAGAGTAGGAATTAGAGGAAGGCTTGCGGATTGGTTAACTATCTACCTTGCAGACAGAACCTTCCGAGTAAAAATCATGAATTGCTGTAGTGTTGCACATAAAATTCAATTGACCCTCTACTTTTCATTTTGTACAAAAAAATTGTACCTTTCGCATATGCTGATGATACGGATATTGTTGTGTGTCGTAAGTCATTGAAAGACGCTACAACGTTGGTGCAGGAGGAGTTCGACGAAGTTTCAAAGTGGTCACGGTAACGGGCTTGTACTAAATGAAAAAAAAAACTTATGCACATTCGAAGCCCTATGTTATCCAGCGTCACAAATCGTCCTTAAAACGTTTAAATATGATAGTATGGCTGACTCAGAACAAATTGAAGTCATGGATACATATAAGTATCTTGGTATCATCATTGACTGCCACTTTGGGAGCCATACATTAATCATCTACGAAGAAGCTGAGAGGTTCCTGTTTGACAAGCTAGCGCAATACAAAGCCTCGATTAGTGGTCAAAAACAAGTGTATCACGCACTTATAGAATTGATGCTACTTTACGGTGTACTGGAATGGGGAGGTGCAGCGCAAACACACATTGAACAACTGCAAAACATCCGACACAGTGCCATCAAATTGATGTCAAGAGGAAATGGCTCTCGCATTTAGGTACTGAAAATTATGCAGATATTTAATATAAGCGTGACTGTGGAGTACTATGATGATGCAGGATTCCGCGCTTCAATAAGTCATCAGTTTGGTACAAGAAGGCAAGTCGAAAGAATGTATCAACTCCCATCGATTATAAATGAATATGGCAGAAGAAGGCTGATGTATACCGTGCCGAATGTACGGAATAACCTTCCTCAACACTTGAGAAACATCAACCAAATCAATGTCAGGAAAAAAATATTAAAACAATTTAACTTAGAAGCTATAACTTAATTTCAAAGTTAATTTAAATGAACTATTTCAAATCTAAAGTAAAATTAAAAATATTAATACAATTGAAAATTTAATTTAAATATGAATTATTAAAATATAAAAAAAAAGAAAATGTTGCAATGAGACACTTATAAATTCTTACATAAATAGTATGTAACCTTGTGTTAGAGTCTTAAAAATAATCTCCTGCAGATAAGCCAATGTCTTCGCAAGTCGATAACACTATATGGTTTTGCATTCTGGAAAAACTCAGCAGGGTTCAGCCTCTTACATAATCTTTGACTTTTCAGGGCTTTGAATCTTTCGAGATTTTAAACGACTGCTCAATTTTACATCGAGTGTTTCACATCAGCAATTTAAACGGCATTCCCATAGGAATTATATCTTCAACGTATTTCAGTCGCACATTGAATAACAAAGTAACATTGGGTCAATCAGAGGTGAGGATAATCACTCTCTAATACGGTACTCGTGTCTCTGTCAAAGAGGATCTATCCATTTGGCTTTGTAATGAAATACAATCTTCTGTGGCCAACAATGAAACATTCAACAGCGCTTAATTTAGAGTCAACTCCATGCAGCATGATCCAGCTCGATTCCATTTCTCATAATGGCATGAATCAAGTCTCCAATTGCAGTTTCGTGAACTGCCAATTTAAATTTTAAAGCTCATTCCTTAACCAGTGATTTGGGTCGGATACCGATCCGAGTTCAAATTAGTAACCCCTCTTGACCCAAAGCCTTGTTGAAACATCCGATCCAACTTCAATTGTCATTGCCCGCTTAATGCAAAATAAATACCCAACCGAACGAGAGCAAGAGGAGTGAAACACTTACTTTCCCCTTCAATGGCACAAGCAACGGCTCCATGTCGATTGCCTCAATGAAATCGAAAGTCGGGGAAAGAAAAGAAAATTCCTTAATCCGACAGCTGCCGTTCTCAGTAACTGTTGCACGACGACATCGCGATGTTCCAGCCTGCACTTCAACTTTGACGCGTCTATAGCTGAAGAAATGTAGTCGTTTTTGTCACAGAACAAATGGGTTCAATTTGGAAGGTTAGACGGAAGGTCTTACGGATGGGAATCCGGAAAATTTGAAGCAAAGATTGTATTAGCGATGTGCTTGGTGAAAGCTAAAAGAATAAAGTTTTCGTGTATCCGAGGGTTCCCTGAAACAACAAGTATCCGTACGGTAGGTGTGGCATTCCTAAAATTAAAACGGCAATTATAACGAACGAAGAAGATAATATCACGGACTGTGAGATACTCACGATTCACTTCCACAATAATTAGCTGAAGGAGTTTACCATCACACCACCATCACAACAATCCTCCGTGTGTGTCTCTCTCCCTCTATCTTTCCTGTAAGCAGAGTAAATGCAAATAACAAACTTATTTTTCTTCATTTTCTTTTTCATTTCCATTTCCATTTTTCATTAGTTTTCCTTTGGCCAGATTTATAGAGAAGTTAGTGAACTTCCACCAGGCAGCCGTTTGTCGTAAGCAGCGCCGCGCGCCGTAAGCTGATATTGATATCGAAGGTAAACTACCTTTGCTAAATCTTTAGATAATCACGGTACTTCCAGTTAGATACTGTCGGAGTGGCCAGAGTAGCCAGAGCATCGCCGCGCGCCGTGCCGCAGCAACAGCAAAAAAGGGAAAAACTCCAAGAAAATGTAATTTCACTTTCAAACGAATGTAACTAAGCTGTGAGCCGTAATTTTCAATGGGTAGCTTTTCACGGTTGATGAAGTACATTATTTTCTGTGTGAAACAATAGAGGTTGTTGGTATTTTTATGTTTTGCTTGAATAAAATAAAACTAAATGATTTTTCCGATTTGTATGTAGATTGTAGTTGGATGATACTGGTTTTTTGCCATTTTCCACCGCAGTAACTATCTTGCGGTGAGCACAGTTCACTAATCGATGCATGCAGATTAAAATTAAATTTAGCTAGCTAAAGCTACCCACAACGTTAAATAAAACAAAAACCAGATAAACAATCTGATGGAGATGTTGATGTTGGATTTTTTGAATTAATCATCAGTACTTGCCATTGGACATTAATGGGCATCGTTTCCCAAATTCGATTGGATGGCTACATCGTAAAAGTTATCAACATAATGGTATTTAACATCTTTATGGCAAAAACCGTATATAATTGCAATCGGCAATATATTTGGTTGTCTAAATTGATGGTGGCTTGCTTGTTCGTTCACACTTTCGATAGTGCTAAGTGACGCTCGTCGTTCTGATGCTCAATTTGTAGATTTCATCGTAGGTAGTTAACAGAGTGACAATTAATGGCACATGTTAAAGACGGATCGAAAGAAATATCTTTTAAATTTTGAATGATGTTTGGCACTCAAGTGCTAAATCGATCATTAAACTTTAGAATTCAGAATTATTAAGATGAATAAAGTGCCGAGGGACTTCTTTTCTTTAAACTAACGAATGTGTAACAGCGCCCTACAGACAAACAGATTGATTGTGTTGGGTATTTGAGCATTGAAAGTACCTATGAGCTAGAGGGAATTCCAATGTTTTTAGTTTGAATGTTCTGGGAAATCATGTGCAGTCATTGGATCACATAGACGGCGCATGGACATAAGTCCCGAAGACATAAGTCCCGAATTCATTTTTCGGGACTTATAACCCACTTAAGTGGGACATATGTCCCGAATTTTAATCGTTGAAAATGGGACACAAGTCCCGAATGAAACAAACAGTTGGAAATATTTTATATTTTTTTAACGTTCATAAATTGATAGGTAAAATATAATTTTGTCACTTTCACTGTCACTGTATTATGTCACTTTCACAAAGCGTCATAAGGCCAAATCCGGAAAGTGACATAAAGCCCCATAGACATTGTACTGTTTATGCAATCTACTTTCGATTTCGCAACTAATCCCATAAACAGTGCAATGTATATGGGGGGCATGCTGCCCCCCTGCAACCCCCCTGCTTGGGGTCACTGTTTGATTTGGGGTAGGTGCGAGGGCAAATTGTTGAAAGCAGCACCAAGCGAAAGTGTCATAAAGCCGAATTGGCCTTGTGACGCTTTTCCAATGTGTCATAATGCCAAATGCTAAAATTTGGGCTTATGACGCTTGGGGTTATGTCACGGCACCGTTTTACCGTTAAGTCTCATAACATAATTGTAAGCAAACAAATCGATAATAGTTGCACATTTGCGGTCAACAAAGTGGTTTGGTCTTATTTCCATTAGTTTTTTGGTATTATTTCGTTTTGCATGACGAAATAAAGCCAAATTGGCTCTATTTCGCTTTCGAAAGCGAAATGATGCCAAATTTGGAATTTGGCCGTATTTCGTTTGGCTTTATTTCACGTCACCGATAACGAAACCGATTTGACTATTTGCTGTAGCATTTGGAGTGGTCTTCTTAGTTTCTCTCAGGCGTATATTTAGGAAATGTATAGTGGGACATAAGTCCCGAATTAATTTTTCGGGACTAATGTCCCACTTAAGTGGGTCATAAGGCCCTAATTGATTTCGGGACTTATGACCCACTTAAGTGGGACATAAGTCCCGAAAAATTAATTCGGGACTTATGTCTTCGGGACTTATGTCTTCGGGACTTATGTCCCTGCGCCCACATAGACCTGTTACCGATTCCCTAAGTGCAACGTGTTTGGCTCGGCGATGATTTTGCGTACTGAGAACATTCAGAACGTAGCCAATTTGGAGTTTTAATGCATTAATACACAGAGGAGACATCTCTCCTTCGATTGCTTGCAATTTATTTAGTGTAGTATTGGGAAACAGCCGGAAAGTCCCTTTAAATTTAATGTGTTGGAAATTTCTCGACAGTGAATCACATTTTACTTACGCACATCTCTTTTGCATCAAATAGAATGGGTTCTGCCGTTGCCTGAATACTTTTTAAAACATATGGGGGTAAATTAATTTTGACTCATAGTTTGAAACATGCCAATATTATTCGTATTGCAATAAGAAATTAAGCCCGTTTCCCAAAGAAAATGAAATAACTCTAATGGGCTTTATTTTCTGTCTTAAGTGGAAATCGTCATAAAACATTATTAAAGTCAAAGGCTTTTATTGCTAGTCGGAGTCGGCATTAGAGCCCACTCACGAATGTAAAAAATTAAATGTTTTCAATAATTGTTTCCAATTGAGAAATTATTAAATTATTCCGTTATTATTGCTGTTAGTAATCTTAAAGTAGGCTGCATGGAATAAGGCCCCAAATAAAAAATTAAAAATGTATTTCTAAGGCAACAACAAACGGTAAGGGTACAATAATTGAGACCCATAGTTTGCAACATACCTTAATATTGCCCGTAGACCCATAAAAGTTTCTATATTTGTGATTAGCATCGATAGCTAAAAATGTTAAGCACATGTTCTCTAGGGGCCTGAAAAAATCAAGTTTAAGAATTTTCAAAATCTGTATATGGTCTTAAGGGTCCCAAAATGCTCGGGCTCCGCATACTGACACGCCCACAATCAAATAAAACAGTTTTATCTAAAAGTCAAAGTTGAGCTAGGATGCTGAAATTTATAATATAATCTTTTTAGGGGCCCTTAATGTTTTTTGTCACAACCAAATGAACGGCAATCGAACTATGTCTATCAAAATAAAACATCATATTGCAAACAATGCAATACTGAACCATCGGACTGCACTTATGTCAAGAGCATTATGACGCTCTTGGAACTTTGCACATGTTGTCTAAACAAACAAAGTGTTGGAAATAGAATGCGTTCTTGACCATGTTCTGGTGACGATGTAGGAAATAGAAAAGGTAGTGTAGAACATGATGAGTACAGTTGCATTCACTTTATTGCTAACTCCCGCGCGCGATCTTAAAAAGATTTTTAAAATCCGCCCACTAACACGCCCACAATTATCTAAAACGGTTTTATCGATAAGTCAAAGCTCGAGCTAGGAAGCTATAGGGGCCCTTAATGCTCCTGTTTCAATATTTTTAAAATCCGCCCACTATTTAAAAAAAACGTTTTACTGAAGCATTGTAAAGGGTTTTTCAATAAGAGCGCTACAAAAGTTGTTTTTAAATAAAAAAAACGGTTTTGGATATCAATGAAATTCTTTATTCCTGTGAAAGTACGTTCGATGCCATTATGTTTCTTTTGCATGGCCACCACGGGCACGCTTGCAGAACTCCAAACGCTGAACCCAATTTTCGACGGTTTTCAAGCATAAATCGGCCGATACTGCTGCAATTTCACGTTCGATATTCGTACGAAGTTCATCAATCGTCGCTGGCCTGTTGGCATAGACCATAGACTTGACGTAGCCTCACAGAAAATAGTCTAACGGCGTCAAATCGCACGACCGAAGCGGCCAAGCGACTGGACCATTTCGTGAGATAACACGGTTTCCAATAAATTGATTGTGGCATTTGCTGTGTGGCTTGTGGCGCCGTCCTGTTGGAACCACATGTCCTCCAAGTCCATATCATCCAATTGGGGTCAAAAATATTCGCAAAATTCGCCACAACGACGTCACAGAGATGCCCAACGCTTGAGAACGACGTGTGAGAGACACATTTGGGCTTTCTTCAACTGAAGCCTCAGCGGCAGCAATATTCTTGACACTACGGGCACTTCTTTGTCTCATTGGCACGGGAACATTTTGTACTGTGCTTGTGGATTCAAATCTTTCCACTAGACGCTCAATTCTTGATCTGCTAGGACGATTATGACGACCATAAATTGGACGTAGCGCTCTTAACGTTGAGGCCACTGACTCCGAATTTCGGAGGTAAATTTTAATAATTTTGACTCGTTGTTGGCTCGTATATCTTTCCATCATGAAATGGCAAACCTTACTGAAGAGAAATGTCAAAAGAGCGGCAAGAAATTCGGCGTCGTTTGCTGTCCCTGTCGCTCTACTTTTGTAGCGTTCCTGTTGAAAAACCCTTTATATGAAAGTCCTATTCCTCCAAAAGTATGTAGATAAAGTTTCCTGACATGTCCACTTTTAAGGGGCGGTTTATTATAAAAACTTTGTTTTTCGATAATATCCTTTAAATGTTGTGTAAGAAAATATGTAGAGCGTTCTTAACAATTCACCAATGCTTAAATTTTTGCCACGCGCATTTTATAAGGGATAGGAGTAGGAATAGGGTATCCAATAGTTTATATATTTTTTTATTTTTGGGATAATATTTCCTTCGGCAAGTACGGCCTAAGCTTTTATAAATAAATAAATTCTGTTTACCATGAGAAGAAAAAGTTTGCATTTTAATTAAACCAATTGAAGAGAAAGTCCGGTACCCACCGGGTATTCCTTCTAGATCGTGAATCGAAGATCTGTGCATGGTTTTTTTTTTCAAATTTTACTCGCCACGCGTCATCTACCCGACTGGCACTTTAACTTCATTTAATCGATTTAGTTAATTGCCGCGCGCAAAATAAAAATAAAAAAAGGAACAGGTCCGCGACTCACGATCTGGAAGAAGTACTGATTTAATTAAGTTTTTTTTTAAAGCTTCTGCTCACAAAGGCGATATAAAAATCACTTCGACCAATAAGATGTGTTGTGTCTTAAGGGCCTTTTGAACATTGAATATACTGGATGCAAAGTTATCGCCTATGCGGACGACGTCGCGATACTTGTAACAGGAAAATACCCCCAGACGCTGGCCGATATCATGCAATCTGCTATCAACATATTGACAGGTTGGACCGAAAGAAGCGGCCTGTCCGTCAATCCAACAAAGACTGAGCTGGTCCTGTTCACACGAAGACATAAACTCCCTGAGTTCACTCCCCCGAAGATTAGAGGCACTCCTCTGGCACTCTTAAATAGCGCTAGCTATTTAGGCCTGAGGCTTGATCGCAAGCTACTTTGGAGGGAAAATGTAGTCGAACGTGCCAGGAAATCCCTAGCTGCTCTTTACATTTGCAAAAAGGCGGTAGGCTCCACGTGGGCCTACAACCAAAAATTATGCACTGGTTATACATGTCGGTAGTTAAACCGATTCTCTTCTATGGAGTACTGGTCTGGTGGCCCGCCTTGGAGAAGAAGTCCAACCTAACCTTGCTGGACAAAACTCAACGAGTTGCATGCCTCAGCATCACCGGTGCGCTGAGAACCTCTCCCACTGCGGCGCTCCAAGCCATGCTCCACCTTCTCCCGACCGACATCGTCGGCAAACAGTTGGCTGCCAGCTCAGCAATAAGACTGAGAAGCTCCAAACAATGAAAAGAGCAACAAACTGGACATGCCAATTTACTATCGATGTATCGACATCTCCCTAAGGTCACCGACCACCTGCCCACTGAATACAATTTCAACCTGGGCTACAAACATCTAATCCCAGACAGAACCGAGTGGACACAACGTCATGTGCTACACCACGAATCGCTGTCAATTTTTACGGATGGGTCCAAAACGGAGGACGGAGTCGGTGCCGGAGTCTTTTCTGAAGACCTGGACATTCACCTCTCCTTTAACCTTCCAGAACACTGCAGCGTTTTTCAGGCCGAAGTCACCGCCGTCCGCCAAGCCGCTGCCTGGCTGTCGGTTAATACGATATCGAAATCAGATATTGTAATATACATCGACAGTCAGGCGGCCATCAAATCCCTTGCATCCAGCACTACAAGATCCAAGGCAGTGAAAGACTGCCGTGCATCTCTTAACGAGATAGCCGGTCAGTATAGCCTCACCCTTTGCTGGGTGCCGGGTCACTGTGACATACGAGGGAATTGTGAAGCTGACGAACTGGCCCGACGAGGCTTTTCTGGTTTAAATACGAGTAGCATAAGCGTCACCGACATCGAGGCGCCAACGTCTTATGTTAAGAACCTCATAGACACCTATGCGGTGAACGAAGCCGACCGTCGTTGGCACCAACTCGAAAAGTGCAACACCACAAGGCTACTCTGGCCGACATTAAACATATCCAGATCCATCGGACTTCTGATGCATAAGAGGGGAACCCTCTCGAAATTAGTAAACGCCCACACCGGGCACTGTGATATAGGAAGACATGCCCAAAGGTTGGGCATCCCCTACAATGACTTCTGCAGAAGCTGTAGGGACGAGGAAGAAGAGGAGACCATCAGTCACTTCCTTTGCACGTGTCCTGCACTCGCCAACATTAGGAAGGCTACATTGAGTGAATACCTTTTCAATGATCTAAACGATCTTAATAACGCCTGCACAGCAAGGATTAGCTCCTTCATTCAGAGGAGCAAATGGTTCCCTGAGTAAGAGGGTGACCCACCCACCTTACACATCGGCAGCACAATGGACCTACTTCTGGTCTAAGTGCATCCTCATCGAGGGCCGGTTTCAACCAACCAACCAAAGGGCCAGAAAATATTTAGACAAGTAGGATTTTTTCTTTCCGTGTAAAGCATATAATGCCATCAGAAAGGGACTTCTTAATACTCGTATCTGCCGAACTCGGTTGTATATGACATTAAGTACCAACAAAACAACAAACTAGACGACGATTCTTGCCGCAACTCTTTATTGTAACTGCTCGACATGATTTAGACAATCATTAGCCTAGCTTAGCATTAGGTATGTCTTACGATAATAATAATGTAAGAATAATGATCTTTAGGCAAACAGTAGAATTCTATTTGATAGTTGGGGAAATACGAAGGTTAAACTGTGACATCGTTCGATCAGTCTAATTGTACTTATTTTAATTTAACGGGCTCCCGACCTGTGAAGAGTCTCTGCCTGAGACACTGCGGCCTTCCATCCTCTACGATCCCGGGCACGCTGCTTCCAGTTCTACAGACCATGCGTTCTGTCATCTGCGATGGCTTGGTCTTTAAAATGGAGCTTGGGTCTTCCTTGCCTTCTCGAACCAGAGGCTGGGAGTCGAAGATCCTCTTGCCTGGAGCATTATTTTCCATAGTCGACGTGATTTAGCTTTTTGGACTACATCCACAACTTGGTACAGCTCATAGAGTTCCCGGTTGTATCTTCTCCTTCATTGGCCCTCCTCGCACACAGGACCAAATATCCGACGGAGTATTTTTCTTTCAAAAGAACCCTTTTCTACTTATCGTCCAGCACTCGGAACCATAAAGCAGGACTGGTAGGATTTAGGTTCGATAGAGATGCATTTCGTCCTTCGAGTGAGTAGTCTTGAACCCATTTGTTTTGCTAAACCGAAGTAGCAGCGGTTTCCTAATGTAATTCTCCGGCGGATCTCCACTAAGGTGTCATTCGTGGAGTTAATGTTTATGCATAGGTAGATGAACTCCTTAACTACCTCAAAGTTATTGCTATCAACATGTGCGGTTTTTCCTAGGTGGTGGACAGATGTTTATTTGTTTGTTGATAGCATGTACTTTGTCTTGTCCTCATTTACTTCAAGACCAACCAATTTCGCCAGAACAAGAACAAGATAGAAGAAGTCACATGATAGTGCATCTCCTTGCCGAAATCCGGTACAAGTTTGGGATAATTCGGAAGACCTGCTTCCAAACTGTACATTACACTGCTTGTTTTCAAGTGTCACGAGACACAACTGGATCAGTTTTGCCGGGATAACGAATTCGGCCATCGCCGCGTAAAGCACCTGATGATGAATGCTATCATATGCGGCTTGAAAGTCGATGAAAAGGTGGTGGGTCTCGACTTGAAATTCATTTGTCTTTTTCAGGATTTGCATCAGTGTGAAAATTTGGTCTGTTGTCGATCTGCCGGGTCGAAAGACATACTGGTATGTACCGATGTGCGTGCTGCAGAACGGATTCAGACGTTCACACAGTACTTTGGATAGGATCTGATATGCGACATTTAGCAGGGATATGCCTCGATAGTTCTTGCAAGTCTAATTGCATGTTTTTTAAAACAGCGTATCTTGTTTTACACAAGGGTGGCGACGGTGCAGAGGTTAGTGTGTTGGCTTGTGACCCGTGCGGTGCAGGTTCAATCCCCATGGCGAACAACAACATACGCCACCCAATCACATGCCTCTACACCAAAAGGAGGATTTCTGTCTGGTAGTACAATGGACCGTTACCGAGTCTGAGTGCTCTGGGATTTGGATTACCTTTTTTTATCAAAAAAAAATAAAAAATCTTCTTTTACATAAGCGAGCATGTAGGTGCATAGATTTGTTACGATAGGGTGATCCTTTTTTATAATTTGAATTAGCTTCTTACAGTTGTTCCCTGAAGACGATTTTCCTTCTGGTTTCATTGAGGGCTGGACATTCGCACATTAAGTGTTAACGTTCAGCTGTTTGGGCACCCTGGACAGTCGACTATTTTCAATTTTCTTAAGATAGCATCGTAAAACGTGGTGACCAGTAAGTTAACCTACTCAGTTTTTGATATCATGCCGACTCAAATTTAGACATCTCGTCGCCTGAGAATTGTTTTGTTCCATACGCCACTTTTGTCGTTTTTGAGTTAGGAACGGATTCCTTGGTAATTTTGTATCATCTTTTTAAAACTGTGATTCGATTTGCTCTTAGTCTTTCCAATGCCGAGATATCGAACATCGACTTTGTCCCATATCCACCAAAATCAACAGTTTGTAGAATTGTTTTGTGCCATAAACCATTTTTTGGCGTTTGGGACAAATTTTCCATATAATTTATCGCAATTTTTTTGTGAGAATTGTTTTGTTCCACGTGCATGTTACGGCGACAAGAGATACAGAAAATATTAACAAAGTTGAGAATTGGTTTGTCCTACGTGCACTCGTGTTAAAGAAAAGCTATGTATGTGGGACACTGATCGCAAACAAAATTTTAGTATTGGTTTGTTCCACCTCCATTACAGTTGTGTAGATAATATTCGATATTATGAAGATATGAATTCGGTGCGGTGATGAATAATATTTTCGTTCGCGTACTTTATGTGTAGAAATATGAAAACTGTCAAATCTCCAAAATCGAGAGAGAATTCTCTCATTTCAAAGAAAAGTACGCGAACGCTTTTGTGTGAAAAGATGAAAAACGTCAAAGTTTGGCTTGAAAAGAAGCAACCGCTGTTTTTTTGCTGCAAACTCATAGGATTTCATTATTTGACAGTTTTCATTTTTTTAGCAGCTGAAATTCTGTGTGAAGAAAAATTAACGGAAGTACATATCTCTCGTACATCTTTTTACCATTTTCTCAGTACGCGAACGCGTTTGTGTAGTTTTGAACGAAAGTTTATATAAATTTACATTTGCATATTAGTTCGCGAACAGACCTAGTGCTGCAAACGCAAAACCTAGTTGCAGACGTACGAGCAGTCAATCATTAAATACATATGGTTTCAATAGATGTGTTTAATGAACCTTAGCTGCACAGATAAGTACAGAAAAAATCAGAAAAGTACAAGATTTGATGTTCCATGAGTAAAAAACTTGCCGCAAAGTGTTCTACATGCTGTCAATTTTTGTTCCATAAAGCTGTGCATATCAGTTTAGCACAAGTTTTTCTGTACCTAGTTTTGAGGTAGGGCAAGTGAGTGAAATATGTCAAATTTGAAAATTCAAATTGTACTGATGCCAATTGATTTATTTGTTTGGCATGAGATATCGTATTTCTTAGTTTAATGTTACAAATGTTCGCATATATGTATATGAAAAAAAAATCGAAAGAATAACATGGAACGAGTTCAAATTGTGATCAAATCGACATCAGGCCAAACATTGACTGTGCAATGCTCACTCAAAACCCGAAATTCACTAGAAAACAAAGAGGATTATCTATTTGAAATTTCGCAGCTGAGAGGAGAACATTATGACTCGAAGCTGTACTTTTCTGATCTAATTTGATCTGACATTTTTCACTTACTGGTTTAATGCTAAACACTTTGAATAATTTTCTTATTTTATTGTATTTTTTGAATAAAAACTTGGTTAACAAAAAAAGATGAAATCGATTGTCCTTTTCAAATTTTAACATCCAACTCCATGCTTTCTTGCCTTTCAGATATTTTTGATGAGAATTGCTTTGTGCCATATCCATTTTTTTGTGTTCCACGTGTATGAAAAAAAAAATCAGTTTTAAAATGTAGGAGGTGGGACACAAGTAAAAAAGCAGACTTTTACGTTATTTAACGTGGCTTATTAACAGTTTGGCAAAACACTTTGGAAATTGGTAGGTGAACTCTTTATAAGACTAACTTCAAATTAAAAAAATAAAAAATAAATCGTATCACATAGTTTCGGAGTACCAAGTACGCAAACCTTTAAATGTGTTTTTCTCGAAAAAGTGCCAATGGCATATGCAACAAAACAATTCTCAGGCGACGATCTATTGGCATTGCTGTTAAAGTGCCGTAAGTCTCGAATGGCCTATCTAAGACCGGGCGTGGCGTAAACATTTTAAAATGGGAAGTCGAGGCTTACAGAAAACTGCAACCGTAAACAAAGTGTACACTATGTGTACCTTGAAATAAAAGCGAAATTAATTTTAAGATTATTTACAATGACATTATTGTTCAGTTCTCAAAAAACAAAAAAAGAACGTCTAAAGAAATTGATAATAGACTCCGTCAGCATTTTTTTATTTTTTTTTTTTTCATCTACAGCATAACTTACATATTACAGAAAAGCCAAAAGGTTAAATAAATACTAAAAATACTAAAATACAACAATTCATTTATATATATGAGAAAATGAGAAAAACGATAACAGAGCTTAGTTACTTAATAAAGCAAACAAGATGTTTTTAAAGCGGTCTCTAGAACAATGAAAATCTATATGTTCACTTATTTCATTAAAAGACGCAAGAGCTCTTGAGATTGGCTCGTTACAACCATAGTTTACCATTACGAGACCTTAGACGCCTTTCTGGTGCATAAAAAGGCGCTCTAGATAACAGAGCGGGACTTTTTATGTGGTAACACACAATATCTCTAACGAATATAATATCGTGAGCATACCTTCTTACATTAATTTTCAATATACATACCGAGTAATTCGCATCGCGCACTATAGGATGGTTCAAAGTTCCAACGCATTTTAAAGAATATAAATTTTGTAAAACGCTTCTGGAACCTCTCAATACGATCTGAATGACTTTCATAAATGGGATTCCATATAATATCGGCATATTCAAGGATCGATCTAACCAAGGATATGAATAAAGATAACAGGGTCCGGTATGTGGATTAGTAGAAACTCTCGAATTCCTTTTAATAAAGCCAACAAGTGAGTTAGCCTTAGCGATTTTGTAGTCAACATGAGGAACATAGTTTAGCTTAGTATCAATAATGACACAAAGATTCTTGATTTGACTTACTCTATGTAAGCACGTCATTTCAAGATAATAGTCATGAGAATAATACGTCTGAGATCTGGAAAAGGAAATAGCCACACACTTTTGTTTCTTTAACTTTAAGCAATTTAGTGTGCACCAGTTTTGCAGATTATTAAGGTCAGACTGAATTTTTCTACAATCATCTGTGCATTTTATCTTTAGGAATAGTTTTAAATCATCTGCATACAATAAGCATTGGCTGAATTCTATACACTGAGGTAGGTAGGTTTAGGTAGGTTTATGTGGCTGTCGGCAGAAGCCGACACACTTAGACCAATTTAGGTCCATTGTGATACCACGTATGTATTATCTACCTCAACTCTGTAAATAGGACTGGCCAACGACACGAGGTTGTTCTCAAGCGGTCCCCCATCTACGTACTAACCGCGCCCAACGTCTTTTAATTACGGTGATCTAACGAGAACCGATTAACTCGACGTGGTATCGTCGTTGGTTACTATACACTGAAGAATATCGTCAATAAAATTTATGAAAAGCAGAGGGCCTAAATGACTACCTTGTGGAACTCCAGAGATGCAAGAAATTGTTCTGGAATAACAGCCATCCAAGTAGACCTTTTGGACCCTACCAACTAAAAATGAACAATTCCACAAAAGCATAGCTGAGTGAAAACCAAACTGTTCAAGTTTACTTAATTATTATAAGTACAAGGTGGCGCAAAAGTAATCCTCCTATCAGAAAATGCTATAAATTTTGCGATTGGCCCCTAATGTCAGTTCTGTTTTGACATTTGTGTAGTAAACACATGCAAAATACACGTTAATAAACAATGTTACGCTACACTGCTCCAGAACGCGGAATATTGGTGACTATTTATTTGAGCAATAATCGGTCGGTGACTTTGGCACAACGTGAATTTTGTCGCAGATTTCCTACCCGTTCAACGCCTACTGGTGAAACACTGCGACGTTTAGCCGCTCGCCTCGAAGAGACTGGCACAACACGAGATGCTGCCAGGCGTGGCAGACCCCGGAGTAGCCGTTCTGCAGAGAATATTGCTGCTGTAGCCGAAGATGGCATGGAAGCGCCGGCCGTCGACATCGACCAGACGACGTGCCACGCAAATGGGTATCAGTCGACGGTCTTTACAGCGAATTTTGGTACAAGATTTGAAGATGTTTCCGTACAAAGTCCAGACGGTGCATCAGCTGTTAGCTGCTGACCGCCAATCGCGTCTACCATACGCTCAAGCCATCCTTAATCACCACCAAGAGGAAGATGATTTTTCATCAAAAATAATCATGAGTGATGAGGCCCATTTCCATCTTAGCGGGTACGTAAATAAGCAAAATTTACGCTTCTGGGGCACTGAAAATCCGCGTGTAACCCACGAAGAGCCATTACATCCGCTCAAAGTCACTGTATGATGTGCTGTTTTCGCTGGAGGAGTCATCGGACCTTTTTTCTTCAAAGACGTCGCGGGCCAAACGGTTACTGTGAATGGTGAGCGCTACAGAGCAATGATCAACGAGTTCTTTTTGCCGCAACTTGATGAATTGGGATTGGAAAACATGTGGTTCCAACAGGACGGTGCAACGGCACACACTGCACGTGCCACAACCGATATGCTGAAGGACGCATTTCCCGGGCGCCTAATCTCCCGTTTTGGCTATTTGCACTGGCCAGCAAGATCGCCTGATTTGACCACTCCAGACTTCTTTTTGTGGGGCTTTTTGAAGTCGCGGGTTTATGTCAACAAGCCTCAGACTCTTGCAGCTCTTAAAGACAATATCCGTCAACAATGTGAGGACCTATCGCCGGAAGTTTCGGCCAAAGTGATGGAAAATGCCATAAAAAGGGCTCAAATGACAATCAACTGTGGCGGCGGCCATTTACATGACATCATATTCTCGACTTGATGTAAAAAAAATTAAAAGACCAAATAAAAATAATCCACAAGAAGAATCAAAGTATTTAATTTTTTTTTTAAATTACAGCCAAAAAACATGGGAAGGTTATTTTTGCGCCACCTTGTATTAAGAAAACCACACAATCATTTATTTGCTATATTTTCAAAGAGCTTCTTCAAAAATACATAAATAAAAAAAAAACGGAATTTATTTATTTTATCTTCAATATTAGACTTCATTATTACACCCTATTCTAAGGGTACATTAATTTTGACGTATAGTTTGTAACATACCTTAATATTGCCCGTAGACCCCTAAAAGTTACTATATTTATGATCAGCATCGATAGTAATGTCGATCTAGCCATGTCCGTCCGTCCGTCCGTCGGCAAAAATTAGGCCTTTAAACTGGGCCTAGAGAGCTGAAATGTTAACCATATACTCTCTAGGGTCCAGAAATAATCAAGTTTACGAATTTTTGAAATCCGCCCACAAACACGCCCACAAACTCAAAAAAACAAAATTTTGGAAAAAATCGAATTTTGAGCTAGAAAGCTGAAATTTTTTATATATGATCTATGACTCCTAAAACTGCTCGGGATTAAAAAATTTCTAAATCCGCCCAATGACACGCCCACAAATAAATAAAACTATTTTATTGAAAAACCAAAATTTGAGCTAGGGAGCTGAAATTTGTAATATATACTCTCTAGGGGGCCCTTTATACTCATGTGTAAATATTTTCAAAATGCGCCCACAATTAAAAAAAAAAAAAAAACATTTTTTGAAAATTCAAAGTTTAAGCTAGGGAGCTGAAATTTATAATATATACTCTCTAGGGGCCCTTTATGCTCATGTGTTAATTTTGTTTAAATCCGCCTACTGACACGCCCTTAATTAAATAAAACAATTTTATTGAAACACCCAAGGAGCGTTTTTTTCGATAAAATCCTTTAAATTTTGTATAACAAAATATGTAGAGCGTTCTTAACAATTCAACCATACTTAGACTTTTGTAACTCCCACTTATGAGGGATAGGAATAAGAATAGGGTATCCAACAGTTCGCCCAAGCGGACTGTAGCCCGTCCCTATGTGTATACCCTATCTAAGGGTATATTAATTTTGACGCATAGTTTGTAACATACCTTAATACTGCCCGTAGACCCCCAAAAGTTACTATATTTATGATCAGCATCGATAGTAATGTCGATCTAGCCATGTCCGTCCGTCCGTCCGTCTGTCGGCAAAAATTAGGCCTTTAAACTGGACCTAGAGAGCTGAAATTTTAACCATATACTCTCTAGGGTCACGAAATAATCAAGTTTACGAATTTTTGAAATCCGCCCACAGACACGCCCACAAACTTAAAAAAAAACAAAATTTTGGAAAAAATCGAATTTTGAGCCAGAAAGCTGAAATTTTTTATATATGATTTATGACTCCTAAAACTGCTCGGGATAAAAAAATTTCAAAATCCGCCCACTGACACGCCCACAAATAAATAAAATAAATTTTTTATTCCCTATTCTAAGTATATATTAATTTTTGAAAATCCAAAGTTTGAGCTAGGGAGCTGAAATTTATAATATATACTCTCTATGGGCCCTTTATGTTCATGTGTAAATATTTTCAAAATCCGCCCACTGACGCCCACAATTAATTTTTTTTTTTTTTGAAAATTCATTGTTTGAGCTAGGGAGCTGAAATTTATAATATATAATCTCTAGGGGCCCTTTATTCTCATGTGTTAATTTTTTTTAAATCCGCCTATTGACAAGCCCACATTTAAATAAAACAATTTTATTGAAACACCCAAGTTTGAGCTAGGGAACGTTTTTTTTTGATAAAATCCTTTAAATGTTATATAACAAAATATGTAGAGCGTTCTTAACAATTCAACCATACTTAGACTTTTGTAACGCCCACTTATGAGGGATAGGAATAAGAATAGGGTATCCAACAGTTAGCCCAAGCGGACTGTAGCCCGTCCCTATGTTTTTTTATTCACACTAAGAAATGAGAAATTACTTACATACGAATGAAAAATCCGAAATTCGACAGAGTTTGACATAGTCGATTGACTATGTCAAACTCTGTTACCAAGTGCCGAATTTCCAATTTTACAGAACAAACAAAGACACTGAAATTGGGAAATTTAATTTCGATTTTCGAATTTCTGAGTGTCAATTGTTCGTTTCCGGATGATATAACTTTCGAATCGAAATACAGATTGCCCCGGACTACGCTTTTTTGTTTTTTCATTTATAATATACTAAGGGTTTTTTTTATTACCCTTAATAGCGGGCGTTAAGGAATTTAGGATTAGAAAATAGGGAGCGATGCAGATGCACCTTGGTTTTGAATGTTTGTAAATTGTAAAGTGAAGGAAAAATGGAGACAGGAAGATCATTCCACATTCGTTTGGAAGGCGAAGGAACGATTGTTTGTATTTCACTGTACAACGAAATACAGCTTTAAGGGTGAACTTATGCACATTCCTTGCATGGAGGGTATGGCGGTTGAAATGTTCTAGGGATGGAATATAGCTAGCTATTTCGTTTGAGGACTCATGGTGGAAATATCGATAAAATAGTGGTAGACAGGAAACATTACGACGATGACCAAGAGAGTCAAGCATTAAATTCCACTCTGTCAGTTATACCCCAAAGAGTTATGTTGTATAGATCGTGTATTAATGAGCTTAACATACATTCCCGTTCAGTTGCACACCCGAATATGAGGGGCGTGAACCAAGAAACGAATATGAAAAGCTCAGTGGTTAGAGTTAACAGACAGGAGATCATTTATAAAAATGAGAAAGAGGGTCGGAGACAAAACAGAGCCTTATGGAATACCAGCATTTATTTGGTAAGTTGCATATTTGAAACCGTCCAAAACAACTTATCTACATTGAACGGTTAAAAAGATAGAAACTAAATGTTAGAAACTAATCCATTGAAGAAGAGTATCATAAATTACATATGAACGCATTTTCGACAACAGACCTTGGTTCCAAATTCTGTCAAATGCCTTTTATATATCAAGCGCAACGATCTTACTTTCACCAGCCTGGTGAATAGATTGGCTCCACTTTTCGCTTGGATGAGTCATCAAATCACCAGTGGACCTGTTGCTGTGAAAACCGTACCGCCGGTCAGTAAGTATCCCGTTTTCGGCATTCAAGCGCTTTCATGACATTGGAAAGAAGGAACGTTATTGCAATTGGTCGGTAGTAGGAGGGAGAAGAAGATTCGCCTTTTTTGGGGACGGGACCGGCTGGACAAATGCTGTTTTCCATCTTCTCGGAAAGAGCCCTGAAAAAAGGATAGACAGAAAAGATTTCGCAATGATTTTGGCAGCGAGGAATAGAACCTACTTCTTTAGAACGTTAGGGGAATTACCATCTGGACTTACTATGGAGTAATCTACGCGCTTGAGTACCGGGGAAGATAAAGCACAATCTGGGAGAGTTAAGCTGCATGCAACGTGAGCAGAAAGCAGATTGGATTTATCTATAGAGTTGACAGCTTGAATGTCATTGTAAATGAGTATCGGGATAGGGGACGAGGTCGAATTCTTGATGTGGATGGGACTTTGTAGCATTTTCCGCCTCAACTTTTGGTCGTAGGAGAATTTGACACGCTTAATGTTGGCATTGCGGTCATTTCTGGCTCGTTAAGCTATTTCCTCAGATCGGTTTGGCCTTATACATCTTTTACTGAAAAGATCGTTTAACAGAAACACATAATTTATCACATAGCATTTTTGTGCATTTTTTATGTAAATAAATCCTTTCAACTGAAAAAAGCTGGTAAACTGAAAGAATTATTTCCCCAACAATTATTGATTTATACATACTTGTATGTGCCGCTTCATAAATGAAATAAAATAAAAGACAGCGTAAACCACTTTATTTCACAATTGTTTCGTTTTCTTGTTCAGATTTTTTTTTATAAAATATTTATTGCTGTAATTAGTATTGCTTAGATATCCGAGTCGGTTAGTTGAAGGTTTTTTTCAGTTGTGCTGAGGAAATCCGGCTACGTGAACATTTATTTCAGCTGTTCAAACTCCGCATTAGTGAAAACACTGCTTTAGTGGAATAAATTGCACCAAATTGCCGTTTCAGTTAAGGTATCGGTATCGGTAGTCGGCTGTATATATTCATAGTAAATATAAATCCCAAAAAACTCGCTAGCTCTCCGTCTATTAGCTGTAAGTTTGTCTCAAACTACAATTTTTAACCCTCACATTTATCGCAATCATTTATGGGACCGCCTGTTTTGTTTGTCATGTTACCTCGAATCTTAAACAACGTTCCCGCAGCGTATCAATTACACATCTCACCATTAGATGCAGATTGCAATATTTGTAGAGCCTTTGCCTTGGTATTTCCGGTGGATTTCGATTGTTGATGCCCGTGGGTTTAATGTTTGCTACTTTCATTTCAAGCCACATTTTTTGCAGCTGCAATTGACTTTCTTTCAG
Organism: Portevinia maculata; assembly: GCA_949715645.1. Lineage (NCBI taxonomy): Eukaryota > Metazoa > Arthropoda > Insecta > Diptera > Syrphidae > Portevinia > Portevinia maculata. Next base: position 394,076,372 of record OX454525.1, on the reverse strand, counting down.
CATTCATCAGTAATCCTTATCTCTCGCGCTTGTCTTGGGGATCTTAAAGGTTTCCTCAACATTTAACTAATGTGTTGTCGTTTCTTAAGTGTTTACGTAATATTGTTACAGCTGATAAATAATAGGCCCAATATTATTAATGAACTTTATGATTAATTAAGACAAGCAAAATGATGAATTGTGTCCTTAAGGAAAAAATGCGACCGCACGCGACGACAGATTTAGGACAAATAACTATCTAGAAGATGTCTGCTGTTGCTTTCTTATTCACACAATTGCTTGCTTGTCATCACTCTATTTGCTTTTATGATTTATTTTAAGTAAGAAGAGATACTGCAAGTAATTCCTTGGAATGGATGTCTCACACATCAGTAGCCGTGAACATCTTCATTGACAATATTCTACAGTTTCTGTTCAATCGATTATTGAATGATATGTACGCATGACTTCCTTATAAATAGGTTTTTCTTCTGACAAAAAATGGTTGTACGTGTAAGATTATACTGAATGCCAAGTGGGCATGACAATATCTGACAGTTCTCGCTGTTAAATTAGTGTCATGCAGTTAAATCTGCATAATCTCAATTGATCTAATGACCACATATGACCATTCTGATTTTGACCCATGAAATTTACCAAACTACAAGTATTGTAATCGGACAATAAGTGCGAATGCCAGCTTATTGACCTAATGGCCTATACAATTTATTGAAATTTAGTGATTTCTGTTATTTTTGATCATTTAATTGCAATTGATTTTGTGCAAGGAATTTCATATAGTATTTGTAGCGTAAATTGCTGAAGTATCTTTTGTAGCACGGATCTTAGCATTATCTGGTGGCCACTTTCGAATCTAACGAACAAGGCGGTAATGGCGTTCGAGCCTATTGATGCAAGTATTGAGGGGCAGATGTCAGTTTGATATCGTAAAACCTACGAGCTCCCTACGCTCCAAGTTTCGTAGATTCGGTTTCCGTCAAACAATTTCCTCTTTTTACCTCGTTGACGTCGGAGAAGAAGTTTAGATCAAGTCAAGTAATCCTAAGGAATCTTACAAGTTAAGAAACTGGCGTACTTTTATCTACAAACCTTAAGTTCATGTTTACCTAAGGTATACACTAATAGTTGTCTTGCGTTTGAAAATGTATTTAATCTTAACTATTTAGTTTATTTCGCGTATAAGATTAACCCTATTTTACGTCGGTAAGAAGCGACAAAGCTCTGAAGTTTGAGACCTGATTGAGGGGCCGTTATTGGACAGCGTCAGCTGCAGCGAAGGCGCTGATAATCTATTTCAAGCGCGGAGATTTGTAACGTGCTGGGAGGGCTCTCCGGTCAATCACCAGGCCATGCGCTTAAGCACTACGGTTGATGAATGCTGAAGCCACCACATCGGCTCGCACATCTGTCGCACCGCGAGAGTCAGTGCTACATCACCAGCCCATGCGTTCTAGCACTACCGTTGGCATATGCTGAAAACACCACATCGGCTCGCACATCTCTCCAACCGCGAGTCAGTGCCGAACCACCAACCACACCGAAATCCACCAATAACCCGAGTTCATCTGCCCCAAAAGTCTCTGCAGCAGAACTGCAATACTCCTTGTCCCTTTAAGTGTTAAGGAATCTCCGCGAAAGTGTCTTATCCGCACCCACATGAAGTGATTGCATGAGTTAATCTTTTTAATTTAATAAAAGAAAAAGTGCACATATTCATATATGCACCTACTTATTTATTTAATAGGTACTTAAAAATATTACCTAAAGTCCCTTAGCTAAATATCAATAAATCTAAAAAAGAAAAAAAAACACATATACAGTGCGATTCATTTGATTAGACGCAGGCATTTCTGAGAAGTTAAATCGATATTTCTCCCGTTACATGATGGATTTGAAAAAAACGACTTTGGTACATGAGAGACTGTTTTGTTAACAACAAAATATGAAATTTGTGTAAAGGAGAGATTTAGCTAACGGAACTTAAAAGAATATTCGGAAATTCATTAGATTAGACGCAGTGAACAAATCAACGTTTTTTGTGAAGTGAGTATTTTGTTTTCGGTTTAAACGGTACATAGTATAAACTTATTGTTCTTGATTGAGTGTTAATAAAACAGCCCAGCTCATGTGATTTTTCGCGAAACACAAGCGTTGTCTCTTCTTGCGTCATTATGTGGTGGTTTTTTCTTAAGTTTCAGGCGCTGTGTGCAGTGTTTAGCTCGGCGAATGATGCGGTAACAGTGGATAAACTGGCCTTAACATTAGCTTTCTCTCTAATTTTAGCTGCCGATAAAGCTGAATTTGACGCTATTCTAAGAATACTTTGCGTTTCGCGAAGCGAAGACCTTCAGAGCAATCAACATCTATTCGCCCCTTCCTCCAATGTTAACCCGAATCATCCTGGCGTGTCCATATGGCAACGCAAGACTTATATGCACTTTGGCGACTCTCAAACGGGAACAAATACACACAGGCGTGCATGCCTTCATTTTTTTTCATCGCAAGACATCTGCGTTGCATATTGGGGAGTCAGTTTTATTGTGTGCTTTGTTGTTCATGGTGATAGTGTGCCAAATTTGATAGTAACAAAAAAAAATTGTTCACGAATTAGTGTAATGGCTTACAACAAAAAGTAAGTATATCAATATTATTTTTAGTGCACATTATTGGTAAGTGGAGTGTTGCAGTATTGATAGTATTTTGGATGTACAAAATGTATAAAAACTAAAAACATAAAGAAAATGTTTGCTTTTGTCCTTTTTTTCCAAATTATTGGCAATGTGTCCATATGGCAACGCCAGGAGCAACAGGGTACAGTATTTTTTTCTAAAAATCTGCCACTGAAATAAGTCCTAGATTACTTAGAGGAGCTTAGTTCGGATGATGAAACTTGTCTTTCAAACAACCTCCATGCCTTGTATATTCAACCACCGGAAAATGACGGTGATTTGAGTGGAGAAGACTAGATTACTTAGAGGAGCTTAGTTCGGATTATAAAACTGGTCTTTCAAACAACCTCCATGCCTTGTATATTCAACCACCGGAAAATGAAGGCGATTTGAGTGGAGAAGACGATGCTGATGAAGAAGAAGAAGGCGGTATCCCAGACAATGTTTGCCCAGCGCAATTGCGATCGGGTTGTGAAATCGTTTTTGAAAATGACCGAAGTTTTGAAGAATTTGACGATCCCGGAGATATTTTTGGTGAAATTTTCAATGATAATGTTTTAGCGAGTGTTCTGGATAACTCATCTCCGAATTCACATATAAACTTACCAGATGCAACATATTTAACAAACGAAATTTATCCGGTTGCGTTGTGTTCAGCAATCTACCTCCAGCTGCCCTTTGCCAACATCCAATAAGAATTCCACTTTCACTTGGTCAAAAGATGAGTCTTGCGCAATGATATCAAAGTATGATCGCCTATTTCGGGAAAAACGGATGTAAGCATTTTATAAAGGGGAAGCCCATACGCTTTGGTTATGAGGTATAGTCTTTGTGCACTCCCAAAGGTTACATGATCAATTTCGAAGTGTATCAAGGTAAGAATTCGAGATCAAACTCATTGTATGAGGAGCGATTCGGCAAATGCACCGCTCCTTAAGTAAACATGATCGACGATTTTTCCGAGAATGTTCAGCAATTTCCGTTTTCATTATACTTTGGCAATTTGTTTACGAGTCGTGGCAAGAAGTGGTGGAGCTGCATTTTTACTTGGCTTATTGATGCATGCGCGCAAAATGCATGGCAGCTTCATCGGCATGTCGATTTGAGTATGCCACAAAAACAATTCAAGCGAGAAATTGCAATTTATTATTGCAAACATTTTGGTGATCCACCAAAGTCACACAGCAGTGTTAAAAGGCAAAAATGGCGGTTGGAACCTGGGTCATTAGCTATTACTCTTCGCTATGACCAAAAGACTCATCTAGTCGTTCGCTTAGAAAAAAAGAGACGCTATGATGGACATCTTTGCCGTTCAATTGGTCGAACTGCTTGTGAAAAGTGCGAATATGGCCTTTGCCTGAAATGTTTTAAGCCCTATCACACAGCAGATTTATAATTTTAAAAGAAATAAATATAAATATAATAAGAAAACGACGTTTTATTCAGTTTTTGGTTATTTTATATGTGAGTACAGACGTGTACCCTGTAGCTCCTGGCGTTGCCATATGGCAACAGGTTATTTTCGGAGAACAAGAACCTCTATTAAAAATTTATTGATACAGATTTTCTATTTTTGCTCTTAACAAAGCGCACCAAATTTTTTTTTTAAAAATTCGAAAAAATAACGTTCAGGATGAGGTGGGGATGGGTTAAACATTTTTTCTTTCCCATTTTTATTAACACTCAATCAAGAACAATAAGTTTATAGTATGTACCGTTTAAACTGAAAAAAAATATACTCACTTCACAAAAAACGTTGATTTGTTCAATGCGTCTAATCTAATGAACCGATTTATTTCCGAATATTCTTTACTCAATTTACAATTTTTCTTCAAAGTTCCGTTAGCTAAATCTCTCCTTTACACAAATTTCATATTTTGTTGTTAACAAAACAGTCTCTCTTGTACCATAGTCGCTTTTTTCAAATCCATCATGTAACGGGAAAAATATCGATTTAACTTCTCAAAAATGCCTGCGTCTAATCAAATGAATCGCACTGTATTACCCGTATAAGAGTGAAAAAAGTAAATTAAAATATTAAAGAAGTTGTGTTTTGAGTGTGGTGAAACTTGAATTACTTAAACTAATAAACGATTTTCCCGACAATACACAGTCATCAAGGATCCTGTTCCTGACATGTCACGACCAGCGAGAACAACAGGTAAATTTCAAGCAAATCATAAAATATTTCATTAATTGTTTCACCTAACTTTAGAACATTAAATATTAGAACATAGTAGCATACTTATTAGGATTTTTTTTTTTACCCTAATGAAAGCAATGTCAAAGTATTAATAATTGAACTAAAAATTTAATAAATCATGTTCTAAATCAATAAAAAGTCGAATTAATTTTCACGCATACCGAACCAGTCAGTCGTCGTGACCCAAGGTGCACGATCAATTCGTTTGATCAGAACATCAATCTGATATCGTAATCCATTTCATTGGTCTTAAGGTGAGATGAGGAGTATGAATTGTTGATGTCAGTGACAGGTACCCTTTATCCCACCGCCTAATCACCCACGTAGACTGAGCTGGACCATGGAGAAATAGTAAGAGAGCAAAGTTGTATGAGGTAAGGGATGTATTAATTTATAAAGCTCTCTTCATAATTGCAGTAGCGGTACGGAGTGATGGTTGTACTGCATCAATCAGAGTACGCTGCATTTTTTTGTGCCTTTATTGTTATTCGGTTTATGAAAACTATTTTTTTCTTGTGATATAAAATTCGTTTAGTAACTTGTTTGTTGTCGACCTATTTTCTGCGAATTGATGGATTTTGTTGATATTCTTTTATGTTCATAAATAGTAGTGTTTACTGATATCGCCGTGACGTGTATCTACGATGTTACCACAAATTACATTTAAAAATAAATACATTAATGCTTTCAATGACCAGCAAGCAAATATGACCATTTCCCGTCATTTGGGTGGCGTGGTTTAATATACAAACTTGACAACTCTGACATTTTGGTCATTTGGCGGTTAATCTGAACATTTGCCTGTGCCATTTACATGCACAATTGGCATGTTGTGTAATCTTATCTTAAGTTGATCTAAAGCCTTTTGATAATGCTGAACAGTCGCGATTGTAAAAACAAGACAGTTGGTAGAAATATGTACCACCAAAAAGGACGTGTGGAACATATATGTATATAGACCACTTCCTAAAATTCACGAACTTTTTAGTTGACAAATAAAAAGCTCTAATTTTATAAAAAAAAATCACATGTGTTCAATTTATTTTATAGAATTAAGCATGTTTTACTGTAATAAAATTACTGTTTACTGGAAAAACTATACAAGACATCCAAGCTCACCGAATTTATTTTTGGAGCCTAAAACATGCAGACACAGAAATATTCAGAGGTTTGACAGCTGAAATACTTTAAGACACCATTGACCAAGTGTTGGAGATGATTTGGTACAGATTTCATTGATTTACTCATTCAAAGGTTAGTTTTAAAAATGAATTTAAAGCTAAACTTAAAAAAAAAATGACCCTAGTTTGTCCGCACTTTGCTGACAGTCAATTAAATACATTCGAACCCTTTGTTGACTACGGATAGCATTTATAACGGAGGCTGCGGGCATTTTTTTTTTTTTTTTTTTTTTTAAAAAGAAAATTCAAATCCCAGAGCACTCAGACTCGGTAAAGGTTCATTGTACTACCAGGCAGAAATCCTCCTTTTGGTGTAGAGGCATCTGAATGGGTGGCGTATGTTGTTGTTCCCATAGGGATTGAACCTGCACCGCACGGGTCACAAGCCAACACACTAACCTCTACACCGTCGCCACCCTGGCCGCGGGCATTACTATTAATGTTATTTTTACCCAAATTAAGATTATGAAAATATTCACCACTTAACCTTTATTAAAGTATAGCAAAATCTCTCTTACGGAATCCTTTGTTCCTCCTGAAAAGAACCAATTTAGGACTAGATTCAGCACATTCACCAATTCGAAAATTGGCGTAAACGCTTTTAAAGTTGCGACAACCGACTCAGAATTTAGATAGTAAATTGTACTTACAATGGAAACCGATTAGAGATTGTGAAGGAACTCAAATATTTAGGAGTGAAACTGAACCCAACCTTAGAATTTGGTAATCATCTAACGGATGAAGCCAAGTCTTCCCAAAGCTTAGTGAATCTATCATGGAAAAATGTTTTTGCAAACAAACGGATTCTCCTTTCAACGAAATACAAAATATTCGATTCAGTTGTTAAATCAACTCTTTGTTACGCCTCTCAAGTTTGGGGATCAGGCGAGTACGAAGTAATCGAGAAATTTCACAGGAACTTCTTGAAAAAATTATTCAACTTACCAATGAAATCCCCGAACTATACAATCTATTTGGAAACGGGTCTTCCAATGCTTTTTATAAGCACTCTCAAATCGCAAGCGGATTACATCATTAAATTAGGTTCGTATCCAGACTCCAGAATAACCAAAAAAAATGCTATCTTATGAATTAAGAAACAAGGACTGGTGGGCGTCAAGATGGTTAAAAATTGGAAACGCGTGTGGAGAAACTATTTCATTCGATCTAAACAACCTGGACAACTTAAAGAACCAACTTTATCGAATAATAAATAACGATGCTATTCGTGTGCGATTTATAAAGAAAGCTCGTGAATCAGATAGCAGAGTATTGTATTCTCACTTGAACTTCAATCTAAAGGATAAGAACTATTTCAATGACTCACTCAACTATAGTGAAATATCTCTTATTTTCAAAGCAAGATGTGAGTTGATTGGTTTAAATGGCAGCCCATATAATGGAAGCTTCAACCAGTTTTGTAATATTTGCAACTTAAAAGCGAAAGAAGACTGCTTTCACATTATTAGTGTATGTCCAATCTACAAACCACAAAGACTAGCTTACTTCAGAAAAAAATGCCTTACCATGCAGGAGACAATACAAATTCTGAACGAGTGTGATTGGAAAAAGTTATTTTATTATATTAAATCCATCTACAAATACAGGTCGCTATTAATAGCAGAGTATGATTGACTAAAAAAAAAAAAAACTATATTGTTTAAGTTACAAATGTATATGTATAAGCATTTTGCTAACCAAGCTGACGGCTAAGCCATAGCTTTAAAATTTATTCATACTTGTAAAATGTAATAAGAACATGTAAAATAAATGAATTTCTTACTCTTCTTTTTTTTTGTACTTATCTGTAAACGTTGTTCCTTCGTGTACTTCACCATGACGAAAATGTTGATTTTACTTAATATTTTGACATTAACAGTTCGGTAACCGGTTTAAAAGTGCGTTGACACTGATAGTTTGAAGCTGTCAAGTCGGTAATGAAAGACCCCTTAGCTGAGGGACTTCATTTCATGAGTATCACGGAGAACAGATTTATTGTTTCCCCTCAATTCTGCGGCAAATGGTCTGCGGGCAATGATACGCAGGCGAACGGGCCCAACCCGAAATGATTTGTATAAAATTGTTCAGTTACATGAAATTGTAGAAAGTTCTTGACATCGCCAAAGGTGATAACTTTCAATCAGCCAGACCCAAGTCAAAAAAAATTACCAAACGGAATGCATTTTAATTATTTTCAATTAAAACAAAAACCACTGAAAAAACATTAAATTACAAACGTTTTTTTGTCTCGTTAAACAAACACGCTCATTAATAAATTAATATACCTATCAATGCCACCCGTATAGAGGGCCATATTTTCTCAAGACAAAAGAGGGAAATTAACAGTCCTCTCTTAATTCAAATCAGCATAAATTATTATCATGCAAGTTTATCATCTTATATAATGTTGTGGCAATAACACATAATACCAGAATAAAGCTACATATGTACATGGTATATCATTGTATCTAATATCTACAGCTGAACCAAAATCTGAAAAAAACACAATACACAAATTTAATACAATACAAATTCGGATGCATGAAATCACGCGAGTATAACCAATTACAAAATAGCAATTGAAAAGCTCCACTGCAAGTCTTACATGCATGGCCAGTGCCCACGCTGTAGTTACCAGTGCACTTCTAGGTTGATGCATAACACTTATCATCATCATTATCGGCATCATCATTACCACAATCATCGTTGGCATCTTTGGCATCATCATCATGACCATCGACTTCTGCAGTAAACAACCTTTAAAAGCGAATGGATGGCTAAGAGCGATGCGAACGAACGAGGAGATGCCATAGAAATCGAAAGCATTTCCATTTCTTTTTCCCGTTACCACCACCATGGATCGACAGGTCACAACAATGGCATGTACACGCGATAGTGGTTATGGTGGAAAATTTGCTCCTCTGAGCCAGCTACAGTAGTCAGTCTGGCACGTAAATTGCGAGAAGCTGGACGGGACTCTAAAGTGACTATTCGCTTCTAGATGTTATTTGCAGTTAGTTGATGACGACGATCTCGTGTGCAACACAGCGGCAACCTCGTATCTAATATATCGCGTGTGCATGTGATTTTGTTGCAAAATACTATCGGTTAGATAAACGACACCGGAGTCGTCGTTGACGATATCGTAACATCGCAAGGGTGCGATCAATGAACGCAACACCCGCGAGAAGGTGAATGGAACTCTTGCTTTTGTTTTTCCGTTTCGATTTTAGTTTTCCTTTTCAATTGCCATTTTCGCATTTTATGTGAAACATTTTAACATAGAAAGTGAATTAGTTTTCATCAGAATTGTGAGAATAGTGTAACAAAGTGAGCTGTTTTTTTTAATGCACCTTAAATAAATTAACTTTCTGGATAATCGAAGTTGAAAACTACTTTAAAGTTTGCCATACATATAAGAAAATTGCGCAGCAAAAAACTTAACTATCTGTCCACCATTTTATAATCTAATAAGTATTTTATTTAAACCTAAACCACCCACTAGCCACGACTGTTCGTTGCTAAAAGCATGGGACATGAAAAGTGCAAAATCGAATTAGATATACATTTTTAAATAATTAGCTGCGAAAGAAAGTCACAAAATTTAAATAAGAAATGATATGAAGACAATATATCGGCGAACACAGGCGGACCAGTAGGGATTCAATAAATGGCTATGATCCCTTTGTTTTTGATCATAGATCCGCCGCACAGTGTGTTATTTCGCAAATCTAGCGGGATTTAATTGAAAATTTAATATCGCCCGTTTGAAAATGTTTTGATATAACACGACGGCTAGAACTCCATCTCCAGGCAATAAAATTCCAACAAAACAGATTACATGAAACCGTTATTTTAGGTTGAGCAACATAACAAACAGCGACAAATTTAGAGCCAACAAATAGATCAGGTCAGTTGCATATTAACAGTCAAATTGATCGCGCGTGATTCAAGTAATAACTGAGGCAACGGAATACATATATGTATTATTTTTTTGTTTTTATATTATATACTGATTCTCAAGAGGTACAGTAGAAATTTGTGGTCACATAAAAAAGGGAAGAAATGGTCGTTTTGATTTAAGGCTTTTGTCTTGTCCATTTTTTTACATCTTTGAACTTTGTGAAGCGTTTTACAATTGTACTCCCGTGTACCCGTCGTGAAATGTTGTTTAGTACCTCCTCCTGTGTTTTGTCTATCAGAATCCATTAACTTTTCCTGCCCTTAGGTGCCCCTTATTAATATGAAACATCAGGCAAAGTCGAATACAAATAGGGATGTACTGAACAGATCTCTACTTTCTTTGGGTCCGTATCTATCGAGCCGTAGTACTGCAATCCACAGAAAAAGAAATCCATTTCTTCAGGAAAGTATCGCACTACGGATCTCCCGAAGCTACCGAAGCTTAACGTAGCGGCAGCTCCGATGATAAGAGCGACCAATTTTAAATAAATAAAAAAAAATAAATAATAATAGGTAAAGAAAATACATTTTTTTAGTTGCATACAAATTCTTTGGGATGTTTTAAGGTACTCGTACTAGGTTGAAGGAAGTAAGGTAAATGATCGATAGATTTCTTGGTCAATGGTATATGCCTTATGTCACTGAACCAATATGCGTGTAAATACTTTAACAACTTCCTGAAACTTAATATATTACTCTTTTACACAAGTAAACAATAATACAAATACAGTATAATCTCGATAATTCGTACCCCGTTAATTCGTAAACCCCGCTTATTCGAAATAAACTGCAGGTCCCTTGAAAAAACCCTGGTTATTCGTAAAAAACCAGTGCATTTCGGTCCCCTCGGTAATTCGTAATAACTTCAATATGCAAAGTCATATAAAACGTCTAATAATTCGTAAGTCTCTGTTGATAACCCCGTTTATTCGAAAAAATGTCTCATTCCCCATTTTCAATACATACTCTGAATCAGGTTTGTTACAATATGTTTATGTTCAATCACAAAGAAAGGACTTGGAGTAACATCCGGGGCGAAAGGGGATTTTCTCACCCTTGCAAATGCAGGTAATGGCAGCTGTTTCTGTTTCAATGTAACCACGTGCAACCACAGATTGTCTGTCAAAAACGGTTACCGTTATGCTAACATAAATTTCATATGACATTGCATTCATTATTCTTTATTTTCACTTCAGTTCAGTGTTGTTTGTTATTTAATCATGACATCTAAACGCACCCATAAGTGTAGGTATGTCCATTTGTGGAAAAAAAATTTAGAAGCTATTGCCGATGGCGAGAAAAAAATCGATGTGGCAAAACGCTTCAATATTCCTCCATCTACACTGACGTCGATTTTAAAGAAAAAAGACATGATCGCTGAAATGGCTTCCAGCAGCAAAATAAAACGGCACAAAACGGGTGGGTTTCCTGAACTTGAGCGATCACTTGTCGCATAGTTTTCACAGTGCAGACAATTAAATGTACCAGTTGGGGGAGTGATGATGAGAGAAAAGGCCAAACATTTCGCGGAAAGATTAGGCATAGAAAACTTTAGATCGAGTGAAGGATGGTTTGACCGTTTTAAAAAAAAGACACAACATTGCTTTTCGGAAACTATGCGGCGAAAGTGCGAGTGTAAGCGACACCGTTTGCTTAGAATGGAAAGACAAATTGAGCGAACTGATACAAAATTATGAACCGAAGAATGTCTTTAACGCTGACGAAACAGGGTTGTTTTTTAAGTGCCTTCCAGATCGGTCAATGTGTTTTAAGGACGAAAAATGCCATGGCGGCAAAAACAGTAAAGAAAGAGTTACTGTATTATTCACCACAAATATGGATGGAGCTAAAAAAGAAAAACGCCTAATGTATGCAATATATTTTACTTAACATTGAATCTGAATTTTAGAATTAGTTTTTTTACCTAATTTTCTGTTATTTATTGTTTTATGTTTTCTGTACATACATATTATTATGTAAAAAAAATGGTATTAAATTTGAAGATTTCTGATATTTATTTTATGTTTTTTGTGCATAATATATGCAATATATTATAAATATGTACATATTAAATATTGAATTTGAATTAAAAACACAAAATCCCGTTAAATCGTATTTTCATTTTTTAAACCTTCGATAATTCGTAATCCCGCTATTTCGAAAACCCCTATAATTCGCAATAAACTGTAGGTCCCTTGACACTACGATTTATCGGGATTATACTGTATATTTAAACGCAACAGGAATAAAGTCCCGCTAAATGTGTGAAACTACACACTGTGCGCCGCCGTTAAGGAAAAAGAAAGTAGGTACCAAACTGAAAACATATATCCTGACATATCCGATTGGTATTCGTTGGGTTGGGGCAATCTGGACAGCATTGTGAAAGGTCAAATTGGGCTCTTAAAAATAGTTTTTTTTAATACGATATGTAGATATAGGATCTTTTTCACCGAATTAGTTATTTGTACACTTTTTAACTTAACCCTTTCAGTACAGACAACTTTAAAAGTGGTGAATTTTGTTCTAAATTGGAATTTTAGTCATTTATTGTATAGTAGCTACTGCGCGGCATGCGTTGCAATGCATCTTTCAATTTTTTTAAAGCAGGTACACATATTCAAAGCCGACACATTTCCATGTAAGGAAATAAAAGAAATACTTATTGCAAAATCATTGCGCTGACTTTTGCGTGCTGCGTTCAATGATTGTTCCTTTTTTTGTCGGTGTCTAATATGGTTGGCCTGCTGTATCACAAGATGAACAGTTGATCTACTAGCTTCAACTTCAGTTTTTGCCTTGATTTTACTTTGGGAAAGCCCTGAATTTGAAGCAGCTCTCAGTATCGCCCGTCGATCCTGACTTGTTGTTGCTCTGATAATTCCTCCTTTCCGGTTTTTTCCATTGTTCTTTAGTTCCTTAAGGTAGCTGTGAAGAGCAGTTGGTGCTCTTCCAATTCTATCGGCTTTAAAACGGAAAGATTTGCCTTGCTTCTTGTATGCTCGAATTTGGCCTATTTCCTCCTTAGTTAATGAATTCCTTTTGCCCATAGTTCTTGTTTCTATGAAATTATGTTTTGAACTAAGGTCCCTGATACTCTTAACGCCTTTATATTTGATTTAAAGTATGATAACAGGTAGATTTAGCTCCTATTCGTAAACAGGTGGAACGAAAAAAATGACTAATTTTATGACAATCATGAGCCATTTGACCGATGTCACCCATCTTCTTCCAGAACTCAGAGAGTATCTTATGCGGCCCAACTGCTTTTCGCTTTTTGGAGTGAGCTTATTTTGAAAAGCATCATAAAAATTGAATTTGTCTACTTAATCCCAATTTTTTTTCAAACATAAACATAAAACATAAAGTCTTCTTTCATATTGCATTTAGTTTTTTCCATATTATCAAAGGATTTATAAAAATTCGTAAAATTCAATCAAGAAGCTACATATTCGTAAACACGTGAAACGAAGTGTATTATTGGATAATTATTCATTTATTGATTTTCTTTATGACGTTCCTGTTTTTAATACTTACGCGCCACTTATAGAACATTGATTAGTCTCTGTCAGAAACGCACAAGTGCCAAGAACAACTGTACAAATTTTGTACTCAATCGGATAAACGATACGCGAAAGCATAGAAGAGGAATATCGTACATTGCTGGTTGTATGCCAGAAACTGTTGCGCAAGTGCCAACAACTACTGTACAAAGTAAATTTAATATTAATTGTGTCACTGGCGCTCACTGATTTCAATTGTTTACTAAGAGTATTTTTTTTTTCATATTAATTTGTCAGTAACCGCATTGCTGCACTCGAGTACCAACATTTCATATTTTAGTTAACCTCTTGCCCAACTTGATCTTGATCCTTTACATTTTCTTGGAAGTATTCCTTTAACTCGCGTGTCACCTATTGTACGTGTATTGTCATACACCAGAAATTTTAATGAAAGTGCCAACAACAACTATACTAAGTTTTAACTCAATCGGATGAACGATGCGAACCAAGAGAAGACGAACACACAAATATTGATTTCTATATTATATTAGATTAGCCGTGTTTCTTTGCCCGCGGATATAGGGATAATTTGAAATTTGCATGTAAAATACAACAAAAAAATATAAAAATTATAAAATTAAAAAATATAATTTTTTTTTGAAGTTGGGCTCGTAGTGTCCCCAAAAAAACACATATGTATGTGTGGCGCGAAAGTTGTCACTCGATGTTATTTGGCTGTATTTTGGTTTATAAAGGGTTTTTCAATAAGAGCGCTACAAACGTTTTTTTTAAATAAAACAAAAACGGTTATGGATATCAATGAAATTCTTTATTCCTGTGAAAGTACGATCGATGCCATTATGTATGGAACTCGATTTCTTTTGCATGGCCACCACGGGCACACTTGCAGAAGTCCAGACGCTGAACCCAATTTTCGACGGTTTTTAAGCATAAATCGGCCGATACTGCTGCAATTTCACGTTCGATATTCGTACGAAGTTCATCAATCGTCGCTGGCTTGTTGGCATAGACCATAGACTTGACATAGCCCCACAGGAAATAGTCTAACGGCGTCAAATCGCACGACCGAGGCGGTCAAGCGACTGGACCATTTCGTGAGATAACACGGTTTCCAAACTTGGTTTCCAATAAATTGATTGTGGCATTCGCTGTGTGGCTTGTGGCGCCGTTCGTTGGAACCACATATCTTCCAAGTCCATAACATCCAATTGGGGCCAAAAATATTCGGTTATATGGGTCACAGAGATGCCCAACGCTTGAGAACGACGTGTTAGAGACACATTTGGGCTTTCTTCAACTGAAGCCTCAGCGGTAGCAATATTCTCGACACTACGGGCACTTCTTTGTCTCACTGGCACGGGAACATTTTGTACTGTGCTTGTGGATTCAAATTTTTCCACTAGACGCTCAATTGTTGATCTGCTAGGACGATTATGACGACCATAAATTGGACGTAGCGCTCTTAATGTTGAGGCCACTGACTCCGAATTTCGGTAGTAAATTTTAATAATTTGGACTCGTTATTGGCTCGTATATCTTTCCATAATCAAATGGCACCTTACTGAAGAGAAATGTCAAAAGGACGGCAAGAAATTCGGCGTCGTTTGCTGTCCCTGTCGCTCTACTTTTGTAGCGTCCCTGTTGAAAAACCCTTTATAAGAAAAACTTTGGTTCTGCTTTTGGATTATATTATTTATTTATTTATTTATTTATTTATTTATTTAATTCATCTACAAGCATAATAAGATAGCTAACAGACATTACAAATTTACAAAAATTAAAATATAAATATACATAATAATAAAGATTTTAACTTAAGTATGGCTCGAGATATAGGTTCGTTTTGACCATAATTTGTTCTGTGACTTTGCTGAAACAAAAGATGCCTTATTCTTAAGAGTCTAGATGGAGCATATATGGGTACCATCGACAGCAGAGTATGGCATCTTATCTGGTAGCACAGTAAGTCCCTCACAAACATTACATCATGAATCTGTCTTCGGGATTTCAGTGATTTTATTCCAAGTAGAAGACATCTGGATTTGTAATTGGGCGAAGGGATCCAATGCATTTTATAAAAAATACATTTTGTGAAACGCCTCTGAAAATTTTTCGAGTCGATCGGAATAGGTAGAATAGTCAGGATTCCAAATGACATCGGCATATTTCAGAAGCGATCGAACTAACCCAGTGAAAAGTGATAACAAAGCAAATAGATCTTTAAAGTCCGAGCTATTTCGTTTTATAAATCCAACAACTGAATTAGCTTTTGCAACGCCATATTCAATGTGGGCTTTGAAAGGAAATAAAGAGACAAGCATAACACCTAAGTCCTTGATTTTCTCTACTCTGTTCAAACGAGTTGAGTGAATTGAGTAGTTAAACTCGATATGAGACAAAGATCTGGTAAAAGATATAGCATTGCACTTACTTATGTTGAGTGTCAAGTCATTAGCGTTGCACCATTTAATAATACAGCTAAGATCCGATTGGATCAAATGACAATCTTCTATACGCTTAATGGCTGAAAAAAGTTTTAAGTCATCTGCGTACAGTACCTAAACACTGACTATTTCTGACGACAGTAGTAATATCATTAATAAAAATAATAAAAAGTAATGGGCCTAAATGGCTCCCTTGCGGGTACGCCTGAGTTTATTATTCTAGATAGGGAAGTTCCAATTTGTACTCGTTGAAAAGATGAAATCTAACGAAGAATTTCAGAATGAAACCCAAAATATTCTAATTTTTCGAGAAGAATTGAATGCTGAACCGAATCGAAAGCTTTACTTAAGTCGGTGTATATGACGTCGACTTCACTTCTGTTCTCCATTTCATTGAGAATGTAAGAAGAAAAAGAAACCAAGTTCGTAACTGTAGACCGTCCAGATACGAAACCATAATGAACTTCGGACAAACATTCCTTCGTCAAAAACTCAAGAATATTTTTAACGATACTTTCAAAAAGTTTAGAAATTGCTGACAGTTTACAAATACCTCGATAGTTCTCATTAACTGAAGTCTTATTATTTTTTTTATCAAGTCGAGAAAATGATATCAGCTAAGAGGCCACCGCCAGACTTCATGACCATTCAAGCCAGATTTATGGCATTTTCCATCACTCTCGCCGGAACTTAAGGCGATAGGTCCTCTCATTCTTGACGGATATTCTCTTTGAGGGCTTTAGGAGTATGAGGCTTGTTGACATAGGCAACTTCAAAAAACCCCACAAATAGAAGTCTGGAATGGTTAAAGCAGGTGAATTGCCAATCGCCACAACTAGAGATTAGGCGGCCCGGGAATGCATCCCTCAGGATTTCGGTTGTGGCTCGTGAAATATGCGCCGTTGCTCCATCCTGTTGGAACCACATGTTCTCCAGTCGTAAATTCATGCGATTAGGGAAGAAAAAAGTCTGCAGTGCTCACTGTCCACAGTAGTCATTTTGCCCGCGGCATTTTCGAAAAAATGAGGCCCGATGACGCCTCCGGGGTCTGCACTTCAAGCCTTGCCAAAATTGTCTGAAAAGACCGAGGATTGATGCTCAATTAAGTGGCACGTCGTCTGGTTGATACTCCGGGGTCCTCTGCGACATCTTCAGCTGCGATATTCTCAGGTGAACGGATGCTACGGGCCGGCTAGACCTGGCACCATCTCGAGTTATCCTATACTATTCTTGGCGAGCAGCTCTCGACTTCGTAGTATTTACCCACTTGGTGTCAGACGAACTACAGCGAAATTCACGCTGCCCCAACACCGCCGACGAATTATTCCGTAAAAAATTATTCTACGTTCTTAAGGAGTATAGTGATTCATGTCTTGTTGACTTGTATTTATATCCTATTCTAAGAGTAGGTATATTAATTTTGACTCATAGTTTGTCAAATACCTTAATATTGCCAGTAGACACCTAAAAGTTGCTATATTTGTGATCAGCATCGATAGTAATGTCGTCAGTCCGTCCGTCCGTCCGTCGGAGAAAATTAGGCCTTAAAACTCGAGCTAGAAAGCTGAAATTTGAACAAAATACTCTCTAGGGGCCCGACATAATCAACTGTAAGAATATTTAAAATCTGCCCACTGACACGACCACAATCTCAGAAAAAAAACTGTTTTGTCGAAAAGTCTAAATTTGAACTAGGAAGCTGAAAGTTATAATATATATTCTCTAGGGGCCCTCAATGCTCATGTTCAAATGTTTTTAAAATCCGTCCGTGTCAGTTCAATATTTGAAAAAAACAAACCGTTTTATTGAAGAAATCATCGTAAATAAAAGTCCGATTCTTTGCAAAGTTTGTAGATAAAGTCGTTTTGAACAATTCCTTTATTAAAGCTATGTATCAACGTTCTCTGATCCTCATAATTCGGCAGACGCCTCAACGTCTACTGACCTTGAGCTGCCGACTAATGAAGAAAATCAGTGTACCCAACGTGCCATGGATACTTTGACTCTATTTGACACAATAGGTTCCCTTACTGTTGAAGCGACCCCTGAGCCCATTCTTAATTTGGCATCGTCTTCATCAACTCTACTCGCAGGAAAAAGGAAACGTGATGTGCCTTCCTCTGCGCTAAACCCAAAGGCAAAAAGGTTTAATCTTAGGAGTCAGCGAAAAAACTGTAACGATGCCCCCATTCCTAATGTTAGTCCCACATGCATCAATCATTCCATAGGTACGGAATCTGCATCTATTGAATCGATTCCCAAACCAAAATCCATTTTCATTTCTCGACTAAAACCAAACACTTCTTCAGACGATGTCTTGAACCATTTGGTCTCGAGAAATTTGATTCCAAAAGATGGCTCAATCAAATGCACCAAAATCAGTAAGGCTGATGGGTTTGTTGCGTCTTTCAAAATTGTCGCCCCTCCAATATATTTCGAAATACTGTGCAATAGTACTACATGGCCTCAAAATACGTTAGTAAAAGAATTTACTCCCCGGTCGACAAAAAGTCGCAGGAAAGTTTGTCCGTCAGTGTTAAAAAACCCAGTAGGCTGTCCCTCTACTATCAAAATGTAAGGGGACTCCGCACAAAAACCGCTGAAGTATATTTAAACTCCCAAGCCCTCTCTCATGATATCTTCTCCTTGACGAAAACATGGCTTAATGCCGGAATCTTAGACACGGAACTCTTCAATCATGAGTTCTCCGTATTCAGAAACGATCGTCATCAAAATGACCTGAAAGCGCTTGGAGGAGGTGTCCTGATTGCTGTTCGTTCCAACCTAGAGTCACGAAAGATTGACTTTCCATTTCCACTAACCGTCGAAATTATCTATGTAAAAATTACACTTAAGAACAAGCATTTATATGTTGTTAATGCGTACATTCCATCGTATCGTCTGTGTTCCTTGTATTCGGAACTTTCTATGGCACTAGACCATATTTTTGACATATCTTGTTGTGACAGCACTGTCTTACTTATAGGCGACTTCAATCTGCCACATATTGGATGGGTACCTTCTGAGGATGATTCTCATCTCATCCCATCCTTTGACTCTGCCCAACAAGAGCTCGCTTTACTGGACAACATCTTGTCTTTTGACTTACAGCAAACTAGCTGTATAAAAAATTTCAAAAATCGAACTCTCGATCTTGTTTTTTCTTCTGACTCTGTTAGTACTGTGGTTCTGGAATCCCACTTCAGTATAACTAACATAGATTAATAATCATCCACCATTTTTTTTTTTTTTTTTTTTTTCATAATTTGCTTACGCTAAAGGGATTTTTTCCTGTTGTTACAGTACCCTTATAATGCTAAGAACACAGTGTAAGCTACTTGGTATTAGAAAGAATAGAGAGATAGGAAAGAAGTGTTTGGGTGCAGTTGTTGGGGTTTTCTCCACGGGTGTGATGATTAAGTTACTTAGGGAGATTACGATTTCATGTATTCGGTATAAAGTAATGGACTTGGCCGGGATTCGAACGCACGACCTTCCATTCCGTAAGCGAATACACTACTACTGCACCATTGCCACCATTGGATGTATTTATTGAATTAGGCGCACATTTGTACGAAAATAGTAATTCGTATGATCGTTCGCAATCTTTTGACTTTCGGAAAGCAAATTTTCAAAGGCTTTCTGATGAAATTTCCAGCTTTAATTTTAATCTTATTGCGTTTTCTAATATTGAAGATGCAGTAGTTTCCTTTTATTCTTTGATGGATAACTGCATGAAAAAAGTGATTCCTGTCAAATCCTCTAGGAATCTGAAAACGTCCCATCCTTTGTACACTAAAGAGCTCAAATCAATACGAAACAGACGTAATAGGGCTTGGAAGAACTATTTAAAAAGTCTCCGCCATTCAGATCTTGAGCTCTATCTTACACTATTCAACGAATTCAAATCTTTATCCTGCAACTTATATATTGACTCTATAAGTAAAATGGAATGCTCTCTAAAATTGGACCCCAACTTTTTTGGGGGTTTGTTAATTCTAAGAAAAAAACCGATGGTTATCCATCGAAACTTACTTACAATAGCTCTACAACTGCTGATTCGCTAGATGCAAGCAATATGTTTGCAGATTATTTCAGTAAGTCGTTTAGGGTGACCCCTAGGGTTACCAGATTTTGCTCACAGCTCGACGGGACAAATGGCAAAAATATAGAAAAAACCGGGATTTCCAAATTTCTCCCGGGACAAAATAAAAACTTACAATATAAGATACCTATAAAAATATTTTTTGTTTTTTTTATTTAAATAAGTGACTACTTTTTTAATTAATAAAATGTCATTGTGAAACATAAATCCAAATATCGAAAGGGTCTAACAGTAGCGACTTGACATCTACAAACTTTCAGTGTGAGCGCACCCTAAAACCCTAAAAACAAACTGTCAATGTCAAAAAATTCAGTAAAATCAACATTTTTATCATTATCACGAAGGTACAATTTTTACAAATAATTAAAATTTACTACCGAAATTCCGAGTCGGTGGTTAATTTTGCCACATTATGTTTAATTTTGCGTAAGGATCTTGGCCCCCACCCTTACAAGATCAAGCTGACTCAAGAACTGAAGCCAATTGATCATATAAAGCGACGTACGTTCTCAAATTGGGCTCTGGACATGATGGAAGAGAATGAAGAATTTCATCACAAATTCAGGTGAGAACTCTAATGTGCTTCATGAAACAGCATTTCATCCACAAAAAGTCTCTGTTTGGTGCGGTTATCATGCCGGTGGCGTCGTTGGGTCGTTTTTTTCGTCGATGAAAATGACCGTCACGTCACGGTAAATTGTATTCGCTACAGAGCCATGGTGGAACATTATTTCTTTGAGCAATTGCATGAATTGGACATCAGTGATATGTGGTTTCAACAAGACGGTGCCACAAGCCACACAACGGGTCCAACAATCGAGTTATTGAAGTCTCATTTCGGTGAACGTGTTATCTCGAGAAACACTACATCATTGGTATATGCCAACAAGCCGACGTTAGAGGAGCCAACATAGAAAGAGAAATAGCGGCCGTACCGGTCGAAATGTGCGGCCGAGTCATCGAAATTCATCATTGGGTTCAACGTATCGACTGCTGCATACGATCCGTGGTGGACACATGAACGAAGTCGAGTTCCATTCATAAATGTTTTAAAAGTAATTCAAGCCAATAATTTTACTTTTAGATATCTCGAGTAGTTTGCATTTTATCTAAAAAAGAAGTTGTCAAGTCCTTAATGAAAGACCCTTTATATATTTACTAGCTACACCTGCCCGGCTTTGCCCGTGCCCGAGAATTCTATTGGCCAATATGTTCGAGTTGACTTCCTTATAATTGTCTATAGCGGGTATCCGGCGTATGTTGCTGCGCCTAAAAAAAGAAGACCGATTTTGACCAAAGTTCACAGAAACACTCTCAGGCCAATACCGAAGATTGCCTGATTTGAGCTCAACCGGTGAAAGGGACTGCACGTTTTTCTCCGCATGGCTTAGGCCGCTCACACAACTTCGTTGTTCCGTTTAGGGTAGGTGCTTGTTGTCTGGCAGGCGCCTATGTCACCTTACTTCTGCGAATCAAACAACAAAGCGAAAATAAAAAACTTCGATTGAATCACTTTTCATTCACTTCCACACCGATTGTTATCAATGTTGGAAAAGCAACTTTCCGATGTCCGATTCACAAAAAAATGCAAAAAAATTTCATTAAGAGTTATTTGAATAAAATATTGAACACACGATATCTCAAGAATGAAAGTGCGCACAAATTCCACAATAAGCTTGAAACGTTCGTGTGGTCTCCCTCTTTCATATGCTTGTTCGGATAACAAAATAAGTGACGTCTGTACGGTCTCTGTATCTGCGTCGTAATTTACACGCATACGCACATATGCATGTGTACTCACTGAAATGCCCATATCTCACACACCGATGCAGATATACCCAAACATATCAACCTTCGTGCAGACGTCGCCTTTCATGGAAAAAAATTTCATTGGAATCGGTTAACGCGTTTGGCCAAACACCGGCAACAAACACAAATATGGATTGATTTTTATATATAGAAAATATAACACAAAAAAACTTTTTATTATTTCACTTAAATTTGTTTTTTTTTTTCAAAGCACATGATACCTTCATATGAAACACACAGTGTATAAATACATTGTCAATTTTTTTTTTCTTTTTTAAGAAACACATAATTTACACACCGATGCAGATACAGACATCGCACATACATAACATCCTTCGTATAGACGTCACCTTTCTTTAAAAAAAAATTTCATTGGAATCGGTTAACGCGTTTGGCCAAACACCGGCAACAAACGCAAATATGGATTAATTTTTATATACATATATATATAAATAGATATAGATATATTCTCATATCAATTTTAATTCACAAAAACTCACAAAATCGCAATGATGAAATCCGAATCCGACAGCGCCACCAAACATGAAATAAAATTAGCTTCTCCATTGATCGATAATAGATGGCGTTACGTTGCGTGTCTATCTGACAGTTCAATTGTGATACGATATGTTACATTCAAATGTGATTCTTTATTTGGTTGTTGCCAAAATAAATAAATACAAAATGAAAAAAAAAAATTGAATAAAACCTGTCGTAACACGCTGGGTGGTCAAAATAAGCCATTTTGAAATTTAGATTTTTTTTCTTCTAAAACCCGTGCTGAGAAAATACCTTTCCAACAAAGTATAAATCATCAAAACCGGTTCGGCCAATCTCGAGTTATGCGGTTACATCGCTTCGGACACTTTCTTTTATATATATATAGATAAAAAAATAAAAGAATGCGAAGAAAATAAAATTCATTAAAAATAAAAATAAATGCTTCAAAATTAGTTCATATTAAATCTAAAATTATAAACGCAAAATATTTTTTAAATTTTAATTATAATATCTTATATACACATATTCAGTCTCTTTGTTATCGTAATTTTAAGTTACTTTATATATTTTAGGTACTTTTAAGAAATGTAATCATTTTAGGAATATTTTTTTTAAAAATTGTTAAAATCCGAATACGTGTAATCAAAGTTAAAAAGTCTTAAGTAGGCTTTTGTCAAGTCTGGTAAACATTTATTTGTCACATCCGCCCATTCTAGGAACACTAAACCCAAAGAAAATTATTTTAAATATATTTGGTATTTCGTTCAATGGAAAACTTTGAAAAATGTTGTTCCATTGTGAAAGAGCTGATTTCTCTATTACTGAGTTCCAAAATAGCTTCTATGGACTTTATAATGCAGTCAGTGTGTTGTAAACAATAAAAGATGTTTGCACTTTTTTTGTGAATTTGAGTCAAAACCCGGGGCAAAAGGTGTCCCGGCGGGACACCCGAAATTATGTCTTTAATCCGGGACGTCCCGGGCAAACCGGGACGTCTGGCAACGCTAGTGACCCCTCTTCACATTGATGAGCAATATTTTAGTTATCTAACTAGCTGTTCCCAAATAAGTTTTAGTAGCTTCTCATTTGACTTGGAAACAATTTTAAAATTTATTTGTTCTCTGAAGAATGATTATTCATCAGGTCCTGATGGCATTGCACCGATCGTTCTTAAAAAATGCAGTCATGCAATTGCTCCATATCTTAAGTATCTATTTGAATTGTCCATTAGTACAGGCAAATTCCCTAATCTATGGAAAAGTGCTTTTATCACACCTGTATTTAAAAAAGGCGAACGTGGTGATATCACTAATTATAGGCTTATTTCAAAGCTTTCGTGTATCCCTAAGCTTTTTGAACAAATTGTTTGCGAAAAGTTAATATTTCTTTGTCGCAATTTAATTTGTAATGAACAGCATGGATTTGTAAGAAACAGATCCACTGTCACTAATCTGTTAAGTTTCTTGCATGATTGTTCTAATGCCTTAGAGAATAAGGACGAAATGGATTGCATATACACTGACTTCTCTAAAGCTTTCGACCAGCTGTCCCATGAAATAATCGAGTTTAAGCTCAGGTCTTTTGGTTTAACACGAAGTTTCATAAAATGGGTTAATTCATACCTTATATCAAGGGTTTATCAAGTCAAATTTAGAGGATCGCTATCTGTATCTTTTACAGCTGAGTCTGGAGTTCCCCAAGGTAGTCACCTCGGACCAATTCTATTTATACTAGCCATTAATGATGTTAAAGCATGTATATATCACAGTTATATCCTGATCTACGCTGATGATATGAAAATATTTAAATCTATCACTAGTCAGCAAGATGGAATTTTTCTTCAATCTGACATTAATAGCTTCGCCAATTGGTGTGATAAAAACGGTTTATCCCTGAACCCTACCAAATGTCAACATATGACATTCTCTAGAAAGAATATACCATCCACCTTTCAATATTCTTTGTCTCAACATATTCTTTGTAATGTTGATAATTTTAAGGATCTTGGGGTTTATTTCGATCCCAAACTGGTTTTTGCCAAGCATATCAATTTTATTGTTAATAAATCTAATTCTATGCTGGTCTTCGTAAAAAGGTGGGCGAAAGAATTTAATGACCCATACGTTACTATGTTATTGTACAATTGTTTTGTCCGTCCGATTGTAGAGTATGCTTCACAAGTTTGGACGCCGTTCTACAACATTCATTCAAATCGATTAGAGGCCATTCAACGTAAATTTATTCGATTTGCACTTAGAGGACTTCCATGGGATGATCCTTTTAACCTTCCGCCTTACAGTCAGCGTATTAAGCTTCTTCAAATGTTACCCCTTTCTCAACGAAGGCTTAATAGCGATATCATTTTTTTACAGCAGCTTATATCCGGTCAAATATATGCACCTGACTTGCTGTCGTCTATTGGCTTTAATTTTCGTGGTGGTGCCCATAATTTGCACAGTGCTGAATTATTGTTTAGCCCCCATCATAGAACGAATTATGGGAGGCATGAGCCTATTAGTCGCATGAGTAGGATCTATAATCTAAATGATCATGTGATTGACTTGCATGTTAGTAAAATTAAGCTCAAAAATATTTTGCGTAATAATGCTTTAATGTCTTAAATTGTTTGCATTATTTTGTGTCTGTGTTAGTATTTTGTAGGTACATAATTATTGTATTTTTAATTCTTTTGTCCTTACTAACACCTGCACTAAATGATGAGCCTGTGAGAGCACTTTTTGTGCCGGCAATTTCTGCTCGTGATAGTTGCTTGCTTTAAGCATTCCACGACACAGAGCTGATAGTGTACAAAAAATAAAAAAAAAGCTTTCTGCCATGCCTACTTTTAAGGGGCGTTTTTTACAAAAACTTTGTTTTGTCGATAAAATTCGTTTAATGTTGTATAGCAAAACATGTAGATCGGCACTTTATGAGGTATAGGAATACAAATAGGGTATCAGACAGTTCGCCCAAGCGGACTGCCTATGTTTTGTATCTGTTTACTTCACAAATGTCAAAGTAGAATTGATATTTGCCGCCAATTGCAAAAATTATAGCATCTTCCCATAGGGTGATAACTTTTGTGCCACCTAGTACATACAAATTGAGATTGGTATCTGTTTGAGAATAATAGACATCGAAACCGCCATCTCTTGTTGGAACCACAAATTAGGATGTTGCTCTGTCATTGGCCGCAAAAAAATGTCGATCATTGTTCTGTTAGAAGCCCCAGAAATCGTTTTATTTGGCGTTTCATTTTCATTCATGAAGAAATATGTGCCGATAACTTTTTCGGCAATAACAATGCCCCAAACAGTGAATCAGGATGGGTGAAACTGATGCTGGTGCATTGCCCTTGAATTTTCGGAGACACACATTCTACAGTTATGCTGTATATAAATATCTGCAGAGCAATCATACGAGCAAACTGTGAAGGTCAAAAGCAAGTGAATACCTCCATGCTTCATTTTTAGTCCCGATCCAAGGCTAATATAATTTTGACTCATTTATTGTAAAATGCCATAGTTTTGCTCGTAGACCCCTTCAAGATACTGTTATTGTAATCAGCATCGAAATTTATGTGGGCGTGGGCGCAGTGCCGCAGAGGTTAGTATGTTGAACTACTAATCTAAAGGTCTCGGGTTCAAATCCCGCCGGGTCCAAATAACATCTAAACGTTTATTTCCAAGAGGTGGGGCCTCTTGCGATCATCTAACAATTTATTGTCATGAGAAGCTTCTCATTCGGATTCGGCATTAAATTGTAGGTCCCTTCCACTCCGCACAAGCAAATGGTTAGAGAAGCTAGGTTTTAGGCCGTTAATGCCTAATATTTATTTATTTATTTTTATTTATCGAAAGTTATGTCGATCTAGCCATATCCGTATGTCCATCTCTCCAGGGTCTAGCGACCAGAAATGATTAAGTGTCAAGGTTTTTGAAATTCGCCCACTAATTAAAATAACTGTTTTATCGAGGAAGTCTATAGAAATGAAGGTCAATACTTCGCGAAGAATACAGACAAAGTTGTTTTCATGGAAAATTTGCTAAGCCCATATGGGATTGCAAAAAAAAACACCGCTATTGTATCTTCTATAAAAGTTTTAAAACATCTACAGAACAGTATGAACACAATATGTATGATATAAAATAGCCTGCTTGACAAAAACTGCTTAAAAATCGAAAATAACAGGACCTACAAGCAATGTTTGTATGTAGACAATATCCTTCTTAAATACCCTCCTAAACAAAGTTACTGTTTGGGGGAGTTTTGATTTTTTTTTATATTTTGGTTATTTTGTTAGAAACAAAAAAAATCAAAATGTACACAGACTCTTAAAGCAATGCCACGCCAACTCTAGGGGTAGGAATATGGAATGGATAGGGTATCCAACAGTTCGCCCAACTCCCGACTCCTTTTTTATAATATACTCACACTAAAGGGATTTATTAAGACCCTTATAATATAATAGCTACACATCGCGGGCGTTAAGGATATTAGGGTGAGAAGAAAAGGTCAGATGCCGACGCACGTTCGGTTTGAATGTTTGTAGGTTTTATTGTGAAGGAAAAACAATGAGTTGAAGAGTATTGCACATTCGTGTTGTACGGCTGAGGAATGATTCTTTGAACTTCACTGTACCTCCGGGGGAGGAATGCCTATTTCGTTTGAGCTCTTGTGGGAAAAATAACGCAAAATAAGGCAGGAGAAATTACGACGATGCCTAAGACAGTCAATCGATTTCGCGGCTGTTGTCTTATGTTTGACACTTTATTTTCACCACTGTCTCGAACATTTTGCCAGAAAAACAACAAAATGAGTTAATGAAAAAAAAACAACAACACAGAGAACACCATTTTGATTCGTTTTGTTTTTCTTTTCTTCTATATCTCTTATCTTGTTTTAAATATTTACATAGCAAGTGGCTTGAGTCTGTGCTCAAATCTAATTCTTCTTTAAATCTGGGAACCTCAAAACTTGTGCTAAAACTTAAACAGGAAGCAAGATAACATAATTAGAAGGTCAAGAAAATCATATATATGTTGGAGTGTACCACAATTTTGTGTCTTACTGTGTATGACTAATATTCTATTTATTACAAATGAAGGAAGGGGATTATGTTCTTCGTTATCCCTTGTTGAGGCGGCGTACCTGATCATGATCAGGTAGGAAGGACAAAGTCCTTATCTCTTGTGTATGTGGCGTACGTGACCACATAGGAAGGACAAAGTCCTTATCTCTTGTGTATGTGGCGTACGTGACCACATAGGAAGGACAAAGTCCTTATCTCTTGTGTATGTGGCGTACGTGATCACATAGGAAGGATGAATTCCTTATCGCTTGTTGAGGTGGCGTACGTGACCACATAGGAAGGACAAAGTCCTTATCTCTTTTGTATGTGGCCTACGTGACCATAAAGAAAGGACGAGTGGTCGACAAGCGGATCTGTGAGTGCTGGAGAAGGCAGAAACTTCTGGACAGCCGACGCGAAAGTACTGCGCCACAGAATCGTTGATCGCGAGTTAATTGTTTCTATCATATATGAGGAACGGTTTTTTTCAGGAAACTGCGAAAAAATCTATCGACAGGTGCAGTGAAATTGGGGTTCGCAGAGGACTCCATGGAAGGTTACATGGCAGAGTGCCCATCAGCGTTTTTCATTTTGAAAAAAAAATAAAACTTTTTTAGTGATGAGAGTAAGTTTGAAATATTTAGATCAAATAAGTCGCCCAAAATATGGAAAAGCCAAAACAAAGAATTTGTAAGAAGTAGAAATTCAATTATTAAATACGCTGGGGGCTCGGCTTTAGTCTGGCGGGATATAGCAGCACTAAGAGTTGGAAATCTAGTATTCATTGACAGCACAATAAACATTACCGATTACTTCAACATTTTGCTGAAAGGAGACAACTTACCATCAAGTATTGCAAAGTTGGGGTTACATCAATTATGAGTCCTCAAACAAAACAATTATCATAAGCACATGACCAAAGTGGTAGAAGGAAAGTTACTTTATCAGAATGCAGTTGGATTTCCATCTGCAATCAATAGATGCTCAAACCTAGCATTTTTGGGAGTATCATAGACAGATTCGAAAATATGTCACTACCATTAAAGACTCTTTAAAATTAGTTGTTTATTATGAGTTTTTTTTGTAAAAAAGGCACAAAGTTCCAACAGAATTCACCAAAAAGTTGGTTGAGTCAATGACAACACACATCATACACAAATTCGTTGACATCCCTTATTTGCGGATCAGACATACGATTTTAGGAGTCCTTCTATCGACCATGTTCTAGCATCTTCAATAGGCACAATATTAAAAAGCCTACCGTCAGCGTCGGCCAATTGTTTAATACAATATTCAGAGGCGCGCAGTGGCTCAGTGGTTAGTGCGTTGGAATACTTATCGAAAGGTCCCCCGTTCAAATCCCATCGGGATTGAGTACATACCATCTGGTGGGTCTCGACTTTAAATTTGTTGGTCTTTTGAAGGATTTGCTTAAGTTTTCAAAATTGGTACCTGCCTATTAGTTTACAGAACGGCTTGAGACCATCACACTTTCACACCCATACTTGTTTTGATTATGTACATGCACCAAAATACTTAGCAACAATCAATTGTACGCCCAGAAATTAGGTATATAAATATATATGTACATCGTACAGTGGAAAACTGTTACAACTTATTAGGTTTTCACTTAATAAGATTTAAAAGGAAAGCAATCAAAGCAAAACGAATTCGGTCTTCCAATGTTTATTTTTAACGCTAAGGTACCCAGACACGTACATATCTTCGAAATGAAAACACAGTGAAAATGAAACTATAATTACATAATTAAAAGTGACACAACATTAAAACTTATCCCTCCACTCACTACTAAAGTTCAAAATTATCTCCCAACTTCTCACAGTGTTTATCCTATTTAATGTTGGAAAAAGTGACAATTAAGAAATTGCTGAAAAAAGTACATAAACATTTTAATCGTTACACCAAAGATATCCCGCGCACAATCATCACTTTTTTCCCATAGAACAGTACAAGGCAATAACAATTTAAATCTAAACAAACAAAAGAAGTAATAATAAAACAATTCACTTTCCACTCATCAGACAAAATGAAAGAAAGTAAAATATCTTAATACTACAAAAGAAGTTCCGGATAATAAGCTTTAAGAGGAAATAAAATAATAGCAAAAATAAACAATAGGAGTGTGTTTTGTGTATATTTTATTTGGATTTTGTTCTACTTCAATATCAGTTTAGTTGGCAAACCAAAGTTAATAAGAAAAAAAAACATTAAAGACAATGCTCATTATATCCAACGGCTATGTACGAAAATGATTTACTCGTACTTTCTGCCACTGACTATATTTGCATGCATATATACAACAACGGGCTTACAATCCTTTCAACACCTATCCATGACCGACAAGCGGAAATTTTCCAATCAGGATAAATATTTAAATAGTGGTAAGTACTGAATTGATTTCTTTAAATATTTGCGAACAGAATTCGCCTTACCTCTTTGACGTTGGGCAAAAAGATCTTAAGTCAGAAATTGCATTTTTCGGTAAAATTAAATTGAATATTGTTTAATTATTTTTGCAAATCGGATAAAATTAGTTAAAAAAAAATTGTGGGAAACAAGCTTCGAAATTACGGCATATATGGATGCGGCGACGCACCCTTAAACTGCTTACCGAACTGTCAATGGCAAAATATTCAGTAAAATCAACAGCAACAACGTTTACAAATAATTAAATTTACTACCGAAGTTCCGAGTCGTTGGTCGCAACTTTAAGAGCATTAACGCCAATGTTCGGCCGTAATTCTCGTCCGAGTAGACAAGCAATTCATAGTCTAGTAAAAAAATTTGAGTCAGAATATTCGCTGCTTGATGTTGTGCCAGTGAGACTGTGTTTTTTGAAGTGTGGAGAATATTGCTGCCGTAGAGGCGTCCGTCGCAAACCAGCCAAATCAGCCAATTTCATGGCGTGCTCAAGAATTGGGCCTCTCCCGGACCACATTATGGCGAATTTTGCGTAAGGATCTTGGCCTACACCCTAACAAGATCATATGAAGCGACGTACGTTCTCGAATTGTGCTCTGGACATGATGGAAGAAAATGAATCATCATTCATCGCAAAATCATCTTCAGTGATGAAGCGCATTTTTGGTTGAACGGCTTCGTAAATAAGCAAAATATGCGCTACTGTATAGCTGAGAACCCTCAGGTGCTTCATGAAAAAACACTTCATCCACAAAAAGTTACTGTTTTGTGCGGTTTTCATGCCGGTGGCGTCATTGGGCCGTTTTTTTTTTCGTCGATGAAAATGACTACAGAGATATGTTGGAACGTTATTTATTTAGCAATTGCATAAATAGGACATCAGTGATATGTGGTTGCAACAAGAACTGGCCACAAGCCATATAGCGGGTGCAACAATCAAGTTATTGAAGTCTCAGTTCGGTGAACGTGTTATCTCGAGAAACGGACCCCTCTATTGCCCGCCGAGATCGTGTGATTTAACGCCTCTAGACTTTTTGTATGGGGCTACATTAAATCATTGGTCTATGCCAACAAGCCGGCGCACTATGGAGTAAATGCATGAAGGTTAGGTTAGGTTAGGTTTAGGTGGCTGTCGGCAGAAGCCGACACAATTAGACCAATTTAGGTCCATTGTGATACCACGTATAATTATCTACCTCAACTCTGTAGATGGGACTGGCCAACGACACGCGGTTGTTCTCAAACGGTCCCCCATCTACGTACTAACCGCGCCCAACGTCGTTTAATTTCGGTGATCTGACGAGAACCGATTACATGAAAAAGCGAGACAAATTTATTTTTTAGCTTCAATGGCAAGATATCCATCTAAAACGATATCGTATGACATTTAAAATGCATTTGCATCTGAATCGGAATAGTTTTCGAACTTTTGCTTATATTGGGTTTGTTGCGATCCATCACAACCCTATTTTGAAATAAGCTCTAAAAATTCCATTTCGTCCTCAGTTAAAGTTTGTCGAATTTCAGATAAATCAGAAAGCGCTTAATGGTGTGATCTAATAAGCTTTGCAAGTGAAAGGCTCAGAATAGCTAAAAGTGAGTCAGGATATCAATCACTTTTAGCTTTTTTAAGTGTACTAGAACTCGGAAACAGTTTTTTATCACATGTTGTTACAATTTCATATTGTTTTCGGGATAAACCGGCTTCAACAAAAATTGAAAGGGCTTTAAGAGATGACATTTTTTCGAGCTTGGGACTAGGATTATTTTTTCTTCAGTTTTGCTTTTCCTGGAGAATGTGCTTTTTCCTTAAGAACTTTTGCAGATACTGCCTTACAAGACCTCCGCAATTTTATTTGTGCTGCAAATGTTAGTTCTTCCGAATGATGAGATCTTCAGTTCATCTGCATTTACTACGAACGCAAAGATCATCAAACGATTTAGAGGATCGACCAGGTCTGGATTTATTTGGAATATCAAAGCTTCCCTTTAGCCAAGTTTAATTTTTTTTTAAAAAATCCTTTTCAACTCTATTTGCACGAAGCCATCTGCTCTTAAAATCAAATATATAAAATAATCCTATCAATAAACAAAAATATGTACATTTAATTATTTTAATTAAAATTTAAACCTTAAACGCCATTATTCTAAGTTTAAATTCTTCTAGTTGACCCTCCTCAAAACAAGCCTTATCTAGCAAATATTTCACCAAGAAATCAAATTTAGCTTTAAGTCCAACTTCAGAACACATTTTCATCACATCATATAAACGTTTTTTTGGTAAAAACTATTAAGCCGGAAGATCCTTCAAATAGATCAAAATTTGCGTTTTTTAAGAAAAAGCTTAAAAATGTATAAAATATCACATTTTCTAACACCAATAACAACTAAACCTGCAAAAACATGCAACCAATTTTTTTTTAACTGAAGCTTTATGGTTAATTTTATCATTCTACACATACAACACAATGGAATTCGACGGAAAACAACAAAAAAATGATTAAGAATGAAAGAACAAAAAACAAAAAATTACATTCCAATAGGCATTTTTTAATTAAATCGCAAAAAAATATTAAAACACAACTTTTTAACATGAAATTTAATGAATATATTAGAACACACCTGCATCTGAATTATACATATTAAAAATTTAATTAAATGTTGCGATATATGATAGAAATAGTAAATAGAAACTAAAAATTTTAATTTAATTTAAATTTAATGCTCTCGTTTTCACTGACTTTGAACTAGTGCTGTGGCTAAATTAATTGGAATAAAAAAAAATTATGCAATTTCTTAATCTATGAGAAGTATACTAGCGGTTGACTTTTGTCTCGTTTTTGCATGCATTTAATCCATAGTGCGGCGAAGTTAGAGGAGCTCAGAGCCAATATTGAAAGAGAAATAGCGGCCGTATCGGTCGAAATGTGCGGTAGAGTCATCGAAAATTGGGTTCAACGTATCGACCGCTGCATACGTTCCCGTGGTGGACATATGAACGAAGTCGAGTTCCATTCATAAATGTTTTGATAGTAATTCAAGCCAATAAACTTTTTGAGATATCTCAAGTCGTTTGCATTTTATTTAAAAAAGAAGTTGTCAAGTACTTAATGAAAGACGTTTTATTGCTGTATTAGGATATTTTGCCAAGTTCATTAGTATTTACCGTTTTTTCGCTGACTTAACTCCAGAAAATCCTTTCATTTCTATAATTTGAAATTTTATGTTCATACGTTATACTTAAGTGAAGAAATAAAACATTGTCATTCAGTTAAAATAAAGAAATTGATTTTATTCATTTAATCAAAAGCAAAACAAAATATGAACTTCATAAGAAAGAAAAATTAATTACGTTATTTCTCCTTCTTCATCTACGAAATCAGAATACATTTTTATAAAAGTTGTGATACACAGGTGGCACCAAGCTCAAAAAAAAAAATGTCTCCTCAGATATCGGAATTATCGTTTTGTATTTATTTTCAAGTGTTTTTATAGCCCCCTGAGCCATTCTGCATTGAAGCATTTGTTTTCCTATTTTTTCTTTTTATACCCTATTCTAGGGGTATATTAATTTTGACGCATAGTTTGTAACATACCTTAATATTGCCCGTAGACCCCTAAAAGTTACTATATTTATGATCAGCATCGATAGTAATGTCGATCTAGCCATGTCCGTCCGTCCGTCCGTCCGTCCGTCCGTCCGTCCGTCCGTCCGTCCGTCCGTCCGTCCGTCCGTCCGTCGGCAAAAATTAGGCCTTTAAACTGGACCTAGAGAGCTGAAATTTTAACCATATACTCTCTAGGGTCCCGAAATAATCAAGTTTAAGAATTTTTGAAATCCGCCCACAGACACGCCCACAAACTCAAAAAAACAAAATTTTGGAAAAAATCGAATTTTGAGCTAGAGAGCTGAAATTTTTTATATATGATCTATGACCCCTAAAACTGCTCGGGATATAAAATTTTCAAAATCCGCCCACTGCCACGCCCACAAAAAAATAAAACAATTTTATTGAAAAACCAAAATTTGAGCTAGGGAGCTGAAATTTTTAATATATACTCTCTAGGGGCGCTTTAAGCTCATGTATAAATATTTTCAAAATCCGCCCACTGACACGCCCACAAATAAATAAAACAATTTTTTTGAAAATCCAAAGTTTGAGCTAGGGAGCTGAAATTTATAATATATGCTCTCTATGGGCCCTTTATGCTCATGTGTAAATATTTTCAAAATCCGCCCACTGGCACGCCCACAATTATTATTATTTTTTTTTTTTGAAAATTCAAAGTGAGCTAGGGAGCTGAAATTTATAATATATACTCTCTAGGGGCCCTTTATGCTCATGTGTTAATTTTTTTTAAATCCGCCTACCGACACGCCCACAATTAAATAAAACAATTTTATCGAAACACCCAAGTTTGAGCTAGGGAGCGTTTTTTTGATAAAATCCTTTAAATGTTGTATAACAAAATATGTAGAGCGTTCTTAACAATTCAACCATACTTAGACTTTTGTCACGCCCACTTATGAGGGATAGGAATAAGAATAGGGTATCCAACAGTTCGCCTAAGCGGACTGTAGCCCGTCCCCATGTTTCGATCATGTATTGATCCACATCGCATTCCATATGCGTATGGCTTGAGCTATTAAAAACATTGCTTTAAATGACTGTTTTTATTTTGTCCCCACATGTTTCTGAGTAATATGTGACCTCAGAAACGCAATCATGTAGCTTCTTCAGCTGCGCATATATACAGGAAGCTATTTCGTTTCCCCATCTATCAGCTAGAGCTCCATGCCATATGAAGGGCTTTGATTCTCCTGTAGCATTATCGTTATAGTCCGGGAGCCAGTAGCAGATTGAGGTCGGTCATTTTATCTCGACCGATAATTTGTCGAATGATTCAGGTAGTTGTGTCATGAAGCCTCGTGCACGTCAGCTGCGGCACTAGCGGTGGGTGGGCCAACGGCAGCCACGAAATCACGTTAAAAAAAAGCAAATTTTTTTATTTCATCCCGGTTGAAAATTCGTGAGTCAATAGTTATTATAATACTGAAGCAAAAAAAAACGTCAGCTGGCTGTAACGCGGTGGATTATACGTCAGCTGTTCATACGTACATGAAAAAAAAAAGAAGTATTTTAGTGATTTCATCCCGATTGAAAATTTGTCAGATTATAGTTTACATAATTCTTTGAATAAAAAAAATCGTCAGCTGTGTATATGTCGGTGGAAAAACCGTCAGCTGACGCAGTGAAGTGTGTGGCGCGATATATAGGTGTGAGCTCCGCTCGTCTATTAAAACACATCAGCTGACGAATTTTCCCCCGGCATACAGTCAGCTGATTTATTTGTTTACTTCAGGTACTATGTCGACTATTATCTGACAATATTTCAATCGGGATGAAATAAGTTAACAAAAATTATTTGGCACGTTGATAATATGCGCAAGTTGGATAAGAAGTTTAATTTGCGTTTTTAATAAATATTCTAAATGATTTCAATTTATTAAGGAAGAAATAAAACTAGAAAAAAGTATTGATTAATATAAAATATATATCGATGAATTTTTTATGCATTACATATTGTTTATTTAAAAAAAAACAGCTATGTTATTCTCTCTCATCTTCACTTTGGCTTCTGCTACTTTGATCATCCCCGAATTCGCTTTCAGAGTCACTTTCAGATTCCGCCTTTAGATTTTCATCATTATCATCTATAACAAAATAAAAAAAAGCATCAAGTTTATATAGATATACAACATAATCTTATAATATTATTAAAAGAAAAAAAAAATTCTACCTTCTTCGGGTTGAATCGTAATTTCGGTGATGGTCGTTGGTAACTGGCTCCCAGAAAACCAAGAAAAGTCATACTGGTTTTCAATCTCTACCCAGCCATAATTTGTTGGAGACTCAGCAATAGGAAGTTGTAGGTGTGCGTGCGCCCACATTTGTGCTACATAACATGCTCTCAAAAAATGTTGATACAGTTCCGCTTTGCATGGTGGTAAGGCCGAACCATCAATAGTTTTCTTGGGCATACGGAAAACGTCGTCTTTATCGAGGTGTTTGTACATTTTTTGAAAGACTGCTCTTGACTAACGATTTTTTCGGCGACAAATTGTTCAACGTTTTCATATGCCTCTGCATGTATGTCTCTGGTAACATGCCATTCAGACTTGTCTTTTTCCGTAGATAATTTTGAATGACGCGAATTGAAATAAATATTCTTGCATGATTTATGATAGAAATACTCTCCATCTAATGGTAATTGTTGCAGCCTCTGATTCATGTCGATATCGCCGCTTTCTTTCGCAAGAGCTCTTATCGAAGTGATACTATTTGACAGCAAAACCGATAATTTTTCCTCACGGCCTTTTACCTTTTTCCTATGTTTTTCACAGAAAAAGCAGGTATAGAGTTTATTGAATTCAATTGTATTGTCGGAATCGGTATTGTCGGGTTCGGCACTGTCACCGGGCACTACATCTTCATCCATTTTCTCGGCAGCTAACTCGGAGTCTTCGACTACTTCCGGGTTATCCTCGCCAGGGGTAACATTGTCAATTTCCATATTTTGCATCACCTCCTCACTTTGTTGATGCCTATATTGTTTTACGTACTGTTCTATTGAAGACGACGATCCTTCTATCGGTGCTGATTTTGAAACTCTATACTTTGAGGGCAAAGCTGTGAAGCGTCTATAGCAGCTACTGTGGTACATGTGAAAGTCGGTTATCTGTGCCTGCAGTATAACATCTTTTTCAATTAAATTATTATTTTTTCTAATAACTAATATATCACTGCACTTTTTCAATGTTTCTTCAGTAAATAATTTTAATGTTTGATTTTTTTTTCGGCAAAACACACAAAACGGAATCACGTCCGACATTTTCGTATTATATTCGGACAAGCGCTGCTCTCGAAAGATCCTTTTCGACTGACTAACAGCGCAAACTGAGGGGATTTGAAACTATTCACAAGACTCGAACGGTCCGAGGTCTTGAATACAAGAAGGGAGCAGGTATACAAACCGTTCGAAATGGCACAGACCGACTGAATATATAGATATACAGTCTGTATATATAGACTGTATGGGAAAATTCGTCAGCTGATGTATTTTAATAGA
The DNA here is from genome assembly GCA_949715645.1 of Portevinia maculata. Taxonomy (NCBI): domain Eukaryota; kingdom Metazoa; phylum Arthropoda; class Insecta; order Diptera; family Syrphidae; genus Portevinia; species Portevinia maculata. Next base: position 394,039,329 of record OX454525.1, on the reverse strand, counting down.
CGAGCGGAGCTCACACCTACATATCGCGCCACACACTTCACTGCGTCAGCTGACGGGTTTTCCACCGACATATACACAGCTGACGATTTTTTTTATTCAAAGAATTATGTAAACTATAATCTGACAAATTTTCAATCGGGATGAAATCACTAAAAATACTTTTTTTTCATGTACGTATGAACAGCTGACGTATAATCCACCGCGTTACAGCCAACTGACGTTTTTTTTCGCTTCAGTATTATAATAACTATTGACTCACGAATTTTCAACCGGGATGAAATAAAAAAAATTGGTTTTTTTTTTTAACGTGATTTCGTGGCTGCCGTTGGCCCACCCAGCGCTAGTGCCGCAGCTGACGTGCACGAGGCTTCTACCTGAATCATTCGACAAATTATCGGTCGAGATGAAATTGGTCGCACAAATCTGCTACTGGATCCCGAACTATTAACTGTTAAGTTATAATTCGATGACTGATTTAATAAAATACATACTGACAATACATCGGCAGGTATTGCCGTAGATCAATGCTGAACTAGTTCAATTGAGCGTTTTGTGATGCAAGCTTATCTGTTTTTTTGGCAACATATGCCGCGTTAGTCTACTCCTTGGTGGATTTGGAGATCGTTTTCTGCTTCTTGTTTTTATTCCTGATTAACAGAAACTTAAACGCGCATATGAAGGGTGTCGCACTTATGGCAGGTGTCCACTTTTTGCTTTCTTAAAGACAAGTTAAGTTCCGTTCGGTATAAGCGACTTTAGTTGACTTAAGTCCTTAGAAGAATCTTAAATGTTTCGAAGGCATCGGCCGCAGAGACTGGAGTGAAATTTAGACCAAACAAAATATGCATATTTCTGACTTATTGCCTAAAGACATATAATAACGATGGGCTAGGCTTAAGTTGTTAGTACCAACCGAAAGAGAAAAAACAATGGTCTACATTCACCGTCATAAATCGAGCCTAGATGTAGGGGAAAAATACCTTTCGCGGTGAGCTGAAAAGGTGTTGTATTTGCGATAGTTCCTTTTAAAATAAAACACTACTCTAGGATTAATTTAATTTATTAAGATTCAATATTTAAAGTAAAAAAGTCATGACAGCCCAAAATGAGAACAAGGAAGAAGTGTCTGGTTTCGGTTAAGTGAAATAACCCCAAACGAAATGTAAACAGTTGGCCTTGTTTCGCTTTGTTAAAGTGAAATAAGGCCAAATTAGCTTTATTTCACCGGCTCCAGGAAATAACCCCCCAAATGAAAAATTAAATAACTACCCGAAATTTGTATTTAGGTGGGGATTTATTTCATATGAAATAAAACCCCCAAAATTGGGGACTTATTTTATGGGTTTTGAAGACTTATTTCATACTTCAAATTGGGGGTTATTTCATAGAGAAATAAGTCCCCAAATTCAACTATGAAATAATTCCCCCAATTTTGCAACAAAGCCAAGTGCTAAAATAAAACATCGCACCTACTCCAAATCAAACAGTGACCCCAAGCAGAGGGGTTACAGGGGGGCAGCATGCCTCCCATATGCATTGCACTGTTTATGGGATTAGTTGCAAAATCGCAAGTAGATTCCATAAACAGTGTAACCCCCCTGCTTGGGGCCACTGTTTGATTTGGAGCAGGGGCAAGGGCAAAATGTTGGAACTAACACCAATAGAAAGTGAAATAAAACTAAACGTTAAAATCTGGTCTTATTTCACTTGCTCAAAGCGAAATAAGACCCAATGCACAGATTTGGCCTTATTTCGTTTGGCGTTATTTCGCTCCACCACTGGTTTTATGTGTCAAATTCATAGGTATCTGCCTCACATTGGATTCTTAGTGACAAACTCACATTGGATTCTTAAAACAAACTAAACTCAAGAGGCTAAGGCTGACTTTATACTGGTTTAACGACTTCGTACTCTACAACTTTCTCATTTGCCCATTTTTGTATTTGTATTTATTTTTAATTAAGCACTGTTCCTACCATGATTCCTCTTGTGCATCGAAATCTGGGTCGGGACTGGTAACGGTCGTTACTCCATTATACGGTCCAACTCTGTCGAAGTAGATGATCTGTCCTGCGTTGAGGTAATCACAGTGATTTGCATCATTATTTGTGTCATCAGTTGGATTGATGTTTTGGTCAAATACCCAGTTCACCGTAATTTTAATGTCTCGTTGGTTCGGGATACCGTTTGAAGCGTACCTTCTTAATTGAATTATATGCCGCTTCCAAATGTTATTGGTAGTTTCCAGGACTAACATTAACCTGATTGCAGGTCTCGGGTACTCCGCCCAGATCGTAATCGTGAGTCAAAGATCAGATTATATGTACTTAATTCAGTCATGTAGATGACGGTAGATGAAATCAAAGAAAATAGCTATGGCCAGATCTTCGACTCACGATCTGGCATCTATCTATCGTCTGATGTAGAAAATTCAAATAAAAACACAGGATTATAATATTTATAAGGACTTCTAAAAAGCACGATTATAATTGATCGATTTTAAAACTTTATGTCGGGATTTTTGCGAATAGGATTTTCAAAATCGGGATTTCAAAAAAACTTCACATATCGTTAAAAACAAAACACGCCAAATGGGCCATAATTCCATAATGTTCTCTTTGGTAGTCCATAAATCCATGATCAAATTCTGGCGTCAAATTCAAATTCAAAAGTTGAGGTAACCGGGTGCATCAGTTGAGACAAAGCCGTTGTCGACATTTGAACGAGATCTTGTTCCGAACATGACTGCATTGCGCAAGCTTCAAACTAAATAGTGCTTGAGTGGTGAACTGCCACCCATGCGTGTTCTATTTTCATCAGTTGCCGCATGCCGCTGAATTTGCACAAACAAAAATAAATAATAGTCATCGTCGCAATGTCGCCTCAACTGAAATAGCCGGTTGCATTTCACCCCTAGAACATTTCAACCGCAATACCCGATACGTTGGGAATACGCATCAACTAGAAGGAGTCTTTCCTTATCCGAACCACACGGACAGAGATGATTCAATTATAGAGATACCAAACTTCCCAATGGAAAACGCTTTGCCTACAAATTAAATTTCCATTTATTTATTCGTGACTAGGTCAATTGACCACCTTTTGCTCATTAATTCACCACCTTTGCACCCGCCACATTCTCTCTCGATTTGGGAGATTTGACAGTTTTCATTTTTCTACACATGAAGAACGCGAACGGACCTATTAATAATCAAATGTAATGTCGTTTTCCATTGAACGACCCGGAGTACTCCGAGTGATCTCAACTCTTACAGAGAAAATTTATTTTTCACAAAAATATAATTTCAAAGAATGTACGTTTTAAAAGGAGCTACTTAGAGGGTAAGGGAGAAGTGAAATGTTCATTATGTTCATATTCCAATGGTATAACAATTGTTTCATTATTTTTATGCTATTGCTGGGCTTGAAACATGGCTGTCGATTACGAAGCCTTACATTACAATGCATAACCATCTCCACCTAGCTTCTCCAACCATTTGCTTGTGCGAAGTTAGGTTAGGTTAGGTTAAAGTGGCTGCTAGCTGAAAGCCAACACACTTAGACCAATGAGGTCCGTTGTGATGCCACATGGATCGGGAGTTTCGACCACTACTCGCTAAAACCATTTGGAGCTTCTAATGAAGCTCGATAGACTTCTAACATCTATGTTAGCTAAGTCACTGAGTTCGTTGAGGAAGAAGGCTCTTAGGTAGAGATTTCTTTTATGGGAGAGTGCAGGACATGTGCAGAGGAGATGCGTCGTAGTCTCCTCTTCCTCTTCATCCCTGCAGCTTCTGCAGAAGTCATTTGAGTAAATGCCAAGCCTTGATGCGTGCTTGCCTATTAGACAGTGTCCTGTGATGACACCTATGGCAGAGCCAATGTGCAGTCGGTTGAGTGAGATCAAACTCAAAGAGCGTCGCAGATCCAGCTTTGGCCAGATTTGCTTAGTCGCTAGACACGTATCACTACCTGTCCACCTGAGGTTTGTACTCTCGACTACGGATAGCTTGAACATAAGTTTGCAAGTAGCGATAGGCATACCTATAAAACCTTTCTCAGGTGGAAGAGGTAATGCGGTTCCCTTTTTGGCGAGTTCGTCTGCCCTACAATTCCCTGGGATGTCTCTATGCCCCGGTACCCAACAGAGGTGAATGTTGAACTGCTCTGCCATCTCCTACAGGGATGAACGTTAGTCTAAGGCTACGATAGAATTTGGAGAGACTGAGTCCAGGGACTTTAGCGCGACTTGACTATCCGAGAAAATGCAGATGTCCTTAGCGGATATCACATTTCTCTTCAGCCACGACAGGACTTCCTTAATCGCCATGATTTCCGCCTGGAACACGCTACAATGATCAGGAAGACGGAAAGAGAGACTGATATTTAGTCTTTCTGAGTAAACACCCCCACCTACCCCCTCGCTAGTTTTTGATCCGTCGGTGTAAAAGTGGATCGATTTATCTTTCGTGCAATCAACATCCTCCCAGAATGATCTGGTGAGGATAGTGATTTGGAAATTCTTTTCGAACTGTAGTTGGGGTGTAGTGTAGTCAATGTTTCTTGGTAAGGACCCAAGTGAGTCCAAAATGCAGCCATCTGCCTGCTGAAAATATCCAGGGGTGTCAGATGCAGTAAGATGTCTAGTGCGGCGCAGGGGGTCGTTCGGAGTGTTCCGCTGATACACAGACAAGCTGTACGTTGCACCTTGCTCAGCTTATCACGGTTTACCGCTTTGTCTAGAGCAGTCCACCAGACAAGAATCGGTCTCACTACCGATACGTATAGCCAGTGAGATATGCGGGGCTGTAGGTCCCACTTATTGCCGATGGCTTTTTTGCAAGAGAAAAGTGCTACTGTCGCTTTTTTACTCTTTCTTGTAAGTTGGGTTTCCAGCTTAACTTCCTATCGAGGATTAGACCCAAGAATTTAGCTTCATCGGAAAAGGTTAAGCTTGTACCGTTAATGGAAGGAGGGTCGATATGAGGGATTTTATATTTCCTGGAGAAGAGGACAAGTTCTATTTTATGAGGGTTAACCCCCAGCCCACATATTCTTGCCCAACTTGTCAGCTTATTGAGAGCATTTTGAAGTAGTTCCTTTAGGGTGTTGAGGTATTTCCCTGAGACGGCAATAGCAACGTCGTCCGCATAGGCAATCACCATGCAACCCTCCACCTCCAGGCATATCAGTAGTTTATTCACCACCAAGTTCCACAGAATGGGGGAAAGGACACCACCTTGCGGAGTACCTCTACTGACAGACCTCCTAGCGGATGAGTCGCCCAGTTTCGAATTGATAATCCTGCTTGAGAGCAAAAGATTGATCAGTTCACCAAGCGAGCCATTCACATTCAGTTCTGTCAGTGCATTTGCGATTTCAAATGTGCTTACGTTGTTGAAAGCGCCTTCTATGTCTAGGAAAGCAACCATAGTGTATTCCTTGTGGTGAAGGGAGTATTCGATGGTGCGTACCAAGGAGTGAAGGGCGGTTTCCACCGATTTACCCTTATTGTACGCATGTTTGGCCGCAGGCAGCAGTTGCGGGTTTATGTTCATACGAAGATGGATATCAATCAGACGCTCCAGCGTTTTGAGGAGGAAAGATGATAGACTGATAGGTCTGAGGTCTTTTGCACTAACATGGGAGTATTTGCCTGCTTTGGGTATGAAAACCACTTTTACTTCTCTCCAAGCCTGAGGAATGTGAATTAGCTTTAAACAGCTTTTCAGAATCATCTCCAGTTATGGAAGGATGATATACGAAGTCATCTGAAGTTCGGCTGGTATTATGCCATCAGGTCCTGCAGACTTGAAGGGCTTGAAGCTTTGTAGCGTCCAAGGGAGCTTGTCCCTAGTTATCAGACTTTAAGAATTTGTTACCTGTGAAAACATAGGTGACCTGTTTAGGTTGCTATGATCGGTTATGTTAGAGCTACCTGGGAAGTGTGTATCAAGTAGCAGATTGAGCGATTCCTCGCTAAATGTACTCCACGGGCCGTCTGCTTTCTTTAGGCAGTTGGGCATAATTGGATTCGAAGCAAGGATTTTTCTTAGCCTTGATGCCTCTGAGGATTCTTCTATTTTGCCACAGAAGAGTCTCCACGATGATCTTTTGGCCCTCCTAAGTTCTTTTTTATATGATTTGAGGGATGAATTATAGGAGTCCCAGTCAGTGTTGGATCTTGAGCTTTTGGCACGATTGAAAAGTCTCCTGCAATCATTTCTCAGTGGTCCTAATTCTTTTTCCCCCTGGGTTGTACGAGGGGCAGGAAGCAGCCATCGCTAGATTAAAAGCCCTGGTGAGCTTGTTAGCCTTGTCGTGCGAAGTGGAAAGGACCTACAGTTTTAAGCCGAATCCGAACGGCAACTTAAAGAAGCTTTTCATGACAATTGATACTCTTGGATGTTTGTCAAACGTTTCGCAAGACGTGGGGCAGTGTAAATTGTTTTATTGTTTTACTAGGTCCCGGCGGGATTTTAATCTGCGACATTTAGATTAGTATTACGACGCACTAACCTCTGCGCCTATATTTTCCAAATTTGTTACTATTTCGGAATTCTTCTTCTTCTTCCTTTACGACGATGTTATGATCAGCATTAGAGGGATCATAACACTCTCACTTTACTGCATCCCTACTGTCCGCCTGTGGGGTTTGCCGGTTCAACCTCAACAAACATTGGCAGGCCTCCTGGTTTTGGATCACTCAATCAATGAGGTCAATCAATTGCTGGTGTTGCTGCACCTGGGAATTCCAGAAAATTTAAGGGCCAACGATTTCGACAGTGCATGCTTCCTTAATTGATTATTGTTTGATAGACCTTTTACGACACCGGTGATCTCCGAATCTGCATGCACACTTTAGCAGCTTAAAGATGTTAATCATGTCACTAGGCTCACCTGCGTGTTAAGACTGCCTACATGTGATTTCTTCCCTTAGTCGCCTTTTACGACAAGCGCTGTTTGGGGGGTGCTGCAGTGATATTCTACGCCTGTCCCTGCACGGAAACTTTTAATGTAATATCAAGCTTCAAAATAATTGTTATATGTACTGTTTGATTATATAAACACTTCTTATTGCCTATGAATTCAAATTATGTATTTCTTCGAAGAAGAAGAAAAAAAACAATGAAATGTGAAAATACTCACCACCGATGATAAATATGGTTTTACAGCCCTGCTGCCCCGAAAATGTTCAACATGTATTCACAGGCAAGGTTGCTCTAGAAGTGCATTATCATAAAAGGTAAAGGTTTGGTATATCCTCATTCAATCATCTCTAACACGAATGTGGAACACTATACCAAGCCTTGTTTCGTCTCACCCTGTCCTCTAATCCCAACTTCCTTGATGCAAGCTCTGCGTTCCTTCACTACAAGACGGGTACCCAGAACCCCTTTAGCGCGTGTTGATTATAAAAACAAAGCTTAATAGATATATACAACCGCTGTTGTTTTATTTCAAACTACAATCCTCCCACTCTTAATGAACAAATAACCTTTACAAGGTTTCCTTCTACATGTCTCTGTTCATGGCTTGGTGCCTTGATATGTTCTTTTAACCTTTTGGCTCAACTTCTAAACATGTCTGTTACAAAAAATTGCATTGCGTTAAGCGATTTAATGCCTGGCGTTCACTTATTAATTATCGACAAAAGTATGTTAAGAAACTTAAAGGCCAACTGCCGAAAAATGTTTACGTTCTCCAAAACAACGACTGGCCTAAAACCGAGGTTACATTGCGGTTTTTTTTGGCGAGGCGTTCCACGCCAGTCGTAATAAGGGTGATCGATTTAATTTGTGCACATTGCGCATACCCTAAAAACAACAGTTAAATCCCTTCCTGTTGTCTCTTAATGATTTTCAACACACATGAATTTCATTCATTTTCTCCTTCCATCTCAATTTATACTCCCATCCAAGTAAATAAATGATTTCAAACACAACATCGTTTCAGATTGCGGTTCCCGATCCGTTCGTCGACAGCCACGCTCCAGCAACAGCAACCCCCGAGGTAATCAATCCTTCCACAATGATAGAACTCCAAAAATCATTGCTGGCTCACCCACGAAGGAGGGTCAGTTTCCATGGCAGGCCTCCGTTGAACTACTGCACCCATCTATGGGCTTCCTGGGACATTGGTGTGGTGGCGTTCTAATCCATCAATATTGGGTGCTATCAGCCGCACATTGTGTACACAAGTAAGATCCTCTCAAACCTATTTGTCCTTCCGAAAAAGTAAATAATATGGTTCATTCTTTCAACAGCGACCTCTTCAATTTGCCTTTGCCACCGCTGTGGACAGTAGTTCTTGGCGAATACAACCGCGTCGTCGAGTCAGGTTACGAACAACGCATTCCAGTAGAAAAAATCGTCCTCCACAAGAGCTATCAAAACTTCCTGCACGACCTAGTCCTCATGAAACTCTCGGTACCTGCTGATTTGACCAAAAAGTCAAATATCCGTCGTATCTGCCTGCCATTCATCTTCGACGAGAAAGACCAATCGAGCCTGGAGTCATCATCATCTTCACTGGAGGACCATGATCTCAACACCTGGGATTCGCTGGATAAAATGGATAACTTCCTGCGAAGTGTGCATACCGGACAAAGCAATATAACCCTGCCCAGCATGAAGGAGCTGCTGACAACAAAAATTATGAGTCGCATCAGGATTAGCAGCGCACGGACTAGTAGGATGCTCAACTCTCCCGTCAAGCGGCGTAATGACAAATTCATGCGGGGCAATATCGGCGATTACACCGATTATGAGTCTGTGCAAACACAGTCCCATGACAATGATGAATCGGAAGCAAAGCATCCCCCCAACTCTGAGAAGGAATATAAGGACCTGCCATTCTTTGATTGCGTTGCTACGGGGTGGGGAAAATCGAACATTACCGGAGACTTAACGGATATACTTCTGAAGACGAATGTACCTCTGCACAACAACGGCAGGTAAGCAGAAGCAGAAGCTGACAGCATAAGTAAGCGTTATTAAAACTAATTGGAACCAATCTATTGTGTTTGCAGATGTAAAGAGGCCTATGGCAGCTTTGTAAAAATCCACAAAGGACACTTGTGCGCCGGCAAGCTCAACGGCAAAGGTGGAACGTGTGTGGTGAGCTATATGCCAGTCATTACACTGGCGAATATGGATTTAATTAATTTTTCGCATTAATTAGGGTGATTCTGGAGGACCACTTCAGTGCCGCGTCACAAAGAACGGACCTTGGGTTCTGGCCGGCATCACCTCCTTTGGATCGGGATGTGCCTTGGAAGGATTCCCTGATGTATACACTCGAGCCTCTTACTATATGAAGTGGATAACTGATACAATTCGATCGGAATAATATAAAACCCTTTATTTTTGTTAAATTTTTATTTATTTAATTTATTTGTTATTGTTACAATGTTTAAATTTAAGAGATTTTTAATATAAAAAAAATACAAAGATGTGCATAAGATAAAAAAATAATATGAAATACCCTCTCAACCCCCGAATCCAGGAAATCCAAATCCAAAAAAAAATTGAGTAATTCACTTATGGTAGAAAATATCACAGAATGTTTGATCCTTAATCCATTCGCTTATCGCCTTCTATCGCATATTCCGCTGTATTGTTGGTAGGAAAGTCGTACAGTCTTCTAATTTCTCTTAAAACCCAATTGCAAGGCGTACCTCTTCTTTAATTGTTCTCTGGCTGCACTTCAGCAGTTAGGCTTTGTAGCTGCTCGGCATCCTCCTCGTCAGCGAATCTTATAATTTCCTTCTTTATTAAAGGGAACAGATACACCCCCGAGTATCGGCGGATTTCCAATTTCTGGTCAATATCTCGTAGTGGCTTGATTGGTTTCTGTGCACACAGCAGCATAAGAGAGGCGAACGCTAAGGTCGCCACCCCAGAAGCACCCATCAGAATGGCGAAACCCATTTGCACGTAGGGGCAAACGTTGAAAAGAAGCTGCAGCAGGAGAATCAGATCGGGGGTAAGTCGCTCCACACCCTGCAAAGAAACAATGGAAAGTAAAACACAAAAGCGAGATGAGTAAGTTGTGGATGAAATTGCCAAACGCAAATTGTAGGTAATTTGATACAGACGTCGTTTTGAATTGAAAATGGTTAAGGGCGGGTATTGGACGGCGCGCGGTGGTAAATGTTTGCTGTGCGTTTCCATAAATTTCGAAAACAATTCACAGGCAATTTGCAGACAATCGCTTGCCACCCGGGAGGAATGACGATAAACACGATTGAGCGAAAAGGCAACTGAGAAAGGTTTCACTGGAAATTAGCGGTTAATTTATTTTTATTGTTGTTAAGTTCGACATTCGAGTTGAGGCTCCGAAAGGATGGCCATTGTTTCTATTTAAGATGATTCCTGGAAAATGTGAAAATAGGACGTCACATTGAGGATGTTCCGAATAAAGGAGAGATTTTTATCGAAGGTGATTCATTTTGATTTCCTTTTTTTCGCTAAAGATATCGTCATATTAAATGGTAGGTTGAAGTAGTTTGGCTCTGAAAATTAATTGCTGTTGGTGCTAGAGTTTATAGGATAAATAGCTCATTTATTGAAGTACACTGATGTACAGAACATCTAATGAATAAGTAATCGCATTACCAAGGATTTAAAAGAGAATTTGAATTCGATGTGGAATGATAGATAATGTTTGTGGGTTCTAATAGGAGGGCATAATACAAGTTGATAAAAGAAACTGGTGTTCGAATTCAGTTTACGATTATTGTACATTATCGAACAGGAAAAATATTCTTGCATTGCAGGGTTGAGATGAAGATGACCGGACTATTGTGGGCGATGACAGGGTAGCAGTGGCGTGGCGTCCATAAAACCCGATTCCTACCGTTTTCCTTTTTAATTTTCAACCAGACAACACTTTCTAGTTTCTACCAAATCACAAGAAACCCTACCGAATGAACTTAATAATGTGTATGTGTCTCATATCAACACGTAAGTCATCGAATTCTTATTACCCCTGTTTTGTTGGGACAGCTGTCCGGAGTGAAGTAGTATTTTTCACGTATTACAAATGGATAACAGCAGAAGTGAAATCCTGCTGCGTATAGATTGAATGAACCTTGAATGAACTTGAATGAACTTTCGTTTGGCTCGTTTGGCTCGTCGTTGAAATCTCGATGCAATTTATCGACTCATGAGTTAAGATGGATTGGGAGTTGAGTTGAAAATTAGTTGAAATGAAAAAAAAGGAATAACATTCCTCTATATATTTTATACCTACAACTCATTCTTGTTAAAAATATAAATGTATTTGTACAAATACACTTAAATACACAGTCCCATGTAATGTACGAAACCAATTTCAACTCGATGCACCTTGAAGACCTCTATGGTAAACTATACTACGAGTATCTATTTTGAACATACTCTACGAACATACTCCCCTCACCTTGGTCTTGTTTTTTTATATAAAAAAGCTGAAATCTTTTCGCGAAAAAATGTTATAACAGGAAAAAAGGCAAAATTATGACAATTATCCATTCTAGTTGAATGAAAATGTTAGACTTTGTTTGTTTTTTAAAACTGCGGATATACGAGTATGTCGTGTTATAAAATCTCACTGCGGAGTTGATGTTGAGAACAAATTAGTGTGTATCCATATTCCATATATCATTCACACACTCATCGTAGTGAGGAAGCGAAGGCAATACCCCTGTTTTGTAGGGAAAGCTATTCGTAGTGAAGTAGGATTTTTCACGTGTTATGAAAACAAGATCACACTGCGGACCACTGCCGATAAAAGCAGAAGTGAAATCCTGCTGCGCATAGATTGAATGAACATTGAATGGACTTGAATGATTTTCGTTTGGTTCATTCGTATATATTGGTAAGATGAATACATTTTATCTCACTTCGGACTGCTGCCGATGAAAGAAGAAGCGAAATCCTGCTGCAGATAGATTGAATGAACATTGAATGAACTTGAATAAATTTTCGTTTGGTTCATTCTTATATGTTGGTACGACGGATGCATTTTATGCTTCGCTCGTAGAGTAGCGTTGAAATCTCGATGCAATTTACCGACTCATGAGTTAAGATGGATTTGGAGTTGAGTTGAAAATTAGTTGAAATTAAAAAAAAATCAATAACATTCCTCTATATATTTCACAACACTATACCTACAACTCATTCTTATTAAAAATATAAATGTACTTGTACAAATACTCTTAAATACATAGTCCCATGTAATGTTCGAAACCAATTTCAACTCGACGCCCCGTGAAGACGCCTTTGGTAGACCATACAACGAGTATCTATTTTGAACATACTCTACGAACATACTCCCCTCACCTTGGTTTTGTTTTTTATATAAAATACCTAAAATCATTTCGCGAAAAAATTTTAAAACAGGAAAAAAGGCAAAATTATAACAATTATCCTTTCTTGTTGAATGAAAATGTTAGATTTTGTTTGTTTTTGAAAACTCTTGCTGGTTTTGGCTTGACACAAATCTATTTCTTCCATTTGGTTATATTTTTATGCAAATTATTCTCACAGCTCCAAGCTATTATCGTGTACCAAATTTCATATATAAAAACCAGGCTGCTGCTGATATTATGTCGTGTTATAAAATCGGACTGCAGAGTTGATGTTGGGAACAAACTAGTGTGTATCCATATATCTTCATCCACATACTCATCTTCGTGAGGAGGCGCGTATTACTAAAACAAGATCCCACTGAGGACCACTGCCGATAAAAGCAGAAGTGAAATCCTGCTGCGGATAGATTGAATGAACCTTCAATGAACTTATATGAACTTTCGTTTGGTTCGTTCTTATATGTTGGTACGATGGATACATTTGATCTCACTCCGGACCGCTGCCAATAAAAGCAGAAGTGAAATTCTGCTGCAGATAGATTGAATGAAGTTGAATGAATTTTCTTTTGGTTCATTCTTTTATGTTGGTACGATGGATGCATTTTATGCTTCGTTCGTAGAGTGGGGTTGAAATTTTGATGCAGGTTTTCGGCTCATGAGTTAAGATGGATTTGGAGTTGAGTGGAAAATCAGTAGAAATGAAAATAAACAGAATGGTATTCCTCTATTTATTTCACAACAAGTACCTACTACGCGTACCTACATATGTTTTTGTACAAACAATTGCAAACGCCCAGTCCAATGCAACTATACGAAACCGATTTTAATTTTACGCACCTTCAACACCCACCATGGTCGACTATACGATACGACGAGTATCTATTTTTAGCATACTGTGCGAACAAAATCCCTTCATTTCATAAAAAAATCAAAATTATCCATTTTAGTTGATTGAAAATGTTAGATTTTGTTTATTACTACGAATTCTTGCTCCGTTTGGCTTGGCACGGATCTATTTGTTCCATTTGTCGATTTTTTCTGCAAATTATTCTGACAGCTCCAAGCTGTTCCCGTGTAACAAATTGGAAATATAAAAACCAGGCTGGTTTTGGTGAGAATTCCTACTTCACTATGGAAAGCCAATACACAGAGGTAATGGCAATGCGAAATATGTTGGGTTATTTTCTCTCACTGGAGGAGTTGCTCTTGAGAACAAATTTTGTTGTGCATCGCTTTTTCGCCCTAAGCAATGTGTTTGACTTCTCGTTGTTGTTGATGTTTTACAACTGTTTTATCAAACAAATAACACACTTTTCTTCGACATTTTATGACTGAGTAACTGAATTTCCTCTCATTGTGTTAGTAAATACACAACCCGGTCAATTTTAGAATACATTTATTATTTGTCTACAAATTTTGTTGGCTTGACAGACTATGGTGCATAACTTCAAAAAATTGTTGTCTGTTATTTGTTAACTAAAACATAAATAAGTTTTAAAAGTGATTGTTTAAATTGAAAGCATGTGCGTGTTCCATTAATAACTAAGTTGTAAGTTTTTTTTTTATAATTTGCTAACGCTAAAGGCGTTTTTCTGTAAATGAAAATGTTAAAGTTAAAAAAGCCTTATTGTGCTAAGAACACAGCGCAAGCATTTGTGTTTAACAGCAGCAGCTCCTATCGACGGCTTATTTCATTGCATGCTTTTTGGTGCAACTCACTATTAGAAAGAGTAGTGACATAGGAGAGAGATGGGGGTGAGATGGGGGTGAGTTCCAAAACGTCCAAATCTTTGCACCGATGCAAAGTTTCACGAAAGAGAGATGCTTTGCATCGATAAATTCAACATATATTTGTTTGAGATTTCTAAATCGCAAAAGGGAAAAGCAATGAAATAAAGTTTCTTAGTTATAATAAGTTGCATTGATTGCATTCTGAAGCATTTAAAGAAAATATCTAAAATCAATTATTCACTTTAAAAAAGCAATGGAAACTGCTTTAGTTGTCTGCATTAGTAATCGCCCAAATGCTAATGTCTTGACAATGGTGTTTTGACGTTTAGCGAGTTATGTGAGGCAGAAAATGAGTCGTCGGAACGATGCCATTTAAACGGTAACCCTCAGCAAAACCATCGTCAGATGATTATCGTCGTACTCTCTTATTTCCGTTAATCTAACGAAAATAGTCTTGCTGTTGATTGCTTTAAAATGTTCTTACATTGAACAATTTATTTATTATTCTTGAAAAATGGGTCATTAAAACCCAAAAATGGATATTTTTCAAAAATCTCCTCAGAAACAGCATAGTTTCTCGGTGTTAAAGTTTATTTTACCAAGAGGTCATTTGAAGCCCAAACAATATTTTTTTTAAATTGTAAAGCTTTTTCAGAAAGAAAAGCTTAAGCATTATGTACCTACTGTTCAAGTATAACAGTCATCTCAAAAGGCTCCTCTTTCCGTGGATCAAGAAGCAGCAGCTTTCCCTCCGCTGCTCAGTGAAATAGGTGGATATTTCAGTAAAAAAAATTCCCTTTTCGGCTTTTAATGACCTCTTTGTAAAATAACCTTTACCACAGAGAAGCAATGCTGTTTCTGAGGACATTTTAGAAAAATATACTTATTTGCGGTTCCAATGACCTGTTGGCAAGATAACCTTAGTTTAGTTAGAAAATTGTCGCAAAAGTTAATTAACTATCCCCAAAACAAAGTGCATACCTACATATGCGTGAAAAAGAAAAATTATCGACGCGATGTTTGTTTCACTGATGCACATAATAGCAAGATGTGTTAGTGCACTGTTTATTTTGCATCAGATTTATGCAAATTGCATTGGAACGGTAGACATTGCATGGAAACTGCATCGAAAACTTTTGAACCTCAGCCTGTTTTGGTGCAGTTGTAGAGTTTTTCTCCACAGGTCGTGTCTTAAGTTGCTTATTGACATCAAGTTTTTCATATATTCGACTTTAAGTAATGGGCTTGGCCGGGATTTGAACAAGCTGGATAAAATATTATATTTTTCATGCATTCTTTTTTTAAATTCGTGTAGTGTTTGGAGCCGTACAGATTTTGCTGACATAAATAATTTAGTAAACTCTTTATGCTTTAAGTCTATGGCAACTTAATAACTTCAAGTATAAAAAATGTGGCTTGAATTACTTTTGCTACGTCGACGTGGACAATATCTGGTTTGTTTCAAGGTGCATAGAGTTTTTTTTGTGTACTATAACAGTTTATTTATTTTCTGATTCGACTTCGCTTTTTAAATTTTTAACGCCACGCCACGCCACGCCACTGCAGTGTAGAGGTTAGCATGTTGGCTTATTACCATCCAAGTAACAATTTTACTTCGGGAAGGTATAAAATTTGAGTTTTGTGAAGGCTGTCGATAGAACTTTTTAGCGGGAGTAGAGCATTTTTGACTCAATGGTTTCGAAAATAACTTTCTTAAGACCTTTCGAAAGTAAACTCACAGGCTAGATAGAGCATAGAGCGCTCATATGTTTAATGTCGATAAAGTTGCAATCAGGTTTCCGGAATGCTGCTTGCGAATAAAATTAAATCATTTACTTCGATAAAACTTCGGGTTCGAAGCTGTTACAAAATATCTCTATAGAGCTTGCCACCCGAAGCAGTATCACGGCAATTATCTTTCCTGACGTCAACAGCTCCAATTGCAAATTGTTATGAAGCAATTACTTTCCATTACATCGCCATAAAATTAGTAGGTTACGAATGAAAGATTTAAAAAGGCAATTACTACCTTGTTACTCGTATATCGGAGCGTTGTTGCTATTTTCAATATAGGCGTATCTGTCACGTTATTCATAGGAACTGCGTTGCATTTATGCTTAAAATAATAATACAATGTAATCCAGATATAAATATAGTTAATGCAGATAATAATAATAATAATTGACCAATAAAATAATTTATTATAAAATATTAAATCGGATTAGTAAATAAATTCCCCTTTATAAAATGATCCGTTCGTTGTAAAAAGATCTTGAACCTAGCAAAGAAGAAAGAAAAAGGAGCCTGAGGAAATTGTGAAAAGAGTCCATGCAATTTCTAATGACTTAGAAAACAGACGAATCGCTCTTCTTCGATTTCTTTTTTTCAATAGAAGACAAGCGTTTTTCAATGCAGCAGTTCGTAATTAGAGCAGCAGGCATTCTGAGGATTTGGGATTGTATTCTTTTTGTATTTTCCACCATTTCGGTACACCAATGTATTTTTATTTTATTATTTAATTCTGACGGTGGCGTGAGCGGTATTGCAATATTGTGGAGAAGGAAAATAAATACCACCCGTAGCCACAAAATAAGTTAAAGATATGCACGAGAACAGGATGTTACAAATATGTAGAAGGAGAACAATTTTTATTTTAACAAACTTTGTATGTATTTCATTTAGTGTGTACAGAAAAACTCGAAAGTACCCGGTAATTAGCTGGAAAATGTTTTATTCACCCCTATCGGGAATTCCGAGGGAAAAATGTTTCCCCCGAACATTTTTTGTTCCCGGGAACTAAATCTACCCATCGTGAATCTCCATCGGAAAGTTTTTTCCCCGGGAATCAGAAAAGTACTTTCGAACATATGTTCGAATGTTTTGACAGCATCAAGTAGACAAGATACGGGAATGTCATTTGTTGAAGAAAATTAAAAATAAAATTTTACTATGTTTAGAAGTGCACATTTTGTATTAGCGATGGAAGAGCATGAGCAAGTGAAGAGGACTCGACAAAGGTTAATAAGAAGAATCTTAAGGGATGCATCTAATCCTTTAGATCTGCCACAAGCATTGTAAGTAGGAACTAAAAACTTTTCTTAACTTTTCATCCTGTACTTTTAACTAATATTCTTAGATTTCATAAATACTACCGAGTAAATAAGCCGATGTTTAAGTACTTGTTGGAGTTACTCATTGATTCTTTGCCGCAAACGAAAAAATCGTTTGCAGTTTCCCCAATAATTAAGCTAAGCGCGTGCTTGCGCTTTTTTGCAGAAGGCGGCTACCAGGTTGGAGTGGGAAACGACCACGAAGTTGGATTAGGCCAATCATCTTTTTCTGAAGTGCTTTCAAGTGTGCTAAACATATTTGAAAGTAAACTTTGTCCAATTTGGATAAATATGCAAATGACTGCAGAAGAGAAAAGGCGTACCAATACTCATTTCTTTGAAAAGCATAATTTGCCGGGAGTCATAGGGTGCATTGACGGCACCCATGTTAAAATCATCTCGCCACCAGAAAACAAGCATTTGTACTACAACCGTAAAGGGTTTTATAGTTTAAATGTTCTACTTGTAAGTAGGTTCTTTTGTGTTGTGTAGTTAAACATGATCCTAATTTAAATCTTGCAGGTTTGCGATGACCAAATGCGGATTCGCTTCGTTGATGCTACTCACCCTGGAGCGTGTCACGATTCAATGGTGTGGAATGTGAGTGAATTAAGATTGTGGATGGAGCAGGAGTATTTAAATGGTGAACGAAATTCTTGGTTGTTGGGTAAGGTAAAGTAATATAATTTTCTTTAAACTTTGATTTAATTGTATTTAACTTGTATTTATAAATAGGAGATGCTGGGTATCCACTAGAGCCGTGGCTTTTAACTCCTCATAGAACGCCCGAAGATGCTTCGCCTGAAAGCAAGTTCAACGAAGCCCATACGAGCGGGCGGAATATAATTGAAAGGACCAATGGTGTTCTTAAAAATAGATGGAGGTGCTTGTTAGGAGCGAGGGAATTACACTACCTGCCAAAGAAAGCGATACAAATAACCAATGTTTGCTGTGCACTCCACAACATTTGTATATATTACAAGACCGATAGCATAATCAGTATTCCAACAGTCCTCATTCCCACAGGTGAAAATGAAAACAACATTATCAGACCTGAAATACCTCTTATAACTAATTCAGAGTACCTGGCCGCGGCACAGCGTATAAGAAGAAATATATCAAATGCATTTTAAAATAAGTGTATTAGCATGAACAAAACAAAAGGATTACTAAATAAATTATTGAAAATTTTTATTGATATCATTACATTCTTTTCAGTTTTTCCTCTTCTATTTGCAGAAGGCGCTGATTGTGTTCTATCTTTGCCACAATTTCTTGTTTTCGCAGCTTTTCCATTTCAGCATTGTGGCGATGATTTTCTTCTATTTCATGCCTCTTCATATCCTCCATTTCATTGTTATGGCGCCTTGTTTCCTGAAAAAATCGTTTTTGCTGATCATATAACCGATCAAGGGAGCGGTATATTTTTTTTCCGTTCGCCTCCGTTTCTGCTTGGTGATTTTTAAAATTTAATAGAGCTTCACCAATCTGGTCACTTAGTTCACGTTGCAGTTGAAGCTCTTTTTGTAAAATATCAGTGGTGGTATTTGTTTTCTGCTGGCCTTTTTGTTTTGTTTGATTTCTTCTATTGGTATTTAAGTCCATAGTTCTTTCATCCGCCGGTACGCAGTCATCATCAGAATTCAAAAGGAATGCAGTTAAATTCGATTCGTCGATATCTGAAGTTAGCTGATTTGATTGCAACGTTTTTTTGTTTTGCGATGATCCTGTGGGTATGTTTTCTTTTTGTGAATCATCGCATTCGTCCAATTTTCGTTTTTTGATGCAAGAAGTCAATCCGAATCGCTTTGCATCTGAAGAACCTTCAATCGACTCAGTCATTGCACAAATGTTGATAACTGCTTCTTCCAAGGGGGAATATTTGTATTCTTTGAAAGGACCTCCCCCGGTTGCATTTCTTAGTTTGTGATTTTCGGACATCTTCTTTCTGATATATTTTTTTTTGTCACTCCAAACCTAAATAATTTGGAATTAAAAATTGAACATGCGTATAAAAAATGAAACTTACCTTTTTCCACTCAAATACAGACTTGACGGGTGGCCCTACAATATTCACTTCCTTCTCCAAGGCTCTCCAAAAGCTGTTAACTTCTTCCTTTTTTCTCTGTGTAAAACCATTTGCTATGTCCGGATATTGTTCCATATATTTTAAAATTATCTCCATCTGTTTTGTATTTGTTACGGTTGACCTTAATCAAAACTGAATGCATTATTTTTCAAAATATTTCACAGAAAAAACTTACATTTTTGCTCTTTAGCTAAAGTTCCCAAACGAAATGCCAGCGGAATATTTCGGGGAAAATTACAGTAATACTTCCATCGGATATTCATTCACGATAGCTATTTTTCCGACGGAATTTTTGTTTAATTTCGAAATCATTCACGATACCTATTTTTTCCGACGGAATTTTTGTTTCCCTTTCGAAAATTATTCACGATACCTATTTTGTGAAAAAGGGAAACATTCCGGGGGAAATATTATTCCCGATAGGGGTGATTAAGAAATCTAAATTCTGATCAAAGCCAGAATTATTTCTGCCTATGTCTATTACTTGTAGATTTGTGCAAAGTTAACGAGGTTTCAGCGATGAAATCAGTTTGTTCATCTCTTAAACGTATTCTTATCTTGTATGGGAGCAATAATGTAGTGGCTCATATTTTGGCTGCTGATGTTTATCCACCAACAACTTGTGTGACTGTCTAGTAATACAATGCGCTAGGATCTTTGTTTGTCAAAATATTATTTTTTCCTGGCAGTACGATGGACTAGAAAAAGAATTGTGTTGTGTTGAGGACAGTTGCTCCTCGTCGGCTTTGTGGGCCAAGTTGGTCTTGCAATGAAACGCAGTTATATCGGTTATTTCCCGACGTTTTAACAGGGGTTTCCGTCTTCTTCAGGTTAATAACACGATAACACAATATAATAACAACAAGTTAAACAAGCTTATAAGGAGTAAACATATCTTATATAGAGAAAAAGCGAATTAAAAACTCGTTTTTACATTTAGAGTAAGTTTTTATCTAAATGTATTATTTTGTTGATACAAAAATTATGCAAAAATTAAAAAAAAAAAAAACAGTGCACTCATGTAATTTGACACACGATTGACGTCCAAGCGATCCTATATAGTGAACGAGATCATCATAGGTTTAATTCACGCAACTCTAGAGCCATAGTATCGTCTATCGTCAATCGCTTATGAATCCAATTGGAATAATACTCCTACTCAACTATAGACGGCGTTGTTACCACTCTTTTGCGAAACAACAGATTTTCGGTGAAGCTGACATGTGTTTTTAAACGTTTATTTACGAAAGCAAGTCGCAATAGAGTACTTCGCGACAAAGTCAGTGGCAAATGACAAAAAAAAACTTGCAGCAGAATGAAATTAAGGAAAACAATGGCTAATTTGTATGGCGGGCAAGTAGTTTTGCTCGAATATTTCGTAAAAAGTTTATAATAAAGCAAATATTAACAAAAAAAGTTTCAGAATTGAGAAGGAGTATCCAAACACTATTTTTGAATATTACATTACAACAACATTTTTTTTTTTTTTTTTTTATAATTTGCGTGCGCTAAAGGGATTTTTTTTCTGTAGTACACAGTACCCTTATAGTGGAAAACACGGCGCAGGCATTTTGTTTGTTGCTGTAAGTAGCTCGCAGCAAATGATTCATTGCCTATTTCTTGGTGCTACTTACTGTATGAAAGAATAGAAGGATAGGAAAGAGGTTCGGTGCGATGGGATTTTTTTCTCAACAGGTGGCGCCTAAATTGTTTTAGGGAGATCTGTTTTTGTTGTGTGTATTCAATTTATAAAAATCATGGCACTGGTCGGGATTCGAACGCACGACCTGCCAATGACTTAGTGAATACACTACCATCGCACCATTGCCACCTGCAACATGTTTGTAAACGGCTGCACCAAGAGCTGCACAGCGTTTTTTGCCAACATGTTCACTATTTTTATTTGTTTTTCTACTTTAAGATACTTTCTAAGGTTTTTTTCCTATAATTTGGTACGATTTACGCTTAAATAACTTCTGTTTTCTGTATACGCTTTATTGACAATCACGATGATTTTTCCATACGATTTGTGCAAATTTCTGAAATTTTATCATTCAATTTGATTCAGACGT
The DNA here is from genome assembly GCA_949715645.1 of Portevinia maculata. NCBI lineage: Eukaryota > Metazoa > Arthropoda > Insecta > Diptera > Syrphidae > Portevinia > Portevinia maculata. The sequence goes on along the minus strand of OX454525.1, from coordinate 394,017,972 downwards.
TTAAGCAAGGGATTCGGCACTGTGGTATATTTTATTATTCCAGTACCCTTTTTCTAATTTTTACTTCCTAAATCAATTATGTGGTAAATTTGTTGAATGCCCGAACCTTTTTTAATGTGTTAGCTTACTCACTGACGACATCAGCGAGCAGAAAACGAATGAAATAGAGTTTCTTATTTATAATAAATTGCATTGACAACATTCTGTAGCATATAAAGAAAAGATCAAAAGCCGATGCGAGGCGATATTATAGCTTCGCCCACGTGCTATCGTCTCGACGACAGTGTTCTGACGTTTCGTCAGTTATGTGAAGTAAATATTGAATCGTCGTAACGATATGATTCAGACGCGAGTATTACGTGAAGCATTGCTATCGAAGTCGATGTCAAAAATGAGATCGTCAGCGATCGTGATGCGGGCCTAGTTCTATCGAAGTTCAGTCATGGACAGTCAATTCAAAATGTCTTCGCATAAACGAGAAAGTTCTATATAGCCGAGATGTTTTGTCGAAACGTCGGGAAGTTTTTGAAATAACTGCATTCAATTGCACGACCAACTTGACCAACAAATCCGACGAGGATCAGCTGTCCTGAACACAAGATAATTAGAATTTCAATTGGTCGCACAAGTCAACTCTTATAGAAAAAATTACAAGATAGTGTTATTCATTCCAACAAATTCAAAGAAAATTGACGGAAGTATAGCCTAACACAAAAAACCATTTCAACTGTAATATTCATGAGTAGTGTAAAATCGTACACCTTTTCTCCCTTCTAACTCTGTCCAATGGTTGGCAAATAAAGAATACATTGAAGAAATAGAAAAGCTACAGTTTAAACTGCATGTATACTACTAGGCGCGTAGAAAAATATTAGCAATTTCATTAAAAATCGATAAATCATCAAACCCCCTTTCAGGATGAGCTGACAAGGAGACTGTTTCATAGCAGTCAACTTGACTCCAAAGGGAAGGTCATTTGATTCGTGGTTCTTATAAGGCCGATCACTGCTTATGGTTGTCCATTTTGGTTAAATAAAGCGCCTAGTTATATAGAAACGATTCGGGTTTGGAGAGACAGTATCTTAGGGCATTGGTTGTTCCGAACGCCTGAATCTAACTTCATAAAATACTATCCCAACAAGGTCAGCTGAATAGGATTGACAATTTCCTCATTAAGGTAATTCAAAGGCACGTTGCAAGGCTAATTGCCAGCGACAACAGTCTGATCTTTGAGGCCTTCTGCCCCAATGAAACGTACATAGAAAGTACGCTCCGGTCTGGCTTTGTCCCGCCGGAGGCACCACCATATTGATGCAAAAAGGCTGGTCCAGACGAGTGATGGTATCCCGGTATTATACCACCGCTACCGCAGCGCGAGAGATAAGTGGTTCATCCACGGCGGAGACGTCGCGAATGCTCATGAGCTCCTCCGTTTTAGTAGAGAATTAGCGACGAGGGATGAATTTAAACCGGAAAAGCAATTCGCCGAATTTTAGTGGCTTGTTGAGGGAGAAGGGTCAACATGCCCTGCGTTAATCTAGGTAACATCCTCCAAGTTTATAAATTAGTTTAAGTTAGCTACGGCGTTTCTGAGAGAGGCCGAGCTTGTCCATTTTTGTGGGTGACTGACGCTGTAAGGCTTCAGTCGGGTCACAGTGGCACGTGCGCATTTTGACGACTGCCAGGCGCTCGGAAAGCAGTTGGGATTTCGACCACTTGTTGCGTTAGGCAAAGAGTGCTCAGAATCCCAAATGTAGTTGGAATACGTTAAGTAGCTTAAGTAAGTAGAGTAGGTAGTATGTAATTTGTTTTATATAAAAAATAAAATTTTAATTATGATGCCGAGTTTTAAAAAAATGTTCTCGATCAATACATTGTGTAAGATTCGTTCGTAAAATAGTTTTTAGGCCGAGAGGCAATATACAAAGGTTATACTTAGTATAAATATCCTGTTAGTTTTAGGTTACAATTAATCGTTTGTGTCTAGTACATGAATTGATATAAGTATCACATAATACAAAATAAGTTTAAGAGTCAAAAAAAAGTCAAAAAGATTACTTGCCTGAAAAGACGCTGGTCTAGGTTCGAAGCCCGGTGGAGCGAAAGGGTTTTTTTTTGGAAATAACGAATGACAAATACACCAGCACCACAGAAATAAGGAGTCTGTAACTCTAACCGCCCACTTCACGTGATAGTAATTACAAGATCCGGTTGTTCATTCAAACATTTCAAAGGAAATTGACTTAAGAGCAAGTGCATTATTACACAAAAAACCATTTCAAGGAACCATGTAGCTCAAGGGGTATGCTTAGAATGTTGGTGCCCAGATCCTGTTTATGGACATAGTATTTTCTAAAATCACCTACTCGAAATATATCTTTATAATATCAGATATGCATCCCAAAATGGATTAATTTGATAATTAGCACCTCCTTTATTCATTAACAGACACGAGATAAATATTGAATCTTAATCATCAACCTACGAATTATCAAAGAAAATAAAAAAAATGAATATATTACTCACAACATCCAGCCAAAATATCGGTAACACCATATTCTTAAATGAACTCATCTCCGAGTTAAACGTGATATCGTCCATTAGCAGGTTTACTTGAAAGCGCGTAAAGACCCTCATTGGCACCCCAAGTTGCTGCAATGACACACAAAACACATCATATATGAATTAATTGAACAATTAAAGCTTATTATAAAAAACATCAACCCTTTCTACAATGGAAATTGTAGCCACCAGCCGACCTTTATCAACCAGTAACGTGACAAAACTATTATTATTGACAGAAATGCAAACAATAACGGCGTCAATATGATTAGCATATTTTTTACATTTCGCTATCTGATTTGTCATCTTGATTTCATTACTACCTGCAACACCTTATAAAGTATTTTATTTAATCAACGCTTACCGGTTGAATGACAATCTCTGTGCCGTGTTTTTTAACGTCAGGCTTTAGGCCTTCGATTCGGTTGTATAAACTTGAATCGCCGTTTAAGAAATGTGGAAACGAAATTGCGCTCGGAATGTCTGAAAATAAATGAATTTCAATCAAATAAGTTGCACTTCAAAAATAAGGCACTCACTGTAGTAGCAGGGGGTAATTTTCCCTAAACCTTTTCTCAGGCACATTCTCTCCTTGCAATAGCAGGCAGTGTTTGGATCGGAGGCATTCGAATCGAAGGAATATTCAGCCAGTTTAAAGAAGTAGGCATCCACACCATCAAGTGAACCTGGAATTAAAGAGGGACAAAACTTTGTGATGTCCTGTATGATATAATGTGAGTCGTGAAAGAAGCTTTCGAGGTTTTCCATAGTTGAGCTTTGAGTCGTATTAAAGACTAGTGATTGTACTGTTGAGAATATTTTAAAAGAAAACTCGACAGCCTCATTCGAGCTTAACCTTATTTAGTATTTAGCATAAAATCCATAGTAGTCAGTTTAGATAGAATTGATAAAAAAAAATATTAGGCATAAAACCTAGCTCTTCCAATCACTTTCTTTGCGAAGTAGAAGGGACCTACAATTTTAAGCCGAATCCGAATGGCAAATTTGAGAAGCTTCCCATGGCAATCGATACTCTTGGACTACTAATCTAAAGATCTCAGATTCAAATCCCGCCGGGGCCAGGTAACATCATTTGTTTCCATTGCTCCATCTCTGGCAAACGTCTGACAAATATCCAAGAGTATCAATTGTCATGAGAAATTCTCAAAATTGCCGTTCGGATTCGGCTTAAAATTGTAGGAACATTCCACTTCGCACAAGCAAATGTTTGGAGAAGGTACGTTTCAGGCCCTGTATGTGACGTTAATGCCTAGTATTTGTTTTATTTAATTTGTATAGCTTTTGACAAATTTAATAAAGGATTCTTAACCTGTTTATATTCTTCGCACTTTTTCATATAAAAGTTTCATTTGATTGTACAGATGTAATATTTAACTTGTTCCTTCATTTTAGATAATTTTTGCAATAAATTTATTATTTTAAATTTAATAACTCGTTTGAAAGTTTATAATATTGACTGTCGTTGCTTGTTTTAATATTAATTGGCAGTTAAAAATGAATTTTATTTTAGTTGTCCATTAATTGTCAAAATTTCCACAGGAAATAAAATTGAATTTCTTCCCAAGAGTATTACTTGTTGCGTTTTAATTATCAACACTTGGATCAATAATTATAAGTTGCCAAGGTTTCTGTGCCGCATAATAAAAATGCAACTTTTAATTTTCTCATTTGTGCGCCTTTGACCGGAAACGCTTTAGGAAATAAGTGTGCAGAAGGAAGAGAAACACCCAGATCCCTATCGCGATAGAACCCTATCGTCGAACGATAGCAAATTTCAGCTTATTCGATCCCAAATAGATTTTATTGTAAATTAAAATTGATAAGTAATAGAAGTAACATAATTTTAAAATGTTTATATACCTCCCCCGATATAACATTCATTCAAATGGAGAGCAACCTATTAATTGCATCCGCATACATGGCACACGAACGGCAAGTTCCGCCGGAAGAAGTCCACGCACTGATAACCGCCACAACAAACATAAGGACGGGCTACAGTCCGCTTGGGCGAACTGTTGGATACCCTATTCTTATTCCTATCCCTCATAAGTGAGCGTGACAAAAGTCTAAGTATGGTTAAATTGTTAAGAACGCTCTACATATTTTGTTATATAACATTTACAGGATTTTATCCAAAAACGAAGCTTTTGTAAAAAAACGCTCCCTAGCTCAAACTTTGGTTTACCAATAAAATTGTTTTATTTAATTGTGGGCGTGTCAGTAGGCGAATTTAAAAAAAAAATACGCATGAGTATAAAGGGCCCCTATAGAGAGTATATATTATATATTTCAGCTTCCTAGCTCAAACTTTGGATTTTCAGGAAAAGTTTTTTTTTAAATTGTGGGCGTGTCAGTTGGCGGATTTTGAAAATATTTTCACATGAGCATAAAAGGCCCCTAGAGAGTGTATATTATAAATTTCTGCTCCCTAGCTCAAACTTCGGATTTTCAAAAAAGTTTTTTTTAAATTGTGGGCGTGTCAGTGGGCGGATTTTGAAAATATTTACACATGAGCATAAAGGGCCCATAGAAAGTACATATTATAAATTTCAGCTTCCTAGCTCAAACTTTATCTTTTCATTAAAATTGTTTTATTTAATTGTGGGCGTGTCAGTGGGCGGATTTCAAAAAAATTATTTCCCGAACAGTTTTAGGAGCCATAGATCATATATAAATTTCTAGCTCAAAATTCGATTTTTTCCAAAATATTGTTTTTTTTTTGAGTTTGTGTGGCTGTCTGTAGGCGGATTTCAAAAATTCTTAAACTTGATTATTTCGGGACCGTAGAGAGTATATGGTTAAAATTTCAGCTCTCTAGGTCCAGTTTAAAGGCCTAATTTTTGCCGACAGATGGACGGACGGACATGGCTAGATCGACACTACTATTGATGCTGATCATAAATATAGTAACTTTTAGGGGTCTACGGGCAATATTAAGGTACGAGTATGTTACAAACTATGCGTCAAAATGAATATACCCTTAGAATAGGGTATAAAAACGAAGACCAACTTGCTGCTGGGCTGCGATACAAATTCCGGGCGTATGCTATGGGGCAGCTCGGAAACAAATGAACGCGATCTGTTCTACTACGGAGCGGAACAGGTTAAGAACGAAATCGGTATCATCCTTGCGGCAGAGCTTTGGTAGCGTCTTGAACATTTTAAAGTCCAGTGATCGTTTAATGTCTCTCAAACTGTTGATGCAAGGTAAGGTGTGGAATATTGTAAGTGTATATGCGCAAGTTGAATGCGAGCGGAGTGAAAAAGATGTATAAAAATATTTTCACAATTTCATCAAGAACATCCCAAAAGAAGAACTTTGGTTTGTTTAAGGAGATTTGAACGGACAAGTCGGGAAGTCAAACGAAGATTATGCAGACTGGCATGGAAGACTGGGATACGGGACCAAGAAATCTACATGTGAAGAAATCCTAAGCATCTGCAAGTCAAATGGACTTATCGTTCTAAATACCATGTTCGTCAAACAGAGCCGACACCTGGTCACTTACAGCAGCGGTGGAAATGAAAACCCAAGTTGATTACTATTTGGTAGCACATTTCATGAAGCCTCGAGTTAAAGATTGCAATGTGGTCCTAGGGGAGGCAATCGCCCATCAACATCGCCTCCTCCTGACAGACATTTCTATGGGAGTGGGGACGAACAGAACAAAACAAACAAAAGTGTTTGCGAGAATCAAATGGTTCAATCTGGACAAAAAGAAAGGCGAAGCATTTATTGCAAATTTGCAAAAATATCTCCATCACATCATCAACGAAGTTGAGGATGCAGAATGCAGGTCAAAAGATATGTGGAATCCCTTACAACGACCTTGCTTGGATAGAGGCAAATCACTGCTAGGGGCTTCAAAAAGACACCATCAAAACGGCAAGGAGCAATGGTGGTGGGCAGATGAAGCTTAGGCAGTGATAAGTGACAAGAAAGCGGTATTCAAAGCTTGGTCGAAGTGCTCAAATAATAATGGAGATGAAAAAGCTCGTCTCAAAGTGGAATACAGACTTTGCAAGAGGCTCGCAAAGAGAAGGTGCGCTCAAATTTAAGCAAAGTGTGTGGAGGGCTTGTATCGGGAGTCACAAGAAATTCCTTCTTCAGCTTCTGATAGATACCAGACTGTCCACGAACTCTGACAAACCAGCTTGAATAGGAGCAAAGCCATTTTCAAAATTGCCGCTCAGAGAAAGAGGAATGCCCAGGAAATCCGTTTACCCAAGTTCATCAACAAAGCTCAAGGCTTGCTTCTTGTGGATAACTTAAAAAAATACTACATGGATGGCAGCAGTATTGTGAAGGACTTTTAAATGAAGAATTTTCTCGAATATATTTTCTGAGAGCCGTTCCGACATTACTGTCGTAGAAATTAGTAACGCGGTCAAACACTCCAAAAACCGAAAGGCAGTTGGGCCGGGTGAGATTTCCTCTGAGTTCTGCAAAAAGATGGAAGACATCGGGTCCAAATGGCTCATGATACTTCTTCCTTTGTACAAAGAAAAAGGCGATACGCGATACTGTGGCAATCAACGTTCAATCAGTGAACCTATTTCAATTGGTGAAAATACTTACTGAACACAATTTACTAGAGAATCACAAAGTAAAGTGCATCTTATGCAGTTTTTGTGGTATCACAACGGGCCGAAACTGCGGCCTAAGTGTGCCTGGGCTCACGCCCTCGCAGTCACCTTACCTACCTACCTAGAAACACTTTTCTTATTATTAGCTACACTTCAAGTACCCAAGATTTTCCTACATCTCCTGTGGAAAAAAAATTGCTTTCAGAAAGAGCAAATACCAACAACACAGTTTAAGAAAAATAAATCACTTACCAGGATGTGAATATATGATCGGCAGTGTCCGACAAAAAGCCTTCCGATACACTCTGAACGTATCACCTGGAGTCATTCGTTGAGGAAACAGCGTACCATCAAATGCTCCCTGTAATGTGTTACACTCGGTATTTCTGCAAGGAACAAAATTAATTTATCAACTCGAATCAAAAGACACAAATCATTTGCAACTTACATTGACCCATCCTGAAAGCCCCAATTCGTCAATCCTTTTATCCCATTCCAGTTGTCTATGGAAAATTCCCTCACGTTTGGCTCATAGTTATCGAACTCATAATCTATGTTTTGCAATTCGGTAGATTTACCCTCGACGGGATGCTTTTTGCTACCCGCTGTATTTGGCAAAGTAATCGTCACCCGATTGTTACCTTCGTCAAACATCTGTCTCGACATATTAAATGTACACAATTAGAAAGGTTTTTGCTAGGTAAGAAACCACAAAATGCCATTAGGCCCACTTACCCGGTCGAGAAGTCCAAACTTTTGGAAATTTATCACACTTGGCATCAATTTGGAGGCAATTTTCACAAGTGGATCCTCATAACCCCACAGATACTCATGTACGCTCACTTTAAGCATAACTTCTGCATCAAAGCGTCGCACCATTGTTCGTACAGCAAAAGCCATGAACATAGATATACTGGAAGCCGCCGCAGTCACTCCCATATATGGAATATTGGGCGCTATAATTGTATCAGTGTAGGGATCTCCGATGGACTTTTCCCGAATGAATTTCACATTTCGTTCCGGATTATACGAGAGGGTGTTGTTTGGATTAAATGTGACGTTATGATTCTCGAGGAACTCCTGATACACATACGGACCGATTTCTTCGAGTTTCAGATTTGCATCGAGACCCTTCACGAAACGGTCGTAGTTGGTCACATTGAACATAAACACTTTTATGAAGACATCGAGGGGGGGTTTCTGAAACAACCTGAACAAGAAGGAACCCTCTTTCATTGTTAGTTTCTGCAACGGAAATTGTATTTATCATTTGAATGGAAAGGATGTGTCATAATAATGCGTACGTGATCGGCCACCATTTGAACAGGATTTAAAACCACGATTAAAACTGCGACGCCAAGCAGCCCGAATCCAATTGCGGCGCATTTAAGAATTCCTGAAAAAAAAAATAGTTCATACATACATTAGATAAGTGCTGTGGATCTAGACCTGTATGCTTGAATAGTGGGCCTTAATTAGCTTTTAACTGCCTGAAGGTATTTTAATTAAATGCCCATTGCCAATACCAACAATTGAAATGCAAACTGCTTTGTGCGATTGTTCTAAGCAATCAAACCTTTCGCCTATTGCAAACCACATTGTTTTCTAGAATCGATTAACGTGTTATGGTTCGTTCTAAGGAAAGGTCGGAGCTCACGTACTGCAGAATAGATAAATCACTCTATAAGCTGTCATTAACTCCTTACATACCTACAAAATAATATATTAATTAATAATGCAAATATGGAGAGGGTAATCCCGCACATAAAGGTATTTATATTAAATAAAGTAGTGCGGATGAGTCAAAGACCCCAATTGACTTTTCAATGTCACATTAGCTGGACTTTAAAAAATCACCTTCCCATTAATTCTAAAGTACATATATTTGCTTTAACAATATATGTACATTGTTTATCTTCTTTGTTTTTTTTGGTCAGTCGTACGTGTGCCATCGAATAACGGTAATGCTATTTGTACATCCATACTACATCAGCGTGACTTTATAAACAATTTGAATGTATTTGGTGTTCCAACTACAACTGAGCTTCCAAATAGGCTGTTTGTATCTTTTCAAGTTTATTTTATTCATATAGTTTTTTTTTTTTAATCTGTTTTCTGTAAGTAAAAATAACTTGGCAGCACTACACAATAAAATTAATATCTTCTGCCTGACATTCTATCGTTTGGCATCCCATAACTAATATTTCAGCTTCGATAAGGTACAATATTTGAGATTTGGGAAGTTTTGACTTCTAAAGGGTGTTCAAATTTGGTGTATCATTTTAAATTGGCCGCCACTTTTTTACAGCTATTAGATTACACCGACGTTTTTTTCAGGTATGAAGTAAATACATTCCCGCTGGCTAAAATGGATCGATACACTATTGAGCAACGTGTTTTTATTATTAAAACTTATTTTAAATATGGTGAAAGTTTTGCAGAAGTTGAAAGAAAATTTCGTTCAAATTACGGTAGAGAAAATGCTTCGTCAAATCGTGCTATTAAACTTATCGTTCATAAATTTGAAGAAATTGGTTCCGTTCAAGATCAGAGAACTAAAGCCTATCATCGTAGTGGTCGTTCGATTGGAAATATTGTAGCTGTTAGCAGAAGTTTTGGTGAAGTGCCAAGGACGTCAATTCGTCGTCGTTCACAGCAATTCAACCTCAAATGAACTTTGACTTTGACTTCGACTTTGTTTAACATTTAGCACAAAGATCTGCATGTAAAGGCTTACAAAATACAGTTAACACAAGAATTATAGCCAACTGATCATGACAATCAATGACAATTTTTTCAATCAAATTATCTTCACCGATGAGGCTCATTTTGAAATTGGACATCTATATATTAATACGGAGTTGCCTATAACGTGTTTCCACCCATTTTTGCTATTATATGTCACATATATCGGGTTTTTCAATAGGGACGCTCGGACTTGTTTTCGATAGGAACGGTAAACCACGCCACATTTTTTCATGTTTTTTTGACATTTATACTCGTATTTAGTTGGCAAATCAACATGGAGAAGTACACACTTGAACAACGTTTGCAAGTTATTCAAATTTATTACCAAAATTCGAGTTCGATCACTGCAACTTTAAGAGCATTACCACCATTTTATCATCATTAGCGATGAGGCTCATTTTTGGCTCAATGGATTTGTCAACAAGCAAAATATGCGTTATTGTTTAGGCAGGAATCCACACGTGATTCACGAGGCACCATTATATCCCGAAAAAATCACTGTTTGGAGCGGTTTACATGCTGGTGGTGTCATTGGGCCATATTTTTTCGTTGATGATGCAAATCGCCACGTTACTGTTAATGGCAATCGCTATCGTACCATGCTAACTGATAATTTTTGGCACGAATTGGACGGAATAGACCTGTACGATATGTGGTTTCAACAGGACTAACCACACAGCACACGTCACAATCGATTTATTGAAAAGCAAATTCGGTGAACGTGTTATTTCAAGAAATGGACCATTCGATTGGCCGCCTCGATCGTGCGATTTAACGCCTTTAGACTATTTTCTTTGGGGCTATATGAAGTCATTAGTCTATACAATAAACCGGCGACGTTACAAGAGCTAAGATCAAATATTGAACGTGAAATTGCTGCGATTCCGGTCAATTTATGTGAAAAAGTCGTGGGAAATTGGATTCAACGATTGGACTTTTGCAAACGTGCCCGTGGTGGTCATGCGAAGGAAATTGAATTTCATACATAATTGCCACTAAATGTACTTGAACGCATAATAAATTTTTTTTGGATATCTTAATCCGTTTTTGTTTTATTTAAAAAAGAAGTTCGAGCTCCCTTAATGAAAAACCCTTTATATGCCAACGCTATGACTATATATATTTGGGTAGGGGACAATACATAGAAGTGCACAATATAAAAATTATCCACATTATATAACACAGATTATGAATTACAGCAGGTAAAATGAAGCTAATTGGATGAAATTACAACAACAACAACATTGCTGTGTGAGGCAATAATCTGCAAATCGGAACGGACAAATTTTATATCATAAAGTTACTTGAAAATGCTTGAAGATACTTCAAGTTACTTGAAGTTACCAACAACAACATTGCTGTGCATGTTATGCATTTGTTAATGCTTGGACATACTTGAAGTTACTTGGACATGCTTGAAGTTACTTGAAAATGCTTGAAGGTACTTGAAAATGTTTGAAGTTACTTGAAGTTACTTGAAAATGCTTGAAAATACTTGAAGGTACTTGAAAATGCTTGAAGTTACTTGAAGTTACCTGAAAATGCTTGAAGTTACTTTAAGTTACTTGAATATGCTTCAAAACTTGAAGTTACTTCATAATGCTTGAACATACTTGAAGCTGTTTGGACATGCTTAAAGTTACTTGAAAATGCTTGAAGTTACTTGAAAATGCTTGGAGTTACTTAAAAATGCCGGAAAAATTTTATATCATGTGAAATCAGAGAATGCAAAGTCGAAAAATTTAATTTCCCGATTAATATATATAACAGTCGACTTTGTTTTTTTTTCAACTGATAGAATAAATTGGTCGAATTTCGACCATTGGGCGACCCCTAGTATATATATATAGAGAAAAAATAGTCAAATTCGCTATCGGTATGCAGGTGACAACGGTGCAGTCGTAGTGTATTCGCTTACTGATTGGATGGTCGTGCGTTCAAATCCCGGCCAAATCCATTACTCTAAGGCGAATACATGAAAGCTAGATCTCCCTAGGTTATGTTAGGTTAAGGTGGGTGTTAGCTGCCAACACACTTAGATCAATGGGGTCCGTTTTGATGCCACATGGATCGGGAGTTTCAACCACTACTTTCCAAAACCATTTGGAGCTTCTAATAAAGCGCGATAGCCTTCTAACATCTGTGTTAGCTAACTCACTGAGTTCATTAACGAAGAAGGCTCCTAGATTAGAGATTTCGTTTATGGGAGACTGCAGGACATGTACAGAGGAGATGGAGTGTAGTCTCCTCCTCCTCCTCATCCCTGCAGCTTCTGCAGAAGTCATTTGAATAGACGTTAAGGCTTGATGCGTGCTTGCCTGTTAGACAGTGTCCTGTGATGACACCTATAGCAGAGCCAATGTGCAGTCGGTTAAGTGAGATCAAACTCAAAGAGCGTCGCAGATTCAGCTTTGGCCAGATATGCTTGGTCGCTAGAAGCGTATCACTACCTGTCTACCTAAGATATCCCAAAGTAACTTATACATCGCCCGTGGAGAAAAACCTTTCCTCAAGACCAACCAATTTCGCCTGTCCAACAACTCGGAACTGGATAATGTCGATATCGTCCGCATATCCCGCTCGTTGGTAGGATCTATTGAAAATAGTGCCTTCCGTGTTTACAACTGCCCTGCGTACTATTTTCTACAGAGTAAGATTGAAGAAGTCACATGATAGCGCATATCCTCCGGATCAGGTTTGAAATAATTCCGAAAATATGCTTCCAAACTGTACATTACACCGAATGTTTTTAAGTGTCATGCGACATAACTGGATCGTATTTGCAGGGATCCCATATTCGGCCATCGCCATGTAGAGCTCCTGATGAAAAATTGCCATCAAATGCGGGTTTAAAGTCAATGAAAATATGGTGAGTCTCGACTTGAAATTCGTTGGTCTCTCCCGGATTTGGCTCAGAGTGAAAATTTGGTCTATCGTCGATCTGCCGGGCCGGAAGCCACACTGGTACGTGCCGATTAGTGTGTTCGCAGAACGGCTTGAGACGTTCACACAGTACGTTTTATAGGATCTTATATGCGACATTTAGCCTTGATAGCTCATGCCAGATATACGATCGCCTTTTTTGTAGATGTGGCATATGGAGCTGATAGTCCATTCATCGGGCATGCTTTCTTTCACCCATACTTGGTTGATGATTTGGTGCATGCGCCCAATCAAAGCACCACCTCCATATTTGAAAAGCTGGTAGGCCATCATTGCCGGCGGCCTTTTTTTTCTTAAGAATTCGTATAGCTAAGCCAACCTGTTCTATACTGGGTGGTTAGGTTGGGTTAGGTTTACGGGCTGATGGAACAGAGCGAATCTGTTACACCACACTTAGGTCCATGTGGTCCCATTGTGATACCCTTTGTTGGGAGTGTTGGCCTCGCTGTTCTGGCCTTGGTCCTTCGTCCTTGGTTTCCTTCCTACTATAGTTTGTCCAGCCATTTGAATGTCCTTATAAACCTGTAAAGATTTGATAGTGAGACATCAGAAAGTTCTTGAATGTCTTGGAAGAAGTATCTTCCAAGTGTTCTGTGTTCTGTTCCTCAGGTGACACAGGCTTGGACAGTGACAGAGAAAGTGAGGTGTGTCCTCATGGGTTTCCTCATCACCGCAGCCTCTACAGATGTCGTCATCCTTGAGATTTAGTTTCATTGTGTGATTCCTTAGCAGGTTGTGGCCAGTAAGAGTACCGATCAACTTTGACAGCGATGCCCTGTCGTAACGTAAAAGTATGTTGGTTCGGCCCTTATCATATTTTGGCCACAGCTTGCGTGATATGTCACAAGTGGTTAGTGACAACCACCTGTTGTTGGCTTTCATTCGTGTTTTGTATTCCACTCTTTCTCTGAGGTTACAGAGTGGTGGTTTAACCGACTGAAGTGCCTGTTCATGGTCCATCGCAGACCCCTTTCTTGCCAGTTCGTCAGCTCGCTCGTTACCGGATATGTCCTTGTGTCCAGGGACCCAGCAGAGACTCGTTTTGTGCTTCGTGCCAAGAGCTTTGAGCTCCTCGCGACAATTGCGAACAAGCAAGGACTTTATTTCTGTAGCTGACATCGCTTTAATGGCCGCCTGACTATCAATAAAAATGGTAATATCACTGTGTGGTATCGCCATCATTGATACCATGCTTGCGACTTCAGTGATTGCTAAGACTTCTGCTTGGAATACACTACAGTGATCAGGTAATCTAATCGATCTGTTAATGTGTAGTTCCTCTGAGAATAGTCCAGCACCCGTTCCACAGTCCATCTTTGATCCGTATGTAAAGATGGAAATCGATTTCCTTTTCATGGGTTCGTTTGCGTACCATTCCTCCTTGCTCGGAAATGAACAAGAGAATGGTTTTTCGAAATCTAAATAAGGAGACATGTAGTCAGATATTATGTTGTTCCCTATGTACATGTTCGGAATCAGTGCATGTCCAAAATGACTCGGGTTCCAGCTGTTTGTTTGGCTGATCCTCAAAGTACTTTTTGGAGCCGATTCCTGCATGTATAGATCCAATGGTGGCAGATTGAGAATGGCTTCCAAGCCAGCGGTTGGGGTTGTTCTCATTGCACTGGTTGTCCCTACACATGCTAGTCTTTGTATTTTTGCCATCACCTTGAGATTGGTTGCCTTGTCTGTGGCTTGCCACCAGACTAAGCTGCCGTATGTGAGTATTGGTCGCACAATTGCCGTATACATCCACAGAATTATTTTTGGGTTTGGACCCCATTTTTTGCCGAAGATACGGTTGCATGCGTAGAAAGCGTTGGCCGCTTTCCTAACTCTGTCATCGACGTTTGGCTTCCAACTCAGCTTCCTGTCGAGGATAATTCCTAGATATTTCGCACTCTCCGCCACCTTCAACGGTATTCCCTCAATTTCTGGTGGTTTGAATTCTGGTATTCTTCATTTATTAGTGAACAACACCATTTCAGTCTTTTGTGGGTTGATCCCAAGACCGCATTGTCTTTTCCACGTAGTGAGTGTCCGCAGGGAGTTTTCTAACAGTTCACTCAGGGTTGATAGGAATTTTCCTGTCGCAAGCAATACTACGTCATCTGCGTATGCAATTGCTTTGACCCTTCTGTTTTTGAACTTTAGGAGTACTTCATTGACAAAAAGGACCCACAGTAAGGAGGATATGACTCCGCCTTGTGGTGTGCCTCTGGACGCCACGACTCTTAGATCATTATCGCCTAGTGTTGCATACTGGATTGACAGGACTATGGTTCTCTTATTGCCTGATCACTCCCTCTACATAATTCTTTTTTTGTCTGGTGAATGATATTCGGAAGTGTGTAGGAAGTGCAAAAAATAACCAAAAAAATCAAACAAACAAAACAAAGTAAACAAACCAAAGCAACAGTTGTACTTGGCCTTTTCCAAATGGCTTGGGAAATTTCCAAAGCAACAAATAATCTGCATCCATTGGCGTATGCTACACAGAACGATTTTTAATTGCACAATAAATTATCTCATCTTTTGGTTGCGCAACAGAAATATCTTTAAAGAAACATCTCTTGCATCACAACACAATCTTTGACGTCCATGATAATATTCACGCTAGGTACATAATGTGAGACGAACGTGCAAATGATTTGAGTCGAATTTCCCATTAAATTTTTCCATAAATACTATAAAAAGTAATCGCAACTAATTTACACCAATAACGTCACGTAGCTACTGCAAAACTTCAATGTCGGACATTGTGTCAAGCATAATCGGCATCACCATTCGACAGAATATATCTTTATCGGATAAAAATGCGTAGCGACACGGACACGATCTCCTTCAGACACCACCGCACGTTGAACTTGAACCGATCCCATGCTGTTACGCAAGGTAGTGGTTTTAAAAAGGAAATCATAAATCCGCAATTACAGGTGGTCGCTTCTACTGACACAGTGACCATTATTTGCTCCGCGCGCCGTCAATACGAGTTCAAAGAAACGTGATTCACCAACGCAACAAATCATACTTAACAAAATTCCAGCGAAATTTACGAAACAAGGAGATGGTCAGTCTCAGTGTCTTGGGTTCAGCGCATCTTAAGGTCAAGTGCTGCTGTCGATTTCCGTCTTGGCCAAGTTGAATGTTTGCACGAAATTCGGCGGGTAATGGTATTGGATTTCGTTTGCTGGAAGACACGGTTAATGGGTTTCGGGTGTGTTACCTGACTGATCGATGAGTTTTGTTACCTTGTTTTCGCTTCGAGTTTTGTGTATACAAAAAAAAGAGTATGACAACCATATTTTGAAATATTAAGGGCGTCACATGAACATATCGCTTTGAAGATAAAAAATATTTAAAAAAAATTGTTGCTGCTACACATTGTTCTCTCTCTCATGGTCTTAACGTGTGTTGTGTACCCTTTTACGGCCAAGGTTGGTGGTTTGGCTATTTTGGCAGCAGTAAATATGCATTCCCTCTACTTGCACGACTGTGATGTTTCTCACCGTGATGCGCCGCACAAAATGCTGTGTGATGATTTATTTAATAATGAATTTGTACCTACATAATTAGGGCAACGTATAATTATTTTAGTTAGTCAAAGGTTCAGGGAACCTTTCAAGGGGCGCTAACCAGTTTTGTATCGTAAACAATTACGTTGTCATGTACGAGTATGCCAAACATGCTGTTCAGTCTCACTTCTTAGTGCGAGATTCAGCGATTCGATTTTAAAAATGCAACCAAATTATACCAAGATTTAGATCAATATATACTCTACCTACTGTTCGCCGTATCTTAAATTAAAACAAGACTAAATTCTCTAATTTGTTGGCTTTGTTTTATTAAAGAAAAACTTTATATATCTGGCGCTGCCATATTCAAAGTGAGAGCTCCTTCGACCTTCTTCTTCTTCTTTTAATGGCGGTGAGACTATTATGACGATTAAAAATCATCCGCCTGTGGGCTTAGCCGGTTCGAACTCAGAAAATAGCGGCAGGCCTCCCGATTTGGAATCACTTCGTCGCTGAGGTTGCTGCTGGTGTTGCTGCATTTGTGTGATCCATGAGTTTTTAGACCTGCCTCTCATTCGCGTTTGTATTGGAACGTCCATTGATATTGCCTTTTTGGCAGGGTTCATAAGATCTCTGCTTTCAACATGACAGTACCAGCTGAGCCGTTAGCGCTTATTTTTTTCAAGGATCTTTGACATGAAAGCTTCCTCTGATCTTGGAACATCTTATTTGATCAATCTTCGTTACAACTGCTGTGAATCGTATGTGAGCGCCGGGCGCATAACTGCGGTGTATAGCTTCCCTTTCAGCTTAGGAGCATTTTCCGATCACAGAAGAAGGCCGAGTTTTTCCGCAACTTCATCCACCCTACGCTTCCACCATGCGTAATGTCGTCATCACACCTTGCTTCGCTTTTGATCATAGATCTCAGATATTTGAACTTTTCGCTCCCATCCATTCATATAAATGTGTGGAATAGGTCGGACGTGATCAGAGAACGGGCAGTACAAAAAGTCTCCAAAACTTCCACCTATCACGTGCTTGTTGCAGGGATGTTTGCCCCTCGCTTATGAAGGCTCCTTGCTCAACAAAGAATAACAGATGGGGTCCGTCACTTTTTCTTCAAGAAGATAGTCATGGACTGTAATAAATACCAAGGGACTTAAGGCGCTTCCCTGGTGTACACCGACTTTGATTGCGAACTCCTCGGTGACCCCAATTACAAGTTTGTCGCTTTTTATATTAATTTTGACGCATAGTTTGTAACCAGGGACGAAACCTCTATATATTGAATGGAATGAGTGCTTCCGTTAAGCAATGAGTCGTGGTTGAACTGAAATTACTAATTTATTGCTAATCGAAGAATCTTCCTTTAATCCCTTCTACAACATCATTATGGAAACAACTAAATTTAGTATTACCTCAATCAGTATCTAAAATAAAACCATGTGCCGGTTTCTTTAAAAGTTTACACAGCTTCATTCGTTTTTTTCCCATTCGTCTAAAAGAGTTGCAGCATTAAATGCTGCTGTAAAAAGAAAAATTCCTAGCCCTGCTCCAACTCTTTAAGAATATAATGGTCGCATAGTGCAAACAATCTTTGACCTGAAAGGACACATTTTAACCTTTTTCGAAAACATTATGGAACCAAAAAAGATTGGGACAACGAAGCTATAGTTCTATCGAAAGGTCTGATGTAATGTTTTACTGATAACAAATTTATTGTTCTTCTCTATTTTTTCAACGAATTTTTCCCACAAAGTGACATTTTGTTTAAAATTCGTCAATCCAAGTCTAGTGATGTTCAATTTTGTTTAAAATCAAATTAATAGTTTGAAAAACAGTATATATGTACTTAATCTACTAAAATCCAAAAATTTTGAAACTTTTTGAAAAAAATTAAATGAAAATTAAATGAAAACGAGAATTTGTCCAATTTCAACAGTAATAGACGTTCTGAAATGCACTCGTCAACGAAGGAACTTATAAAGTTCTTTTAGAAACGATCGTTCACCAAATCATCTCTGAAATCGATAATCGGTTCAGTTCCCTGCCATGCTTTGAGTTTTTAAAACTTTCGAACACAGCATTGTATGAATATTTTAAAATCCATTTTCCTGATAACTTGCTCAGTAACCTACAGTAATCCTAATCCGGGATATTTTGATATTCCACCTTACAAAACGGAATTAAAGGTTATTTTCAATAATGAGAATTCTAAGTCAAAAAAAAGACCTTCAAGAGGTATTACAATTTCTCATTATAACCGATTTGGAAACAAGTTTCACCAAGTAGGTATTTTAATCTTTGTAAGATTATGTCAACTTTACCCGTAACAACCGCATCGGGGGAAAGATCATTTTCGTGCCTCAAGAGAATCAAAAATTTCCTAAGAAATAAATGTGGGCAAGAAAGATTGTCACATTTAGCTATAAATCTAATTTCAATTGAAAAACAATTATTGAAAGAAATACAACCTAGATAGAAGTTTCATGATAATATCATAGACAACTTTGCCTCAAAACAAAGAAGAATAAATTGAATGTACAAAACATAACCTTTTAATAATAATGTATTCCTTTTAAATAATTAAGTTTATTTAAAGAAATAACAATAAAAAAGAAAAAAAGAAAATTTTCTTTAAACTGGACCTAGAGAGCTGAAATTTTAACCATATACTCTCTAGGGTCCCGAAATAATCAAGTTTACGAATTTTTGAAATCCGCCCACAGACACGCCCACAAACTCAAAAAAAAACAAAATTTTGGAAAAAATCGAATTTTGAGCTAGAAAGCTGAAATTTCTTATATATGATCTATGACTCCTAAAACTGCTCGGATAAAAAATTTTCAAAATCCGCCCACTAACACGCCCACAAATAAATAAAACAATTTTTTTGAAAATCCAAAGTTTGAGCTAGGGAGCTGAAATTTATAATATATACTCTGTATGGGCCCTTTATGCTCATGGGTAAATATTTTCAAAATCCGCCAACTGACACGCCCACAATTTTTTTTTTTTTTTTTTTTAAATTCAAAGTTTGAGCTAGGGAGCTGAAATTTATAATATATACTCTCTAGGGGCCCTTTATGCTCATGCGCAATTTTTTTTTAAATTCGCCTACTGACACGCCCACAATTAAATAAAACAATTTTATTGATAAACCAAAGTTTGAGCTAGGGAGCGTTTTTTTACAAAAGCTTCGTTTTTTCGATAAAATCCTGTAAATGTTATATAACAAAATATGTAGAGCGTTCTTAACAATTCAACCATACTTAGACTTTTGTCACGCCCACTTATGAGGGATAGGAATAAGAATAGGGTATCCAACAGTTCGCCCAAGCGGACTGTAGCCCGTCCCTATGTTTTCTAAATGGGTTGTGTTTATGCGGTATTTTGATTATGCGTCAATGAACGTATACATATTTGTCTAAATTTTGTTTTATATTTTCCAAGCCCAAAAAAATTATTCAGTCAAAGTAACAAACAGAACCAATAATAGAAGAAAGAAAAAAATAATTCCAGAGACTTCTCTAAAATAACGATATCTATTTAATCGGTATATAAAATAGCCCGATAACATGGCTTTTTAAATGGATACTTATTCCTAATCAAAGTTTTGTTAGTACCATTAAAATGTACCAAATTTGTGTATTATATAGTTTCTAGCTAGCCTGCTTCGCTCAATTAATGAAATAGCAGTTATTGGCTTTTATGTCCCTATCGGGTTCAGCGCCCTGTGCATTCGCACGCATTGCTAATATGGCTTGTCCGTCCTGAGAAAATGGCAGAGTGACTTTTCCTACAAGCATTACGACGACCTTATTTTTCCAAGTGAAAAGTGTTTGCCAGAACCATGCTTAAAGAACTCCATCTGCTGACGTTGTTGTGCTTTTTGTATATTCACCTGAAACGCTGCAGCTTTGACTTATGCACTATGTAATATGTATTGCCGGTTGTGAAATTAGACGTATACATCTAAGTCAGGGTCAGGGTTTGGACATTACTGCAATTGCAGTAGATCGACTGTATTTTTCTTTCGAAAAAAAAAAACATCTATTGCGCTACTGCAACCCAATCTACTGCCATCTTTGAATAAAACTAATTCGCTTATAGAATTAAAATAACGAAATGTGCTCTCAGGTAAAATTGTATCGGACTTACACATTCCACAGTCAATGCAATTCAATGGGTGTATATTTTATTATATCGTAAGTATTTAAAAGAAAAAAGTCAGATTTGAAGTGCATATGTAAGGGTTGCTTTTATTAGAGGTTTACAAATTCAATATGAAAAAAGTGGTGTGGGTGCGACTCGTAGGGTCCACACGACTAACTTCCCAGTGGGATGGATGAATCAATATGATTTTTGCGATTAGTGGGCAATTTTGAAATGTGGTTAATCATAAGATATGGTTAAGAATTATTTAATATTAAAAAATGCTCTTTAATATTGTTCATGGAAATTAAATATTGTTAATAACAGCGAAGTGTGATATATATTAATGCAACCATTGTTATAAACACGGAGACCTGTAAATTTTCATGTATACGAAATAACGAAGCACAATGTAATAATGATTTGCTCAATGACAAAATGACAATAAATAGTAGAAATAAAGCCTAATTATTTCAGTTATTTATTTACTAACAAAAAACGGCTGCACCGATTTCGCTGGAAACTTAATCAGTTTGGAGTTACGTAATTACGCTTCGAATTAACCCGGCCCCATGTCAATATCATCTTGGGTTCTCCAGATAATCGTGGCGAAAGATAATTCCGAACGCACATACGTACATACACACGGACAGACATCTCTATAAAAACGTTGAATTTGGATTCTGGTGACCTTGAAACGTGGAGATATGTCAAAATCCGCGATTCACAAAATCGGCCCCATTACAAGAACTTCCACTGGGAAGTTAATAAAGTTGAATCTTATGTGAATGTCTATGATATTGGGCTTATTTAATAGATAATTTTTGCCATAAGTGTTTAAATATGATGTCGGGCATATGCGCTCCGCGGGTAGCTGGAATGAAGGACGTCAATGCCATTCAACTGAGGAACGAAGAAGTCAGAAATCATGTTTGTATAGCGCTCTCCATTGACGGTAACATTCTGGCCGGCATCGTCCTTAAAGAAATATTTGCCGATGAGTCCACCAGCCCACAGAACAGTGAGTTTTAATGGATATAAGGGCGGCTCGACAAAGGCTTCTGGGTTTTCTCCACTCCGAATTCGGCATTTTTGAACATATATTATATATAGATATACTTTTTACATTTGTTTACATATCCATTTAATCAAAAATGGGCCTCATCGGAGAACAAAATTTTGCCTTGGAAATGAGGACCGAACCATGATTTTCAAAATAAGTTCGCACAATTTGCACCAGTTGTTCGTGCGTTAATCTATCCATCGTAAAATATCAAAAGGTACTAACCAAAATTCAACTTTCAACTGTCAAATTCACAATCTGTAGAAACAGTGTTGCCAGTTTAAAAACCAAACCTCTAAGAAAAACACTCTTTATTTACATATCATATTTATGATAAATTACATATTATTAATATTATTAATATTTTAGAAGTAGTAAAGACAAGAGTAAGATTCCCCGCTTCGGTCACTGAAGAAATCGCAATAAAAGTCGGTGTGCACCAGGGAAGCGTCTTCAGTCCCTTGATATTTATTACAGTACTTGATTATCTGCGGACCCCAAAGTGTATTATTTCACCGTTGCTCTAGTTAAAACACTTGCCGACAGAAATGTATTTAATTGATTTTTCTTTATTTCATTTTCCGATCTTATACATATTGTATGTCCGCGTTGGCTGCTCTAACAAGACTCCCCAAAACTGTCAAAACTGAAACTACTCCTAAGCTACTAATGGGGTGAGTTCAGTGCAATGACACTTTTAGCTTGTATGTTACACAAAGTGCATCAGTTATTCTTTGCTGACGATTCAGCCATCATTAGCGAGGATCAAACGTCCCGGCAACGAGCACTTGATGTATGGTTGGTTTGGGAATGGGTGTCGTATTAGTCCGAAAAATCTAAATATTGGAATGGCCAGTTCTCTGATCCACTCCGACCTATTCCACACATTTATATGAGTGGAGAGTGATGATAAATAGCGAAGCAAGCTGTGATGACGACAATAAATATCGCGTAAGCTTAGGAAAAATGCCCTATAAACTGAAAGGAAGGCTCTACACCGCAGTTGTGCGCCCGGCGCTCACATACGGTTCCCAATGTTGCTGAGATGAAGTGGTTCTTATTACAGAAGGAGTAACAAAGATTGATCAAATAAGAAGTTCAAAGACAAAAAAAAGCCAGGACATAAAAACTCCGAATCACAGATATGCATCGACAGCATTTGATTGGTCTCAGTGACGAAATGATTCAAAATCTGGAAGCCTGCCCTTATTTTCAGAGGTCGAATCGGCGAACCCCACAGGCGGACCAGTAGGGATGTGGTTAAGTTGTAGGGTTATGATCTCATTAATCCTGATCATAGCCTCACCATCATTACGGAAGCAGAAGATTGATTTCTTTTGAATTATTATCCAAATAACATAATAAAAGGAATCTCTGCACAAAACTTACAATATAGAATACACTGTATCAACCCAGTGTCAGATCACGTATAACAAAACGATTAAATGACATAGTTTCGACCATATCAGTCTCTGTCCATCTCTGTGGATATAATAGAGACAGCTATCGTCAAAACGATATCGTCATGCGATCATCGTCTTACGTGATCTGGCCGCAGGACGTGATCGCAAATTGAAAAATATCTCAAACGTCAAGTTTACAACCTTAACTTTTGTTATTTTCGGAAGTTGAGAAAGCGTTTTATAACGGAAGTTGAGGCAACGGCAAGTTTACGACAAGTGAAAGAAAACTATGTCGACAAGTTGAAAAAAATTCTTAAGTTGAAAGTCAGCTTTGAGTGAAGAAAATTGCCCTTATTCAGGCGTGTGGACGTGGAGCCCATAGCGTTTTTCAAATGAATCGATGTGAACAAAAATATTTTCAATTTAAAAATATTGAAAAACTAATATCACCGATATGTTAAATGAAGAAACAGTGGGAAAGACTAAACTTCACCCGTGCCTTTTTATATATAAAAATTACAATTAGCTTTAAGAACTAGTGTTGATCGGGCAGACGGTTAACCCATGCTATAACAATTCTTTATTTTTAGAAAACAATAAGTCAAAAATGGTTTTTTGTATGATAACACAATTTGCATTTTAAGGATTCTTTCGTAAATTTTTTTTTTGAATCTATCTATCAATCTGAGTCTAGTGAAATTCCTAGTAAAATATAAAATCGATCAGGATTAAAGAGATTATAACGCTCTCACTTAACTGCATCGCAGTGGATTGTGATTCCACAAATCCGTTTTTTTTAAACAAGATGTTGGGCCTAAACTACTCAAATGATGCTTATATTGATACTGCTTTAATAGCAGTTAAACAGGAGTGTAGTACATCAATTTCAACATAGAAGAAACATAAACTACCAATTACCATTAACATGATGCCTGGAGGCGCAAAAGTATTGCAACGACATAGAATGTCGACAATATTTAAAATACACACGTATCCAGCGGACGAAAGCAATGCCACAATGGAATAATTATTACAGCTGGAGGCAAGACAGAACGTTAAGTGGTTTTGTTATTTAACAATGGGGGTCTGATAAATATCTAGAAATGAGAGGCTGCAGGAAATAACGCCCCAACGGAAAATGAAATTGCTCCCCAAAATTTGTATGGAGGTGGTGGGTTGTTTTTATATGAAACTAGATGCACCTGCCCTGCTTTGCCTATGCCCAAGATTACGGTACCGGTACAAGATTAAGGTACTGTCGTCACCACAGCCTTGCCGTGCCTAACAAAAATAAATACAAGGTGGCGCAAAAATAACCTTCCCATGTTTTTTGGCTGTAATTGAAAAAAAAATGAAAAACTTTGATTCTTCTTGTGGATTATTTTTATTTGGTCTTTTAATTTTTTTTACATCAAGTCGAGAATATGATGTCATGTTAATGGCCGCCGCCACAGTTGATTGCCATATGAGCCCTTTTTATGGCATTTTCCATCACTTTGGCCAAAACTTCCGGCGATAGGTCCTCACATTGTTGACGGATATTATCTTTAAGAGCTGCAAGAGTCTGAGGCTTGTTGACATAAACCCGCGACTTCAAAAAGCCCCACAAAAAGAAGTCTGGAGCGGTCAAATCAGGCGATCTTGCTGGCCAGTGCAAATCGCCAAAACGGGAGATTAGGCGCCCGGGAAATGAATCCTTCAGCATATCGGTTGTGGCACGTGCAGTGTGTGCCATTGCACCGTCCTGTTGGAACCACATGTTTTCCAATCCCAATTCATCAAGTTGCGGCAAAAAGAACTCGTTGATCATTGCTCTGTAGCGCTCATCATTCACAGTAACCGTTTGGCCCGCGACGTCTGCGAAGAAAAAAGGTCCGATGACGCCTCCAGCGAAAACAGCACACCATACAGTGACTTTGAGCGGGTGTAATGGCTCTTCGTGGGTTACACGCGGATTTTCAGTGCCCCAGAAGCGTAAATTTTGCTTATTTACGTACCCGCTAAGATGGAAATGGGCCTCATCACTCATGATTATTTTTGATGAAAAATCATCTTCCTCTTGTTGGTGATTAAGGATGGCTTGAGCGTGTGTTAGACGCGATTGGCGGTCAGCAGCTAACAGCTGATGTACCGTCTGGACTTTGTACGGAAACATCTTCAAATCTTGTATCAAAATTCGCTGTAAAGACCGTCGACTGATACCCATTTGCGTGGCACGTCGTCTGGTCGATGTCGACGGCGCTTCCATGACATCTCCGGCTACAGCAGCAATATTCTCTGCAGAACGGCTACTCCGGGGTCTGCCACGCCTGGCAGCATCTCGTGTTGTGCCAGTCTCTTCGAGGCGAGCGGCTAAACGTCGCAGTGTTTCACCAGTAGGCGTTGGACGGGTAGGAAATCTGCGACGAAATTCACGTTGTGCCAAAGTCACCGACCGATTATTGCTCAAATAAATAGTCACCAATATTCCGCGTTCTGGAGCAGTGTAGCGTAACATTGTTTATTAACGTGTATTTCACATGTGTTTACTACACAAATGTCAAAACAGAACTGACATTAGGGGCCAATCGCAAAATTTATAGCATTTTCTGATAGGAGGATTACTTTTGCACCACCTTGTATAAGCCATTTTAGTAACAAAAAAAATTGGAGGACCGATTTTGAACAGACTCCACAGAAACACTCTCAGGCCAATACCAAAGATAGCCTGATTTAAGCTTAATGGGTTTGGTAGCTAAAGGGGCTGCATCTTTTTCTCCGCATGGCTAAGCCCGCTTACGCAAAGTTAAGGGTGGATTCTAGTTGGCTGGCAGTCGCCTTTGTTAGCTTACT
Source organism: Portevinia maculata (assembly GCA_949715645.1). Taxonomy (NCBI): domain Eukaryota; kingdom Metazoa; phylum Arthropoda; class Insecta; order Diptera; family Syrphidae; genus Portevinia; species Portevinia maculata. Next base: position 393,992,140 of record OX454525.1, on the reverse strand, counting down.
TTTTCGAATCAAACAGCAAAACGAAAGAAAGAAACCTCGATTGAATTACTTCACCAATTTATTGATATCATCGAAATTACTAATTCGAGGTGAGAAAAACAACTTTCCGTTGCTCGATTCGCAACAAAAACATATAACCACAGAGCAGGCACGAAGTAATAAACAAACAAATGTCAGAGCTGGCAAGAATTCTATCGCAACACTATCTAAATCATTGCTGTGTAATTCTAATCAATCTTCATACCGAATTCCCACCGAAATACGATATCCGTTTTCCCCAACTTTTTCGGACAGCTTTTCCTTTTTTTATCGTAAGAACCTTATTCGGACTATTGCAAACATTTTACAAAAAAAAAATTAATCAAATCGATCAAACATTTCACCAGCGATGCGGTTTCATGCAACAATTCTACTCAAATATCAACAACGACATCGAGCAACAAAGACAAAAGTGGAAATACAGCGCCAGCTATCAGAATTAAACAAAATTATGAACCTTTCCATAATCATAGCCAAGGTACATCCATTCTGATATGAACAATATAAGTAAATGTAGTTTTACAAAAATATCTTGACGACACTTAAGTCCAAATTTTATCAGCGAATTTATTTTTATTTTAGGAAATTTGTTTTTTGAATTTGAGTCAAATCAAAAAATTGAAATAACATGGAAACAACGCCATCTATATGGGTTAAACTTAAGAGAAACTGTTGACTAAACTAACATATTGTTCAAGTTTGGTGTCAAATCGGTTCAGCGGTTCTTGAGTTTTAGACGCTCGTACCCTAAACGATCATTTTTATACATATACTAGCTGTACCCGCCCGGCGTTGCCCGTGCTCAAGAGTCTAAATACTCGGTGTTCTCTGCGCCTAACAAAAATAAATGCTTGTCTTTTTTTGATGAGAAACAAAATTGCAAGTCAAACTTGGTGGACCGATTTTGAACAAACCTCACTGAAACATATTCAAGTCAATACCAAAGCTTGCCTGATTTGAGCTCAATCGGTTCCGTGGTTAAAGGGACTGCACATTTTTCTGCGCTTTGCTTAGCCCGATTACGATACTTCGTTGCTCCGCTAGGGGTAGGTTCTAGTTGCCTGGCAGGCGCCTATGTCACCTGACTTTTTTGAATCGAACAACAACACAAAAGAAAGAAACTTCGATTTTTATTTTCTTTCAATCAATTTGTTATGCGCACGGTTTAACAACATGCAGCAATTCTAATTTAATGTCAACAACGAAATCGACCAACATATACAAAACTGGGAATATAGCCCCACCTATAAAAATGCAACTTAATTATAAATATGTATCTCGAATTTTACAATATTAGCTCCCATTAGTGAACACGATATTTTGTGTGTTTCATACACACGCTGCAACTGATCATTTTGGCGATGTAAAACTATATCTCCTGCTTCCAAATTTTCTTCAACCATTACAATGACAACTTCATCGATTGTTGGTGCACTGAAACGTCTCGCATATTGTCCTACAGGAGTTTGTATTCAACCGTGCATTGGTATTGGAATGCTACTCGCCGCAATTCTACATTTACGACGTTTCTTCTTCTTCATTTATTTGAACGCTATGCTGATGACGATTATGTTGTTGTCTATCTCGGTCTCCAGTTCGGACGACTGCACGTTGTTCTTGCGATATTCTTTCCAGAAGTTCCGACCCCCTATTTCATCCTGTCAAAGTTTTGTTTTCGAGATAAAAAGTAGCATTCGTCCTTCCTAGGGCCCAAACGAAACCGTCAAGCTCAAAATCGTTAAAAACTAACCATTCTGTCTCGAGTTATGCGCATGAAAACTGAAAACGCTCAACAACTGCTGTTGCCTGTCATCATCGTCCACGTCATCTCAATCACCCCTACATTTCAACTTACTCACACATAGGTACTAATGCAAGGATCCTGAAAATACTTGACAAATAAAAATGAAGGATTCAAACACCATCCAACAAATCAAAGTATCGACTCCGTTTCAAAAAGTTACTTTGTGTAACATAATAAACATAAACAAACTTATTAGGTATATTCAAAAAAAAAATTCAAAATTGTTGACAACAACAATTTGCTTGGCAAATAATTAAAATAATTGACAACAACAATTGCTTTTAAAATTTTAAATATTTTTTTTTGTATTGAAGTGTCACTACTCGATTTCTACCCAGTTTTTTTCCCCCAAAGTGCCCCAAACAAACTTTTTGGTAGACCACCATTATCACTTAGTGGTATAAAAATTAGTTATGAACCTATTCTCTTACCTACGGAATATAGATATAAAATTTCATCAAAATCGGTCAAGCCGTTTCGGAGGAGTGTAAACACTAAAACTGTGACACTGGATTTTTATATATTAGATTAGATATTAGATTATTACAAACTTGTAAAAAATATTTCTTTTTTTTGACAGTTACATTTTTATTTTTTATTATTTTTTTCATCATACTTAATTTTCACAATTAGTTAACATCTAACACCACTGCCAATCGTAAATAAACGTAATTTTAATTTTAATTAATTTAGTTGTAGAGCGGTTCGTAAGTTTGGGAAACACAAAAATAACGAGCTGTTTTTATATGTATATAAGAAGATGACTAAAACCCCCAAATTGGGGATGTTTTTCATGGGTTTTTGGTGACTAATTTCATAAACAAAATTTGGCTGTTATTTTGTGGAAAACCAGTTGCCCAAGTTATACGAAATACATTAGAAGAATGCTTTTTGAATACAAAAGTAATCGACTACGGCATCAGTTGTCCCTAAAATTAATGGAAAAACATAGGGAGGGGCTACAGTCCGCTTGGGCGAACTGTTGGATACCCTATTCTTATTCCTATCCCTCATAAGTGGGCGTGACAAAAGTCTAAGTATGGTTAAATTGTTAAGAACGCTCTACATATTTTGTTATATAACATTTAAAAGATTTTATCAAAAAAAACGCTCCCTAGCTCAAACTTGGGTGTTTCAATAAAATTGTTTTATTTAATTGTGGGCGTGTCAGTAGGCGGATTTAAAAAAAAATTAACACATGAGCATAAAGGGCCCCTAGAGAGTATATATTATAAATTTCAGCTCCCTAGCTCAAACTTTGGATTTTCAAAAAAATTGTTTTATTTATTTGTGGGCGTGTCAGTGGGCGGATTTTGAAAATATTTATACATGAGCTTAAAGGGCCCCTAGAGAGTGTATATTAAAAATTTCAGCTCCCTAGCTCAAATTTTGGTTTTTCAATAAAATTGTTTTATTTTTTTGTGGGCGTGGCAGTGGGCGGATTTTGAAAATTTTATATCCCGGGCAGTTTTAGGAGTCATAGATCATATATAAAAAATTTCAGCTTCCTAGCTCAAAATTCGATTTTTTCCAAAATTTTGTTTTTTTGAGTTTGTGGGCGTGTCTGTGGGCGGATTTCAAAAATTCGTAAACTTGATTATTTCGGGACCCTAGAGAGTATATGGTTAAAATTTCAGCTCTCTAGGTCCAGTTTAAAGGCCTAATTTTTGCCGACGGACGGACGGACGGACGGACGGACGGACGGACGGACGGACGGACATGGCTAGATCGACATTACTATCGATGCTGATCATAAATATAGTAACTTTTAGGGGTCTACGGGCAATATTAAGGTATGTTACAAACTATGCGTCAAAATTAATATACCCCTAGAATAGGGTATAAAGACCTGCTCTGGGTTGCAAATCTAAATAAGCCAAGTTCGTACTACAATATTACCTGGGCAGATGAAAATATTACAATAAGAGGGCAGAACTGATACAAAAATTTAAGTTAAAAAACCATTTGAGTGGAATTATACAAAGAGCTTTAGAAACCTTAACATTGGAAAGGGTGTCAAGTTCTTATCAGAATAAACTAACATAGATTTTCAAGGCCCGATGTGATTCAAGTGAATTAAATTGACGGACTTTCAAGGCGAATAGGTCTAAGAACTGTTCCCTTTGCAACCTTAAGAAAATATAAAATTTACAGCACTTCTTAAGTGGATGCCATAAACTGAAAGAATTCAGGTACAGAAAATTTGAGAAAGGACACTTATTAGAAGAAGAAATTGTAAAAATACTCAATGTGGAATGGAGTAGCTGGGAAAACCTAGCAAATTACATTATCAAAGAATGAGCTTACGAAAGTTTTAAATAAAAAATTAAATAACTGAATTTAAAGCGCTAATAATGCCAAATGAAAATAAGGAATTCTAAATGCAAATCACCGACAGACGACATTTTGTCATAACGTTCTTGAATTTCGGAATGTGAAATTAATTCAAATTTATACATAATATACATAAATTAGTTTTTGTTATCAAATTAAGAACGTTACTACTACTAGTTGCCTGCATTCGGGAGATATTAGCTTTTTAATATTAATTTGATTACGCTAAATCTTATAGTGTTGGAATACAGAGCAGGCATTTTTTTTCAACAGTAAGCAACACATCAACCAGTAACCTGCAGCCGAAATGAGATTGTTGTGTATGTCGCAGGCAGATAGACATATCGGGCAAATACTTTCCGTTTCAAACTACTCCATTTCCAACTACTACGAATGTATATATATAATGTATGTATATCTGCGAATTTATATTGACTTTATAGGAATTTATTTTAGCTATTATTTGAATGCTCCATTTCTTTGTTCAACTAAATGCATAGACCAGGACTACACGTCCGCTACCCTTCTCCTCTTTCCTTTCAATTTTCAATTACCCATATCCCCCCTCCATCAAATCCCTAAATCCTATTTCCCCAATAAACCCCTAATCTAAGGTGGCAAGCGCCGAGAGATGCATGGCTAAGAGGGTGCTTAGTCGTTAGTTTGCACACTTCGGATACCAGGCGACCTCCGATTTTAAGATAGCCTTCCTGTGGTTAGACGGGTAGACCACGGGCGACACCATATCCCGAATACTCGTGGGTTTCAAAATAAACCAAACAACAAAAGAAACAATAGAGAATGATGCCTCTAAAATTGCATCATCAAATAGGGATGTTTTAGAACACCCTGTCGATGACGACACGACACCTGTCAAAGGGATAGAGTCGGTAATCATCGACTCTGAAATGGGGGAACCTGAAGAGAACTTGTCTCAACTCAGTGACTCTATTTCAGAATCCAGCACCATATGCAACAGCATATTATCGGATGAAAGACATCCCGATATAGAGGACGTACCTAAGACAGTCGGCAATGTGGCACGGACTGAGTCTGAGTACGTTAGGTTCACACCATCTGAACAGCGCAGATTTAAGCGCTCGCAGAAGAAGAGGAGCACCATTGAGCAGGCCCGTCTCTATGCGATCCAAAAGATGGAAAACAAGGGTCCCGAGGTGAAGCGAATGCGATCCGAGGATAATACCCCGCCTCAATCCGAAGCGAAGCGAGGTCGCACTGGGAAGACAACCGTCGACAAAGTCTCGTATAGCAATATAACGAGCTATGTAAGACTGGGTATTGTACCAGTGGACATCGATCGTAATCCTCTCTCCAACGAACAAATGGGTTCGATACAGGAGAGGATTATGGATATCACGATCGAACAGCGTGACGAGGAGGTCAAACCAACCTTCCGCGGTACTACGTTCAAAGCCGGATGGCTCATGATCGTATGTGCAGACGCCACCACTGCAGAGTGGATGAAGGCAACCTTCGCCAAGCTAAAAGAGAAATGCTCTAAACCGCATGGATGCTTGTGGGAGAGGAAAATTTTCCAAAACCACATGTCATCAGAGGGTTCTTCCCGCAGAGTACCGGCGTAGCTAGCGAAAGGATCCTAGCCCTATTAGATGGCCAAAACAAAGAACTGAACACGAGAACGTGGAGGGTTCTGCAAAGATCGGATGAGCGAGACATCGCACATATGGTCTTTGCCATAAACGACAGCACCATGAGGAGACTCGTGGAGCTAAAGGGTATGGTCTCTTTGCGATTCGGACAGACCAAACTTATCCTAAAAAGTGCTGACAAGACGGCCACACAGGGCCCTAAAGATCAAAAACAGCACGTTTTGGATAAGAAGGATGTCACAGCTCACGGCAGCACCGCAACTGACCCAAGTGGGGCCAGCACCAGCGCTGCCGCTAAGGCTGCAGCTTCAAGTACGGCAACAACTGTGCCAGAAAAAGAAGCTACAAGCGCGAAGTCAAGCGCAGCCAGAGAAAGCCAAACACGATTCAGGCCTAAGTTAGGTATGGATCGTAAGAAAGCACTGGCACAAGAAGGATATAAAAACAAAAGTCCTAGAGGCAGACAAAGTGGTACTCCTCAACAGGGTATCGTACGTAGGAGAGGTGATAACAAGCCCAATAGAGTACGAAACCCTGAATACAGACGCAAATGACCACCTGTCTCAGCGTTTTGCAGGCCAACCTGCACAGGGCTATGGGTGCATCGGACACCTTTAGCCAGCGATGTGCCGAAGGGAACATTGCTATTGGACTAATCCAGGAACCTTGGGCAACCAATTGTAAGATATCCGGATTAAATTATAAACACAGAGAGCTAATTTTCGCCAAAGGTCCTTTCAGACCAAGGGCGGCTATCTCTATTAAGAAAGATATAAAATTCTCTCTCATTCCAGGTTTCACAACTAGGGACCTGGTGGCGGTTCTAATAGAGCGCCACAAAGGCCGAGAGCTGCATAAATTTGTATGCGCATCGGCGTACTTTCCTGGAGACACGGATGCAGTGCCTCCCTTACCAGTACAGGAACTTGTCCGGTACTGTGAGGACCAGAAAGTACATATACTAATCGGCTGCGACGAAAACGCACATAATACCATCTGGGGCAGCCGAGATACAAATAACAGAGGTGAGTCGTTATTAGAATATCTATATAGCAATAACCTCGTTTTTCTAAACAAGGGAAATAGTCCTACATTTAGAAATTCTATAAGAGAAGAAGTTTTAGACCTTACTATATCATCTCCTTTTATGAAGGATATTATAGAGGGATGGCACGTGTCTGGCGAGGCATCTCTATCGGATCATATGCACATCCGTTTCGAGATAAGATGCAATGCCGAACACGCGTCAGTCCGTTATGACAACAGACTGACTAATTGGAGAACTTACCGCGAAAATCTTGCGGTCAGATCTGACATGCTGCCAGAAGCACCATCAAATACAATTGATGCAGATGCTGCGCAATGTCAAATAAATGATATTATTCTTACCTCATTCAAAAATAGTTGCAAGGTTAAAAGAACCGTGGTTAAAAGGTGCGTACCATGGTGGAACGATAACCTTGAGTCTATTCGAAAGAGGGTGAGAAAGCTTTTTAACAAAGCCAAACGCACCGGCACATGGGAACAATATAAATCCATGCTGACCATATACAACTTAGAGTTGCGCAGATCCAAAAGAGCCTCATGGCGTGCAAACTGTGAGAAGATAGAAAAACTTCCAGAGGTGGCACGCCTCCAAAGGGCCCTGTCAACGGATCAAGAAAAAGGCATGGGATTGTTAATTAAATCAGATGGTTCAATCACACGCGACCGGGAAGAAACGCTGAAAACTTTGCTTCAGGCTCACTTCCCAGGTTCTCACACGATGGTCATTACAGATGACCATACAGCGGAGGTCTCAATTCCAAGAAACCTCAGCAGAATTCATAGTTTATCCGGAACACTTTTTACTCCGGATAAGGTTAAATGGGCAATTAACTCATTTAAACCATTCAAGGCATCAGGTACAGACGGTATTTTTCCAGCCCTCATTCAAAATGGAATAGAATTTTTACTACCATCCATGATTGCCTTATTTAGGTTCAGCTTCAACTGGGGGTATATACCAGTTACCTGGAGGGAGGTAAACGTAGTATTTATACCTAAACCGGGAAACAAGCCGAGCGAATTACCTAAATCATATCGTCCGATAAGCCTGACATCGTTTTTTCTGAAAACAATGGAAATGATTATTGACATCCACATTAGAGAATGCATATCAAAAAGCATGCCTCTGCACCCTCACCAATATGCGTACCAAAAGGGCAAATCCACGGAAGGCGCTCTGTTAAGACTAACTACAGAGATAAAAAACGCCTACCGTTGCAAAGAGATCGCACTTTGTGCCTTTCTGGACATAGAGGGTGCTTTCGACAACACTGGATATGAATCCATATCAAATGCTTTGTACCATAGAAATATAGATAAACCAACTATTAAATGGATCAAAGCGATGCTGGAAAGTCGCAAAATAACTTCCTCGTCAGGAACGACCTCAGTATCAGTAACAACCGTAAGGGGCTGCCCACAAGGGGGAGTACTCTCACCCCTTCTGTGGTCACTGGTCATCGATGACCTGCTACACAAGATGAGCAGTTTGGGCTACACCACAATTGGGTACGCCGATGATATTGTCATCATAGTTAGGGGCAAAGACTCAATAGGAGTCACATCAAAAATAAAAAATGCTCTAAAGACAGCCATAGACTGGTGCATTAAGGAAAATCTTTCCATAAATCCCAGTAAAGCCGTCATCGTTCCTTTCACTAAAAGGAGGAAATTAGACCTAGGCCTAATCAGAATAAACGACACGGTCGTAGAGTATTCCGACAAAGTCAAGTATCTTGGAGTAATCCTGGACAAGAGACTTACCTGGAACTCTCACATAAACAACAAAATCAGTAAAGCTAATAGAGCTTTATGGGCCTGTCGTCGCACATATGGTAGAACCTGGGGAATCTCTCCAAAGATTGTCCACTGGATCTACACAGTGATGATAAGACCCATCATAACATACGCCTCCATAGTATGGTGGACAAAATCCACACAAAAGGTCGCAATAGAGAAGCTCAAAAAGGTACAACGGCTTGCGTGCCTTGGTATCTCCGGAGCCATGCGTACCTGTCCAACAGCTGCCATAGAGGCAATAACAGGAATTATACCCCTCCACATATACGTCCAAAAAGTGGCGATCCGCAGTGCAATAAGTCTAATACAGCTAAACGAGATAAGTCTTAATGATCATCCGGAACTAAAGACCCTTCTCGATGAACTGCCAGAACTTAACATGAACTGCACGGTCACAGACCGCATCAAAAAACACTATGCTTCAACAAACGGTTCTCCACGGAGATACCCAAAAGAGAAGCATGGGTTAGCAATAACCCACCAAACAGCCATAACGGCATAAAGTGGTATACGGATGGTTCTAAAATGGAAACGGGGGTAGGAGCGGGAATATACGGACCACACAAACGCTTTACGATACCCATGGGAAAAAGTCACAGCGTATTTCAAGCGGAGCTCCACGCCATTCAAGAATGCGCCAGCCACATTATCTTATCTGGCATGAAAGGTGCAACCATTCATATTTTCACGGACAGTCAAGCAGCTATAAACGCCCTTAGCTCGCATACCATTGACTCCAAATCAGTCATGTACTGCTTCAATACCCTACAAATACTCGGAGCAAGAAACAAGACCAAATTATGGTGGGTTCCGGGTCATGTCGGGGTAGAAGGTAACGAAAAGGCCGACGAACTGGCCAGAAAAGGTTCAGAAACACCTTTCATAGGTCCCGAACCTTTCTGCTGCACTCCTAGATCAGCAGCAACGGCAGCAATTAAAAGCTGGGAACATAGAAAATGTATCTAACATTGGGATAACATCCCAGGTCTAAGACAGGCCAAACGAGCCATTCGGCCCTTCAATCATAATGCCAGCAAATGTCTAAACCTAAGCAGGCATGATATCAAAAACCTAGTAGGTTACCTTACTGGTCACCACGGTTTAAGATATCATCTACACAAAATGAGAATAGCAGATTCTCCTGAGTGCCGACTCTGTCTTGAAGAGGACGAGTCAGCTGAACACATTTTATGTGAATGCCCAGCCCTTAATGGAATTAGAAAGAAGATCTTTCTCAGGGAACAATTGAGCCCCGAGGACATAAAGAATTCTTCTACTGGTAAAATTGTCCGCTTTACACGGAAAGTGGAAATTTTACTAGCTTAAAATTTTTCTGGCCCATACGGTACAAAAGATCTTTTAGGTACCCCCCCCCCCCCCCCCCCCCCCCCTTTTATAAATCGCCCTGGCGAGCCAGAATTTAAAAAAAAAAAAAAAAAAAAAATGCATAGATACAACCTAAGAAAAACTAGCTTTTAAATACTTTTCAAAGTAAAAGAATATTAGTCAAGTTCACGATTATAAAATTACTGATCATCACTTATGCGAACTCAAATATCAGGTAGATATCTCATCACGAAAAAATAATGACAGTAGGATAAAAACTCAAGTTGACTACGAAGTCCTGCGCGAAAAACTCAGGTACGAATTCTGGGAACCAGTTTTTTCCGCAGATGATCCCTCAGTAGCTTATCATATATTTATCTCTATTTTAATCAACCATGTTGATAGTGCAAGTGCTGTTCTTAATATAGGCCAGCGTAATATTTTTTTAAAACTTTGGATGACAATGCGACTATTGAATGACATAAAACGTAAAAAAGAATTCGCAAAAAAATGCAATAAAAATCCAGAAAATATAGGTTTAAAACGAATTTACACTAAATTATGCAAACAAAATAAAAGAAAGATTGCTCAAGCACGTGACTCTTACTACACCAATCGCTTAAGTCAATACAGGGGAGACTCAAGGAAAGAATGGGATTTAGTAAATAGCATTTTGGGTAGAAAAAAGAAATGTAATGATATTCCTCATATAGAAGCCAATAATTCAATTATATCTGATCCATCTTCAATAGCAAACATTTTTAATAACTTCTTTGTCAATATCTCTGAGACTTTGAAACCCCCTGAACCACCTTTCATGAGTTGCAACTGTAATCATGCATCGGGTTTAATTGAAGAAAGAATGCAAAGTAATAGTTTCTGTTTTCACGAGTTTTCTTCATATGAAATTTTTAAAACAATTATGGCCTTGCAAAACAAAACTACGTGTACCAGTGATGGTATTTCTGCCATTCTATTGAAAAAAATTGCTTGGGAGATTGTTGACGTTCTGTGTTATATCTTCAACCTCAGTGTTAACAGCGGTAAGTTTCCTAATTCTCTGAAAATTGCAGAAGTTATTCCTTTGTTCAAAAAGGGGTATCGCAAAAATATAAGAGACTACAGACCTATTTCTCTACTTCCTACGATTTCAAAAATATTTGAAAAAGTAATGAAATCAAGAATGTTATCATTCCTAGATCAAAGTAATTTTTTTTCAGATGCTCAATATGGTTTTAGAGCAGGTAGATCCACTGAAGATGCTATTTTGAAGGTATGTTGCGATTTATTTAATGGAGTTAACGAAAGTCAATCAACTATGGCTCTTTTCATTGATATGACCAAAGCATTCGATATGGTAGATCTGCAAATGTTATTGCGTAAGCTGTACAAAGCTGGCTTTAGAGGGATGACATATGAATGGCTAAAGTCATATTTGTTGGAAAGGGAGCAAAGGGTGGTAATCAGTGGTTGTTACAGCGATCCACTTAAGCTTAAAAAAGGCGTTCCACAAGGATCCGTGCTAGGTCCTATACTGTTCCTTATCTACATTAACTCTCTTTTCTTCCAAAACTTTTACGGCAATCGCAGTGCATTTGCAGACGACATCGATTTCACGTATACTGATCTATTGCTTCATGAATGCGTTGCAAAGGTTAGCTTCGATTTTCATATACTTCGCGTCTGGTTTAACGTCCACAAACTCATTATCAGTGAAAAAACGAAATTAATGTACTTTAATCTATCACATGATGCTTCAGAAAAATTTGAGTTCATTTTTCACTCATGCCTGTGTCAAAAGTTTTGCTTACCACTACATACCTGTGGGAGAAACAACTTCAAAGCTAAAAATCACTGTTCAAACATTTGCTTTAAAGTTGAATCAGTTGATTCATTCAAATATCTCGGTGTATACATTGACAACAAACTAAATTGGAAGGTTCACGTCCAATACTTAAAATCGTATATGTCGCTGATAACTCGCAAAATGTATCTCTTAAAACCATACTGCTCGCAAAGAGTTCTTTCAATGCTCTATTATGGATTAGTTCAGTCGAAACTTCAATATGGAATCGTTAGCGGAGGAGGTACATATTTAAATACTTTAAGGTCGCTATTGATTTCCCAAAAGCATATAGTTCGAATTATGTGTGGTAAGAATCGTTCTACGGAAAGTTGGCCTCTCTTTATTAACCTTCGAATATTTCCACTGAGAAATCTGTATGTGTTCAAAGTACTAAAAGAGTTCTTCAAAGTAAGTGGTAATGTTCCTTCTAGAAATTCTTCGATATATAGTTTACGTATTAATAACCTGTCACTGGTTGACGTCCCATTCGCGCACAAAACGTATTTTATGAACTTTTATTTAGTTTTCTCGCCTAGAATTTTTAATAAACTTCCCTTATCCATACGTTCTAATCTCAATTCCCATTTATTTTTGAATTCTCTTAAAGACTGGCTTTTTACTGTGAGCCCTTATAACTTGGAACTACTCCCTTTATATTTCTTAATCAGCAGTCTTATTGTAACCTTGCTATAGTGATGATTAATAATAAATAAACTAAAACTAAAAAAAAAAAAAAAATATTTGGCGCGTTCAATTTGCAAGGCAACTAAGAGTCTTTATTACCCCCTGTGATTGGACGAATTATTGCTCAAGTGAATATCAGCTGTTTACTGAAATGTTTGCCTTTGAGCTAGTAAAACATATCAGCCCCAAGGAGCCCAACCCATACAATCCATTGATAAAACCGAAAGCAGTATAGAATACACCCATTCTCTATTTAGATGGCCGATAGCCAACGGATTCGTGAGCGTCGACGGATAAAGTAGGTTTAAGGGCCCAACCCATTTAATGGGTCAAATTCAACAGATCCGTTGATTCAAAGGAGAGCAATATAGAAACACGTATTCTTATTGAAGGTGGCCCATAACCAATGGATTCATGAAGTTCGAAGGATAAAATAGCCACTACTTTTTACTTTTCTGTCAGTTGACGTATGCATATAAAAAAAAATTGCACTTCACACATTCTAGAATTGAAGTTCACGTATAACGAAATTAGCATTGATCGAAATATTGAAAAATAAGAGAAAACATTGGAAAGACAGAGAAAACTACTGGACATTCGGCATTGCCGATAGGCCACTTCGCGAAGCTTCTCTTTCTGAACTTAAAAACCAAATTGTAGGAAACAATTTGAGTAATTTGCAATCGTTGTTATTGTTAACAAAGTGTATATATAAGTGAAAACATAAGCTCTTGAAGAGTAACAACTACCAAATTATAGAGATAAACCTAAAAAAGTATATTACCTAATGCAAAAAAAAAAAAACTATAAAAACAGTGAACATGTTGACCGAAAAGGCTTGTGCAGCTCTTGATGCAGCAATTTACACAGATTTTCATTTTTTTTTATAATTTTGTTAATAATTAATTGTTTTTAATCGTTTGTATTTAGTAGTGTAAAATGCATGCATAGATAATTGCTCAACTTAATTTATTTGCAAACAAAATATTTTCTTGCCAGAACAATGCGATTGTCACGGTTTCACTTTTATTTTGTGTGCCATTTCCTATTATATTGTTAACTTTTTAGTATTCTAAATTAGTATTTGGATACTCCGTCTTAATTCTAGAACTTTTTTTTTGCTAAAGTTCGCTTTATTAAAAACTTCGTACGAAACATTCGCGCAAAACTCGTCTCCCGCCATACAAATTCGCCAATCTTTCCCCTCATTCCACTCTGCAGAGGTTTTTTTCATTTGCCACTGACGTTGTTACGAAGTGCTTTATCGACAGACTTCTGTGTACCAGAGCGAAACTGCAGTTCGACCGCCGTTGAAATTGCTTAAAATTGTAGGGATGTTTTGACATTCGACATGGTTATAAGTGTAAGGAAAAATCAATGCTTGTAGGGAATTTCAGCTCAAATATAAAGCCGTAGGGAGGAAAGACCAGTTTCTTGAGATAAACCAGTATTTAGGTACTTTGCAGATTTTATTTTCAAAAAGTCCCTTGCTATGTTTTATTTTAATAAAACTTCTTTCAGAACTAATTTGATAAATTCATAAATTCCTTAACGTCATCTTACACTGATTGCGTTACATTACTTTTTGAAAGAAATTCAACAGAGGTTGTCCATAAAAAAAATAAGATAGTATGTATTTAAAAAAATTGGCTTCTTAAACCCTATACTCGTATTAGCATAAGATGGTGACGGATTTTAAATTTGTAGGGTTTTTCTCCTAGCCGTTAGGGATATTTATTTTTGTTAGTTAATCACTGTGCTAGAGAATTGGGCGAGCAATTTACAATTGTACTGTACTGGCATAATATGTAGTTGATTCGTTCATAGATTTTAGGTTAGGCAGAAGACTTATTAAACGCAACCCATGTTTTCGGACGACAAAGTTAGCGACGGATTCGATGCGACGGTTCCTTTCGTTAAGTGCGTTAACGCTGATGGGTGCGTCGAAACAACGGATGCGACGGATTCTACGAGCTGGGCTCTGGATTCGTCAGTGAAATACAGATGTCAAAAACATCTGATTAATGATGCTTTATTGTATGAAGTATTCTAAGATCACCTGCATACGACTGTCTAGTTGTCATTGACACGCATTGGAAGCAATGTACGGAAGACATTGGCTTGCGTGCTGCTCGCGTTTGTTTCAATGAGCAACTGCACACAAGGAGTATTTCATAAGTAGATACGCTTTTTCATTGAAAATTTTCTTAAAGTAGCCGATAAACAGGTCAAATTTGTTCAATTGATTAAAAAAGTTCAGTATATAATATGCATGTTTATGTATTACAGTGGTGGTTCAGTATAACACATGCTGATATAACAAATGATCGATATTACGAACACTTTTCTCAAGTCCATTCTAGACTAGAATACTAAGACTATGAATTACTTGTCTACTGGGACGAGAATTACGGCCGAAAATTGGCGTTAACGCTCTTAAAGTTGCGACAATCGACTCGGAATTCCGGTAGTAAACTTTAATTATTTGCAATCGTGGTTCCTTCGTGTAGTTCACCATGATGAAAATGTTGATTTTACTGAATGGTTTGACATTGACAGTTCGATAATCGATTGAAGAGTGCGTTTACGCTGAAAGCTTGAAGTTGTCAAGTGGCTAATGAAATACCTACCCTGTATAACGAACAAATAATGAATTTAAGAAAATGAAAAGAAAAATGTCCAAACTAATATTCTTCTTACGGACACGAATAGAGGAAATAAATTTAAAGAAACTCTTGACTGTAATTGCGTTAATATCCATGAATCTACATTATAAAACTGGAAGATACATAGGTAACCAATTTTACATGGCTTTGGATTCTCAGTTCTCCACTATTTATTATTTAAAATAAAGTGTTAAAAATTAAATGTTTTGCATTCAAATTATCTAAATTTTGTTTTGTAAGAAAAAGCGTATTCGATTTAACGAATGTACTTTGGACACTATATAATTCGTTATACTGGACCACCACTGTTATAAATTACAAGTTAAAAGAATACTAAAGAAAAGATTCTTTTGCGCATTATTAGGCGAAGAGGCATCGTCGATGTAGGACGAATCTAGTATGTACATGCCACCACTCCGTATGCAGAAAGCATAAGTTTTCACTTTTTTTTAGAAAACAGAAAAATATCTGTGGACTTTGACATCAGTAACAGATTCTGGGCAACGCCTTCATATAACTAGTGGTAATATAGTAGTATCTTGCAGGCGACTTGTGTTGCCTTGCAATTGGAACTTGAACTTGCCCATTTTTTTGCGCACTGACAGTTTGCACACTTTTTGTTACGCATGTAACAGCTAATAAATAATTCATGTCATATATAAAATCAACCGACAGTTCTGTCTGCATATATTAAATTGCTGATAATCATATAATTAATTATAATCTTAATTCAATTAAATGTTATTGGAGTTTTAATACAGTTTCTTTTTTAAATACAAAAAACATGCATTGTAACTCAAATAGTCGGTATTTATCCTGTCATTTTTGAGTAGCTGGAAGTAGTAAAAACATAATTTACGATAACTTTGTAGCTTCGGGAAGTTATTATGCGACCTTTATTTTGTATACATTCGAACATATGTTTTGTCATTGAAAAATTAAGTTGTAAAGAAGCATTGAGCGACAACTAAATGTTTACGTATAAGCTGATCCGTCCGGCTTTTCTTGAGTGCTTCATTAGAAAATAAGAAATAAAACAAAAATGCGGTTTCTAAAAATAAAATTACAAATTTATCCGGTACACGTTTTTGCTACTTATACCCTAAAAAAACCAATGAAACCACGAAAAATGCAACCATTAATTATATTGCGCCAGAAATATAGGAAACGTTTTCTATTTTATCACACATTTTTTCCGATACATTCACCTCTATCCTAGAAAACGCCCGGGGTAACGTTTCACTCATATTCACCACTTGTCATCGTAGAATACTTTTGAAGTGTGAGTATCAACAGTCGGTGAAGTGAATGCGTTTTACACCATAGCAAATCGCATCCCCATACAAGCCTCAATGCAGGTAAATCGATGCGTATAGAGTTTATTTTTAAATTCATCATTTATTTATAAAAAATGCAAATGAAAATATATTTAATTGATCGCATTTGCATTATAAAGAGTGAACACTTCAGTTCATTTCATTTTCATTTATTTATTCTGTTTGAAGCTTACATGATACTACAAGAAAATAATTCTTAAATTAAGTACTACATGTGTAGAAATAGTTTTTCCCGAAATACGACTGACGAACTTATTCTTTGTAATTGAAGTGGAAGAAAATTCCACAATCGTACAGCTTTGACGAAGAAAGATCATTCTCCCACTGTGTGCATGAATAGCGGTAAAAGAAGCTTAAGACCTCTTGGTGACTGAACAAACGCTAGTATACTCACTCAAATATTCACTCAAATAGACATTTGTTATGAAAGATTGCATGAAGCCTAAGGATAGTTATAAAATCAAAATACTCGTCAAAACTCATTCCTGACAGAGGACAACAATAAATCAAGTTAAATTCACGCGGAAGAAATAAAAACAAATTTGCTATTCGTCGATGATTGAGCTAAATGAAGTTTACTGAGCTTAACTTGTGATTCTTGATACTGGATTAGGTTATATTAGATAGATAGATATTTTTATTTTGTATGAAAAATTATACATAGGTTCATTACCGCACATTTTACAACACAGAGATTTGGTATACTTGCATACCTCTCTACTGAAAAAATAATAATAACATCACAAAAGATAAATTTTTAATAAGTACAAGGTGGCGCAAAAGTTGTCAGGTGGCGCAAAAGTTGTCACCCGATGTTCTTTCGCTGTAATTTTTTTTATGAATGAAAAACTTTGGTTCTGCTTTTGGATTAAGTTAATTGGTGTCTTAAGTTTTTTCTGTATAGTTAACTTCACAAATGTCAAAGTAGAATTTACATTTGCCGCCATTTGCAAAAATTATAGCTTCTTCCGATAGGGTGATGACTTTTGCGCCACCTTGTACAATTGATATTTTGAA
The DNA here is from genome assembly GCA_949715645.1 of Portevinia maculata. Taxonomy (NCBI): domain Eukaryota; kingdom Metazoa; phylum Arthropoda; class Insecta; order Diptera; family Syrphidae; genus Portevinia; species Portevinia maculata. The sequence continues at coordinate 393,974,609 of OX454525.1, read as the reverse complement.
GGAAACATACAAAAAAACCTTCAATGTAAGAAAAAACATAGGGACGGGCTACAGTCCGCTTGGGCGATCTGTTGGATACCCTATTCTTATTCCTATCCCTCATAAGTGGGCGTGACAAAAGTCTAAGTATGGTTAAATTGTTAAGAACGCTCTACATGATATATAACTTTTAAAGGATTTTATCAAAAAAACGCTCCCTATCTCAAACTTGGGTGTTTCAACAAACAAAAAATTATTTAATTGTGGGCGTGTCAGTAGGCGGATTTAAAAAAAATTAACACATGAGCATAAAGGGACCCTAGAGAGTATATATTATAAATTTCAGCTCCCTAGCTCACTTTGAATTTTCAAAAAAAAAAAAAAAAATTATTGTGGGCGTGCCAGTGGGCGGATTTTGAAAATATCATAGCATAAAGGGCCCATAGAGAGTATATATTATAAATTTCAGCTCCCTAGCTCAAACTTTGGATTTTCAAAAAAAATGTTTTATTTATTTGTGGGCGTGTCAGTGGGCGCATTTTGAAAAAATGTTATCCCGAGCAGTTTTAGGAGTCATAGATCATATATAAAAAATTTCAGCTTTCTAGCTCAAAATTCGATTTTTTTCCAAAATTTTGTTTTTTTGAGTTTGTGGGCGTGTCTGTGGGCGGATTTCAAAAATTCGTAAACTTGATTATTTCGGGACCCTAGAGAGTATATGGTTAAAATTTCAGCTCTCTAGGTCCAGTTTAAAGCCCCAATTTTTGCCGACGGACGGACGGACGGACATGGCTAGATCGACATTACTATCGATGCTGATCATAAATATAGTAACTTTTAGGGGTCTACGGGCAATATTAAGGTAGGTTACAAACTATGCGTCAAAATTAATATACCCCTAGAATAGGGTATAAAAAAATAAATACTTAACAGTATGATCCATGATGGAATGATCCCATTTCACTGCTCAAAAGTTTCGATTGTATTAATCAACTCAGTCTGATCATAACCCATTGTTATGACTATGACAACTGCACTAGTTCACTCCCAACATATCGCAACTGCTATGCGTATTATAGCCGCGCTGCACTCCCTGACTCTTCATAAGTACCTTTCTCACAAGCACTACGGCTCCCAGTAGGCCAAGCGATGACCAACTAAGGACTTGACAACTTCTTTTTTCAATTAAAGGCAAACAACTTGTGAAATATTCATGAAAGGAATTCGACCTCGTTCATATATCCACCACGCGTATGATATGCAGCGGTCGATACGTTGAACCCAATTTCCCGTTCAATATTGGCTCTGAGCTCTCTAACCGAACTGAGACTTAATAACTCGATTGTTGCACCCGCTGTGTGGCTTGTGCACCGTCTTGTTGCAACCACATATCACTGATGTCAAATTCATGCAATTGCTCAAAGAAATAACGTTCCAACATGTCTCTGTAGCGAATACCATTTACCGTAACGTGACGGTAATTTTCATCGATGGAAAAAAACGGCCCAATGACGCCATCGTCATGAAGACCGCACCATGCTGTGACTTTTTGCGGATGAAGTGCTGTTTCATGAAGCACATGAGGGTTCTCACCAGTAACGCATATTTTGCTTATTGACGAAGCCGTTTAAAGATGATTTTGCGATGAAATTCTTCATTTTCGTCCATCATGTCCAGAGCCCAATTCGAGAACGTACGTCGTTAGTGACTTGAAGGTGCGCAGAAGATCAGCTTTTGACACGGACAAGTGTGATGCATATCTGCCATTGGCGACAACTGCATTAGCATGGTTTTCATCATTGAATACGGGGAATCCGTTATTCTCAGACCGCCAATTCTTAAGTTCGGTGTGCAGATTGAAGTGACTCACCAGAGCCCTATTTTCAAATTTGTGGTTACGGCGAACAGGATTATTCAACGTACACACCGCGTCGAAACAACAACCTAACAAATCCACATTCTCCTGTGGGTGCTCGACCACGAAAAAACCGTCTGTCGTTTAATGCGACACTTTCCGGACTCCTTCCAGTCAGTACTGTCTGTGTGTTCTCTGTTGTCTGATCCTTCCTCCTGAACAACTTATTTATCTGTGAGACATAATAGACCATAAGGTCGCAGTGTTCTATACCCTCACTATTATTATTATTATATGGCAGCTAGTGAGAAACAAACAACTAGACAAAGTTCTTAAGAAATTAACTTTTTTTTTTTTTTTTTTTTTTTTGTCGGGATGTGTGAAACTTTCTGCACTGGAGCACTCAGACTCAATACTGGTCCATTGTACTGCCAGGCAGACACACCACATTTTACTGTGGGAATTTACTCGTTTTTCTAAGAAAAACGAGAAGGCGCTTCAATGATAAGGAGCTTAGGTTTACAGCACTCACCATATCCGCACCAAATACCTGCCACCTGATACGAGCAAAAGCAGGACAATCACAGACGAAATGTTCCGCAGTGTCGTCGCTTTCTCCACAGGCTTCGCAGATGGTGGTGTCGCTTAGGCCTAGCACCTTAAGGTGTTTGGCAAAAGCGTAGTGTCCCGTAAGAACGCCAGTAGTCTGTCTGCAGTCTTTTCTGTTGAGAGACAACAAGAATGCCGCGGATTTCCCACAGACGTCGGGGAGCATTTGCTTAGTCTGTCTGCATCCTGGAGAGTCATGCCAACGGCGATTGTGTTCATAGGAAACCCAACCGTCAATGGAAGCCCTGACCGAGGACGCAGGCAGACAGATCGCAGGTTCAGGTCCTGAGAGGTCCCCCTCTGAGCCTTGTCTAGCAAGTTCATCGGAGATCTCATTTCCCGTGATCCCGTTATGACCCGGGACCCAGACAAGTTTAAGTGAATTCAGCTTTCCGACCGAATTCAGAGATATCTTGCATTCACGTACTATTTTGGAGGTAGTTAAGGGTTTGAGTAAGGCCTTAAGCGCAGCCTGACTGTCGCTACAGACGCAGATACTTCGCCCCCTCCACCTGTTCCTCGTAACATAGTCCATGGCCATTAGGATAGCATAAGTCTCTGTTTGGAAGACTGACGCATGTTTGCCTAACGGAAAGAAAAGTCTAACGCTATCGCTCTCCACGAAGACACCAGCACCAGATCCTTGATCGGTTTTGGAGCCATCCGTAAAGATTCGACTGCATTCCCTTCCAGGTTCAGAGTCCGGCCAGAGCCAGTCCTGGACGCGAGGAAAGTCGACCTCGTATTTGCGCTTTAGCCGAAGTTCCGGTGTCATCGCATCAGACGGCATATCCATAAGACAGGAGTCGAAGGACAACCGTTGCGCAAGTTCATCAAAACTCCAGTGCGAGTTATACCAAAAGCCACCTCTTGTAAGACGTGAGATAGCCTTGATTGTACAGCCCATGATGTAAACATCAAGGGGCGGAAGGTTCAATAGTGCATCTAGGCCGGAGCCGGGCGTGCTGGGGAAGGCCCCCGTGCAGCCGAGACATACCTGCCTTTGGAGTTTGGCAAAAGCAGCAGTGACGTATTTACGTGAAAGCTTATTCCACCAAACAACCGATGCGTATGCTATAAATGGTCTTATCATAGCCGTATAAATCCATAGGACTCTTTTCGGTGATAAGCCCCATGTCTTGCCGAAAATGCCTTTGCACTGCCAGAAAACAGCCAGCGCCTTGGCAGTCTTCAGCTCAACATGTTTGGACCAAAGAAGTTTGCTATCCAGGATGACTCCCAGATACTTTGCTTCATTGGAGAGTTGGATTGTGACGCCTTTTAGCACTGGCTGAGTCAACCCGACCAGCTTCCTCCTTCTCGTAAAGAGAACAACCTCAGTTTAAAGAGGATTGACCGAGAGCCCATTCCTAGTGCACCATTCGTCGATCACGTCAAGGGCCGCCTGCGCCTTGGCGCATACAGTCGCTAGGCATGATCCAACAGAAAGCACGGCAACATCATCCGCGTACGCCTGAGCGTAAATATTAGAACTGTTGAGTGCGTTCAACAGAGAGTCGAAGAAATTAACTTAATGTGTTGTTGAAGGCTAATACGTAATATAATTCGCAATGGTTGTTAAAATTAACTTTATGGCAATGGTTTTGATGTTGTTGTTTCTGCATATATGTATTAAAGGAAAATACTGACTTTTCTGTGTTTTCGAGATCAGTCTCCAACACCGAAAACTGGCCAAGTCCCACCAATGGCTGGATGATAATCTGGTATTTTAGGTGAATAGTATGAATAGAGGAGAAGTTACCATCGCAAGGTGAACGCAATAAAATGCCCTGTTTCTGACCTTGAGGGAGAGTGATCAGCAACACTCCAGAAAAAAAACGTCTGGTTTCAAGTCTTAGAATGTGAGACAAATTAAGTAAATAAAAAAAAAAATATGCATTTCGCTTAGAACAACCACCATAAGGGATAAGGAGAATCTTTCCCTTAAAGGAAAAGTCCCATGCAAAAATCCATTTTATTTTTATTTCAACAAAGAACTCCTTTCAAATCTCAGAAAATCCCTCAAATGTCATCACAAACACTCAAAATAAATTATCCACACCCAATCCCAAAGACTAATAGACGCGTTAAGGAAATAAAGATCCCAAAAAATAGATTCCTACCGCATCATCTATTACCGGTCTGCCAACGGCATGTTCACGGAGCTAGGGGTTAAGAAAACCATTAACTCATTCTCATATGTGCCTGGTTTACGACATACTCTCACACACACAAACTTAATACCACGTAGATAATTACTGCGGAAAACTTTGCAAATATTTGCAAACTTTTATTACAATGTTGTCCTTTTGCCAAGCCATTAAAAGATGTTATTATGCGATTGATTCCTGCTTCCGTACAGAAGGGGCTGTTCATTGTTTGATGAAATCAATTCGCACCAGTCTTTTTATGTCCAACTTTATTATGGATTCAATATATTTGACACGATTATTCTCAAAGTAACGAAAATACCTAAAAGGCATGATTAATCAACGATTGCCGGTTAATTACTATTGAACTTGTAAGAGTACTTAGACGTTATTAGTGCTTGTTTCTAGTCTTACTCACAAGCTTGTCGCTGTCGCGCACGTGTTTAAGCTTCAATGTTTGACGATTGTGAAAACAACGGCTATGTCTGTCAACGCACTTTGAAGTCATTTTCTAAGACGACTGAGCTGGTTTACTTGATTGAAGGCTAACAGCTAGAAGAAGAGAATTTTCTCATGACAAATAGATGACAGACGTGCTCAGTTGGGGGATTTTTTTTTAGTTGAGCTTGATGAACTTTCGTAGGTATATATTTTTTGTGGAATTGTATTTGTACGTACTTGCCTTAATGGGTGGTGCTTTCTTATGCAAATACATAACATCAATTAGCTTTCCTCACCTTTTTTTCGTTCGTTTTGAAATAAAACAAATTCGGAAAATGGAAAAAAATACATGAAAACGCACACAGCTCTAAGCAAATCTGGAATTTCCGAATAGTGTATAAAGTGAATGTGATGCTTTGCCTTAAAGTGGAGGTGAGAAGCTGAAGCCTAATAGAAACTGTCAATATTTAATATTGAGACATTGTCTAATTTGAAAATTAAACTTTGCTAGCAGAGTTTGGGTTTAAGTCAGATCAAGTATAGGTTTTGTTTTTTTTTGAACAATTTTGGAAACGATATTTTTTTATTATTTATTTGTTGTATCTATTTGAATGCACCTACAACGTTTTGAAATACGGAATGATAAGAAATAGAATTTTGGAAGTGTATTCCATCCCTAAAAAAGCAGCTTCTTTACAATTTTTTTCCCAAGACGGATAGTGTTAGGGCTAACGAGGTATGATCAGCCTGCCATAGGTAACCCTATAACTAACGAGCCAGTTAATTTTGTACCACCTATCGGAAATGTGTCTGAAGGTACGGTACCTCACAAGTCAATCACGATTAGCTGTATCACCGGACCAGAAACCATTGTACAACCTATCGGAAATGTGTCCGAAGGTAGTGTACCATTGCAGTCCACTTCGACTAGCTGTGCCACAGGGCAAAAATCCTTTGTACAACCTATCGGAAATGTGTCTGAAGGTAGTACAACAATGCAGTCCACTTCGACAGGACCAGCTCCTACTAGCAGCCTAGGCAGCGGTCAGACGACACTGATATCAGTTCCTGAGGACCACCCTCCAAACAACCAGCAAAGGTAGTAATAATGCCATTGGGCATGCTACCCCGAGCGGTTCTGGAGCACTAAGGCAACGGCCACCGCGTTGGCCAATCGTCCCTTCCTGTAAGGAAAGATTACTTTCCTTAGGAGAACCGGCAATTCGGCCGTGAACCCCTCCAACCCGGCCAACGCCGCCACTGGGCGGTCAAACCAGGGATGGAAAAAAGATGAGTCAGCCAGGCAGTTAACAACAGGACGATCCGGACTGGCTGCTTGCCGAAAAGGTAAGGGCCCAAAAAAAACCCAATTTCTCAGGCAAGCCAGATCCTTAAAGGAGGATCTATGAACACCGTCAAGGTGCTTCAGGCGAACCTCCATCACGCTAAGGGTGCGTCCGCCACTTTTAGCAAGCGGTTCGCCGAGGAAAAGATAACCCCAGGCCTCATCCAGGAGCCTTGGGTTATCAGCTGACACATTAAAGGTCTTGGGAATAGGGCAGGTAAGTTAATTTACAAGTGAGCAAATGCCGAGGGCGGCCTGCTTAATCGATATAAATAGCAACTTTCTTCCCATTCCAGAGTTCATCAGCAGAGACCTGGTTGCCATACTACTGAAAGTACCTACACCTAGAGGCACACACAACAACTGCCTACAAAACAACCTACACTACATCATTGGGTGCGATTCGAACGCGCACAATATGATATGGGGTAGTAGCGACAACAATAAAAGAGGTGAGTGTTTGTTAAATTTTATAGTCGGTAACAATGTAGATATTATAAACAAGGGTTCCAAACCAACCTTCATAAATTCGATTCGCGAAGAGGTACTTGACCTCACGCTCGCTAGTCCATTTATGGCAAATTTCATTGAGAGCTGGCATGTGTCAGATGAGGCCTCGCTGTCGGATCACCAACACATTAGGTTCGAACTGCCCGGTCAACTGTCACAGGCCACAATTAGATACGATCCTAAGTCGACGGACTGGAATACGTATCGAGGACTTGTCCTTTCAAAAACGGATATGCTAATTTCATCAATCGAATCCACGTGGGACCTTGACGAAGCAGCACATCAGCTCAACAAAGTGTTACTAACCTCCTACCAGAGTAGTTGCGTCATTAAAACCAGCATAAAGCGACGTAAGGTCCCCTGGTGGAATGACAAACTTGCTGAATATAGGAAGAAGGTTAGGAAACTCTTTAACCGAGCCAAACACACTAAAAGGTGGGACGATTATAGGATCGCTCTCACAGAATACAACTCAGAACTGAGAAGATCAAAGCGTGCTACATGGAGGAAGTGCTGCGAAGACATAGTAGATATGCCGGTAGCAGCACGCATTCACAAAGCGCTAGGCAGAGATCATACTAACGCTGTAGGATTACTAAAGAAACCAAATAGCACCTACACGACTGACCGAGAAGATTCAATCAGAACACTTCTTCAGTTTCACTTCCCAGGTTCGTCTATTCGTGATATAAGCGGTAACTCTAACGATGTGGACCCCAAGGTGCATATAGATAGCAGAGTAAACAGCTTATCTGGAAAAATGTTTAGACCAGATAAGGTTAGATGGGCAATTGGCTCATTCAAACCATTTAAAGCCCCAGGTGGTGACGGCATATTTCCGGCCCTTATCCAGAGGGTTAGTGATGTCATACTGCCGATGGCTATTGCTTTATTTAGAGCTAGTTATAACTGGGGATACATTCCACTTTACTGGAGACAGGTCAACGTGATTTTTATCCCCAAAAATGGCAATAGGCCAAGTGAACTGCCTAAATCATACAGACCCATCAGTCTAACATCTTTCTTTCTCAAAACCATGGAAAGACTTATAGATGTTCATATTAGGGAGCAGATAGTAACATCAAGCCCCCTGCCCTCAAGTCAATTTGCGTAAAGAAAGGGCAAATCCACTGAAGGTGCTCTTCACTGCCTTGTCAAAAAGATAGAGGAGACTTTCAAGTCAAAGGAAATTGCTCTTTGTGCCTTCTTGGACGTTGAGGGTGCCTTTGATAATACCGGATACGACTCGATTGCCAGGGCGATCAGTAATAAAGGTATCGAAGTACCGACGAACCAATGGATCAGAGCCATGTTGGAAAGTCGAATTCTTACCTCCTACTCTGGAGGTAAATCTGTATCTGTGACGGCAGCCAAAGGCTGTCCCCAAGGAGGAGGACTCTCTCCCCTCTTATGGTCACTTGTCATCGACAGCCTACTGGTAAGTCTACATGGAATAGGCTTTAACGCCATTGGTTATGCTGATGACCTGGCGATTATTATTAATGGTAAGCGTAGCGCAACCATTACTGATAGCATGCAAAAAGCATTGCTACATGTCTCAGAATGGTGTATTAAGGAAGGACTTTCCATCAACCCTCTTAAAACCACCCTGGTGCCTTTTACGCGAAAAAGATTGGTTAACTTTGAACATATCACCGTAAGTGGTACACCCTTGAGTTACTCCAATGAGGTCAAATATCTGGGAGTCATCCTGGATAGGAAACTAAGTTGGAACTCACACGTAAAGGCCGCCACTGAGCGTGCCACAAGAGCTATGTGGGCCTGTAGACGCCTATACGGCAGAACTTGGGGTCTTAGCCCCAGAATAATACACTGGCTGTACACCATGATGGTAAGACCCATCATCACGTACGCCTCCATCGTTTGGTGGCCAAAAGTACTTGAATGTACTACGGCTAACAGGCTCCAAAAGCTACAACGTGTTGCCTGTCTGGGAATAACTGGTGCCATGCGCACATGTCCTACGGTAGCACTTGAAGCCATTATTGGACTGTCACCGTTGCAAGTATTCATTCAGAAGACGGCTGCTAGATGCGCTATCAAGCTTTAGCTTGAACACAAGTATAACTCAAATGACCATGTGGGTCACCTGAAAATACTCAACTCAATCCAAAATTTGGACATGTTTTACACCATCCCTGACTTAATGGTAAGGTAATATAGTTTCGATAAACTATTTGAGGTAGAAATACTGGACCGCTCTAAATAGGTCTCGGGGGTTCCAGGTGTGGACCCAAAAAGTCTGGTATGGTACACCGACGGATCAAAAAAGGAGTCTGGAGTTGGTGCTGGTGTCTTTGGACCCAACACCAGGGTCTCGATGCCTATGGGGATGTGCCCCACAGTGTTCCAGGCGGAAATCCATGCCATTGCGATCTGCGCTATCTTAAACTCCAACAAAGGAATAAAGGGCGCAAAGATACATATCTTTTCAGACAGTCAGGCGGCACTTCAGGCACTGTCGTCCAACACAATAGACTCTCTGGCTGTAAAAAACTGCTGCAGCGCCTTACAAAAGCTAGCCAAAACAACAAAGTTAAACTCGGATGAGTGCCTGGCCACCGAGGTTTTGTAGGGGATGAATCCGCAGGTGAGCTCGCCAGAGCTGGTTCTGAAGCCGCTTTCGTCGGTCCCGAACCGTACTGCAGTGTCAACTGAACTACTGATCTAGGGCTAATCAAAGAATGGGAGCAACAGACTCGCCTCAAACATTGGGAAAGCGCGCCTGGTCTGAGACAGTCCAAACGCTTGATTAAGCCCTACTCCTATAAGGAAATCCTTACACTAAATAAGGAAAACATTTGAGGGCTGGTTGGCTTTCTCACTGGCCACTGCGGACTGAGATATCATCTCAACAAAATAAATCTTAGTCTAACGTCAGAATGTAGGTTGCATGGAGGATGAGGAAACCTCAGAACACATACTCTGTGAATGCCCGGATCTGCATTGGCTGAGACGACGCCTTCTCCACAGAGAGCTGTTATCACTGGTGGAGCTTCGCAACTCTGCCACCAAAGACATGCTGAGTTTCATTAGGGAAGCCAGTCGCATTTTGGTGTAAGTCAACCTTGTGACACAAAAGATCTTTTAGGTCGCAGTGCCGGGTTAAAAGGGTTAAAAAAAAAAAAAAAAAGGGGGTAACGAGGGGCAAACGCTTCCAACTTAGAAAAATAGGTATGTTTGCAGACTTACCTTTAACAAACAAGACTACTATCCAGGATACAAAATCTCTTTTAGATTTTAACTCTTAGATATATGTACAATAAAAACCCATCACACCCAGCTGAAACCAAAAACAAACGGCCAGCCAAGTGACTAGGTTATGTGAGGTCAGTCAGGGCTATGACACTCCCGTCATAGGACATTAGGCACAATGATGAGCCTATCGCGATCGCTGGGGGACCCTACTTATTATAAAGTCGTCATCGTACACCTTTTCCTAATTTGTTGCAGTCAATCGACGCTACCTCTTCTAGACTATCAAAGAAGTAGTTGGCCAGGCGTCTTCTTCTATCTTGAGCGATACTCACAAAGTATGTGCTTAATGTCTGCCGAGACGCAAATATGTATAGTTGCAGTATCTGAAAGCGTCCGTTTCCGAGGGATATTATCTTTTGGCGTGCTTCCTCAGAAGGCAATGTCCGGAAAGGACACCGATCGTCATTCTAAGCTGATATCTACAGAATCGCCCCAGTTTTCTAGTTCTTGAGTCAGCTTAGTGTTGTGAGGATGTAGGCCAAGATCCTTACGCAAAATTTGCCATAATGTGGTCTGGGAGAGGCCCAATTCTTGAGAACGCCGTGAAGTTGACTGATTTGGCTGGTTTGCGACGGCAGCAATATTCTTCATACTTCGGGCAAAACGTAGTCTCACTGGCACGGCAACATCAAGCAGCGAATATTCTGACTCAATTTTTTTCACTAGACAATTCATAGTCTTTGGGCTTGTCTACTGCGACAATAATTAATGCCGAAAATTGGCGTTGACCACCGACTCGGAATTTCGGTAGTAAATTTTAATTATTTGTAAACAGTGTTTCTTCGTGATAAAAATGTTGATTTTACTGAATATTTTGACATTGACAGCTCGGTAATCGGCTTAAGGATGCGTTCACACTGAACGTTTGAAGTTGGCAAGTCGCTAATGAAAGACCCTTTATTTACCGCAATTGGCCACTGTAGCGCGACCTGTATACTACCCCGTATCGCTCTGGTGTGTGAGTTCCTTTATTGTTGGAGATCGAAAACTATAGATTAGTAGTGTGGGTTAATGAATTTTTTATTTACTTTGAATGTTAGCTATGATTGCGTATACGAATACAAAATCGCGATGGAGCAATAAAAGCGATATAGAAGTATCCGAACTGGCTACGATACAACATTCTTTGACATAAACATAAGAAAATGCTGCACTCCGCTTCGGCAAACTGTCCGATATCCTATCTTAGTATGGGCGGATTGTTAAGAAGGAATTGTCTACATATTTTGTAACACATTATTGTTTTTTTTACGTTTTTTTAAAGGAGGTTATGGAAAAAATTAATTTTAAAATAAACGTTCCTTGTAAAGTATTAAAGGTAATTGTTGTAGCAAGGGTAGTCAGTGGACTTCTGCTACTAGTGAACTAATTAATAGCTGAGTCTGGCCATAGTGTGTTGCCAAATTATTCTAGATAGAAGGGCTTAAAAGCCATAAGAGAGACGCTTCGACTGTTGTTCTAAGTGAATCTGATTTATTCAGCAAAAATCTATTCTATTTATACTAAATCCCTCCAGCCACTTCACGTGATATCATAGTATATTGATACCCAATACACTCTAATAGTTTACCTAGATACAAAATTAGCTAATAGATTCTTTGTTCTTATGATCGTTACTCAAATTCCAAAAGGGGTGTAATGTGTGCCATTGGTAGCAGCACAGAATTGGGCCATTACATGTCACCATTGGGTGTGCTTTAATTGCTACACATTGTAGCGTCACTTGACACCAGCAAAGCAGTGTTGTACGGATGACGCGTTGACATATACATTCATTGACGGCCGGTTCTTGCAAAGTAAACAAAAGTATTGCTTCCAACATAATCATGTGAACGAGTGTATAATGCACCAATTCACTCGTACGCCGGGTAGAAGTTATATATTTATGGCGTAATTGTGGTCATTAATATTCGCTTACATACCTGTTATAATATCGATATAATAATAGGACGTGAAGTGTAGGGAGATGAATATAATTGATAAAACTTCAATGTAGGGACAAAATGATAATTTAATAATTACGTATTTGTTTTGATTGTGTAGTTAAAAAATAATATTATCAAATTGCACCTTTTACTATTTTATGTTTTTGTGTATGTATTGCATTGTGCACAACTTCCATAGCAATGAAATGTTGCCCTCAATGCGCTATAAAGTATACTCCAATAATGTTTTTGATTGCACCTTTTACTACTAATAATAATATATTGTAAAAATTGCACTCAAGCCTTATCTCTCTCTATTAAATCATTTTCCTTTATTGTAATGTCTCTTTTCGTTCAGGGACTAAGAAGTAATCAAACTTCATTTGGCCAATACGAATGCCCTACGATAATACAGGATGGCGGGCGGCATGTGTTTTTCAACTACTTTGGTGGCGGTAAGTCCAAATATTTTTTTGTGTTGGGATGTCGCAAATTGTTTGTATTAATTGTTTGCAACTTTTGAAATTATGCAGCTGTTGGCATATTCACGAAAGTTAGAGAAAAAAAAAGAGGGAAAGGCTGCAGTCCGCGAACTGTTGATACCATATTCCCATACCTCATAAAGTGGGCCTGGCAAAAATTTAAGTATGGGTGAATCGTTTAGAAAGATCTTCATATTTGGTTAAACAACATTAGAAGAGTGTTATCGAAAAAGAAACAAAGATGTTGTAAAAAAAACGCCCCTTAAAAGTGGGCACGGCAGAAAACTTTATATAATAGGAGTTGTTCGAAACGACTTTATCTACGTACTTTGCGAAGAGTATTTTTTTTTTTTTTAAGTTGTGGGTGAGTCCGTAGGCGGATTCAATACCCACAAGCATTTCACGCCCATAGGGACAATATATTCCAAATTTCAGCTTTCTAGCTCAGATTTTGATTTTTTCGATAAATCAGTTTTTTGAGATTGCACGGATTGAGTGGGCGGATTTTGAAAATTCTTAAACTTGATTTTTTGCGGCCCTTAGAGAGTATAAGTTTTAAACTGCAGCTTTTTAGCTCTTCCTTAATTTTTGCAGACGGACGGACAGACTTAGTAACTTGTAGGTGTGTATGGTGTGGCAATAAGTGTTACAAACTATGAGTCAAATTAATATACCCTTAGAATAGGGTCCAAAGTCTTTTTGATCTGGTGCTGGTGTTTTCATCTAGAGCGACAACATTAGACATTTCTTCTCGTTAGGCAAACATGCGTAAGTCTTCCTTAGACTTGTGCGGGTCCCGGGTCATAACGGAATCACGGGAAATGAGATCCCCGATGAACTTGCTAGACAGGGCTCAGAGAAGAACTTCTTAGGACTTGTGTGGGTCCCGGGTCATAACGGAATCACGGGAAATGAGATCCCCGATGAACTTGCTAGACAGGGCTCAGAGAAGAACTTCTCAGGACCTGAACTGGCGATATGACTGCCTGCTTCCTCGGCCACGGCTTCCATAAACGGTTGGGTTTCATATGAACACAATCAGGCAGGTGGCAATGGTGCGATGGTAGTGTATTCACAGAGTGATTGACAGGTCGTCTGTTCGAATCCCGGCCAGAGCCTTACTTTGTAAAAACTTCTTTCCTATTCTCCTATTCTTTAACTTGTAAGCAGCACCCAAAAAACAGGCAATGAATCATTTGCTGGGTACTGTATCAATTACAGAAAAAATAAAAAAATCCCTTTAGCGCACGCTAATTATAAAAAAAAAATCGCAGATGGCATGACTCTCCAGGGTGCAGACAGACTAAACGATTTCTCCCCGACGCACGTATGTAAAAAAATCTGCTGCATTCTTGTTGTCTCTCAATAGACATGACTGTAGACAGACTACTGGCATTCTTACGGGCCATTACGCTTTTGCCAAACATCTTAAGGTGCTGGGCCTAAGCGATAATACCATCTGCATAACTGTGGGGAAAGCGATGACACTGCGGAACATTTCCTCTGTGACTGTCCTGCTTTTGCTCGTATCAGGTGGCAGCTACTTAGCGCTGATGTGGTGAGTACTGTAAGCCTAAGCTCCTTATCATTGAAGCGCCTACTCGTCTTTCTTAGGAATACGAGTAAATTTACACAGTAAAAGTGGTGTGTCTTCCTGGTAGTACAATGCACAATGCACAAAAAATACGGTTCAAAAATAATAAATTAACGCAATTTTTGGTATTTTTGACTCAGAATAAAAAATTATGTTTATTCTATCTAGATAAGGTAGGAGATTAGAAAAAACATAGATAAGAATTATTTTATTACGTTTAGCAACTTATCACAATACAGACACATAGCTGTGTCGCATACTCCATATTAAAAGTGCTTTTTAAGCGGCGCAGGAACGTGAGTTGCGAACTCATATCAACTCACCAATACGGGTGGCATTGGCGCCGTGGTAGCATATTCATCAACTGATTGGCAGGTTGATATAGATGTCCCTAAGCAATTTAGGCGCCACCCGTGCGAAGAAATTCTTAAAAGGCACAAAAATTCTTCCCTATCCTCCTATTCTTTTGTATAGGTACGAGTAGTAAGTAGCACCTAAAATCACGTTAGCATAACCAAATTATAAAAAAAAAATTTGGGATTTAAGACCCACTCCCAAATTGACTTCGGGACTTAAGTCGCATCCCATCGGAACAAAAATCCCGCAAATTTATCGTCGAAAAAGGGTAGCTAGTTGTCTGGCTTACTTTTTGAATCAAGCAATTGGCGCGGCTTTCTCTAGGCATATATCTAAGAAAAAAGCACGCAGCGCATTACTCTCCTTTCAATCTTTTGAGAAGTAGTACGGATGAATGGAACCAATCATTTTACGACTGTGTGTCTGCTATTGACACGAGGTTGTACTAAAGTTGCCTTGATCGAGCCAGAGCATCCTCGGCGAGATTGATTTTCAAGCAACTCCGCCACCCTAACCTAGGGAATAATTCCCTAGGTTAGGGTGGCGGACGACGGTGTAGAGGTTAGTGTGTTGGCTTGTGACCCGTGCGGTGCAGGTTCAATGCCCATGGAGAACAACAACATACATCACTCATTCTCCAGCATCTACACCTAAAGGAGGATTTCTGTCTGGTAGTAGAATGGACCTTTACCGAGTCTGAGTGCTCAGGGATTCGGATTTCCTTTTTTTAAATCAAAAAAAACCCAGTGTTGCAGAAATGCGTCTTATCTTTAAAACTCACACCGAAATACCAAAGCTGAACTACAGGCTGCATAGGACTGACATAAACCCTAGCTGCGCCTTTTGTTATCTTAACCAGCGGGTAGATACTCTGCACTTCTTGGCGGTGTGCCCAATACTCCAAGAAATCCGAAGAATTTAGCGATTATCTAACATCTTATGAGTGTCTGCGGTTAATGAAGGAAGAAGGCGTTTGGAGGTTCCTGATTCGTTTTGTCTCACATGCCATTAACTATCGCTATATGTTCATTGATTGCCAGGATTTATTAAAAGGTCAGAAGTCTGGTCGAATCGCGTTTCTTCTATCATTATTAAGAGGCAATTCCTTCTTTTTTTTAGCTAAACTAAAAGGTCTTAACCTATAATATTGCTCATAATATATCGCTAATTGCAGCACTTTTAATTTAAATTTTTAATTGCATTTTAACAACATTATTCCTTTTCATAAATTCATTCTTATTATTATTATTTTCGATTTTACTAATCTAAAAGTCTTTAATAACTTTAACTCGCTCAAATATGTTTGACATTATTTGTCGAACCCGCTGACTGCGTTTTTTTTGCCATGCCTTGGAAACTTTATTGTAAACCATTTTTTTTTTAGAAATGAAAATAAAGAATTATTTAATCTTATCTAAATTTCTAAGAAAATTTGTGATGGGTCCAGACAGACCAAGTAGTTTTTTTTTTTTGAAAGAAAAAGGTTTCTACTTCAAAGTTATCCGAATTGACACAACAATAGAGTTTATAGAAGTCAAGAAGTTTTTGGCATGGAAAAAAGATATCTTACGATAGAGTCTCATTTGGTCTGACCAGATAAAGTTGCCCATCCTAGGGTTAAAGAACATAAACAAACACTTTTCAAAATCGAGAAGGGCGATTGCGAAGGAAGTGTTAAAGAAGTTCGCTTTAATAAAAAACCGGGACATCAAACTGTTGAGCAAATTAATGTTACTACTTGCGAATTTTAAAAAGCTCTTGGCAGTTCAGTTCTATTATAATTAAATGTTTTAATCAAATTTATGTGACTATTCTTCATTTTCAGACAAATGCCTTATTTTTGCGTAAATAAGTGTTTTACTTTGCGTTTTTTGATTTGCTTAGGCTAACAAAATCCTATCCCTGCTCCGTGTATGGACGGGTTAAGAATATCACTACAGCGAGACCCGATAAACAGCGCTTGTCGTAAAAGGCGACTAAAGGGAAAATCACATCTAGGCACTTGAAACATCCAGGTGAGCTTAGCGACAACTTTGACATCTCGAAGCTGTTCCGCAAGTGTGCATGCAAATCCGTGGGATGGCACGACTGGAGATCACCGGTGTTGTAAAAGAAAGATCAAACAAGAAATAATAGGAGCATGTATGTGACGGGCTATTTAAACTAAAGCACTATGAAAATGTACGCTAAAGGAGAACGCACAACCCCGCCAGGCACTACTTATCATGGTACTAATCCTGGGACGAGCAGAAATGCTCGGATCAGAGCTATACGGTTTCCGGGGGACAGCAAAGCAATGCTTAAGCTTAAGCGAAACCTTGTAGCACCTACACTCTAAAACCAGAAACGATTTTTTTTGTAAAATTTAAAATTTAACTACTGCTCCTCTTTTCCGAAACTCATATCGGAAAGTAGTACCAACCCATCCATAAAATCTACACAATCAGCTGGCAGTGCCACTGAACTTTCAACGTTAATGCACAGGAATCCATTTTTATTAGCGATAATTGCACGCTTGTTCTTTTTGCATCCCGACAGTCAACGCGATAAGTTTCGTAAGAGCAAGTTTTTAATCCGAGCACATAGTGGAAAAGACAATATGATCATATTCTGAACGCGCATTGAGTCGAAGGTAAGAGTTGAATCTCTTTCTGTGCCTTCATATTTTAATTTTTTTTTAAAAATAAAACAAATTACAATTCCGTCCATAGGATTCGAAAACATTACTCTTACAACTATCAAATCCCTTACAGCTATTGATGCCCTAATGCCGCGTGGTTCGATAATCCACTATGATTCAAAGCATTCATAAATAATCTTCATAAAAATTAAAAGGTATGGTAAAATTCAATTAAACAGTGTCAAGTGATTAATTGTAACCTTTATCTGTTGTCCCCAGAATTGCGGACGCCCATCATAAAAGTTCGGTAGTGTTTTCTTGCCCATATTCACAAGTTAACCGATCAGGAGCGTCTGGAACATTTTTTTTTTCTACGTTTTCTCTCCAATAATATTGCGGTCAAGTTGATCCAACGCAAGAACGTGCACAATAAACATAAAGACTGTTTGAGGGCTTAGTCTTGCCCTAATGCAGAGAACGCGCACATACGTTAAGACACTCCACGCCAATATTGCAACCGCGGACAGGTGTCAAGCGTCCCGCACCACCGTAGAAGGCATCCAATATCGAAATATAAAATCCTTTTAGGATTACTCTGATAAGAGAATCCCGCAAAATCTGAGCCACAACAAAACCCAAAAAAAGAAAAAACAAAAAGAAAGTCATAATAATGCATCATAATTATTGAAAATTACATATACGTATGTGTTGCATTATGCATATATGTATAAAGTGCTTCCTACTTAACTTGATTAAATCTAACTTAATCTCTATTTTCTATTACCTAAAGTAAAAAAAAAACAGGGGTAAATTTTAGTAACAAATAATCAAACCTTTCATACCCATATCGATATTCTTAAGTTTTGCCAACATCGCGCGAAACTCAAACCAACAAAAACAAATTAAAATTTCACCTATAAGCCTTAATAGCAACGGAGGAAACATGTGGCCACATATTTCATCGTCCGGGAAACCGTGAGTAGGTACTTACCAAAATATCATAATAATCATAATGTTGTATAAAATTTCGGTGGCAAACCTTAAATAATTAATTACATACGAATCTGTCAGTTGACTCCTGTCAAAATTTAAACTTGCTGCGTCAGTTAGTTTGTGTTTGACAGCTATTTTTATCAGACTACTCACTAATTTGAGGAGAAAATGGAAAAAAGTGAATTTCGTGTGCTTACTCGTATTAAGCATTATTTCTTGCGAAAAAAAACCATTACCGAGACCAAGGCTAAGCTTGAAAAATACTATGGGGACTCTGCACCATCGATTTCAATGGTAAAAAAGTGGTTTACTGAATTTCGTTGTGGCCGTACAAGCACTGAAGATGCCGAACGTCCTGGACGCCCAGTTGAGGTCTCTACACCCGAAACAATCGAAAAAATTCACGATATGGTGTTGGCCGACCGAAGATTGAAAGTGCGAGAGATTGTGGAAGCCGTAGGGATCTCGCATGGCTCAGTGGTTTCAATTTTGAATGATCACTTGGGCATGAGAAAGCTTTCCGCAAGATGGGTGCCGCGTTTGCTCACAGTCGACCACAAACGCAATCGTGTAACAACTTCACAGGAAGATTTGGCGTTGTTTAATCGCAATATGGAGGAGTTTTTGCCCCGTTTTGTAACCGTGAACGAAACATGGATCCATCACAACACACCAGAGACCAAACAACAGTCAAAACAGTGGGTTTCTAAGGGTGAATCGGCGCCAAAGAAGGCCAAGGTGGGTTTGTCAGCCAATAAAGTTATGGCGACTGTTTTTTGGGATGCACGCGGGATAATCCACATTGACTACCTTCAAAAGGGAAGAACAATCAATGGGGAATATTATGCCAACTTATTGGACCGATTCAATGACAATTTGAAAAAAAACCGACCTCATTTGGCCAAGAAAAAAGTTCTTTTCCACCAAGACAATGCAAGGGTGCACACATGTGCAGTTGCCATGGCAAAAATCCATGAATTGGGCTATGAATTGCTCCCTCATCCACCCTATTCTCCAGATTTGGCTCCGAGCGACTACTTCTTGTTCCCAAACCTGAAGAAATGGGTGGAAAAAGATTTGACTCCAATGATGAAGTCATCTCGCAAACAAAGGCCTATTTTGAGGACCTCGACAAATCATTTTTTTTGGAAGGGATAAAAAAATTGGAGAAGCGTTGGACAAAGTGTATAGAGCTCAAGGGAGACTACGTTAAAAATAAAAAAAAAATTTTATCAAAAAATCTGTGTTTTATTCCAAAAGTCACGGACTTATTGACCCGCCCTCGTATATATTGCATAAACATGTACATTTTTATTGATTAATCTGATTATTATATGCGAATTGAATAAATTGATTTGTACGTTAATTATATTTTTTTTACAGCTCAATTGCGTGAACAAAATTCCAATAATCTTCAAATCAGAACGTTCTCGCATTTTATAACAATTTAGGAATTTAATTAACAGATGTATTGATTGTACGATTACTCGTCCACCTCATTTGCAAACTTTAATGGAATGCGCCATTACTTTAATTGAACGAACATATGTTTCGGTTTGCATTCGATTCTGACCGCGTAAGTGAAATTGAAAGCAGGTGAATCCTTTAATTTTGATTGAGTTTAATTATAAACCAATTGTTTTTCTGATTCAAAAAATTTTGTTTTCCATTTGATTCTCGCAGAGAGAATTTGATTATATCGAAACGATTTTGGGTTTTTATTGCGATTTGCGATTTAATATGGATGAAATAACTTTGACTGTCCAATGAAATTCTACAAAAATTGGAAATCGAAGCGAAATAGTTTTTGAGGAACTCTTATTGTTGCTTTCATTGCTGTGCATAAATTAATGGTATCGAGGTAGGTGTGTACGTAAAGTAGCCGATTCCCGACTACTTGTCAGGAACACGTATTCAGCGCTCGAGCGCCGTTTTAAGACCACTATTCACGAAACCTATTAATAAAAGTAGAATAAAGGAGGAGGTAACGCTCAAAACCATCCTATGGTGTTGATAAAGGCAATGATGATTTTGAAACCTTCGCCTGTAATGTCCAAGAGAGCACCTAAATGGAGAACTCTTCGCTGCGCATTCAGGAACGTGGCAAGAATGAAATCCAACGTCCTATAAAGGAAGACCCGGTTTCACCACTCAGAAGTTTGTTAGCTTATATACACAGAGCTTAAAACCAACGCTATTCTTAGAGTTAACCAACTAACGTATTCATATACGGCGTTGTTTTGGTAGGGCATGCACCAAATCAGCAATCAAGTATGCATGGAAAAGAGCATGCCCCATGGATGAACGATGAGGTTAAGGCCCCATCTATAAGAAAGTCGATTCTATGTCTCGCAGGATTTATTGAGGCATATCTCTGCTAAATAATGGAAACTGATCCTACTGCGTGATACTGGAAAGCAGGCAAGCCAATGTGCAATTTGGAAGTAGGTCTTCCGAACTATTGCATGGTTATAAGGGATTTCTACAAGGATATTGGTTATTATGTGACCTCTTTAGTCTTGACCTTAACCCTAGTATGCAGGCAAATGAAGAAACTGGTTGGCTGTTGTAATTTGTATACCCTATTCAAAGGGTATATTTTTATTTATAGTTTGTAACATACCTTAATATTGCCCGCAGAGCACTTAAAGTTACTATATTCGTTATCAGCATCGATCGAGATATGTCCGTCCGTCCGTGCGTCCATCTACAAAAATTAGGCCTTTAAACTGAAGCTGAAATTTTAATCATATACCCTCTAGGGGTCCGAAATAATCAAGTTTAAGAACTTTTGAAAACCGCCCACTGCCACGCTCACAATCTTAAAAAAGCAAATATCGAAAATATCGAACTTTGAGCTAAGGAGCTGACATTTTTAATATACTTGTATTGTCTTTAGGCACCTCCAATGTTCGGGATTAAAATTTTTGAAATTCGCCTAGGAAGTTAAGCTAGGAAGTTGAAATTTACACTATTTAAAAAGAAACCGTTTTGCTGCAAAAATCATAGTCAATAAAAGTCCTATTATTCAGAAAGAATGTAGACAAAGTCATTTTAAACAATTCCCTTAGGTTTATAAAGTTTTCTGCCATGCCCTCTTTTAAGAGGCGTTTTTTTATTACTAGCTGTAACAGCCCGGTCTTGCCCATGTGACCGTGTCCAAGCGGGAACCTACCCGGCGTTCGCTGCGCTTAACAAAAAGAAGTACATGTCTTTTTATAGTAAAAAACAAAATTGCAATGCAAACTTGTTGAACCGATTTTGACAAAACTTTACAGAAACACATTCAGGTCAATACCAAAGATTGCCTGGGAGGGTATGTTGACCCCTTTCTCTCAACAAGCCACCAAATTTCGGTGAATTGCCTTGCCGTATCAAACGTTGTGCTTTTTAAATTTACCTGAGAAGCACTATTCTCATTTGGGTTAACCTTTATTCAGCGTCCTGATTCCCTACCAAAAATTAACAAAAGATTGGTTCATTAAGATTTTAATTGATTTTATTGAGTTTTAGTTCCGAACACTTATCAGGAAACGTAACACAATTAATTATTTTAGATTTGTAAGGTCATAGCAGCCAATGTAGAAATCTCGAAGGATTTGGAAGACAATAACAAACGATTTAGTAACTTTTAAGCACTTAAATGTAATAACAAACGTTGTAGAAACTTATTTAGATTTGATTGGAAAACGTAAACGAAAGAATTGATTCTCCGAATCAATCCGCTTTGAACTTTCCGAAACCTCGTATTATTCACTTATCCAGAATACGAAGAACCAGGGGAAACCCAATTAATGAGGTAATGTGTGACCCACTCAAATGCCGTCATGCTGGTGGATGTACAAGTACATGTTATCAAAATACATTGTCGCACTTCGTGCACGTATTGAAATACAAAGTAAGTGCCACGTCAGCATTGTTTGAATTAAAAACCGCATATAATTAATTATGACCCATGATCCATAAGGGTCACACGATGAAAATAAAACAGTCGAGATCAACAAAATTGCGAATTGAATAATAATAGTATACTATATAATAATAATACCATCAGTCGTGTCAGAATATGACGCTTAAAGAAAACTAGATGCAAAAATCGAAGCAGCTGCAAACGGTGTTTTTTAAGCATACATACTAACTTTTATTAACTTAATTCATTCTATATTTCTTTATCCTATAGTTCCTATTTGAAAGCAAAGATAATAGCGACGATACTAACTCAATCGGTTTTTCGATTTTTTTTTATTCTTAAAGCTTGAACTCTTCGTTTGGTACAGCGAATTTGCATAAGTTGCCATGCGACTCAATACTTTTCTTTTATAATGATAGAAGGGGCAAAGGCGGATGTTTTTTATTACGAAATAGTAAGTCGCTATTTATTAACATCCACTCTCGAAACTATCTGGGGAGCTCGGGACTGAGCTCATACCAGATAATCGATGATCTTGCATAATTGAAAATCCCTGATAAACGAAAATCATATACATAGTCAAAAACGAAATCAACTTTATAAAATATATTATCAATTTATATATGGTAAAATAACTTTGAAACAGTCAATTAATATGAAATAATTCACATCAATCTACAGAGAAGAACGGAAAACATAACTATCTGAACAATCACATACGAGTATTATAACGGCTCATTGTCCCAGGTTTATTTTAAAGTACGTATCTTTATTTCTTGTTTTTTGGACTCGATTTTATTTTGTTTGATCAATTATCCCGTCGCATATGCGATTAGCATGCAGTAGCAGTAAATAGTACAGTGAGATTTGCCTAGAACTTGGGTCGAAGGGAACACATTTCTGAATATGTAAGGCATTTTCTTGGAATGGACTTAAAAAAATATCTCGACTTAAAATATTGACTTTCCTATTCACTCTCAAAGAAAAAGAGGAACCAGAATATCTTTTCCAAAGGTTACAATTTGCATCTTCTTCGGACAGAAGTAGAAGTTTTGTTCCGCCAGCATATAACTATAATGTGACACAAAAACAATTTTTTGTATACGCCGCAAGACTTTGGAATTCGCTTCCGGTTCATATCAGAAGATCTTCAGGCATGAGCGATTTTCAAAGACAAATCAAACAACACTTTTGAATTTAACTTTTGAATTTAATTTTAATTATTTAACTGCTATATGGTTTTAGGGAATTTTAGCTTATTATTTTTATTTTTATTTATTTTTTTCTTCTCTCTTTTTAAGTAAAATATCCAATCAATATAAATACATTTTTGCCATTTAGATCAATTTGAAATTGTAAAATATACTAATACCTTAATGTACCAACCTTGGCAATAACTGTAACACACTTAAAAGATTGCATTGTATCTATGTGTTAACATGAATTATAAATAAAATACAAATACAAAAAATACAAAGTCATAACATCTTGCGGTGTGATTCCAGGACAACTGTATTCTCCCGAAAATTGACATCAATTACCACCTGCTATCATGACCACTACAATGGAAATTATTGGAGCACGTGCACTTGCGAAGAAATTGATTTATTGAATGAAAGAAACTTACAAAAGAATGCGAACAAAGGCGACAAAACGTTACAAGAAAACAACGTTCAAAATTGAATTAATGAAAATGATTACGAATAAAAGAGTGGAACCCGGATAATCGATTTCCAAATAAAAAAAAAAAAAAATATTTCCCGATTAATAGAATGCCGGTTAATTGAGAGAGTTGACTTTTGTAACTGGTAATTAATACGTATTCGTTTTCACTATGTATATTTTACCAATACCAGTTCATGAAAAATTAACTATTCTATTCCCTCGTTAGGTTTCAAAATTTCAAAGATTATTTTTAATTTTTGACAAGCAAATCATTATTTGAATATTGCAATAATTGAATTATATTTCGTTTGCAAATAAATATTTCATATTCTTATCTGGCAACATGAATGCTTGATAATCGTTAACAATCAAAAAAATTCACAATGGGGACTGTAGCCTAGTGGGAACTAGCGCAAACTAATTTTAAGATCAGGAACATTGATCCTGTGTATGGCGGGTGCAGGGAGATAAGTACATGGGAATCTGCAACCCCTGCAACGCAACACAAAATACGTATTTAGTACCAAGTTGCACTGAACAGTTCCTGGGTGGTAAACTTCACGGGTAAAAGGGTTTAACACTTTAGCTAAAACCTAAAGGTCTGTTAGCAAGCATTCAGTTCTCCCAAAGCTCTTCAAAAAAATCATCAAACAAAAATTATATTTTAATGTGAAGGAACATATATCGCCTACGCAATATTGTTTCATTTCCGGTCGCTCTACCTCCACAAATTTAGCCCTATTTTGTCTTAATTCGATGGAAAGACGTCTTCAGGTCGATTTTCCATTAACTGATTTCGTCAAAGCCTTCGACAGAATTAATCACTTCATATTGACAGCAAAGTTAGCCATACTTGGGTTTCATTCTAACATCTTGGAGTGGCTTTCTTCTTACCCTTTCAAAGACGTTGCTATTACCGTCTGAGGGTTCTACCTGGTAGATGAAATAAATAAATAAATAAATTTATTCTGGAAACACCTGTTTGACTCATACACCGCCTGGCTTTCGGCCTCACCTGCACGTACTCAAGGCGGCGCTTGGCGGCGTGCTTCAAGGACTATAAGGTATGAAATAGTTCAACAGATAATAATACCTTTGTGGAAACGGGTTAAAAACTCTGAATATCTCTTTGACTCATACACCTACGGCCTCGCGTTTACAAGCCATAAGTCCATTTAGTCTCTGATACATTTCAGATTGGAGATGTCTGTTTGTCAATGGGCATTATGTCCGTATCATATGTCACCCAAACACTGATGAATTACCACAGCTCATCTGCGGTAGAGAAAGTGTCAACTCCTGGAATGTCTTCCTAGTAGAGGTACTGCTTGGGGGTTGGTGGTGGGGTTTTCTCTGAAAGGCTAAATCTTAGTCTCTCTTTCCGTCTTCCTAATCATTGTAGCGTATTCCAAGCGAAAATTATGGCGATAAAAGAAGCCCTGACGTGGCTGAAGAGAAATGTGATATCCACAAAGGACATCCGTATCTTCTCAGACAGTCAAGCCGCGATTAAGTCCGTGGATTCAGTCTCTTTAAATTCAATCGCAGCCCTTGGCTGCCGTTCATCTCTACAGGAGTTTAACATTCACCTCTGTTGGGTGTCGGGGAATAGAGATATTCCAGGAAACTGCAGGGCAGATGAACTCGCCAAAAAAGGGAACTAAACTACCTCTTTTACCTGAAAAGGGTTTTCTGGGTATACCAATCGCTACTTGCAAACTTTTATTCAAGCTATCCGCAATCGAGAGAACAAACTTTAGGTGGACAAGTAGTAATACGTGTCTGGCGACTAAGCATATCTGGCCAAAGCTGGACCTGCGACGCTCTAAGAGTCTAATGTCACTAAACCGACTGCATATTAGCTCCACTATAGGTGCCACTACAAGACACTGTCTTATAGGCAGGCACCCATCGAGGCTTGCTGTTTATTCAAACGACTTCTGCAGAAGCTGTATGGACGAGGAGGAGACTACACTTCTCCTTTTTTGTACATGTCCTGCTCTCTCCTATAAAAGAAGTCTCCATATGGGATATTTCTTGAACAATGATCTAAATGACTTGGATGTGGGTGGCGACGGTGTAGAGGGTAGTGTGTTGGCTTGTGACCCGTGCTGTGTAGGTTCAATAACCATGGGGAACAACAATATACGCCGCCCAATAATATACAGAAACGAATAACACCTTGCTTCCACCAACCTCTACGCCAAAAAGAGGATTTTTGCCTGGTAGTACAATGGACCGTTACCGAGTCTGAGTGCTCTGGGATTTGGATTTCCTTTTTTGTAAAAAAAAAAAATAAATGACTTGAATAACGAGGATGTTAGAAGTCTATCGCGCTTCATAAGAAGCTCCAAATGGTATACATAGTAGTGAAAGAAACTCCTAGATCCGTGTGGTATCACAATGGACCCAATATTGGGGTAAGTGTGTTGGCCTTAGGCTGACAGCCACCCCAACCTTACCTAACCAGAGGTCCTGCTGCTACTTTAATTTGGCTTAGTAAATTTTTTCAAAAGTTCGCTTGGCTTGCTGGGAAACTGTTTGCCTTATGTGAAGTGGTGATTATGCAGTTGGAGAATGCAGAGTAGAAGCAGTATACACACGATTGCAACCTCCAAAACCCCAGTTTTGGTCCCATTTTCCGATCTGCGGGAAGTTAGAATACCGAGGCTGACTGCTTTGTGGAGTGCTGATTGAAGTGACTGTTGGAGTCGTATATCACGCAGCTCTATTTCTTTGGCAAGAGTACCGGCTGGAATGACTGATCTCAGTCGAATCCCAGCCTGTTGCTCAAAATCCCTGGTGAGGGACCGATGTGTGGCTACTATGGCTGCATATCTTCAGTGCAAACAACAGACTGATTCACTGCACAGTGGACTGACAGCTACCTGGGGTGGCGGTTTCAGAACGAACCCCTTTTGCTTATTAATCAACGGAAAGGATAGTGCTTAGAGGTGAGTGCTTCAGTCGAACCCCAAAACCGCCCTTTATTCTCTTGCAGTTAATACCGAGTCGGGTGACTGCCCTAGTCGAACCCTGTACACATTATTTGAATCCATGGAGAGGATATCGGGATTGGACGGCTGCACAGTTTAATTTTGGTTCTTATAGTTAGTGGCTGAGGCACACAAACCACTACGTGTCACGCGGTTCTTGGGTGGAGTGGGGCTTGGGATGATTTGTTTCCTTGTATTGGTCATGTAAGTTAAATATTGATTTAAATCAAACACCCATTGTAAACAGTGCACTCACAAAGAATGAGTTCTATATTATGAATCTTCATAATTTAAATCGAGTGCACTGAATATTTGGGAGTTGTAGCAGATCTTCGCAATGGTAAGCGAAGGTAGTGTATGGTAATTGTAATTTTTGTTCGTTTCGCTACATTATAAGTTTTCATTTGAATTAAAAAAATAATCAGAAAAACTGTTTTAATGGCATTTTGGAGAAATATCCTTTTTGTCGAGGTTTTAGGGTTCTAATGCCTTTTTAAGGCTCTTGCATTGTCTGACAAACATCCAAGAGTATCAATTGTCATGAGAAGCTTTTCAAATCTGCCGTTTGGACTCGACTTCAATTTGTAGGTCCCTTTCGCATAAGTACATGGTTGGAGAAGTTAAGCTATAGGTCCTATGGGCCTTTAACGCCTAGTATTCATTTTTATTTTAGGGACCTCATGGTAAAATAGAGAAATATTGCGCGGATTCTAGGAAAATTTTGGAAAAAAAATCGGGTTTCGAGGATTTTTTTCTCTTAACATAATATATTTATTGAATATCCGTTAATAACTTGTCACCTATGTCACTCAAAGCTCTTGTGAAACAAAACCGATAAGATGATTATCACAGCACTTGCAATAAAAACAAGCACACTGTGAATATTCCTGTTTTATTCGCTTGATTAGGTACACTCATTTCGTCAAGCACCCATGAAAGAGAAAATAAACAAGCACAACGCACGTTCCTTTTTTCAAACATTACATTTATTTGTTAGATCACTTCAAGCACACTTGTCTTGTTCAAATATGTGTTACGAATTGAGTATGCCGAAGTAGCGCACACCTGTGAATGATGAATACATTGTAGGTTGTTTGTTTTAAGTACCTGTCATTCAATTCAGAAAAGGCTTAAGTACGAAGAAACAAAATAATCTCTTTATATAAATCGACTTAAACATCTATCCGAAATTTACTTTCATTGTTTGATAAACAAATCATACTTCCAAACATCCATGCCAAACACGCTGTACTTCTGCTGCCGGCATTAAACAATTTCAAATGTCTTTTCCAATACCATGCATAATGAACTAACTTAAAAGCACTTCATTAGCATAACTACAAAAACACAAACAAAAAACACAATCCAGAATCGCCGATAAGTATCTTACACAATAATGGACCAACCAAACTGTACATTCATCACATACATCACACCTCGTAAAATCTCAAGTATATCTCTGTTAACCTCAAACAACGTTCGGCTTTGACAATGAACTTGATGAATACGGCTACATCTCTTAACGAAAACTGACACACCGCACTGTCACTTTCGCAGAGCGTGCCTCAACTGGTTACGTATACGCCACCGTACGTTACCAATCACTTGCTCTGTTGTACTCGTATTAGTCATATAACGCAATGTTTGGAATCTCAGGCACAGACTTATGTTTCATCCGCACCGAATTTGACTTTAGCGAGGAAGTGATGAACTCTTGTATTTCATGTACGTCACCGTTTAATGGCCTTTAAATTGAAAGCAATGACTTTGATAGAATTTGAAGTGTTATTTTGTTATTTTTTCGAATTGAAAAAAAGAAATAGACCAAACTCAAAGTACTAATTATTTCTATATTTAGAAACAACTGCCGGACGATAAATTGTTGTGACAAATGTCTGTGTGTGTGTTAACTTAAATTATTGACAAGCTAAGGCATTTTGTGAATATTGTTTAAGTTGGACAGAGGGGCATCATTGTTGTGCTGGTCAAGTACATTTTAATGAAGAAACTTTGTTTTTATGAATAATATTGTAAACTGGATTTTCCCGACGACAGCAGCTAAGCAGGTTGATACTTTGTTAAAAAAAAATACAAGCTACAATTTTTTATAGCCGCTAATATCTTGCGGCTCGGTTTTGCATTTGATAGACTGATTGAATACCGCTTAATTCCTGCCGATTGCATTATTTTAAATATCGCAAAAGTCTTCTTAGTCACGTCATATTCACAATTTGAACAAATTTATCAAGTAGAAAACAGGTCGTTAAAACTCACATTTATGTAGTGTTCATAATATTCGAATCTATTATTTGTGCAATTTGATGAATATTCTTGTCAATTAACAACGGGTTTCATTGACCTCGGGCTAGTAACTTGAATTGGTTTTCTTAAACAGAAATATCTAGGTCACATGCGATACTACCTACATTTATGATACAATTAATCAATTAATTAAGGCATGGAAATGCTTGAAATATCACTGCAGCGGCCAGCGGCAAACAACATTTGTGCGTTTGTCCACATTGGAATTAAAACCACTCTGAATGGGAAATAAGTCCACATTACAAAGGTAAAATTATTTCCTACACAACGTGAGAAATAGTTATACTAAAAAATCTGCGAATTTTTTTTCCCTCGGATGAAAGAAAACAGCGAAGTAAAATCGGCTACCGGAAATTACGCCAGCATTTTTTCATCTTTTCTGGAAATCCTTTGCAAACTGCGCTGTTCATGGGATCTCCTTGTGATAACACAACTTTACGTCGCCATAAAAACTAGCAGGGGATCCCATAAACAGTGGAATGTGCAGCCCCTCCTTGGGGTCATGTTTGAATTTGGAATAGGTGCGAGGTTGCAGTAGGTGCAATATTAGATATATTATTTAAATACTTTATGTTTGTTAAGGATTTGATTCTTAGAGGTGGGTTTAATTCTTACAGCATAGTGGAGTTATTTCCCAACTTAAGTGGGAACTGTGTAGACCTTTGTACAGTGGGCTTATTTCCCATTAAGGGTGGTTTAAACTCCCAAGTGGAGTTAATTCTTTTGGACCTATTACCCGGCACCTTTGTGCATTTGGAGATCGCCGGTGTCGTTAAAGAACGATTAAACCACAACAGGAGCATGCACGCGTCGAAATCGTTAAAAATAGGCAGCCCGAGGATCATACAAATGCAATGACACCGCATTTGATTCATCCCGGAAAGCCTGACTAATTGTACTGAGCTGAGGAATATCATAAAGAGGAGGATTACGCTCCATTTAATTCTGATCATAAAAAACACAGTAAAGAAATAAATACTAGGCTTTAAAGGCCCACACAGGACCTAAAACCTAGCTTGTGGAAGGGACCTACAATTTTAAGCCGAAACCGAACGTCAAAATTGTGAAGCTTCTCATGACAATTGATACTCCTGGATATTTGTCAGACGTCCGCAAGAGGTGGGGTAGTGGAAAAAACTTTTAGATTTTACTTGGCTCCGGCGGCAATTGAAACTGAGAAATTTAGATCAGTAGTTCAACACACTAACCAACACAATAGCCTCTGCGCCCACGTTCTGAACATGACCTCTCCGTTTATGAAAAGAAGAAGATGATGAGTCTTCCGAAACAAAGCTGTAAGTGTGCATGCAAGCAAGTGACACAATGTGGCACCAGTGTCGTACATGGAAGATTCGACATCAAATCAGAAACAGGGGCATGCACGTTTAGAGATCATTAAAAAACAGCCCTTAATCTCCTGGATCACAGCACTACAAACAACTGCAGCATTTGATTGTCCACAGTGACAAATTGATCCGAAACCGGAGGCCTTCCACCACATTTTCAGCTTAAATCGGCGAACACCACACACGAACCAGTACCGATGTAGGAAGAGTTATAAACCGTTTTTTCCAGATCATTACCTTGCCTTTAAGATAGAAGAAGGTTGGGTTAGGTTAGTCAGGGCTCTGACATTGCTGCCATTGAGACATTAGGAAATGAAACTCCGGATTGGAACATTGGCCGTATTAAGATTGAGGTTGGTAGACTATATCTCTTTGTACATAGACGGCGGGACAACGGTGGGGAAAGAATAATGGCACGAAGTTGTATCCAGGTAGGCTGAACTTCGTTAAATCGGACCTGATGCTAACCTGTGTTTCACTCAGTGCCAAACAGTTGGTTTGTTTCAAAATACAAGGGCGTACATTGAGAAAAAAATGTTACCTTGACCCACGGATGTTACTCAAATCCACTTTAAATTTCGCCATAACAATTTCACGCCTAAACATACGATACTTGCTAAAGTCAAGATAAGAAGCAGCAACCGAACGGGAATAGGACAGGAGGCCTTTACACTTTGCCCTTTTTGGGGTTCCGTAGCCAAATGGCAAAAAACGGAACCCTTATAGATTCGTCATGTCTGTCTGTCCGTCTGTCTGCCTGTCTGTCTGTCTGTCCGGGAATGTCACAGCCACTTTTTTCCGAAGCTATAAGAGCTATACTGTTGAAACTTGGTAAGTAGATGTATTCTGCGAACCGCATTAAGATTTTCCCATAAAAATAGAAAAAAAAACAATAAATTTTGGGGGTTCCCCATACTTAGAACTGAAACTCAAAAAAAAAAATTTTATCAAACCCATACATGTAGGGTATCTATGGATAGGTCTTTGAAAGTGATATTGAGGTTTCTAATATCATTTTTTCCTACACTGAATAGTTTGCGCAAGAGACACTTCCCAAGTGGTAAAATGTGTGTCTCCCCCACTAACTTCTGAAATAAGCGAATGATAAAACTAAAACAAATGTATGATGTACATTACCATGCAAACTTCCACCGAAAATTGGTTTGAACGAGATCTAGTAAGTATTTTTTTTAACACGTCATAAATCGTAAACCGCAATTTGCCTTTCATTCAATCAACTCAAATATAAAAAAAAATAAAATTTATTTCATAAACATAAACCTAATGCGTAAACCGTGAACCATTATTTTCTAATAATAAATCTGTAATAGGTGCCTAAGTAAATAATAATTATAATTCGCGCGGAACCCTTCATGGGCGAGTTCGACTCGCACTTGGCCGCTTTTTTCCTCTATGCTCGTTTAGAAGATTTTTTAAAAAGCGGCCAAGTGCGAGTCAGACTCGCCCATGAAGAGTTCTGTAGCAGCAAGTAACATCATATAAAAGTTCTTGTAGTTCGTTGTAACTTTGATCGATGTTTTAATTATAGTGTATTTTTTTAAATTAAGTTATTGATAAGTAAACATTATAATTAGGTACCTAAATGATTATTTATTTATTTTTCATTTATTTTTTATCTATTTTTTATTTATTTATTATTTATTTATTTAATTATTTATATATTTATTTATTTATTTATTTATTTTTTTTTTTTTTGTTAAATTGGAGGTTTTTCTAGCACTTCCTTCAAAAAGATTTTTATTTGCTAATTCATAATTCTCTTCAGATTTGTTAAATATATTGTTTCAGTAGTAGGATACAAAAATATCATATCTCTGTATTTATGTAAAATGTGTGGTAGTGTACCAAATGTAAATCATTATTATGCGAAATAAATCTATATACAAGGTGGCGCAAAAGTTGTCATCTATTTACTTGAGAAATGTCAAAGTAAAATTGACATTTGCCGCTATTTGCTAAAATTATAGCATCTTCCGATAGGGTTTTCAGCCCTTGGGTGGCCTTAGGCAATTCTGTGTGCCAATGTTCTAAATGATCCACGACGTTTGACATCTATCCTATGTAGTTTTCAGTCGGATTGGTGAACGCCACTGGGTGATGACTTTTGCGCCACCTTGTATCTATCTATCTAAATAATGAGACTTAGATCTAACTATATGCGAGCCCATATAGGCTTGTGATAGCTAAACAAGCTAATATATTTTACAGTTTGACAAGAAATATTTCCAGAAAATAATGGTGCACGGTTTAAGAAATTAAATGTTTTTTTTTATATTTGAGTTGATTGAATGAAAGGTAAATTGCGGTTTACGATTTATGACGTATTAAAAAAAACTACTTACTAGATCTCGTTCAAACCAATTTTCCGTGGAAGTTTGCATGGTAATGTACATCATACAATTTTTTAGTTTTATCATTCTCTATATTTAGAAGTTACATTTTACCACTTTGGAAGTGTCTCTCGCGCAAACTATTCAGTTTAGAAAAAAATGATATTAGAAACCTCAATATCATTTTTGAAGACCTATTAATAGATACCCCACACGTATGGGTTTGATGAAAAAAAATGTTTGCGTTTCAGTTCTCAGTATAAAAGTGGCTGTGACATACGGACGGAAGGACAGACACACAGACATGACGAATCCATAAGGGTTCCGTTTTTTGCCATTTGGCTACGGAACCCTAAAAATGCGTGTGTACGCGTCGGGATGAAGATCGTTACAAATCAATGAGTCAATGTTGGAATTGTGTCCTATGCGCCCTTTTCGCCAGATTTAGCCCCATCGGATTATTTTCTGTTTCCACTCTTGAAAAAAATGGCTCGGTGAAAACACATTAAATTTGCCGCAATTAAGGATTAACTCTGCGGATGATGTCTATTTTGAAGAGCTCGACGATTCTCACTATAGACAGCGTATCAAGGCTATTGAACATCGCTGAGAAAAATGCATCGAGCTAAAAAGACACCATTCAGAGAAATAAAGATATTTTTTCTCAAATTGGTTTTTCTTATATATTCTTTTGGGACTATCCTCGTATTTTGCATGTGAATTTTTTTGATTTTCCAAAATTTTGTTCCCAATGTCCACCAACAGTGGCAATTTTTTCTCGTAGTTACACCGCAAACTACTTTTGCTTTAACTGCTTTATTACAAACATCTTGGTAAACATGCTACTCTATTAAACAAATAGTTATCTTTTTTGCCGTCATATCTCTTTGCAATGCCCGAGGCTGATGTTGAATGAATTAACATGATAGTCAAAAAAAAATGAGTCGAAGCTGTTTGGGGTTTTTTTTCTAAATATACACAGCGCATGTAGCGATATGATATCATTTGAAATCTTGATAAAGTGCGAGTACACATCACACGACCAAACGCATACATAAATTTTTAAAGAGAGCCATACTCTCCTTTTCAAAAAAGTTTCACATTTATATTTTTGGTGAGATTTCACAACTACAAAAGATACTAGGTAAATTTATTTCCTTGGACATATGGACGAATTCCATTTATTTGAAAATCACTAATTTTTCTGAAATCATTTTACATAAATTTGATGTCATTTGTATACCCAATCCTAAGGGCATTATGTTTTTTAAGCGTAGTTAGTAATATGCTTTAATATTGATTGTAGACCCCTAAAAGTTGTTATATTTCTGACCAGCATTGAAAGTTATATAGATCTATCCACGTCCGTCTTTCCGTCAGCAATTTTGATGCCCTAAAATTCAAGGTAGTAAGCAGAAATTTGTTGAAACATACACAATCTTCCTACTGGCACACCGACTGTTTAACAAAACATCTTCTTTTCAAAGAAGTCGATGGAAATATGGTCGTGTTCTTTGGAAAGTATGTAGACAACGCCCACTTTGTTAGCATTTGGACCAAACTTTCAAATGCTGATCATTTTGTTAGAACCAAAACAAGTTCCAAAATGGAAAAGGATTCTTAACCAATGCCACGCCCACTTTAGGGGTTAGGAATTTGGAAAGGGTATCCAATATTAAGCAACAAAAATGGAAACAGAAGAAGATGCTTCGCATGACAGCTATCTGTCACTTGAGTAGAGATTCATTTAAATATATAATTAGTTTACACTTTTTAGCTAATTAAAATACTCAAGATTCATATTCATTTAATATTTAAAACATACATACGTATATGTATGTATATGTATTTGTTTTTTCGTAATATTGGTAATTCTTGTTGATGAAAATAAATATACGGCCGCTATTCCTCCTTCAATATTGGGTCTGAGCTTCCTAACGTCGCCGGCTTGTTGGCATAGACCAATGATTTAATGTTGCCGCCGCGTCCGTTTCTCGAGATAACACGTTCACCGAACTGAGACTTCAATAACTCGATTGTTGCACCCGCTGTGTGGCTTATGGCACAGTCTTGTTGCAATCACTTATCACTGATGTCCAGTTCGTGCAATTGCTCAAAGAAATAACGTTCCAACATGTCTCTGTAGCAAATACCATTTACCGTAAAGTGTCGGTCAATTTTCATGGAGGAAAAAATCGGCCCAATAACGCATGAGGGTTCTCACCTCTCCAGTAATGCATATTTTGCTTATTGACGAAGCCGTTTAACCAAAAATGCGCTTAATCGCAGGATGATTTTGCAATGAAATTATCCATTTTCTTCCATCATGTCCAAAGCCTAATTCGAGAACGTACCTCGCTTCATATGATCAAGTTAGTTTTTGAGTCAGCGTGATCTTGTGAGGGTGTAGGAAAAGATTCTTACGCAAAATTCGCCATAAGTGGTCTCGGAGAGGCCCAATTCTTGAGAAGGCCGTGAAATTGATTGATTTAGCTGGCTTGCGACGGACGCCTGAACGACAGCAATATTCTCCACACCTCGGGCAAAAGGGTAGATCACTCTGACGGCAACATGAAACAGCGAATATTTTGACTCAAATTAGTTCACTAGACTATGAGTTTGGTTGTCTACTGGGACGAGAATTACTGCCGAAAATTGTCGTTAACGCTCTTAAAGTTGCGACCACCGACTCGGAGTTTTGGAAATAAATTTTACTTATTTGTAAACGTTGTTCCTTCGTGTACTTCACCATGATGAAAATGTAGATTTTACTGAATATTTTGACATTGACAGTTCGGTAATCGGTTTAAGGGTGCGTTCACACTGAAAGTTTGCAATTGTCAAGTCGCTAATGAAAGACCTTTTATTTCATATTCCTAGCTTTGCTCAAAAGAAACTTAGAGAGAGGGTTGGAATGGCCTAAGTTTGTTCCTGTAATTAATGGTGTAGTGCATATTTGCTAGAGAACTTCGCTGGACTATACCGTGCGTCTTGATTTTCTATATATAAAAAACGAACATAAATATATACTCACTTAAATTATTTCGTTTGCTTGAACTTAACAGTTTCATGCTGATCTGCGGAACTATACTATTTCACCAATACAATCTGATCTCTTTGCAGTGTTCAATTTATGTAAACAATTACAAACAAATATCTATTCACCACGTAGATTTATAATTTGCAATATCAATAAGGAATGATAGAACCAACGGCCTTATGATATTCCACTGAAATTAAAAATAAAAGGAACAGCATTAGTGAAAAATATTTGACAATTTTTTTAAATATTTGTGCATTGATTTTTAATAAGCAAAGTAAAGCACGTTTTAGATAATTAAGTATTTGGATAGCATTCCGTCCTTTTTTATAATATACAGGTGTGCAAGGGATTTTCATCGCCCTTATAATGTAGATATTAACATAGTACGAATGTGGAAGTAAAAAGGACAAGAAACCGATGCACGTTGGTTTTGAATGTTTGTAAACCAATATGGGTAGGAAGACCACAGCGTGATAGAGCACTCCACATTCGTGTTGATAGGAACAATTCTTTGTATTTTACTGTACAGCTGAAAGTTAACTTAAGGGTGATCTGATGCGCGTTCCTGGCATGGCGGGTATTGCAGTTGGAATATTCCAGGGGTGGAAGGGAGCTGGCTATTTCACACTTGTGGTGATAAATTGATAAAACAACGAAAGGCAAATGACATTACGATGTTGCCCAAGATCTCAATCTCGATCGTCAATAAAAGAAGCTCTACATATGTGATTAGGACACCACCCTAGATATGAACAGTGCTCTCAAGTTTGTGGCGAATGAGCGCATTGTAAATTTTAGCCAGATCAGAAGTGGCAAAATATATCTCGCATCGCTTAAGCAAGCCTAGACATTTCGCAGCGGTCTTGCCGCATAACGAATATGTCGTCATTCCAACGGAGGTTGCCATTAACATAAAGACCGAGAATAGAAAGAGTTTCGGATTCAACGATGCAAGTGTCATTCATAGAAAATGTCAGACTACTGAGGTTTCACTTTCCACCCTATTGGATGAACCCCACTGGACAATGCTGTCAAGATCTCAATTTAATGAGCTAAAGATACTCTTCCAGTGTCACCCCTGAAGATGAGGGCCGTGAACTGGAAAATGAATAAGAGAAGGAATGAATCGGATTAAAACTAACATTTATAAAAATGAAAAAGATGGTTGAAGGCAAAACAGAGCCTTGGGGAATTTTCTGGTTAGTTGCAGACTTGATCAACTTGAATTGAACGGTCCGAAAGGAAGTTTTTAATCCATTGAAGAAGAGTATCATTGATTCCAAATGCAGGCATTTTTGACAAAAGATCTTGCTGCCAAACCTCACCATCCATGATGAAGAGATTGCTTCAACTTTTTGGTTAGATAAGTCATCAAATCACCATTGGACTTTTTGCTGCAAAAACCGAACTGCCGGTCATTAAGAAGTTTTCGGGATTCCAGATATTTCATAAGCCGACGGTTAATCAGCGTTTCCATGAATAAGAAAAAATAAATGTAAGCAATTGGTTGGTAGAAGGGGAGCGAAGAAGGTTCGCCTTTTTGAAACAGGCTGGAAAAATGCTGTGTCCATCTTCTCGGAAAGAGCTCTCAAGAATATGTTTTGCAGTGGTTTTGCCAGCGTGAAAGAACACTTCTTCAGAACAATAGGGGAAATGCAATATGGACCAGCGGATTTGTGTATGCGAAGATCTTAAGGTATTCTTTCCACTCAATGAGTGCGAAAGTAAATTAAACCCAAATTGTGTTCTGAGGGCTCGATTACAAGGGGAGATAAAGCACAACCTTAAAGCGTTAAGCTAGTTGCAATCAGATTGGCTTTATGTTATGAGCGAACAGCTGTAGTATCATTTTGAATGAGCGTTACGATTGATCACGAGACCGAATTCTTAATGTTTTAAACAAACGACATCACAATGAAATCACACTGTGTTTTTCTTAACCACTCGCGATCGTGTATTGGTGTTTTGTAATACGATACACACAACGCGAAAGCAACTATTTTTACACTCTATACGAACGAACCAGCGCGAGGAGCGAAATAAAAGTACGTGCGTGCACGTCGGTTTCCAGATCGGTACTGTTATCTCAATAAAACTAGTAAAAGCATGACACGATGAGAGGAATGGATATAATGTATATTTTACTTAACTGGCTCCAGATACATGGAGAGTATCTACCTTATAAACTTCATCCTTACATTCCATGATACCCTGGGAATGCTGCTTCTATTTGTCCAGACAAAGAGCTCTGTTGAAATGAAAGTTTGGTCATCCTTACCGCCTTGAAGCTGCAGGCTGGGTATAAGAGATATCCTTCACTAGATTATTATTGTTCGTTCGATTAAGATGGATGAGTCAACCTGTTTTGGCTTTTTGAATACGTTCGCGACTGAACCTTCTCCGCCATTCAGTCTCCTCACACTCAGCACCAATTATCCGTCAGCCTTCTTTTGAAGCATCCCAGTATCAGCTCATCGGTACAGTATCCATTTTGGGATTCGAGTCGAGGTTTGACTCCATTTGCTTCGCCAAACCGAAGTACCAGCGGTTTTCTAGGGTATTTTATCGTCGGATTTCCAATAAGTGGTGTTTCGTGAAGTTCTTTACTATCTCGAATTCGTTGCCATTTAAGAGGTATGAGAGGTGTCGACCCTTACACACATCAAATTAAGCGATTCCTGGAAAACTAATTGAGTCTTAAAGTCAAGAGAAAAGCCTTGATACGTAATTTGAAAAATAATGTTTATGGAAGATTTGACATCATTTGAAGATGTGAACATCGATGTTTTGCCAACATCGCTCATCCCTACTTCCAATACGCAGTTCTGGCTGCATAACGCCTTTAGAATTGTTCGACATCCCCTCTCAGAGTCATTGTTAATAGATTACGATGCGGTAAGTACATCCTGTCCTGGCTATTCCTTCCAGATGTTCATTCCATCCGCATTAACTCGTGCCAAGAATAGCGAGAACTTTTGATCGGAAGACACTGCTTGTATCCGGGAGTGCAAAAGCTCTACCACTTGACACATGTGTATTTTTTTCCTAAACTCGTTCTCTCTTCTATCTGGATATATCCGTAAATAGTCATAGTCAGACTTATCAGAGCTTTCAAACTGTGTTTCGTTTTCTGTTGCGAGCTTAGTCAGAGTACA
The DNA here is from genome assembly GCA_949715645.1 of Portevinia maculata. Lineage (NCBI taxonomy): Eukaryota > Metazoa > Arthropoda > Insecta > Diptera > Syrphidae > Portevinia > Portevinia maculata. The sequence continues at coordinate 393,935,682 of OX454525.1, read as the reverse complement.
CTCAATGAGCTCAGAATAAATTGAGTGGGCAGTCTGAGAAAATGCTGAGTATAGCCAAAGACAGATGGAGAGGAGGGGAAGTAAAAAATAAACTCCAAAACAATTAAAAACTGTAGCGTGAAATAACGCCGAATAAAATGCCAAAATTTCGAAGATTGGCCTTATTTCGCTTGTGATATTGAAATAAGGTCAAACGAATTCACTTCCTCAGCATCAGCAAGCATGTTGAAAATAGCACCAATGGAAAGTAAAATAAAGAACCCAAACGTAAAAAATTTGACGCTGTTTCACTTTCTCTAAGCGTTTGGCGTTATTTCATGCGACCATAAACATAAGAAAGGGCTACTATCCGCTTAGGCAAACTGTTTGATGCCCTTTTCCTATTCCTATCCCCTGAAAATTGGGAGTGGCAAAAATATTAGCGTGGGCGAATTGCTAAAAAGGATATTCTCTACATTTCTGTTTCCGACGTCATTTAAAGGATTTAATTGGAAAAATAATAAAAACAGTCCCAGAAAGTAGGTGTGGCAAAACATTTTGTATGAAGGAGTTGTTTAGAACGACTTTATGTACATACTTTGTAAAGAATACGACATTCATTTCCATTGGTTTCGTTAATAAAAGTTTTATTATCAAATAGTAAAGGATTCTGTTTCCACTTGAATATTTCAGCCCGCTATGTTCCGAATTTCAGCTTTCTAGCTCAAAGTTTGATTTGTTCGATAAAATCGGTTTCATTTTTTTAATTGTGCACATGACAGTGGGCGGATTTTAAAAATTCTAACATTTATCGGCAATCAAAGCACTAGACAGCGAAACCATAAAGTCAAAAATGGTTAGGAATTGCCAAAAATTCCTTAACGAAAAAGGGGAACGAGACAGGATCACTCTCTGCTGGGTCCCGGGCCTAGTTGGGGATAAAAGGCGGACGAGCTAGCAAGAATCGGGTCGGAACTTGACGCAATGGACGCCATTACGTCAATAGACATCGCAATTAGTGCAGCAAAAAGAAACATTGACCAAAAACGGAGGAGCAAATTAACACTATACCTGGTCCAAAAGGCACGACTGTATTATGACTCGCAGTCTATGGCCAAGAAACGAAGAAAAAATACCAAAATACATTCTAGAAATGAACAAACAAGAGATACGCATCTTAACCGGCATACTGACAGGTCATTGCAGCATATATGTAATAGCAAGCAGCCTGGGCATCAGCTCACCAGACTACTGCAGGAGCTGTCAGGTTATAGAAGAAATTGAGACCATCAAACACCTGCTCTGCAAGTGTCCAAACGACCTAGAGGACGTATCGCAGGTACCATTGACGGACACAATCAGGTTTGTCAAGAACACAGGTTGGTTCCAATAGGCCAACCAGCAAGAACAACTTTAACTGTGAATGGTAAGTGTTTATTGTAAGACTAGTTTTTTTACCACGAAAAACAACAAGGGATCACAATGGACCAATGCGCCCCCGTGCAAGCACAGCATAGCCTTGCTGTCCTCTTCCCTTCTAACCTAACCTAACGTAACTTGAACTTGATGGCCTAAATATTGACAACATTGGCCATGGCTAGACCGACATTACTTCCGGTGGTTATCAGTGATCAGGAATATAATAACTTGTTGGGGCCTAGAAATATTAAGGTATGCTACAAACTGAAGCATAAAAAATAATACAATCGAATAGAATCCTTGTTAATTAAAAACTAAACATAATTGCTTATATGACAGCTGAGAATTCAAGTGTATTTCTTAAACAAATACTTGTCTACGCGCTCACGCTTTCAATTCAATTCAATTTATTGTTATTGAACAGAGAGGTTTGTACATTAAGATTTGTATCTTTTATAATACTTAGTACTTTACAGTGAGAGAGATTTTGATAACTACTTAAAACTAAAAACAAGATAACATAACCAGCAACGGAAGAAATAGATTGAAAATAGAAGGAAATGGGTATAAATAGAAAAAGAAATAGGGCGAAATGGGAGAAATCGGCAAAAGGAATTTATTGACGTGATGAGGTTGTGGAGAAGTAGAGGAGGATTGCAGTTTTAAAGTTAAAAGTACTACAGATTGTCTTAATTCGTGAGGGCAATGAGTTCCATAATTTAACAGTGTGAATAAAAAACAAACGAGACGAGTTTAAATAACGGTATTAAGGTAGATTTATGTTAAAGGTCCTTTCAGAGCAAGAAAAGTTAAGTTTATTGAATAAATAAGAAGGTGATTGATTTTTAATGATTTTATGTAAGAATACACAGTTTCTCGCATTGATGTATTGTTGAAGAGTGCAACCAAGTAGGCTTCTGGAGTGTTCGGAAATATGATCGTAAGAACGAATGCCATAAATGTATCGCACAGCATCATTGAAGGCTACTTGAAGCTTCCTCTGGTATAAAGAGTCGAGGGAGCAATAAACCACCTCAGCGTATGTTATCATAGGCAAGATTAAGGTTAAGACCAGCCTTCGTCGAACTTCTTTCGGTGTGAAGCTAGCACTAAGCCAAAACTTGCGAAGACATCCGTAGATACGTCCAATCACGACGTTGGTGTGACTGTATCCGCATAAATTTCTATTGATTACATAGCCCAGACTAGTGGCTGTTACTGCAGAATTCAGCTTAAATAAATAAATAAATAAATTTAGCTGGATTGAGTGATAGATCATTCGCCGCAGCCCAATTGTGGATTTTCTCTAGATCCTCGTTCAGTCGGGAACCAAGGACATTTAAATCATACAATGGTAGAGCTAAATGAAGCTGCACATCATCTGCATAGAGGTGCACAGCTGCATGTTTACATACGGACGGTAGGTCATTTATAAATAAACTAAACAAAATCGGTCCTAGAATCGATCCCTGAGGTACACCTTGATAAACAGGTTTAAATGCAGAGAGTTGTTCACCAGAAAGAACTCGTTGCAGCCTGCCAGAAAGGAAGCTACGAATGAGTTGCTCAGCCCTATCACTAAAACCAAACTAACTTCCAGCAGAGGACATCACGATTAACCTTGTCAAATGCTTTCGAAAAGTCTAGCGAGCATAGAAAAGTGACGTATCCTTTGTCAAATTCTTATTTCATCAATAATGTTAACCATTGCCGTAGAGCAACTATGGTTGGCCCGAAAATCGGACTGGTGTGGGTCAAGCAACCGATGAAGCGACAGATGTTTTTGTATTTCATTTGCTATCAGTTTCTTGAAGACCTTATGTAAGCACGGTAAAATACTAATAGGCCTAAAATCGCCAACAGAGATCGGATTGACTTTTTTGCGATTGGTAAAACTCTTGCTATTTTCCACGGATGGGGAAAGGTCGAAGTTGTTATACAGTGGTTAATAATATGAGTTAAATGAGTAACATTGTGGGGTAAAATTACTTTGATAAAACGGATTGGTTTATCATCATCATCAGAAGAGTTCGACTTGATGGCAGTTACACAAGCAGTGACATCATTTTCTGTTACCACCTCAAAGTCATCGCAAGTTGGAACCGACTCCACAGAGTTTAAAACCAAATCGAAGTTTACAATACTAGTACCAGAGTCAAGGAAAAAATCATTGAGCATATCGGGATCAAAATTACACTTTGCATCGTTCCTACTACCGGAAACACCAATTTTTCGTAAATTTGCCCATAGTTTTCTCGGAGATAGTGAAATGTTGAACTTTGAGGCATACAAATTTGACTATGCAGAACGACTAATAGCTGTTGTATTATTGCGCGCAATTTTCGCATAGTGCTCTGCTCTACACTAAACAAGTAAAACCCCTTTATAGGATTTCCAACTAGTGCTTCTGTATAAGTCGTGTATTGACCTGAACTGCATCCCTTGTTTCAAGTAATGGCTTAAGATGGCGTTATACGCCTTTCTAATTCTTTCACTTACATTCAAACGAAAATACTAGTCCCTTGTTGTAGTTACCAATATTAACGTTTCATCTAAGACGGTTGACAGAAACTTGCAATTTTGTCATCGTTTCAGGCCACTGATGGTATCGATGTAGATCTAAATGGAATACAGGTACACAAAATGTTTCTCCCGATCTACAAACTGTAAATTCCAACACCATATGAGTCATATAAGAGTCTACGACGAGTGAATGCATGACGTAACCACTAGACAACTATGCCAAACGTAGTTTACCATTTTTAGTGGTATCTTAGTCAATCCGAGACTTACATGTCATGCTTAACTACCGGGTACATAGTTTATAATTGGAATGAAAAAAAAAACTGCAGGCAAACTAACTTAGGTATCAGTCGCTCACCGAATAATCGCAAATTTAGCTAGTAGCTACACAAAGTCTATCACAGCAATTTCATTGACCTTAATCTTTTAATCCTTTAACCCGACGCCTCCATCCTCATTGACTAGTTACAATATACAAAAGTCCATGGCTGTTTGAATTTATTTCGATTCAAAATTACAAACGATTCGAATCAAATTGCAAATTTCATGTCATTGGCGATGTTATCAAGAGTTTCGTACCTAATAGAAATCGAAACGTATTGACAGCTTGATTGCTTGATGTCAAGCAACATTACATTAAAAGTGGATGACGTGAAGTATCTTTGCTGGAGGTTCTCACACAAGCCTTGGGCTGTGAACTGATGATAGTTATGACCAGAACACTAATAGTGTCAATAATTGTTAGTATGGTTGATAAGTTCGCGTGCTGCTTTATTACACGCTATTGAAGCGAACACATCTGAGTTAAAAATAACAGTCTGAAGAAATAGTTAAGTTAATTTTCCAGATATTTTGGAATAAATTTGTGACCAGCGAGCGTGTTTACATAGAATGTATTTACACAGACTTTAAGGTAACTAACGGCGGGGATTTTGTTTTCAATCGCCAATCACTACGCTTCATTTGAGTTTAGTTATTGAACTTTAGGGTCGCGTTACATAAATACTAGTGATCAAATTATGTAAACGAGGGCTTAGCTACTTATAGCTTTATACAAATGACAAACATTAGTTGCTTGGAGGAGTTAATACTTAAACGCTTGGGCACACTTATGAGATGCTGTATGAGCAGAACTGACTTAAGAAGATAAATAATTGTGAGACCTCGTTCTCTATCTGAATAGATCTAAAAGGCGGTATTGTTTTACCCTATAAACCTCACCTCTAAAGACATTTGTTAGAAGCAAACAATGTTATTTTATTTTTAATTTTTGGCAGATTCCCTACCACTTGATTAACCATCACATGAACGGATATTTAATTGTACCTTCATGGATACGATCTACCAGTGTAGTTAAAAAAAAAATTGCACGCATTCTGTGTGAGTGTTTTATAGCAGGTTATAGTTTTTCTTTCAATATTAGCATTTTTCAGACCCAGTTAGGGACGTGTTAAGAATATCACTACAGTGTACCCCGATAAACAGCGCTTGTCGTAAAAGGCGGCTAAAGGGGAAATCACATCTAGGTGATTTAAATATCCAGGTGAGCCTAGCAACACATTTAAAACCTTGAAGCTGTCCCGCAAGTGTGCATACAAATCCGTGGGTTGTCACTGGTGTCGTAAAAGATCAAACAAGAAATAATATGAGCATGTTCATGTCGAACTCGTTTAAACTAAAGCACTATGGAAATGTTCGCTAAAAGAAACCGCACTTCCCCGCCAGGAACTACTTATCATGTTACTAATCTTGGGACGAGCAGAAATGCTCGGGTCACAGCTATTCGCTTTCCGAAGGATAGCAAAGTTATGCTTAAGCTTAGGCGAAACCTATGGTGGGGAGATGGAATGTTGGACGTATGAGTGCCGACGAGCTTGAAGAGATGATGGTTAGAAGGCGATTTGACATCTTAAGTGTTCAAGAAACGAAATGCGAAAACACCGCAAATCGGGTGCGTTTCTGGGACGTTAGGACAAACGTTTTCAAGATATTCTACTACAGGACGCTACTTGGCAGCGTATCGACCATTTTAAAGTCCAGTGATCGTTTGATGTCTCTCAAACTGGTGATGCAAGGTGAGGTGCGGAATATTGTCAGGGTATATGCTTCGCAAGTTGGATGCTAGCAGAGTGAAAAAGATGCATAGACAGTTTTTCACAACCTCATCAAGAACATCCCAAAAGAAAAACTTTTGTTTGTTGGCGGAGATTTGAAGGGAGATGTCGAGAAGTCAACCGAAGACTAAAAAGACTGCCATGGAGAACTGGGATATGGCATCGTGACATCTCCGAGTGAAGATATCCTAAGCATGTGCAAGTCCTACGGTCTTATCGTTCATAATACCATGATCGTCAAATAAAGCCGGCACCTGATCACTTATGGCTGTAAGTGCCCAGGGTGAAACCCAGTTTATTACCATTTGGGATTACTCCTCGCTTCTTAAATATTTAAATTGTCTTAAAACAGGGTTGCGCAAATTCTTATTTTGATTTTAAACTCAGATGCTGGTTAGGCATCCTTTAAATTATCTATATATTAATACGGAGTTGCCTATAACGTGTTTCCCCCCTTTTTTGCTATTATACGTCACATAGATATGCCAACACTATATATATTTGGGTAGGGGGCAATACATAGAAGTGCACAATACAAAAATTATCCAGATATATAACACACATTATGAATTAGAGCAGGTAAAATGAAGCGAATTGGATGAAATTACAACAACCACAACAACAACATTGCTGTGTGGTTACTTGATAATGCTTGAACATACTTGAATTTACTTGGACATGCTTGAAGTTACTTGAAAATGCTTAAAGTTACTTGAAGATGCCGGAAAAGATTTATATCATGTGAAATTAGAGAATGCATAATTGGAAAATTTCATTTTCCGATTAATTTGTATAACAGTCGACTTTGTTTTTTTTTTTCATCGTATAGAAAATAAAATTGGTCGAATTTCAACCATGGGGCGACCCCTAGTCATTATAAAAATATGCTCCTAATGTACAACCAGGCCAATACATCAAAACCTCATATTACACGTTGGGACCATTGTCTTCAAAGAAGAAATTGCCGTCAAAAAGGCAATATTAATAAAACTCCTATACAACCGTGAAAGAAAGAAAGGCCTAAAACCAGTTGGATTACAAAATGCAAAAAATGCAGCAATTCAATGCAAAATGGCACCAAGTCAATGCAAAGTAGACCCGAATTCGATTTTTGGAGGTAACAACAAATGTTTTGTGAATGTCACTTTGCAAGCCGTTGCTTAATTTTTTGTTTTCTTCTTCTCGTGTGCTCTCCTGGTTTGTTGACTCCGACCCGGTGAGGTTGATCAACATAAAGGGTCTTCCATTAAAGATTTGACAACTTCGTTTTTAAATTAAATGCAAACTACTTGAGCTTTCTCAAACAAAAATGTGTTGGCTTGAATAACTATCAAAGCGTTTATGAATGGAATTCGACTTCGTTCATTATGTCCACCACGGGAATGTATGCAGCGGTCGATACGTTGAACCCAATTTTCGATGACTCGGCCGCACATTTCGACCGATACGGCCGCTATTTCTCGTTCAATATTGGCTCTGAACTCCTCTAATGCCGCCGGCTTGTTGGCATAGACCAATGATTTAATGTAGCCCCATAAAAAAAAGTCTAGAGGCGTTGAATCACATAATCTCGGCGGCAAATAGACGGGTCCGTTTCTGGAGATAACACGTTCACCGAACTGAGACTTCAAAATCTCGATTGTTGCACCCGATGTGTGGCTTGTGGCACCGTCTTGTTGCCACCACATGTTCAATTCATGCAATTGCTCAAAGAAATAACGTTCCAACATGTCTCTGTAGCGAATACCATTTACCGTAACGTGACGGTCATTTTCATCGACGGAAAAAAACGGCCCAATGACGCTACCGGCATAAAAACCACACCAAACAATGACTTCTTGCGGATGAAGTGCTATTTCATGCAGTACATGAGGGTTCTCTCCTGTCCAGTAACGCATATTTTGCTTATTGACGAAGCCGTTTAACCAAAAATGCGCTTCATCGCTGAAGATGATTTTGCGATGAAATTCTCAATTTTCTTCCATCATGTCCAGAGCCCAATTCGAGAACGTACGTCGCTTCATATGAGCAAGTGGCCTTACTTCTTGAGTCAGCTTGATCTTATAAGGGTGTAGGACAAGATCCTTACACGAAACTTCTTTCCTATCTCTCTATTCTTTCTAATAGTAAGTAGCACCGATAAGCATGCAACGAAATACGATATTGCTTGTGGTGCTTGTTAAACACAAATGTTTACGCTGTGTTCTTAGCACTATTAGGGTACTGTAACAACAGAAAAAAACCCTTTAGCGTAAGCAAATTATCAAAAACAAATTAATGTGGTCTGGGAGAGCCCCAATTCTTGAGAACCCCGTGAAATCGACTGGCTTGGCTGGTTTGCCACGGGCGCCTCTACGGCAGCAATATTCTCCACACTTTGAGCAAAACGCAGTCTCGCTGGCACTGCAACATCAAGCAGCGAATATTTTGACTCAAATTTTTTCACTAGACTATGAATTGCTCTACTGGGACGAGAATTACTGCCGAAAATTGGCGTTAACGCTCTTAAAGTTTAGACCACCAACTCGGAATTTCGGTAGCAAATTTTAATTATTTGTAAACGGTGTGATGTTGATGTTACTGAATATTTTGACATTGAGAGTTCGGTAACTTGAAGTTGTCAAGTCGCTAATGAAAGACCCTGTATATGTTTTTTTATATAATGCACTCGCACTTAAGGGATTTTTTAATACCCTTAACAGCTACACAGCGCGGGCGTTTAGGATATTAAGATTAAAAGTAGGGAGAGATGCGCCTTGGTTTTGAATGTTTGTAGATTATAATGTGTAGGAAAAATGGAGTGGGCAAGAGAATTCTACATTCGTCATGTACGGCTAAAGAGAGATTCCTTGTATTTCACTGTACGTCTGAATACAGGCTTAAGCGTGAACTGATGAGCATTTCTTACACAGCGGGTATTGCGGTTGAAATGTTCTAGGGTGGAACGCAACTGGCTATTTCATTTAAGCGCTTATGTGCAGCGTTCTTGGCGACATTAAATATGTGTTCAATAGAATGAAAGTTCTCATTAACACACATACCGAGAATGGAAAGCCGTTCGGTTTCACCGATCCAATCGCCATTCATTGAGGGTGCTTGGGTTTTGTTTTAAAGACAAAAGACAGCATTGCATTTTGGAAGCATTTAATTCCACTCTATTAGTTACACTGAGTTATGCCATCGAGATAGAAATTTATTGAGCTTAACATACCTACGTTGCCATTGCAGTTCCAGACCCGAAGATGAAGGTCGTGAAGCAAGAAACGAATATGAAAAGCTGAGGGTACTGTCATCGGCGAAGGAGTGGATTGGATTAGAGGATCATTTATTAAAATGAGAAAGAGAATTAGAGACGAAACAGAACCTTGGGGACACCAGCATTTGTTTGATGAGTTGCAGACTTGAAACTCTCCAAAACAACTGAATTGAACGGTCCGAAAGGTTATTTCTAATCCATTAAAGAGAAGGTTTCATCGATTCCAAATGCACGCATTTTTGACAAGAGAGCTTAATGCCAAACTCTGTCAAATGCCTTTGAAACATCAAGCGTAACGATCTAACTTTCACAACCTTGGTGAAGACATTGGTTTCGCTTTTTGGTTAGATAAGCCATCAAATCAATGGTGGACCTGTAGCTGCGAAAACCGCACTGCCGGTCATTAAGAAGTTTTCGGGATTCAAGATATTTCATGAGCTGTCTATCAGCGTTTCCATGACATTGGAAAGAAGTGTACAGTTGTTCGGTAGGTGGAGGGAGAAGAAGATTCCCCTTTTTTGTTGACAGGCTGGATAAATGCTGATTTCCATTTTCTCGGGAAGAGCCCTAAAGAAAAGGATAGATAGAAAAGCTTACGTAATGGTTTTGGTATCGAGGAAAAACACCTCTTCAGAACGATAGGGGAAATACAATCTGGACCAGCGGATTTGTGAACGTCGAGATCTTAGAGTACTCTACCCAGTGTACGAGTGTGGAAGTGGATTGGTCCCATGGAGTATTCTACGCACTCGAGTACAGGGGGAGACAATCTGGGAACGTTGAGCTGACTGCAAAATGAGCAGCAAGCAGATTGGCTTTATCTATGGAGCTGACAGCTAGAATCTCGTTATAAGTGAGTGTCGGGATAGATGATGAGACCAAATTCTTGATGTTTTTAACAAACGATCAACAGTTTTTACCACTAATGGGCTAAGGTGGCTGTTAGCTGAAAGCCAACACACTTAGACCAATGAGGTCCGTTGTGATGGACTACTAGTGGGACTTTGTACGAGTAGTATTTTTTGCCTCAACTTTTGATCGTAGGAGAATTTGGCACGGTTAAAGTGGGCATTGCAATCATTTCTGGCAGTCATTATTCGGCTTTCCTCAGATGAGTTTCCTTTGAATTACCGAAAGCTTACCTTTTTTATCCTGATCAGCACGCCCTGTGCAAGATTAACAGAAAGCGCCCTATTTTGAGTTAGATTCTCCTTGAAGTTGCAATATTGCAAGTGATGTGAGTTAATGGGTGCAGGGAAATAAGTCCACGGGAACTAAGTCCACTGAGGGACTTAGTTCCCACTTAGTGGGAAATAAAACCACTTTCGCGAAGTGGACTTAGTTCCCATGTTAAGTGGGAACTAAGTCAATTTTTTTATGGGAACTTAGTCCACATTCAAATATAAGAAGAGGGAACTAACATCCAACATTTAGAATTAAACAAAAAAACTGTGCAAAGTGCAGTTAGTTATCACACTCTTTAAGCAAAGTCTTAAGGTTATCATGGTGAAATAAAGCCAAAGTTTCAAAACCGTACCTCGCACCTACTCCAAATCAAACAGTGACCCCAAGCAGGGGGGTTGCAGGGGGGCAGCATGCCCCCCATATGCATTACACTATTTATGGAATCTATTTGCGATTTCGTAACTAATCTCATAAACAGTGCAATGCATATGGGGGGCATGCTGCCCCCCTGCAACCCCCCTGCTTGGGGTCACTGTTTGATTTGGAGTAGGTGCGAGGTCACGGTACCTATATTACTCTGTCTCAGTTAGAAGTTAATTTCTATTTTGTTAATAAAAATTGCAAAGTACCTACTTGCCTCTTTAATTTTATTTTGTTCTTAGCCGATAGTGAGAATTTACTTCACATTAAAAGGGAACTAAAACCACTCAGAGTTTTGGGAGTTTATTTCCCACCTTACATGGGAACTAAGTCCACTTCGCGAAAGTGGTTTTATTTCCCACTAAGTGGGAACTAAGTCCCTCAGTGGACTTAGTTCCCGTGGACTTATTTCCCTGCACCGAGTTAATGTGCTAAAATTCAGCACAGGTGTGATGGATGTTGCTATTTTGGGCTTATTTGAACAAGTTTTTTGTTCTAAAATGCAAATGCGCAAGGTAAAATTAATTTCTCTTACTCCTAGCAATGCGCCCCGGAAATTGTCGTCCTGTGCATTTGCACACCTTGGACATATGTTTGGGCCGACCCTGATCCTGATAGCCCCTTTGCAGCTCGAGTCACACCACGCGTTTTACTTGGGTTTGATACTTTTTATCCTGTTCGGGATGAAAGACCTTATGTTTAGGAGAATTTTGTTTGTGAATTATGTTGTGAACCTTGGCTACAAAGGTGATAAAATTGGAAATAATCTCGTACAACAACCTATTGCCTATTTGGGGATCATAACAAACCTTTCAAATACAGATCAACCAACGTACAAATACTCGTATTTACTAATATGAGTGGGTTTACACTCAGAGACTTTATTTCATATACAACCAAACAAATATCAACAATCCTGCCATTATTCATGTTATTACACCTTTTCCTCTGTCAAACTGGAATCATTTAAAAAAATATCTTGAAATAAATTGCCTTCCTAAAAATCAAAACATGACATCTCAATACCCTACAATTAACCGATCTGTTTACATATTTTCACTTCTCACGTCTGTCCATGCATGCGGCTCTTACAAATCATTTCTGGTCCAAATGTTATTGAATAAGACATTGATCCATAATTGTAGCTTTTAATCAATGAAATTCATAGTCAAAAAAGCAAACAAGAAGCTGTCATTATGCTATTGCAACATATACACTCTAAAGCTTATGCAATTGAGATTCGTATTCGACTTGAAGTCTATTGCTAGACGGTATCTTGTCAGCTTGATGGCTGACAGGGCTCATTTGGTAGGGGTAATGACAGGTATTAGTTGTGTTGCTTATTAAAGATTTGATATTGAGACAGGTAACGTGCGCTTAAGCATATCTGCACGGCATTGATTGTAAACCAGTTTGAAACACAATTATCAAATGATACAGTTTACATATTAGACATAGGCATTTTTTGGTGCTGTATTTTATTATGCATTTCCCTTTTTTGATTTAATCATTTTTATTATAGTGTGCATTTCATTAACGCAGTTAGCGGCAGCGCTGTCACAGATCAACTAGCTATCCCATTAAATGCCAGTTTTTGTAATTATATAATATAGGTAGCTAATTAGATATGCACACGATTAAGGTTTTCTGCTTTTGATTTTGGTTGTATGGACAGACTTTACATCAGAAGGAAGTCATTGGACCTTGGTTGGACCTTAAGGTACTATGGTCATCGTTTGACACAAGTCACAGCGATCGAAACTATGTATGTTTGAGTTGAAAGTTATGTGACTGCTTACAACGGTTGTTACATATGTATGTTTTGCTGCTTCCTTGGTGAATGGAAACACAAATATTTTTCATGTTAATATAATTCATCAACTATTAAATAGTATTGCTCACCATATTCGACAATTAAATAAAAGACTACGATTTAAAATAAATGCTTTTGGAATATTTTAAATGTTATTTGATGAAACGGATTCAAGAAACTACTCAGCAATAAAAAATATGGAGTCCTTGAAAAATAACTAAACACATTTTAAGTTCTTAGTGGTGTTTATATTTAAAGGCAAAATGATTTACATATATTTAACCTGCGTCCACCAAAATCATAATGACCTTGAACGTTTCCATTGCGTCCATTCGATAGATGCAATAAAATTACGATGTCGACACACGTCCACATATAATGAATGCATAGATACTTAATGTGCGGGTGATTTTTCTCTTTATTTGACAGGCTACATTCTCTATCACAGTTCAGACGAGGTCGAGCATTATAACAAATGCGCAAAGAACACGATCTGTATCATATATAAAATTAGGCATTAGGTATTCACATTAAGTGTAATTGCGAAAAGAAGCCATCATGAACATGTCATTTCAATATTGTATAAAACTCGTGCCGCGCCGTTGGAATTTTCCAATTGAGCTTTGATCTAATTTTGTAGCCTGACACATTGATCTCGTCATGGGACACACAGTCATCCCTCAAGTCAACCACCGCCATGTTCAATACCATGTCCGATACTAATACATATACTCGTATTGTTATTATTATTATTAGTACACCCAAGTCTGACAGAAGGGTCGAAATAACATTACCATTTTATACTTCTGCACCTACTGCCTGCAACGGCCCAAACAGGGCCTTAAACCTACCTTCTCCAATCATTTGCTTTTCCGAAGTGAAAGAGACTTACAATTTTAAGCCCAATCCGAACGCAAATTTGAGACGCTTCTCAAGACAATTGATACTCTCGGATGTTTGTCTGACGTTCGCAAGAGGTGGGGTAGTGGAAACAACTTTAAGATGTTACTTGTGGATTCGAACCTGAGATCTTTAGATTAGTAGTCCAACATAGTAACCTCTGCGCCACTGCGCCCACTATATTGCCTGAAGATATTTAGGTTAAATCCCAAGCATTAAATAGTGCGATACGTATTACCAATTCCTGCCTGTTCAAAAGCAGTCCAATTGGGCACTGCTCTACTTTGGACATTTTCAATATCGGAAATTCAGTAAATTCGGATGATATTCCCTCTAAGCTTGACTTCAAGATACCCTACACAGAGGTGCATGCCGATAGAGTATCATTAATTCATGTAACATTGCAGTATTCACGGATGGCTCCAAAACCGATGATGGCACAGGATTCGGAACTTATTCTGCGGAAACAGATTTGAAGGAATCGCTGAGACTTCCAAATAGTTGCAGTGTCTTTCAGTCGGAGGTGCTTATGACTGTGGAATTACTGCAAATAAAATCGATATAAGACCGTTCAGCACCTTTTACATTGACAGTCAGGCCGCCCTCAAGTCGCTAGAATCATGTGTCATCCGATCCGAAATAGTGTGATACTGTCACACAATGATTAAAGCATTATGCGAACGACACACTATTAGACTGTGCTGGGTGCCCGGGTACTGATACAAACAGGGCAATGAGCTCGTAGATGAACTAGCAAAGAAAGGGGGAGAAATGCGTCTGCAATGCGCAGGGGGGGGGGGGGCGTTAAACCTCCACTTTGTATAGTCAAAGAGAAGTTATCGCAGGCGGCCATGAGAATGGCTAGTCAAAAATCGAGTCATAAAATGGGGCACAAGGTATCCAAGGCCAAGTGGCCCAACTTGAACAAAAAGGAAACTGGGGCGATTCTGAAACTAAGTAGATGTCAGCTTAAAATGACGATCGGCATTCTTTCCGGACAATGTCTTCTTAGAAAGTACGCCAAAATAAACGGGCGAGTGCAGATACTGCAATGATATTTGCGTCACGGAAGACATTTTAGAAGAAGACGCCTGGGAAACTACTTCTTTGATAGTCTAGAAGAGGGAAATAAAATGCTTTAAGAAAGAGGTTTAGGATGGCGACTTTATAATTAGGGACTCCAATGGGCCCATTATGGTTCCTCTTTTTGGTGCAGAAGTTAGAGAAAACAATGAGTCAATTACTTCTCTTCGTTTATGCTTGGCGTATGTTGTTGTTCCCCATGGGGATCAAACCTGCACCGCGAGGGTCACAAGCCAACACACTGACCTCGTCACCGTCACCGCCCTCCTTCAATCGACTCACTTAGAAACTCATTGCAGCAAAACTTTACGCCTCGTCCTCTCATATGATAGACAATAATCAATTACAAATAAACCATAAGTTTTCCATAATTTCCTCTTATCTGATATCGTGTTGAGCATATAAATGACTTCCATGAAAAACTTGATGTTTATACGTGTCCTGGCTAAGGCTAGGCTGAGATTAACATATTTTTAAGACTTCTTTTGTGTCTTAAATTTTGTTGTATGAATGAAAAAGACCAAATTAGCCTCTTGTCTTCAGACTCAGTTGCCCAAACTATTTGATTTTGACAGAAGCTCGACTGTCTCCACTTTACATAAAAACTTTAAAGCTCCAAATTGACTATATCCTAAAAGTGATGAACATGACAAACGAAACGCTGCTGGTACGGAGAATGGAAGGCGTTGGCCTAAGAATGTGGCTCAGAGCTTAACTTGGATGTAGACGAATGTCAAAGTTGGAAACCAGCTCTGTATCAGCTCATCAAGAAAACAGATCTACGGTTAAAATGGAATTTTATAAGGGGGCAGTGGAATCGCAACACATAACAATTTGTAGTCGTCTATGCCACAACTTGCAAGAGAACAACTACTTTCCGGACGATCAAAGCACTGAGGAGATGTCAATGATGGTTAGGCTTCTGGGCGAACTCCTAAGCCTTAACTATCACCCCTATCGTGGAATCCGTCGGGGGGAACGATCCGCTAATAATGAACAATTTTCATCGTGTAATCCGCAGACGTGAACCATCCACATGGCGGTAACGTGAATAAAATTCACTGTATCGTTGAAAACGAACGGATCGAATCTATCCAAGCATTTGAAATCCGCAGTTTTTATTTTCTCTTCACTGAATTTAATTTTTACAAAACAAATGTGTTTGAAATGAGCTGTCACAATTGAATGTCCTAATCACCAATAGTGGTCGGTAAGGGAGAGTATCCGACGGATCCCACGATAGCAATTTTCTGTTCACGTGAATCGAATAAGTGAAGTGAATCTCAGATCCGACGGATTCCACGATAGGGGTGTATATACCGCTTAGGGATAGACTACCTTTTATGGGTGGTATTTGAGACACCGAGGAAATTGTCCTACACTAAGGGAAACCAGGAGGCATTTCATTAGTAGTGACTTCTTATCGGAAGGTCAAATTATCTGCTACCTTAATGAACTAAACGTGTCAAATATTTTCAAGTACTGCAAAACTTCCAAAAATCCAAAAAATCAAAATGTTCCTTCAGAAAAACGTTTCCAACAGTTTGTTATTGTTTTTTAGTTAAAGATTTTTACATTCATAGAACTTCTCTAGATTACGACACTTAACTTTTTGTCAAGAGTACGATAACTCAGGCGACAAGAAAAAATAACTGTTTTTTCGTAGAACAGTTATTTACAAGCATTTTTTACTATGGGAGGGGGGGGGTCTATCTCGTCCCATTTTGGAGTCAGGGCGATTTTCTAAAAAAAAAAACACTTCAAATGGAAACAAAAATATTTAAAAATAACGGTAATAATTGCAATTAAGTATTGCACATTTTTTTCTATCATCCTTTTTTTAAATCAAGTGATTTCCATGAATAGTTTTTAAAAAAAACTAATTTCAAACTCAAAATTTCGGAAAAAAAAAACAAGTTTAGATTATCTTTATTCCAAAGGACTTCCATATGATGATCCATTTAACCTTCCCCCTTACAGTCAACGTATCAAGCTTCTTCAAATGTTACCCCTTTCTCAACGAAGGCTTAATAGCGATATCATTTTTTTTTTACACCAGCTTATATCCGGTCAAATAGATGCACCTGACTTGCTGTCGTCTATTGGCTTTAATTTTCGTGGTGGTGCCCATAATTTACGTAGTGTTGAATTATTGTTTAACCCCCATCATAGAACGAGGTATGGGAGGCATGAGCCTATTAGTCGCATGAGTAGAATCTATAATCTGAATAATCATGTGATTGACTTGCATGTTAGTAAAATTAAGCTGAAAAATATTTAGCGTAATAATGCTTTAATGTCTTAAATTCTTTGCTTGATTTGTGTCTGCGTTAGTATTTTATAGGTACATAATTATTGTATTTTTAATTGTTTTGTCCTTACTAACACCTGCACTAAATGATGACCCTGTGAGAGCACTTTTAGTGCCGGCAAATTTCTGCTCGTGATAGTTGCTTGCTTTAAGCACTCCACGACACAGTGCTGATAGTGTAAAAAAAAAAAAAAAAACATAGGGCGCGCTACAGTCCGCTTGGGCGAACTGTTGGATACCCTATTCTTATTCCTATCCCTCATAAGTGGGCGTGACAAAAGTCTAAGTATGGTTGAATTGTTAAGAACGCTGTATATATTCTGTTATACTGTTATATAACATTTAAAAGATTTTATCAAACAAAAACGAAGCTTTTGTAAAAAAAACGTTCCCTAGCTCAAACTTTGGTTTTTCAATAAAATTATTTTATTTAATTGTAGGCGTGGCAGTAAGCGGATTTAAAAAAAATTAACACATGAGCATAGAGGACCCCTAGGGAATATATATTATAAATTTCAGCTCCCTAGCTCAAATTTTGGTTTTTCAATAAAATTGTTTTATTTTTTTGTGGGCGTGTCAGTGGGCGGATTTTGAATATTTTATATCCCGAGCAGGTTTAGGAGTCATAGATCATATATAAAAAAAATTCAGCTTTCTAGCTCAAAATTCGATTTTTTCCAAAATTTTGTTTTTTTTTTGAGTTTGCGTGCCTGTGGGCGGATTTCAAAAATTCGTGAACTTAATTATTTCGGGACCCTAGAGAGTATATGGTTAAAATTTCAGCTCTCTAGGCCCAGTTTAAAGGCCTAATTTTTGCCGACGGACGGACGGACGAACGGACATGGCTAGATCGACATTACTATCGATGCTGATCATAAATATATTAACTTTTAGGGGTCTACGGGCAGTATTAAGGTATGTTACAAACTATGCGTCAAAATTAATATACCCTTAGAATAGGGTATAAAAAAATGCCAGACTACATACTAATTTTTGTTCACTATTTTTTAGCTGTTATAAGTTTTTAATCGAATACCTACTGAAAACTAGATGGTTTTAAGTCTACGAGTTTTCGAGAAACCTACTACCAAACGTACTTTTTATTAAATTTTTATTTATGGACTTTTTTTTCTTGACGTCAATGAATAAATAATAATATCCTTCTAATAAGTAGAGAACAGTAAGTTATTTGGCGTTAACTAGAATGCAAGCATTACGGTACGGCGTATAAACAGTGAGGTTATGTATAGGATGTGGGGTAGGTAAAAGGTTGGGTGTATGCAAAGTTTCTTTTGTATTTAAGGAATCTGGATTTAAAGAAACTTTGAGTTTGAAATTATTTTTTTTTTAAAACTATTGATGGAAATCACTTGACTTAATAACAAGATGATAGAATCGACTTTTATCTTTAAAAAAATGTTCAATGCTTAATTGTAAGTATTACCGTTATTTTTAAATATTTTTTCCCCATTTAAAGTGTTTTTTTTAGAAAATTGCCCCTCCTGGCCAAATGAGGCGAGATAGACCCCCCCTCGCATAGTAAAAAATGCTAGTAAATAACTGTTCTACACCAATCTGTCGTAAAACTTTGTCGCCTGAGTTATCGTACTCTCCCCAACTGCTTAAACTGTCATCTTCAACAACTCTAAAGGCGGTATTCGCCGACCGATCTTAAACTTGCTTTGTAAACCTATTCATCAATGGTTATTAGCTAAGTTTAGTACAGAAGGCCAGTATTTCCCGACTAACTTAGAACTTCGTAAGCCTATTCATTAACGTACATAAATACCGATTGATGATTTGAATGGAGGAGTGATTCCCAAGTGCGAAAAGTTAAAATATCTGAGCATAGCGTAAGCGTAGGGTGGATGAAGTGGCGGTAAAACTCAGCCGTCGTCTGTGCTCGAAAAATGCCCCCTAAGCTGATAAAAAGCTTTAGACCACAGCTGTGCGCCCGGCGCTCACATACGGTTCACAGTGTTGGACAGCGTACAAAAAGTATGAGGGCAAATTAACGGTAGCTGATATAAAGATGCTTCGCATGACAGCAGGAGTAACACAGATTGATCGAATAAGAAGTTCCAAGATCCGAAAAAAATTAAACGCTACCGGCTTAGTTGGTACTGTCATGTTCAAAGGAGAGATCTTATGAAGCCTGTCAAAGAGGCAATATCAATCAACGTTCCAATACAAACGCGAAAGAGAAGCAGGCCTAAAACCTCCTGATAAATTTTGTGTGATAAATGCAGCAACACCAGCATTTGATTGGCCTCGCGACGAAGTGATTCAAAATTGGGAGGCCTGCCGCTATTTTCTGAGGTCGTACAGGCGAACTCCACCGACGAACTAGTAGGGAGCAGTTTAGTGGGAGGGGTATGATCGCTTTAATCCTGATCATATCCTCACCGCCATTAAAGGAAGAAGAAGAAGAAGCACCGATTTATGAGCGGCCGTAAATTCTTTATAAGTGGTTTCTATTACTCTTAAGTTGAGAACAGTTAATATCTTAGTATGAGACGAGGCAAGTCGATGACCAAAAGTCTGTTTTTTGGATGCAGATAACAAGAGTCTTGCTAGCTTGAAAATCTAATGCACATTTTAGAAATCGTTTTTGTACTATTTCTATCGCAACAATAATGCATTTCTATGGGCTACAGTCCACTTGGAAGAACTGTTGGGTACGATCTCCGTAGTCCTATCGCCCAAAGTGGGTTAGCCATTGAGTTGACAGACCATTTTGGAACTATTTTTTTCTAACAAAATTCCCAAAAATTAGAAATTTGGTCAAAACGCCCTCAAAAGTGGGCGTGATAAAATGTTGGTTTGGGCAAGCTGCTAAGAAGGACATTGTCCACATATTGGATCGTGAGCACGATCCAGAGTCCGAGCTGATGAGCTTGTACTCACATGTGAGTTCGATTGTGCAAACCAGAATTCAGACTCAGCTTCATATGTGAAAAAATGAAATCGTTCTCAACGAGTCTGACTCTATGAACTTGAGATCGATCTCAAAGCTCTTTGTATTTTGTACTAATTAGAATTTATTCGCGGCAAGTCAATTAAAAGAATTAAAATTTGCATCTGAGAGTGATGAGAGTGTGGTTTGAATCGAACTGGATCAATCTTAAATTCAAAAACTAAAGTAAATGCAATTTTGCTGGACAAATGCAGTGTTCAGGAGATTATTGCGGCATATAAAAACCAATTTGGTGAAGACAAAAAACGAGATAAAAATGAATAAAAAAGTGGCCAACATGAAGTCCTGCAAAACATGTTTCAATTAAAGCAGAAACAAAAAAAACTTGTTGCTTATTTGAATGGGCTCCCAAAGTAACTCAACGCTTAACAAAATACCAGGTACGCAAAATTAATTTAAATGGACCTATGCATAAGCCATTATAAATTAAACTAACATTTATACGTATTGGTATGGGCAGAACACTACATATAATACTTATATATGTATGTACTTCTATTTAGGTTGGCTCTCGTTAGGTCCTCGTGATTGGAAATCGAGCAGTCCAACAACAAGTTCAACAAAATGGTCGTATGATTCTCTTCAGACTTTGAAAAAATTGCGTTTGGTAAAGGCTTATGGCATTAATTAACATTTTTGCTGAAATTTATTTATTGCAAGCTTCTAAGGGCACTCAAAGAGTATCGGTTTTTCATCAGTAAGAAAATACGAGATTGCTGAAACAGAAAATTTAAATGGAAGTCAGATGCAACTATAAGTACTCCTTAAGTAAAACATAATTTTAACAAAACAAATTTTTTCCTCATTCGTCAACCACCGCGTGCTTCCAGGGTCTGTCCCGAAAATTCTTGAGTTAGTTCACATTCTCTTCACTAAATCGATGAAGATGGCGAAAATCTTCACCAACTGGACACCTTCTATTTTTATAAATTCGATTTGCAACGGAATTAAACTGAAATTCGGCCATCTTGGCGGTTGCATATGAAACGAGTAGGGCAAATACCATACTCAGGTAATTTATTGTTTCTGTCTAACATTTTTTGCATGCCATGCTAAGAAAGATCTCAGAAAAGTGAACAAATAGCTTGAACTCATCTTTTCGCATAGGACCCATTATTTTAAAACGGATTTTCCGTTTTTTTTTAAAGAAAGTAATCAAAAAAACATACATACATACATATTCGGCCTTTACGGACCATACAGGGTCTAGAACCTAGCTTCTCCAATCACTTTTATGCGAAATGGAGGGGCCGAATCCGAACGGCAAATTTCTCATGACAATTTGACACTCTTGGATGTTAGTCAGACGTTCGCAAGAGATGCCAACAACACGCAGTCCCCCATCTAAGTAGTAACCACGCCCTACGTCGTTTAATTGCGGTGATCGAACGAGAACCGATAGATTCGATATGGCAAGGTCGTTGGCAATCGAAAAACAACAAATATCAAAAAACTGTATTTGGGAGAAATATGGCCCGAGTACGATAACTAGGGCTCCAAGAATTAATATCTAAAGGTTTTTTGTAGAAGGGTCAAAAATAAGCATTTTTTTACTATGGGAGGGGATGGTCTAACTCGCCCCGTTTAGAAGGTAGGAGCAGTTTTAGAAAAAAAAAATTAAAAAACAAGGGCAACACTTACAATAAAGTACTATACTGCTTTTGAAAGCCAGAAATCTGTTTTATAATCGTACATTTAAATTAAATTATTTATGTCAATATATTTTGAAAAACTCGCATGCAAACTCAAAATGTTAATAAAAAAATAAAAAAAAAGTTTAGACCAATTTTTTTTTTAAATTGTGAAATTGGCTTTTTGCAGTCAATGTTACTATCAATTCTGAATCGAACACAAAAAATCGAATGGTTTTATGTCTTCTAGTTTTTGAGAAAATTGAAAATCACTAAAACTACTTTTTTATGAGATTTTTTATTTTTGGTATTTACGGTGATTTCATTTTGAGGGTTAATGTTAATGTGGTTCATCTTTGTAAGTAAAGTACAGCAATTCATTTAGCGTTACACAGAATGAACCATGAGGAGGTAGCATTGACCACATAAAGCCAATCCAACACTACATTTTACAATTTTGAAAAAAAATGGTCTACATTTTTTTTTCATTCGTTTTATCAAAATTTTGAGTTTGCATGCGAATTTTTCAAAAACTGTTGACGTAAATAATTTAATTTAAATTTAGGATTATAGAACAGATTTTTGGCCTTCAAAACCGGTATAGTACATGATTGTAGGTGTTGCCGTTGTTTTTTTATAAATAGTCAAAAATGCTTGTTTTTGACCCTTCTATAAAAAACCGTTATCAATTTTTGGCGCCCTTATTATCGTACTCTCCCCGAAATATTAAAAAGTGCTGTTTTTTTCCTTTTGAGGAATTCATCGAAATAACATCTGGCAATTTTCAGCGTTTGACATATTGAAGCTCTCAAACAAAAATTAATAACAGGGCCATGTACGTGTCCAAATTGTAAAAACAAAAAAAAGTGATAGGCCGTGATTATATAAATGCAACAACACCAGAATTTGATAACGTAGTAAATATTAGGCGTTAATTTCTCATACAGGGCCTTAAACCTAGATTCTTCAACCAGTTGCTTGCGTGAAGTGAAAAGGATAAACGCTTTTTTTCAGCTGAGGACAGATTTTAAACATTCTTACACTTAATCATCAGCCACATTGTAGAAAATCCAAAACGACAGTCAAATCCAATCGGAATTTAGATTACGCTTGAGGTATCGGTTTTGGAACAACATAAATTAATTATACTAACGCGATCATTTGATTTATATATTCAGCTGTGTTAAATCCATAGCTGTGTGAAAAACGTTCTAATAAATTCAATTCAATTTCAGAGTAATGGATAGTGCGACTAGTGTTGACCTCTTGTCGTTGTTTTCTTCCTTAACTACCAAATAACTGAACTGAACAAGAAATTGTATCTTATTAATTTATTGCTTTCAATTATGGACACTTTTCAATTTCACTTAAAATAATCCAGACTTGTCGGAGAGCCCGGAGTGAAATTTGCGTGTATCTGTCAAAATTGTTTTGTTTAACGCGACATGTCGCCATCCGAAAATATGCGTTGCATTTGATAGGAGAATTAGTCCGATTAATGAATTGAAAAGGATAGGTAGCTCGAATGGAAATTTCATCGGTACAGCCGATTTTTGGGCTTTCTGGCTTACAAATATAGCTACTTTTAAGGGTAAATGACCAATATTAGGGCCTGTTACGCACTATGAGTAAAAATAAATATATTATTAGGACACCCCTACAAGTTTCTAAAGGTTAAATTCGTTTATCAGAGACAGAGCTTCTTCTTCATTAAAGGCAAATTTAAGATCTGCACTAAACGGATTACAGTCGTTACACTTAACTGCATCCCTTCTATGGTGGTCTGCCAGTGAAGTTCGCCGATTGACAACCCTTTTAGACCCACAAAATGTTTTTTTTTAACATTGATTTTATATTAAAAAGGAGTTTTTATAAATAAAGTTAACAATTTCACTTAAATGACAAAACAAATAAACATATCCTTATTCTCTATAAGGTCACATTTAATTTACACAGTAATTGCGATAACGGCTTTCTTATTAAACATTTTACTCGCATTTATCTAATTTCTAAGATAATGGTGCGTATATTAGCAAAGCAATAAAGTGCACTTTATTATTAGTTAATTAAATTTAATTTGCATCGATTAAACGCAGAATTTGCATGCAATTATAAGAAAAAGAAAAAACCTCCATAAAATTTCAAAATAATAAAGGAACTTCACTTACACTATTGTATAATCAAATATTGTTCAATGTTAATTCCACGTAATGTTGATTTCGGCTCACGATGTACTTGATAGTCCTTTTTTGGGAATCGTTAGTTAGTTAAATAATATAGATCACTATTTTGCAATGCAAGTAACAGAATAACACATAGCTATTACAAAATGGCTCAAATTGTAATCACTTCCTATTAGTACTTAAAAGTCACTTTTTTAAACAATTAAATTGTTGTTTAAATATTTTGGTATTTCCTTTAATTTTGATAAATATTTCACAAACCCATTTACTAAGTAAACTTGTAATTATTCATAAGCGCTCTCGTAAAGTTTGAACAATATTATGCATTTAGGAATCCTTTTTTAATATACGGAACGAATAATCGATTCACGAATAGATAGAAAATCCATCAACAAATAAAAAAAACCACCAACGCGCCGAACACGAGCCAGTTAATCGCTCTTTTTAGATTCACAACGAAATGAGCGGCTTAAGCATGTTGCCTAGACCTTTATACGATTATCGTCTTTCAGCGGGGCATCGATTGAGATGAGAGCGAATTTCATTCAGAAATCTACCAGCGAACACCAACAACAATGGCCAAGATAAGGCCAGGCTTGATCTCTCAGTTGCGCGCATAACATTAACGCACAATGTGTCAGATACAGATAAGTATGTACCTGCAACCAGTATTGTTGGTGGCCAGCTAGCTAGTTGCCTAAGCGTGTGAGTAGTGTGGCCGATATAGTTCAGTATATATTGGGCTATCCGCATATCCAATTTTCAAGTGACGCCTTTCACAAGTTCACACGATATTTTTCTCACCTCATGACCACCTCACTGGTCCTTTGCGCGTTGAACTTTACTTCATTGCAGAGCAATCGAGATATTATTACACCGATAGACGGAGATATACAACACATGTTAAGTGTCATAATACCGTGGAGACACTGCTGAGCGTATGTCATAGCTTAGACGGAGGCATTGATATAGCCAAGGAGGGTGCAGTGAGTATTTGCACATTTAATGGCGATGATTGAATGAATATTTGATATTTAACCTCTTGATCGTCATCATACAGTAATTTATGATGTGAGCAAGCAGTTTAGAGATACATCATTCGGTAAGTACACTTACTCTGTGGGGCAACGGGTCACCCACCTGTGGATATTGTTGTTACCTCCTCCTATTATATTAATTGACTCTGATTAGGACGGATATTAACTTGCCAACTTATGTTTTCGGTTAATGACCGAAATGGAGATGCAACTTCTGAGATATGCAATGCCAGTGTTTATGGCATTTCCGTTTAAGATGGAGCAATTTAGTAATGAAATTGTCGAATTGTTTAATGGCTACTTGTTATATTTGAGTAAAGTTGAAGTTCGTTTTCGCAGAAGATATCGCCTTATGAGATTCTGAGGAAAAAATCCCCGAAGATATGGGTTTATAGGTAAAATTAAGTAGTGGGATGCTGTAGAAATGTTGTAGAATTCGTCGAAGAAACAAATCTCATCAAACTTTAACACATCAATGTGCCAATGTGCCAATAAGGGCTTTGCCCAGGGTAGTGTGCTCTCCACCACATTGTGGAACCTTTTGGTCGACTCCTTGCTGAGAAGACTTAATAGGCAAAGGCACCCTGTTATTGGGTACTCTGACGATATATGTATCATTGTCAGCGGCGGTAATTTACCAACTCCTTGTATGGAGGCAGCACTCAATACAGTTGGGAGTTATTGTCATGAGCAGACTCTGTCGGTCAACCCCACCAAGACTGAGATGATGCTATTCACGAGTAGAAGAAGGATACCTCGTGTGAGTTGGCCTTATTTCCAGGGCACTCAACTAAAGTTATCAAGTAAGCTTAAGTTTCTGGGTATTGTTCTAGACCCAAAGCTTAACTTTTCGGAGCATTTGGTTGCTAGAACTTCGAAGGCCACAACATTCTCTGGCAGTGCCGTAGGATGTTCAGCAGAACCTGGGGACCTAGTCCCAGGTTGGTTCACTGAAATTACACGTGCATCGTTACACCTTATGTATAGTGCGATTGTGTTGTGGGCAAGAGCTCACATCCTCAGGCTGCAACTATATTTGTCAGGTGTGGAAAAATGCAATTTTGAATGAACCCATCCAAATATCGGCATTAGATAATGGTTGCTAGTATCCAACCACACAGGGTATCAAGTTAAATGGTTTGATGGCAAAACTGCACCTGACAATCTCGATGATATTCTTAGGCTATGCATCCGACGATGAAGATAAAGTTGTATGCAACGATTCATCTGATGAACCAGATTGTGATTAAAATCATTTTTGTAGCCTTAAACAAAATATTGTAGTGTATGTTATCTGTAGATATTTAGTTGGATTTATTATTATTTATGTTTTTATTTCCTTAGAAATGTGATCGAACACATTTTTTTTATAAGTTTTCTTTTGAATTCATCCATTTAGTAAAAAAAAATACCGAACTATGTCGGTGTATAAAGAACAAAGACGTTAATTTAATATATTAGAATAAGAATATTTTTGTTAATAAATTTATTTTATAAATAGGTGCAATAATACCAACCACATAAATTTGTTTTTTAGTTTTATTTATCAGGCTATAAGTACGTCTGGCAAGGGGTTTGCCCCATGCAAAACGTCTGGGACCCACATTTTCGGAATCAGCACACCTCCACCATTATTTTGGTATATACAATGTGTTGTTATACCAATTATTTCAAAAACTGTTTTTTTGCATACTATTAGTACGTCTAGCATGGGGATAGCCCCAAGCAAAACGTCTGGCACCCACAGATTTGTGTAAATGGCTTCAACCTCTTTCATTTAATACTATTCATAAGTGGTTATATCTTCGATCCAGGATTTGGAAAAAAACGTATTTTTACTTTACTATTACTAACCTTTGCCACAAACAAATGCTGCCAGACTAGCGAAATAGACTTAAGCTATTTAGGCACTAAACTTTGATATATCCTAATTTTGGTTATATCTTCACTCCCAAAAAATGTTGTGGGCTCTTTGTCTAATCTTTGCGATTGCCACTGCCGCTAATATCATAATAAGGAAAAGGATAAAAGGTGCAACCTTATACATCTGCTCAGATAGCCAAGCCGCTGTCAAATCCTGTTCGGCTAGCTATCTCACCTCAAAACTTGTTGAGGAGACCATGGCTAAGCTCAGCCGGTTGGAAAGGTGTTACTCTGTAACACTTACCTGGGTTCCTGGGCACACAGTTATCCAGGGTAATGAAAGAGCGGATGCTCTAGCCAGGAAAGGCTCATCAACAGCCTTTATTGGCCCACAACCATCCATAAGATGTTCATCTGTCCACAAACGTGATATGACTGAGGCTCTACGTCAACAGCATTCCGAGTTCTGGCATGACCTTACCTTATGCAGGCATTCGAAGAAGCGTGTCGACGTTCCAAAAATCAGCAGAGCTAAGTTATTGCTTGGATTGAATAGGAAAGACTTTGTTGGTCTTGTCACTGGTTTCAGTCCTCTTAAGGAGCACCTAAAGACCATCCATGTTAGGAGTTCGTTCCTATGTGAGTGCTGCCTGGAGGATAATCAAACGGAATATCATTTCATCTGTGAATGCCCTCCCTTCGCCAGGACCAGGCTCAATACTCTAGGCACACAAATCGTCCAGGACGATGAGCTGGGCGATAGAGAGCTCGCAAGTATTCTTCACTTCTCCAAGGCCACCGGCAGGTTCTCCGACACTGACTCCATCACAAATCGCCAGTAAGCAGCGGGGGCAGCTACGCTGAAGTACAACAATGTATATTATGTACCTTCCAAGTTGAGCTGTTAAAGTTGTTCGTAGACCAATTTCGATAAACGCCCGAAGTTAATAAAAATTAAAACGTTTCCTTTCATGCTTACGAAATTTAATGAAGCGTTTAAAGTATTAAAAACTAGATAGATTTAAGAAAGATTGAATTGAATGATTAGAAAATCCAAGACTTACCTTAAGACAATGGGCAAGTTCCAAGGCAACACAAGTCGCCTGCAAGTAAACTTAAGACTAGTTATTTACACGCGTTGCCCAGCATCTGTTATTGCTGTCACGTTCACAGATGTTGTGAAAACGTATGCCTTCTGCACACGGAGGGCTCATAAGACGCATACAAGATTCATCCCGCATCGCAGATTCCTCTCCGCCGAATAATCCACAAACGAATCTTTTCTGGAGTTTTTTTTGGTAATGTATTCGTACATTATCCCCCGTATTAATAAACAACGGAAAGCGGCGAGTTAGCACTAGCACATCTGTTAACTCATTATTCTGATTAATAGACGTGTGCAAGCTTTCACTGACATGTGATAACGAGTGAATAACTTAACTCATCGAATTCGGCGTATAAGAAGCGGATAACTTTCTCAGATTGTAGTTCATGCATTCACAAATTGAGAGGATGCGCATACATGTGTGGCAACATTGAGAGGATGAGAGAGAACACTGTCTCCCATTTGGGCATATTACTCTTTCATAATGCGTTGACTCCATAGTAGTACATAATATTGGAATGGAATACACAGATATGAGGGTCAACTGATGAAATATGACAGATACACTCGATTTTTGAGCATAATTTGCTAAAGTGCTGCCGTATTGTAGGTGATAAAGAGCAAACAGCTAACACAGGGAAAACATATTTTTATTAATCAGAAAAGTTATCATATAGACAAGTTCGCTATCCGTGTGCCGGAGCCCTTAGAATACTACGATCACTGAAGCAAAATGAATCAGATCTTTCAGACATCTGTACCTCACCGAGAAATTAGAATTGAATTCTTTCACCTGCTCGATATTCGCATGTGATATTCGTCCAATCACAGAGGTTCAACTAGTAGGGACTCGTAGTAGCCTGACAACGCCTAACAATTTCCAAACAAAAATCGGTGACATTTTTACCACATTTATTTAAGCAACGTCGTAAGTGTACCATTTTCCCCTTCTAATTGCTTGCGCAAATGATGGTTAACCAATCAGCTGTTGGATACGCGCCTTTGTTTCATCGGTGGAATACGACAGCGATTAAAAGTATTTAATTGAAAAATGAATTGTCGAGAGACGAACGAGAATAGATAACATTGATATATGTAGGTTCATAAAGATTTTTATAAGAACAACGTGTAACAAATGAATGTACCTTATAAATAATTCAGATACGAATAAAACAAGCGCAGCAACTTAAAAATCCAGTGACGTCAAACAATTCTATTGAATTTTTGTTTTAATAGAATTGCCAAAAACTATTAAAGAAATCTACAATTCAACTAATGTATTTTTTTACAAAACTGACGCGCACTAAAAGGATATATTTTGAACCCTTATAATGTAAGTATTTAGTTAAATGGCGCAGGCATTACGGAAATCGGGATTATGGCGTCAGTGTAGACAGCGATGTATGTTCTAAATGTTTGCAAATTATACTGGGCAGCAAAAACAGAGCATGGTAGAGCTTTCCATGCTCGTGTGGGACGGCTATGTAAAGATTAATTGTATTTCACTGTACGCCCGAGGTTATGCGTGTGGGTGAACTTATTTGTATTCCTGGCACGTCGCGTATCGCAGTTCAAATATTCTAACTTTGAAATTTAATTGGCTATTTCATTTGCATACTCGGGGGGGAAATACCGATAAAACAGCGATATACAGAAGACATTGAGGATATGATTGACCAATTCAAGCGATTTTGCGTAGTAGCTCCAAAAAAGTTATTTATAGACCTGACCAAAGGTCCGCGTTGTACTTAAGTTATTTCGCGATATTTAATATGTGATCATTCCATCGGAGATAATACACATACCGAGAGTGGAATGCCTTTCGGTTTAAGCGATTTCGGGTCTAGCTTTAAAGACAATTCTAGCTTTTCCAACCATTCGCATGTGCAAAGTGGAAGGGTCTTAAAATTTTAAGCCGAATTCAAAGGTCAAATTAGAGAAGATACTCATGGCAATTGATACTCTTGGATGTTTGTCAGGCGTTCGCAAGGGGTGGGGCACTGGACAAAACTGTAGAAGTCACTCAGCCCCGCCGGGATTTGAACCGGAGACCTTTCGACTAATAGTTCAACACACTGCCCACTGAGCCAGTCTGCCCACGCTTTAAGGGCATAAAAATTAAATTGCATTCAGTTGATTGTACCAAAGTATGATGTCCAGAATAAAAGTTGATGAGTTTAACAGTCGATTCCGTTCCATTTCACAAGCCAAAAAGGGGGCATACATCAGGACATAACAAGGAAATGAGAATGAGAAGCTAAGGGTACTGTCATCAGTGAGAAAAGAAAGGAAAACATTTATAAATATGAGGTGAGTCAAAAATAAAACAAATCCTTGGGGAACATTTATTGCACTGACTTCTTATGTGTTTAAGGCCGATTACAAATGCAAGAATTTTCGACAAATGAGTTTGAAGCCAAATTCTGCGAAATGCCTTTGGGATATAAACATCAAGCAGTGGTAAGACAGGTGGAATCAAGGTAAAAGACGTTGCAGATTGGAATGGACGGGAACACGGAGCAGTGCAGCCACTTCCATTTTCAAAAAGCGAAGGGAAAAGAGAAGTAAAAAAAGTAAAAAAAAAGTGAAGTGATAGTGCAAGGACGCGTTCGAGTAGCTCCTAGTTGCTGGTTGAAAAAGATTCGATTTCTCGTCGATTGATGAGGCGGAATGAAAATTACAAAACGTGGGATTAGGATACTAATAGCTTTATTTTTCCATGTAAAGTGTCTTACCTCGACAGGGGTTATTTCAAAAAGAAAATTGGTGGTTAGTATAAAGATGATAGTGCCCGTTTTAGATGGACTCAAAGCGCCAACTTACATCAGATATGCGAAGCATTTAAATGTGAGCTAGCTTAAGATCTATTACAATATTTTGCATTACTAATGATGGGATTTCACATGAACAGATAGAATAACATATTGCCGAGGAAAATAGAAGATTGCGTTGAACACATTACATAGCCGATGTAATCTCTTTTTGAATCAATTCTTGTTTTTGAGTTAAAGCAGTTGAATTTTTGAATGACACTGAAATATTTGTTGTTTTCTGTGCCACTTCAAATCAGGCATTGTGCCAGGCTGAGCATTGTATGGCTTCAATATATTGATCGAATTCGTCTTCAAGTTCATGTGGTGTTCGAAGAAACCCAGAATGCGATTTTACTTTCACAGCATTTTTTAAAAGATCCCGAGTTAGTTTGCATGCTAGTAAGTCTGAAAGATCGGAACATTCCTTAACTTTAATAGAGCCTCCCGACAACACTTTCGATGAGTTTTGGGGTTTTTGCAGTATCCGAGACCCGTACGTCGATTTACCTGATAGACGTTCAGTCTTCCCCAGTTCCATACCGGCTTCGTATCCAGAGCCCCAGAAAGTATGTTTTGCATTAAAATCACCACCGATAATGAAATTTCCTCGAAGTGAGTCAAAGATACCCATAAAATCGCTTCTTTCCATCATTGCACGAGGAGGGCAATAAATAGATGCCAAAATCATTTGTTAGGAGTTTAAATTGTACGCTAACCATGCGTAATTGCAGTTTGTCAAGCTTAATTGTTCTACTAATTGAGTAGTCAATGCTGTATTTTACAAACAAGGACACCCCGCCTCTCTAGCTAACATGACCCAACTTTTTGGGCCTTATTTCATTGGGCGTTATTTCCTTTGGGGTAATTTCGCAAGCCACATATCTTAGTTTCAAAAATCCTTGTATGATTTTAATGTACCGGATGATCTTCATTAAAACTATGTTTTCTATTCAATACGTTATTAAAATGACTAACTTTATGTTCCTATTTATGTTTCTATAGGTTAAGCATTTTTCTTGAGATTGTTTTCTATAGAAGATTGTTTTTAATTAATTTTATTATATTTGCGTTGAATTTTAGATTTTTTTTTTCACAATAAACAAAAAAAAATAAGTGAAGCATAATTTCATTGAAAAAATATAGGGACGGGCTACAGTCCGCTTAGGCGAACTGTTGGATTCTTATTCCTATCCCTCATAAGTGGGCGTGACAAAAGTCTAAGTATGGTTGAATTGTTAAGAACACTCTACATATTTTGTTATATAACATTTAAAGGATTTTATCAAAAAAAAGACGCTCCATAGCTCAAACTTGGGTGTTTCAATAAAATTGTTTTATTTAATTGTGGGCGTGTCAGTAGGCGGGATTTAAAAAACAATTAACACATGAGAATAAAGGGCCCCTAGAGAGTATATATTATAAATTTCAGCTCCCTAGCTCAAACTTTGGATTTTCAAAAATTAATATACCCTTAGAATAGGGTATAAAAAAATTATTTTATTTATATGTGGGCGTGTCAGTGGGCGGATTTTGAAAAGTTTTTTTCCCGAGCAGTTTTGGGAGTCATAGATCATATATAAAAAATTTCAGCTTTCTAGCTCAAAATTCGATTTTTTTCCAAAATTTTGTTTTTTTGGGTTGTCTGTGGGCGGATTTCAAAAATTCGTAAACTTGATTATTTCGGGACCCTAGAGAGTATATGGTTAAAATTTCAGCTCTCTAGGTCCAGTTTAAAGGCCTAATTTTTGCCGACAGACGGACGGACGGACGGACGGACATGGCTAGATCGACATTACTATCGATGCTGATCATAAATATAGTAATTTTTAGGGGTCTACGGGCAATATTAAGGTATGTTTCAAACTTTGCGTCAAAATTAATATACCCTTAGAATAGGGTATAATTAATTTTTTTTCAAGTGAGGCATAATTTTGCCTATAGTAGCTGGCAACGCTCAATATAGTTGTCAGAATTACTCCGCTTTCAATTATTTTAAACATTTAAACATTTTAAACTAAATATTCGATGAAAATAAAATAGTTTTCTTGTCGCATTTTTAGTTTAGTTTTGTGTTCTTATTAAGATCCCGAGAGAAGACCTGCGGGTCAGCTAGTGCTAGAATGAAATCAAAAACATGACATCTATTATATCTGCCAGACATTTCGAACAAGAGTACCATGTCTGTAACACAAAGCTACAAGTGAACAAGTCTACAGTCACTGTAGGATTATATTATTCTGACAAGTGTAGTCATTTCTGTAACACAGAAAAAAATCTTTACTCTTGTAAGAAATTAAAAATTCCCTGGACTAGTAGACTCAGCTTACAAGTGTTCATTTGAAAAGAGAAAAGCAAACTGATTCTCAATACAAATGGGATTTACTTTTCTTCAACAGTTGAAGCTCTGAGTTACAGGAGGAGGATTGTGATACACTTGTATGAATTCACTTGTATTACAAGTACTTGTAGCATTGTGTTTGTGTTACATTCAGTAGGTATATTTTACAGTAATAAAACTTGGATCGGTGTAGAGCGCACATCTTTCATTATGTCGATTTCCATTTGGCTTATCGGATTTTGCTCTCCGATCACAGATTTTTCGCTCCCAAAGGAAAACAAATAGATATTGATTTTATTGTATGAGTATTAGTGTGACAATTAACAGCCCGCTTGTAGCTGACGAACAAATTATTAGAACAGCTTGTATATCCGTGATCATAGTAAGTAAATAATTTTAAATAAACAACAGAAAAATTCATTGAGAAAAAATTGTTTTTATTTTCTTGACTTTTTTTCAGATCTTCAGCAATCAGCAAAATTAATTCTGCCTCTACTAATCTTCTCTTTTTCGGCTCCGGGTCTCTCTTCTTCCTTATCTGTTTCACAACCAAAATTCAACACATATGATTGTTTACTTATTTTTTGTGGCTTAGAAGGAAGCAGAAATAAAAATATATAATTGTTTTTTTCTTTCTGAGGGCAGCAAAGTTTATGATTATGATTATTCGCTAATTTTAATCTCCACGAAACAAAATAAACTACAGGTATTTATTGTTGAAATGTATTTTGTTCTCCACAGAAACAAAAAGTCGAAATGTTAATCGAGAAGCCTTAAAGTGACAAATGTTTAATATTTAAGTGTTACTGCAAGTAGTTGTTAATTAACAATTATACATGTAATCTAAATTGTTGAGACTGTTTTTTTTTTCTGATTTAACGAGTACAGAAAAATGGCGACTTAGAAAATGTGATCTGAAACCAATTCTTATAAAAGCGAGAAAGTTTTCGTACTTTATTTTAGTAGAAACAGAAGCCTCAATGAAATCTCTGTGGGGCACCTCCAACTTAGTTCCATTGTACATTTGAGTAAAGTATTGTTTCTTTAACTTCCTGTGAATCGGAAACATATAGCCTCCGCAGCATCTGAGCTACAACAGTTTCAATGACATTATTTTTCTATTAAAGGTAAAGTAGGTACCTACCCCACCCACACATGTAGCGAATTGCAATCGAAATTACTTTATATGCAAATCGATTCCCAAATAAAATAATCATCATTCATCTTCGATGGCCTTGGTTAGGAAATATTTTTGCAGTAAGTCAAGTTCACATACCACACCTGTTTTTTACCGTCCTCATAACAAACATTGAAGTGCAACCTATCAAATAATATTTAAGCCACAAATGTATTATACTTTCAGGTCTTGTGAGATATGAAACCATTATCATGCGCAAAATGTATCATGATTCTATAATCATACAAGTTTGATATTTTTGTTTCATAAAAATTTCAAATAGGAAGCAGTTTGCCCCTCTCAGAAATAATTTGTTTGAAAAAAGAAAAGACCTCCAAATAGTTTCTGCATTAAAGACCATTGCGGCAAAGTTTTGCGAGTTTATGGTTGTCAATTGAGGCAACATCTTTTGAACTACAGAGTTTACAAATTTGTCCTTACTACCCTCCCCAAACTTCCAATGAGTAAGCGAATTATTTATAATTAATTATCGCCAGAGCGATAATCGTGATCGATTTCGTATTTAATTTGCTTTACGTAACGCTATAGCCATCGTCCCGTCTATCGTTTATTTCAATTTTGAGTATCTTTCAGAATTACCGTTCAATCAAGCTTCACAAACCATGAAGATCTTTTTTTCTTTTTTTTTTTTTTGATGTATGGCTGGACATTTTGGAATGGGAATCGTACTAGTCCGAAAAAAAATGGATATTTGAACTTTTTCTAACTGCAAAAAGTTCAAATCATTACGACATAAAGCAGCGCGTAATCGTAGGATGGATGAAGTGGCGGGAAAACTCAGCCATCTACTGTGACTGAAAAATGCTCATAGGCTGAAAGGAAAGTTCTACACGGCAGTTGTGGGCCAGCTTACAAAAAATATGAGGGCAATCAACGGCAACGTGACTATGGCCGAATTTGCGATCCCGGCAAAACTGATCCATATGTGTCACGTGACGCTGACACTCGGTGCAATGCACAGTATGGAAACAGCTCTTCCGAACTATTCCCAACTTTCACTGGATTCCGGCAAGGAGATACGCTGTCACGTGGCTTCTTCAGTTGTTGTCAACACGGAAGTCACTGGGATACGCGGACGATATCGACATCAACTGTCGATCTCAGCGTGCAGTGCTTGAGGCTTTCATGGCGATTTAAGAAGAGGCAAGAGGAAGTATTTGCTTTCAACAAACATCTGTCCACTGACTACGATAAAACGTCACTGTTGATAGCAGCAACTTCGAAGTAGTACTTATTAATACGATTTGGCGAAACAATCGGTTTTAAAACTACTGACCAAGTGTAATCGCTACAAAACACTGATACTGCCAGTTCTGCTTTATGGTGCTGAGTGCGATAAGCAGGAATAGAGATCTAACATTGGATTCTTTTGAAAGAAAAATACTGCTTCTCTGTTTAAAATTCAAGCCATTGCGTGTGCCAGTGTCCTTGTTCTGGTCAATTGGAAGCAGCGTGCTCTGGATCACGGAGGAAAGAAGGCTGCTTGTTTCTCACATTAATTGATTCCGATGAGGAGCCCTGCATATTGGAAAATATTCGGAATAAATGTTCCTGCTTAATGGATTCTGCTGTACGAACAATTGCATCAATGGAAATAACTACGGAGAACTACACAAAAGCTATGAAATTATTAAAATACAAATTTAATAATAATCGGTTAACGGTTAACCTTTAAGGCGCATACCTATGAACGAGAATTATATGAATTATTGTTAACAGCGAAAGTTGCAATCGCTCTTAATATAATTTAAATTCAATTAAATTTATTTAAGTATCAGACAAATCACAGGAAGATACAGTCTAACTCTATAAAATAAATGTAGGTTTTTTATTTTTTTTAAGGTCAAGGGGTGGAAAAGGGATGCACATTTTTTTTGATTCACTTCTTTCAACTTTTCATTCCAGTTACAATACTTATTCAATAGCATAAAGGCCAAAGTGTTGGGCGCACATCGAAGTAGCATACATAATAATACTGTATGTATAGTGCTTTGCAAAACAGCATTGCCATATTATTATTTTGTCTGTCTCCAACAAGAAAACTGAGCGATTGAAAAACAAAATACTTTTCTAATTGTAACGTTCTTTGCAAAACAAAAGCGCTAATGGCTGATCAGTGCTGATGACGAGAAAGACTTAACTATTTGTTATTTTCACAAACCAAAGATTTTTACAACCTATGAAAGAATACAAAAATGCCCACGAAAGAAGGTTAGGTTAGGTTAGGTTGGAAGGGCAGTGCACAGCAGGGCTGCTTTGCTTACACGGGGGCCCATTGGTCCATTGTGATCCCTTATTGTTTTATGTGGTAAACCTACATTTACAATAAAACACTTACCATACTCAGTTTAGGTTAATCTTGCCGGTTGGCCTATTGGAACCAACCTGTGTTCTTGACAAACCTGATAGTGTCCGTCAGTGGTACCTGCGCTACGTCCTCTAAGTCTTCGAAGAATCTGTTGCCCAGATAGCGAAGTCGAGATGTCTGAAGGTTTGGACATTCGCAGAGCAGGTGTTTGATGGTCTCGGTTTCTTCTATATCTTGACAGCTCCTGCAGTAGTCTGGTGAGCTGATACCCAGCCTGCTTGCCATTACACCTATGGTGCAGTGGCCTGTCAGTACGCCAGTTAAGATACGTATTTCTAGCTTATTCATTTCCAGAATGCTTTTTGTTCTTTTTTCGTTAATTCTTGGCCATAGACTGCGAGATATAACACAGTCGTGCCTTTGGGACCAGGTGGTGTTAATTTGTTCCCTCAGTTTTTGGTCAATGTTTCTTTTTGCTGCACTAATTGGGATGTCTATTGACGTAATGGCGTCTATTGCGTCAAGTTCTGACCCGATTCTTGCTAGCTCGTCTGCCTTTTCATTCCCAACAATGTCGCTATGACCGGTGACCCAGCAGAGAGTGATCCTGTGTCGTTCGCCTATTTCGTTGAGGGATTTTTGGCAGTTTCTGACTGTTTTTGACTTTATAGTTTCGCTGTCTAGTGCTTTGATAGCCGCCTGACTGTCTACGAAGATTGTGATCGTGGAAGGATCCAGATTCTTCGCGGAGATAGTTTCTGCTGCCTTGTCGATGGCGACAATCTCAGCTTGAAAGACGCTGCATTCATTGGGAAGTCTGTACGAGTCCTTTATGTCTAGGGGCTCGCAAAAAACTCCCGCTCCTGTCCCCACATCCATTTTCGACCCGTCCGTATAGATTTGGATTTCTTGCACGTTGACGTGCGTGTTCCAGTTCTCTCTTTGGGGTATGTATGTGGAGTAGTTTTTCTCAAAGTTTCGTTTGGGAATTAAGTAGTCCGTTTTCCTGGATAGATCGATACCCAAGTAGTTGTGAATTATAGAGCCGTGTCCATAGGAGCTGTGCCTCCAGATGTTTGCCTCCTTGAGGCGGAGGGCTCCTTTGGCTGCCATGCTGCGAATATATTCACCAAGCGGGGGTAGGTTTAAAATGACTTCCAGCCCGGCTTGGGCTGTTGATCTCATTGCTCCCGTTGTACCAATACATGCTAATCTCTGTACCTTTGAGAGGTTATGGAGATAGGTAGTCCTTTCTGTTGCCTTCCACCATACAATTGACCCGTATGTAAGTATGGGTCGTATGATCGCTGTGTACATCCAATGGGTTATGTAAGGGCGCATACCCCAACGTTTGCCAAAGGTCTTTTTGCATGCGTAGAAGGCGCATAGTGCTTTTTTTGCTCTTTCTTCTGTGTTACGTTTCCAAGTAAG
The DNA here is from genome assembly GCA_949715645.1 of Portevinia maculata. Classification (NCBI taxonomy): domain Eukaryota; kingdom Metazoa; phylum Arthropoda; class Insecta; order Diptera; family Syrphidae; genus Portevinia; species Portevinia maculata. The sequence continues at coordinate 393,897,795 of OX454525.1, read as the reverse complement.
CTTAGAGTCTAGGATGATGCCCAGATACTTTGCCTCCGGGGAAAGTTTCAGACGAATTCCGTTTAGCTTCGGCATATCGAATTTCTCGATTTTTCTTTTCCTAGTGAACAGAACACATTCGGTTTTGACTGGATTAACTCCAAGGCCGTTCGGTCTTGCCCACGAGGATAGTTCTTTTAGGGCAGATTCCATGAGTTCACTAATAGTGGGGAGATACTTGCCACTTATTAGAATTACAATATCGTCTGCGTATGCTACTATTTTCGTTCTTTTGACCCTTAGAGTCGTTAGGATTTTGTTGACCACTATGAGCCACAGGAGGGAGATAAGACGCCTCTCTGTGGGGTGCCCCTGGTCACTGTTTTCCTTATGTAACTCTCACCGATCTCTGAGTTAATTACTCTGCTGTTGAGCATTTCGTAAACCCAGTTCGTTATTTCTTTATTCGCTCCCAAGTCTTCGAGTGCTGTTTTTATGGCCGCTGTTTTAACATTGTTGAAAGCTCCCTCAATGTCCAAAAATGCAGCCATGGTGAATTCTTTGTGGTGTAGTCCTTTTTCTATTATTGACACAACTTCGTGCAGGGCTGTTTCAACGGACTTGCCTTTGAGGTAGGCGTGTTGAGTGCTGCATAGGTTGTTTCCGTTTAGAAGGTCCCTTGTGTATAAGTCGATTATTCTCTCCAGTGTCTTTAGGAGAAAAGAGGAGAGACTTATCGGCCTATAATCTTTTGCTGTGCAGTGCAGTGTATATGTCTCCCTGCTTTGGGAATGAATATCACTTTAACTTCTTTCCCACGAAAGAAGGGATATCAATTGTTTTGTTAAGTTAAGAGAGTTAGAATAGAAGTGGTCCGTTAACGGCCATCATTTACAAGGGGACATTTAGGAATATTTATATTGCATTATTTATTATATTTATATTGCAAATATTTCCATCGCCAATATCTAACAGTAACCTTAAATTTCTCCTGCTCCTTGCTTGTTACCTCCCTAATGGGCCATGTTGAAGTGATCCCAGACAGATGTTAGACATATAGGAATCTCAATGGAGTATAAGATGAGAGAAAATGCGATCAATATTGAGAAGAAATAATAATTAAACATTTCGGTTAAAAGAAAAAGTCACATTTTAAGTTTAGGTTTTGTTCTTAACTCCGTCACCTAGTATCTTATAAATTAGTGCAAGCTTGTGTTGTATGTAGGTACATACAATGTAGTTATTAAGTGACAAAAATACATATATTCATGTGATTTCAATGAAATGGGAAAACATAAATAGTAACGGTTACATTTTATACACTTACATTTTATAAAATAAGCAAATAAAAAAAGAAAAATATTCAGAAGATGAATACATGAAAGCAAAAAAAGCATGGAAACTAATTAAAAACATAGGGACGGGCTACAGTCCGCTTGGGCGAACTGTTGGATATCCTATTCTTATTCCTATCCCTCATAAGTGGGCGTGACAAAAGTCTAAGTAAAGTTGAATTGTTAAGAACGCTCTACACATTTTGTATTAAAAATAACGCTCCGTAGCTCAAACTTGAGTGTTTCAATAAAATTGTTTTATTTAATTGTGGGCGTGTAAGTAGGCGGATTTAAGAAAAATTAAAACATGAGCATATAGGGCCCCTAGAGAGTATATATTATAAATTTCAGCTCCCTAGCTCAAACATTGAATTTTCAAAAAAAAAAAATTAATTGTGGGCGTGTTTTGGGCGGATTTTGAAAATATTTACACATGAGCATAAAGGGCCCCTAGAGAGTATATATTATAAATTTCAGCTCCCTAGCTCAAACTTTGGATTTTCAAAAAAAATTGTTTTATTTATTTGTGGGCGTGTCAGTGGGCGGATTTTGAAAATTGTTTATCCCGAGCAGTTTTAGGAGTCATAGATCATATATAAAAAATTTCAGCTTTCTAGCTCAAAATTCGATTTTTTCCAAAATTTTGTTTTTTTTCAGTTTGTGGGCGTGTCTGTGGGCGGATTTCAAAAATTCGTAAACTTGATTATTTCGGGACCCTAGAGAGTATATGGTTAAAATTTCAGCTCTCTATGTCCAGTTTAAAGGCCTAATTTTTGCCGACGGACGGACGGACGGACATGGCTAGATCGACATTACTATCGATGCTGATCATAAATATAGTAACTTTTAGGGGTCTACGGGCAATATTAAGGTATGTTACAAACTATGCGTCAAAATTAATATACCCTTAGAATAGGGTATAAACAAACAGTCATTATCTTAGCGCGTCGAAGTGCTGCCTCAGTCTCTTATTGAACTGGGCGTCACCCATCAATCTGATACTTCGTGGGAGAGAATTCCACAGGAATCGGATGTAACGAACAAAAAAATTTAGTTTGAATACCGAGAAAGACTGGTATTGGTGCGAGATCGAGGGTTCTAGCTGATCGCGAAAAAAGGATAATATTATTGAGGTAGAGTGGCTGGCGAGTTTGCATTACATTATGCACTAGAGTTATTGCCCTTACATTCAACAAGCTTTGAAATGTTAGGCCATATATTGACTCATAAAAACTCGAAACGTGATCATACCTCCTCGGCCTACAGACATAACGTACAACACTGCTACATGCAACATTAAATCTACGTTTGTGTTCACAATTACAATTCGCGAATATTTTGCAGCCATCAGCCAAATAGCATTATAGGAACGCGAAAAGTTATGGCTAGTATTTTTACTGGGGGTGACATGTTTGCATTGACCATACCCCACGAAATTCAAAATAGACTTACCTAGCGTTAGCCTGATGTGATTACCCCAGGTTAAAGTTTTGCTTAAGATAATTGAGAGGTTCTTAGCCGCGTCAACAAAATCGATGGGTATATTATTTAATAATATGATTTTGGAAAATATTATGATGATTCAATAGTTCTTCTTGGAAACAACATTTTAACTTGGTTGGGTTTAAGCGCAATCTATTATTCCTTGACCACTGAAAAATGTTGTCTACATCGTGAATTATTTCAGATGCAACATTTTCTGTGAAACCTATTTGATTACTTTTGTACAGTTGACCGTCATCAGCATATATAGAGCATATGTATGGAAGAATAACCCACTTGAGTGGCATTTTTCGATCACAGAAGATGGCCGAGTTTTCCCGCCACCTCATTCACCCTACGCTTACGCGATGCTTAATGTCGTCTTCATAGCTTGCTTCGCTATTGATCATAGATCCCAGATATTTAAACTTTTCGCACTTGGGAATCACGCTTCCATTCATATGAATGTCTGGAATAGGTCGGTGTGGATCAGAGAACGGCCAGCATAAGTATTCTGTTTTTTCGAACGATACCCATACCCCTCCAAAACTTCCACCCATGCAACAGGAGTGCACGTTGCAGGGACGTTTCATCCTCGCCTGGCTACATGATGATGCACTTTGGGGTCCGTCTTTTTTCCTTCAAGCAGATAATCAAGGACTTTGATTGCGAACTCTTCGGTGACGCCAACAGGGCATCTTACTATTGTCTTTCCTCCCTCATTCCATTGGAAATGATGTCCATGGTCATCTCTACGTTGGTTTCTGGAAAACCTCGCTGTCTTAGCTCCACCCATAACAGATCTCTTGGTTGTCTATCAAAGGCGTTTTCAAAATCAACCAATGTTCTCCGATCATGATCCTTATACTTTGGATTACATCGGTGGTTGATCTCTTTCTGCGACAAACGCGCACTGGTCCTCAGAAAGCCGTATTCTTTTCCGCATTCAGCTATCTAATACCCGCTCAATGATCTTCATGGTGTGGGGCATCAGGTTGATTGAACATTAATTGTCACAGTATCGCGTATCGCCTTTGCCTTTGTACAAAGAAAGAATCATCATAAGCCATTTGGACCCAATGTCTCCCATCTTTTTCCAGAACTCAGAGGGAGTCCCAACCGGCTCAACTGCCTTTCGCGTTTTGGAGTATTTGACCGCCTTCCTGATTTCTACGACAGTAATGTCGGAACGGCTCTCGGAAAATATATTCGAGGAAATTGTTCATTTAGAAGTCCTTCACAATACTGCAGCCACCTTTGTAGTATTTTTTCATCATGCACAAGAAGCAGCCTTTAGCATTATTGATAAACTTTGGCGAACGGATTTCCTGGTCATTCCTCCTTCTCTTAGCGGCAATTTGGAGAAGGGTTATGCCCCTGTTCAAGCCTGTTTGTCGGAGTTCGGGGAGAAGGAATTTCTTCTAAAGCTCTCCACACACTTTGCTCGAATTTGAGCGCATTTTCGAGACGACCTTTTTCATCTGCATTATTATTGGAGCACTTCGGCTAAGCTTTAAATGAAACTTTCTTGTCAATTAGCACTACTTTAGCTTCATACGTCCACCACCATGTTTCTTTGCCGTGTGTCCTTTTAAAGCTAGCAGTGATTTGGCTCTATCCAAGCAAGGTCGTTGTAAGGAATTCCACACATATTGTGCTCTGCACTCTGCATCCTCAAATTCGTTGATGATGTGATGGAGATAATTTTGCATATTGGCAATAAATGCTTCGCCTTTCTCTTTGTCCAGATTGTACCATTTGATTTTCGCAGACACTTTTGTTAGTTAAGTTTAGTGCGTCCCCGTCGCAATAAAAATGCCTGTCAGGAGGCAACGGTATTGCTGGACTATTGCCTCTCCAAGGATCACTTTGCAATCTTTAACCCGATGCTTCATGCAAGGTTCTACCATAAATGGTATTCATCTGGATTTCCGCCACTGCTGTAAGTAACCAGGTTCCGGCTTTGTTTGACGAACATGGTAATTAGAACGATAACACCGTATGACTTGAATATGCTTAGAAATCTTTTTCAGCAGAGCTACTGGTGCCGTATCCCAGTCCTCAATGGCAGTCTTCATAGTCTTCGTTTGAATTCCCGATATGTCCGTTCAAATCTCCGCCTCTTGATGAGGTTTTGTTAGAATCTAGCCGGAATGCATCTTTTTCTCTCTGCTCTTAATATTCCACAGCTCACATTACATCACATCAAACGATCAGTGGACTTTCAAATGGCTTCCCCTATCGTGGAATCCGTCGGATCTGAGATTCACTTCACTTATTCGATTCACGTGAACAGAAAATTCCTATCGTGGGATCCGTCAGATACTCTCCCTTACCGACCACTATTGGTGATTAGGGCATTCAATTGTGACAGCTCATTTCAAACACATTTGTTTTGTAAAAATTAAATTCAGTGAAAGAAAATAAAAACTGCGGATTTCAAATGCATGGATAGATTCGATCCGTTCGTTTTCCGCGATACAGTGAATTTCATTCACGTTACCGACATGTGGACGGTTCACGTCTGCGGATTGCACGATGCAAATTGCTCACTATTAGCGGATCGTTCCCCCCGACGGATTCCACGATAGGGGTGTTAATGTGTGAAGTTTATCTCATAAATTTTACAATGCCTAACTCAATTTTGTTTTTCTTTTAAATTTAAAATGCTATTGCATGTATGAGTTTTTTTATTTTTTATTATGGGACAAATTTCGGCCACCTATAATAAAAACATTAATCTTGCACAATGCAATGGGGTTAACTATACATATAAAGCTACCTGTAGCTTTGACATAGGACGTGATTAATAAAGAGATGAGCCTATTGGTTGTTTCTGTTTTTATGGTTTTATAATTTATTGTTTAGCACCTGGTACTTGGGACGACGTCTGAATATATATATATATATATATACCTGTGGGTTTTTGGAAAAACATTTATGGATGAATGTTAAAAGGATTTCAAAATTGTTTCACTGTGAGTTTTTAAGAATGAAATGTTTACATCAGAGAGAAATTATTTGACGATGCACACAACGTATTTACACGATTTTTTTGTATATACTATCGCAAAATCAAAACGAAAAATAATTATAGGTAATAATTTACATTAATTTATTTTATTATTTCATATAATAATTATACATTTATATTGCATAGAATTTCAAGAACTACTATCGGTTTCATAATCGCTTGAAGAATCATCACCTGGGTTAATGATAATTGAATCCGTTATTGTGTCCCACATCAGATCGTGAGAAAAGTATTCCTCCACCGTCCTTATAGCTTTTGGCAAACTTTTCGCCAATCTTCAGCCGTTATTTTTGAAAATTATTCTTCTGCTAATTTTTGAACATCCAATAATGTGAATGTTGTGTTCCGTTTGCCCACTCTTGCCTTGACAGTTGCCCAAATATTTTCAATCGGATTGAGGTCTGGATGATAGGGTGGTAAACGCAGTACCTCATGTCCCGTACCGTGAATAATATCGTCAATCTTATGCTTTGGCTTCTGCATAGCTCGATGTTGCTTTATAAGCTCATAAAGTTCAGGTTTGTGCATCTCCAAAGTATGTGCTATATTTTTATCGGTCAGTCATTTTGTCATCTCCGATTTACGGCTAGCAGAAGTGCTTTGTTTGTCTTCTAATTTATTGTGATATGAGGCGTTGTCCATTACAATTATTGAAGGCTCCTCCAGGTTATTCAAAATTTGTTCCTGCAGCCATTTGCACCAATTCTCAAAATTCATGTCGTGGTGATAGTCTCCCGTTTTCGTACCAGATTTGAATAAAAGTAAAGCGTTTTGCACGAAGCCTTTTTTACCACCTGCATGCGCCGTTATTAGTGTCTGTCCCTTTGAAATTGGCGCCTTCAATCCACAGCTGCTGCCATCAGTCCATGACCTTGGTCTTGTATGTCAGCTGTGAATATAGCTTTCGTCCAGGTATTCAAATCTGGTACGAAACCTGGAGACTATCACCACGACATGAATTTTGAGAATTGGTGCAAATGGCTGCAGGAACAAATTTTGAATAACCTGGAGGAGCCTTTAATAATTGTAATGGACAACGCCTCATATCGCAATAAATTAGAAGACAAACAAAGCACTTCTGCTAGCCGTAAATCGGAGATGCCGAAATTTGCCAACCCCATAATAAATATAAAACTCATACATGCAGCAGCATTTTAATTCAAAAAAAAGCAAAGTTCAGTTAGGTACGAGTATTGTATAATTAGGAGGAAAAACTTCACTCATTAAATCTCTTCGCACCATTTTTGTTCTCTTACATCGTCTCTCTGCGCAACCGACCCTTGGCCAAGTGATTTGGTTTGAGCTATACCTACTATCGATGAAATAGTCATTAGCCCAAGTTTTGGAAACAATCATGAGAGCTGACAAGCGCGTCCGGTTTGTAAGACTCAAATCACAGGACGGTTAATTAAAAAGGGATATTTCAAAAACATGCATTCTACCCGTCCTGACAAGAATGTTAATTAAGTATCTTGAAAAATTAAAAATTATCGGACACTTTGTTTATGCTACTGACTCATAGTGATTCACTAATATTACAGTAAATACTAGTACTGCCGTAGAATGTCATATTTCAAAAATTTACTTCATTTGGTATGCGAAAAAGAAAGTTTTTACTTGATTTTAAATACTAATAGTAAATCTGTGGCAACAAGGAATAACGACATAAGTCAGTTTTTGCAACTTTTCAGGAAAGCGATTTAAATGTTTGGCTTCCGATTACAAATCAAGGACAAAACTTATGGACGAAGTGTAAACGCAAAAATAAGTAATATTACTAAAGGATTTTATTTTTAATTAATAATAATAACTTTTTTGTCCATTTATAGTTGATTTTGATAAAAATATGACTTATGTCGTTTTTACTTTTTTAAACATTTAGTCAAATCTCAAATGAGTATATTGAAATTATTCTTTTTAAGTTGAGTTATGTTGTTTTTCCAAATAAAAATTAAAATAGTGGACTGTCATAGATTGACTAATGTCCTTTTTCCAAATCAAATTCTTGAAATTTTCAAAAATAAGTCAAAATCGTTAAAAATATAAAAATAATATTTACTTTCAATGAATTCACTGAATGACACAATCTACTTTCTTTTTCATCATAATTACTAAAAAGCAACAATAAATAAAACAAATGTGATCAATTATAATTAAAAAAACAACCAACATTTTTATTTTATTACAAAAATTCACAGACGTTGTTGTATATTTGTTGGTAGATAAAATAAACAAATTAAATTAAAGATAAGATAAAATTAAAAAAAAAAAAAAAAAACAACAGAATTTTCAAGGACCTTACCCCAATGCTCTATACTTTCTTCGTTACTAGAACTTAATTCATAATCCGGATCCTTAACTGAATCATCTGAGTCTTCGAAAATTTTAATTTCTGAACTTTCTAACATAAAAGGATAGTCAACATTGGCAATACCAGCTAGAAATTAATGTTGTTTGAACTTAGCAGCTACTTACTTTAATGTACATATATACAAAATTATTGCCAATGAAATTCAATTTACTGTTAATAAACAACTTATAACAATAATAATATTCCTATGATTATAAAGCTTAAGAACTTACCTTCTATATTTTCACAAATGTTATCTCGCTGACTCGCTTTTTTTATGGATCTTAGAGCGGCAGCTCTTTCCAAGACCAAAGATAACATTCTGCTACCGCGTGACACCATTTTTATTAATTTAAAGGATTTTTACACTTTTTTTAAGTTTGTTAAAACAATGAACTTTATTTAACACAAATAACACTTTCGAAGCTAATTCACAAATTAGGTGTATAGACAAAAATCGGAAAAAAACTGCTACACGACAACCTACCAGAACAGAACGTTTATAAGAAGAAAACAGGATAAGTCCCAACTGAGTATGGGTTTGCTCTCAGAATAACGGCACATGTATACTTATTTCCAGGGATAAACAGTAATGGTTTTTGGAATAACAGCACAAGTTAACTTATGTTCGGTCTTTTTACAAAAAAGAGTAAGGAAAAACTACACAAGTTTACTTATCTTCTTATAACTAACAAATTTATTTTGGTAAAAGGACACAAGTAAACTTATGATCGTGAAATAAAATTTTATAGTTTTGGAAAAAGAGCATAGATGAACTTATGTGTGTGTTAATTTGGTTTTTTTTTTGGCATAAGAGCATAAGTAAAAAAATACAAATTAGAGGATTGTACTTATGCTGTTTTTCCTTGTGCAAGCTGTGTAGAAATGGACTTATGTCATTTTTCTTTTGTGTGTAGTTCATAAACCGTAAGAGATAAAAATACGAAAAAAATATGACAGATAAAATCGCTTATTGCCGATCAGATTGTGTAAAAATCTCAATTTCGATATAAGTCGACTTATGATGTTATTCCTTGTTGCCACAGAAATAATTGATTCATTCAAATAAATTCTGCCAATTAGAAATTGGTTGTAAATACTAGACAAATGTGTTTATGTGAATTGCAGCTACAGTCATATACCTACATGGTGGGAAACTGTATTTTAGAAGCCAAAATCGCAAGGAATCTTTATTACTTTACTACATTATACACAGTTCTGCACTTCGACAACGCCAACTTGAAATCCTGTCTCTCCAAAGGATCTAAAAAAAGATTGATATCTTTTCTTATAGGATTGCCACCGGAATTAAAAATTAGATTCGATAAATCTTTTTGAAGAAATTCTAAAGTCTATATTTTTCGCTAAACAAGAAAACGGCTGAAACAAATTCAATGTAATTTCTTTCAGTTCATATTCGGGTAAATACGCGTCGACTCGGGACTACAAAGTCCGTCGAAACGAACGAAAAAATTGTTCACTTACCCAAGTACGTACAATTTAAAAAAAAACATTTGGAAAACATATTGATATTGTGACCATCAAATTATAATATATATCGTACACTACGTTTATTTTTTTGACCAATTAAAATAACATCCCCAATGCTGACAGTATGTTTGTTAAAATAAGAAAACCGCTAAACCAAATTCTGAATAATTTCTTTCAGATCATATCAACGCAGTCGGTTTTTTTTTTAAACGCGAGATACCACGAACGATGAATTGTTCACGAATGTACCTAATTACGAACATACGTACGTCGTACATACACACATACTTCTTCTTAAAAACGTTGTTAAAAGATATTCTGAACCTTGAAAGATTGTTGTAAATTACGATTTTCATTTTCGGGCCAATTACAAAAACTCGCCCATAGCTGGGAAGTAAACAAAATTAAATAATTAACAGCTCACTGTTAGTTCACAAAAATATATTAAAATTTGCCATTTTTAATGCAGGATGCTTCCGAACTCTTCTGAATTTGCCAATGGAACACTTTCAAGAATGACAGTTCTTATCCTTAAAAAAAGGAGAAATTCAAACACTATAAACGTCAAAATCGGAAAAAAAATAATTGTTTGCTGCATTTGATACACTGAAAATAGTTGACAAGTTAAAATGAACATAAAACTATTTTTTTAATGGATATTTCCATGGCTTAAATTAATTTGCTATCATCCTCTTCATTATCTTGATCGTCATTGTCATCTGATGATGATGCAGTTGTCGTTGAACTCTGAAAGAATTTGAAAAAAAAACACAAGCTTAGAACTTCCTTGATGAAAAATTTTCAGACGAAAAGGTATCTGTGTTTGGTATACTCGCATAAACACAATGACATATAAACTTCAAACTCAAATAAGATGTGTTTGCTTGTTTTATTGGCAAGCCAATGCGATCGGAGAGTTCTTCCGAATTACAAAAATGGAAAACAAAATATAATCTGCTTTCGAATAGAAATGAAATTTTTCATATTTAAACTGTTCAACTGACATGATATTAGGGCATGCAGCGAGATATCTGTGACACCTACATGCCAAATATGGAAACTTGTTTGTTTATGGGAAACCAAAAGCACAAAGCTTCGTTTGTGAAAAAAGTTCAATTAAATACGTTAATAAGTTTTGAATTCAAATGTATGAGCGTTATTTATTTGTATGTACTGTACACACATTACGGCACCATCGCATCACCGAAATCCAAACTTTTTTAAGTGAATAATATATCACAAATTTTTAAATAAGTATCTATGCATGTACTTTTCTATGAATAGTTCATATCATACACTGCTGGACAAAATTAGAGGAACGGTGGTAGTTTTTTGTTTGACGTTTCAATATAAACTAACGGGGTATTTTTTACATGCTTTTTTACATGCTTTATATTTGACGGTACTTTAATGGTATGTAGCTATCAGTTTTAAACTCACTAGATAACGGATATGCACTTAAAGAACTTTAGTTGCAGCTAGTAGACATTTGGTCATTAATTGCGTATGACCAAGGTTGAGTTTTTCGCGTTTTTTCGGTTTTTTTTTCAAAATATTGTATCAAACTGTTGTGTATACTAAAAGTGAATAGATTTAAGAGAAAATGCCAGAGTTGACTGAAGTGCAGGTAGCTCGTGCTATATCCTGGATAGAAAATGGACATTCGTACCAACAAGTGGCCACAATGTTAAATGTGTCCAAATCGGTAATTTTTCGAAATGTTAAGCGTTATAGAGAAACCGGTTCTTTGAAAAGAAATCAGGGACAAGGTAGAAAAAGGGCCACGACGCAAAGAGATGACCGATTTTTGGTAAGTTACGCCCTCAGAAACCAGACCGCAACTTCGACTGAGATGAGGAGTAGACTTCTGGAAGCGAGAAATGTTCCAATATCTTCCAAAACTGTAAGAAGACGACTGAAGGAATCTGGATTAAGAACATATAGACCAGCAAAGGCCCCCCTTCTTACCAGCCGCCATAAAGTAGCGCGCCTTGGCTTCGCCCAAACTCACGTAAACTGGTCCGAAGAGGACTGGAAGCGAGTGCTTTTCACCAATGAGTCGAGATTTTGCCTGAAACCATATGACGGACGGGGAAAAGTGTAAAGACGATCAGATGAACGATATGTACAGTGCAACATCGTTCCAAGAGTGGCTTATGGTGGAGGTTCCATAATGGTCTGGGGTGGCATATGTTTGGGAGCACGCACGGAGTTACACGTGGTAGAAAGTGGGTCCTTAACAGCAGAGCGGCATGTAAGCGACATTTTGGAAGAAATTATTTTGCCGTTTGCTCCAAGTATCGGCGCCAATTTTCTTTTAATGCAAGATAACGCTCGTCCCCACACTGCAATTCGTGTTTCAGAGTATCTTCGAGAGGCACAACTGAACACCCTAGACTGGCCAGCTTGCTCCCCTCACCTAAATCCCATTGAGCATATGCTTGGCAGACAGTTAAAGCAGAGAAATCCGGACCCATCCACTTTGGAGGAGCTTAAAAGTGCTTTGCTTGATGCATGGGGCCAAATACCCCAGGATAACATTGATAGCATCATCAAAAGTATGCCAAGAAAACTTCGTGCGGAAAACAGGTGAACAACTTTTTTTTCTTTGAAATGATGTAAAAATAAAAATTAAAAAACACTCATCAAAAAAATAAATTTGAATCAAAAAAATATTAAAATATTTAACTTTTTGCTTCCGTTCCTATAATTTTGTCCACCAGTGTATAAAGGGTCTTTCATAAAGGACTTTACAATTTCTTTTTTTAATTAAAATGCAAACTACTTGAGATGTCTAAAAAACAAATTTATTGGCTTGAATTACATTCAAAACATTTATGATTGGAATTCAACTTTGTTAATATGTCCACCACGGGAACGTATGCAGCGGTCGATACGTTGAACCCAATTTTCGATGACTCGGCAGCACATTTCGACCGATACGGCCTCTATTTCTCGTTCAATATTGGCTCTGAGCTTCTCTAACGTCGCCGGCTTGTTGGCATAGACCAATGATTTAATGTAGCCCCATAAAAATAAGTCTAGAGGCGTTAAATCAAACGATCTCGGCGGCCAATAGACGGGTCCGCTTCCCGAGATAACACGTTCAGCGAACTGAGACTTTAATAACTCGATTGTTGCACCCGTTGTGTGGCTTGTGGTACCGTCTTGTTGCCACCACATATCACAGATGTCCAATTCAGGCAATTGCTCAAAGAAATAACGTTCCAACATGTCTCTGTAGCAAATACCATTTACCGTAACGTGACGGAAATTTTCATGGACGAAAAAAATTGGCCCAATGACGCCACCGGTATGAAAAGCGCACCAAACCGTGACTTTTTGCGGATTAAGTGCTGTTTCATGAAGCCCATGGGGGTTCTCACCTGTCCAGTAACTCATATTTTGCTTATTGAGGAAGCTGTTTAACCGCAAATGCGCTTCATCGCTGAAGGTGATTTTGCGATGAAATTCTTCATTTCCTTCCCTCATGTCCAGAGACTGATTCGAAAACGTACGTCGCTTCATATAATCAAGTGGCTTTAATTCTTAAGTCACCTTGATTTTGTAAGGGTGAAGGCTAAAATCCTTGCGCGAAATCTGACATAATGTGCTCTGGGAGGGGCCCAATTCTTGAGAACACTGTGAAAATTACTGATTTGGCTGATCTGCGACGGACGCCTCTGCGGCAGCAATATTCTCCACACCTCGGGCAAAACGTAGTCTTACTAGCACGGTAATATCAAATTTTGGCTAGACTATGAATTGCTTATCTACTGGGACGATAATTACGACAGAAAATAAGCGTTAACGTTCTTAAAGTCGCGACCACCGACTCGGAATTTCGGTAGTAAATTTTAATTATTTTTAAACGTTGTTCCTTCGTGTTCTTCAAAAAAATTTTGATTTAATTTAATATTTAGATATTGACAGTTCGGTAATTGGTTTAAGGGTGCGTTCACACTTAATGTTTGATTTGTCAAGTCGCTAATGAAAGACCCCTTATTTACAAATTTGTTCATGTAAAACATTTTTATAATTTTTGTTGAATTATGTTTTTCGGGCTTCCATACAATTTACCATTATACAATTTGACATCTATCATTCTGAAATTTAGAGTTCTGGCAATACTGTTTAGTTCCTATATATCGCAAGGATACGGAACTGATGATACTTACTTCGTTTTGTTCCCTTTTTGTAATTTGCCATGAAACTCCTACTACAAGCCAAGTTCACTGTCTGGGAATATGTTAAAAATGTGCTCCGGTCTGTGCAGTAGTAAATTCTGTTTTGTGAGCTCACAACCTTGTTAAAGAAGAATCTGGTATTTAGTGTAGTCAAGTCAAATAATAAACTTAACAACCAGACAGAGGAACAGAAGAAACACTAACAAATTTCTAACTTACCTGCTTAAAACTGCACAACACCCTTATACCCGAAACAAAGGAGCAGGAAGAACGCACGCAGTAATGCATGCAGTAGCGCACATGAAACACATGTGCTGTAAGAAATTGGCATCGTTCAGTATGCTTTTTGCCAGACTTAAAAATCACTGAACGGCCAAACAGACTAAAATGTTTGGTAATGACGTTGAACTTCACAGCACGAAACGGAAAAATTGTACCAAATTATGCTGTTCTACTACTATTGATGCAGTAAAATAAGTAATAGAGACAACAAGCAGAAAGAATTGGCATGCAGTTAGAAATGTGCCATTTTATCTCAGTGCATGGGTCTTGCTGCACATCTGCTTCAGCCATTAGACATTGTGAAATTTCCCAACACCTCAAAAACTTCCACGTCCAAATGTTATGTTTTTTCAACTACCACGTTTCTCATGCCGGATTATTTTCGTTTTCATACCTATTAAATATTCCTATCATTTCCAGTTGATAAAGTAAGTCACTGTTTAATGGGAAAAGAATATTTAAAATGTGCACTTAAACTAAACGACTGCTCGCTTTAACACTTGATGGTGAATTCCACAAAGAACTGTGAATAAACTATGAAAAGGTTCGGGCTGGGTTAGTGGGTCACGGTAAACGCAACTATCATATTCACAACTCATTGTAGTTTCACAGAACACGGTTGCAGATTTGAATGCATATATTATGCATTGTATACGTCGATTCTACAGATTTTTGTACTTGATATTATTTTGGTTGTAGATTTGACAATTTTTACCGTTGGTATATTGTTAGATTGGGCGTAAACCCAATGCCCAATTGCACGGATGGAGCAACAAGTGTCGAAAAGTGTGAGCTACGGCCTTAATCAGAAGCAAACCCCACCCCTTCTACATCCAAGGCGGCAACAACCAGGCCCCCTCTATTTGCTGTAAATAAGGTTGATCGCACTACTGTTGTCTTGCAAACTACGCGTTTTGTCCTTTTTTGTTTTTAAAAGAATATTTACTTTATTGAATTATGACTTCATAAAAGGGTAAGTGGATAAGTTATCTCAATAGAGCTATTGCTCAGGTAAAATAAATAAAAAATCAAAAAGAATGCCATGTTTTGTGAATTCTAAAAACCCATTTTTTATTATATTTACTATACGTATTAAGATTGTAAGTGCTGTTCCTAATAATTATTTCGTTTCTAATGATGTTTTTTATGATTCTTTTTAATTGAATTCTTAATCTTCTTCCGTTATGATCAGGATTAAGAGAATCATAACCCTCCCACTTTGTAGACGCAGTGGGCAACTAATCTAAAAGTCTCAGCTTCAAATTTCACCGGGGCTAAGTAACCAGTGTTGCCGCTGAGGGAAAAAAATTGTCGCTAGACCACAACCTAAAATCCGCTAGAAATGTTAGTTTCTGAATTGCGAAAATCCGCTAGAAATCGCTAAAATATCAATTTGAATGTAAGTTCATAAAAATATGTATTTATTTTTAAAAAATTGTTAATTACAAAATAATAAATAAATTCAAGGTAGCAAAAAAGAAGTAAGAAAGAAAAACGTTTAAATTTTTTTTTTAATCAAATTAAATACCGAATTAAAAAAATATTTCGCAATGGCAAAACGAACAGCTTTTTTAACGTCATTCACAACTGGCTTTAACCACTCTTTAAACTCTTCCTGATTTTCCCATTCACTTCTATATTTTTGAACGTATATTTTTTTCATTGGAGGTAAATTCATTTTAAAGAATACAAATAATACCAACAGATTACACACAAAAAAAAAAAAAACGATAGTAACATCTTACGGCACTAACTACAAACTTCATATGAAATAAAACTACAGCGTACTTCAATCCCATTTACATTTCTTTTGATTTGAAACGTGCTGAAACCTGAAAGGCATATCTTGAATACCGTTACAGTACAAAAATAAAAATCCCCAACAAAAAACTCTGTCTCGTCACCTGCTAAGCATCTGCCTTTTGCATGTGCAACCACCAACCAACCACGCGTAGGTCGCGATGTGAAAAATTATGTTCGAATGGGTCGGAGATGCCACTTGTACGGGATTCGTGTACATGGTAGTGTAGTAATGAAAAGTAGCTAGAAATCACCAAATTTTTTTTTAGCGACAACATTTTATTAAAAATCGCCGAGAGCTTTAAAAATACGCTAGAAATAGCGAAAAAATCGCTAAAGTGGCAACAGTGTAAGTAACACCTAAAAGTTGTTTCCACTGCCCCACCTCTTGCGAATGTGTGACAAACATCCAAGATTATAAATTGTCGTGAGAAACTTCTCAAATTTGCCGTTCGTATGCGGGTTTAAATTCTAGGTCCGATTCCGGTTCCGAATTTCACAAGCAAATGGTTGGAGAAGCTAGGTTTTAGGCCCTGTATGGGACGTTAATGGCTAATATTTTAATTTTTTTCATCCTCCCTCTTTACTGCATAACTACCGTTTCGCCTGTGGGATTCGCTGGTACGACCTCAATAAATCATATCTTAATTGAAATATTTCATGAATATTTAAAGCACAAAAAAGTTGAATGTGTTGTGAATTCTAAAAGTCTTAATTTTATTCTCGATTCCCTTTAACGACGAGGTTATGATTTGGACTAAACGGATCATAACCATCCCACGTCACTGCATCCCTACTGGTCCTCCTGTAAGTTTCGGGTTGTTGATCTCAACAAATAACGGCAGGCCTCCCGATTTCGAATTACTTCATCACTGAGGTGATATCTAATTTTTATTACATGTATACAACAACTTTTTACTCTTCCTCGGTGTTTACAATGCGTTTAACACTGTTGTTCACTCTCATTTGTGTGATTGGTTGTTTAAGCTGTTTATTTTTGCCACCAGTGTAGTCAAACTGATTCATTCCTACTTACAGGTAGAATGCAGGCCGTCCAATGTGACAGCATTCAGTCGGATTTCCTAGAAACTCTAAATCGTGTTCCCCAGGGATCTATTTAAGGCCCACTTCTATTCTCTCTGTATATTAATGACCTTTCATCCATTGCTAAGCACTGCGCATTAGATATGTATGCTGATGATGTGCAAATGTCCAAGAGCTGCCCCCTTGGCCTTATCGAGCATGGCGTGGCCTGCGTCAATGACGACCTCGGGAATATTGTTCGTTTGTCTAAATGAAATGGTTTTTTGTTAAACCCTACAAAATCCAAAAAATCAAAGTGCTTAGTTCTCTCAATGTATCCATTGGACCTTTCTTATTTTCCCCCTGTAGTCTTAGGCAATGCTCCTATTTAATATTTTGTAATTGCTAAAAACCTTGGAATGATTTTTAACCGCCTGACCTGGGATAACCATATCAATGCCGTGATCGGGAAAGACTCATGGTGTACTTAGAACTTTGTGGGCAGCTCAATCCTTTACTCCCGTTAAGACCCGTATCATGCTGGCAAAAACCTTGATCATACCAACACTCATCGATGGAAGTGAAATTTGCGGCAAGTGTAGCTTTGTCAGTAAAAGAAGATTTCGTGTCACCTTTAACAATGCAATTTTGTACATTTGTGGACTACGAAGGTACGGCCATGTATCAAGCTATTCCAGACGCATTTTCGACATAACATTTGGTAGCCTGTTACAGTTTCGCACCGTAACATTGCTCTCACACGTCCTGCGAACTCGACAACTCCGTATCTCCATGAGAAGCTAATGGCTTCCTCAAACAGATCTGCCCACATAGTTCATCCACGATACTCTTTCCTACATTCGAGTGTCAGTTTTTGTTACTGCTGTTAGGCGAATTAAAAACGCAGCAAGGCTTAAAAACGAATTATTTTTTTATTTTGCCCAAACATACGAGACATGTGACCTGTGACCTGTGACCTGGGCGTTCAATATATTCTCGGTATCGATATGAAGGAAAAAGCGAATTTAATTTAAATTGTCTTTATTTTCCAATATAATTTCCCTTAACATCAATGCATTTGTTACGTCTTGAGATAAGCTTTTTTAAACCCTCAAAAAAATAAATTTCCTCTTTCTCTGCAAAATACCCATTTATTGCCGACTTGAGTTCTTCATCATCCGAAAATCGTTTTCTACGAAGGCATTTTTTCAAATCCGGAAACAGGAAATAATCACTAGGGGCAAGGTCTGGACTATAGGGTGGGTGTTGGATTTCTTCGAAACCACAATCTCGCGCAGCAGCCTTGGAAACTCGCGCCGTGTGAACAGTAGCGTTGTCATGAAGAAGCAACACACCCGCTGCGAGTTTACCCCGTCTTTTCTTTTTAATTTCCTCCCGCAAATTATGCAAAGTGGAAGCGTAGGATGTGCGTTGATGGTTTCACCTTTTTTTTGTACTCAATGAGCAAGATTCCCTTTGAGTCCCAAAAAACTGTGGCCATGAGCTTCCCGGCAGACGGAGTGACTTTGAACTTCTTCGGGTGGTCTGTTCCTTTTTTATGCCACTGCATGGACTCTTGTTTGCTTGCAGGGTCATACATAGTGGTGGACCCATGTTTCGTCCCCAGCAACAATTCGATCCATAACACCGTCCGCGTTCTCACTACACATCTCCAAAAGCTCTCTACAGCATGCGATTCTCACTTTTTTCTGAGGCGCTGTGAGCATTCGTGGCACCCACCTTGCACTGACCTTTGAAAGGTTAAGATGGCCATGAAGAATGGTGTGAATGGTACCAATTGAAAGCTTGGTGATCTCTGCCATCATTTTCACCTTTATTCGGGCATCCTCAAGAACAAATTTTTCGTCTTCTTTGATGCTTTCTCCCGTACAAGCAGTAGCCGGGGCGCCGGAGCGAGGGTCGTCTTCAATGCTCTCTCTGCCTCTCTTGAACTCACTTGACCACTTTTGCACAGTTGATAATGAAGGTGCGGAACCCTGGTAAACAGCCACCATCTCTTCATGAATAATTTTTTGACTTTTTCCTTGCTTAGTGAGAAATTTAATTACAGCGCGATGCTCAATTTTCACCATCATCGTCTCAGTTGCCATTATGATCTCGTAGTTAAACAATAATGTATACCTATTTAACTTAGCTCCTTCTTGTCTTGTCTATATTGCCTAATCATGTAAATCTTAGTTTATATTGTAGCTTTTATCTGCAGTCTTAGCTTATCACTTATAAATAAGAATATCTTACAGTGTATAGGCATTACAAAATAAATCTATAATATAAAAATGAATCGCTGAATGTGTGGCTAAGCGCAAATCTCGAGAGCAGCTGAACCGATTTCGCTAATCCTTTTTTTATAATATTCCTGGAAGTACGCGGATGGTTCTTACGGAGAGAAAAATTTAAAAAATTGCCTGAAAAAGTCTAAAAACAATACTTTTCTATATTCATACGCTGCAATATCCCATTATATTTTGGCAAGGTGAAGAAGGCTTTGATTTCTCAATCAAGAAGAGAAAAATTTAAAAAATTGCCTGAAAAAGTCAAAAATCAAAACTTAAATGCCACAAATTTCTATAAAATTAAAAAAAGTGTTGTGTGTTTGTGACTTACTAAATATGCCTCCATAAGGCGGCGGATAAATTAAGACAGAAGAACCCGAAATGCAACGAATCAAATTAATTATCAATCTAATCGTACTGCCCAGGAATCGCAATGAACGTGAAAGAATTCGGGCTTAAACTTTTTATCTTTCCTGAGAGTTTTTGTCAGTTAACGCCAATCAAAAGTTGAACTCATTCAAAAGTGTTTTCAAATGTTGCTCAAAATTACGTATTCCATGGTTGGTTGAGCGAGCGAGCTATACTGGCTGCCAAAAACACTGATGTAAATGTATTAAATTTCAAAATTCAAGATCATATTCCTGGCGAAATGAGGACATATAAATCAGTTGATAAGGCAACTAATGAAGAAGATGTCGTGAACTATCCACCGGAATTTTTAAACTCACTTGATTTGCCAGGATTGCCGTCTCGCAATCTTCAATTAAAGGTTGGATCTGTAGTTAAAATGTTGCGAAATATTAACCAACCGCAACTTTGTAACGGCACACGATTAGAGATAAAAAAAACTACTGAATAACTTAATAGAAGCAATCATATTGAAAGGAAAGTATAAAGGAGAAGACGTTTTGTTAGCCCGCATCCCAATGATTCCGACTGACGTACCATTCGACGTTAAACGACTACAGTTTCCAGTACGGCTTGCTTTCGCTATGACTATAAACAAAACCCAGGGGCAGTCATTAAGTGTTTGTGGTATTAATCTAGAAAACCCATGTTTCTCGCATGGTCAATTGTATGTTGCCTGTTCCCGTGTTGGAAAACCATCTGCTCTGTTCGTTTACGCGCCAGGTAATCAAACAAAAAATATCGTGTACCATAAAGTATTACAATAAAAATGAAACTTAATTTAGAATAAGTAAAAATAAAATGAAATATAATAAATAGGTATCATAATAAGAAATCAGAAATTGTAATGTTCATTGTGATTTTTTAGTGACTATTAAAAGAATTTTAAGTGTTTTATAATTTTTATTTTTTGACATACCTAATGTAATTGTTGACATATCTACTTTTTTTTTCTTTTTTTATTTTACTAGCTGACCCGGTGTCCCGAATAGCAGAATAAGTATTAAAAAAAAATAAAAAATTAAAGAATCGACTGTTAGGCGGTACGAAGTTCGCCGGGTCGGCTAGTAAACAAATAAAAATTGATCCCAGTGCAGGCGAAGGATTTTTCGGAAAATAATTAATGGAAAAAACAGACCAGCTCAGATTAAAGCAACAAATTTTAACGAAAGGACTCCTACTCAAGTTGCAACAATGGAAAACGGTGATAGAGGTGGCTCACAGGATCCTGTATCCTACGCCTTTTCCCTAATTCTTGCGAAACTTGAAGAGCAATGCAAAACAAACAAACGTATTTTCGAGAGAATAGTTGCCCTTGTAAACAACATCCATGCCACGCGCACTTCAAACAGAATATGAAAGAGACGCTTAAAATTATTCTTACTTGGAGCGCCAACGGGCTCATACAAAGACTCGACGAGTTAAAAATATTTATTCGAGAAAAAGATATTGATATATGCTTGATCTGTGAAACTCTTTTAACAAAACATTCAAAGTTAAGATAAGTGGATATAGCGCGTATCACGCCTTCCACTCAACAGAAAAAGCCAGAGGCGCGTCATCTTTATTTGTAAAAGAATGTATCGAACACTCAGCAAAAATAAAGATTGAATTAGAAGCAATGCAAGTAAGCACAGTACGCGTTAGAACTAGACATTGTGCTTTCAACATTTCGTCTATATATTTCACAAACTATTTTTGGAGATTTCAACGCGAAACATCAATCCTGGGGTTCAAAGGCATGCTTCTCAGAAAGGTAGAAAGCTTTATAATGCGGGTATGCAATACAGATGTGATTAAAACTCGACAGGAACGACTAATAGAAATAAGGTCCCAGACCTGATCGATTTCTTTATTGTCAAAGGAATATCTGGTAACTGTATAAAAGTTGAAGAAAGTTTTGATCTGTCTTCTGATCATTCTCCAATCATTATGACGATAAGCGAAGCTCTGATTAAATAAGTGGCCGGTCCAGACTTACCTGCGCGAAAACTAATTGGGATGGCTTCAAAAAAGATATTGAAACGAATATTGAGCTGAACGTATCACTTGAAACGACCTATGAACTTCAAGTTGAAGTTGAAATCTTACAGAATGCCGCGTGGAAGAATATTGCCAAAACAAAGAAAACGTCGGTCAATTACATTCAAACTTATTCATAGGAAATAAAAGAGATGATTAAGGAGAAGAGAAAAGCGCGTAAAAAATATCAACATACTCGGGCTCCGGAACATAAAGCACATCTCAACCGTTTGAGCAACTCACTAAAAAGATCTCTGAAATACCTTAGGAATAATGAAATAAAAATTTACCTAGAAAGTTTAGAAAAGCATCTAATTACACGCTTTGGAAGGCTTTAAAATGTATTGAAAAACCGCAAATTCAAGCCGCACCAATTAGGAAAAATCACGATGATTGGGCCATGCATGATAAAGAGAGAGCGCAAGTTTTTGCCACCCACCTGGAAGAAACTTTTAAACAGTTTGATGGGCAACATCCTATTAAAACTATAAACACGTCGTATATGGTCAAAAGTGCAATAAGAAATGCAACACTAACCAAACCGAAAGAAATAAGGATACTTAAGCCTAAGAAAGCTCCCGGATTCGACCTAATCACGGCAGAGCTTCTTAAAGCTATACCTAGAAAAGCTTTAATTAAGCTTCTATTTATTGTAAACGCCGCGCTTTGACTGGAATATGTTCCCAGACAATGGAAATTCGCCGAAGTCATAATGGCTCTTAAGCCCGGAAAAACGCCGAATGAAAAACGTCTTATAGACCAAATTCGCTTCTTCAAATTCTATCCAAGGTGTTAGAAGAAAGGTATCTCATTCCGGATCATCAATTCGGTTTCAGAAGCAAGCATTCTATAGTTGAACAAGTGCATAGAATAACACATGTAATCGGAAAATCTCTTGAAGAAAAAAGGATTTGTTCAAGCTTATTCCTTAACGTCTCTCAAGCTTTTGACAAGGTCTGGCATGAAGGCTTAAAGTTTAAATTGCGACAAGTTCTGCTAGAGTATCTATATATTATTTTGGAGAATTACCTAACTCAAATGTGGAAACGAATATTAAGATTTTATAGAAATGGATGGGGTGCCGCAAGGAAGCGTAATTGGTCCAGTATTATACTTATTATAGACTCGTAATATACCACACGTAGAAATCACTGAGCTAGCTACATTTGCTGACGACACTGATATCCTGGCAGTAGGTAAAAAGGTCGAAGGGGTACGGCAAAACTGCAAGAGGCTCTGGATAGAGTAAATGTACGAGTATCAACTTAAGTTTTATCGAATCGCACTCAATGAGACCAAATCTGTTCATGTAAATTTTACTTACAAGAAAATGTATAAGAGGTGGTTTTTGTTCGGGTTAAAGTCCCACAAACAGGCTTTCGATGCTTTGCAAATTTCCTACAAAAAACAAACTCGTCCGCCTGTGGAGTTTGTCGGTTCAACTTGAATAACCATCGGCGGACCACCCGACTTCGGATCTCTTCAGCACTAAGGCCAGTCAAATGCTTTGTTGTTGCATTTGTGTAATTTTGCAGGAGTTTCTAGGCCTGCATCTGCCTCTGCAGTGATATTCACAATAAATGAACCAACATGTGTACAATGTAAAATGTGTGCTTTGTTTCCGGGAGCCAACGATTTATATTTAATTCCACACAAGATGAAATATGTTTTCTTTAACTGAAAAAATGACACGACAGCTTGGGATGCGTGGTAGCACCAACAAAATTCCAATAATCTGATTTTATGCCCCAAGTTACTCATAGTAATGATATCAGTAGGAGCATTTCCTGCATTATCATTGTTACGCTAGGAATTCTATGGAATAATAAGTAACTATTACTTAAATGCTCGTTATTCCAATGAAAAGTATAATTTATTGCCCTATTTGTCTATCACTTAGCTAAGCCAATTATAAAATACACAAAATTCACAGTGTGCGATCACAATAGCTTTCCTGAAATAGACAATAAGTCTCTCATTTAACCAATAAATAACACAAATCACCTTTAAAACCACCACCAGAGCGAGTACCAACCCTATTCGCAAATTCTTCCGCAAGCCATAACACTTCAACAGGAATAGTCATAATTAAATTACAAAACACTAAAATTCAATTTAACATTTCACGATCTAAATCCCTTTTGATTAGATTAGATATGTATCTGTGAATACTCACATCGCACATCGCTCCTGCATGTCAAAAGGAGGTAACACGCAATTGGTTAATTAAAATTGCCAGCGATTTTCATTAAGCTTTGAGTGACCGCGGATTTTCTCACATTTCTCGAGTACACCTACGAGTATATCCCTCCTAAATGCATAGTAAATATTCAATATTTGTTCATTTGTATAGATTGTAGGTACGATATCGGTTCGAAACTATTCACGCCTCGGAAACAATGGATTTATAACCCATTAGAGAGTTTATTTGAATGATGGTATAATAAGTTTGCAGCTGGTGTCAAGTGGGTTCGTAGTGGCGGACACTTACTGCATAGTTTTATGATTAACACTTAGTTATAATTCAAGAGAGATAGACAGAGAGAAAAGTAGAAAGTGTTCATTCCGGAGCGAATTACATTTGTCCGACATCCCAACCATTAATTACCATTGACAGTAATCAGAAAACTTAGTCCGGATTCATCATACAACTCACAAATTAATATTCAGATAGGTATTATGTATGAAGACAGAGGACTACATAATTTAAAATTGGAATTCTTCATTTACCTACCTTGACGGGAGTTCTATTGCTGGCGAGCCCACCCCCAATGGAGCCACACGAGATGGTATCCAATCTGCGTTGGTGGATTTCGCGAAATATAAATGCTGGTATCTTGCGGTGAAAACCGTCATTAGTGAACAGGATCCTGTAGTGAGTGCAGCTTTGAGTGTGCGGTAACAATTTGTTAAGTTTGTCCTATACCAGAATTTATTTCGAATTTAGAAACGCTTAAGCTTTGTTTTGTGAATTTCAAATAATACAGTGAGTTTTACTTTCAAAAAAAAAAATGTTTTTTTTTCAAAAATTTAATAGTTGCATAATTAAACTTAAACGTTGAAGAAGTATAAGAATGAGGATTTTATTTCGAACTAAAATTGGTTGTGTCTTGGTAACATTGTGCTACTTACCCGGTTCCGATGTACAAGGTGGCGCAAAAGTTGTCATCTGTTTACTTCACAAATGTCAAAGTAAAATTGACATTTGCCGCTATTTGCAAAAATTATAGCATCTTCCGATAGGGTTTTCAGCCCTTGGGTGTGCCTTAGGCAATTCGTGTGCCAATGTTCTAAATGATCCACGACGTTTGACATCTATCCTATGTAGTTTTCAGTCGGATTGGTGAACGCCACTGGGTGATGACTTTTGCGCCACCTTGTATTAATATGCGATCCATAATATTTTAATTTGACATTTTCTCGGGTATTTTATGTGAACTAAAATAGATACCAAGTGGAACAAATATTTGGTTGAAATACCATCCGGCCTAACAAGATTACACGATGATCAATGTACTCGTACATCAATGCTATGAGCTTGATCAAATCTTACACATTTCTTGCAGTTTAACGAACAGATTCGGTATATGATAATCATACATCAAATAATAATTTTTAAAATTAGATCATAATTCCAGCTCGCAGCTTACTTGAATTTTATTTATTTAGTTTCCGTTGAAAAGGTTGAATGAACAGCAAAAACGTAAAGGTTTGAAGAAGGAGCTGCAGTTACAGCGCTTTTTCACGGCTTGCCACAGCCAATCATCAGACTCCATTTTTTTGGTGCTGGTCTCTTTTATGCACTTTTCCCAAATCACTTTTTTCCCCAACTGGAAACGAGCCACCAGTGTCTTCTCAGGCCATCACACCACGTGGTCGGCTTTCGAAGCCACACGTTCGGCTCTGCTTGAATGGGATTTGATTGCTTATCAATTTTATTGAGCAGATCAACATTTTTCTAAAAGCCGTCACGTGAACTGAGCGGTTTCTTTCTATTTCTCATAGAATTCATTAGCCAACTGAATTAGGTAACATACGCAGATAAATCATTGCGGATTTGAGATTCCTCACGGTGGATTTAACGATAGGGGTGTTTATCAAAGAAGAACGGGGAGTCCTTTTAGTAAAAAGATCTTATACATAGATCACTGCCTAACTGACATTTAAGCAAAAAAGTTGTTGTTACATCAAGCGACTTCTGCCGAAGCGTTGGGATAAATGGGAATGAGGAACTTTTCCTAATTCTCAGTGCCTTAGACCATAGAGTGATCGACAGAAATGACTGTAAGGAGCCGTCTCAAAAGCTCTTGTTGGATCTATAGGGAAGGGACAGAGAGGTCTTTAGATTCTGTGGCTTCATTGTTGGATTTCTGTGGTGAAGTAAAACTATGCTTTCCAATTACATTGCATTACTTTAGAATAAAAATACGGAAGCCGTAATGTCCAATTTTTCGGGGACTAATTGATATTCGGTCTAAGCAGAACTAACTGAGTATTAATTCAAAGTATTATCCCTGTTAATATTCTGTAAAGATATGACTAAGTACTCAACCGAGTGTAGGTGGCGACGGTGTAGAGGTTAGTGTGTTGGCTTGTTACCCGTGCGGTGCAGGTTCAATTCCCATGGGGAACAACAACATACGCCACCCATTCACATGCCTCTACACGAAAAGGAGGAATTCTGCCTGGTAGTACAATGGACCGTTACCGAGTCTGAGTGCTCTAGGATTTGGAATTCCTTTTTAAAAAAAAAAAAAAAAAAACTCAACCGAGTACTAGGAGCTCGTATAACACTCGGGTTATAGCAAATACTCTGTCAAGAAGTTGGGAGTAAGCCTTGCGGAGATAATTTCTCAATATAATTTCGTTCCTCAATTTATCTTGCGCTTGTGTACCTTTATTTTTGTTTTCCTTATCCTAAGGCTAAAAATCCTAAAAAAAATTGTATGGCAGGGAGGGGGGTTATTCTTACTTTATTTTATATATTTAAATAGTAACTACTTTAAACGCTATAACTTCTTTACTATTATTATTACAAAAATGGTTTTATATATTTTGGAAAGAAAATTTGGTAGCACGTACAACACTTTAACACTTTGGGTAGGTACATTTGCATGCAGCTACAAAAAAGTTATGGCTCCTTAAACCCAAAATTATAAAAAAAATTTGTTCCATTTTTTTACTTAAAACGAATTTTCTCAAAACTTTGACTTTATATTTTTTTTTAAAAATCTTTTTGTGGTCCTGAAATGAACATTTTGGAACAGTTTAGGGAATATTAATAGCAATTGTTCGAAGTGACTTCTCTTCCATTTGGATACACTTTCGGGGGCGTTTAAGCATTTCGGATGGCAGTTTAACGAGTAACAAACGTGTTCTCATCTCTTCTGAAACGGCAATAATTTTATCCTATTCTAAGGGTATATTAATTTTGACTCATAGTTTGTAACATACCTTAATATTGCCCGTAGACTCGTAAAAGTTACTATATTTATGATCAGCATCGATAGTAATGTCGATCTAGCCATGTCCGTCCGTCTGTCGGCAAAAATTATGACTTTAAACTGGACCTGGAGTGCTGCAATTTTAACCATATACTCTCTAGGGGCCCAAAATAATTAAGTTTAATAATTTTTGAAATCCAGCCACAGACACGCCCACAAACCCAAAAAAAACAAATGTATCGAAAAAAGTCGAATTTTGAGCTAGAAAGCTGAAACTTTTTATATATGACCTCTGACTCCTAAAACTGCTCGGGAGTTAAATTTCTAAAATCCGCCCACTAACACGCCCACAATTAAATAAAACAATTTTATTGAAAAGTCAAAGTTTGAGCTAGGAAACTGAAATTTATAATATAAACTCTCTAGGTGCCCATTATACTTATGTTTAGACATTTTTTAAATCCGCCTACTGACACGCCTACAATTAAATAAAACAATTTTATTGAAAAACCAAAGCTAGGGAGCGTTTTTTTACAAAAGCTTCGTTTTTTCGAATAAATCCTTTAAATGTTATATAACAAAATATGTAGAGCATTCTTAACAATTCAACCATACTTAGACTTTTGTCACGCCCACTTATGAGGGATAGGAATAAGAATATGTTATCCAACAGTTCACCAAGTGGTCCCTATGTTTTTTCTTGGAGCTCTTCCAGACTCCAAATTTCTCTAAAACAAACTTTTTCTTTCATAGCACCCCAGTAGAAAAAATCCATGGGTGTTAGGTCATGAGATCTGGGTGGCCAAGGGTTGGGGCCAAATCGAGCAATTCTCCGTTCGTTGAAAGTATGGTTGAGGAACGAAGTTACCCCGGTGCTACTGTGACAAGGTGCTCCATCTTGTTGAAAGTTAAAATCGCCTTTCTCTGAACAAGAGGAACATCTTCAAGAAGCTCCGGCAATCGTTTTCCATAAAAAAAACTCCAGGTAGTAATGGGAATTATTTTTTTGTGAAAGAACGTGCCCTAGGCCCTACTTAATTGTTTTCTATTAATCCACCCCAAACATTTACGCTAAACCTCCTTTGAAATAGGCAACACATTTTGAAGAGCAAGTTCACAGCAGTAAATTTCTTACCTTGAAAGGATGTTGTGCGTATTAAATGGGGATTGGAGTCTGACCAATGGTGCAAATTATGGTGGTTTATATTCCCCGTCTCTTGTGAGTCCACAGAATTTTCTTGAGGAAGTGCTCGTCATCTGCCTGTTTGCGCAGTAGCCATTGGCGAAATTCCACTCTTCTCTGGCCATCTCCTGGTAGTAGATCCTGTTACGGTGTTAAATAGAAAGAGTGTAATCAATTACTCTGTAGGGTTCTGTGAATCCTGATTGTGGGAAGTTCTAACTGCACAGCTAGTCTGCGGACACTGACTTAAGGCTGAACAGCACGCAAAATCCCATCTTTAATTTCTGCTGTCGCTGTCTGAACATCATTTTCTTTTATTTGGTGCAGCTGACCCGGTATCGACAAGGCGCTGATATGCATCCGCGAATAGCCTGCTTCATGGTGTTCTACGAGTTAAGTATCGACGTTGGTACTTTCGTTGATTCTTTTAAACGAAGCGTTTCCATTGCAGAACCAGTATAACAACACTATTTCCAAGTATTCACGTTTTAAATACATTTTGTGGAGATCAACTTATCAACTGGCTGTTCACTTACAGAGCAAAATGTCGATTGTAAATCGGTTGAAACAAAATTACGGTACATTTGCAAAGCTGTGATAATTCGTTGTTTCGACTTTTTCCTATGCGACAAATAACTGTTAACTGCATACTCATAGGTATGTAGGTACGTTAGTTTAATATTACCACTTGATTTTGTTTCACCATTTTTGTCTTATAAAAAATGGCTTTTGCTACAACTTCTCTTGATCTTATGTAAAAAATCAAATTTCGACTTCAGTGCAATAAATATATATAATGTTATTGTAAAACCACACTTTGAGTACTGTTCCACTATTTTGTTTTCATGTAATGAGAGTAAGATTTTAAGACTGCAAAGATTACAAAATAAAGCAATGCGATGTATACTAAAGTGCAATAGATACATGTCAATCCGTTATATGTTAGATTCGTTAATGTGGCTATCTGTAAAACAGAGAATAATACTGAATGTTTTAGTGTTTGTATATAAGATAATAAACAATGTTATGCCAAAATACTTATTCGATTATGTTAATTTTATTAGAGATTTGCAACCATATACACTAAGAAATAGAAACGACTTAAGACTTCCCAATTTTTTAAATGCGAACACACATAATTCTCTTATATATAAAGGCTTTAAGTTATACAATAGCTTGGACAGCCAGATTAAAAACCAAACGAACCTCAATGAATTTAAAAGAAATGTAATAGTGTTTGTTAAGTCTAATTATTAAATAATTATAATAAAAAATCAATTATGTATCAGATCTTAGTATAAATGTAAATAGTTTAAACAAACTAAATAAAATAAATACAATACAATACAATACAAAAGTTGCTTCAAATACCTTTTAGGAAATTTTTAAAGGATAGCAATATTTCATAAAAAAAACTTGCTTCTCTATTGATCGTTGATATTTAAAAAAGTAAAAATCTGCAGGGAAAATGCATGTTTTTCTATGGAAAGTGTTAAGGTTCTTAATTTTTAAGTTCAGGTTTAAAAGGTTCCCCAAAGATCGCGATGGGCTCCTTTTAGTGCTTTGTGCGGCTGTAAGCTATTGCATACAGATTTTTTAGAAATACAAACACAAACTTGGAAATATGATTGGTCGTAGCTACATGCTGGCAGAGATGATGGTTAGAAGGCGAGCTCACATCTTATGTGTTCAAGAACCGAAATGGCGAAGCACTTGAAATCGGCGGCGTTTCTTGAACATTAGGACAAAAGCCTTCAAGATGATCTACTACGCGACGAAACAGGATAAGAACGGGGTCGGTATCATCCTTGCGGCAGAACTTCTTGGCAGCGTCTTGACCGTTTCAAGGTTCAGTGATCGTTTCATGTCTACAAAACTGGTGATGCTTATGTACACTGGCGATCACAAGGATGAGGCGATACATTTTGCCATCGATTTTCGGATTTTATACCTGTTAGAAATTTTATATACGGAAGCTTACTATCTGTGAACATGTACATATTTTCAAAACAGTAAGTCATAAAATTAATGGGTAAATAAGAAACGACCGCTGGAATTTCCCAAGATCAAACAATTAACTACTTAAAAAGCGAATAAAAAGATGCGCCACTAGGATAGAACATTGCGAATATTTCGCTGCAGGATATGTACCTGTTCACAGGTAGTAAACGTTTTCGGGTATAAAATTTCCAACAGGTATAGAAACTGAAAATCGTTGTATGGCCTCTTCCTTGTAATCGCCAGTGTATATGGTGCATTTGCTCTCCAAGTTGGATGCGAGCAGAGAGAAAAATATGCATTCTGGCTAGATTTTCACAACATCATCAAGAACATCCCAAAGAAGAACTTTTGTTTGTTGGCGGAAATTTGAACGGACATTTCGGGAAGTCAAACAAAGACTATGATGACTGCCATCGATTACTGGGTTACGACCTAGGAACTCTACGGGAAAACATCTCCTAAGCAAATGCAAGTCATACGGTGTTATCGCTCTAAATACCATGTTCGTCCAACAAAGCCGGCACCTGGTCACTTACAGCAGTGGCGGAAATGAAACCCAGATTGATTACCATTTAAGTTAGCACTTTTTATGGAGCCTAGGGTTAAAGTTTGCAAACTGATCCTAGGAGAGGCAATTGCCCAGCAACATCGCCTCCACCTGACAAACATGTTTAAGGCGGTCGGGACGAGCAAAAATTAACAAACAAAATGTCTGTGAAAATCAAATGGTACAATCCGGACAAAGAGAAAGCCGAAGCATTTTTTGCAAATATCCAAAATTATCTCCATCACATCATAAACGAATTTCAGGATGCACTGAAGAAGTACACGACACTACCGTCGAAGAAGTTAAAAAACTTGGTAAAAGACTCCAAAAAACGAAAAGCAGTTGGACCCGGCAAGATACAGATACCCTCTAAACTCTGAGACATCTGGCCCAAATAGCTGATGATTATCATCTCCAAACTGATGAAAGGCGTTCCAATGTCTAACCAGTGGAAGAAAAGTTTTCTTCTTCCATTGTACAAAGGAAAACGTGATACGCGAGACTGTGATAATTACTGATCAATCAAGCTGATGCCACAAACCATGAAGATCGTTGAGCCGGTATAAGATAGATGAGTGCGTAAAAAAATACGGCTATCTGAAGACCAGTGCGAGTTTGTCACAGGTAAATCAACCACAGACGCAATCCAAGGATTAAGGATCATGATGGAAAAGCATCGCGATTTCTTAACGGATTTGCATATGGTGTTGGTTGATTTCGAAAAGGCCTTTGATAGACAACCAAGGGTTCTGTTATGGCGATGGACTCCAAAATGCATAAATCAGTTATTCTTTGCTGATGATGGAGCCATCATTATCGAGATCAAATTTCTCTGCAACGATCGCTTGATGTATGTATGGGTGTAAGTTTTGGAGAGGAGTGGGTATCGTATTAGCCCGAAAAAAAACAGAAGACTTGTGCTGCTTATTTCCTGATCCACCCCGACCTATTCCAGACATTTATATTAATTAAAGAGTGATTCCCAAGTGCGAAAAGTTCAAAAATGAGATCTATCTTCAATAACGAATCAAGCTGTGATGAAGATATTATCTAAGCATGATTCCAAGATCCGAGGAAACCTTTAGTCAAAGAACCTATCTCAAACAAAATGGAGCACGAGGCTCTTGTATAGATTTTAGCTTTTATCGAAAAGTTCACGGAACAAATGTGATGAATTATGGTTTTTGTTCCCTTACTAGGAATTTTTCTGTTTTCTTTTAAATGGTAGGTCTAACGTTTTTTCTTGATTTTGTTCATTTTTAATGGTTGAATGAATAACAGTAGGTTCGTTTGACTTTTATTTGTAGAAAAACTAAAGCAGTCAAACCGCCAACGTCGAGAGAGAATCCTCTCATTTCAAAGAAAAGTACACGAACGCTTTTATGTCAAAAGATGAAAAACGACAAAACTTGTCTTGAAAAGAAGCAACCGCTGTTTTTTTGCTGGAAAACTAATAGGATTTCATCATTTGACAGTTTTCATTTTCTTACACACTGAAATTCCGTGCCAAGAAAAATGAACGAAAGTACAAAAAGATGAGCGATTACAGCGCTGTTTCACAGTTTACCACAACCATTTTCATTTAAGTTTTTGTTTAAAAAAGCATTGCCATTTTTGAAGAAAAACATCAACAATAACGAATTTGCATACCTACCCACTTATAAAAGGTTTTTTTTCCTTAAAGTTGCTATACAGAGTTCGCCTTATGATATTTACGATAAGTGTAGTCAGCCAAGATATAATGCGTCCGTCTGAGTTAGTTATCCATCGGGCACGGATGACTTCCGTGCCACATACTTTCTAAATGATTCAATAACACCAAGACGCCGCCGAACGAATGCGGCTTTCTATACGCTGATGACATCATCAGACCTTATTTCTTAAACAATTAAGCCCGACGCCTTATACGATCAGTTTAGATCGTTACCGCGCCATGATTAATAATCAAGCTTACAAAAATAACCTTTACATTCAATATTTAAGTAGTAATTAATTTTTATGTAATGGAATCTCATAAGTAGCAGATTGCATGCAAAGATGAAAGTTATTGTTTTGCTATTTTCTTTTGATTGATTGATTTGACTTTGCACTATCTCTACAATAAGTAGGATACTTTTCACCTGCCCTTGTCGGGAACTAGGCTCTGATGTTCAATTAGCAGTACCTCCTAAGTAAAAATACTTTAGAAAATCAAAATTTTAAGTTTAAATATCAAAAATATTATTATTGTACAGACAAATACTTTGTTTGTAGTTAAATTTTTCAGTAAGTCACCTATTATTGCGGGTGGCAACGGAGCAGAGTATTCGCTTACTGATTGAAAGGTCGTGCGTTCAAATCCCGGCCAAGTTGATTACTTTTCGTAGAATACCTACATGAAATACTAGATCTCCCTAAGCAATTTAGACACCACCCGTGGAGAAAAACCTTACAACTGCACCAATACTTCTCTCCTATCTCTGTATTCTTTCTAATATGTAGTAAGTAGCACCGAAAAGCATGCAATGAAATACGGTATTGCCGGGTGCTGCTTCTTGTTAAACAAAAATACTTGCGCTGTGTTCTTAGCACTATAAGCTTTAGCGTAAGCAAATTATAAAAAAAAAATATGTTTTACAAAATTTATGCATCTAGATTTAAATACTCTGAAATTTGTTTCGTTTTTTATTTCGTTTGGCAAGTTGTTAAATAAAAGTATTCCCTTGTACAAAAGCGTGTTGCCAGCGGCTGCTGAAATCTGACGATTTACAGTGATGTCATTGAAGTGTCTCAATTGATACGGTTGGGCTTCTCCAACTCTTGTCATTCCACTTGTTAGATAGCTTGGTGCAGCACCCTCCTTCATTTAAAAAACTGCTATTATCGTATCTAGTTCCAACCTTTCTCTTACGTCTAACCACTTGAGCGCATCCAACATGTATCTTATTGATGTGAATCTACTGCATCCAAGAATATTTCTCATTGCTTTATTTTGGAATTTTTGGAGTCTCTCTACCTGACTTTGACTGCAGCATGAATATCTTATTGTAGAACAATATTGGAAATGGGCTTTATAATGGTGTTATATATTGTTATCGCAGTTAGTCAATCCATCTTTCTTCGTACCGCGTTGAAAAAACCGATCTTTTTACCAATCTTTTTGCACATGTAATCGATGTGTTTAGCAAATCTCATCTAGTTATCGATAATTATTTCCAGGTATTTTATCCGACTCACATTTTCTATTTGTTTAGTATTTATTTCAATTACTATTTCGTTGTTAGAGTTTATCTTCATTAATTTAGTTTTGTTCTCGTTAATTTTGAACTTGTTCATTTTCAGCCACTCTAGTACAAGGTGGCGCAAAAGTTGTCAGGTGGCGCAAAAGTTGTCACCCGATGTTCTTTCGCTGTAATTTTTTTTATGATTGTAAAACTTTGGTTCTGCTTTTGGATTATGTTAATTGGTGTCTTAAGTTTTGTCTGTATCAGTTAACTTCACAAATATCAAAGTAGAATTTACATTTGCCGCCATTTGCAAAAATTATGCTTCTTCCGATAGGAAGATGACTTTTGCGCCACCTTGTATTTGTTGGATGTCACATAGTAGCTTTTCTCTACATTCTTCTGCATTCTCTCCTTCGGAATAAACGAATGTGTCATCTGCACATAGTACCATCTTACATTCACGTATTATGCTCGGCATATCGCTGATGTAAATTATAAACAGTAGGTAACGCTCCGAGAATTGATCCCTGTGGAACTCCAATGCTAGCTGCTATTACATTGGACACACAAACATTGACCTATGTCCTCTGGATTCTATTTGATAAGAATAATTTAAACCATTTAAGCTCTTTTGAGGACTCACAAATGTGATATAAACCTTGTGAAGAACTCTAATGAAAAAAATAGTAACATTCGGGAAAAAAATCAAGAACTTACTTTTCCTTTAATTGTAGAACAAAATGTCTCATCACAACTATATACTTAAACGCCGAACACACTACCCACAATCACAAAGCTCGTGAGTGGTGACGGTGAGTTTGTGTGAGAAGAATATCTATATTATTTAAGTATGAAAAGATAATAGCTCATATTCTCATGGCTTGCTCTGTGTTTTTGATTTTGTTCATTCGAATGATAAGCAACTGCCTTTTTCGTATTTCCCGTACTCGATCTCGAATGCAAGAGCTCTCGAATGGAAAAACAGTAGCATTACTATTTAATTTATAATTAGTTACTACTCTTCGAAAGAATCGGCATTCGAGCACTTTTATATGGATTAATACTTCACTCACATGATGTTTGCGATAAATGCATTCCGTTTGCTCAACTGATTGAATTTTCGTTGGCTTCGTGCTAGTATTAGTAATTGCATCCTGTTGCTGTTTCCTTTTGCGAAACTTGTGTTGTTGTTTGCTTTTATATCTCGAGTGATCATTCATTTATATCACTCGAATACTAATATCTCGATTATTGGAATCATTCGATTATGCCCATCCCTAAATTGGCATTCATAACGTACATTTTTGTTTATATATTGAGTCTCTTCAATTTCGTTTGTTTTTTTTACACTTTCAATGAAATATTCGTTAAATTTGTTAGAAATTTCTTTTTCATCTGTATAGACCATCCCTCCAAAAATTATATGACATATTGGTGCTTTATTTTGTTTAGAGCCAAACTTTTTATAGTTTTCCACATTTCGTTTTGTCCGCTCGCTGCTTTAGCTTTAAAATTTATGAAATGATTCTTTGCTTTACTTACTTTCGTCTTATAATGATTTTCTTTAAAATACCTTTTAGTTTCGGTTAAGTTTATCCAACCATGGAAATGTCACTGTTTCACAATTTTTTATGCTTTTTAAAATCATACACGATTAATTTCATTGCGTCAAACTTTTAAATTTTAGATTGAAAAGGTCGAATTGCGGTACCTAATTTAATTTTGCGAAAGGTTTAATGGTTTCTTTTGTCGCTCATATCCAAAGCTAATCAAAAACTCGAATGAAAAACTCAAGTGAAATACGAGATATGTAATTCCAAAAGTGATATCCCAATCCCTACATTCGTAGCTACTGGCATCAGTGTATGGCCTAATTGTTTTCTACGAAATACACAAATGCTTAACACACATGCATTATATATGTACATCGTTTAATATGTCAAGATTCCACATTGTATTGCAATAATTCAAAAAAACAATTATCCTTTTTTATATTTTTATGATATACAACTTTTTTTTAATTCCATAGCAGTACCCATCCAAACATAAACATAGTAATATGGTTTCTCAGACAGCCACACGATTCGGAATTTTCATTTGTCTCATCATGTTGATTGGTTGTATATCAGCATCCATGTCCCGCCCACCAAGGAACAATGATATCAACAACATGGCTGATGCCTTAAAGTACCTTCAGGACTTGGATAATTACTACGGTGAAAAGGCCAGAGTAAGGTATGGTTTCGAACTTTGTCAAATTCACGAAGTATTGTTTTCAATAAAATAATTAAAAAATATTAGGTTTGGAAAACGCGCATCTGTTTTGCTTCGGGACAGATTTATGGAGGAACCGGAATTGGTAAAGTTTAAATTTATTTATAATAATAGATTTCAATAAACATTAAGTAACCATTTGCAATAGAAAGACTCACATAGGCGACACAATTCCCGAAGATGAACCTTTTTAAAGCAAAACACAGGCGGATTTCCATTTGATTATTTACAAATTCCAATAAAGATGTAGATAATTTATAATAAATACATCTGCTACTAATATTGTTTAACATTGCCAGTTATTGTTAATAACAGGTGACTTGAATTTTCTCATTAAATAAAACCAAAAAAATTAAAGAATTAGTTTGATTGTATTTTTTTATTTAAACAAACCACAATGACTGCACTCGAAGATTGGTAGTCATTAAATGGGTAATGACAATGTCAGTATTGAACAAACTGAAATAAGAAAGAATTTTAAAATTTAACCCGGCAAACGGAAATGCTAAAACAAAACCACCTAATCGGTGTTTCAATACTCACAAATAATAAATCCAGAAAATATGTAAAATGTTATTTCACAATTTTGCTCCAAAATAGCTCCAATCAGGTTGCTCCCGATCACACTTCCGAAACGTCCAAGCATTAGGCATATGCACACGGCTGTCCCTCTTTTGAGATATCGTAATATTATACATTCAAGAAGAAAATAAATAAAATCGTACCTCAAATGTGTAGGTATGAGATCAACTACCGCACCACTTAACACCGAAATACTTAGTCCGGGAAAGGCTAAAAATCCAACAAATAATGCGACAACAGCCACTGGCTGACTTATCCATTGCAACGCAAGTCCACAACATCCAGATATAACCAGGTTGCCTGCTAAGACTGTTTTTCGCCCCAACGGATTTATCGCAATACCAAGAATTATATAAAGCACAATGTTTGATACTCCTAAAATCATACTATCTATATACATCTTCGTAGTGACCTCATCGTTGCAGATCTATTAAAAAATTTATTTCAAAGTGCATATGTTTAAATGAAACATCTTACATTTGTGTTATTTGCATGCATATCAGTAGGTCTATCACTGATTACATCACATATGGTCATTTGCACATCGTTTGCTCCGAATCCAAGACGATTTTGAATTTCCGGATACCATAGGCCCATTCCAGAAGATCTGTGTTATTTAATATTAAGAACCAATATATGACAACTATTCAACATACTAACGTAAAAAACAAGCCAAACATAACAAAGCAACAAACCAGGAAGTTGAGGACAAGTGGACGCTTGAAGAGAGGTGATGTTTGCCGCCACATACGTACAAAAATGTCCCAACTAAAAAAAGCTGCTTATAAATCAAGTACACAAAAGTACACAATCCTTACGTAGTCTTTTTCATTGGTAGCATTTGAAAAAATTGTTCATTTTCTTCTGATACCAGACGTTTAACTTGAAACTCCTTGGAAGGATTTCCAGTATTTTTCTCATAGATCCAATATAAAACGTTGAGTGCTTCTGTATTTTTCCCGTGCGATAGATATAATTTTGGACTTTCAGGAAGTGTCCACAACCAAATGACGGCAATTAATCCTGGTAGGAGATTGAACAGGATCAACAGTCGCCACGGGCGGAAAAAAAAAATTCCGAAGATGGATACGTTCCATGTTTGAGGAAGTATTAACCAGGCAACAGCTGAAAAGAAACGTTTTTTATATTACATTTTAAAGTAAATATGCGTACCCGCGGCGAATCCAACAGGCGGACCAGTAGGGATGAGGTTGAGTGGGAGGTTTGTGATCCCTTTAATTTTGATCATGGCCTCACCGTCAATAAGAGAGAAGAAGCTGCATACCCACTAGGGTGGGAAAGTTAGAGTCACATCCACTTGTGATACTCTACTACATTCACACGTTGCTATGGACATTACGAGTATGTCAATTCCAAAAAGACATAAAAGGCAGCCGAGGTGGATCTGAACTTGAAATCGATTATTCTGTCTCTGCACGTTAAGATCGATAAGTTCCACGCACAATTAAATGAACAAGCGGGCCGAATCGACGTCATCTGTTCGGAGCTGTTTGTAGGATCTAATACTTTCTTAACTTAACAGGCTCCCGACCCGTAAAGAGTCTCTGCCTGAGACACTGCAGCCTTCCGTCCTCTGCGATCCCGGGCACGCTGCTTCGAGTTCTCCAGACCAAGCGCTCTGGAATCCGCGATGGGTTGCTCTTTAAAACGGAGATGCGGTTTTCCTGCCTTCTCGAACCAGGGGGCTGGGGTCGAACATCCTCTTGTCTGGAGGATTCTTTTTTATTCGCTCAATGTTGCCGAGCCAATGTAGTCGACGTGATTTAGCTTTTTGGACTACATCCGAATCTTGGTACAGCTCATAGAGTTCGCGGTTGTATCTTCTTCTCCATTCGCCCTCCTCGCACATAGGACCAAAAACCCGACGGAGTATTTTTCTTTCAAAATAACCCAATATTAGCTTCCCTTTCTACTTATCGTAGCACTCGGCACCATAAAGCAGGACTGTAAGGATTAAGGTTCAATAGAGCATGCATTTTGTCCATTGAGTGAGGAGTTTTGAGCCCATATGTTTTTTCTAAACCGAAGTAGCAGCGGTTTCCTACGGTGATGCTCCGCCGGATGCCCACTTAGGTGTCATTCGTAGAGTTGATGTTTACTCCTAGGTAGATGAACTCCTTAAGTTATTATTGAAAAACATGTGTCATGGGGAAATGTTACTGCAAATCCTAGCAGGGCAACCAGTTTCCACATTGGTGGCGACTCAATATGATTGAGTATAAATTCGAGTTGTGCGCGACGGATACTCCTCCTTTACTAAGAAGTGGTGCTGGGTCATATGTTATTCCACTTACTTTAGACCTCCTTTGATTGCTTGAAAACATTTAATACGTGTTATTTGTAATAAGAATAGACTCATTACAAGTTGGCCTCTATACAAGGAACTGCGAATATTACCAATGAGACACCTTTACGTATATAAAGTGTTGAACGATTTTTTTTCCAAAAATGGTAACATTCCAAGCAGGAACTCGCAACTTTACAGTCTACGAATAAATTATTTTCATCTTGTAAACGAACGTTCCACGCGTTAAACACATTTCTCACAATTTTACACAGCTACAGCCCCCAAACTTTTCAACAAACTACCGTTGTTCATCAAAATGATACGTTATTATACTTCGTTTTTAAAAAAGTTAAAGCCTGGTTATTCACAAATGATAATGACAGCTTAGAATCCCTTTTAAAATCAGCTTCAATCATAACATAGTATAAAACAAAGTCGCTTCCCGCTGTCTGTTTGTATGTATGTATGCTTAGATCTTTAAAACTACGCAACGAATTTTGATTCGGTTTTTTTGATAGATAGAGTGATTCAACAGGAAGGTTTATGTGTATAATACATGCATATTATAGTAGAGAAACACAGATAATTTTTGAGGTTTCTAATGTCATGTCGTAAATAAACACATTTTTCTGCGCTTACATTGCAAACGCTGGCTGAACCCTACGAGATAGATCAAAATAATGTAGTACAGTACTGTACACCTTAAAAATGTCTACAAAAAAGTCTGCTATGATATATGTCTATATCTTAGGGATAACCCACAATAACAAAATAATGGCTTATTTGCGAAGCGATTTTAAGGAATACATTAATCCTTATCCAGTTAAGCACTGATAGTACTCGTATGTATTTAAATACTAAAGTGAATTCTTTTTTAAGA
The DNA here is from genome assembly GCA_949715645.1 of Portevinia maculata. Taxonomy (NCBI): domain Eukaryota; kingdom Metazoa; phylum Arthropoda; class Insecta; order Diptera; family Syrphidae; genus Portevinia; species Portevinia maculata. Next base: position 393,857,684 of record OX454525.1, on the reverse strand, counting down.
CAAAACGTGCTTTTCAGCGCGACAATTTTTTCGAAATTGTATGTTCGTACTTTAGTCGATATTAAGGTTAATTTTTGAACCTCACTTATAGTAAGTAGATAAGGGTAGATAGAGTTAGATTTTAATTTAGTATTAGGGCAATTATTTTGTAAGTATTTTTAGTTATCGAAAATCGTAGTAAGCTAAGGATCAATCGAGACTTTTACAAAATATAGCTCAAGATGAGCCACGGTTGAACATCGATCAGAAAAAAGTATTCACTACATTACTATCATCAATTGATAACAATGAAGGAAAAATATTTTTCCTTGACGCCCCAGGAGGCACAGGAAAAACATTTTTAATCAATTTGCTTTTAACAAAAGTGAGATCTAGCGGAAAAATTGCATTAGCTGTCGCGTCATCCGGCATTGCCGCTACGCTTTTAGAAGGAGGCCGAACCGCACACTCTACATTCAAGCTCCCGCTGAAAATCGCCACCGATGATAATAACAGCGTCTGTAGTGTTTCTAAATAGAGCAATACAGGAAAATTGATGCGTGACTGTTCATTAATAGTTAGTAGACAATGCGCGATTTGCGAAGCAGAAATTCACCTGCGGGTGGATGTACAATTCTCTTCTCAGGAGACTTTCGTCAAATCCTAACAGTTGTGACTCGAGGAACACGTGCTAACGAAATAAATGCTTCCCTAAAAAGATAAAACCTTTGGCCACACGTCAATTAATAAGAGCTTAAAACTAACATTGTTTCATTGTCTTCACGTGAGGACAAGATTTTTTCAGAGATGCTGCTAAAAGTTGGCAATGGAAAGTTAACACAAAGTGATGAAAGGATTAACATAGGAAACCTTTGTGTTTTGACAAACAACATCCAAGAGTTGGTCAACAATGTCTATCCCGACATTGATAATATAAGTTATGAGACTATATCTTGGTTTAAAGAAAGAGCGATTCTGTCACCAACTAACGAACAAGTAGATAAGGTAAATAACTTAATTCACTCAAAGATTGATGCGCTGACGCAAATATACTACTCGGTCGATACTGTTCTTGATTTGGAAGAAGCAATCACTATGTGGTACCGGAGAAGATGTATTGATTCCCCGAATTCCTCTGATACCATCGGATTTACCATTCCAATTTAAACGCCTACAATTTCCGGTAAAGATATCTTTTGCAATGACCATTAATAAATCGCAGGGTCAAACTTTCAACGTTGCAGGCTTAGATTTGAGCGTTGAGTGTTTTTCACATGGCCAATTATATGTCTCTCTTTCAAGAGTAACCCCTAAAGAAAACATGTTTGTATGGTCTAATGACAAAAAAATCTGTGAACGCTGTATATAAAGACATTCTGTAGTATATCAGCATTGCACCCGTGCCAAGCCGGGGCGGGTCGCTAGTATAGAATAATTGCTAGTTTTCTTTTTTGTTTTCAATTAACAGTATCTAATTTCTAGAACTCAGATCTTAATTGAATAGTTATTTAAATATTTGGAATGTATTATTCAGTTTCAAATAAATTGTGCCTAGCTGTAAGATAAGATTAGATGAATTAAATTATTTCCAATAAAAAAATTGGGAATTGCAAATTACACCGCGTCGAACCATTTAATAAACTATCTACCATCTTGCGATAGGGATTTTATTTGTCACAAGTATTTGCAATCGCACTTACGAGAATAAAACCAAGATATAAATTTTAAATCGCCCGACGAACCCTTAAAATATACAAGATTATATGAAAGATTACCTGTAGAATAGAGAATAGAGAGTGCGACGAACATGCTTGTGTAATTGATCATCACAGGCCGATGCTTTAGCGTATTGAACTCACCCAAATAAGCGAACACAGTCGCCGCGGCACCAGCGATACTTCAATTTAAAATAAACTTTAACCAAAGTCCTTTCAAAAGTCTTTATTTCGTACTCACCCCAGGCCTGTAAGAAGGCGAAGTGTTACAAACATCCAAAAATTTGAAGCCCACATCGAAAGGAAGGAAAACGTAATTGCCGCAATGGTTGCCCTCACCAGAACTATGCGCCTTCCGCAGGCATCGGATAGATACCCCAAGGGATATGATGCCACAAATATTCCTGCATTTACAAAATCACTTTAGGTTTAGAAGATCTTGAAAATTTGTTAATCCGCCCGTACCGATAAAGCATGCTGCACTCATTATGGCCTTCCCCTGGGAGGAGGTATTAAAGTCACACTGGGATGCGATTATTATTAGGCTCATTCCCATTGTTTCGTTGATGACCAGCATCAGAAGTATTCCGCAAACGAACAATACTTCCAACTGCACTTTTCCAAATCCTACATAATAATATTGATGAAGAGATTTTTTTCCAATTCAGATTCACTAACCAATAATGCCAAGGGACTCTTCGTAGGAGAATTCCTTTGGAAGTTCCTTAGTAAGTTCTACATCCTTAGCAGTAGCCGTATTGTCATTTTTTTCAGAAGAACGCGCGTTTAGCCCGCTGGAAGACATATTCTCAACTAATGGCATGTTTGAGGTACGCGTGATTTATAAAAGCAAAATCGCAACTGTAAACTCGCAAAGATAACCTATCATTACGACTATCTGTTCCTTGAACATTTGTGATAATTTGATTTGTGAGGGTGGCAAAGGTGTTTACTTGGAGCAATGGTTAACTAAGCACTCTTATTTGTTGATGGCAATGATAGTAGGGATAGTGTGTACGTTTTTAATGAAATAAGGTGCGATGCATTAAGGTAAATATGTAGTAGGATACTTAAGTTATTAATCAAGAATGGAAATTATTTTACGGTTCTTTAAAAAGCTCGGGAAAACAATTAAAATAACTTTCACTTGCCAAGGTTTGAAAAACTAGCCTTGAATACTTTCATATCATTATTCAATAACTCAACCATTCGATAGATATCGAAATGAAAGCAATGTACGCTGATTTCAAATTGATTTGCTTCAATCAAAGATTTCGGTGCCAACGCGTGCACGTTTTAGCGTCATGCGAGCCATGGCGAAATAGCATTTTAAACATTTTTAATATATTTATTTTTTTTAAACAGATTAACATTTGTTTAGTATATGGTATATACAAGGGTCTATCTACATAGTTGGGTATTATCATTGTATACAGACTCTACAGTCCCTGGCCAAATTATTAGACGCACTTTAAGGTTCTATGTAAAGCTTTAATTATCAGGTGACCTTGTTCAGCTTTAATTTTATTACTAGATACAATGTATATTTTTTCATTATTTACCTTATTATATAATTCTTGAAACAAATAAAACATCATAGTAATAGAAAAAATATATATTTATGAATATAAAAATATTAAAGTACTATATAGTATAGTATTCTCACTTCGTGTACCTGTAGCGAATGTGCAATTCGTATTATTGCATTTAAAACTCTGACTACTAATCCCTATTAATCCCAGTTGAAACAGGAAGCGTAGCTGAAGTAGAACCAGTGCCTGACGTTGGAAGAAGGTCTGATATCGGAAGAGCAGGTGACGTTGAAGGTGGCTCTGGTTTCTCGAAGAACACTGGTTTTAGCAGTTCCGTCGATAAGGATGTTTCGACGACATTGATGTTGATTTTGAAGACATAATCAGAGATACGATGCATGACTTCGAATGGAAGACTCGTGACATCTCACAGCAGCTTTGAACGAGCGATGCCAACGCTCGATCATCCCATTAGATGCGGGATGATATGCAGTGGTCCTTATTTTATGGCTTCCGATCAGCTTCCCCAGGGCGTCGAACAGTTGGCTCTCGAACTGTGTGCCTCGGTCAGATGTAATAGTTGCTGGTGCGCCGAAGCGTGAAACCCAAGCTCCGTAAAAGGCATTGGAGACCGAATCTGCAGAAATATCCTTCATAGGCACAGCCTCCGGCCACCGAGTGAAACGGTCGATCATTGTGAGCAAGTAGCGATATCCGTTCGATGGCTGCATCACGACGATGTCGATATGGACATGATGGAACCGTTCACTTGGCATTGCAATATGTTGCGGTGTGTTTCTGACATGACGGCTCACTTTATTCCGCTGACAAGGCAAACATGAACGTGCCCAGCTGGTGATGTCGCTATTCATCCTGGGCCAGACGAAGTTTCGTGCGATGGTCTTCTTAGTGGCGCGTCCACTGGGATGCGAACAGTTATGGGCGTTGTCAAATATTCTTCTTCGCAGCGATCTTGGGGCAAATGGACGGATGTTGTTATCTGCGACGTCACAGTACACCATCGTATCCGTTTCATCGGTGCGAAGCCCTTTTAAATTCAACGAGGAGCTTTCGGGTAATTGAAGCAGTTGTTTTAGTTCGTCGTCATTTCTCTGTGCTTCAGCCAGCTCCGCCGTGCTGATTGCTCCGGGAAAGTCGATTGCCTGAATGCGAGATAAGGTGTCTGCTACTACATTATCTGCCCCGGAGATATGGATAATGCGTGTGGAATACTGACTTATCTCCTCCAGCTGCCGAGCAAAGCGATCACTGGCGTGGTTAGCTTTTTCTGAAAAAGCGTAAACAAGAGGCTTGTGGTCGGTGAGGATGACTAGTTCTCGACCCTCAATGATGTGTCTGAAATATCGCACCGCTCGAAATATGGCCAGCAGCTCGCGGTCGTACACTTTATACCTGGTCTCTCGTTCAGAAAGTTTTCTCGAGAAAAATCCCAGAGGCTGAAATCCAGATTTTGTGTTCTGATCGAGAGCGGCTCCAATCGCCACATCTGACGCATCGCAACGAAGTACCAGGGGTATATCAGCCCTCGGGTGTGCAAGTTGCACAGCGTCCTTGAGTTTCAATTTACATTTCTCGAATGCTTGCTCCCCCTTCAAGGTCCACACCACTGGTCGTCTGTCCCTTTTCGTTGCTCCTATTGTAAGTTCAACGAGTGGAGCTTGGATTTGGGACGCATTGGGAATACAATTTCGGTAGAAATTCCAGGCACCAAGAAACTTTCGTAGTTGGTCGACCGTTTCAGGTCGTTTAAGGTTGGCTACAACCTCTACCCTGTCTTGGGGTGGTTTGATTCCATCGCTGTTGACTGTGTAGCCTAGGTAGCGTACCTCTGGACGACCAAAAACACACTTGGCTAAGTTGACGCATAGGCCGAAATTTTGCAGGCGTTCCAAAACTGCACGGACGTCCTTTCGGTGTTGCTGCTCACTTGAGGAAGCGATTAAAATGTCGTCAATGTAACATGTGCAGAATTCAAGTCCCCGCAACGTGACATCCATATAACGTTGCATCGTTTGGGCTGCGTTGCAGAGTCCAAATGTCATTACATTAAACTGGAAGAGTCCGAACGGTGTAATGACAGCTGTTTTTGGGCGATCCTCGAGTGCAACATTGATTTGATGGTATGCGCGTTTGAGATCCAGAGTAGTGAAGAACGTACAATCTGCTAGCCGCTGAGTGAAGTCCTGCATGTGAGGAATCGGATACCTGTCTGGCACCGTGATGTGATTGAGCCGGCGGTAGTCGCCACATGGACGCCAAGTTCCGTTTTCCTTTTTGACCATCAACAAAGGTGAAGCCCACTCACTGTCGGATGGTTCGCAAATCCCCTGTAATACCATAAGGTTAAATTCGTCTCGTGCTGCTTTCAATTTTTCCCCTGCAAGTCGTCGAGGACGTTCAGCGACCGGATGACCTTGCGTTATGATGTGGTGGCTCACCGAATGATCAGGTGTAGGAAGAAGTGACTCCCTTGCGACGTTAGGAAACTCTCGGAGAATATCGGCGTAAACACTGGTGCGGTCGACGCTAAAAACTGGTATTTGTGTTGATTTGCCTGGTGTCAGTGACGCACTTAGAGTGGTTGTTGTGTCTTCCAGCTGTCGTTTCCTAAGGCCAACCGAAAGCCCATAGTGGCTGAGGAAGTCAGCTCCGAGAATGGCATGAGTGACGTCAGCGATGACAAAAAACCAAGAAAACTCTCGGCGGAGTCCAATGTCAAGTGTTAAATGCTGAGTGCCGTACGTATTAATGGGTACACCGTTTGCAGCGAAGAGTTTCTCTGAGGTGCTCCTGCTGCTGGTAGTGGTTGTTTTAGGTAGAACGGACACATCGGCTCCCGTGTCGATTAGGAACCAAATGCCCGACTTGCGGTCTTTGACTTGGAGGCGTTTTGAAGTTAGTTGGCTGCCGGCGGTCGCCTCAATGCGCGCCGGCACACTTAGTTTCCCTGCATCTGGTTCCAGCTGCACGGTACGCGGCATTTTCGAGCATCGCTGCCAAACTTTTGGTGGTAGAAGCAAAGACTGGTCTTCTCATGGGCGTTTGACTGCTTCGAAGCAGATCTGGATTCGCGGTTGCGACTTCTCTCCCGGTCTCGAGACAATCTTTCGACTTTAGACGTTCAATTGCGGCTCGGAGATTTTCTACGGCGAGTGCGGGCCCTCTCTCTGTTGTAGCGAAATGGGAAACTGCATTGATGTGTGACAAGGGTGTTTCAGCTGCATTATTAATCATGGCAATCGTTGGACGGAGTGCGTCGATGATGCGGTCCGCCCGCTCTGCAAGCTCTGACAGGTCGTCGATTTTGCTACCAGCAAGGAAGCCTCTCACGCTTTCAGGAAGTTGCTCCGAGAAAAGAGACCGAAGAACAGTTTCGTTGCAATGTCCGCCGGCGAGGTTTCGCAGTCGTTGTAATAATACTGTGGGTTTTTCATCACCCTGATGCTGGCCTCGGAGGAGCCTTCGTAGGCGAGTTTCCTGAGAATCTGAGAGCGAATTAATTATTCGTTTTTTTAACGCATCATACTTTCCTTGAGTTGGGGGATTGTCAATTAAATCCCCGACCAAGTTCAGTGTGTCTGCATTCAGATGTGTTGCTATAAGGCGATATTTTGTGTCGTCTGATGAAATGCGATGTAGATCGAACCGCATTTCAGCCATTGTGAAATACCGCGCTGGGTTGTTGCGCCAGAAAGGTGTTGGCAATTTCGTGGATGCGACGGAACTCACTTGGTTTGCGTTAAGGAGTGGTTGCTCCCCATTCCCAGGGTTTTCTTGAGGTAGCTCTGCTTTTTCATCCTCCTTTTTGGCTTGCGAACCGGTTGAAGCTGTCGCTGTGCTCATGTTGGTTTGCTTTTTTTTTTGTTTTCGGGGTCACCAATTGTAGCGAATGTGCAATTCCTATTATTGCATTTAAAACTCTGACTACTAATAATTCAAATGAACACTTTATTCTTACTGCAAAAACAAAGAAAGAAAAATAACTAAATTACATTTGGTTTTTAAGCAATGGCGGTTCAGCGTCGTAGAAGTTAATGTCTGTGTTTTCCAAAAACGTCGTAATCATCAGTTGACAGATGACGAGTAATATGATACCCTCTACTAGAGTGCGCGCGTGTTGGTTAGAAGCGCCACATACCTATACGACGATACGCCACCTGTGCGCTGTGGGCCAAAACAAATGGTGATGCACATTACGTGGGTTTATTTTTGTTTTTCTCCAATCTCCTGAATGGGGATATGAGAATGAAATGAAGATCATTCAGGTAGCGACTACCGATGCCGATGGTGACTGATGTTTGATGTAGCAGGACATTCTCATCGGGAAGATTTATCTCTCTGATGGAAGTATCACCAGAATATTTTTTTTTGGTTTTGCGCAAACAGCTCATTTTGTTTTCGCCTTCATGCTCGCGACGAGGTATATGAGAAGGAAGATGACACAGGTAGCGTCGATGTTGATGGTAGGGCGGAAAGGTGAAGGAATTATTATCGGGTAGACTTATGCCATATTATTTGTTTGCTCTGAACTCTGATGGAAGTTTGGGGTATTTTCTGGTATTTAATACAATTGGTATGTATGTGTATGATCGTTGAAGGCTTTCCTTCACATGATTTCAGCGGTGAGGATTCTCAAATGATTTTTTTTATAATTTATATTTGCAAGTGCAAAATGGATATTCATGTTTAAAGGTAGGGGCGATGGTGGATAAAGAAAGGTGGGAGAATTGTCGTCTAGTAGTTGATGGTATATTATTTGTTGGCTTTGATGAATGTTTGAGGTAGGTTATGGCATTTTGCAATTAGACCATCACAGTCACATGTAACTTGTTTTCTTTGTATTTAATACAATTATTGTGTTTGTTCACATCGGTGAAGGAGATTCGCATTACAGCACTGAGGATTTCCAAATGATTTATAAACCATATTTGCATGTGAACAAATATTAATTGAGGCAGAGATAAAAAAAAGATAAGACAAGTTATAGTGTGTGTACGAGCGAGTGCTCAGCTTGTCATAATAGCTGCGGGTATTCATGAACAACTAAAATTCGTTTATTTATTGGCCTTGTAAAAGGACATGAAATTTTGCGAGTACATGTTCCCAGCTACATTGCGAACGCTCCTTAAGGGTTTCCACTTTAAAAAGAAAATCGTGGATATTTTCGGACCCGTCAATTAAAATTTTCCATTTTTCAATTTTACAAACTGAACTTACTGAAGAAGTTTGTTGACTTATTGGTGGTGCTTGTCTGCGTTGGGTCGAAAACGAAGCGTTATTTAAAAAATGTTCGAAGTCAGAACGAGCGTTCGAAGGTCTCGTAGGATTCACATTGGGAGTATTTAAATTCAAATTGTCCAATCTTCCAACTAAACGAATGAAAACTCGTTGGTTTCCCTCGAGTCTGTACTATCCCATGCTAGTACGTTTGTGGATCGCTTAGCTGGTGAAAGAGCTTAAAACTCTGTTTTGTTTTTTATTGATTCAACGATTTGAAAAAATAATATCAGTGCAAGAAAAGGGGTGGCTGAACACTAGCGCCTGATATAAAGCAAATTTCAATTTCAGGAAGACCGAGCACCAAAGTTATGGATTTGGCCGGGATTGAACGCACGACCTTCCAATCACTAAGCGAATACACTACTACTGCACCGTTGCCACCCGCCGTCCAATAATGAAAGTTAGAGGTACGCACCGAATTTAAAGTATTGAACTTCATCAAGCGCATGGTTAGGCATATCACATTTTTTATCCTATCCGAGAATAAAATAAGAAAAAATAAAATAAAAAAAATTGTTGGTCCGCCGAAGAGAGTTCTCCGTTTCAGGAAAATTAAAAGAAATTATCCATCTTTAAGCTAAGAATAAATCTTCATTTTCACTTATTTATAAACATAACAAGATGGTTTATTATTTGTTTGTTTTGATGGGTAGGTTATGTCAAGTAGGTGTATATCAGAGTATAGCTAAGTACTTACAGTGACTAGGGACACTCTCAACGTGTTCCTCTTTGGTTTAACAATTTGAAGTACCGCTATGTTTCACATATACATGAGAAATAGACGGCTATAAGAAATATTAATTGTTTAATGCAATGTTAATCCTGTGACCGGCAGAAATGTTCGGGTCAGAGCTATTCGATTTCCGGGGATAGCTAAGTAATGCTTAAGCATAGGCGAAACCTAAGGGTCGAGTTGGCTTCTTATAAGTTCAGGGTACGAAATGGCGAAACACCGAAAATCGGGAGCGTTTCTCAAGACGTCAGGCCAAAAGCTTTCAAGATGGTCTACTACGGAACTTTTGTTTGTAATACTACACAGGTAGCAGCAATATTTTTAAGGACTTCTAATTGAACAATTTCCTCGGATATGTTTTCCGAGAGGCGTTCCTCACACTGCGGAAATACACAATGTTCCTGTTGAAGAAGTTAGGAACGCAGCCAATGACTTCAATAATCGAAAAGCAGTTGGGCCGGACAAGATACCCTCTGAGTTCTGGAACAATATGGGGAGACATCGGGTCTAAATGGCTCATGATTCTCATCTCTAAAGTGATGAGTGGCGATCCAATGCCTAACCAGTGGGGGGAGAGTTTTTTTTCTTATTTTGTACAAAGGAAAAGGCGATATGCGAGTCTGATAACTACCGTTCAATCAATCTGATGTCACACACCATTAAGATCGTTGAGCGGGTATTAAATACCCGAATGCGGAAAACAATACGGCTATCTGAAGACCAGTGCGGGTTTGTCTCAGGTAAATCAACTACAGATGCAATCCAAGGTATAAGAACCATGGTGGAAAAACATCGTGATTCTTTAAAGGATTTGCATATGGTGTTGGTTGTTTTTGAAACGGCCTGCAATAGACAACCAAGGGATCTGTTATGGGTAGCGCTTAGACAAAGAGGAGTTCCAGAAATCTACGTACACATGATCATGGACATGTATGAGAGTAAGATGTACCGTTGGCGTCACCGAGGAGTTCACAATTAAAGAAGGTGTACACCAAATCCAATGATGTTGTGCTTGATTATCTAATTGAAGGAAAAGTGACGAACTCCAATGTGCAACAGTTATTCTTTGCTAACGATAGATTAGCAAGGTTCAAAAGTCCCTGCAATGAGCAACGAGGGCCAGGCCCTCAATTTTTTTAGGATTATATATATGATGATTATTTCTTTTAATGTCTATGTTTTCCTTTTTGATGGCATTCCAGAAATTTGTTTTTGATAAAAAGAAAATATTATAAACAGAAGGCGAGGCTACAGTCCTCTTCTTAAATTTAGTAAGATTAAAAGAAGGTACCTGCAAGTTCAGTAAAGTACATACCTAAATGCTAAGATCGAATTTCCGAACTCACTTTAGAAATGAAAGACTTTGTTCATACCGAACTGAAGCAATTTGTAAATGCTTTTACTAAACTGCTGCCTTTTACTCCAATGACCTGCTAGTTCTTAATTATACGAACCATGGCCTAAGCATTTTAAAATGAATAAACAATAATATTTGAATAAAATAAATATAAATCGTATAGGTAGGAACCTATTGACCCATAAGTGGTTGTGCAGCATGGCGCAATACTGACACAAAGTAACATAATTATTTCTTAATTAATTAGATTGAATATTTCTGAATCAATTAAAAAGAAATGATACAAATCGGAACATTTTTCGACAAGATATAGCCAAAATAGTGACAGTCTTAAAAGCGATAAACTCATAATTTCTTATTTGAGGAAAAAGACTGAAATCAGATTTTATTAAATTTTTCATTTCAAAACTATTCGTCCCTTCCATCATCCCCCTCTCATAATCATCATACATGCTACTTGCCGACGCGACGATGCGAATCGTCAAAAAATCTCCTTGCTCATGCTCCTTCTTACAAAGAAACATAGGGACGGGCTACAGTCCGCTTGGGCGAACTGTTGGATACCCTATTCTTATTCCTATCCCTCATAAGTGGGCGTGACAAAAGTCTAAGTATGGTTGAATTGTTAAGAACGCTCTACATATTTTGTTATATAACATTTAAAGGATTTTATAAAAAAAAAACGCTCCCTAGCTCAAACTTGGGTGTTTCAATAAAATTGTTTTATTTAATTGTGGGCGTGTCATTAGGCGGATTTAAAAAAAATTAACACATGAGAATAAAGGGCCCCTAGAGAGTATATATTATCAATTTCAGCTCCCTAGCTCAAACTTTGAATTTTCAAAAAAAATAAAAAAATAATTGTGGGCGTGTCAGTGGGCGGATTTTAAAAATATTTACACATGAGCATAAAGGGCCCATAGAGAGTATATATTATAAATTTCAGCTCCCTAGCTCAAAGTTTGGATTTTCAAAAATTAATATACCCTTAGAAAAGGGTATAAAAAAATTATTTTATTTATTTGTGGGCGTGTCAGTGGGCGGATTTTGAAAAAAATTTTATCCCGTTCAGTTTTAGGAGTCATAGATCATATATAAAAAATTTCAGCTTTCTAGCTCAAAATTCGATTTTTTCCAAAATTTTGTTTTTTTGAGTTTGTGGGCGTGTCTGTGGGCGGATTTCAAAAATTCGTAAACTTGATTATTTCGGGACCCTAGAGAGTATATGGTTAAAATTTCAGCTCTCTAGGTCCAGTTTAAAGGCCTAATTTTTGCCGACAGACGGACGGACGGACGGACGGAGATTGCTAGATCAACATTACTATCGATGCTGATCATAAATATAGTAACTTTTAGGGGTCTACGGGTAATATTAAGGTAAGTTACAAACTATGCGTCAAAATTAATATACCCTTAGAATAGGGTATAAAAATAAATCCTTACATAATATCAAAATGATTCGATAAAGAGACCCGAACCAGTTTATTTGTTTTTCAGTCTTTGTTTTCCTTTACCTGTATCCTCATACCATCATCAAATTTAAGACACAAACCACACACACACCTTTTATCGCTATCCGTTTTGTTGCCAGTTTCGTGGAGGTCGACGTTTTCAAATTCGTGTTGACGATATTACTATAGAGTCTATATACAAAGGTATTATCATTGTATACAGACTCTATAGTATTCTCACTTCGTGTATACGACGATACGCCACCTATACGCTCCGGGCCAAAACAAAATGGTCATAGTTTATGCACATTATGTGGGTTTATTTTTGTTTTTGTCCAATCTCCTGAATGGGTAGGTTTATCGGATTTATCGTATTTTATTTTATTTTATTTGTTGGCTCTGATGGAAGTATCAGCAGAATATATTTATTTGGTTTTGCGCAAACAGCTGATTTTTTGTTCTCCTTCATGCTCGTGACGAGGTATATGAGAAGGAAGATGACATAGGTAGCGTTGGTGGTTGACGATAGGGCGGAAATGTGAAGGAATTACATATTATCTTAGACTCATGCCATATTAGGCGTTTTTCTTTTTTAGCCCCGAGCGGGGAACAGAGCTGAACATAACCTGAGCGCTCCGAGCTAATTAAGAAACAGAATTGGGCACTGAACTGTCATTAGATAATTTTTTTTCTATTAATTTTCAAAATAGTCAGGATTGCTTCTGAAATTGGTGTTTGTCAAGGATTGATCCATTTAAATTATAATTTCTAGTAAATAAACTATGGAAAAAGCACAAATAATGAATGAAGTCAGCCGCGCTCAGCTTTTCGCTCTATGTGCTCGGTCATTTTTAATCGAGCTCATCGAGCGAGCCCTGAGCTAGCTCAGAGATAAAAAAGATATACACATTTTGTGCTCAGAGCGCTCCGAGCTAAAAAAAAGTAACACAGTTCTTTTTTGACAGCTCAGTGCCCCGCTCGGAGCTAAAAAAGAAAAACGCCTATTATTTGTTTGCTCTGATGGAAGTTTGGGGTAAGTTATGTTTTCTGGTATTTAATACAATTGGTATGTTGTGTATGATCTTTGAAGGAGAGTCGCATTTCACCGTTGAGGATTCTCAAATGATTTTCTTTATAATTATTCATATTTGCAAGTGAAAATGGATATTCATATTTAAAGGTAGGGACGATGGTGGATAAAGCAAGGTGGGAGAATTGTCGTCGAGTAGTTAATGGTATATTATTTGTTGGCTTTGATGAGTGTTTGGGGTAGGTTATGGCATTTTGCAATTAGACCATCACAGTCACCTGTAACTTGTTTACTTTGTATTATTATTATCATCACTATTGGGGTTACTTGTCTGACCGGATCAAGGAGACGGTGCAAACAAAACCGATCTGCATTCATAGCATGAATGCATTTGATGCTTTTTACACGGGAGTACATGACCTTTCAGCACCGACCCACCTGTTGTGATGCTGATGTTGCTGTTGCTGCTGTCTCTATGTTTTATCTTTTTTCCATTTTGGTGCGTAACGGAATCTTTAAGTATGTTTTAAATTTTGAATTCACTTTTAACTATTGATTTTATTGTTTTTGAAACGCCTTATGAATTATTGTGTAGTGTTTCTTTTCAATTGATTAAGGAATATGATGCACTCAATTAATTTTAAAGTTCAGTCAATTTCTCTATTTTATAATGCTTTTATTATTATTTCCTTTATTTTAAACATATCTTCTTCTGGGTGGGTAGTAACTTCAGTAATTTATTTTTATGGTCTTTGGTCTAGATCCTGACATTGTTAGGAGCGTTCTCAACGTGTTGTGTGGTGCATTTAAAGGGCTTCGAGTTTGTCATCTTAATGCTGGAAGTATCCGTTCTAATTACACTGTGCTATACCAAATGTTAAGTACTTCTAATCTTGATGTAATAATGGTGTCTCAATCATGGCTTAATGCAAGTGTCATGTCCCAACTTGTAAGCTTTACTGGTTTTAAATTGTTTAGAAATGATCGTGTTGACCGAGTTGGAGGTGGCGTTTGTACTCGTATGTATATTCGGGAAAATATCTTCTCCAAAGTTATGTATTGTTCTAATCAGGCAAATATTCAGTTTCTCTGCGTTGAGCTTAAGTATTCGGTAGAAAAATGTTTACTTGTCGTTGTTTACAGCCCCCCAAATCAATTTAAAGAGGGTAATTTGAGTGAATTTGCAGAGGCGCTAGTGTTGCTAAGTCCTAAATACGACAATATCCTCATAGGGGGCGACTTTAATGTTAATATTTTAGTAAATAACAGTAGCTCGAGGCTTTTAACTTATTTTTGTGATAAATTGGGACTTACAGTTATAAACAACCGCTGGCCGACTTGTTTCCAATCGAGCCATAATCCATCTTTGCTAGATTTATTTCTTTCAAGTTCAAAACGCAGAGTTCTAGGGAATGACCAAGTTAGGGCCATCTCAGAATTTATACATGATTTTTTATTGTGTGCAATTGAGTTTCATGAAACTCACAGCACTGAAGTATATAGTTACAGGTCGTTTCGTAACCTGAATTGCACAAACCTCCAGCGTGACTGTTTTAATTTTAACTGGAACGAAATATATAGCACACCTGACGTTAACAATAAAGTACTTCAATTTAACACATTTGTCAACAGGCTGTATGAAGTATATGTTCCCTTGATTACGAAGCGTCAGAAACTTAAAAGTTGTCCTTGGTTCAATCATCAGATTAAGCTTCAAATTCGAGAGAGGGAGCGTTTCTATCGTTCCTTTAAAAGAAACCCCTCAGAGTACAATAGAAGGCAGTATAATGTTGCCCGAAATAGTGTCTCTGCCCTCATAAGGTCTTCTAAAAGATCATATTTACTACAAAAACTTGATCCTACCCTTAGCTCGAAAGAGTTATGGAGAAATTTAAAAACTGCTGGAGTAACTGGGGATAAAAGTAGTTCAAAATGTGCGTTAGACCTGAGCCTGCATTTTGCTCACAGCTCAAATACAAACACTTCTAGCGTGCTTTCTGTCGACTCGGATGATTCTATGGTTAGACAATCTTTTTCATTTGAGTGTGTTGGGGCTACTGAGGTTTTGGCAGCTATTGGCTCGATTAAATCTAACGCTTCCGGCTCTGACGGTATTTCTCCTAAATTTTTAAAAATAATTCTTCCAATTGTGCTTAAATATATGGTCCATATTTTTAATTCTTGTATTTTTAGCAGTCAGTTTCCTGAGTTGTGGAAAAGAGATAGGGTAATACCAGTACCAAAAAAGACAAATCTGTCTTGCCCCTCAGACTACAGGCCTATAAGCCCCTTGTGTTTTATGGCTAAAGTGTTTGCAAAATAGTCGCTAAACAAATTCAATGTTATCTAAACTTGAGTAATTTGATTACTCAATGGCAGTCTGGTGTTAAAAGTTACAACGGATCTACGTTTTGCTCTAGATTCTGATAAGCTTGGTTTAATGGTTCTTTTAGACTTTTCCAAGGCATTCGATTGTATAGATCACTCGATTTTGCTTGATAACCTTAAGAATAAATTTTAGTTTTCAACTACCGCGATTAAAATGCTGGGAATGTACCTTACAAATATAGTGCAAACGGTTGAAACTGAAAGTGGTACCTCACTTCCCTCAATGCTTAATTCGGGGGTTCCACAGGGATCAGTTTTGGGTCCATTATTATTCTCCCTTTTCATTAATTACCTTCCAGAAATCATTGCCCATTGTAAGATTCACTTGTACACAGATGATGTCCCGCTATATGTTTCACAGCCTAAGGACTTCGTGGATGATTGTGTGGCGGGTGTTAACGAAGACTTATCGAGGATACTTTTCTGGGCTTCAGTCAATAAACTTTTACTTAACCCATCAAAAACAGTTGCTATGATTTGTTCTAGAGCCTCAGTTAACCTTAATGTTTTCCCCAGTATTGTCCTTGACGGCAAAATTATATCGTATGCTAATAATATGAAATATGTAGGGTTCAGTATTAACTCTTCCATGAGTTGTTGTGATGCCGTCGCTGTGGCTTGGGCACCTTACGATGTTCCTAAAACCTACTGTCACCTGAAATAAATTAACGTTTGGTCAAAAGTTTAATCTCACATTTTTTACCTACAATTGCAATGTTTATCCATGCATGGACTATGAATGTTAACGTAGGTTGAACGTTGCATTTAATGATTGCATACGGTTCATATATAATGTTCCAAGATTCACCAGCGTCTCTCATATTAAGGTTAGTCTATTGGGAATTAGCCTTGACAAATATTATGCCCTCAGAAACCTTCTGCAGTTGCACAATATAATTCGCAGTAAGTGTCCTGACTAGGATGGCGACGGTGTAGAGGTTAGTGTGTTGGCTTGTGACCCGTGCGGTGCAGGTTCAATCCCCATGGGGAACAACAACATACGCCACCCATTCACATGCCTCTACACAAAAAGGAGGATTTCTGCCTGGTAGTACAATGGACCGTTACAGAGTCTGAGTGCTCTGGGATTTTTTTTAAAAAGAAATAAATAAAAAAAAAGTGTCCTGACTATTTACGTGAAATCCTCCACTTTTCTCGTTCACGTAGAGGTGTGCATTTAAATTCGCCGCGCTTCCTACACACTGTTGCAGAACGTTCCTTTTTTGTATCTACAATTCGACTCTACAACTCCCTTCCAGATGAACTGCAGATAATCACATCACTACCCATTTTTCGGAAGAAGATATTTTTATTTTTGTCATCATATTTTTTTTTTT
Organism: Portevinia maculata; assembly: GCA_949715645.1. NCBI lineage: Eukaryota > Metazoa > Arthropoda > Insecta > Diptera > Syrphidae > Portevinia > Portevinia maculata. The sequence goes on along the minus strand of OX454525.1, from coordinate 393,840,861 downwards.
TTTTTTTACTGAAAGTTATAGCTGATTTTCAGATTTAATTTCTCTGTTTTTCTCTTTTGTACGTGTCATTTTGAAATACTTTATATATTGTGAATTTATATAGATACTTAATTTTAAGATTTAAAATCTTGTACATAGTATCATGTTTAAGAATTAATTAATAAAATGAAATAAATAAAATGAAATGATTGCATTGCTGCAGGAGTTTATTCTTCCAGTCGTGAAATCTGATCTTGGTTTAAGCCTACACTAGCCAAAGGTGGAGTACGACCAACCATTGGTCTGGCATCCATTGTTCCTGAACGGGGAGTTGCAGTTCTAAAACTAGACGAATTTCTCATATTACTTACTCTTCCTCTAGAACGTGTATTTGGAACTCTATTATTCAGTATAGAAAATTTCGAATTTTAAATATAAATTCAAAACTTTCAACTTTCAATATCTTTTAATAAACCTCAATTGAAAAAAAAATAATACATGCATAATACATGCATAAGGCGGTCGGTGCTAAATTAGATAAGATTAGATAAAATATGCTTAAGAGCAAGATATCTATCTAACTTATGGACTGAGGAACCACACAATAAAGTGGTACACGGACAGCTCGAGGACCGAGGAGGGAACTGGTGCAGGAGTGTTTGGGCCAGGAACTAAGCACTACGAATGCATGGGCAAATGTACCAGCATCATCCAGGCAGAAATATGTGCCATAGACAGGTGCGTTCGAATCAACCTCGACAAAAACTACAGGAATTGCAATATAGCAATAATGTCTGACAGCCAAGCAGCCATAAAGGGTTAAGAGCCTTTGTCATCAAGTCAAAACTCGTGTGTTAATGCCTACACGGACTGAATATAATAGGAAAGAATAACAGAATTTCCATCTACTGGGTACCTGGACATGTTGGCATTACAGGCAATGAGGCAGCGGACTCTCTGGCAAGAAAAGGGGCAGAGGAACCCTTCACAGGACCTGAACCGTTCTGCGGGATAATAGAACACACTATACGCGAAGAGTTCAGGAGACTGGAGGAAGAAACAAGGGCTAAAACCTTTCTCAACCTCCAAGGTCTGAGGCAAGCAAAGAAACTCTTAGGAAACTATAACCAAAAGAGATTCAAAGCTTGTAACAGCCTTAACAAAAACAACCTAAGAACCCTAACAGGCCTCCTCACGGGGCACTGCAGACTCAAGGAGCACCTGAGGAAAATGGGCATATCAGGGGACGGGCTCTGCAGATTCTCCAGTGAAACCGCCGAAACTCCAGACCACATACTGAAATCCTGTGGGGCCCTGGGCCACAAAAGGATGAGATATTTGGGCAGGCACCGAATAACAGAAAAGGACATACAAACCATGGACTTCTCAGATTCATCAAAGAAACTGGACTGGACGCTGTGCTCTAAGGAGTGTGACGTGCCAAGGATAAATCAGAGCAATACCTCGACACGCTTCACAAAAAGTATCTAGAGAGGGCTGCAGGGACACAATAGACCAATAGGTCGCAGTGTAATATACCCTAACCAAATATTATTATTAGAGAGGGCTCTGAAAGAGGGCATGAACCTCTCCGAGGCACAAGCAGGAGGACACAATAGACAAATAGGTCGCAGTGTAATATACCCTAACTAAATATTATTAAATACATATTAAGATATCTATCTTGGTAAACAGACGGACTGTGCAAATCAATGCACACAATAAGAAAAAGACTGTATATAATTGGCAACTATAATGAACATAGTAACAACATAGTCCAGTGTAATAACAACCAGACAATGGATTACATATACTATAAAAGAATTAATATTTATATATTATAAAAATATTCATATGCACAACTTATCCTTTCACGAATAAAATTAGACCAATATGAATATAAAAAACAGTTCAACTCTTTCTGATATCCAATAGTCACAACGCGGATTACAATTAAAACTATGAATATACCGGGACTATACTAATGAAAGTCATACTCAACTTGAACCGCCAAGTGACACAATAGAACACTCTACAGTCTACAAGTGCTGGAGCTTAGCTAAAAGCTCTAGAGTTAGCCAGCGTAATCTTTGTAGTGACGTTCTTAATGCCTCGAAGTATATCTAATGTTAGAACATGTTTAACGCAAAAAAAAACAAGCAAACAGCCTCCACTAAGCAAAAAATACCAACAAGTGACCTTCCTCAATGCTTCATTGAAAAGGTACATGGACTTTAAAATATATACCAGGTTAGGTTAGGTCAGGTTAAAACCACGAAAATTCTTACTATCCATATAAAGAAATGGTGGTGCGGCATGGCATAATACTGACAAAAAATAATGTATGTCATTGCTTAATAAATTAGATCGAATATTTCTAAATCAATTACAAAAAAAAATTTAGAAATCGGTACCTTTTGCGACAAGATATAGCCGATACAGTGAGAGTCTAAAATGCGACAAACTCATAATCTCATTTGATGAGAAATACCGAAATCAAATATTATTCAATTTTTCCTTTCAAACGAATCGCCTCTTCCATCATACATTCTACTCGCAGACGAAGAAGTCAGATTTCTTATTTTTCCATCATCTCCCTCTCATCAAACATACTATGTACTCGCCGAAGCGAAGGCAACATTGCAAATCATCAATTACACAGAAAAATAAATACATACTTACACTTCCATACAAATGAAAATCATATGGCATGAGTCGCATGACCCAGAGAATCGATAATGCGAATGCGAGATCCATTATCCATACAAATTAACTTACTTGCAAATCATACATGCTACCTGTGCTGCTAAACAACAAAAATGCCTATGCTCCTTCTTACAAAGAAAACAAATACAACATACATGGGAATGCAATTATGAAAGGTTCGATAAAGAGAGATAAAACAGTTTATTTAGTTTTCTTTCTTCGTTTTTAAAGTGTGTAAAAAAATGTTGACAGCAAAATTTAAGACACAAACCTTCAAAACGCCATCTACCAACTTGAGTCCAAAATAAAAAAATCGCTGTTATGATAATACTATAAAGTCTATATACAAAGATAGTATAAAACAAAGTCGCTTCCCGCTGTCTGTTTGTATGTATGATGCTTAGATCCTTAAAATTACGCAACGGATTTTGATTCGGTTTTTTTTATAGATAGAGTGATTCAACAGGAAGGTTTATGTGCATAATACATGCATCATATAGTAGAGAAACACTGATAATTTTAGAGGTTTCTAATGTCATGTCGTAAATAAACACATTTTTCTGCGCTTACATTGCCTACGAGATAGATCAAAATAATGTAGTAGGTACTTAAAAATGTCTACAAAAAAGTCTGCTATGATATATGTATATCTCTTAGGGATAACCCACAATAACAAAATAATGGCTTATTTAAGAAGCGATTTTAAGCAAAACAGCATTAATCCTTATCCAATTAAGTACTGATAGTATGTATTTAAATACTAACGTGAATTCTTTTTTAAGACAAAACGTGCTTTTCAGCGCGACAATTTTTTCGAAATTGTATGTTCGTACTTTAGTCGATATTAAGGTTAATTTTTGAACCTCACTTATAGTAAGTAGATTAGGGTAGATAGAGTTAGATTTTAATTTAGTATTAGGGCAATTATTTTGTAAGTATTTTTAGTTATCGAAAATCGTAGTAAGCTAAGGATCAATCGAGACTTTTCCAAAATATAGCTCAAGATGAGCCACGGTTGAACATCGATCAGAAAAAAGTATTCACTACATTACTATCATCAATTGATAACAATGAAGGAAAAATATTTTTCCTTTACGCCCCAGGAGGTACAGGAAAAACATTTTTAATCAATTTGCTTTTAACAAAAGTGAGATCTAGCGGAAAAATTGCATTAGCTGTCGCGTCATCCGGCATTGCCGCTACGCTTTTAGAAGGAGGCCGAACCGCACACTCTACATTCAAGCTCCCGCTGAAAATCGCCACCGATGATAATAACAGCGTCTGTAGTGTTTCTAAATAGAGCAATACAGGAAAATTGATGCGTGACTGCTCATTAATAGTTAATAGACAATGCGCGATTTGCGAAGCAGAAATTCATCTGCGGGTGGATGTACAATTCTCTTCTCAGGAGACTTTCGTCAAATCCTAACAGTTGTGACTCGAGGAACACGTGCTAACGAAATAAATGCTTCCCTAAAAAGATAAAACCTTTGGCCACACGTCAATTAATAAGAGCTTAAAACTAACATTGTTTCATTGTCTTCACGTGAGGATAAGATTTTTTCAGAGATGCTGCTAAAAGTTGGCAATGGAAAGTTAACACAAAGTGATGAAAGGATTAACATAGAAAACCTTTGTGTTTTGACAAACAACATCCAAGAGTTGGTCAACAATGTCTATCCCGACATTGATAATATAAGTTATGAGACTATATCTTGGTTTAAAGAAAGAGCGATTCTGTCACCAACTAACGAACAAGTAGATAAGGTAAATAACTTAATTCACTCAAAGATTGATGCGCCAACGCAAATATACTACTCGGTCGATACTGTTCTCGATTTGGAAGAAGCAATCACTAAAAACTTTCATAATAGAGTGCACCGGATGTGGTAGCGGAGAAGATGTATTGATTCCCCGAATTCCTCTGATACCTTCGGATTTAATATTACCATTTGTTACGAACGTTGCCAATATATGCGTTTATTTATATCTACACGATACTCTTCTTTAAAAACTAAAAAAAAAAAATATGCAGGTATTTATTAATGGGAACATACCCCCATCAAACTGAAATAAAATCATCGTCAAACCATCTCTGTGTTCACACTGAACTATAATACCTATGCGCCTTGCTTACGTACAGGAAGTAGATTGAACACGTTCCGGAGAGACTGGAAGGTAACGCGAACAATTTTCGGAGGCGAGGACGCTCTTCTCTGGTGGCAGTCGTAGCATGCACAAGTGCGTTCTTCAATACTCCAATGTACCTTTTGCCAATTAATATAAGTGACCAAACGCGATAAAAAAAAGTTTTTTATCTAAATCGTTATCCGAAAACCATCGTCAAATTAAAATTGCATAATTGATCACCCCTTAATCCGAAAGGTGATCGCCAGTAACCAGCAGTACTGCAATTTAATTAAATCCTACCACCAACATTGGATTAATCGGCAAATAATACTGTCAACGCCAAACGATATTCATATATACCTACATCAGTGGATTGCATAAATCGTCAATCTGCCACAAGAAAACAGAGTCGATTTTGGAAATCCCCGCTCGAGTTTCGTATCACAAATAGTGGTGGGACCGATCCTCTGACCGCAGATTGCACTTCGTCAAATCCATCATAAAATTACCGGATCCGCTTGATTAAACTACAGCGTCATCATCATAGACGAGAGAGCCCCCACAAAACCGAAAAAAAAAGTTTGCGGAAAGAGACTGATCCCATAACCGATTTCCTACCAACGAACCACACAACGCGGCAGTCGAGAAATCCGCCACGATCAGCAAGTACCAGAAACCAGCGAGTGCACGTGCAATAGTAACACAAATGCTTTTTTTTAATCTGATTATTTCTTTTTATTTATTTATTCCTAACCTTTGTTTTTTTTTTCTTTCCCTTTATTCTTCTAATTACACGATAAATTGTTGAAAAGATTAATAACTTAAGGAAGAAGGTTATTGTATCTCGAATTGGGGAAAAAATTATACGGTAACTTGTCTTAAGAAGTTAAGTAAATCAATACGTAAAAAAAACATAGGGACGGGCTACAGTCCGCTTAGGCGAACTGTTGGATACCCTATTCTTATTCCTATCCCTCATAAGTGGGCGTGACAAAAGTCTAAGTATGGTTGAATTGTTAAGAACGCTCTACATATTTTGTTATATAACATTTAAGGGATTTTATAAAAAAAAAACGCTCCCTAGCTCAAACTTTTGTGTTTCAATAAAATTGTTTTATTTAATTGTGGGCGTGTCAGTAGGCGGATTTAAAAAAAATTAACACATGAGAATAAAGGGCCCCTAGAGAGTATATATTATAAATTTCAGCTCCCTAGCTCAAACTTTGGATTTTCAAAAAATTGTTTTATTTATTTGTGGGCGTGTCAGTGGGCAGATTTTGACATTTTTTTATCCAGAGCAGTTTTAGGAGCCATAGATCATATATAAAAAATTTCAGCTTTCTAGCTCAAAATTCGATTTTTTCCAAAATTTTGTTTTTTTGAGTTTGTGGGCGTGTCTGTGGGCGGATTTCAAAAATTCCAAACTATGCGTCAAAATTAATATACCCTTAGAGGGTATAAAAAAGGGTATGGATCGTACTACAGAATAAATATCACAGGTAATATTGCACTGAATAAACACATGAATTTATAAATCGGCAACATCTAGTATCAATGCCTAATTATATGTTTGTTCCTAAAGTGAGAAATACATATATTGCGATCGGACCGTGTAAGGAGCTTGTGATCACAACTTCGACGAACGGCGTTTAATCAACCAACAAATGACTACGGCTGCTTTAAGAAGTAAGTGTTATTTATTCTAATTTATTGTAGAGATCCCATACATATAACCAAATTAAAAATCGAGATATAGTCCATTTGATAAGCTGGGAGTGTAATTTTTTCCTTAATAATAGTAATTTCGATTAACGTCAGAGTACATAAAGTAAAATAATTAATTGCTAGAATAAGAGTAAATATAAAATAAAAAAACAAAAAAAACGCTGAATGAAAGTAATATTAATAGTACCTATTTACAAAAGCTAATTGGCTAATGATGTATCGCGTTACAGATCATACTTATAGTTTTTAATAAATGAATTTATAACGTAATGTCAGTGAATTGAGTTAACTTTTGTGGGGTTGTTATGGTCGGACGTTTTCTTTCAGGATGTCGTAAGTAGTACATCGAAACATTTTGAGTAGGGACATCATTCTAAATTACAGCTGCGAGTGGTGTCATGGCGTGTCACTGACATATAGGGAGGGAACAAATGCACCTAAGCAACATACCACCGAGTTGCTAATCTCATAAGCGCAGTATAGATCGGAAAGTTTGCAGATTAAGGATTAACAAATTTTTCTTATGATAAACCCTTGACATGAAGTAGGTTATCTTTAGTTGTGTTTTTGGTTTGAAGGGCAAAGAACCACCCCAATATCTGACGAGCTTAGTCGAGCCATGCCGCCAGCATGTCAAGGTATGCCCTGAAACAACCAAACGGTGACTCAACAGCAACGCATTCCAATTTAAACGCCTACAATTTCCGGTAAAGATATCTTTTGCAATGACCATTAATAAATCGCAGGGTCAAACTTTCAACGTTGCAGGCTTAGATTTGAGCGTTGAGTGTTTTTCACATGGCCAATTATATGTCTCTCTTTCAAGAGTAACCCCTAAAGAAAACATGTTTGTATGGTCCAATGACAAAAAATCTGTAAACGCTGTATATAAAGACATTCTGTAGTATATCAGCATTGCACCCGTGCCAAGCCGGGGCGGGTCGCTAGTATAGATTAATTGCTAGTTTCTTTTTTGTTTTCAATTAACAGTATCTAATTTCTAGAACTCAGATCTTAATTGAATTGTTATTTAAATATTTGGAATGTATTATTTAAAACTAACTCTTTAAGTTGTAGAATGATTACTAGATATTTATTTCATTCAGTTTCAAATAAATTGTGCCTAGCTGTATGTTGAGATTGGATAATTTAAATTATTTCCAATAAAAAAACTGGGGATTGCAAATTACATCGTGTCGAACTATTAAATAAACTATCCACCATCTTGACGAGAATAAAACCAAGATACATATACTGTGAGGAATGCCAGTGTTCGTTTTACTTCCCATTCCCATTTTTATTCTTAATTGTTTACTTCCTAAATATTCGATCACCGCATTAACGATCACATAACTCAAACCGTTTAATGACCCATTAAAATATCGTAACTCGAGTAGCCTGGCACAAGCCACCACGCTTCGGACGATCAACTCTTTGAAAATCAAACAATAGCCAACACATGCACTGCTTGCTATGCAAACAAACCCCACATGCACTGCTATGGGAAATATATCATATAGCACCCAAACACGGTGCAGCCGGCTAGCAATCTTGCACAGTGTATTTCAAGTGCACTGGGCATTTATCAATGAATTGGAGATCGCATTACCGATACCCGAAATGTTGTGGATGCATGAATGCATGTACAGCACAAAGGGCAGCAAAGTACAGTTCAAAGTACTGGTGCGCTGAGCAAGCTTAATTGTGAATTATGAATTAATGAATATGGGGACATTGCCCCTCGGTGATATACTAGGGTTATAAAGTTATGTAGATCGGGCGTAGTATATGATGACGCTGCGGTTATCCAATATCAAAGGCAGGGAACTGATTTATCGAATGGGGATCGATACCAATATTTTGTATAAATATAGAATGAAAATTATAAGTAAAGTGTCTTTTGCTATCAGACCCAGAACGAGAAGTATCTTTTGATTTAGTCCACTGACGGAGCATTGGCTTCAAGGACAAATAGGAATTTATCTTTCGTCTTCTACAACATCCGCTTACCTAGTTTAGCAGCTCTGCTGCTGGTGAGTATAGACGTTGGCTCTATAGCCGAGTCTAAGGATGGGTAATCTTCGACCAAATTAGCTAAGACCATATTTTTAGATGCACTCTTGCCAAGACCGCGACCATTACAATACATTTTAAATCGCCCGACGAACCCTTAACAAATACAAGATTATATGAATGATTACCTGGAGAAAGGAGACGTGAAATTCCGACGAACATGCTTGCGTAATTGATCACCACAGGCCGATACTTTAGCGTATTGAACTCACCCAAATAAGCGTACACAGTCGCCGAGGCACCAGCGATACTTCAATTTAAAATAAACTTTAACCAAAGTCCTTTCAAAAGTCTTTATTTCGTACTCACCCCAGGCCTGTAAGAAGGCGAAGTGTTACAAACATCCAAAAATTTGAAGCCCACATCGAAAGGAAGGAAAACGTAATTGCCGCAATTGTTGCCCTCAGCAGAACTATGCGCCTTCCGCAGGTATCGGATAGATACCCCAAGGGATATGATGCCACAATTATTCCTGCATTTACAAAATCACTTTACATAGGTTTAGAAGATCTTGAAAATTTGTTAATCCGCCCGTACCGATATAGCATGCTGCACTCATTATGGCCTTCTCCTGGGAGGAGGTATTAAAGTCACACTGGGATGCGATTATTATTATGCTCATTCCCATTGTTTCGTTGATGAGCAGCATCAGAAGTATTCCGCAAACGAACAATACTTCCAACTGCACTTTTCCAAATCCTACATAATAATATTGATGAAGAGATTTTTTTCCAATTCAGATTCACTAACCAATAATGCCAAGGGACTCTTCGTAGGAGAATTCCTTTGGAAGTTCCTTAGGAAGTTCTACATCCTTAGCAGTAGCCGTATTGTCATTTTTTTCAGAAGAACGCGCGTTTAGCCCGCTGGAAGACATATTCTCAACTAATGGCATGTTTGAGGTACGCGTGATTTATAAAAGCAAAATCGCAACTGTAAACTCGCAAAGATAACCTATCATTACGACTATCTGTTCCTTGAACATTTGTGATAATTTGATTTGTGAGGGTGGCAAAGGTGTTTACTTGGAGCAATGGTTAACTAAGCACTCTTATTTGTTGATGGCAATGATAGTAGGGATAGTGTGTACGTTTTTAATGAAATAAGGTGCGATGCATTAAGGTAAATATGTAGTAGGATACTTAAGTTATTAATCAAGAATGGAAATTATTTTACGGTTCTTTAAAAAGCTCGGGAAAACAATTAAAATAACTTTCACTTGCCAAGGTTTGAAAAACTAGCCTTGAATACTTTCATATCATTATTCAATAACTCAACCATTCGATAGATATCGAAATGAAAGCAATGTACGCTGATTTCAAATTGATTTGCTTCAATCAAAGATTTCGGTGCCAACGCGTGCACGTTTTAGCGTCATGCGAGCCATGGCGAAATAGCATTTTAAACATTTTTAATATATTTATTTTTTTTAAACAGATTAACATTTGTTTAGTATATGGTATATACAAGGGTCTATCTACATAGTTGGGTATTATCATTGTATACAGACTCTACAGTCCCTGGCCAAATTATTAGACGCACTTTAAGGTTCTATGTAAAGCTTTAATTATCAGGTGACCTTGTTCAGCTTTAATTTTATTACTAGATACAATGTATATTTTTTCATTATTTACCTTATTATATAATTCTTGAAACAAATAAAACATCATAGTAATAGAAAAAATATATATTTATGAATATAAAAATATTAAAGTACTATATAGTATAGTATTCTCACTTCGTGTACCTGTAGCGAATGTGCAATTCGTATTATTGCATTTAAAACTCTGACTACTAATCCCTATTAATCCCAGTTGAAACAGGAAGCGTAGCTGAAGTAGAACCAGTGCCTGACGTTGGAAGAAGGTCTGATATCGGAAGAGCAGGTGACGTTGAAGGTGGCTCTGGTTTCTCGAAGAACACTGGTTTTAGCAGTTCCGTCGATAAGGATGTTTCGACGACATTGATGTTGATTTTGAAGACATAATCAGAGATACGATGCATGACTTCGAATGGAAGACTCGTGACATCTCACAGCAGCTTTGAACGAGCGATGCCAACGCTCGATCATCCCATTAGATGCGGGATGATATGCAGTGGTCCTTATTTTATGGCTTCCGATCAGCTTCCCCAGGGCGTCGAACAGTTGGCTCTCGAACTGTGTGCCTCGGTCAGATGTAATAGTTGCTGGTGCGCCGAAGCGTGAAACCCAAGCTCCGTAAAAGGCATTGGAGACCGAATCTGCAGAAATATCCTTCATAGGCACAGCCTCCGGCCACCGAGTGAAACGGTCGATCATTGTGAGCAAGTAGCGATATCCGTTCGATGGCTGCATCACGACGATGTCGATATGGACATGATGGAACCGTTCACTTGGCATTGCAATATGTTGCGGTGTGTTTCTGACATGACGGCTCACTTTATTCCGCTGACAAGGCAAACATGAACGTGCCCAGCTGGTGATGTCGCTATTCATCCTGGGCCAGACGAAGTTTCGTGCGATGGTCTTCTTAGTGGCGCGTCCACTGGGATGCGAACAGTTATGGGCGTTGTCAAATATTCTTCTTCGCAGCGATCTTGGGGCAAATGGACGGATGTTGTTATCTGCGACGTCACAGTACACCATCGTATCCGTTTCATCGGTGCGAAGCCCTTTTAAATTCAACGAGGAGCTTTCGGGTAATTGAAGCAGTTGTTTTAGTTCGTCGTCATTTCTCTGTGCTTCAGCCAGCTCCGCCGTGCTGATTGCTCCGGGAAAGTCGATTGCCTGAATGCGAGATAAGGTGTCTGCTACTACATTATCTGCCCCGGAGATATGGATAATGCGTGTGGAATACTGACTTATCTCCTCCAGCTGCCGAGCAAAGCGATCACTGGCGTGGTTAGCTTTTTCTGAAAAAGCGTAAACAAGAGGCTTGTGGTCGGTGAGGATGACTAGTTCTCGACCCTCAATGATGTGTCTGAAATATCGCACCGCTCGAAATATGGCCAGCAGCTCGCGGTCGTACACTTTATACCTGGTCTCTCGTTCAGAAAGTTTTCTCGAGAAAAATCCCAGAGGCTGAAATCCAGATTTTGTGTTCTGATCGAGAGCGGCTCCAATCGCCACATCTGACGCATCGCAACGAAGTACCAGGGGTATATCAGCCCTCGGGTGTGCAAGTTGCACAGCGTCCTTGAGTTTCAATTTACATTTCTCGAATGCTTGCTCCCCCTTCAAGGTCCACACCACTGGTCGTCTGTCCCTTTTCGTTGCTCCTATTGTAAGTTCAACGAGTGGAGCTTGGATTTGGGACGCATTGGGAATACAATTTCGGTAGAAATTCCAGGCACCAAGAAACTTTCGTAGTTGGTCGACCGTTTCAGGTCGTTTAAGGTTGGCTACAACCTCTACCCTGTCTTGGGGTGGTTTGATTCCATCGCTGTTGACTGTGTAGCCTAGGTAGCGTACCTCTGGACGACCAAAAACACACTTGGCTAAGTTGACGCATAGGCCGAAATTTTGCAGGCGTTCCAAAACTGCACGGACGTCCTTTCGGTGTTGCTGCTCACTTGAGGAAGCGATTAAAATGTCGTCAATGTAACATGTGCAGAATTCAAGTCCCCGCAACGTGACATCCATATAACGTTGCATCGTTTGGGCTGCGTTGCAGAGTCCAAATGTCATTACATTAAACTGGAAGAGTCCGAACGGTGTAATGACAGCTGTTTTTGGGCGATCCTCGAGTGCAACATTGATTTGATGGTATGCGCGTTTGAGATCCAGAGTAGTGAAGAACGTACAATCTGCTAGCCGCTGAGTGAAGTCCTGCATGTGAGGAATCGGATACCTGTCTGGCACCGTGATGTGATTGAGCCGGCGGTAGTCGCCACATGGACGCCAAGTTCCGTTTTCCTTTTTGACCATCAACAAAGGTGAAGCCCACTCACTGTCGGATGGTTCGCAAATCCCCTGTAATACCATAAGGTTAAATTCGTCTCGTGCTGCTTTCAATTTTTCCCCTGCAAGTCGTCGAGGACGTTCAGCGACCGGATGACCTTGCGTTATGATGTGGTGGCTCACCGAATGATCAGGTGTAGGAAGAAGTGACTCCCTTGCGACGTTAGGAAACTCTCGGAGAATATCGGCGTAAACACTGGTGCGGTCGACGCTAAAAACTGGTATTTGTGTTGATTTGCCTGGTGTCAGTGACGCACTTAGAGTGGTTGTTGTGTCTTCCAGCTGTCGTTTCCTAAGGCCAACCGAAAGCCCATAGTGGCTGAGGAAGTCAGCTCCGAGAATGGCATGAGTGACGTCAGCGATGACAAAAAACCAAGAAAACTCTCGGCGGAGTCCAATGTCAAGTGTTAAATGCTGAGTGCCGTACGTATTAATGGGTACACCGTTTGCAGCGAAGAGTTTCTCTGAGGTGCTCCTGCTGCTGGTAGTGGTTGTTTTAGGTAGAACGGACACATCGGCTCCCGTGTCGATTAGGAACCAAATGCCCGACTTGCGGTCTTTGACTTGGAGGCGTTTTGAAGTTAGTTGGCTGCCGGCGGTCGCCTCAATGCGCGCCGGCACACTTAGTTTCCCTGCATCTGGTTCCAGCTGCACGGTACGCGGCATTTTCGAGCATCGCTGCCAAACTTTTGGTGGTAGAAGCAAAGACTGGTCTTCTCATGGGCGTTTGACTGCTTCGAAGCAGATCTGGATTCGCGGTTGCGACTTCTCTCCCGGTCTCGAGACAATCTTTCGACTTTAGACGTTCAATTGCGGCTCGGAGATTTTCTACGGCGAGTGCGGGCCCTCTCTCTGTTGTAGCGAAATGGGAAACTGCATTGATGTGTGACAAGGGTGTTTCAGCTGCATTATTAATCATGGCAATCGTTGGACGGAGTGCGTCGATGATGCGGTCCGCCCGCTCTGCAAGCTCTGACAGGTCGTCGATTTTGCTACCAGCAAGGAAGCCTCTCACGCTTTCAGGAAGTTGCTCCGAGAAAAGAGACCGAAGAACAGTTTCGTTGCAATGTCCGCCGGCGAGGTTTCGCAGTCGTTGTAATAATACTGTGGGTTTTTCATCACCCTGATGCTGGCCTCGGAGGAGCCTTCGTAGGCGAGTTTCCTGAGAATCTGAGAGCGAATTAATTATTCGTTTTTTTAACGCATCATACTTTCCTTGAGTTGGGGGATTGTCAATTAAATCCCCGACCAAGTTCAGTGTGTCTGCATTCAGATGTGTTGCTATAAGGCGATATTTTGTGTCGTCTGATGAAATGCGATGTAGATCGAACCGCATTTCAGCCATTGTGAAATACCGCGCTGGGTTGTTGCGCCAGAAAGGTGTTGGCAATTTCGTGGATGCGACGGAACTCACTTGGTTTGCGTTAAGGAGTGGTTGCTCCCCATTCCCAGGGTTTTCTTGAGGTAGCTCTGCTTTTTCATCCTCCTTTTTGGCTTGCGAACCGGTTGAAGCTGTCGCTGTGCTCATGTTGGTTTGCTTTTTTTTTTGTTTTCGGGGTCACCAATTGTAGCGAATGTGCAATTCCTATTATTGCATTTAAAACTCTGACTACTAATAATTCAAATGAACACTTTATTCTTACTGCAAAAACAAAGAAAGAAAAATAACTAAATTACATTTGGTTTTTAAGCAATGGCGGTTCAGCGTCGTAGAAGTTAATGTCTGTGTTTTCCAAAAACGTCGTAATCATCAGTTGACAGATGACGAGTAATATGATACCCTCTACTAGAGTGCGCGCGTGTTGGTTAGAAGCGCCACATACCTATACGACGATACGCCACCTGTGCGCTGTGGGCCAAAACAAATGGTGATGCACATTACGTGGGTTTATTTTTGTTTTTCTCCAATCTCCTGAATGGGGATATGAGAATGAAATGAAGATCATTCAGGTAGCGACTACCGATGCCGATGGTGACTGATGTTTGATGTAGCAGGACATTCTCATCGGGAAGATTTATCTCTCTGATGGAAGTATCACCAGAATATTTTTTTTTGGTTTTGCGCAAACAGCTCATTTTGTTTTCGCCTTCATGCTCGCGACGAGGTATATGAGAAGGAAGATGACACAGGTAGCGTCGATGTTGATGGTAGGGCGGAAAGGTGAAGGAATTATTATCGGGTAGACTTATGCCATATTATTTGTTTGCTCTGAACTCTGATGGAAGTTTGGGGTAGATTATGTTTTCTGGTATTTAATACAATTGGTATGTATGTGTATGATCGTTGAAGGCTTTCCTTCACATGATTTCAGCGGTGAGGATTCTCAAATGATTTTTTTTATAATTTATATTTGCAAGTGCAAAATGGATATTCATATTTAAAGGTAGGGGCGATGGTGGATAAAGAAAGGTGTTAGAATTGTCGTCGAGTAGTTGATGGTATATTATTTGTTGGCTTTGATGAATGTTTGAGGTAGGTTATGGCATTTTGCAATTAGACGATCACAGTCACCTGTAACTTGTTTTCTTTGTATTTAATACAATTATTGTGTTTGTTCACATTGGTGAAGGAGATTCGCATTTCAGCACTGAGGATTCCCAAATGATTTATAAACCATATTTGCATGTGAACAAATATTAATTGAGGCAGAGATAAAAAAAAGATAAGACAAGTTATAGTGTGTGTACGAGCGAGTGCTCAGCTTGTCATAATAGCTGCGGGTATTCATGAACAACTGAAATTGGTTTATTTAATGGCCTTGTAAAAGGGCATGCAAATTTGCGAGTAGGTACATGTTCCTAGCTACATTGCGAACGATCCTTAAGGGTTTCCACTTTAAAAAGAAAATCGTGGATATTTTCGGACCCGTCAAATGAAATTTTCCATTTTTCAATTTTACAAACTGAACTTACTGAAGAAGTTTGTTGACTTATTGGTGGTGCTTGTCTGCGTTGGGTCGAAAACGAAGCGTTATTTAAAAAATGTTCGAAGTCAGAAGGAGCGTTCGAAGGTCTCGTAGGATTCACATTGGGAGTATTTAAATTTAAATTGTCCAATCTTCCAAATAAGGTAGGCATCTCTAATAGACTGCATTTCACGAATGAAAACTCGTTGGTTTGCCTCGAGTATTCGTTGAAATGCTGACGTAATAGTTCTTATGTCTGTGACCTCTTCTTAAACAGGTGGACGATGTTAATTAATATCTCCTCGCTCATTATTATCATCACTATTGTGGTTACTTGCCTGAGCGGATTGCATTGCTGCAGGAGGGTTATCTACCAGTTGTGGTAACATCTTATCCTGGCTTAAGCCAACACTAGCCCCACGTGGAGTACGACTAACTATTGGCCTATACATATATTAAAGTCCATGTACCTTTTCAATGAAGCATTGAGGAAGGTCACTTGTTGGTATTTTTTACTTAATGGAGGCTGATTGCTTGTTTCTCTTTTGCATTAAACATGTTCTAACATTAGATATACTTCGAGGCATTAAGAACGTCACTACAAAAATTATGCTGGGTAACTCTAGAGCTTTTAGCTAAGCTCCAGCAATTGTATGTTGTTGAGTATGACTTTCATTAGTATATAGTCCCGGTATATTCACAGTTTTAATTGTAATCCGCGTTGCGACTATTGGATATCAGAAAGAGTTGAACGGCTTTTGTATTCATATTGGTTTAATTTTATTCGTGAAAGGATAAGTTGTGCATATGAAGATTTTCATAATATATAAATCCCAGTTCTTTTATAGTATAGTCCATTGTCTGGTAGTTATTACACTGGACTATGTTGCTACTATGTTACCTATAGTTGCCAATTATTGTTCGTATTGTGTGCATTGTGTGCATTGATTTGCACAGTCCGTCTGTTTACCAAGATAGATATCTTGCTCTTAAGCATATTGTATCTAATCTTATCAAATTTAATATCTAATTTAATATCGAATTTAGCACCGACCGCGCTGACCCCAAATTATGCATGTATTATTTTTTTTTTTAATACAGATTTATTAAAAGATATTGAAAGTTAAAAACTTTTGAAGTTGTATTTAAAATCCGAAATTTCCTATTATGGATAATAGAGTTCCAAATACACGTTCTAGAGGAAGACCAAATAATTTGAGAAATTCGTCCACTTTTCGAAATATATGTATCAACAATTTCACATATTGATTAAAGATAAACAAACTTGTGCAATACTCCTATAAAATATGTCGTTCATCGAATTTAGCAATCTAGCTCTACGCAAAACAACGAAAATTCTTATTATCCATATAAATATTCATCGTATAGGTACCTATTGACCACAAAGTGGTGGTGTGGCATGGCACAATACTGAGAAAAAATAAAATATGTCATTGCTTTATAAATTAGATCGAATTTTTCTAAATCAATAACAAAAAAAATTTTAGAAATCGGTACCTTTTGCGACAAAAAATAGCCGAAACAGTCAGAGTCCAAAATGCGACAAACTCATTATATATAAATCATTATAAATAAAATTTGATTTCGGTATTTTTCAGCAAATGAGGTAGGTTTGCTGAAAAATACCGAAATCAAATTTTATTCAATTTTTCCTTTCAAACGAATCGCCTCTTCCATCATTTCTACTCGCAGACGACGAAGTCAGATTTATTATTTTTTCATCATCTCCCTCTCATCAAACATACTATGTACTCGCCGAAGCGAAGGCAACATTGCCAATGATCAATTACACAGAAAAATAAATACATACTTACACTTCCATACAAATGAAAATCATATGGCATGAGTCGCATGACCCAGAGAATCGATAATGCGAATGCGAGATCCATTATCCATACAAATTAACTTACTTGCAAATCATACATGCTACCTGTGCTGCTAAACAACAAAAATGCCTATGCTTCTTCTTACAAAGAAAACAAATACAACATACATGGGAATGCAATTATGAAAGGTTCGATAAAGAGAGATAAAACAGTTTATTTAGTTTTCTTTCTTCGTTTTTAAAGTGTGTAAAAAAATGTTGACAGCAAAATTTAAGACACAAACCTTCAAAACGCCATCTACCAACTTGAGTCCAAAATAAAAAAATCGCTGTTATGATAATACTATAAAGTCTATATACAAAGATAGTATAAAACAAAGTCGCTTCCCGCTGTCTGTTTGTATGTATGATGCTTAGATCCTTAAAATTACGCAACGGATTTTGATTCGGTTTTTTTTATAGATAGAGTGATTCAACAGGAAGGTTTATGTGCATAATACATGCATCATATAGTAGAGAAACACTGATAATTTTAGAGGTTTCTAATGTCATGTCGTAAATAAACACATTTTTCTGCGCTTACATTGCCTACGAGATAGATCAAAATAATGTAGTAGGTACTTAAAAATGTCTACAAAAAAGTCTGCTATGATATATGTATATCTCTTAGGGATAACCCACAATAACAAAATAATGGCTTATTTAAGAAGCGATTTTAAGCAAAACAGCATTAATCCTTATCCAATTAAGTACTGATAGTATGTATTTAAATACTAACGTGAATTCTTTTTTAAGACAAAACGTGCTTTTCAGCGCGACAATTTTTTCGAAATTGTATATTCGTACTTTAGTCGATATTAAGGTTAATTTTTGAACCTCACTTATAGTAAGTAGATTAGGGTAGATAGAGTTAGATTTTAATTTAGTATTAGGGCAATTATTTTGTAAGTATTTTTAGTTATCGAAAATCGTAGTAAGCTAAGGATCAATCGAGACTTTTCCAAAATATAGCTCAAGATGAGCCACGGTTGAACATCGATCAGAAAAAAGTATTCACTACATTACTATCATCAATTGATAACAATGAAGGAAAAATATTTTTCCTTTACGCCCCAGGAGGTACAGGAAAAACATTTTTAATCAATTTGCTTTTAACAAAAGTGAGATCTAGCGGAAAAATTGCATTAGCTGTCGCGTCATCCGGCATTGCCGCTACGCTTTTAGAAGGAGGCCGAACCGCACACTCTACATTCAAGCTCCCGCTGAAAATCGCCACCGATGATAATAACAGCGTCTGTAGTGTTTCTAAATAGAGCAATACAGGAAAATTGATGCGTGACTGCTCATTAATAGTTAATAGACAATGCGCGATTTGCGAAGCAGAAATTCATCTGCGGGTGGATGTACAATTCTCTTCTCAGGAGACTTTCGTCAAATCCTAACAGTTGTGACTCGAGGAACACGTGCTAACGAAATAAATGCTTCCCTAAAAAGATAAAACCTTTGGCCACACGTCAATTAATAAGAGCTTAAAACTAACATTGTTTCATTGTCTTCACGTGAGGATAAGATTTTTTCAGAGATGCTGCTAAAAGTTGGCAATGGAAAGTTAACACAAAGTGATGAAAGGATTAACATAGAAAACCTTTGTGTTTTGACAAACAACATCCAAGAGTTGGTCAACAATGTCTATCCCGACATTGATAATATAAGTTATGAGACTATATCTTGGTTTAAAGAAAGAGCGATTCTGTCACCAACTAACGAACAAGTAGATAAGGTAAATAACTTAATTCACTCAAAGATTGATGCGCCAACGCAAATATACTACTCGGTCGATACTGTTCTCGATTTGGAAGAAGCAATCACTGAAAACTTTCATAATAGAGTGCACCGGATGTGGTAGCGGAGAAGATGTATTGATTCCCCGAATTCCTCTGATACCTTCGGATTTAATATTACCATTTGTTACGAACGTTGCCAATATATGCGTTTATCTATATCTACACGATACTCTTCTTTAAAAACTAAAAAAAAAAAATATGCAGGTATTTATTAATGGGAACATACCCCCATCAAACTGAAATAAAATCATCGTCAAACCATCTCTGTGTTCACACTGAACTATAATACCTATGCGCCTTG
The DNA here is from genome assembly GCA_949715645.1 of Portevinia maculata. NCBI lineage: Eukaryota > Metazoa > Arthropoda > Insecta > Diptera > Syrphidae > Portevinia > Portevinia maculata. The sequence continues at coordinate 393,821,411 of OX454525.1, read as the reverse complement.
CTTACGTACAGGAAGTAGATTGAACACGTTCCGGAGAGACTGGAAGGTAACGCGAACAATTTTCGGAGGCGAGGACGCTCTTCTCTGGTGGCAGTCGTAGCATGCACAAGTGCGTTCTTCAATACTCCAATGTACCTTTTGCCAATTAATATAAGTGACCAAACGCGATAAAAAAAAGTTTTTTATCTAAATCGTTATCCGAAAACCATCGTCAAATTAAAATTGTATAATTGATCACCCCTTAATCCGAAAGGTGATCGCCAGTAACCAGCAGTACTGCAATTTAATTAAATCCTACCACCAACATTGGATTAATCGGCAAATAATACTGTCAACGCCAAACGATATTCATATATACCTACATCAGTGGATTGCATAAATCGTCAATCTGCCACAAGAAAACAGAGGCGATTTTTGAAATCCCCGCTCGAGTTTCGTATCACAAATAGTGGTGGGACCGATCCTCTGACCGCAGATGGCACTTCGTCAAATCCATCATAAAATTACCAGATCCGCTTGATTAAACTACAGCGTTATCATCATAGACGAGAGAGCCCCCACAAAACCGAAAAAAAAAGTTTGCGGAAAGCGACTGATCCCATAACCGATCTCCTACCAACGAACCACACAACGCGGCAGTCGAGAAATCCGCCACGATCAGCAAGTACCAGAAACCAGCGAGTGCACGTGCAATAGTAACACAAATGCTTTTTTTTAATCTGATTATTTCTTTTTATTTATTTATTCCTAACCTTTGTTTTTTTTTTCTTTCCCTTTATTCTTCTAATTACACGATAAATTGTTGAAAAGATTAATAACTTAAGGAAGAAGGTTATTGTATCTCGAATTGGGGAAAAAATTATACGGTAACTTGTCTTAAGAAGTTAAGTAAATCAATACGTAAAAAAAACATAGGGACGGGCTACAGTCCGCTTAGGCGAACTGTTGGATACCCTATTCTTATTCCTATCCCTCATAAGTGGGCGTGACAAAAGTCTAAGTATGGTTGAATTGTTAAGAACGCTCTACATATTTTGTTATATAACATTTAAGGGATTTTATAAAAAAAAAAACGCTCCCTAGCTCAAACTTTTGTGTTTCAATAAAATTGTTTTATTTAATTGTGGGCGTGTCAGTAGGCGGATTTAAAAAAAATTAACACATGAGAATAAAGGGCCCCTAGAGAGTATATATTATAAATTTCAGCTCCCTAGCTCAAACTTTGGATTTTCAAAAAACTGTTTTATTTATTTGTGGGCGTGTCAGTGGGCAGATTTTGACATTTTTTTATCCAGAGCAGTTTTAGGAGCCATAGATCATATATAAAAAATTTCAGCTTTCTAGCTCAAAATTCGATTTTTTCCAAAATTTTGTTTTTTTGAGTTTGTGGGCGTGTCTGTGGGCGGATTTCAAAAATTCGTAAACTTGATTATTTCGGGACCCTAGAGAATATATGGTTAAAATTTCAGCTCTCTAGGTCCAGTTTAAAGGCCTAATTTTTGCCGACAGACAGACGGACGGACGGACGGACATGGCTAGATCGACATTACTATCGATGCTGATCATAAATATAGTAACTTTTAGGGGTCTACGGGCAATATTAAGGTACGTGTATGTTACAAACTATGCGTCAAAATTAATATACCCTTAGAGGGTATAAAAAAGGGTATGGATCGTACTACAGAATAAATATCACAGGTAATATTGCACTGAATAAACACATGAATTTATAAATCGGCAACATCTAGTATCAATGCCTAATTATATGTTTGTTCCTAAAGTGAGAAATACATATATTGCGATCGGACCGTGTAAGGAGCTTGTGATCACAACTTCGACGAACGGCGTTTAATCAACCAACAAATGACTACGGCTGCTTTAAGAAGTAAGTGTTATTTATTCTAATTTATTGTAGAGATCCCATACATATAACCAAATTAAAAATCGAGATATAGTCCATTTGATAAGCTGGGAGTGTAATTTTTTCCTTAATAATAGTAATTTCGATTAACGTCAGAGTACATAAAGTAAAATAATTAATTGCTAGAATTGTGTTTTTCACATGGCCAAATATATTTCTCTCTTTCAAGAGTAACCCCTAAAGAAAACATGTTTGTATGGTCCAATGACAAAAAATCTGTAAACGCTGTATATAAAGACATTCTGTAGTATATCAGCATTGCACCCTTGCCAAGCCGGGGCGGGTCGCTAGTATAGAATAATTGCTAGTTTTCTTTTTTTGTTTTCAATTAACAGTATCTAATTTCTAGAACTCAGATCTTAATTGAATTGTTATTTAAATATTTGGAATGTATTATTTAAAACTAACTCTTTAAGTTGTTGAATGATTACTAGATATTTATTTCATTCAGTTTCAAATAAATTGTGCCTAGCTGTAAGTTGAGATTGGATGAATTAAATTATTTCCAATAAAAAAATTGGGGATTGCAAATTACATCGTGTCGAACCATTAAATAAACTATCCACCATCTTGCGATAATAAAACCAAGATACATATATATTTTAAATCGCCCGATGAACCCTTAACAAATACAAGATTATATGAAAGATTACCTGGAGAATAGAGACGCGAGATTCCGACGAACATGTTTGCGTAATTGATCACCACAGGCCGATACTTTAGCGTATTGAACTCACCCAAATAAGCGAACACAGTCGCCGTGGCACCAGCGATACTTCAATTTAAAATAAATTTTAACCAAAATCCTTTCAAAAGTCTTTATTTCGTACTCACCCCAGGCCTGTAAGAAAGCGAAGTGTTACAAACACCCATACATTTGAAACCCACATCGAAAGGAAGGAAAACGTAATTGCCGCAATTGTTGCCCTCACCAAAACTATGCGCCTTCCGCAGGTATCGGATAAATACCCCAAGGGATATGATGCCACAACTATTCCTGCATTTACAAAATAGGTTTAGAAGATCTTGAAAATTTGTTAATCCGCCCGTACCGATAAAGCATGCTACACTCATTATGGCCTTCTCCTGGGAGGAGGTATTAAAGTCACACTGGGATGCGATTATTATTATGCTCATTCCCATTGTTTCGTTGATGGCCAGCATCCGAAGCATTCCGCAAACGAACAAATTTTCCAATTGCACTTTTCCAAATCCTACATAATAATATTGATGAAGAGATTTTTTTCCAATTCAGATTCACTAACCAATAATGCCAAGGGACTCTTCGTAGGAGAATTCCTTTGGAAGCTCCTTAGTAAGTTCTACATCCTTAGCAGTAGCCGTATTGTCATTTTCTTCAGAAGAACGCGCGTTTAGCCCGCTGGAAGACATATTCTCAACTAAGGGCATGTTTGAGGTACGCGTGATTTATAAAAGCAAAATCGCAACTGTAAACTTGCAAAGATAACCTATCATTACGACTATCTGTTCTTTGAACATTTGTGATAATTTGATTTGTGAGGGTGGCAAGGGTGTTTACTTGGGGCAGTTGGTTAACTAAGCACTCTTATTTGTTGATGACAATGATAATAGGGGTAGTGTGTACGTTTTGAATGAAATACGGTGCTATGCATTAAATGTAAATAGTAGAATGCTAAAACTATTAATGTCACTTTGTTTGGTTAGGCAATCAAGAATGGAAATTATATTACGGTTCTTTAAAAAGCTCGGGAAAACAATTAAAAAAAGTGGTCTGGGTGCGACCCACAGGGTTCACACGACTAACTTCCTAGTGGGATCAATATGATTTATGCAATTAGTGGGAAATTTTGAAACGTGGTTAACCATAAGATATGGTCAAGAATTATTTAATATAAAAAATGCTCTCTAATATTGTTCATGGAAATTACATTTTTGTTAATATGTATAATGTATAATAACGGAGCAAAATGTAATAATGATTCGCTCAATGACAAATGACAATAAATAGGCAAATTATTTTAGATATTTACTTACTAACAAAAACAAAGCTGTACCGATTTCGCTGGAAACTTAATCAGTTCTGAGTAACGTAATTACGCTTCGAATAAACTCGGTCCCATGTCAATATCATCTTTGGTTCTCGAGATAATCGTGGCGAAAGATAATTCGCCAGTACATACACACAGACAGACATCTCTGAGGTGGAGCACCTTTTCCCCAAAAGACCAAATACTTTATGCAGCATAATAAGAGAGGTCAATCCAGAGGATATCCCACGAATTACCCTGGAGGAGCTGCTAAGTGCATGTAACAAGATAGGCGACAAAAAGGAGCCTGGTCCGGACGGCATCCCGAACAAGGCAGTAAAAATTGCTTTAAAAAAGAGGACAGAACTCTTCATGTCGACTATGCAGAAATGCCCCGAAGAAGGAACCTTTCCTAAAAAATGGAAAACACAACACCTGGTCCTGTTACCAAAAGGAAAGAAATCTCCAGAAGAACCATCGTCCTATCGCCCAATATGCCTGCTGGACACTATGGGGAAAATACTCGAGAAAATAATATATAATAGATTACTCGCTGTAGCAGTGGGTGGCGACGGTGTAGAGGTTAGTGTGTTGGCTTGTGACCCGTGCGGTGCAGGTTCAATCCCCATGGGGAACAACAACATACGCCACCCAATCACATGCCTCTACACCAAAAGGAGGATTTCTGCCTGGTAGTACAATGGAACGTTACCGAGTCTGAGTGCTCTGGGATTTGAATTTCCTTTTTTTTTAAAAAAATAAAAAAAATAAAAAAAAAAAAACTCGCTGTAGCAGAAGAGAAAGGAGCCCTCTCAGATCGTCAATTTGGCTTTAGAAAAGCGCGATCTACTGTGGATGCCATAAAAGCGGTAGTTGATATCGCAGAAAATGCCATCGAAGGAGATAGATGGCTATATGGCACAAAAGAGTACTGTGCCGTGGTAACATTGGATGTAAAAAATGCCTTTAATTCGGCGAACTGGTCGTTCATCAGAAGATGACTCGCCAGAATGGAAACACCGTACTATTTGCTGCGAATAGTGAGGCATTATTTCAATAATAGGAAGCTTAGGTACAACACTGATGAAGGAATCAAGACTACCCCATAGGGGTCAGTCTTATGTCCACTGCTGTGGAACATTATGTACGACGAAGTCCTTCGATTGTCGCTACCGCGCGGAGTAACGATAATTGGATTCGCCGATGACATTGCCGTCATGACAGTAGCTAAACATATCCGTGCTGTAGAATCAGCTACAAACGAAGCAATTTCCCAGATAAAGGATTGGCTTTTATTCGCCGGGATAGAATTGGCGGACCATAAAACAGAAGCCGTACTTATATCAAGTAGAAAGATCGTAGAGTTCGCTAATTTTCAGGTGGGTAGCCAAACCATCAGGTCAAAAGAGGCGGTTAAATGTCTTTGAGTAAAAGCTGGGAACATAGAAAATGTATCTATCTTTGGGATAACATCCCAGGTCTAAGACAGGCCAAACGAGCCATTTGGCCCTTCAATCATAATGCCAGCAAATGTCTAAACCTAAGCAGGCATGATATCAAAAACCTAGTAGGTTACCTTACTGGTCACCAAGGTTTAAGAGATCATCTACACAAAATGAGAATAGCAGATTCTCCTGAGTGCCGACTCTGTCTTGAAGAGGACGAGTCAGCTGAACACATTTTATGTGAATGCCCAGCCCTTAATGGAATTAGAAAGAAGATCTTTCTCAGGGAACAATCCGCTTTACACGGAAAGTGGACATTTTACTAGTTGAAAATTGTTCTGGCCCATACGGTACAAAAGATCTTTTAGGTCGAAGTACCCCCCCCCCCCCCCCCCCCCCCTTTTTATAAATCGCCTTGGCGAGCCAGAATTTAAAAAAAAAAAAATGCTGGACAACAAGCTGCAGTTCAAAACTCATGTTGATTACCTAGCCAAAAAGGCAGCGCAACTACAGGGAGCTCTTTCGCGCATGCTGCCTAACATCGGTGGACCTGGTTACGCTAAAAAGATGCTCCTCTCCAGAGTAATCCCCTCCGTTTTGTAACCTATATCCCGCCCCAGTCTGGGCGCAGGCACTAAGGACAAAGGTGACTAAAAAAAGATTGTCATCCATATATCGACTCTGCGCGCTAAGGACAATTAGCGGTTTTCGTAATCTCAGACGAGGCTGCATTTGTTATAGCTGGAATGGTCCCCATCGATATTCTCGCGGATGAGATGTCCAGGATATATAGCAGAATATCCCTGAACCAACGCGATGCTACTACCATCCAGAGGATAAAGGTCGAAGAAAAAGCAGCGTCAGCAGCTACTTTGCAAACTCGTTGGACCAATACCGCAAAAGGGAGATGGACGTACAGACTTATACCTTGCATAAAAGATTGGATATGTGGCAAACACGGAGACTGTAATTACCATCTTACACAGTTCCTATCCGGTCATGGAGGATATCGCAAGTACCTGTACAGATTTGGACACGATACCTCACCACTTTGCCCTGAATGCCCAGAAGAAGAAGAAACAACGGAGCACGCAATATTCCACTGCGGGCGGTTTGCACACGGGAGAATAGAATTACATAGCCCATCGTCTATAATCGACCATATGCTGTCATCAGAAGTGACTTGGGAAGAGATCGGCGCATATGTAACGAATGTCCAAAGTGAGCTGAGAAGAATTGAGAAAATTCGCAAAGCAGCAGAAGCATTGGAAACAGATCAGGCTGTAACACGAGTAACAAGAATATCCCCACAAGACGAATAGCATGATATGCTTACCAGCCCCGCGAAGTAATACCTAACGGCAGTCCCGCGGGGAGAGTGGTAGAAGTCTGTTGGGTGTGGATTAGTACGTAGGCGCATTCCAGGCATCGATTATTCGGGTTTGCGAATCGTGCATGCCATCTTTCGAAGATTACCACATCCATTAGCACAGCCCAAAAAAAAAAAAAAAAAAAACACGGACAGACATCTCTATAAAAACGTTGAATTTATATTATTCTGGTGACTTTGAAACGTGGAGATATGTCAAAATCCATGATTCACAAAATCGGCCCCATTACAAGAACTTCCACTGGGAAGTTAATCCCCCTTATCACAGAATCCGTCGGATTCGGAATTTTGCTACGAACTAAAAAAGATATTCTCACAGAATCCATCATAGTGGAAATATTTGCTACAAATTTTGAGATTCTTGGAAAATGGTTTGACTGAATCCTAATTAATTAAGATTTTGACATTTATGTGTTTGTTACCAAGAAATTTTGGATCCTTCGTAGCGGAATTCCGAATACGACGGATTCTGTGATAGGGGTGAATAACTTTCACTTGCCAAGGTTTGAAAAACTAGCCTTGAATACTTTCATATCATTATTCAATAACTCAACCACTCGATAGATATCGAAATGAAAGCAATGTAAGCTGACTTTAAATTGATTTGATTCAATTCAAGATTTCGGTGCCAACGCGTGCACGTTTTAGCGTCCATGGGGAAATAGCATTTTAAACATTTTTAATATATTTATTTTTTTCCACAGGGGCAGATAAATATTTGTTTAGTATATGGTATATACAGGGGTTTATCTACATAGTTGGGTTTTATCTCTTACTCCATCCCACTTCGTTGCTGATACTTTTACTTGAATATTACGAGTGCCACTTGACCATCACGAGTGCACTTGTAGTTTTTGGGTAGGTGAAGCATCTGACGGATAGCGGGTCGTGTCAAAATAGATTTTGTTAGTACATAATACTAAATCAAGTTATCGCATGGTGATTTGCTGAGATTTGTTTTGGAAAACTAATGTATGATCTCCTCTTCACGGCTCTGCTTAGGTTACCCCGGAGTTTGGATTTTTTTTATGATTGTCTGTTGCAATGTCCTGGAATTTTAAAGTAGATGTGAGTCACATTAGTGGGCTAAGAGCAAATCTTTTTTCGTTGTACGCACACGTTCCTAAAACAAACCAGATGTTTTGGCATTTACTGAAGCGCAGGTAAGAATTGATTCTGATTCAAAAGAATTTGGTCATCCTGGTTATGACTTGGTGCTTTTATTCTTTTCTCATAGCGGCCTCGCCATTTATATCCGTAGTGATGTAGCCTACCAACATTAACCAGAATACGGCCAATATTCAAATCCAGAATTTAATTTCATTTGGCTGTAATTCCACGTCCGCAGGCAAGTAATCCACTACTGTTTAATATACAGAAGCCCAAATCTGGACCGCAATTCTACTTTTAATGAGTTTGATGCGCTGTCCGATTCCATTATTTCATATTTCATATTTATTTATTCATAAGTAACAACATTTATGATAGACTTCCAAAATCTTTCAAGTTATAAATGTGAATTTTGTAAAAAAGCCTTTCGATTATGATACTTCATATTAACTGAAAATACATGTATTGTTTTATATTAAAAAAAAAAAGTATGACTAAGGTAAACTAAATATAAACAATGTACCTATACAAATTCAAAGAAAGAAAAAAAAAACAATTTAAAAGAAGTAAAAAGAAAACGAAAGAAAGAAAACGATTTCTATAAACTTACATAGTACTTTCTGTATTTATGTGCCCACAATGTGCCGAAAGAGAGTGTCACTTAAATTGTTTGCATCCTTAAGTCGTCTTAAAGTGAGCTGATATGCTAAACGGCGTGGAATCAAATTGGAGGAGCGTTGCGATTGTGCGAATTGAAGCTTATCATATAAATAGGGAGGCCGTTTGGTGTTTATGATATTATGTAGATGCTTGATAGTGCAGTATTCAAGATGCATGTTTAATGTACAACCAAGAATCTTTTAAGCGGAAACATGGTCGTATCTTTTCAATCTAAAAACATATCAAGTAATATTGTTAAATGCAACTTGAAATTTGCGCGCTATGAAGGCGTTGTTACAACAGAAGATTTCACAGCAGTAGGTAATAAGTGGCACCAGCAGGGTTCTAGCCAGCATCAACCTTGTAGGTGTCGGTGTGAAATTTTGCGAAAATGACAGGTTCCTGAGACAGCCGTAGATTTTTCCAATAACGGTCATAATATGGTTGTCCCAACACAATGTTGTGCTGAACCAAATACCTAGATTTTTTACTTTCTGGACAAATTGAATTGGAAAATTTCAAAGATAGATGCTAGGAACGCAAGATATATCCGGACAATTTCTGCTAATTACTATGCATTTGGTTTTGTCAGGATTTAACTTTAAGCAATTGCGCTCGGACCAAGTTAGGATATTCTTGAGATCCTGATTGAGCTTATGGGCAGAATTAGTGATGAGACCGCGCTCACTGCTTATGTATAGTTGTACATCGTCTGCATACATAATGTACTGACGAGTAATTGACAACAGTTGGGAGGTCATTAATAAAGATTGAGAAGAGCAGTGGGCCTAAGATGGATCCTTGAGGAACACCATTTGAAGTTGCTAAAAACTCGGATGGGACATCATTGATAAAGACGGCTTGCGTACGACCTGTAAGATATGATTGAATAAATTTCACTGCAGAAGACGAGAGTCCGAATTGTGTAATAAGTTTTTCAACAAGAAGCCCGTGTTGAACTGTGTCAAATGCCTTGGAAAAGTCAAGAAGAGTCAGAAAAGAGGTGTAGTTTTTATCCATAGCTACCCGTATATCATCTGTCACTTTAAGCAGTGCTGAAGTACAACTGTGATGTGGCCGAAAGGCCGATTGATATACGTAGAGTAGATTATTCTGTCGAAGATAAGCGGACAACTGATAGTGAACACATTTTTCTAGGACTTTGGATAGATATGGTAGTATTGCGATGGGTCGATATTCTGCCGGGGCTCTACTTGTTGCCTTCTGTTTAAGGATTGGAATAATCTTAGCAGCTTTCCATGAAATTGGAAAAGTTGATGTCGTTAAAATAGTGTTGAATAATATGGGTCACTATTGGAAGAATATATGGCAAAATCATTTTTATGAAATAAGGATGGATTCCATCAACACCAACAGCTTTAGATTTAATTTTAAGGACAGCTCTGACAACATCTGCTTGCTCAACTCTCGAAAATTCAAAGGAGCCATTTGATTCGATTAATTGAGATGCGTTAGTGCTTGTCGAATGTATTTTGACGAAATCACGATTTAGCTGGTTTGGATCAACCTTATCCATCCCTGGATCTATTTTACCACAAATACCTTGCTGCCGTAAGTTCCTCCATAGAAGCTTGCCAGGAAGTTTATGATTAAAATGCTAACGGAAATAATTTCGCTTTGCTTCCTTTATTTTTGAGCAGGCAAGGTTTCTAAGAAATTTATAAGTCAACCAAAATTCAGGAAACCTGAAATACTTCCATTTTCTGAACGCAGCATCTCGTTCATTTTTCAGTTTAAGAATTTCAGGGGTAAACCAGACATTGTTGCTGTATTTAACAATCTTAGTTCTATTAGGAACATGGTACTCAAACAACTGTGTAACTGTGGCTTGAAAGTAATCAACTTGGGCGTCGGTCGAAGTTCCAGAGTATATGGCAACCAGTTAACACACTGAAGAAAATCAACATTTACGTGTTTGAAGTCCCTATAGGAATATTTTAGTGGTTCTGTGCAGGTAGAGGTAAAGTCAAAACATGCAAATATTAGATCATGTTTGGAAAACACCGGCGCAGAAACTTGACTGTAGAGAGCATTATGAATATCGCTTGATATAAATAAGTCCAGAAGAGTACTACTTGATTCAGTGAAATGCGTCGGAGAGGATGAGTTGAGCAAATGAAGGTTAAGATTACGCGAGTTGTAATCCTCCATCATCGCACTGAAATCGACATTGCGGGCGATTTCAATATACATAATTCGCGTTGACTTCGGCATTCTGGACAGACCACATCCGAGGGAAGACAAGTATTTAAGGCAATTAATTTGACTCAGCTAGTAAATGAGCCGACACGAATGCCGGACATTAGTGGTCAAACCGCCAACACACTACAAAAAATACTACAAAGTCCCACAGGTAGTAAAAACTTTTGGTCGTTAGTTTAAAACATTAAGAATTTGGCCTCCTCTTCTATCCCGACACTCATATATAATGACACTCCAGCTGTCACCTCATTAGATAAAGCCAATATGATTGCTGCTCACTTTGCAGCTAGCTCAATACTCCCAGATTGTGCTCTATCTCCTCCTGTACTCGATCGCGTAGAATACACCATGGGATCAATCCACTTCCGCAAACGTGCAGTGGCAAGAGTACTTCCAGATCTCAACATACACAAATCCGCTGGTCCAGATATTATTTCCCTTATCGTTCTGAGGAGGTGTTCTTCCACGCTGGCAAAACAATTGCGTAAACTTTTCTATCTGTGCTATTTTTCAGGGCTTTTTCCGAGAAGATGCAAAACAACATTTATCCAGCACGTCCCTAAAAAAAAGGGCGAATCTTCTTCTCCTTCCTCCTACCGACCAATTGCACTTGCGTTCCTTCCTTCCAATGTCATGGAAACGCTAATAAAATATCTTGAATCCCGAAAACTGCTTAATGACCGGCAGTATGGTTTTCGTACCACCAGGTCCACTGGTGATTTGATGACTTATCTAACCGAAAAGTGGCACCAATCTCTTCAACATTTTAGTGACTGGTGAAAGTAAGATCGTTGCGCTTGATATTTCGAAGCCATTTGCCAGAGATTGGCATCAAGCTCTTTTGCAGAAAATGCATGCATTCGGAATCGATGATACTCTCCTTCGATGGATTAGAAATTGCCTTTCGGACCGTTCCATTCAACATATTTTGGACTTTAAGTCTGCAACCCATCAAATAAATTATGGTGTTATCCAAGCCTCTGTTTTGTCTCCGACCCCCTTGCTCATATTTATAAATTATCTCTTTTCTGTTACTTCTAATCGTATTCATTCCTTCGCTGATGGCAGTACGCCCAGCTTTTCATATGCGTTTCCAGATTCACATCCCTCATCTTCGGGCGTGGAACTGGAACGGCAACGTATGTTAAGCTCATTGAATTCCGACCAATACAACCAATAGAGTGGAATTCAATGCCTCCGAAACGCAATGCCACTAATGTCACTAAAGCAAAGCCCGAATAATCTACCATTATCCTTGAATGGTTCTTGCATCGCTAAAACCAAAAGACTTTTCATTCTCGGTATGTGCGTTAATTAAATTACAACCTTCGTTGAAATGACCATAATATTCGATGTCGCCAAGAACGCTGCGGAATGTCTAGGCTTCCTTAAGCGATGCAAGAAATAATTCACCTTTTCTGATCTGGCTACAATTTCTAGGGCGTTTATCCGCCCAAACCTTGAGTACAACGCTCATATCTGGTCCGGTGTACCGATTACATATTTGGAGCTACAGATTTCAAAAACGTGATCGTTGGTGATCGCGACATCACGAAATTACTTGACTCTCTTAGTCATTGCCGGAATGTCTCCTGCCTTTCGTTGTTCTATCGGTATTTCCACCATAAGTGCTCAAACGAAATAGCCAGTTGTATTCCTCCCATAGAACGTTTCAACCGCAATACCCGCCATGCCAGGACTGCACATCAGTTCACCCTTAGGGTGAAAACACACCGGATAAAGCAAAACGTTTTTTTTTTTGTTTCGACCGTGAAACAAGAGAACATTGTTTCTTATGAGAGCGCACACACCAAAGAAAACGTTTTTGGTGTGTGCGATCTCATAAGAAACAATGTTCTCTTGTTTCACGAAATAAAAAAAAACGTTTTGCTTTATCCGGTGTGTTTTCACCCTTAAGCTTGTCTTTGGGCGTACAGAGAAATACAAAGAATGTTATTTAGCTGTATCCCACGAATGTGGAATGCTCTACCATGCTCTATGCTTCGTATTACAATTTACAAACATTTAAAACCAACGTGCATCTCCTCTATCTCTCCATTTTCTTTCTGCCCACGCTGTGTAATGTACATAAAATTCCATTCAAGCGTGCGAATAATAAAAAAAAATTGAGGAACAAGAGGATAATGTATTACCAAGAATAGTGCTGAAAATCTTAAAATGCCATTTACAGGTGTTTTTGCTTCCATTCAAAGAAAATACTACTCTTTTTTTTTGTTGCGTCACGTGAATAGAATCAAACGCTAAAATAAGAATATACATATCGCACCCTCAGAACAATAGAGCGATAACTCAAAAAATAGCATTTTGAGATACGTGTACTATCAAATTTCGAAAACATACTTTACCTTGTAGATTTTTCCAGCAAGTTGCTATTAATAATAACCAAATTGAATCAAAAAGAAAATACAATTAGCTTTTGAATTTCAGCAAACGTTTTGATTAAAGAATTTTAGTTAACATAAATAAATTAGTATTTTTAGTTAGTCTTAAAAATTTTAAGAAAACATTTAAATGCAATAGAGCGACAAGTCGAAATATCGCTGTTTTGCACTGAAATAATCGAAGGGACATAAGCAAATATTTCGGTTTAATTCTCTGTTGCACTAAAAGAATTGAACAATTTTAGATTGTATCTCTGTTGCACTGGAACGAAATTAAATTCAAAATGACACATTTGGAAATGTTTCTCTATTGCACGGACTTTTTTGAGTTAACATCAAAATAAAATTGGATTTTAAGAATGATTTTGAGTTGTATTCTTATTGCATTTGAATAATTCTCGAATTTGGATGAAAAATAAGGAAACATTTTGTGTTAGCTCTGTTTAGTATTGGCAAACGGGGAAAAAGTAAAAACGTATTTAATTATAATTTTTTATAAATTGCCCTACCACACGTATTTTTTTGAGCTTAGCAACGACAAGCCCCTTCAAATAAAGGAAATTTTGACAGCGAAATTTCCTCATCATTAACTCAAAAATGATATTTTTTGACTTAGCGCTCTATTGTTCTGAGGGTGCGAATTATAATCTCGATAATTCGTGCCCCATTAATTCGTAAACCCCTCTTATTCGAAATAAACTGCAGGTCGCTTGAAAAAATCCCGGTTATTCGTAAAAAGTCAGTGCATTTCGGTCCCCTTGGTAATTCGCAATAATTTCCATATGCAAAGTCATATAAAACGCCTTATAATTCGTAAGTCTCTGTTGATAACCCCGTTTATTCGAAAAAAGTCTCATTCCTCATCATACTCTGAATCACGTTTGTTACAATATGTTTATGTTTAATCACAAAGAAAGGACTTGGAGTAACATCCGGGGGCGAAAGGCGATTTTCTCACACTTGCAAATGTGTGCAGCTGCAGGTAATGGCAGCTGTTTCTGTTTCAATGTAAGCACGTGCATTCCCAGACTTTCTGGCAAAAACGGTTACCGTTATGCTAATGTAAATTTCCTATGACATTGCAGACCTCTAACCGTATACAATATATTGTGTTAAATATTGAATTTAAATTTAAAACATAAAATCCCTTTAAACCCTTTTTTTTGATTTCTTAAACCTTCAATAATTCGTAATCTCGCTAATTCGAAAACCCCTATAATTCGCAATAAACTCTAGGTCCCTTGACACTACGATTTATCGCGATTATTCATACTAATATTATAAATGCGAAAGTAACTCTGTCTGTCTGTCTGTCTGTCTCGCTTTAACTACTGAACCGATTTAAATAAAATTTGGTACACAGATAGCCTAGAGCCTGAGAATGGACATAGGCTACTTTTTACCGCGGTAAAATGATTCATCCGCTGTCCAGAAGCGGAGATCTAAGCTGATATCTAAGAAAAGTTGTAACTCTCGAATGCTTTCTAGCTCCTAGCTTTGGAATGACTCATCCATATGAAATAGGATTTTTTTTAATATGAAGTTCAATTATGTACAAAGATTTTAAGATATAAATCATCTTTGTAGATTATCCTAAAGTTGAACAATAAGCATTAAGCTATACATTTTATACAATTCAAAAAAAAGTAAAATGTTCGATTGAAACTAGATCGTTGGATTTTCCCAGCATTGAGTGGATGAAAATTTGTGTGTGTGCGGCACAAATCTGTTTCTCTCTCTGTACCTTTTGTGCGTGTCCTTTTTCTTTCTTTGTTTTATGCACCTTTTGTAGTTTGTGTTGTTTTTTTTGTGGCGCATGTGATTGAGAAAGATAGGGTATGAAATGTAATCGAGATTGAGAGGGAGTCACGCTCAGAGTATATCCATATAATGAGTAGGGACACTCTCGACGTTTTCTTTATCAGTTCTTATCAGCAAGTATTTTGTTTTAAATTTGAGAAGTGGCAGACTGGCAAAGCAAGTCGAGCACGGGACATCTAGTACTGTATATGACAAAAACGCATTTTAAAGGGTTTAGTTCTTTATTTTGGACTTTTCAGTAACGACCATCGTTGTTTGAATTTAAAAAAAAAAAATGGAAATGCATTAACCACTGCAGAAAAAGCAAAAATAGAAGTTTATGTAGAATACCAACTCCCTCTACGCACAATTGCAGACAAGATTCGACGAAGTGCGAAAGTTTGGACCACTATCTTGGACATTCCAACAAGATAATACACCATTCCACAACCAGTGTGACCATGGTGGAATATAATATTCCACTTGTGGAATATTTAAGAACTGTAGAGAATATATTTTTTTCAGAAAAATGTCCGCTTATAAAAGTGGAATATTTTTTTCTCGAAAAGGAATATTTAAATAAAAATATATTCTCCATTTATTAAAAAATAAATTCTTCACTATAGCTAGTTTAATTTTATTCGTTCGAAATTGCAAAACTCACGAAGCTTTTTGAAGTAACCGCAGTAGGTACAGTAACAGGCTTTTTTCTGCGCATTTTTTTTTTTTTTTGCACTAGCGGTTCTGAGCGTTCCTAGTTTTTTTCTTGGTTTGTTTATGAATTTATTTTCAACTTGTGATATGGCGTGTTGTCATTTCATTGTGTTTTATCCAACGAATTGAAAATGAATCGGTTTATCAAAAAGTGACTTACATAAGTACTTAGAGTATTCAAGTGTCCAGTTGTATTGCAGGAAGAAGATGAATAAATTCAAAACTTTTAGCTTTAAGTACTATTTTCCATTGAGATTGTGTAACTAACTGATATTTTTTTGATTACACAGCTAAGTACCTACATGTAAAACTAAAGTAGATCAATTTAGAGTTGTCGCTCAATTAGCTTCTAAGTTTTTGTATAATGCTAAGTAATGCAAGAAACAAAATAAATATTATAACCTGGAATGCCAGCTATATGTCACAAACATATTGAATTTGTAAATTTCTTGAACACGAACGAAATTGACATTGGTTTAGTTACTGAAACGTGGTTAAAACCAAACGATAGCATATCCACGCCAAATTTTAAATGCTATCGTGTGGATTGAGATAATAGAAGAGGTGGCGGTGTTGCTATCTTGATTAGGAGATCAATTCAACATAAGCTTCTACCTTGCATTCAAACAAACTACATAGAAAATATAGGGATTGAAGTAACATTAAAAAATAATAAAAAGATCAAAATCTATTGTGTCTATTGTCCGGGGAAAATAATAGGAGACTTTACTAGGGAGGGAAAAAAGCAAAGATTTAAAAATGACCTTAGAAAACTTTTTAATGTGAACTGCAAATTCCCGATAGGAGGTGATTTAAATTGCAGACACAGAGACTGGGGCTGCGTAAGAGCAAATTCCTGGGGGAATGTTCTATCACATTTCACTGTCATGTCGCCAATATCTGTTATGTTTTTACCTAGTCCAACTTATGTACCAATCAGTTCTCGTGGCAGTCCCTCTGTAATAGATTTATATGTAACGAATTTTTCTGGTCTGATATCACAACCTGTTGTTTTTGATTATTTTAGTTCCCATCACAATCCTGTTCTCTGTAAACTTCGTTTGTCGGGAGTAGAAAAAGTGCAATATTTTTCAGATATTAAAAATGCGAATTGGGCAAAGTTTCGAAAAGAATTAAAGGAAAAACTGCTAACTATTTCCACAAACTTAGAAGATATTGCAAGTAAACATGATATTGACATTAGATTACATAAATGCTTCAGCCAGTAAAAGTATCCCTCAAAAGTGTAAAAAAATCCCTGCGATGAAATTACCGACTCACATACTAAAACTTATCAAAATTAGAAATATTCACAGGAGAAATTGGCAAAACTATCGGCAACCAATTTCCAGAACTCTTATACCATATTTCAATAAATTAATAAGTACGAACATAAATGCATATCGAAACTCTGAATGGAACAATAAATTAACGACTCTTGATAAAGCTGCTAAGCCATTCTGGAATATAGTTAAAATAACTAAAAACAAGAGCAAACAAATTCCTTTTATAAAATGCAACACTAATGTCCTTGTTGCTGACACAGAAAAAGCAAAAGTATTTGCCCAAACTTTTTCAGATAATTATACGGTTTCCCAACATCTAGGTGACGCAAAACTACTACGGTTGTAGAGAGCGCACTAAATTCTTTTAATAATACTCCGTCAAATGAATTTGTAACTGAGGTAGACGTAAAATATCTTGTAAAGCAGTTACAGGTGAGGAAAACGAGTGGTATCGACAATGTTAAAAATCCTTATCTAAAAGAAATGCCTAAAATTGGAATACAAATCTTAACATTTATTATCAACGCCTGTCTTAAGTTACAATATTTTTCAGACGCATGCAAACTAGCGAAGGTAGTCCCAATTCCTAAGGCGGGTAAGCCTCCATATGATGATGTAAGCTACAGGCCAATTAGTTTACTTAGTAGTTTGAATGAAATCTATGAAAAATACTTAAAGATAAAATTTGTCAACCGTATCGAGGAACAAAAAATATATCCTGATGAGCAGTTTGGTTTTAGGCGTCATCACGGAACCTCACATTAAGGTCTCAGAATATTAAATATGATTAGAAGAAATCGTGCAGTAGGTAAATCAACTGGAATGGTTTTGCTGGACATTGCGAAGGCATTTGATTCCGTTTGGCATGATGGGCTTATCTACAAAATGTTAAACAATAATTTTCCCCCGTTTCTTTGTAGAACTGTTCAAAGTTTTGTGTCAAATCGACGATTTAAAGTTTTTGTTAATAGTAGTGCGTCTGATGTAGTAAATTTTTGTGCAGGTAATTTTTGCAAGGTTCTGTGCTTGGTCCCATCCTTTATAATTTGTTTACATCTGATCTCCCAAGTCTTCCACAGAAGAGCTGTGTCAATCGTTCAAATTTAATGATCGAATCGTTCAAGTATTGGTTGAAAAAATGATTCGGTCATTTCAATCAATCATTCAATCAATCAATGACAGATGGGACATGGGAGTATTGTATTGCTCCATTCAATTTCAATACAATCAAAAACACCAATCATCATTCGTTCAATTTAGTTTCGATAGAGACAGATACATTCGAATTTCGAATGGATTGTAAGAGTGAATATTATCTCTCCAAATAGAAAATAAAGCTGAACGCAGAAAAAATCCAAGCTATCTTGTTCACCTTGCTTTCTTCCAGCTGATCAATTAAGATTAAATAGCCACACCCATATATGCCCACAATTTTTTTTTTGAAATTCAGTAAAAAAAGTTTTTAAGTAAGCATTTTTCTACTCATATATCGAGAATTTAAATTAAAAAAAATAGTTTTTCTTCCAATTTTCAAAATAAAGGGTGGTTCAAAAACGCACCACTGGGCATATTAAATATCATCGTGCATATCCATAAGAGAAAAAAGTTGCATTTCACTTTCTTATTTTTTTTTATTGTTAAGAACGTTAAAAACAAAATAATAATTTTTTAAAGTTTTTTTGCAATTTTAAAAAGTATTTTAGGAGTTTTGTAGAGAACTGAAAGAACAAAATAGTATGTTTTAAATATTTGTATGAAATTTTAAAAAGCATTTCTGATGCAAGGCAACTGAACATCTTTCACACCTCACTATAGTATGCGAATTGCATGATGCACAACGTGTTCGCGTATCCTGATCAACAAGATGATGACCTTGTCCATCATAACGGCTTCCTTGTGTTACACCCCCCCCAATCGAGGACCGAACAAAACCAGCTCTTGCTCTTGGAGTTCCAAACCGTGACATCAAATCCATTGCTAAGCTGCGTCTAAACTCCAACAGGTCCATACTTCGGTCACTGGTACATGCAGTTGACTGTTTATATAAACTCCAAGCATTTTGAATCGACGTATCCAACCCCCATAGAAAAATCGGCCACCACCACTTTTTGGACCGTATGGCTGAACGATAGGCTGACACATTCTGGTCCATGCGGTCAGTTCCACCCATATTTATATGGTATTCTTTTATTATCTTTGGCTGTTGAATCTGAACCTTTTTTTTCTCATGTGCTGAATATCTTGACGTACTTGCAACGGGATGGACACCTTGACAGTTCGAAATCACTGTTACTACTGAGTTATCGGTCCATCGGCATAACATTATTTTTTTTGTGTTTTCGTAGCACATGTCGAACATCCCACGATTGCTCTTTTTCATTGACGGCACATCTTTTAGAGGAGCTGAATTTATTCTATCGCTTCTTATTGTTCCGCTCAACCCAATGGACATCTTTGCAAAGCTTTTGACAACATTTATTGATGTAAAATAGTTGTCCGCAAAAAGGTGATGAGCTTGAAATTTGCCTTCTATATCCTTCGGCAAAGATTCAGTAAAGTTCAGAAGAACACTACCACCAAGGCCAAACTCATCCCTGAAATTATTCTTAGGACCTTTTGCTCCTTTATATATATCGAAGTTTATAAGGTAGCCCAACTTAAAATTGTGACACCAGGCTTTGTATCCAAACCTGATCGGTTTTCCTCTAATGCACTGCTTCAGGCCATGGCGACCAAAGTAGGGAATCATTGCTTCGTCCACGGTTTATTCGGGCTCCCATATTGCGTGATCGAGAAACCGATTTCGAAGGTGTTAAGATAAGGCCGAGCCTTCGACAATCTGTCATTTTCATCTAACCTTGTGTTGTCCTGCAGATGAAGGTTCTTCATGATCTCCTCGAAACTATTCCTTCTCAAAGCTGACGATATGGCAATATTGTGTGTGTCAATGGCTTCCTCCCAGTACATTTTGCGACGAGGTGCAGGCATATAGCCACTGCATATCAGGATACCCAAAAATGCTTTTAGTTCGACGATAGAAAGTTTAAAGTTGATTCTGCCTTTTTGTACCGCGTAGGTTACCGATTGTTTCACAATTTCTTCAAGATGTTCATCACAAAAAAGAAACTAAATATATCGATTGGACTCAGTGGCCTTTGAACGAAAGAAGGACCAAGGAATGGTGTAGGGTTTGACAGTTTTTCTCCAATTTCAGTTCGTAGCAGGTCTGCTTTCTTCCAAAAATCATTTGGCTGACGGCTTACTCCTATAACTTTGCCTGAGGTTTTCCTTTTTTTTCTTGCCGGTGGTAAGACACCTAAAAATCCACTAGTTGAAGGACCGTCTGCAACAAACTCTTGCGTTTCTAAGTCAGGTACAGGATCAGAGCAATTTTGTACATTATCATTATCTTCAGAAACTCTTAGAAGATCCTCTTCATTACTTGCAAGCACCAATTCCGCTTCTGCAAATAATTGATGTCGGTTTAGATTATTTGCCGTTCCACCGCCATTCTCATCTGCACTGTCTTCATCTGTATCCTCGCGGGGCACTGGTGAGGCCATATATATTTGGACATTGCTTGCAAGATTTACAGCAGTATTTTCCGCATCCTCTAACTCTTCAAGTACCCTCAGTACTGCATCGACCGTTCGAAGTTGTGTGTGCCTAGTGGTTCGAAAACGCACAACTGGTTATAAAGCGCAAATTCATAGGAAAATAATATAGTTAGAGATAAAAAAAGTCACTTATATTATGGAATATAAATACCAAAAGGGGAAAAGTATGAAACAAACAATTTGTTAGCATGCTAAGGACTGTACTAACTTGTTAGTCGCCATAGAATAGATCCGGGAACAAAATCGAAACGCGTCCGCACAAATCAGTCTATTCCGACAAACTGCTGCAGTCCAGCACTACAAAAACACATTTATTTTGTAACGGTAAACTTTACGGCAGACAACAAAAAAGTGTCATTTCATTCCGAACGGTAAATCGCGAGAAATTTTGCAAATAAAATGCAAACACATTGTGTGCGAAAACGAACCACAAAGCATAAATGGGTTAATAGCATGGAAACCATTTGTTAAGTACCTGGGCATACACTTCGATCAAAAACTTACATTTAACAGACACATTTTAGAAACAACTAATAAAGTAAATATAGCCATACGAATGCTTTATCCGTTTATAAACAGGAAATCATTACTTTCAAATGATAATAAAATAATAATTCATAAAACGATATTCCAATCTATCTTACTGTACGGTTGTATATGTTTATTTTATTTATTTATTTTATTGGGAGCTTATACAAAGTAAGATATAATATCTTTTAAATTATTGCTAAGCTATAGTCTAACCTGATAATGAAAGCTACATACTGATAGTAACAATTAAAAAAAAAAGAAAAACAAATTTCAATAATAATAATAATAATACAATTTAGAATAAAATGCAAGTGATATTACAAAGTTTGTATATGGTGTTTGAGATTATCTAGATAAATATATTTTTAGTTCCCTTTTAAACTGTGCTGCGTTATCTATTCTTCTAAGTTGTCGTGGTAGATTATTCCACAAACGGACAGAGTTGACAAAAAATTGACGTTCGGAGTTTAATGTTGAGTGACGAGGGTTAATGAAATGTCCAGACCTATTTGGCCTATTTGACGAAACGGTCCTTATTCGGTCATGAAGGTAGGTTGGTTTTTTGGTTAGCAGAGCATCAGAGAACAGACATAAAGTCCGAAACTGAAGAAGACTATCAAATGACATATTATACAATCGAGGTGAAAAGTCAGAAACCCAGTCATACCTTCGCAAACCAAAAACATAGCGAATTATACAATTAAAGACGACATTAAGCTTCCGTTTATGGGTGGCAACGGTGTAGAGGTTAGTGTGTTGGCTTCTGACCCGTGCGGTGCAGGTTCAATCCCCATAGGAAACAACAACATACGCCACCCATTCTCATGCCTCTACACCAAAAGGAGGATTTCTGCCTGGTAGACCGACCGAGTCTGAGTGGGATTTATAAAAAAAAAAAAAAAAAAAAAAGCTTCCGTTTACTAGCGAAGTTACATTTTAAATATATTTCACAACCATAAGTTAAGACATGCATAATGAGAGTTTTCGCGAGAATAATTCTGGTAGCCAACGGCGTGAGAAATTGCGTGGTCCACAATGCACGAAGAATACCATACGATTTTCCAACAACGGTATTACTGAGATTTTCCCATGTTAACTGCTGGTTAAAAGTAACTCCAAAGTTACGAGCATTTTGAACGTACTCTATTGGAGAGTTGTTTAATATGATAGTGGGGAAATAAGATAAGTCCAACGGTTTTCTGGAAATCGGCAAACATTTAGACTTAGAAGGGTTTAGCAAGAGACTATTTCTGAAAGATCGTCGTTCATACAGCTTACGGCGTGATCGATAAGACCCAACGGAAAGCTAATGTAGAGTTGTACATCGTCTGCATACAAATGTATAGAGCAATGCCTAACAATCGAGGGCAGTTCCGTTATATACAACGAAAACAATAGAGGTCCCGAGATAGATCCCTGCGGCACACCACTGACAGTAGGTAAAAAATCAGAAAGACTATTATTAGATTCAACAGCTTGGAATCTATTGGTTAAATATGACGATATCAGACTTACGGCGCACGGAGAAAAGTTATACAAATGCAGAAGCTTAGAGCATAAGGTGGAGTGGTCAACGGTGTCAAACGCCTTTGAAAAATCGAGCAAGACTAAGAATGTTACCTCATCTCTATCAATACCATGCCGTATATATTCGGTTACATTAAGCAACGCAGTGATGCAGTTGTGTTTTTTTTCCGAAAACCGGATTGCATTGGTGTTAAGATACTGCTGTCTTCAATATACTGGCTTATTTGCTTCTGCAGAATTTTTTCCAATACTTTGGAAAGGAATGGCAGGATAGAGATCGGCCTGAAATCATCCCCTTTTTGGTTTTTCGGAACAGGTAATATCTTTGCTAATTTCCATTGAGGGGGAAAAACTCCAGTCATTAGTACGGTATTAAAAATATGCGTTATGTAAGGCAGTAAAATCGGAAGTATAATCTTTAGGAACAGCGGATGTAAACAATCAAGCCCAACTGCATTCGATTTAATAGAAAGTAAACTTTTTAATACGTCAGAACAGTTCACACCAGTGAAACCGAAACTGGGAGTAGTAAACACAATAGACTGGCCTTGCGTTTGTATTGAAGACTCATCAGATACAATAACGAATTGTTGGAAAGATACAAATTTAGTATTCAACTCATTGAGGTCGATGTTCACATTGCCATTGGACTTAGGTTTGCCGATGCCTAAAGTTCGCATTTCGCAAGTTTCTCCAGAGCGTTTATATTTATTTTTAAGTTTTCTAAAGAGGATTAATTTATTTTGTTGCACTTGTCTTACGTTTTGTTTTTTACTTAGGCGGCAAAAAATGGTAATGGATTTTCAGAGAGGGGTTAAATACAAGCATTATTTAGTATGGAATATGGTGGCGGTGATCAAAAGTGTTTAGCTTCTAAGCGGGGGCAGATAGACTGACTCCCTCAAAGTAAAAATGCTTGTAAATTACTTCAAAAAAAAGAACCCGTTATTAATTTTCCCCACCTAAGTTATCGTACTCTCCCCTTTGGTTTAAAAATATTATTTATTTTTTTATAATCTTGTCTTTAATTTTATTTTATTTATTTTATTTATTGGAGGGACCTATTATTTAAACCGAATCCCAAACAAAGATTTGAGAAGCTTCTTATAATAATTGTTACTCTTGGATGATTGTCAGACGTTCGCAAGATGTGAGGCAGTGGAAAAAACTGTAGATGTTACTTAGCCCCGGCGGGGTTTGAACTGGGGACCTTTCGATTAGTAGTCCAACATACTAACTACTGAGCCACTGCGTCCGGCAACTCCAGATCTTAACTTAATGGAAATAGTGTGGGGATGTAGGTATGGTTGGTCGAGTCTAAAATTCCACAAAAGAAGCATGGAGTGCCATTTCACTTAACTACCTAAAATCACTCTACGAGCCACTTCCTAATAAGGTTTATGAAGTAATTTTAAACAAAGGTAGTAGTATTCATTCTTGATAAGTCACAAATAAAGAACTTAACCCTTTAAAATTCGATTTTGCCTTTTTTTTTTATTTAAGCGTTCTATTCAAGTGACGCAAAAAAAAAACAGGATTTTCTTTGAAGGGAAGCAAAAACCTCTGATTTTTAGCACTATTCTTGGTAATACACTATCTCCTATATTGTTAAGGCTTTCGGAAAATGAAATAAGAAATTGTTTCGTCAACTTACCAAATCGCAAGGCCCTTCTATCGTAAGGAAAGTTCTTGTTTCTATTCAAGTGACGCGCAGTGTATACTTAAACACATAGCATAGAAAAAAGCTTAAATAGCACACTTGAATTAAATAATAAAATTGCCGGATGAATAAGAAGAAAGTTCGAATGATCCTATTGCGTAGGATCCCTTCTTTGTCAACCAGTCAATATGTAGTTAGTTGTCGGTTTGTAGTTACTCCTTCTTTTGCAATCCTGTTATAATTTATAATAAGAGCTGGAAGAAATAGAGACCACTGTAATTTGGGATGTCCAAAAGCATCGATTAGTCATAAACTCTTATTATTGCATTGGTGCATAAATTGAATGTGCTGTTTCTATTTAGTTAATGCTATTTGTTTTTTATTTATAGAAGAATATTTGCAGTTGACTATTAAAAACAAAATGAGGCAAATGACATATACGAGCACTCCCGTACAGGGACGGGCTTGGAATATCACTGCAGTGCCCCAAAACACAGAACTTGTCGAAAAAGGCGGCTAAGGGGAGAAATCACTTCTTGGCAATATAAACATTCAGGTGACCCTGGTGTTACATTTGACATGTTGAAACTCTCCGACAAGTGTGCATGCAATTCTCAAGTTGTTTGAAAGTTTGGTGAAAAACAGACTTCATCTTATTATGAATGAATTACTATCTGAATCTCATCTGATATATTTCACATTCTATGTGACTAACTCCATTGAAGATAAATTGCAAGTTGATGCAATTTACACGGACTTTGGAACACTTGTTATCAATCTGAACTATTTGTGTAGTTAAATTAGATACGATGATAACCAATCGAGCAATTGGGAATGGAAACCGAATATTTGACGCTTTTTAAGTAATGTTTGATGGTTCACAGAATCGAAGCCTTCGAACAGCTAAAAGACCAGCTGAAAAACCAGCAGTAAAAGCTCCAACTGAAGCTGTGTCAGCAGTAGTTGTAGTAAGTGAGGAATTCAGGAAGGTGGAGAAGAGCCGACGGAAGCTCAATCCGAAGCCTAATCTCTCCGCCAAAAGAAGGGCGAACCTGGCAGGCCCTAATGTGGCATCATCGGTGGCTGAAACCGATGATGACGCGGATAATTCTAGCTCTTACGAGGCTGACGGGGGCCGGTACGTTGTAGAGGAAATTTCCTTCAGGGACCTACAATGGAGGATGGATAAGAGGATGATGAGGAGGCTCAACTTGACCAACTCATCAAAGAGCTCCTTGAGAAGCGTGAGCAGTTGAGGCTAAATGCAGCAATAGCAACAACAAAAAGTGCTGCGGGTTCAAATTCAATCGCAATATCAAGCAGCACAGCAACAACGGCAAGAACAACAACAAAAGCAGCAACAACAAAAGCAGCAACAACAACAGCAGCCAAAGAAGCAAGCCCAGAGGCACTTTGAAATAAGTGATAGTATAAGATTGTGTAGGCTAATCACCAAAAACTTTCATATGGAAAGGCTTTCTGCCAATAAGCACATGATCATATGTGAAAAATTAGAGGAGTACCAGAGGGTGCTTGGGAGATGTTAAAACTGAGTACTTCACGTACACCCCAAGGGTACAAAAATTGAAGACCGTAGTGTTGAAGGGAATTAATCACTCAATTAAAACGGAGGATCTTGAAAGAGAGGTAAAGAACTTTGAAAGCAACGACCTCATGATTGTGGGGGTCAAGCCGTTTTCCTCGGCTGTGGCAAGGGGTGGTAACCATCACTTACCATTCTTCCTGGTCCAGCTAACTCCCGGCAGCAAAATCGACAGGCTGCGAAACTGCAACATGCAGTATGTGGTGTCGCTTTACAGCACCTCCACCCAACCAATTTATAACAGAGCTCGCGGCCCTTTTTCGTAGCCTGCGGCTGAATTCGGAGGAAAATTATTAATTCTTGGCCGGAGGCATTAATGCCAAACATGCGGCATGGGGAAATGTTACTCCAAATCCCAGCGGCAACCAGTTTCACGATCGGTGGCGCCTCAATATGATTGAGTACAAACTCGAGTTGTACGCGACGGATATCCCTTCCTTCCCACGAAGCGGTGCTTTCCTAGACTTGGCCTCAACGGAAGCAAGATTTCAACTGACAAACATAGATCAAAGCATGCGGAACTGTTTGCGTGCGTTTGAGTACGATAGTGACCACTACGGACTCGCCGCCGCAATACGCTGCTGGAGGAGTACGAAGCAGTGTATTCATTCGATTATCGAAGGGCACAATGGTCGCGCTTCTCCAGATTGTTAAAGCGAGATATACGTTCGAGTGCGATCGACCTACCGACAACCAGTAACATGACAAATGATGACATTGATCGGCATTTATTGCAAATGAACGACGCCGTCAAACGAACGATGGAACGAACTATTCCTCGGGTATAGGACGTTCCGATGCCTACCAGACAGAAAAGTACAGAAACTCTACAATCGACGCACTATACCGACAGAAAAGTAGACTGCTCTTGAATCTTAAACGGCTGCGCAGACAATTTACTGATTGCGAAGATATGGAGGTAAGGATCCGAATCCTGAAACAGCTAATTAAAGAAAATTACAGAAAATCTCTTAGTCTGTATTGGGGCAATAAAATTCGGGCTATAAAAACCTATAGTCCGAATATGTTCCCACAGATAAATTAGTTGTTCAGGAGGAAAGATCACAATGATATTCCTTATATTCGAATCTCCCAGACAGCAGAGAACAGACAGACAATACTGACGGCTGGAATAAGTCCAGAAAGTGTCGCTGCAAACCACGATTTTTTCGTGGTCGAGGACCCACAGGAGAAAGTGGATTTGCTGGACGCTTGTTTCGAGGCCGTGTATACGGTGAACAATCCTTTTCGCCGTAACCACGACATTGAGAATTGGGATCTGGTGAGCCACTTGAGAACTTGAGAATTGGCGATCTGAGAATAACGGATTCACCGTAGTCAATGATGAAAAGCATGCTAATGCAGTTGTCGCCAATGGCTGAGATGCATCGCATTTGTTCGTGTCGAAGGATTATCTTCTGTGCATCTTTGAGTCACTAAAGAATAAAAACTCGGCGAGGATGAGTGTTGTCCCAAACGTCGTATCTTATCTATCTATCTATCTATCTATCTATATTTTCACCACGCTGTTTACCACGCACATTATCCGGCGCATTGGAAGGTAGCTGTGGTACACCCTATCCCGACTATCCCGAAAAAGGGTAAAGATAGGATAGGTAAGAAAGGTCTTTGAAAAAGTTGTCAATAGAGCCCTGTTAAAGTGGGTCGAGGACAATAATATAATTCCGGACAACCAGTTTGGTTTCAGGGCGAGGCATGACACTATTCGTGACGCGTCGAAACTGGTTTCCGACATTCAGTGGAATAAATGCAAGAACCAATGAACGGGTGCTTGTCTGGTTGATTTTGAGAAGGCTTTCGACACCGTATGGTTAGAGGGACTTTTTCACAAGTTGTTCGAGGTTAAGACGCAATTGCCTTGGAAATAACCTGATCTTGCGTGAGCGTGCTAAACCCTGCGGAAAGATAGCTGAAACCCAGAACGGACATTATGCGAATATATGGTAATAATCTATAGAATTTGGCGCTTATTTCAGTGTTTATGGCGCCTGCTTAACATTTCTTCGACGTTAAGACGCAATTGCCTTGGAAAAAACCTGATCTCAAGTGTGCGTAACTACATAAATTGAATAATTGTCTATTCAAAGGAAGAATGGCACTATTCCTCACAGTAAAAGATGAAAATGATGCGAATATATGGACATTATCTTTGGAGTTGGGCGCTAATATCATAGTGCTTATGGCGCCTGCCAGGCATAAAGCATATACCCTTAGCGGTGGAACGGAGTTGCGTGAGCGTGCTAAACCCTGCGGAAAGATAGCTGAAACCCTAAGATCCCGCGAAACGTGCCACTCAAAACGAACATTATACGAATATATGGTAATAATCTTTAGAATTTGGCGCTTATTTCAGTGTTTATGGCGCCTGCCAGACAACAAGCATGTACCCTTAGCGGAGCAACAAAGTTGCGTGAGCGTGCTAAATCCTGCAGAAAGATAGCTGAAACCATAAGATCCCTCGAAGCGGTCCACCCAAAACGAACATGAAGCGAATATATGGTTATAATCTTTAGAATTTGGCGCTTATTTCAATGTTTATGGTGCCTGCCAGACAACAAGCATGTACCCTTAGGGGAGCAACGTAGTTCCGTGAGTGTGCTAAACCCTCCAGAAATATAGCTAAAATCCTTAGATCCCGCCAAGAGGGCGGGCGGTTTTTATCTTATCTTCAATGCACTTTACCTTGGCAAGCTATTTGGAGGAAATATCTCGGGCAATATTGGCTTTATTGCTTTTGAATAAAGCAAAATCTCTTTCATAAATATTGGTCGTCCTAAGGAGAACGATTTTAATCAATCAATATATCCAAGCAGTATATGCTCATAGGCAAAGGCTCCGCAAGAAACTGCAAACGATCTTCAACAGAACATTCAACAGAGAGAATACGGAATATCGCAGACTTCGCTCCGAACTTCAATGTACCAACACAATGTTCAACCAGGCAGTTAAGCATCACCAAGAGATCGAATTCAGAAAGAGGCTTGAAGACATCAAACCAGGGCCGGACACCTTTAAAAAGATTAGCATTCTCGTAGGAAGAACTAACTCCATCCCTGATACCATCCTTCACGGACAAGGATCTTCAACAACTCCTGACGATAAAGCTGAAGCCTTTGCCAAACACTGAGGAAAATTTCAGAGATCGCCCGCCCATCCACCTCCCTGATTTCACCGAAGAAGTTGAAAGCCGTCGCCTCATTCAGCGAAGAGAACCCGCCAACGGATCCAGTGTTGAGTGATGTTTTCACTTCCCCTGAAGAGGTGTCTGACATCATTCAGGGTGGGAACTCTAAGAGGTCAGCAGGACATGACAAAGTTTCTAACTTCGTGTTAAAAAAGTTACCAAATCTTGCACTTCTCCTGCTGACAATAATTTTCAACAACTGTCTGAACAACAGCTATTTTCCTTCGGCATGGAAAACGGCAAAATTTATTCCCGTAGCAAAAAAGTCCAATCGATCAAACGTCGGCGGATATCGGCCAATTTCCCTTCTTTGGTGTGTTAGCAAAGTATTGGAGGCTTTAATATTAAAGGAACAACGTTTTTTGCAGAAACAGAGAAGTCATACCGGAGTTCCAGTATGGCTTTCGGAATAGACACTCCACTATTCATCCTCTGCTTGGACTCCACAGTGATGTTACAGTTGGACTTAACAAAAAAGAGACGACCGTTGCGTGCTTGCTGGACATCGAAAAGGCTTTTGACAGCGTGTGGACAAAAGGACTAATATTTAAACTAACACAGCTTGGACTTCCCAACCACCTCGTAAGAATTATCACAAATTTTCTAACCAATAGAATTTTTTATGTACAGGTTAACAACAATCAGTCATCAACAAAAGAAATACGTGCTGGGGTACCACAAGGATCAAAGCTTGGACCGTTGCTTTTCAACATTTATACCGCAGACCAGCCTACAAATGTACCAGGGACAAAAACGAAGCTATACGCAGATGACTCCGTTACATATGCAACGTCTTGTTCACCGGAAATGACCACCAGACGAGCGCAGGAGCACATCAAAAACCTTTGGGACTACTACCTTAAATGGGGACTCAAGGTTAACAGCAGCAAAACGGAACTGATCTGCTTCCGGACGCCAGTAACAGCAACAAGAGGACGCCGAGCCTTCGCTTCGCGCTGTGATGACCTAAAGCTAAAGCTTCCAGCCAACACCGAAGTAGCAGTCAGGCAATCCACGAAGTTCTTGGGAATTAACTTCTCAAACAAATTCAAGTTCAACAAACATGCAGCACTGATACTAAGGAGAGCCAACTTTTCTCTACACTTAGTCCACCCGCTACTCAGAAAACGGAATGGACTAAGTAAAAAGACAAAACTACTGGTAAAGCAGCTGATCAGACCCGTTTTGACATATGCCTACCCCATATGGTACACAATTTCACGGACAGCAATGAAGAAGATCAAGGCGTTCGAGAGGAAGATGTTGCGAATTTGTACCGGGCTTAACAGGAACCCAATGACGAAGAAATTCATTCGGACAAAGAAGCTGTACGAGGAAGCAAAATTGATCCCAATCGATCAATATATGCTTCAGCTTTCCAGCAAGATCCTAAGGAACCTGGAGAATCATCCCAATCTAGAAGTTTAGCAGCTTCTACAGCAGCACCTAGAGCCGAGTCAACGATATCTACAAGTTCGAGCCATCGCAGACGACCATGAAGACATCATCCACAATGAGAGAACCAACAACCAGCATTACAAAGGTTGATCCCTTCATTTATCTAAATACGAATCCGTTTTAACTCCCCATTAAAAATAATACTTTATGAATTAAATATCAAAAAAAAAACTCATGTTTATAGATTAAGGAAACAATAATATGACATTGTAAAAAAATAGCATTGTATAAATTGACAAAAGAAGAACGTTGGGCCCTTATTGTTGAGCCGACAAGTTTTAAATATAGTAATAAGTTTAGTTTTAAGACAAGTTGTATATAAAACAAATTGATAAAAATATAAATAATCTAAATAAAAAAAAAAAAAATAATTTTCGCATTCTTCGTCGATGTCTCGAGCAGCGCGGTTACTCTCCTGGAAGTGTTTGTGAAGTGATAAGTGGTATGTGGTAAAATGGTCTTGAAAGGACCAGACAAAACGTTCTTTTAAGGACGAAAAAGAAATCATTAAGAGATTTTAGTTGTTGTCAACATTGAGGGGTAGAGGTGAAAATGGTGGATAAAAATGTTCTTTTTAGGACTATCAAAAAATTTGTAAGAGATTTTGTCTGGTTTGAAAAAAAAAAGGAAGTGGTGAATGTGGTGAATTACTACACCAGAGCGAAAAAATATATATTTTAAGAGTTTTGATTGGTTTTAAAAAATTTTCAGATTGAGGGGAAGATACCTGATATTATGAGAATCATGGAGAACCGATTTTTCTTTTTCCCCTCGATTCTGCGGGCAATTGGTTTTCGGGCAAACGAGTTGCGGGCAAATGGTTTGCGGGCAATTGGGTGCGGGCAAATGATATGCGGGCAATCGGACCCAACCCAACTTTCACATCAAAGTTCCAATCTCGAAAAAAATGAACCGCGACCGGTTCAGTTGATACTGTCAATTTCAAGGTATGATCCTATGAACCCTCTCAAAAAGGCAATATCAATGAACGTTTCCATACAAACGCGAAAGGGAGGCAAGCCTTAAAACTCCTGGATCACACAAATGCAGCAACACCAGCATTTGATTGGCCTCAGCGACGAAATGATTCTAAATCGTGAGGCCCGTCTTCAAAGTCAGCTACCGCTACACAGACAAAAAGGGTTCTTATCTAAATCGAAAAACAAACCATTCAAGCAATATTTAAATCAATTTGATTTTTATTTCAATTGAATCTCTTCAACTTGCTTAATAAGATCCATATGCTTAAAAGCATCTGGTTGCTTAGTAAAAGTCTCCAGTACCTTCAGTTTACCTTGATCGCTCAAACAATAAAACATTTGTAACTCGTTTGCCAAGCACTGCGCCTCCTTCGCGGTAATCACCTTACTGTCAAACTCTCCACGCATGAGAATCAATCCCTTGTCTCTGAACTCTGTATAGTGGACAATGCTAAGACACTCAGGCGCATTTTCCTTATGAACCTGAAACAGATGGATAATGGATCAACCAACAAATCATAACGCTTAGTTTATGTTTCTACCTGATAGGCCAACAAAGGTGTAAAATGAATAGTATTTGCGGCGAACTGCAGTAAAATGAACTCAAATCCCTCACTACGAGGCAAGGGAAGAATGAAAAGCGGGTGCTTTTTCGCGCGAGACATAAGAGTGTCGAACTGTTCCCTTGTTAGAGTGGCTGCAACAACATCCTTTGTCTGGTGGTATTCGTACCAAATTTGTTTCAGCTCTTCGGCTGATTTGTCTTGAATTAAATCTAATTTCATGATATCACAAAGCTGTTTGTGAGGAATCTCTGCGGTTTTTTCAGCTAGTGGTTTCTTCGGGTTTAACAGCTCAGAGTAATCACTGAAATGAATTGAAATATAGACAAACTCTACACAATCTGCAACTCATGTAACATACCGTGTTTCCTTCTTCTTTTTAACTTCTTGGACAGTCGCCACTTTCTCCATACGTTGGACAAACTCATCAGGGGACGTCGTTTTAAGTGCAGCGATCTTGTCGGCATATTTCTCGAAGTATGGGTTCTTCGATTTGATGTCATTTAGAACTTCTTCTGCCCTTAGACGAGACGACATGATAAAAGTTCGTTTTGTTATGCTGTTTACAAATAAGGAAGGCAACAATCTATGAGCACATGCCATAACAAAAAAGCAGCCTTTTCAACCAAACTACCCTCTATTGCACAACAGATTAAAAAAAAGAATAACCTACTCCTAGAAAATGAGAACTGCCACTATCAAAATCAGACGATAAGGAATATCGATTTGATATCGAAAAAGTTTTAGGGTGGTAACAGTCTGAACTGAAAATTGTAGGCTGAACTGAATGTGGCAAATCTGTTAATTGATACAATTGTTCGTTATTAATTTAGAATAGGGGTGTTTTATACGTAAGCGTTTATTATCATTTTTTGGCCTTTACCGTCAACAGTTGTCACGAACATACGGTTCGTGAAAAAATAGGAAAAAAACGAAATCGTGCAGTGTCGGTGTCAGTGCAAAAAAAACAAATACCCCACAGCGTTGGGTATTCCACCATGCCCCATCCCACTCCATCACTGTTGCTTTTGCTTGGCTATTGTAAGTGCCGTCCATTTTGGCGACAACGCTGGTCTGAACCTTATGTCGGTTTCCCTCGGAGTGCTTTGTTTGTCTTCCGTACAGAAAAAAAAATCTCATAACATGTTCCATAGGGGTTATTACTTTTTTGACAGATGCCAAATTGAATGTAAATAAATCAAGTCAGTAATAGGCGGGAAAATAATAGGAATCAGCAAACAAAAGTAAGTTTTTTAATTAATAATCAATAGTTTCTCGATATATTTTCAGGAAAATGGATTCATTTAAATATGCAAAGAAGTTGGAAGCAGTAAAAAGAAAGAACTGTACTGCAAAGTTGTCTTTATTTGCAAATTTGCAGGTGATGGCGAAGAAGGAGCTGTGGCTTCGTGGGAGTAAAGATTTAAATGCAGTCTTCTTGAAGATAAAGGTAATCCAAAAACCAAAATAAAGAGAAAATTCTCATCATTTTTCAAACGGCTGCTCAATGAACTTGACAAAGACCTATATGCATCCGATAATCATCTCATTGATTGACATCGAACGTATTGTTACATCCAGGCTAGGATTCGAAAAGATAAAACGTAATTCTATTTAATTAATCTTTATTAGTTCTCTTTCAATGTCTTTTAATTCTTGATTATTATTCTAGTAATTCACTTATTGTATCCAACAATTGACTTTCACAATTAATCGCTTTAAATACGAGTAAACAATCACTTTTCTCTTACTCAATACTTCCACTTTTTCTCTATACTTTTTACTACTGTCATCTATCGCACTTCTTTATCGCGATTCAAAACTATAATGTCTTGGGTGCTCCTGAGACACCTATTTATATCTCCAAGTGACACCTCTCGAAATTTCCAGATTCGTTGAGTTCAGAAAGTCGAGAACAACAGATGTACTAACTATTCCATAGCTATTCAAACTGCTTTTCAAATGCTGCCAGATATCGATTATCTTATATGGTTATATGGCTCTCGGCTAGATGGCGCTGCAAGTTGACTAATTGATGCTGAATGTCACAGTTTAAGCAAACCTGCAACAGTATATTACTGCAGAAACTGATGCCGTCCCATAGAAACGACCTGGTGCTGTTTGACTATCTGCCATTGCATTTCAATTTGGACCCAAAAGTGGCGCTTTTGCTGGGAGTTCATACTCAGACTCGTCCAGGAATCATATCAGACCTTTGGCAATTTATTAAGACACATAAATTCTAAGATGGCCGCGAGCGCCAATAAATAAACTGTGACAAATATCTGGAGCAAATATTTGGTTATCCACGAATGAAGTTTGCTGATCACCAAAGCGTTTGAACCCCATGCTTCATTCTCAGATATGGTTGGAATTAATAAGTCGATTGACTCACGCTCGTGTGCATCTTATAGGTTAGGTTAGGTTGAAGTGGCTGTTAGCAAAAAGCCAACCCACTTAGACCAATGAGGTCCGTTGTGATGCCACATGGATCGGGTTTTTCGACCCCTACTCGCTAAAACCATTTGGAGCTTCTAATGA
This sequence comes from Portevinia maculata, assembly GCA_949715645.1. Lineage (NCBI taxonomy): Eukaryota > Metazoa > Arthropoda > Insecta > Diptera > Syrphidae > Portevinia > Portevinia maculata. The sequence continues at coordinate 393,786,766 of OX454525.1, read as the reverse complement.
AGCGCGATAGACTTCTAACATCTGTATTAGCTAAGTCACTGAGTTCGTTGACGAAGAAGGCTCCTAGGTAGAGATTTCTTTTATGGGAGAGTGCAGGACATGTGCAGAGGAGATGAGACGTAGTCTCCTCCTCCTCCTCATCCCTGCAGCTTCTGCAGAAGTCGTTTGAGTAAACGCCAAGCCTTGATGCGTGCCTGCCTATTAGACAGTGTCCTGTGATGACACCTATGACAGAGCCAATGTGCAGTCTGTTGAGTGAGATCAAACTCAAAGAGCGTCGCAGATCCAGCTTTGGCCAGATCTCCTTAGTCGCTAGACATGTATCACTACCTGTCCACCTGAGGTTTGTACTCTCGACTGCGGATAGCTTGATCATAAGTTTGCAAGTAGCAATAGGCATACCTAAAAAACCTTTCTCAGGTAGAAGAGGTAATGTGGTTCCGTTTTTGGCGAGTTCGTCTGCCCTACAATTCCCTGGGATGTCTCTATGCCCCGGCACCCAACAAAGGTGAATATTGAACTGCTCTGCCATCTCTTGCAGAGATGAACGGCAGTCTAAGGCTACGATGGAATTGTGAGAGACTGAGTCCAGGGATTTTAGCGCGGCTTGACTATCCGAGAAAATGCAGATATCCTTAGCGGATATCACATTTCTCTTCAGCCACGACAGGACTTCCTTAATCGCCATGATTTCCGCCTGGAACACGCTACAATGATCAGGAAGACGGAAGGAGAGACTGATATTTAGTCTTTCTGAGTAAACACCCCCACCTACCCCCTCGCTAGTTTTTGATCCGTCGGTGTAAAAGTGGATCGATTTAACTTCCGTGCAACCAGCATCCTCCCAGAATGATCTGGTGGGGATAGTGATTTGGAACTTCTTTTCGAACTGTAGTTGGGGTGTGGTGTAGTCGATGTTTCTAGGTACGGACCCAAGTGAGTCCAAAATGATAGAGTGGCCAATGTTCGAATTGATCCACTGTGAGGTGGCTTTTAGGCGGACAGCGGAGCAGGCAGCCATCTGCCTGCTAAAAATATCCAGGGGTGTCAGATGCAGTAAGATGTCTAGTGCGGCGGAGGGGGTCGTACGGAGTGCTCCGCTGATACACAGACAAGCTGTACGTTGCACCTTGCTTAGCTTATCTCGGTTTACCGCTTTATCAAGAGCAGTCCACCAGACAACCGCCCCGTATGTCAGAATCGGTCTCACTACCGAAACGTATAGCCAGTGAGATATGCGGGGCTGAAGGCCCCACTTATTACCGATGGCTTTTTTGCAAGAGAAAAGTGCTACTGTCGCTTTTTTTACTCTTTCTTGTAAGTTGGGTTTCCAGCTTAACTTCCTATCGAGGATAAGACCCAGGAATTTGGCTTCATCGGAAAATGTTAAGCTCGTACCGTTAATGGAAGGAGGATCGATGTGAGGGATTTTATATTTCCTGGAGAAGAGGACAAGTTCGGTTTTATGAGGGTTAACCCCCAACCCACATCTTCTTGCCCAACTTGTCAGCTTATTGAGAGCATTTTGAAGTAGCTCTTTTAGGGTGTTGAGGTATTTCCCTGAGACGGCAATAGCAACGTCATCCGCATAGGCAATCGCCCTGCAACCCTCCCCCTCCAGGCATGTCAGTAGTTTATTCACCACCAAGTTCCACAGAAGGGGGGAAAGGACACCACCTTGTGGCGTACCCCTACTGACAGACCTCCTAGCGGATGAATCGCCCAGTTTCGAATTGATAATCCTGCTTGAGAGCAAAAGATTGATCAGTTCCCCAAGCGAGCCATTCACATTCAGTTCTGTCAGTGCATTTGCGATTGCAGATGTGTTTACGTTGTTGAAAGCGCCTTCTATGTCTAGGAAAGCAACCATAGTGTATTCCTTGTGGTAGAGGGAGTATTCAATAGTGCGTACCAAGGAGTGAAGGGCGGTTTCCACCGATTTACCCTTATTGTACGCGTGTTGGGCCGCAGACAGCAGTTGCGGGTTTATGTTCATACGAAGATGGATATCAATCAGACGCTCCAGTGTTTTGAGGAGGAAAGATGATAGACTGATAGGTCTGAGGTCTTTGGGATTAACATGGGAGTATTTGCCTACTTTGGGTATGAAAACCACTTTTACTTCTCTCCAAGCCTGAGGAATGTGGATCAGCTTTAAGCAACTTGTCAGAATCATCTCCAGAGTTGGAAGGATGATATCCGAAGTCATCTGAAGTTCGGCTGGTATTATGCCGTCAGGTCCTGCAGACTTGAAGGGCTTGAAGCTTTGTAGCGCCCAAAGAAGCTTGTCCCTAGTTATCAGACTCTGACACTGAGAATTTGTTACCTGTGAAAACATAGGTGACCTGTTTAGGTTGCTATGATCGGTAATATTAGAGCTACCTGGGAAATGTGTATCAAGTAGCAGATTGAGCGATTCCTCGCTAGATGTAGTCCACGAGCCATCTGCTTTCTTTAGGCAGCTGGGCATAGTTGGATTTGAAGCAAGGATTTTTCTTAGCCTTGATGCCTCCGAGGATTCTTCTATTTTGCCACAGAAGAGTCTCCACGATGATCTTTTGGCTCTCCTAAGTTCTTTTTTATATATTTTGAGGGAAGTCTTATAGGAGTCCCAGTCAGTGTTGGATCTTGAGCTTTTGGCGCGATTGAAAAGTCTCCTGCAATCATTTCTCAGTGGTCCTAATACAGGTAACCACCAGTGAGGCTTCTTTTTCCCCCTGGGTAGTATGAGGGGGCAGGAAGCAGCCATCGCTAGATTAAAAGCCCTGGTGAGCTTATTAACCTTGTCGTCAAGCTCGCTAGGATTGCAAGGGGGACTTAATAGTTCAGAGGTAATATGTACACGCATAATATCCCTGTATTTGGGCCAGTCTGTTTTCCGAGGGTTTCGGAATGCTGATTGGCGAGGGGTGTCCGCGTTGTTAAGATTGAAAGTGAGATATCGGTGGTCGGAGAAAGAATGGTCAGCCGAAACTTTCCAACTCGATATCGTTTTGAGGATGCTTACGGAGACAAGAGTAATGTCTAAGACTTCTTGCCGATTTTTAGTTATGAAGGTGGGTTCATTACCCGTGTTGCACACAATGAGGTTAGTTCTTAAAATATATTCATAAAGCGACTCACCCCTATTGTTAATATCAGTGCTGCCCCATGCAATGTGATGCGCGTTAGCGTCGCATCCGACGATGAGTGCAGCTTTTCGCCTCTCTGCTTCCGCGATAAAGCTCTCCAGGTTACCACCAGGGAGAGGTCCCATGTTGTCGTGGGAAAGATACGCTGATGCCAACCAGTATATACCACCAGCAGTCTCTAGTTTGACAGCCGTCGTATCTCGATCGCTGAAATTAGGGAGCAAATATGCATTAAGAGTACTCTTCACCAATATGCACGATCTAGGTTTACCTTTGTCGGACACATATAGTGGGTAGTATCCAGGGGTCTTAAGTCCACGAACCAGGTTGTTGACAACCCAGGGCTCTTGGACCAAGACTAAGTCTTCTCCAGTTTTTGTTAACCGGAGAATAAGGGCGGCCGAAGCCTTAATGGAGTGTTGGAGGTTAATCTGTATGATCTGCAGCATTGTTGCTACAATCTTGCAGAGAAACCCCCACCACTGTGTTGTTGAGGTCCTCCAATTCAGAGGACGAGCTGAGAAGCTCATCCTCACTCAGAAGATCCTTGCTGGACATGTCTTCCAATACAGAGGACGAACTCAGGAGCTCGTCTTCCCTCAGAAGATCCTTGTCAGGAATTTCGTCCGTCTCCATGACCGACAGAGAGTCGATCACAGGGATTGAAGACGTGGTAGGTTCTGTAGAGGGCTCGGGAATGTCAACCTCTAAGGGGGGGAAGGCGACAGGTGCGCTAACACCCGACACAACAGTTTCCGAGGGATGATGAGGTCGCTTGTCAGCGTCTACATCGTCCTTCTTGTAAACTCTCAGCGTGATGTCGTTCCATCCGAACCGAATCACGCCCGCAGTCGCCGCCAGAAGAGCAAGGGATTCCTGATTGATGACAATGACAGCACATCGGTAGGAACCCCTTTGTTCCTCCAGTTTAGCGACCTTCCAATCATGAGTCGGAAGGGATGGATTGCTGATTTTGATCAGATGGAGAATTCTTTCAGGGGATGAAGGGCTCACTGGGATCCAGGCACGCGATCTAGGTCGGCAGGGGATATCCTCTCTCGCAACAACCACCAGCTTGGCCCCTGGCCATAGCTCACCAAGCTTATTGATCTCGAGCTTGTGCATCTTATAACTTATGTGTCTTAATAAATTGCCAAAGGTCTCTTCAAGCAGACTGCCTTCAAATCTTTACTCCCACGAAGCCACAGCTCCTTCTTCGCCATCACCTGAAAGTTTGCCAATAAAGACAACTTTGCAGTACAGGTCTTTCTTTTTACTGCTTCCAACATCTTTGCGTATTTAAATGAATCCATTTCCCTGAAAATATATCGAGAAACTAATGATAATTAATAAAAAAACGTACTTTTCTTTACTGATTCCTATGATTCTCCCTCCTATTACTGCCAAATGATTTTGTTTGTTTACCCTCCACATGGTTTTCTGACATTTGACAGAAAAAAAATTTGACAGTCACAGGTGGATCTCTATTAGACAACTCGGAGTACTTCTTTGAAATTTGCTTCCCGATTTCATTTCGGAATCCACTCCCTGGATTTCACCAACCCATACTCAATAAAGAAGAAAACGATTTTCGATGCTCCATTGGAATCCAGTTGGAGTGGATAATTGAGTGAGACTAATGGAAAATGACATTGTCTAAGCTCATTCGCTCACAGTGGATAAATAGTGGAAACAAAAATAGATTTGGAAAGTAAAAACTAGATAAATTGTACGGGGATAATAATACAGACTTGCTCAATTGAGTGAGACCGATGAAAAATCACATTGTCTAAGCTCCACACTCATTCTGGCACAGTGGATAAATAGTGGAAAAGAAAATAGATTTGGAAACTTAAAATTAGATAAATTTTAGTAATAATAAAAGAAACTTGCTTACGTGAATAAACGTCTAAAAAACCACATTTTAATTTCATCGAAAATCAGATATTTTTTGTAGTTAACCATTGAGTATGATTCTGTGTGTATTTTAAATTTGACATTTAAATCAAAGTGAACATGTAATTTTATTGGAACTTCTTCATATAAATTCCCTAAGTAAGGTGCCTTATCTAACATTTTAAAAGGGTTCCCGCAATTTTTAATGAATAATGGGGTTGTTTTAAGCCTACTTCACCATTAAAACTTAAATCCATTTCAAAACACTGGAACTCATTCCTTGTTGCACAATGACACATAAATCAAACACACCCCATTAATAGTTTCCAATAATTTTGAAGCTGTCAAATATTTTCCTGCCCGAGTTCTCGGTGGTTCTTTGCGAAAGCGTTTTTGTGGGCATATGCTTCCTTTTTTGTTAATAAATTATTAAACGAACTAACTAATCAATATTCAAGCATGGCATCAAATACCGCTGGTGATCAAATCGATTTGGAGAAGCTCAGTATAGAGCAGCTTCAACAAATAAAAATTGAATTTCAATCGGTAAGTGTCTGCATATAATATCGCAGTACACAGTACATGTACCTTGGCAGTTCATATTCCGTCATTCTTGCACACGCTTCGTTAAACATATTTTAACCTCCTTCATTTGTATGTCATCCTCTACAGGAAGTTGAAGCAATTCAGGAATCTATACAAACACTTTACAACTGCAAAGCCAAGTATGCCACCTCAAAAGAAGCACTCGAGCAAGTGCAACCAGATTGGCAGAATAAGCAGATTCTGGTGCCCCTCACAAGTAGCATGTATGTTCCTGGAACAATCAAAGACATGGATAACTTTGTTATTGATGTCGGAACAGGCTATTATGTGGAAAAGGTTTGGTTGTTCGGGTCAGATAACTGTCGCAGCATATAACAGTCTCCTCATTTTTTTTAGAACCTCGAGAGCTCAAAAGACTACTTCAAGCGCCGGGTGGAGTACGTACAAGAACAAATGGAGAAAATCGAGAAAATCCAATATCAAAAGAGTAGGTTCTTGAGCGTAATAGTGAACGTAATGGAAGCAAAGCAGCATCTGGCCAAACAGCAGCAAGTGGCTTAAGTAACGACAGCCGAAATTTCCATTTATCGAAATAAATTTATTTGTTGTCACTCACAGCACGAACAAAACAGAAAAAGCATTTATAAATAAAACTGCAGACGAGTTACGCTTGAAGTCGCGTGTGTGTGTCATTAGTCTTCCTCCACCTCCTCTTCGTCGCTGAAGTAAGAGTTCTTCTTGAACTTCTTTCGGGGTATAATGATCGAAGTTTGGTCGCACAGCTGCAAGGTCATCTCCTAAAATGGACTAAGTCGGTACATTCACAACAATTAGTTAAGAACATGTGTACTACCTCCTCACTTAGGTCTTCGTCTTTTCCCGCACTCCGACGAAGGCGAGAGGGGCGGGGATTCTTACTTGTTGGCTGGCGAACTCTGTCGCCAAGGATGTTCTGGGCGCAGTTGTAACTTAAGTGTCCAAACTCGCCGCATTGATAACATCGACTCTTGTCTTGATATTCCCTCCTGGAAAAGCAAGAATATAATGGTATGTTATATTGTAAGGAAAATCTCGAACCGCTGGACAAACTCGGCGCATCGCCCGTTGTCCTTGGCTATGCTGGCCTTGACTGTTCTTCCAAAGAGCTAGAAAAATAATTGCAGTAGAGAATTTCTTTTATACACTTGTGCAGTCAAGCTCACCTCAGTTCCATTTAGTTCGTCAACGCAATTTTGTGCATCTGGCACCTTCAAGAAGTTGACGAAAGAAACGCCTTTCGATTTCCTCGTCGCTTTCTCGCACATAGTCGTAACTCTTTTTCGGAACAAAACATTAGTGAGGCTGGTTGTTTTCTCAGTAGGAATACGTACTTTACTATCTTCCCATATTTCTCGAATATTTTATGAATATCATTGTTAGTTAATGAGAATGGTAAATTTGAAACATAAACAGTGCTTTTGCTGGGTGCTAGCTTTTCACTCATTGTTGTTTGACAATTGCCGATTAATTGAGTGTGAGTGTGATTTGTGTATATTGGGGGGCATTCAGTATGCTACAAAATATGGCCGCATTCAGTATGCTTTTACCTATGTCTGACTGAATGACCGAACAATCTATAGAGCCTTATTGCGAAGATCAATCGACAGTTGATAATTGACTGTTTTCAATGTGTGCTATTGTGAACGAACGATTCTAAAGGATTTTGTCAATCGCAGTCAATTAAAAAAATGCGATTGACAAAAATACCAAATGAATCGATCGTTCACAATAGCACACATTGAAAACAGTCAATTATAAACTGTCGATTGATCTTCGCAATAAGGCTGATAGTTTTGGGAAATGTCAGACGAGTTAATACATTTATTAAACAAATTTCATCACTGTCTGATTTTGCGTTGGATGCTGACGAGTTTTGTGTTACACAGGAGATTAAGAATAATTAATGATTTACAATGGATGATTTTGAAAATGTAATTTAAGGTAACAAAGCTTTCACTCATGAATTTATTTTGCGGTACGTTTCTTGGCTAAATATATTGCTGTTTTTGACAATAAGGTTAGGAAAAGAAATAGAGAAATGTCAAAAGTCATACAGTTCTTTGCTAGTTTGGCAATTCAGTAGGCAAGCTTAGTAGTGTATCAAAACCGAATTGAAATTTAAGCAAAGTGCGTTAGCTTACTCGAATTAACCAAAATAAAAATTAAAAAAAAAATTAACAAAGAAAAAACAAATAAACTGAATTAATTGAATTAGTAGATTTCCCAAACACTATTTTTAAATATTAAAAAGTAAACAACATAATAGCATTGTGTACAAAAAAAAAGAGTGTGTTTAAGACCACGCGACTGAAGTAAAACTTCTTTTGCTCCATCTATATGTACATATACATGTTTATATATGTATATATGTATGATATATACATGTATATACAAACATATACATATATTAATTTTCTACAAATATTTAAATTTATTATCTGATTTCATTGATAAATTAATATTTTTTTAATAGATTTTTGAAGTAAAACTTCTTTACGCACGCTTGACTTGGGGAGTAAGCTGGTGAATGCGTCACGGAAGTGTAGACAAATGGACACTTCCGGCAAAACGGAAGTGTGGACAATCGTAGACTACCGCAAAGCGGAAGTTAAGAGGGAAATATAAGTTAGTGAAGATAGAAAGAGAGTTACGTTTCGTATCATACACTTTATTATTACAACACATAGACTTTAGTCGGTGGAATGCGTAAGCACCCTTGAATCTCCTCAATATAGGACAATACTAAGCTCTTATCAACTGTCCAAACCGATCCAAAGGAGAAAGCTTTTGCCGGAAGTGTGCGTTTGTTTACACTTCCGTTTTACCGGTACGTTTGTCTACACTTCCGTGATGCAATCACCGCTTACTCCCCAAGTCAAGCGTGCGTAAAGAAGTTTCACTTCAAAACATGAATCCGTGAGAATGGAATTGTTGTAGCAAAAAAATATGTTTGTTTAGAAACAAATTAAATTAAACAATTTTCTATTAAACAGGTTAAAAACCTGTAAATTGCTGTCGAAGCCCTTTCGGTCAATATGTTTACTGTTTTTATTGTTTTTTTTTTTTTTTTGATTTAACATACTTCCTCAGGTTTTTGCCTATAAATTTTAATCTTCAATACCTTTTCATTTAACTTAAATATACACTTTATTAATAATCGCAATGATTTCAAACAATGAGCGAAAACATTCTCGAAATTCCTTGACGGGAGAAGAGTTTTATATATAATGTTGCTTTAAAGTTTTTTATAAGGTCTGTAATAACAATTTAAAAAAAAATACAGAATTTACTTAATATGCACATAATGTAAAGTATGGTGAACTGAACTGCAGCTGCACCATGGACATGGTTTCACAGTAGAATTTCAATAACATATAACAATTCTTCTGCAACGGTCCTACGATCACTATGTGGCCGAAGCGAAATTCCACGTAGGTCAGTAAAAATTCGGCATTCGAATTTAAGCCCGCACTACGAATGGTCTAATATTCATTTTGAAAAACCTCGTTAAAACATTTTGCACAGTAAGTTGGATACGAACCTAAGCGCCAAGAAGTATTTTTGAATACTTTAAAGTAAAAACCGTCATAGGAATGTTACGATAAAAAAATAAATATCAAAGGGTGAGAATCGCCTTGCTGTGCCCGAAATTATTCCTGTTTGAAGCCAATTGAATTGAACAATTTAATATAAATAAAACCATGCATCGATTAGACTTTACAGCCTGCCTCAACGCGATTACCACATGATTCGTGTTAAGCTCCAAAACATTAATTTTTTATTCAATTCGCTTCTTTGGGGGCTTTATGCCCTGCTGTCGAGGTTGGCCTGGGTCTTAAGAAAATACGACTTTCAAATTCTAAGATTACTTTGGTTTACTGCATATGAGGCGCACACAATAACAGTGGTCTAACTTCACCTCTTTCTTTAAAAAAAAATTGCTAACTGTGGCCAAAACGCCATCATTTTTGCTTTATGTTGTAGGGTAGGGTGCGGAGGATTTGACACGTTATCATACTATTGTTAAAATCATAGAAATTCTAAGTTGTTTCTCTATGGTTTTATGCTAAAAACTTATAATGGAATCATGGCGAGAAAGTATTTATAGTAATAGAGGCAACTGATTAGACGTTTAGGTATTGTATCCATTTTCCTGCAAGGGGTAAATTTGTCAAAAGCTCCCTCGAAGAAGGACAATTTGACAACTTCATAAGGAGGTTTTGACATGTGTGGGAGGATTTGTCACAGAACTTTTAAAAAATATAAAACTCGAGATATAGGGTTTCAATTACCAGAATATTTTTATTAAAAGTAAATAAAGAAGCTTGAACAAAAATCAGTCTTTAAAGAAGGAACTCCATGTGTTAAAAAATAAATTATCGTAAATAAAAAAAAAACAAAACAAAAAAATAAACTCAAACTTAAAAAATAATGCACTTCGTTAAGAAAGACCTAACGAATATCTAAATTCTTGAAGTCTACATTAAAAGATATTTTCGGTCTGGGTTTTGAAGTACCGGGAAGCATCCGGTGGTGGTAATTTTGCTACATCCAATGGCTGCACCAACGTCCTCGTAAACGGTTCACAGGAGCAATTCTGTTGTTGTTGTCGCCTTAAATATTTTATTGTGCAGGGCATCGAACTTTTCTCGTCTATATGCTGTATGATCCCAATATAGTAAAATAGTTTCTTATCCCCAAATTTGACAAGGACATAATCATTTTTATTCGGAGATAAAATTTCGGCATCCAAATCCAATGTTCTTTGAAGTTTCGGGATTAGCTCTTCTTCCTCTTCGCTAGATACAACAAATTGGTCGGATTCATCGCATAAGCTTATTTCCGTTTTATCAGATGAAGATTGGTCCGATATGCGCTTCACGTAAACTAGTTTGGGGCGTTTACGGTCTTTTAGTTTCATAGCTTTGGCTATCTTGTCAGCTGCTAAAGTTTCTATTCTCTCCTTCATAGCAGTGTCTGTGTACACTTTAAACGTAGCTGCATTAGCTCTAATTTTTTTTGGGCGCAGGTTTGGAACAGGTCGAAGCTGTTCCGGTGTGAAGTGGAGTGGGTTCACGTAAGTCGAGGGTGAATTAATTGGACTGCTGTTGTTTGAAAATTGCACCATATCAACATACTTGCTAATTGATCAGTTTCGGCGATGTTATCTGCAACCAGCACTGTTGTATTTTTCATATTGAAGCTCTAAATTCTCAAAAAAATGGGCCACTGGAGCCTTTTTGAACCCATGTAGACGAGCTATGCTTGTGTTCTCAGGCTTTCGTAGACTAATCGAGCTATTTCGCCTCATAAAGCCAGTGAGCCCAGCCTTTCCTGCATGTCTATTCTCATTCCGGGAATCGGGATAGGTAATCTTATTTCTTTTAACATAATATGTGACTACAAATTGCTTTGTCATTTCAAATGTCATTCCATGATGGCTTTGCGCATTTTTTTTAAATAGACCGCCAGTTCTCTTTCCAGCTCTGATGTTAAAACCTGACTGTGCGAATAATTATAGCGGATTTTTTATCTATACAAAATTGTAGTACGATTAATAAAATATTTTCGTGATGCACTGCTGGATGTTTCAGTCCCATTTTCAATGTCCATAATCGGATTCTGCAAGTTACTTTCGTCCACATTGCGGTATATGTGTTCGTTTGTACACATTTGGCATATTGAGAATCTATTAATTAATAGATTAATTTTTATGTAAACGGAAGGAGGATTTGACAGGTTGTCTAATGCTGCTACATCTGCACCGTCAAATCCTCCCTTTTGATAGCATAATATAAAATTAAAAAATGTTTTTAAAAAGCATCAAATTCAATCAAACCAAGAGCTCTTTACAAGTCACATGCAATATTTTTAAATTCCGGACTTTATATTAACGCCAGTTAAAAAAATTGCAATGCTTTAACTTACCTCTAAAGTTATATCCAAAGAAGGGAAAATACAAAAATTGAACCACTCACAACAAAAACAATACTATCACTGAATGAACATGTGCCACGTGCGCTCGTCGTTTATATCTTTACTGTTATTAAAATGTAGCGTCGCCAATCACACGGTTTTTGTAAAAATAGCAATTGTCATATCCTCCTGCATGTCAAATCCTCCGCACCTTACCCTACAAGTTCTTCAAATCAAATTCACCCTTTTGCAAATTAAATTTATTCTTTTGGCAATCAAATTCACCTGCGTGCATTTCCATTCCAATTAATGCTCGATCAATGCAGCCTTTATTTTATTAATTTACTTGTCGAATTTTATCGGATTTCGGAACCCACTTGCTTCCGTTGCCTAAATGTTCCGAAATCCGATAAATTGCGAAATTGCGATATCCAACTGCTTCCGTTACAATTAAAATGATACCTTCAATGCGCCAAAAGAGGTATAAAAAAACAGCAATATTTAAACCAAAAAGGGCCAGAGACCCTCTAATGGTAAGTAACTTGCAATTAAAGATCTCATAATATCATTACTTTTGCTTTTATATTTTATTTTTTCCATAAACACTTCACCGCCTTCAGTGATCTTTAATTCGTTGTACCTTTAAAAAAATGATTTCTTCTGCTACAATATCACCCATGCAGTGTCTTCTAAAAATAGAGTTTTCAAAAACGTCTAAAAATACAGAGGCAAAAGTTGTAACACATGCCGACTTCTATTGAAAATTTAATTAATTTTCTCAGTTCCAATAGTTACCGTATACTCCTACTTATTCATCAAAACAGTAATCCACAATAATGGCAGACAATGAAAATAATAACAATCCAGATACTGGAGTGGAAACAATTTTGAATGATGTGAATGAAAACCCTATTGGGATTTGCCAAGAAACATTTGAAGAAAATGGGGCAGTCGGAGGTGTTGGTGTCAGCGACAAGCAGCAGGAACTGCTTGATATGGTATTTTCTCTAGAAAGTGAGAAACAGACCATAATTGACGAATCCCGTAAAAGGATAACGCAACTAAGAAAGGATCTAGAAGTGAGTTATTTGATCAGTATTAACAGAAAAACGTACTCCTCTGTTGAAAGTGTTCGCTAAAAACTATTTATAAAAGAAATGTTAATAAATTCGTTATTCACAGGACTGTCTTATGGAAAATGAAAAACAGAAGAAAAAAATTAGTCAGTTAGAACAAACATTAGTTCAGTCCGCCGCATTGGGTGGTATTGAAGGTCCAAAATCAAGACAAGATCAGGAAGAGCTTCTGCTGAGAGCGAAAACATTACTTTTTGAGAAGACTAAAGTTTGCAAGCAACAAGAGCAACAAATTGCAAATCTTAAAACGCATGTAGATTCCATGAAAGAGGTTGTTGCGGTTACCAAAGATATGTTAAACTTAAAGACAGCTGAAGCTGAACATACACAAACGAGACTAGATACAGCTGCATTACGAATCAAAGCCGAACGAGACAAGTGCATTATCTTCGAAACGAAGCTGGCTATATCACAGGGTGTTTACGAAAAATTACGATCGGAATATGATATTCAGTCGAACATCTTTAAGGTAAATATGAAAATGAATTCATTGAAAGCATGTGCTTAAGTTGTAATTTTGTTTTAAAGGGATTGAAAGAAGCCTATGAACAAAAAATAGTTGTTCTAACGAATGCACTAGAAAGAGCCAAACAGGACTAGATAAATCCATTCAATATAAATCTGCTTTATTTTGTTTATTTATTTACCATTTAAAAATATATGCTTATCATAGTACTTGCTTCTTTCACAATATACCTGCTATGATCTTGCTACATTTATTTTTACATGCACGGAGAAACCTGGGGTCAGATCATGTTAAATTAAAATGATTGCACGAAATCGTCTTCGTCTATATGTTTAAATATGATAGAGAAAGCTATCGTTGAAACGATAAGATTCAATCGTTTTCATTTTACGTGACTCTCTGAGTTTAATGTTGTTTTACATTGGACCACTCGTCGTACTCTTTTTGTTTTCAGGGCAGAAAAAAAATCGCTCACAAAATGTTCCATTAGAGCACTAGAAGTACCTACTCTCTTGGGAGTTCTTTTTACTTCTCGATTTCATTTCGGAATCCACTCTAATACACTTGTTCATTTAAACTCTGAGAACGGCGTACTTGTCGCGCATTTTGTTGTTTATTTCATTTTTTCAGTTCAGATTTCATCAACGCATACACAACTGAGTAGGAATCCATGTTCGATGGTCAATTGGAATCCAGAGGGACCAATGGAAAACGACATTACGTATCGTGCCTACTATTTACATAAAGCGATGTTAATAAGATTTCTGAATAAAAAAATTTATTCGCGATAGACATAAATCTTCATCTTAAATGACGAGACCATGATCCGGACTGGAGAGATCATGATTAAAATCTTGCAATAGTTTTGCACTTGCGCTATACCAAAGCCCTATTGCAACACAATAAGAAATAAATAAGAAATAAACAATCCAAGCAATATAATCGCCGCCGACCAAGGGAAAACAAGTAAAAATGGACAGAAAAGGTATGAAATTGATTTTGACATGGGCCCTGGAACTTGGACGTAAATTGAACACTGGAGAGCCGGTAAGGGGAGGGTTGCAAAGTGATAGCGTATGCGGAGGACGTTGCTATTGTCGTCTCAGGAAAGCTTTACAACCTATTACCCCACGACATTTTTAGCAAGCAAACGGCTTCTAGTGCGGCCATTCGTTTTAAAGCTACCTTTCGGGGTATCAATAAGCAAATAAACCACGTCACTATTCTGAATTCGTTGAGTATCCTTTGAAGCATTGTTGGCAGCACCAAACCACATTAACAGTTTGGAAACAATTTCGTATGTGTATCCATGATGATTTCTGGACTCCACTTTTTCTGAGGAAGAAGTGTACGCAGCATTAAATAGAGCCAACAACAAGCCAACTGAAACAGAGAGAATATCAATTGAATTCTTCAAGTATGCTACGACGGACTTTTGAACTCCTACAATTGAATTTTCGCGTCTCAAAACATCCCCTGTGGTCTCCTTCCATCGGTCATTTTTCCATTATTTAAAAAAGGAGATGCATCTGTCGCAGGTAGGGATTTCGTTCTTGAACGCGTCCATGAAGTTGTTTGGAAGCATGCTACTTTCTTGGCTAACAACCTGATCAAGTGTTTTTACTTATCAACATTGCGGAAGTATACCTTGATCGAGGTAACAAACTCTACGCCTTTTTGTAAACTTAAATGAAGCATTTGACAGCATTGATAGAGAAGCACTGTTTTTTTTAATTATCCAATATCCAATGTGACAGTTGCTGATCGCCTCTCGTCGCGAATGCACGCCCTTCTTTTTTTCCCGTCACCGTCAAAAGTTGTCGCAACCATACGGTTTGCGAAAAAATAGAAAAAAAAACGAAAGTGTCGGTGTCAGTGCAATGAAAAAGCCACAGCGTTGGATATTCCATCCCACTCCATCGTTGCTGCTTTTGTTTGGCTATTGCAAGTGCCGTACGATTCTCGTGTGTGTACTTGTAATGGTTGGGTAAAGACAGCATCAGGCGGAAAGCGGATCGTGTGTTGATTTTGTTGGTTGACCAAAGCAAGTTGCCGTACGGGCATAACACCTGCAGTAAATTGTTTTGGAAATCCAACGCGCGTCTTCACTCTACGGCTCTACTTAAAACCGTAGAAGTGAAGAAAGCCAATTGGGAAAAACTAAACGGTTTCTTTAACAGTTTTAACTGGTCCCTGCGCTTCCTCGAAAGCGAAGTGCATGCTGCTGCTGATATGGTGACACATAATTTACCTGAGCATGAGTCTTTCATCCCTAACAGGATAAAAAGTATCAAACCCAAGGTAAACGCGAGGTGTTACTCGAGCTGCAAAGAGGCTATCAGGTTAAAAGAGGCAAGCTTTCGGTCATTCAAAGCCAACCCATCTTAGGTAAGCCGAAAAAAGTTTAAACGAGCCAGGTCAAGGCAGCTAAGAAGTAAATACCTCTCTCATAGAACCAAGGAGATATTATATAAAACCTTTATATATAAAAGACCTTTATCATCCTCTACTTCGAGCGATATTTGCTCCAGTTTGTGACGATAGAGTGTGGAGAAGATTCAACGACGAACTATACGGGCTATAAAGCGACGCTGACCTGGTCAAGAAGCTAAAAATGCAACGGCTGAGATGGCTGGGACACGTGGAGCGTACCCCTGAGGGTCAACGCAGCAGAGGAAGACCCCACATTAGGTGGCGTGCACACTTGGAGAACGACCTCAACGAACTTGGTGTGCGTAACTGAAGGCAGCTAACGAGGGACTTTTTAATAAACTTTTTGTTAAAAACATTAAGTATTCGACTTCCTCATCTATACCGACACTCATTTACAATGACATTCCAACTGTTAGTTCGCTAGATAAAGCCAATCTGCTTGCTGCTCACTTTGGAGCTAGCTCAATGCTCTCAGATTGTGCTTTATCTTCTCCTTTACTCGAGCGCGTAGAATACTCCATGGGACCGATCCACTTTCGCACTCGTACAGTGGCTAGAGTACTTCGAGATCTTGACATTCACAAATCCACTGGTGCACATGGTATTTCCCCTATCGTTCTGATACCACCTACGGTACCTTTCGGACCGTTTAATTCAAGTTGTTTTGGACGGTTTCAAGTCTACAACTCAGGAAATAAATGCTGGTGTTCCCAAGGCTTTTTTGGCTCGTTTAATCTTTGTCCGGTTTTCCTAAGATGTGTTGGCCTTATAAGACCGAAAGCTTACCTATTTTAACCTGATAGCCTCTTTGCAGTTCAAGTCACACCACCCGTTTAACTTGGGTTTGATGCTTTTTATGTAGTTAGGGATAAAGCATTTCATATCCAGTAATATCACGTTTATTATCATATCGGCAGCAGCATCTACGTCGCTGTCGAGAAAGCACAGTGCTCAGTTAAGACTCTTAAAGAAACCGTTTAGTTTTTGGCTTTCGGCTTTCTCGTATTGCCCTACGGTTCTTTTAGGAGTTTGTTCTTTTATTATGTGGCCGGAGTACGAGAAATTCGCTGATATCACACAATGGTCTGACGAACCTAGAGGCGATAATACGTTTATAGCGTATTTTCCCGGGTGAGAGGTAAGAAACAAGTCCAGTAAGTTAGCGGTTTGACTGCTTATGTCTGATATTCTTGTTAGCTCATTTACAAGCTGAGTCAAATTGTTTACCTCAGCAAAAATCTTAACATACCTTCCTTCGAGTGTTGTCTGCCCAGAATATCGAAGCCAATAAGAATTGTGTATGTTGGAATCACCCGCAATGACGATTTCAGTACGAGGATGAAGGGTCACAATTCTTGTGATGGAATCAGACAGTGCATTCAACTCATAAAGGTTGAATGTCTGTCCAAATTGGGGCTTCTGTAAATAAAACAGTAGTGAGTTAATTGCCTACGGACATGAAATTTGAGCCAAATGAAATTCCGGATTAAAATATTGACCATATTAAGGCTGAAGTTGTCACTACGTATATAGACGGCGAGACCGCGATGGGGAAAGAATAATGGCACTAAGTTGATCGAATAACTCCCGCGAAATTTGGCAAATGGTATAGGTTTACCTAGGAGTTTTCATGCAACTCGAAAGAAAATGCTGAAAATAATTAATGTGTTTGCTGGACTTCAACTCTCATCCTTACTATAATTATATAAATATGTATTGGATAATAACATCCTTATCCAAAATCGATCGGGGTTTCATTCGGATCACTCATGTGAAACAGCTCTTAACTGGCTGATTCTGACCCTTAAAACTCAGCGACACGAAAAAAATAAAATAATCTCCGTTTTTATAGACTTTCCAAGAGCTTTTGAAACAATAGATAGATTGATACTTCTAATTAAATTAAACAAATACGGTATTAAAAATAAAGAACTAAACTGGTTTCAAACATGCATACTTAAATAATAGAACCCAACGAACAAAAATTAATGAGTGCTTATCGACTAGTGAAAGTACTTCATTCGGTGTGCCACAAGGAACAATACTAGGGCCACTTCTATTTCTTATATACATCAATGATATAAATAATATTGTTAATTACTGCACAATTTCACTGTTTGCTTATGATGCACTCTTATGTATTTGTTTCCGGTAAAGATTTAGAAGTGATAACTAAAAACTTAAATGATGATTTGCTCGTCGTATGCGAATGGTTAGATATGAACAAACTCAAAATTAATGTCAATAAAACAAAATGTATGGTAATACACGCCGATTATTCAACTAATATACAGATCAATAACAATCAAATTGAAAAAGTGCAATCTATAAAGTACCTGGGAGTCATCATTGATAAAGATCTAAACTTCAATAGCCACCTATATAGACTATACTGTGAACAAAATATCAATAAAGGTCGGATTCTTAAAATGAATACGAAAAATAATATCAACTTGTGCAATAAATATATACAACACGATTATAAAACCACACTTTGAATTCTGTTCAACAATCTTATACATGGGCAACTTAGCGGAAATCAACAGACTTCAAAAACTCCAAAACAAAGCGATGATGATAATTCTGAAATGCAGTTTTTACACGCCGATCAATGTTATGCGCTCATGCCTAAACTGGCTTAACATCAAACAAAGGATAACATACAACGCAGCGATTTTTGTGTTTAAAATTAAAAATAAAATAGTTCCTGATTACCTTTATCTTAATTTAAACCTAACTCATGATGATAACTCATCAACCTCATAACTTAAGAACTAATAACAATTTTAAATTCCTCTTTATAGAGATATCAGAACACAAAACATGATCATGTATAAGCGCGTTAAACTATTCAATAATTTATCAAATGAAATAAAAAACGAGTCAAATTTTTACATTTTTAAAAGATTATTAATTTCTTTTATTAGATCTAACATGCAATTATTATAAAATTCAATGTAAATACTTTCTTATTAACTTTAACTTTAATTAATAAATTTCGTAGTATCAAATAATAAAACTATACTAAATAAACGTATACATACATACATCCTTACTATAACAAAACTGTAACTTTTTTCCGGCTGTAAGGTGTTTGCCCGGAATTGATTAAAAAAGTACTGCACGAAATAGGTTCCGGTTTTCACAGTGGCATTGAAAATTGTTGAGATTACAAGATAGGATATGTTTTACTATTATCCGGTATCCGGAAGCGGAGATCTAAGCTGATATCTAAGAAAAGTTGTAACTCTCGAATGCATTCTAGCTCCTAGCTTTGGAATGACTCATCCAAATGAAATAGATTTTTTTTTAAATATAGTTCAATTATGTACAAAGATTTGAAGATATAAATCATCTTTGTAGGTTATCCTGAAGTTGAACAATAAGCATTAAACTATAAATTTTATACAATTCAAAAAAGTAAAGTGTTCGATTGAAGCTAGACCATTGGATTTTCCCAGCGATCAGTGGAGGAGAATTTGTGTGTTTGTGTGCGGCACAAATCTGTTTCTCTCTCTGTACCTTTTGTGCTGTGTGCTTTTTCTTTGTTTTTTATGCCCCTTTAGTAGTTTGTGTTGTTTTTTTTGGTGGCGCATAGGATTGGGAAAGATAGGGTATGAAATGTAATCGAGATTGAGAGGGAGTCACACTCAGAGTATATCCATATAATGAGTAGGAACACTCTGGACATTTTCTTTATCAGTTCTTATCAGCAAGTATTTTGTTTTAAATTTGAGAAGTGGCAGACTGGCGAAGCAAGGCGAGCACGGGTCAGCTAGTCATTCATAAACGTAGTTTGTATGAATACTGAACTTTTGTGTCGTTTTAGTATCGGTATTCTAATCCTTGAACGCCTCCACTCTCACTTACTTTACATTCCACATGAGTTCCACACCAACAGCTGATAGTTGACAGGTGGGTAGGTATTTACGTTTTGTGTTTTAAATTTCAAATGAAAAAGCAAAAATCAAAAGTATTTCGAATTGTGGTAATATATTATATACTAAAAAAACATAAATATCATTGCAATGTTCATACCGTTGGAGAGCGAAAGCGACGAAGAAGATGAGTCTGCAAAAAGAGAACTGAAATATATAAGAAGAAGAATCAGGTCAAAATCCGATCCTTTGGATTTACTAGATTCAAAGTAAGTACATACACATTACAAAATAGTCGGTTGATAGCTTGATGTGGATGGACCTAAAAGTACGGAACTCGATGCAGGAACTGTGGGTACTGGATGACACACAATGGTAGCTGCTGACTTTGGCGGTTTTGTATTCCCCAACACTTTTCCTTTCGGATTCACTAAACTGTTTAGGTCGAGGATTTGTGCAATCACTATATCTACTCCATTTAAATATTTTTGTTTGAATGGCCCTCCTTCAGTGGTCTCCAACTGTTTCTTGTTGTAAACCAGTTTCTGTTTAACTTTAAATTTAGCATCGAACCAAACCTGTTAAATAAAAAGTTATAAATCTTAATAAAGTTAAAAACTCTTTTTCTGTTCGTACAGGTGGTCCTAAATAGTTAAGGGTCGCAGCTACCGACTCCCATCCATTTTTCACATCATCGCTCTGTGAAACACCTCTTTTAAAATTTATTGTCAACGGTATTTCCTTCCATAATTTCCACTAAACGTTTCTTCTGATCGGGGTTTGTTATTTTCACCCTTAATCATAAGAGAATTATGAAATCACTGCATAAATATAAACAATTACCAAAACTCACATGCTTTTTTTAAAGTTGCCTCCTAGTCGTTCAAGAATTTGTAATCGCCAATAATCGTCGTTTTATGAGTCGTTTTGTGCAACTAAAACGACTCTCAGAATGCGAAAAACTGTTTTGACGTTTGTAGAACTTGTGTTCCACACTACTTCAACGCCTAAAACGCCTAGAAATACGCCACATGTAATACCGATTTCGAAAAACCCCATTTGTCGTTTAATATAAACGCCACGTAGAATTAGGGTGATTATTTGATACTGGTTCGGAAGATACATAAAAGAGGAACTCAACTTTTCAACATGTTCTTGATTGTTAATTTGTTTTTTTTTATTATTGTGTGAATAAAGAAAATGCATCAATACATGTATATGAGGTGTGAAGCGAATCAATTAATAGTAGGAAAATAAAATAGAAGGCAATGGAATAGTGCTGCGTAGGTATCTAACCATCGAGTTCACCAGCAGCACAAGCGTCACCATATGATCGACCGCCAGACTTGTCTTCGGGGTTAAGTTTGATCATGTCATCAATTCGCAGGATGGTGATTGCGGCTTCTGTGGCGAATTTCAAAGATTTGATCTTTGACATGGCTGGCTCTAATACGCCAGCCTTTTTGTTGTCTTTTACAATTCCCTCAATCAAATCCAGACCAGTCCACTTCAAATGAGCATGCTCAGCCTTCATACAAAAAACATCACTATTAGTTCATAAACAAAGGGTTAATCAAATATAAACTTACCTTCGTCTGACTGGAGTTGTGGTAGGCACGGAGTTTAGCAACTAAATCTGTGGCGTCTTTGGCAGCATTCACTGCCAGAGTTTTTGGAATAACCAACAGGGATTTTGCAAATTCGGCAATTGCCAATTGTTCCCTTGAGCTCTGTTAGAATCGCAGAATAAAAAAATCAATCGGAAAAGTTAAAATTAAATTTTGTTCTTACCAATGAGGTAGCGAAATTCTCAAGGTAAATTGAGAGGGCAGCTTCAACGCATCCACCGCCAGCAACCACTTTCTTGCCCTCCAACACCCTCTTCACAACGCAAAGAGCATCGTGGATGGACCTTTCCATTTCGTCACAGTAAAAATCATTTGGACCACGAAGAATGATTGAAGCGGCAGCTCTATAAGGAATCACATACATGATGTTTAGAGTCAGGAAAATAAAACACAACACTGTACCTCGCCTTTGTTCCCTTAATCAATATCAATTCATCGTCACAGATTCTCTCTTGTGCAACTTCGGCGGCTTCACCAACCATTGAGGAATCGAAACTCTCCTCACCGTCCATGTTAGTTAGTGATGTACAGAATGCAGCACCAGTTGCCTTCGCAATGATTTTCAAATCGATTTTCTTAACACGACGAACTGCCATTGCACCGGCCTCGATAAAGTACTTCATGCACAGATCATCAATTCCACCAGAGCTCAATATGACATTGACTCCGGTCGCAAGAATCTTCTGAATGCGTTCCTTGGTAATGTCCAACTCACGCGCACGGATACCTTCCAACTTGTCGGGATCGTTGATAAGTACCTGAACACCCATCTTCATTTTAGTTTTTTGCAGGGAGAAATCTAGGCAGGCAATTTTCGCGTTTACGATCTTCTTAGGCATCTGTTGTGAGGCAATGGTGCAATTCAGAGCATAGCCAGGAATTAAAACACTTTCCCTTGCGGATTTGCCATGTGCTTTTAGAACGTTGACGGCTTTGATTGAGTAAGCGGCGTTTCCCTTTGGATCGGTTATCTAAAAACAACAAAATTTTCTGTTTGACATTTTTACTTAATTTTTGGGCGTTCATTAGCCCATATAATATGACATATTGCACCCCTTAAGGAGCGTAGATATATTCCAGCATTCTTGAAGACATGGAATACGATGGTTGTCATTTAAACATTATACCGAGAGAAGAAAGTCGTCCGGTTTATCGATTCAATTGACGTTCATGAATAATGGCGAAGTATAACCGTTCCCCTGCCATGACATAAGACAGCATTCAATAAGTTTAACATAAGTATACGTTGCAATTCCAGTTATAAATTATTGATTTGTCCTAACAGCGGGAATATAATTGAAAACAAGTGTATGTATAAGTGTGCATTAAACGTAGCTTGACGAAACAGTGCAAGAAATCTCTACCATACAAATGGCGTGTGTGAGCACAATACCTACGTAAACATTCAACGTTATGGCATAGCATTTAGCCTTTAGGCATAGTCTACCTCTTCAAGAAAAAGACTGATGAGTGTACAGGACCAACAATTTTAATTTAAACAAAGTATACCTAATAGAAAAGCGTAAATAAAATGTATACAGCGCGTAATCTCTATTAACAAAACCACGAAATATTAGGAAGGTACCACCATCACTAATTCAAAATGAGAGATTGCTTTAAATGCAAAACTTCTATCACTGACGAGTCGGGAATAAGATGATGGGTGTGTGTAGGAAAAACTACAGCAGTATCCATCTCATGCTAAGTTTTAGCTCCCACACAAAAATTGTCTACAAAGATCAAATTTAGCGAGGCAGTTTAGCACAGCAGTATCCTGCTCGCCCGGTAAATTACTACTTTTACGTAGATGGGTCGCACAAAATGTCCGAGTATAACAAAATTATATGATATACTTCGTACACAACGAAAAGTAAAAAATAAATGTTAGGCACCAACATACATGGCCTTAAACCTATCTTCTCCACTCATTTGCTTGTTGGAAGTGGAAAGGACCTGCAACTTCAAGCCGAAAGGCAATTTGAGAAGTTTCTCATGACAACTGATTTTATTGTTTAATTCATATAATATGTTTCTACAATTTTGTGTTTACAAAAATCAATTTTAGAATTTCCTATAGCCGTCTGCCGATTGACATTATGTTCCCTTATTGCTCATTCTATTTTTTTATATGTTTTTATTCCTTTTTATACCCTATTCTAAGGGTATATTAATTTTGACGCATAGTTTGTAACATACCTTAATATTGCCCGTAGACCCCTAAAAGTTACTATATTTATGATCAGCAGCGATAGTAATGTCGATCTAGTCATGCCCGTCCGTCCGTCCGTCCGTCGGCAAAAATTAGGACTTCCAACTGGGCCTAGAGAGCTGAAATTTTAACCATATACTCTCTAGGGTCCCGAAATAATCAAGTTTACGAATTTTTGAAATCCGCCCACAGACACGCCCACAAACTCAAAAAAACAAAATTTTGGAAAAAATCGAATTCTGAGCTAGGAATCTGAAATTTTTTATGTATGATCTATGACTCCTAAAACTGCTCGGGAGATAAAATTTTCAAAATCCGCCTACTGACACGCGCACAATTATTTTTTTTTTTTTTTTTTTTTGAAAATCCAAAGTTTGAGCTAGGGAGCTGAAATTTATAATATATACTTTTTAGTGGCCCTTAATGCTCATGCGTATTTTTTTTAAATCCGCCTACTGACACGCCCACAATGAAATAAAACAATTTTATTGAAAAACCCAAGTTTGAGCTAGGGAGCGTTTTTTTTTTAGATAAAATCTTTTAAATGTTATATAACAAAATATGTAGAGCGTTTTAAACTTATGAGGGATAGGAATAAGAATAGGGTATCCAAAAGTTCGCCAAAGCGGACTGTAGCCCGTCCCTATGTTTATATTTGATATAATATTACACAGCTGGTCTTCCTCCCAATTAAAAACTTTCTGCACTAATTCTTCGCCGATAATCCAGCGCAGTCCTACAGTACGCGAACAAGATATCTACTTTCATTTCGTTGAGATTACCTATGACTTCATCCTCGGAAATTAATCAACCCCGAAAAAGTGCCGCCTGGCTTCCCGGAGTGTGACATATTTTCACGAAATAAAGTATATATTCCCTTTCTTCCATGTGACATAAATATTCCCTATGTGGTTGATAATTCAATGGAAGTAGCTCAGTTCGAAGCTTCATCATCGTCGATATTTTTTCACCAGTGTTATCATCGTGAAAGTAATTTCGTTACCCCAAATTATAATCCAACTGCTTATATACAAAACGATGAAGTGACTCCATCGCTTCGTTCTGAAATTGCTGTCTATAGTTTAGATCCACTACTTCAATCAACTGATATAGTTTAGAATTACAGGATTCGATATATGATTCATTGCGATCCAAGCTTATTCCACAAGTTTGCGCTAAAACCCTCTATTGAATGTCTCGACAAGTTCCGCCACGTAGTGCTTCCAGTGCAACTTTTCTTGGCAATCTTTCCACAGGCATACGGAAAACTTTTAAAATATAATTCACTTACAATTTTAGCGCCTTTGAAGCCAGTGGAGAAAGTCCAGTATCAAGTATTTTGGCATAGTTTGGCGTGTTGAATTGTAAACGGAATACTACTGCTTCGAAAACGCGAAACTAACTGCTATGCTCAATATATTTGATTTGATGTTTCTATGATGTTTGCAAGATGTGGGGGCAGTGGAAAAAAAACTCTAGATGTTACTTGGCTCCACTTTTTTTCTCGCAAAATTAATGTCCGGCGCATTAAATCGGCGCTAAATGTTTGACCTTTCGGAAACATCCTGAAACCAATGAACGATTTAAAAAATTCGATGCAAATGGAATATCTTTATGACTTCAAAGAAACAGAAAAAAAACAAATCAAAACAACATTCATCTGCATGGAGAAGAGGAAATTGGCTGGTCTGGTGGAGGAACGTCCAGCTATTTCGAATCGGGAAGATAAAGACAACTGCAATATTGTGGCAGTAAAATTCCAGTAGAAAAAAATAACTGAGGAAATAAACAAAACATATGAATTTGTTTGTAATTGGTTGCTGCAGAGTTGTACTTTTTATTGTGTTCTCGCAATAATCTCTTATATAAGAAAGATTGCCGATCATCGAGGTAATTACTTAAAGACAGCCACAGTAGCCACACGACTCACAAAAAGATGGCAACATCTACGAGTGCTGCAGATGTGACTATCGTTGAGACGATTATAAGCATTTGGCAAAAATACAAATAGCGTTAGCTGCGAGTTTTCCGACTTTTTTCTAACTCCAGCATAGATAATATTTGTAAATATGTAATATTAGTACACCGTAGTAAAAGTTTTTTGAAAATTTCCGCCTCCATATGGAAGTTTTCTTTAAAATTACTCGATTGTAGTATTAGTCTATACTTAAGTAGTATCTTTAAGTTTCAAATTAAGTTTTTCTTTTTTGTAAATATGTATGGATTTTCGCGAAAAGAAGGAAGCTTGCGTTTTCTACTTGCTACCATAGCAATGCCTTCCGAGACTCATCAATAGTGATGATGACATTTGAAAGCTACATTCCAAAACATAAGCTCGAGGATTTTAATGCCAAAGTCGGTAAGGAAAACATGGCGATAAGTAGCACGAGGTTTCCTAGACCGATGATCCACACAGCAACCTGGCGCTCTCCAGATGGTCGAACCGCCAACCAAATCGACCATGAGCTAATCGATACGAGGCACGCATCCAACATCTTAAACGTGCACACATTCCGAGCGCAAAAGTCGACTCTCACCATTTTCTTGTAGCGGCTACATTTAGAGCTCGACTGTCTAACGAGAAGCTGCGACCTGTCTAAAAGAAGAAATGCGACGTTGGACGCCTTAGCACACCTAGAGTAACCAGTCTGCAGGGAGCGGATGAGCGATAGACTTTCCTCTGTGACACAAACGCCAACAATATGTGGAGCCGATATTGCGACGTCATCAAAACGAGGTACAGAGACCACCGTATGATGATGATGAATGCGTTTGCCGGAATAGGGTGATAGAAAGTGCACATTTAAAAATGATAAACTAGTGCAGCAAGGGCATTTTTCCGCCTCAGTTAAAGCAATACGTAAAAAGTGGAACAGTAAAAACTTTGAAGCGAACACATCATCGGAACGATTTGTATCATTTCCGTGAATTGACTGAGAAGTTAAACAGAAAAAGGTTTGCGTACGGAAAAATAAATAAATTCTTTTTCTAATCAATTTTATGTTCAATTTTTTGTGGTAGGTATATGAGATTAATAATTCATAGGCAACATTTTAATACAAAGATTGTGTCGATCTATTCGTTTTAAGTGGACCAAAAAAGTTTATCAAAATTTTTCAGTATGGCTCTAAATAGGGCCATTTTTATATTTACATTTTAAGAAACTATAAATATTCCAAACGGGTTTTAAACAGAAATAAAAAATTTGCACTACTTTGACGTGAAACAGCTGATTTCGAAAGTTTGAATTTGAATGTTAAATGAGGCAATGCGTTTGGGTTACATTTGGAATGTGTGATACAAACTTTTTTGTATACGTATTGTAGTTCGAAATTCGGGGAGGGGATGCGATAGACGGCATATATGTACCTGCTAAATGTCGCATATAATATCCTATGCAACGTACTGTGTGAACGTCTGAAGCCGTATTGCAGCTCACTAATCGGCACGCACCAGTGTGGCTGGCCCCGCAGATCGACCATAGACCAAATCTTCACACTAAGTCAAATCTTGTTTCTCAAGCAGACTCCTCACGGGTCGGGAGCCCGTTAAGTAAGTAATAGTAAGATGCGATAGACGTGACTCTGTTTTAGTTACCAGTTAGTGTTCCAGGTCAGGTTGACATTTAAGAGTATTTAATACCCCGAGGCTCTTCTTGACTCTCTTATACCCAGACTTGTTTTGATCTCAGAACATCGAAACTGAAAGGCTAAGTTTCTGCCGTAACTATAAAATATCTATTTTTTAACACCCTGGATCTCAGCCCTTAATAATATTAAATTAGCTTTAAATAAAAAAACATCTATAATAGAAAAATACAAGAAGCATCCAGGGCCAAGGAGCACAGGTCAGTGGGTAAGTTGACATTGATATCGAAAGTGATGGCAAGTCAGAAGAATCATAAAACAATTCGGAAAGCAGTGTGTAACGTGTCTTAATATTTCGTTGTGACCCGAACCTGCAAAATTACCGAGACTTTCAATCTTTGGCTTTGATCAAGATTAAGAGGCCCTTCCACTTAACGGCATCCCTAAAGGTCCGCCTGTGGGGTTCGCTGGTTTAACCTCAGTTGACATTGGCAGGTTCCTTGGTTTCGGATCACTTAATCACTGAGGCTAATCAACTGCTGGTGTTGTTGCATTAATTTTATCCAAGAGTTTTAGGCCTGGTGGCCTTTTACGACACCGGTGATCTCCATTCGTGTCTACCCACGGATTTGCATGAACACTTAGATGTTAAATGTGTCGCTGAGCTCCCCTGGATGTTAAAATTGCCTAGATCTGATTTCTCCCCTTAGTCGCCTTTTACAATCGGTTTTTTTTAGTGTGATATTCTTAGCCCGTCGTACGGGTTTTTTAACCAATCAAAGTACGGAATTGAATTTAAAATGGTAAGATGATGAATGGGCGCAGAGGTTAGCGTTGGACTACTATTCTAAAGGTCAAACCCCGCCGGGGCCAAGTAACACCTAAACGTTTTCTTCCACTGCCCCGCCTCTTGCGAACGTCTGACAAACATCCAAGAAGAATATCAATTGTCAACAGAAGCTTCTCATATTGGCCGCTCGCATTCTTTTTTTTTTATAATAAGCGCGCACTAAAGGGATTTGTTGGGACCCTTATAATGTATTAGCTACACAGCGCGGGCGTTAAGCAAATTAGGGTGAGAAGAAAAGGAGAGATGCCGATGCACGTTGGTTTTGAATGTTTGTAGGTTATAATGTGTTGGAAAAATGGAGCGGGAAAGAGCATTCCACATTCGTGTTGTACGGCTGAGGAAATTTTCTTTGAACTTTACTGTACGTCCGAACACAGGCTGGAGGGTGAACTGATGAGCATTCCTTGTATTGCGGTTGAAATATTCAAGGGGAGGAATGCAACTGGCTATTTCGTTTGAGCACTTATGGTCGAAATAACGATAAAATAACGAAAGGCAGGAGACATTACGACGATGACTAAGAGAGTCAATCGATCTCGCGATGTCTCGGTCGCCAATGAGTTTTATCGCGCGTTTTTGGATCCTGTCAAGTAGTTCCAAATAAGGTATTGATTCACCAGACCAGATATGAGCGTTGAACTCGAGTTTCGGGCGAATAAACGCCTTATAAATTGTAGCCAGATCAGGATGCGGCTTTAAAATTGTTGGTACACTTCGCACAAGCAAACGGTTGAAGAAGCTCGGTTTTAGGCCCATACAGGGCCCTAATACCTATTATTTATTTATTTATTTTCAGGCAGGAATGAACAATACATTCAAGAGGACACCTTCAACGAGATTTTTTCACAAATTGACCATTATTTTGGAAAACAAAAGACAGACAAACACCTACCTTAACTGCTTGAGCAGCATCAACAACCATAGCTGAGAAAACATCAGCATCGGCTCCGATAATCTTGGAGCTCATGGATGTTTTTGCAATGTTCACCAGACAGTCCCTTCCGAGTTCATCGACAGGAGCCGTCAAATGTTCCGAAATGTATTTGCATGCCTCCTTGCAGGCCAACCTGTATCCAGATATAATCGAAGTTGGATGAATCTTCTGTTTCACCAATTCATCGGCATTCTATGAATAATAAAGAGTAAGACATAAGCTATTTTACATCGAAAATGCGTGAAATTTACCTTTAAAAGTTCAGCTGCTAAAATTACCACCGATGTGGTTCCATCCCCGACTTCTTCGTCTTGCAATTGAGCCAGCTCAACGAGGACTCTGAAACAAATAATATTCAAGAATCACAGAATATTTTCTTTATTTTGCGTCGTTGTGAGAGTTTACTTTGCAGCTGGGTGCTCAACTTCCAAGAGCTTCAGAATTGTCGCTCCATCATTAGTCACCGTGACATCACCAATGTCATCGACAAGCATTTTATCCAAGCCGACTGGTCCCAGGGAACTTTTTACAATGTTAGCAATAGAACTGGCAGCCATCACTATTGAAAATTTAAGATTTTATTAATAAAACATGCACTTTTCTAAACAGATGTGCATGAAGCATGACAAAGGTGCCGATGCCCTGCCTCACGGCATATAGACATAACCTAAAAAAAATATTCAACAGCACAACAAATATTGCGGTTTTAGCTTATTTCATATCATCCTATGATATATTTAAAGCACAAATATTTACATTAAACAATCCACAGAATAGAATAAGAAAATCCATCTGGGGGTGCCAATTTAAGAGAAATTAAGCATTTCAGACATTTGCATTTTTTTTTTCGTCAAACACCCACATTCATCTTACCATTTTGAGTGCGGACTGAAGCTCCAGATTGCCTTGTTCCAGCAATGGATAAAGGGGTCGCCATGGTCGACATTTTTATATATTAAAAATTAAACTGATTTGCAAACGGAAACTTTTCTGAAAACGCACGGGAACCGCCTGACTAATACTTTCCGTCAAAATTCTAGAAGAAACTTGTGTATTTTATTATCGGCATGTTGGTGTTCTTGTGACAGCAGCGTTTTGCGGCCTTAATTGTGGCAGCATTTTAAGGAGGTGTTCAGAACATGAAAAGGTACAGTGGAAGATATTGGTGTTTAAGTGAGAACATAGATGGCAGTCGTACATAATTAAGGTTTTAGCTGGGCATGGCGAGATGTAGATGTCGCAACAAAATTTAAGGAGAAATAACAATCGAATACTTTTATGTGTAGAAAAAATTAAAAAACTGGCAAATCTCCAAAATCGAGAGATAAACCTCTCATTTCAAATAAAAGTACGCGAACGCTTTTGCGTAAAAAGATGAAAAACATCAATGTTTGAAGTATTGTTTGAACCGATTTGCCAAATAGGAGCACGAATTTCTAATTGAGTATTGTTTTTTAGGTAGAAAAACTCCTATAAACAACTTTTGCATAAGCTAAGGAAAAGTGTAAAAATCCGAAAAAAAAGTGTTTAAAATATTCGTTTTTAACCTGACTCTGCTTACAAATTCCATTGCAAATTCACAAGTAGATCCCATAAACGTGCAATGTGTAGGAATGGGGGGGGGGGTGCTGCCGCCCCGCCTGCAACCTTTGCATAATTTCAAACAAAAGTGTATATAAATTGTCATTAAACGTGAAGGTTGATGCGGTTCAAATATGGAGAATTGTGCATTTTTTGCATTTAGAATTGCAACATTTTCATGTCGTTGTTCTCGTTATTTGTAATATGCATAGGTCATAGGTATCGCCGTTACAACAAAATCGTTCGTCTGGACACGTCTCGTTATTCGTAAAGAGGGCCTATGCGTCTGTTAATGTCAAATTAAAATTTGAGCTAGAATCTAGAAAGCTGGAATATGTAGGTACCCTCTAGGAGCCAAATTTGAAAGTGTAAAGGTTTTTTAAAATCCGCCACTAGTTAAAAAAACAGTTTACCGAAGAAATCAATGGAAATAATAGTCCTATTCTGTAGACAATATCCTTCTTACCAATTTGCCCATAT
Organism: Portevinia maculata; assembly: GCA_949715645.1. NCBI lineage: Eukaryota > Metazoa > Arthropoda > Insecta > Diptera > Syrphidae > Portevinia > Portevinia maculata. The sequence goes on along the minus strand of OX454525.1, from coordinate 393,756,056 downwards.
AAGTTTTTACCACGGCCACTGTTTGTGGGATATGAATAGCAATATGATATCCAAGAGTTCGCCCAAGCGGATTTTAGCCTTTCGAGGTAATATATTCGATTTTAATAGTTAAGTAGCATCTTTCCTAAAGAAAAGGGGCATGGCCGGATACTGGATAAAAGTGGCTGATTTTTGGTGACCAGGTACTAAAAAAAAATCACTTTAAGTCCAAGTATAAAAGAGCAATACGATGCTTGCATTTTTTTACACCTTAACAAGCCACTTACTTACTTACTTAGGTGGCGCTACAGTCCGGGGTGGACCTGGGCCTCAACCAATACGCCTCTCCACTTAGCACGATCTTTGGCTAACTGCCTCCAGTTGCGCACTCCAACTTGGTTGAGATCCCCTTCCACTTGCGCGCGCCACCTAATGCGAAGTCTTCCTCTACTGCGTTGTCCCTTCGAGTTTGAATCGAAGACTCTTTGGGCCGAAGCGTTGGTGTCCATTCGCTCTACATGTCCTAGCCATTTTAGTCCACTGATTCGCACTTTTTTGACCAGGTCGATGTCGCTGTACAGCTCGTAGAGTTCGCTGTTAAATCTCCTTCTCCAAACCCCGTCAACGCAAACGGGACCAAAAATCAATCGAAGAATTTTGCGTTCGAAAACAAGCCACTTAATAAATAAAAACCAACAAATTAAATGTATATGGTCAGGTGGGTTAGTTATCCACGAGCAAAGTAAGAAAATTTGTTAGGTGGCCGGGTACTGGTACACTTACCCTAAGTAACAAAGCATTTTGCTCTGACATGTTGGTCCACGGGACGTATATACTCATACCCAATTATTGGCATTCCCATACCCGCCACCTGGTGACGTTTCATATGGAAATTGCAGGTTTCCTCTCATGGCTTACGCGATGATTGATGTCAGCGAGGCTATGATCAGCATCATACACCTCCCACTTTACTGCAGCGCTACTGGTCCGCCTGTGGGATTAGCCGGTTCGACCTCAATGAATATTGGCTGGCGTCCCGATTTCATATCACTTCATAACTGAGGCGAAGCAAAAGCTGCTGTTGCATTTGTGTGATCGAGAAGTTTTAAGGCATGTTTATTTTGTACGATTTCGATACGCGCTTACTCCCATTTTAATTAGTGCTTGTTCGTCCTTTTAAAACACCGGTGATCTCATCGTGGCAACCCACGTATTTGCATGCACACTTGCGCGACAGTTTCAAGTAAAAAAACGTGTCGCTAGGCTCACATGAATGGTAAAATTGCCTACATGTGATTTCTCCCTAAAGGTTCAAATTATCCTTTCCTGTATTTTTTTTTTTTTTTTATATAATTTGCTTGCGCTAATGGGATTTCTTTCTGTTGTTATAGTACCCTTATAATGCTAAGAACACAGTGTAAGCTAATTGGTATTAGAAAGAATAGAGAGATAGGAAAGAAGTGTTTTGTGTGCAGTTGTAGGGTTTTTCCTCCACGGGTGGTGTCTAAGTTACTTAGGGAGATTACGATTTCATGTATTCGTTATAAAGTAATGGATTTGGCCGGGATTCGCATGTATGCGAATTTCTGCCTAATTTATTTATTAGTTTATTTTGGTAAACAAATTAAATTTTGCTTTGACATATAAAGCGTTACATTACTTTGAAAACATAATAACAAATGTCTTAAATGACCTGGAAACAAATATGACCAAAATAGTCATTGTGGTCACGTTGCCTAAAATATAACCTTGACAGCGCTGATCTTTTGGTCATTTGACAGATAATCTGGTCATTAGGCTGTGCGGTCATTTGAATGCACAATTGGCATGCAGTCTTTCTTTTTTTTATTAAATTCTGGCTCGCCAAGGCGATTTATAAGGGGGGGGGGGGGGGGGGGGGCACTTCGACCTAAAAAGATCTTTTGTACCGTATGGGCCAGAAAAATTTAAACTAATAGAATTTCCATTTTCCGTGTAAAGCTGACAATTTTACCAGTAGAAGAATTCTTTATGTCCTCGGGGCTAATTTGTTCCCTGAAAAAGATCTTCTTTCTAATTCCATTAAGGGCTGGACATTCACATAAAATGTGTTCAGCTGACTCGTCCTCTTCAAGACAGAGTCGGCACTCAGGAGAGTCTGCTATTCTCATTTTGTGTAGATGATATCTTAAACCATGGTGACCAGTAAGGTAACCTACTAAGTTTTTGATATCATGCCTGCTTAGGTTTAGGCATTTGCTGGCATTTTTATTGAAGGGCCGAATGGCTCGTTTGGCCTGTCTTAAACCTGGGATGCTTTCCCAAAGATGGATACATTTTCAATGTTCCCAGCTTTTTATTGCTGCCGTTGCTGCTGATCTAGGAGTGCAGCAGAAAGGTTTGGGACCTATGAAAGGTATTTCTGAACCTTTTCTGGCCAGTTCGTCGGCCTTTTCGTTACCTTTTATCTTGTTTCTTATTCCGAGTGTTTGTAGGGTATTTGTTAACTAAAGTTAGATACTTATATTTAATAGATACAGCCGCTGTGGTGATGGTGAGGATTTCAGACTTCAAAAGAAATAGAACTAACACAATTGTGAATTGTGTACGTGGAATTATTTTTGCGCTTTGTGTTTAGCTTCCATTTTCCAAAACAAATGTATAGAAAAGCTGAAAGCCGACCCATCGCCACGAGCCTGCTAAAAATTGTAAGTTAACTCTCTTTTATTCTTTTATGATTTTTGACTGAATTAATTGTTTTAACAGAAAATAAACAACTTATTGAATTGGACGGGAGTTAGTTTCATTTAATAGGGTTCAGGGCCGGAATTACAGCGAAAAGTCCTCTGCCATGACACTTTACGCCGCCTGCGTATCATTTTTATTTTAATTTTTACGAGGAAGTTCAATTAATTGCACTGAATTGTAAAAACGTCGCAGCCAGCGATAAATATCGCGAGTCACGTCGCAGCCAGTGACAGACAAAGACACGTCGTAGTTAGCGACACATATGTAATACATCGTGCATGTCAGACGAAAAACAGCCACGCCGAAGTAGTCGCCTTAATCCTGAGGAGATTTCTGCAGCCAAACCCAAGTTAACGAGTGTGCAAGAACATTTGGAGTCGTCAGACACTGATGCGCAAGGTGACTCAGAACTCAACAGCACGATATTGGAGATGCCAGGAGTGGGAGACAACACAGCTATGGCGGACATTCAGAAGCAATTGGATGAAATGCGCTTAATGTTCGACGCAGCAGTAGCCAACGCCGCTTTAGAGAAGAAGGAACGCAACCGCCTTCAGGAACTGCTAAGCCAACAGGAAAAAAGAACCACAGATACTTCGATCCACTCCGCGTCATCATCCACCATGCCAGAAGCAGCTGGCACATCAGTAGCCGCCAGTGCACAAATAGCAGCCAACACTTCCTTAGTGGATGCCACCTGTAGCACATACAATAAGGGAATAATTACTACGGTCACTGCCCCTGTCATGTGCACAAGTAGCGTGTTGAAGTGAATTTATTAATTATATAATTACATAATGTTAAATCTAAACTGTTCAGTTACTTCAATTATTGCCGATGTAAATGTGCATTAACCCTACAATAATATTAGGTCCGTTCGCGTACTTTATGTATAGAAAAATGAAAAGTGTCAAATCTCCAAAATCGAGAGAGAATCCTCTCATTTCTAAGAAAAGTACGCGAACGCTTTTGTGTAAAAACTTCTTAGTTTGGCTTGAAAAGAAGCAACAGCTGTTTTTTTGCTGGCAAACTCATAGGATTTCATCATTTGACAGTTTTCATTTTCTTACCAGCCAAAATTCTGTGTGAAGAAAAATGAACGAAACTACATTTTTCTTTCGTTCATCTTTTTACCATTTTCTCAGTACGCGAACGCGTTTGTGTAGTTTTGCACGAAAGTTTATATAAATTTACGTGTGCATATTAGTTCGCGAACGGACTTATTATGACAGTTTTGTTTTTGTGAATTTATGACATTTTCTACCCATTAAAAGACATAATACATTTGTTCATAAGTACGAAAGGAAGTGTTTTAATTTGATTGAGTTTTTAGAAGAGATTTTAGATTGAAAATAAAGTGAGTAATTAAATTAAAAGAATCAGCGAAGGATTATACAAAAACATTTGGTCCTATCGAGCCTTTTTTGAGTGTTGAGTGCTGAAATTCCTGAAGAAGTCTTCTTATCAATTGGAATCCATTTGCCGGCGGAGGTTCTTTGTCTGGAAAAACCGTAAGTACCATTACTTACTTTATATACTTGCTCTATATACCTGCAAATATAAAAGAACAAAAGAAAAATGAGTTCAAAGGCCATCAAAAAGGCAATACAACAAATGGAAAGGGATTTCAATAGTTTCAAGGCCAAAAAAGAAGCTGCCCCTAAGACACGAAGTGTAAAAAATTATGTTTCTACGCGTTTAACTTTGTTGGAGGAACAGTTTAAAATGATTTCCACGCGTTGTGAAGAGTTTGCCGATGCGACGGACGATGAACAGGAGGTGCAAGAGATCGACAAGCGCTATGAGCTGGCCAGAGATATGTACATGGAGTACAAAACGGAGCTGCTGGACGAGTTGGATAAGGAGGATGTGGACAAGAAACCAGTCGGCACTACATCTTCACGTTCCGAAATCCGGTTGCAGAACATCGCTTTGCCAACATTCGCTGGAAGCTACGAAAATTGGAGATCATTTTATAACACCTTTTGTTCGCTAGTTCACAACAATGAATCGTTGACTGAGATTGAGAAATTTCACCATCTCAAATCTTGTCTGACAGGTGAAGCTGATCGTTTACTTCAACATTTAAGGGGAACTATGAAATGGCATGGACAATTTTAACATCACGCTATGATCATAAGCGCGTATTAGTTAATGCGCAATTCAAGGTTTTTTTTGGTCAGGCAGTCTTGCATAATGAAAGTGCATTGGGCTTAAAGAATTTGCTGGATATTTCCACCGAGTGTCGACATTCCCTTAAAAACTTAGGTCTCCCTGTGCAGCACTGGGATTCAATACTGATTTATATTTTGTTGCAAAAAGTTCCAGGTTCAACACAACAATTATGGGAGGAGAAACTGGGTTTAAGCAAGGAGTTGCCGACATTCACCGACTTTTCGGATTTCTTGGAAACCAGATTTCGGACACTGGAGGTCTTGGAGCAGCAGAAGCCGAAACCATCGAGTAAGAATGCCACATCAAAGGTTGCGTTTCACGTAAAAAATCGTCAAAAGGAGCAATTTAGTTGCAAAGTGTGCAACAAAGGCCAACATTCATTGCGGAAATGCAACAAATTTTTGAAAATGGACATCTCGGAGCGGTACAACATCGTAAAAATAATTAGCGTCTGCGAAAACTGTCTGGCTTATAGCCATTCCACCCACCAATGCCCTAGCCAAATGCGTTGTTATTATTGCCAGCAAAACCACAATTCGTTACTCCATTTCAACAATAATCCAATCAATCAGCACCCCATTTCACACTCACACTCATACCCTACACAACACACTAATCCCTGCAATATACCAAACTCTACACAATATCAAATCTCTGACTCAAACCATACACCACACAATAGCAATAGAATACAGTCCATTAATCAAACCCCACACGCAAATACTCACACAAACTCATATCAAATCAGTACAATTAACCACCCCCTTAACCCCTCTGCATCGAATTTTCAACCAACCGGGACTGAGCAGCCGACAACATCAGGGGCATGTAGATCCTGTCACTCTATACAGTATGAAAACACTCAGGTCCTTTTAGCTACTGCTGTAATCAAGATTAGGGACTCAAGGGGAGTTTTTATAAATCTTCGTGCCTTAATTGATTCGGGCTCAGAAGCCACTTTTATTACTGAGGATGCCGTTCAAGCGTTACAACTCAAACGTCGTCGTATTTTTTTGAATGTGTCAGGGCTGGGTAAGGTCAGCAGTGGTACATGTCATAGTTCAGTTGACATAACATTCGGGTCAAACCACTCGAACTTCGTGACTAAGACACGAGCCTACGTTTTTAAATCACTGACTGGGCTTCTTCCGGCCAAGGAACTGAAAATTAGGAAGTGGGATCACATCAATGGTCTACGATTGGCTGATCCGTGCTTCTTCAAACCCGCCACTGTGGATATACTTCTGGGAAGTGACGTCTATTCGGAAATCATCCTGCCAGAAATCATCCGAAATGATGAAATCATGTCACCAATAGCCCAAAACACTTTGCTTGGATGGATCCTTATAGGCAAACTTCGGTTGGAATCGACCCCTGTTCGAAGCTTTATGCAGGTTTTTGATCTGGACTCTCAAATGCAAAGATTTTGGGAAATTGAGGAATCGCAATTCCAGAATTTTGAGGCCCAAGAAGATAGAATATGCGAGGAACACTTTGTGGAAAACACCAAGCGGATGCCCAATGGAAGGTTTCAGGTCAGGCTGCCCTTTAAGGAGATGCGTTACCCGGCAATGGAAACATCTTTGGACGGAGCTTTAAGGAGATTCTATCAGTTGGAGAGAAGGTTTCTGCACAACCCCACATTGAGAGAAGACTACACGAAATGTATAAAGGAGTATATTCAACTAGGTCACATGAAGCTACTTGAAGAAGAGGACAACACAATACTTTCAACTCCTTACCATTATGCTGTTCCGCACCATGCTGTATTCAAGGAAGCGAGTTCGACTACCAAGTTGCGAGTTGTCTTCGATGCTGCAGCCAAAACTTCCGATGGTACTTCACTGAACGATCATCTGCTAGTAGGTCCTAAAATACAAAACGATGTTTTAAATATCATTCAGCGTTGGAGAAAGCATCAATAGCCGCGTTTTATTATCCCAATGATCTTGATACGGATCCGATCTGATAATAAAACGATCTGGATCATCAGTGGCAAGTTGTGGCAACAGTTGTTTTTAACACATAACAGACTATACCAGGTATTTCAAGTTTCGATTGGCACTCAGCCATATTGCAAATATAGGGTACAATGTGACGTCACAATATGATCGCTTGTTGTGTCGGGGGTGTTGCCATTTGAATACAAATCAACATACATTTTGCACTCAATATTTTTTTTTCAGAAACTATGTTCAAATGTTATGTTCAAATATGCAACATATTAACAGTATTGTACTGCTAATATTTCCATTAATTTTTGTGTATTATATTACGAAGCAAAACGTCTCAAAAGTCGCAGTGGTAAATTATTCGAATATGAAAATATGCTAATTGATTTTTTGTGTTATTAATTGTGTTTCATATTTTGGTCTGGCAATATTATTGTGTTCCTATAATTTCCTATAATTTAAATAAGCAACGCCACGAAAAAACAGGTAGTGAGTTTTGTAATTACATTTTGGATCACGATTAATGATCCCGATAAATAGCAAGATCCTGTGTTGTTTTTGTTTTACGTATTAAATTGATCCAGATCCAGATCCGCATGGATAATAAAACACAGCTAATATACGTTTACGGCTGATATGGAAAAAATGTATCGGCAGATCTTCGTGGACAGACAGGATGCCTACTATCAGCTGATATACTGGAGAGATGATCCACAGCAGCCCGTGAAGCTTTACCGACTGGACACAGTTACCTTTGGTACTGCATCTGCTCCATATTTGGCGATTCGGACGCTTCACAAGCTGGCGAACGACGAGGAAGCAAATTTTCCCAAGGCTGCCGTTGTTTTGCGTGAGGACACGTACGTGGATGACGTTATCACCGGAGCAGATACAGTTGAAGAAGCCCTAGAAAAGAGAGAACAGTTAAGATCAATGTTATCATCAGCAGGTTTTAACTTACGAAGTAATTCCTTGGATCTTCTGCAACATCTTCTACCGTCAGACTGCGAAGTCGACTTTTCATTGCCGTTTGACTCAGCCAACACACACGTCAAAACCCTCGGCATTAAGTGGCAACCGTTAAGCGACTCATTCTCGTTCCAGAACGTCGAGTTGGGAGAGGCCGAAGTCACCAAACGCACAATGCTTTCGACGATTGCCAGGCTTTTTGATCCACTCGGGTGGATTTCACCGTGTATTGTGAAGGCGAAGCTGATGATGCAGGAACTTTGGTCACGAGTCTTGGACTGGGACAAACCCATTACGCCAGAGCTGAGGCAAGAATGGCTTGCCTTTCGAAAAGATCTTCCAGCTGTTGAGCAGATCTGCATTCCTCGGTGGATCCAGGTACACGGCAAGAGCAAAAATCTGGAAATACATGGTTTTAGTGACGCTTCCGAGAAAGCTTATGCAGCGGCAATTTACCTGCGAGTACTGGACGAGGGGAACAGGATCCACATGAATCTGTTGATTTCCAAAACAAAGGTTGCGCCTTTAAAAAAGCTTACTTTACCACGCTTGGAACTTTGTGGCGCCGTCATGTTAGCAAAACTTTTGAACGAGACATCTACAGCACTAGGATTTCAAAACGCCAGGATGTTTGCATGGACGGATTCGCTAATCACTTTATGCTGGATTACAGCTACTCCTTCGAGATGGGAAACGTTCGTATCCAACCGAGTTGCGGAAATTCAAAGGCTCACTAAGTGCGATATGTGGAGACATATTCTATCCCAACACAACCCAGCAGATCTTGCGTCTCGTGGCGTACTTCCATCTTCACTCGTCGGAAACAAATTTTGGTGGAACGGGCCAGAGTTTCTTCACCATTATTGGGAAATTCCTTTTCCCGCTCATCCCGCTTCATTAGAGACCAACGAAGGGATGCGTTCTACGAGGGTACTCTGCATTACACAGGATGAAAATCAGCTTAGCTCTTTAATACATAGGAAGTCGGGTTTGTCTTCAATTGTAAGAACAATTGCACGCTGTAATCGATTTGTTTTTAATGCAAAAAGACCCACAAATGAGAGAAATTTCGGCACACTATTGTTCAAGGAACTTCATTTAGCATTGTTGACAGTAGTCTATGTCGTGCAACAGGAAATGTTTTCACAGGAGTTAGCAGATGTTCGACAAAAAAGTACAAAAATTAAGGGGTTCAAATCCTTAAAACCGTTTTTGGACAAACACAACATTTTACGAGTAGGTGGTAGGCTACAAAACTCCGCGCTCAATTACGAGCAACAACACCCAATCATTCTTAGGCCCAATCATCATTTTTCGCGCATTGTGATAAAAGAGGCACATGTAAGGACCCTACACGGTGGCGTTCAGTTGATGATGTCGTACTTGCGAAGCAAATATTGGATTTTCAGCATGAAGAATGCAGTAAAGAGGTGCATCCAATGCTGCAACACGTGCTTCCGGTACAAGGCTCGACCGATGACGCAACTGATGGGAAATCTACCTGCCTCTAGAGTACGGGTTTCGAGACCGTTTAGTCATGCAGGTGTGGACTATGCAGGCCCCATCGACGTCAAGACCTGGAGAGGACGAAACGCCAAGAGCTTTAAGGGCTACTTTGCAATTTTTATTTGCATGGCGACCAAGGCGATTCACATCGAGGTCGTCAGCGACATGACGACTCAGTCATTTGTAGCTGCATTTAGGCGCTTCACTTCACGAAGGGGACTCTGTAGTCAAATGTACAGCGACTGCGGTACGAACTTCATCGGCGCGAATAAGGAGTTACAGAAACTTTTAAAAGCAGCGAAATTCGACTGGGATCATGTAGTCGAGTCACTTGGCAAGGACGGAACGCAATGGCATTTTATTCCACCAGCTTCCCCCAACTTTGGAGGATTATGGGAAGCAGGGGTAAAATCCATTAAGTTCCATCTCAAACGAATTGCTGGACACCAAACGCTAACATACGAGGAGCTGGCAACTCTACTTACGCAGATCGAGGCATGCCTCAATTCGAGGCCATTATGCCCTTTATCGGAAGACGTCGAGGACCTTAACGCGATTACACCAGGACATTTTCTCATAGGAGAAGCTATCATCACCGCACCACAACCGGAGTATGCAATCGACAAGGTTGCCCATTTGGATCGATGGAAGAGGGTACAGGCAATTATGCAGTCCTTTTGGAAGCGTTGGAGCAGCGAGTATCTCACACGTTTACAACACAGACCGAAATGGCTAAATGAGGAGTCGGATGCTATTGCCAATGGGGACCTGGTTTTAATGAAGGACGAAAGGTTGCCGCCTTCGAAATGGAGTTTGGCACGAGTCATAGCATTACACCCAGGAGCTGATAATTTGGTACGCGTCGTAACACTAAAAACTCCTAATGGCGAGTTAAAACGACCAATCAACAAATTATGCCGCTTACCTTCGAATTCATCCAACGTAGAAAACACAATAATTTAAACAAACACACATAAATATAACATGAATAACATGAATTAATCAAATACACATCACATAATACACGATTTTAAAACAAAATTAAATATATTAATATTTAAACGAAATAATACTAAATAGTACTATTTTTCAACGAATACAACACAAAAGCACTAAAGCCACATCACTAGTACAATTTCTACTCAACACTTGCACTCAATCTACGAATTTCATTCAAGCCCTACACCACACAAATACACACACACTAATAGTAACATGTTTACATTGAAAAACAATGAAAAATGGAACATTCAAAAAAAAAAAAAATCTAAACATAAATAATAAAATATTATCAATATAGAGAAGGTACTCACCTGAAATTACACAACACAATATAATAATGGACTTTAAATTCAACCCGACTGAACAAACGCAAATTAAATAAAAACAAACTTTTTAATCAACAAAAAAAAAACAACCGAGCGACGCCGACGCCGATGCCAACAACTGATAACGATTACAAGCCGAGAAATATTATCTACGTTAGGGCAAAAGAGATAGCTATCATGTTTTTTTGTACCTATGCTTGTTATTGTTTATGTTTGTCTCCTTTATTAATCAATACAATTATATATTCGCAGAGAAGAAGATAATGATAACAATTTCAAACAAAACGAAGGAAATAGTAAATTGGCGATTATGTTGGAGCTTTGAAGTCAGGGACGTCCATCTTATTACCTCAATAAGATCTGTTCGATGATGATAATGGTGCTCGTTGCGAACAGAGTTCACGGGGGGGGGGGGGGGGGGAATGTTGAAGTGAATTTATTAATTATATAATTACATAATGTTAAATCTAAACTGTTCAGTTACTTCAATTATTGCCGATGTAAATGTGCATTAACCCTACAATAATATTATGACAGTTTTGTTTTTGTGAATTTATGACATTTTCTACCCATTAAAAGACACAATACATTTGTTCATAAGTACGAAAGGAAGTGTTTTAATTTGATTGAGTTTTTAGAAGAGATTTTAGATTGAAAATAAAGTGAGTAATTAAATTAGAAGAATCAGCGAAGGATTATACAAAAACATAGCGAATGCCACAGTACTCGCCATATTCATGGTCATCGCCAATGTTTTAGCCACAACAGCCAATTCAAACTCCCGTGAATTTCCCGGAAGCAATTTCTTCGAGCAGCGCCACATACACGCATAGAGTGTCAAGCTACCTCACGCCATTAAATGCGCCGCAGCCGTCCATCCAGCCAACCTGCGTGCCACCGCCGTTGTTTACGATACCGCAGTATTTAGGACAAAATCATCACAGTTCATATACTCTGAGCAATGCTGCGAATGGCCGAAAGTTGCAACACTTGCCGGACTTTACGGGAAGGCCAGAGGAATGGCCAATATTTTGCACAGTCTTCCAAGAATCCACTATGATGTATGATGTTCAACTAAACCAGGGTAGAGAACATTTTTCGTTTGCAGAGGTGCATAAAAGGCGAAGCAAAAGAAGTCGTCGAGTCGTTATTGATTCACCCTGATAATGTGGACCGAGTGATGGCAGCGTTGGAGTTCCGTTGGAGTTCGGTCGTCCGGAGTTACTACTACGAAGCCAGTTGATCAAGGTGAGAGAGATAGCACAAATTCCTGAGGGAAAACTGGAATTGTTGATTCCATTTGCAACAAGGGTGCAAAATCTCTCAACATTCCTGGAAGCAAGCGGTTTACATCAACATATTGCCAATCCTATGTTAATTGAGGAGCTCGTTAACAAACTGCCCATGAGTAAACGACTGGAATGTGCCCAACGTAGCGTATACATTCAGCCATATGCCACTATCAAGCATTTTGACGAGTGGTTGAGTACAGTTGCCAGATTTGTGTGTCTTATAACTCCCACTTCTTTGCCACCACCGGTCGATGTAAAGCAAAAGCCGAAAAACATTCTTCATGCTATATCGGAGTCATCCTTATCACCACCAGCCGCCACGAACAGAAAATGCAGGTACTGCAAGAAGAAATTACATCCCTTAGTCAAAGAAAAGTGGAATTTCGTAAAACAGAATAGGTTGTGCTTTTGTTGTTTGCGATACGGTCACAATGTTCGCACATGCAAGTGCCGAAAGCTATGTGCAATAGATAACTGTACCAGAGTACACCACTCCACGCTCCACGAAACTCCACAGCAGCCGACGTCGTAAACAACAGATACCGAAAGCAAGGCAGAATCGGACGTTGCAAAACCTCTGCACTTTGCTAATACGAATGCAAAGATTCTTTTTCGTGTTTTGCCTGTGAGACTATACGGTGCCAGTGATAATGTTGTACAAACATACGCACTCCTAGATGAAGGTTCGGCGGTCACTATTATGAGTGCAGAAATAGCCAAGCGGTTGCGATTGAGTGGTCGTGTTAATGACCTGAAATTGAAATGGTTCGGTAAGGAGACATTAACTCAGGAATCGCTTCTGGTAAACCTTCGGATAAGCGCTGACAATGATAATGCGAGAAGGTATCTAATGGATAATGTGCAAACTGTAAGCCACAAATGCTAATTGGACTTGATAACTGCCAATTAGGCACACCGATACGCACTATCGAATCCGACTTTGGACCCATTGTCGCGGAAACTAAACTTGGATGCGTGGTCTATGGAAGGACGTCGACGGAGAATACAAAACACGCAGATGCCGTTGTTCTTCATAACAGCCAACTAGAAGGGGATGAAGATGCACGTTTAAATCAGATAGTCGATGATTCCTTCAACATTGAAACCTATGGGTGGAAGAAACCAACGGAGCCATTAATTTCTGCCGCCGACGAGAGAACACTGAGTATTTTGTCCAGTACAACAAAAAGAATCAACGATCGCTACGTGACGGGACTGCTGTGGAAGAAGGATGTTTTTCACATGCCATCAAGCTACGACATGGCGAAGCGACGTCTTTGGAGCTTAGAAAACAAACTTCGAAAGGATCCGGAATTAGGCGTAGCGTATGGGGAAATCATTGCTAACTATGTGGATAAAGGCTACGCAAGGAAGTTAACGAAGGTCGAAGCAAAGACGATCCCACCAAGGACATGGTATCTTCCGCAATTTGTCGTAAGTAATCCCAGCAAACCAGAAAAGATCCGGCTGGTATTCGATACGGCCGCCACGGTGTGTGACATGTCGCTGAACAGTTTTTGCTGAAGGGACTTGATGACTTTAATTCGTTGATTGCCATATTGTTCAACTTTCGCTTGCGTCCCATTGCCATATCTGGGGACGTGAAAGAAATGTTTCACCAAGTGTTAATCCAGCCGGAGGATCAAAATTCACAGCGTTTTCTCTGGCGAGAAGACGGGAATGATCCCATCGACACATACGTTATGCAATCGATGACGTTTGGTGCTAGTTGCTCGCCGTGTTCAGCGAACTACATCAGAAATCTTAACGCCTCAAGATTTTTGGCAGATCATCCAAGGGCCGTGAAGGCAATAGTCGACCACCATTATGTGGACGATTATGTCGATAGCTTCAACTGCGTAGAAGAGGCGCTTGAAGTCACCAGGGCTGTCATTTCGATTCATAAAGGTGGTGGCTTCGAATTGCGGAACTTCGCGTCAAACTCCAAACAGGTGTTGCGTGGTATTTTTGATGAGATGAAGGGAAAGCAGTTAAGCGAGATAATTGAGATGAACATGGATACCGCTATGGAAAAGGTGCTGGGGATGTACTGGGATCCAGGTGAGGATGTTTTTATATTCAGGCTGAAGTTTCCTCGGGTCAGCGAGGATATCATCGTCAGCAGCAGATGTTCGACCAAGAGGGAATTTTTAAGCGTAACGATGTCGATATTTGACCCGTATGGTATGATCGCTAACTTGGTCATATACGTCAAATTACTGTTGCAGTCCATATGGAGATACGGAATAGGATGGGATGAGCCGATTCCCAAAGAAATTTTCGAGCGTTGGCAGCTGTGGAAAGCAGAGCTTCACTAAACGCCACGATGATTATCTGTCCTCAGCCGAAAAGATAGTGCTTCACACTTTTGTCGATGCCAGTGAGGAGGCATATAGTGCAGTCACGTATCTCAGAATCGAAGACCGGCCGTCAAGCTTGCGAAGTTGGATTTTGGTGAGACTTCTGGTTAGGACCGGGCGCCTCACGGGAGGTGGGATGTTAACTAAAGTTAGATACTTATATTTAATAGATACAGCGGCTGTGGTGATGGTGAGGATTTCAGACTTCAAAAGAAACAGAACTAACACAATTGTGAATTGTGTACGTGGAATTATTTCTGCGCTTTGTGTTTAGCCTCCATTTTCCAAAACAAATGTATAGAAAAGCTGAAAGCCGACCCATCGCCACGAGCCTGCTAAAAATTGTAAGTTAACTCTCTTTTATTCTTTTATGATATATGACTGAATTGATTGTTTTAAAAGAAAATAAACAACATATTGAATTGGACAGGAGTTAGTTTCATTTAATCGGGTTCAGGGCCGGAATTACAGCGAAAAGTCCTCTGCCAGGACACTTTACGCCGCCTGCGTATCAGTATTGAAGCAGTACATGACTGATTTGGAGTCAATGGTATACGAGCTAAGGGCGTTTATAGCTGCTTGACTATCCGTGAATATATGGATGGTTTCACCTTTTATGCCAGATAAATTAATGTGGCTGGCGCATTCTTGAATGGCGTGGAGCTCTGCTTGAAATACGCTGGGACTTTTTCCCATGGGTATCGTGAAGCGTTTGTGTGGTCCGTATATGCCCGCTCCTATCCCCGTTTCCATTTTAGAACCATCCGTATACCACTTTATGCCGTTGTGGCTGTTTGGTGGGTTATTCTTATTAGTAACCCATGCTTCTCTCTTGGGGATCTCCGTGGAGAACCGTTTGTTGAAGATTAGTGTTTTTTGAATGCGGTCTGTGACCGCGCAGTTCATGTTAAGTTCTGGCAGTTCATCGAGAAGGGTCTTTAGTTCCGGATGATCATTAAGACTTATCTCGTTTAACTGTATTAGACTTATTGCACTGCGAATCGCCACTTTTTGGATGTAAATGTGGAGAGGTGTAATTCCTGTTATCGCCTCTATGGCAGCTGTTGGACAGGTTCGCATGGCTCCGGAGATACCAAGGCACGCAAGCCGTTGTACCTTTTTGAGCTTCTCTATTGCGACCTTTTGTGTGGATTTTGTCCACCATACTATAGAGGCGTATGTTATAATGGGTCTTATCATCACTGTGTAGATCCAGTGGACGATCTTTGGAGAGATTCCCCAGGTTCTGCCATAAGTGCGACGACAGGCCCATAAAGCACTATTAGCTTTAGTGATTTTGTTATTTATGTGAGAGTTCCAGTTAAGCCTCTTGTCTAGGATTACTCCAAGATACTCGACTTCGTCGGAATACTCTACGAAACGTGTCGTTTATTGTGATTAGGCCTAGATCTAATTTCCTCCTTTTAGTGAAAGGAACGATGACGGCTTTACTGGGATTTATGGAAAGATTTTCCTTGATGCACCAGTATATGGCTGTCTTTAGAGCATTTTTCATTTTTGATGTGACTCCAATTGAGTCTTTGCCCCTGACTATATCATCGGCGTACCCAATTGTAGTGTAGCCCAAATTGCTCATCTTGTGTAGCAGGTCATCGATGACCAATGACCACGAAAGGGGTGAAAGTACTCCCCCTTGTGGGCAGCCCCTTACGGCTGTTACTGATACTGAGGTCGTTCCTGGCGAGGCTGTTATTTTGGCATGCAGTCTAGTCTTACCTTAACTTGCCTTTAACGAAAGGCGCTGTGTTTTGGGGGCGATGCAATGATTTTCTTGGCCCGTTCCTGCATTGGAAATCACTTTTTCATTCATATAAATTTTTGGAATATGTCGAAGTGAATCAGAGAAAGGACAGCACGGGTATTCTATATTTTTCGGATTTATACGATAAACATTATCCTAAAAAATAAACACCTAATATCCTCGCTTATGATGGCTACAAACAAAGAAAACATTTCTTCTAACTCCCGACACACTTTCTTTTCGCAAGTATCTTCCAGAGTCTGTATTCCAATTCAAGGCGAAATTGTTTACTTCCATTATTAGAGGCGCTTTGACCAAAGTTTGAATGCCACTTTATTGGCAATTATCATTGCTTAAGCTTCATCTGTCCACCACTATGGTTCTCTGACGTGTTGATAGTGTCAGTTTGAAGCCCCTGGAAGTGATTTGGCTCTGTCCAAGCAAGGTTGTTGTAGAGAATTCCACATGTGCTCGGCACTATTTTTGCTCAACTTCAGTGACAATGTTATGAAGATCATTTCAAATTATTGCTTCGCCTTTCTCTTTATTCAGATTGAAACATTTGATTTTCGCAGACCCTTTGTTTGATTATTTTTGTTTGTCCCCGGCTCCATAAAAATGTTCTGTCCGGTATTGCTGATCGATTGCCTCTCCCAGGATCATTCTGAAATCTTTATCTCGACGTTCCATAAAACGTACTCCTAAATTGTTGTCAATCTGTTTCATTTCCGATACTGCTGTAACTGATCAGCAGGGAACGGATTTTGTTGACCTTGCCTTTTTTTACCCACATTGCCTTTTTTACTAATATTGGTTGTTTCTGCCTTTCTTGGTCATATTTATTAAGTGTATGCACTTTCTTAACTATAAAATAAAAAAAAAAATCGCCGAAAGCACACCGAAGTTTGCACTAGTTACTAATCTTGATAGAGTACTAGACTAGAATGTCGCAGTCGATGACGTGACATCTTTTAACTGGGCTCCACTCTTCTCTGCCTATGTGGAGAGGTCATTCAGTTCTTTCAAAGCTCTCCTGAAGGACAATCGCAGGCGTTTGTTGCCAGAAAATTTTAAAATCTATATGGTTGTAGTGTACAGTGCTATTATAATGCTTAAAAAAAAGTTTCCTTTTTAATAAAAGGCATTTATGCCTTTTTCAGTTTAGTTTTGCCTTTTTTTGATTTTTTAGATCAACAAAATCCGTCCCCTGCTGATCTGGTTTTAATATACAATAAGACAGTATGACGTGCACAAGAAAAGCCGGAGAGTTCCTGGTGCCGTATCCGAGTCGTTCATGACATTCTTTGTAGCCTTCGTTTGACTTTCGACATGTCCGTTCAAATCTCCACCAACAAACAAAAGTCCTTCCTTTGTGATGTTCCTGATAAGGAGCCGTATGCATAAACGGTAGCAAATGCTTTTACTAGTAATTTTGTATAGTATTTACTACTTTCCATATGCATAAAAGACAAAGTAAATGCTGGGAAGGTAGTATTTACTAGAAGAAAAGTATTTACTAGTTTTGGATGAATTTTTATAGTAAATACTTATATTGATATGCATAAAAAACTAGTACGAACTTTTCTTTCTAGTATTTACTGCAAATTTTTAAAGTTTCTAAATACCAACTTAAACATTTACTAGTAAAAACTTTCTCATGTTAAATGCCAACATCAACAGTCGCAACTTTACTTTCAAAGCAATCGGTTTGCAGAGCATTTATTACGAGTATAAATATGGCAGCTTTTTTCAATGTTAGATCTGAAAAAGTTTATAAAGAGCGAAGGACGCCCGGGAATAATAATTTTAAAATGCTCTACCGTTTTGAAAAAGATAACGTTGAGTGGCTAAGCGAATATTTTATGGGTAAGATTTTTTATTTGCAATTAATTGAAGCTAATCAATTTATTTATCCCTTTTACAATAAAAAATCTCAAGGTTATCAGTCTGAAAGAAGGGGAGGAGCAACGTCCGCTGAAGAAAAGATGAGAATTTTCTTGAGATATGTTGGAGATCCAGGCTTTCAAGTTGGCGTTGGGGAAGACACGGGCATGCATCAGAGTACTGTTTGCAGAACTTTACACTATGTAGCAAAACATATAGTGGATAAATCTTCTCTTTGGATTAAGTTTCCTTCGGATTACCGACAACAATTGGAAGCTAAACAGGATTGGCTTTTGAAATACAGTTTTCCATCATGTATAGGAGCGTTAGACTGCACCCATGTCGAAATAAAGAAGCCCCACTTACACTCAGAGGAGTATATAAACCGTAAAGGATATGCCTCCATCAATATTCAAGCGACCTGTAATGCCAGAGAATGGTTTACAAGTGTTGTTTGCGAATGGCCAGGGTCAGTTCATGATTCAAGGATTTGGAAAAATAGTTTTCTTGAACCTATTTTGAAGTTTTCAGAAAATACAATATTATTGGCAGACGAGGGATATGGAATTGCACCATGGCTAATGACACCATTCAAAAATCCAACTAGTAACATCGAAAAAGCTTATAACAAATTGCATACTAAAGAGAGGGTTATAATAGAACGTTGTTTTGGTCAACTGAAAAGCCGGTTTCCAATCCTACAAAACTGTATACGAGTCGAATTAAAGAATGTAATAACTTTAGTTACTGCATGCTTTGTCCTGCACAATATTGCAAAGTATTTAAATGACAGTGACGACTTCGAGATTTCAGAAGGTGAAGGAAGGGGAAATGAAAGTGCAGTCCACACTTCAGAGAATAATGCTTCTGTACTACAAATCAGAAGATTGGGACAGATGAAGAGAAATGAGCTCGCAGAAATGATATACAATACACAATTATAATTTTGTTATAATTTTATTAAAGATACATATAATGTACAAAAATAAATAAAAAAATGTATAAATTAACAAAAAATTATTATTCATTCAAAATAAAATAAAACCAAGTATGACTTTATAAATTACAAAATGTTCGTCCGTCTTCGGAAAAAATATTTTCAGAGGCATTCGTTGAGCGCAAGGAATGATCGTCATCATTGCTAGCCAACCTTTTCTGAAGAAGCTCCTGTTGCATCCTCAAAAGTTTTAAGTTTTCCAGAAGCACTAAACGTTGAAGCTCACTATTAGTGAGAGAAATTGTTTCTTCGGTCTCCTGTTCCAAACGCTTTTTGCGTTTTGGTGCTGGTGCAGAAGATTGACAAGCAAGCGGCGCTGAATCTTCTTTGTCCTCTTCTGCGCTACTTGAAGAACTACTTCTTTTTCGTTCCTTGTTATGGTTATCTGATCCCGCAGATAGACCACCTACAAAAAAAAAGATTTGTAAAAGTAATTTTGTTTCTAAAACTTAACATACCAGGTATTCTTGAAATTGATGGGTTTTGGTCAGCATTGATAAGCTTTAAGAAAATATGTTCCCATTCTTTAAGCTTGATTGGTTTATTTCCCGTTGATTTAAGGTCCGAGTTTTTTTTCACCTCAGTCTTAATGTTATTTATCCTCTTCTTTAGTTGGTCTTCCGTTATTAAAATACCAGTCTTGGCTTGAAATTCATGAATAAACAATTTTAAGGCCTCCGCCTTTGCTTTTTTTATATGAGGCTGTTGAGATTTGTTAATAAGTACGGCATACTTCTCTAGTGTTTTAACAAACTCTAAGGTTGTTGAACCTTCTGCTTTTGCCATTTTTTGAACTTCGAGCACTCACTTTTAAACTCTTAAAAATTGTAACACAAAAAATTGTTTACAAAAGAAGAAAATTATAGAACGGTAATTTATAGAACAAAGAGAAGCAAGAGCATTTATTTAACGCATTTATGTAGGTATCTAGTATATACTATTACTTTCAGATGAAGAAGTAGTATTTACTGGGATGAATCCAGTATTTACTACTAGTTTATACTAGCTAGTAGAAACTTAGGTTTATGCATACCGATTGTAGTAAATACTATTAGTTTCAGCTGCAACTAGTAGTACTAGTATTTACTATAACCTTTTACTGCTAGTAATTACTTTCGTTTTATGCATATGCCTCAAGGTTGTCAATCACCCATGTTCTGCATTTCGATCAAAATTGAATTTAATTCACTTTTCAATTTCACTCGGAATGAAATTTGGTGTTATGCATTCCGATCGTTTTAGATTTTTTCGAATTCACTTTCGAACTGTCAAAATCCTAAACAAACACAATGTTTGCCTTTAAGTCAACATGGATGCATTTGCAATGAACAAATGCTGGATTCGCACTTGAACCATTCGTAATAACTCCCTACAGATTTGCTCCAATTCACAATATTCATTTCGATCGAAATGCAGAACACACAATTTCACTTTCACATTGCAAATTCACAAAAAGTGAAATGCAGAACATGGGCCATCTGTCCCATCTTTTTCTTTTTGCTCGCGTGTGACTTGGGGAGCATATGCACTGACAATATTCCACACCTCACCATGCATCACCAGCTTGAGAGACATTAAACGATCACTGAACTTTGAAAAGACGCTGCCAATTAGCTCTGCCGCAATTTATTTCGAGCTACAACGTGAAAAATCAGAGTATCGCAACGTTAAGGTTGTCACTTATCTCCAGTGTTCCTTAAAGAGATATTCAGCCCTATTCTAAATATTCCCCGGGAGCTAAATTCCCCTATTACGAATTCCCGGCAAACTTTCTCCCCGGGAGTTTATGTTCGAAAAAAAAATTGAGAGAATTCTGTCAGAATCAACATGATTGGTTAAAATTTTTTAACTTTTGACATTTTCAATGAAATTGCAATATTTATTATTAAAAAAAACTGTGTTAAAAAATAAACGGCAAATGCATAGCATTGCAAGCGAATATTGGTGGAAGAAGTACCTATAAGTGAAATTAGTTAAATAAACGTTTCAAGAAATTAATTTATTACTTTTTTCCACTCAAAAATACTCTTGCTTGGTGGTCCCGCTGATTTAGTAGAAATTTAAAAAAAACTTACATTTTTCCATAAACTCCCGAGCAAATATTTGGGGAAGAGAATCGCGGGAAATGTATTCAAATTCTCCCCTTTTTCTATTTAGAATGCCTACTTTTTTCCCGCAATTTTTTTCCTCTTTTTCGAAGTTTGTTTAGAATAAGGGAAAAGGGAAAAGTGAACAAATTCCCCGGGAATTTTTATTTAGAATAGGAGTAAAGGGAAAAGAGAACAAATTCACCGGGAATTGTTATTGAGAATCGGACTGATTAAAATTTCAATAAACAAATACTACATTAGTTGTTAATAATATTGATTATTCAGGTAAATTCCATCGACTTTCATGTTTTATGTATATGAACATCTGAATTTGAATTTATTCGTCTTGATTTTCTTTTAGCGTTTCTTTTGTTTTCTTTATATAGTTAACATCCTAAATTCACTAAATAGTATGTATAAATTAAATCTTGTTGGTTATCAATTATTTCGTGAATTTCTTAACCTATTTATGCATGCGCTCATTTCTCATTTATATTGGTAATTTACATGTTGTTGGATTCATATTCTAAATAATTTATCAGTGCTAATATATATACATTTACACAGTAAGTTGGTTTGTTTATCCTATTTATTGTATAGTACATAATTAGAAAATAATATTTAAATACTAAGGTTGCATTTCTGTTTTGTTGCTCACTTAACACGAAGCTGATTTCTGTATAATTAAACACTAGATACATGTGATGAGTTTTCACTACCTTCATATGTTTTCTTAAAAAATTTAATCACTGGGCTGTTTTTTTTTGTAATTTAATTTTCTCCTTAATCTTCGTTGTGTATATGTGTATGCTTATTACACTAGTAGTAAATGTTTTGGGGTTGTTTTTGTTTTGTTGAGTGGCTGAGCGTGTATTTGTATGTGTGTGTGATTTTAAACTCTAATTTCTATAATATTTTGTTAATTTCGAGTGACAGTTATAATCAGTTTAATAGTTATTATGAATAAGCATGCTATACACAAACTGTAATCGTACACTAATGTTTGCTTTTTTTGTTTTCTATGTAACTACATAAATATCAAAAAATTATAAACAAAAAAAAAGAGGAAATAATCTTAAAAAATATTCAACATTGAACATTACAATAAAAATGTAATACATTCTGAAATATGTATAAACAAAATAATAGTAGGTAATACGATAAAGCACAAAGAATAATATCAAAATCTCTCTTTATAAGGTACATCAATATTTTAAATTAGTAAATGAAAAAAAACGAACAAAAAATCTTATTTTTTAGTTGTAATACTAAAGATGACACACGAGGACTTACTTACACCTACTACACTCTATTAAATCGTTCAGTAAACTTTGTTTTTTTTCTTTACAAGTTTATATTTGTATTTATAATTATGTATATATATATGTATAGATATAAACAAAGACAAATTTATAAACAAATTATTGCAATTGGGATATAATCTAGTTTAGAATGTAAACTATTTTTCCCGTACATTATTTTAGAGTAAGGAGTTCAATATTGTGTGATAACATTAATTTGGTTATTTTATGTTTTTATATTTAAGCCGAAATTTTCTGATTCTTCTGGTTATTTTCAATTAATAATTGTTTTACTTGCTCTGCATTTTTATGATAACTTTAAGGTTTCGCTTCGTGTGTTTGGTTTTTAAGTAGCATTACTTCACTGAAAGTTTTTTTTTAACAAATATTGTTTATAGTTTAGCTATGAATGTAAGCTGTATTCTAATTATGTAATATAAATGGTGAAGTTTAGTTGAGTTGATTTTTTTTCTTCATTTTGTTTGAGGGTTCGCGGACTTAAATTTAAATAATGTATTCAATTTGTTTAAAGTTTGATTTTCGCGATTTTCTTACTTCTTATTGGCTTTTTGCTTTCTCCTTTGTGACTTACTATTATTATACTAAATTAACATTCTAGTTTACCATTAAGGTATGAGATTCCATTGGAGCAGCTGAATCATAGAGGGTATCAGTATCTTGAGTGGGTTCACCTTGCAACTGACATTGATTTGTAAGGGTGCCAGCACCGCAGTCACAGAAGAACCTGTAAAAAGAAATGGATAAACCAGTGAGTTAATCGTGAGATTCTTTTATAAGTCAGAAATAAAAAGTAGTAAAAAATAAAGTTAATATATGGCATTAACGGCCCATACAGGGCCTAAAACCAAGCTTATCCAACCATTTGCTTGTGCGCGGTGGAAGTGGAAGGGATTTACAATTTTAAGCCGAATCAGGATCGCAAATTTGAGAAGCTTTTTATGACAGTTGATACTCTTGGATGTTTTTCGGATGTTCGCAAGAGGTGGGGCCGTGGAAAACATTAAAAGTTATTGACAAACGATTAAAGGGCACTACAGCAGCTATATAGGCCTAAATCAATTTACTTTATGCCTGAAACACAATCAAGCATTGGAACTTCGCGTTGACAAACGCATCCAGTTGAAAAATAGGAAATTAATGAAACCTATCACAATGCTATGTTGCGTTTAAACTTTTAAATTAGGCTTTTAAATGACACACGGAACGTTATGTTTCGTAATGTTGCTGTAAAGAGCCGCTTTCTTGGTATTGGATACGAGTCGTCGGTAATATTTGAATTTTTGGTTTGAGTCAAATGGCATGTAAAACGATTGCAATTTACGAAAGCAACGCACGTTCCAACGACTGTTTGTGGTTTGCGCATTACGCTTCTAGTGAAAGAACACAATACGCAGGCCAGAAACCAACAAACAAATTAAGTTCATCTGGATCTCATCCTCAAGATATATCATTTATTCCACTTGTGCCATCTCAAACCACTGAATAGAAAAAGGATAATACTCGAACTCGAAACTCGTGGACGCAACAAATTAAATAGAACAGCGAATCAGCTTTAGCATTTGAAAACATCATATGCGGCATGCCTTGCTTACAAGTATGCACATCATCCAGCTGTGGTAGTAGTTTACATAAAGCAAGCAGCATTAGGGGAATTCTACAAACACTTATTCTGGTAGATAACTAAAAAACAGTGAAACAATATTCAAAAATGGGAGCTTGCACGTGTCGAAATCGTAATAAAAAGGCAGGCCTAAAATCACCTGGATCAAACAAATGCAACAACAGCATTTGATTAACTTCAGTTATAAAATGACCCGAAACCAGGATTCCTGCCAATATTCCTTAAGGCCGAACCGGCGAACCCCAGGCGGACCAGTAGGGATGCAGGTAAGTTGTAGGGTTATGATACCTTTAATCCTGATCGTTGTTAAGAAAGAAGAACTAGGAACATTACAGGTACTAATACGTACCTGCCCAATGGCAGCATTCTCTACTCTATGGCAGTCAATGCTGCTAAAGTTCATATCAATCAGGGCTATCGGCAATTCCGAGGGAACAAAATTCCCCCCGAACATTTTTTGTTCCATCGGAAATTATTTCCCCCGGAAATAACGAAGTTATGTTCGAAGGCGTTGACAGTTGTCAAACGCAATAATTCTTTAGAATTTAAGCTCATATTTGTGGAGATTTTGGTAATGTATTTTTTTTAACAGAAAATTGTGTTAATGTTATTAATTATTTTATTATACTCGCGTTCGATTTAGTGAAGTGACATAAATAAGTGACATTGGAGCTCCTACGCTGTTCAGTTCCTTCTCTAGAAGCTTCCAAAATTTATTCACATCGTCTTTGCTCCTATTCGTAGTGAAGCCATTGGCAATGTCGCGGCTTCCATCAGATAAATGTACCATCATCTCCAATTGTCTTTGATTAGTTGAGTTAGACCTACATATATGTTTATTTTTATATAAAATTATCGAAATAAAACTTGAACAAAAAATACTTGCATAAAGACAAAATTCTTCTTCTTTTCTAAAGCTAAAGTTTCTTTTTATTTGAGCCACAACAAACCAATGCAACTCTTATTTCACTTTTTTTGATTTAAAATACAAACTTAAAAGAAACCGTCTACTTATCCATATACAAATTGCTTAGATTTTTGAATTTCCACCAGCATACTTGCGAAGGAAATATTTCGGAGGGAACTTCGCGAAATTCCGGGGGGAATTTTTGTCTACAATACCAATTTATTCCGGGGGGATTTTTTTCCCTTTTTTCGAAATTCATGCCGATACCTATTTTCGAAAAATGGGAAATATTCCGGAGGGAATTTTGTTCACGATAGCCCTGAATCTCTAGCCAAACATACTAACGTTAAACTTGGATGGATACTCAACTGCACAAAAAAATATCAATCAAGCCTTAGCTAGACAAACGACTACGTTGCAGTCAGTGACAAGCGAAACTGCAAAAAATATAATTTTAAGGAGTAAAAGGTGAAAGTTTATAATCTGCTCAGACAATACATAGGTAATGGCGGTCTAAATCTGTTATGCTAACCAGGGTTCCTGGCCAACGGCTGAATTCAAAGTAATTTAGGTTCACACGTCTTTACCAAAAAAGGCTAAGCATCCGCCTAATTGGCTTGCAACCATCTATAGGATGTTGCTCGTCGGTTCAAAAAAGTTAATTGACTGAGGTTTTATGTTTACATCAAACTGTATTGCTTGAACCTACCTCATACCGACATTAGAAGAGCCTGAAAGATTTTTCAAAAGTAGACGTTCTGAATAGAAGATGCTTTAGAACGTGAGAGACTCTCGTCGCTTGTCTTAATCCTCTTAACGGCAATATGACACGAGTTTACGTAAGTAGCTATACGAATGCTGCCTGGAGGTGGATAAAGCGGTCTTGCACTCTATTTGTGAATGTTTGGCTTTTTTTCGCCACAATATGGCAATTATAGACTCACTCAAAACCAATGGTTATTGCTGGTATCAACCTCAAAAGCCTCCTTTGCTTTATTAAGACTACTGGCAGGTTAGGTGATATCAGCTTGAGCCGTAATCGCTTAAGAGGTGTTTTTTTGTGTTTGGATGACACCGTTCATTCGAAAGCATAAAATACAATCAGAGCTGTCGGCAATTCCGGGGGAAAAAAATTCCCCCGAACATTTTTTGTTCCTTGGAAATTATTCCTAGTATCGTGAATCTCCATCGGAATTTATTTCCCCCGGAATTTTCGAAGTTATGCTCGAAGGCGTTGACAGATGTCAATCGCCATTAATTCAATTATAATTTAAGCTCATATTTGAGAAGATTTTGGTAATGAATGTTTTTTAATAGAAAATTGTGTTAATGTTATTAATTATTTTATTATACTCGCATTCGATTTAGTGATTTATTAAGTGACATTGGAGGTCCTACGCTGCTCAATTCCTTCCTTGGAAGCTTCTAAAATTTATTCTTTGCTCCTATTCGTAGTGAGTGGCAATTGAAGAAGCTAATGCTTGAGTTATAAAAATATTTTAATGAAGCTTCATTAGACATTAAATTATTATCGTCGCGGCTTCCATCACATAAATGTACCATCATCTCCAATTGTCTTTGATTAGTTGCGTACGACCTATATGTTTATTTTTATATAAAATTATCGAAATAAAACTTGAAGAAACATAAAGACAAAATTCTTCTTCTTTTCTAAAGCTAAAGTTTCTTTTTATTTGAGCCACAACAAACCAATGCAACTCGTATTTCACTTTTTTTGATTTAAAATACAACTTAAAAGCAACCGTCTACTTATCCACATACAAAATGCTTAGATTTTTGAATTTCCACCAGCATACTTGCGAAGGAAATATTCCGGAGGGAATTTCACGAAATTCCGGGGGGAATTTTTATCTACAATACCAATTTATTCCGGGGTGAATTTTTTCTCTTTTTTCGAAATTCATGCCGATACCTATTTTTGAAAAATGGGAAATATTCCGGAGGGAATTTTGTTCACGATAGCCCTGAATAGGAGGTTGTATGCTCTCTTAGTAACCCAAGAAGCTGTCAAACGGAATTAATGTGAAGAATACAGCAGAACGAAGACCCGGATGACTACCGCTGTGGAAATCGTGGAGATCTGTCACAATATGATTAAAGTGTGTGTTTAGTTATATTGTGCGGGCATAAGGAAAATAGGGATTAGGACGAGAGCGGAGAAACCGATGCACATTGCTTTGAAATGCTTGTAAATTGTAATGGGTAGAAAAAAGAGCAGTGTTAAATAACATAGGGAAACAAGAGGTCTAGTTACATATTTTACGTCTGCTTTTGAGAAAGTTTGCGAAGTATTTAGTTGGGGCATAAGCAACTGACACCACAAAATGTTCAAATTTTTGCGTTGTAGTGTAACCACTTGCCGACACCACTGTCCACAACCCATAACAATAATTAAGTGACGAAATGAAATGTAAAGTTCAATAGAGTGCAATGTGCCACACAACTTGGTGTGTCATGCACTCAATAGAAATAAGATCCTATGAATGGTGCATAGCCAATCAGAACGTAGAATAAGATATTCATATCAAAAATGTAAGTAGAAGTAGGATAAGCGATAAGTATAACAGTTATGTAAATAGTATTTAAGGAATGGTTTTTGAAGAATAAAACGGAGAATGATTTATAAACTTAGAGTCGGCAGTATTGCCTTTAATAAATATTTTTTTGGTACGTACCCGGTACGCTTAAACACCAAAGTATGGAAAACACAACACTACATGGCAGTCATGCCAAAACACTACATGGCGACACTGCTAAATCACTACAGCGTTAATAAACTTGTGGCAGGGCTGATTGAGCATTAACTGTACAGTGATACTTTTCTTAGATTACGCAATGCAATCGACAGAAGGCTGGCACTCAATTTTTAGATGACCGCATTTTCCCAGGTGCCAACAGCAGAGCACACCACTACCTTGTTGTCGTGGATGTCTTACGACAGTACTTAGCCAAGAAAATGCAGTTAAAAAGTGCAAGTGAAATTTGAACTCGAAAATATTTGCTGACAGCGCCTGCCTCAATTTCTTTCCTGTGTGCCAGAATCATCAAGTACGGAAGATTAGTGCCGGAGCTGCTAGGACGTCATCCGAAGGCCTTTCTCTGATGCGCTAGGTTAAACCAGGTGACAATAAGCAACGAAAGCATCAGTAATTTATTTTCCGCATGGATTTTTCTTCATCATGAAATGAACGCAATGTCTCAAGGCTGATTGAGCATAAACTGTGTGGATTTCTCATATGACAAGGCTGATTGAGCATGCAGTGCAGTGAGTGATGTGTTTCCGGATTTACCCCACATAATTGCGACGTAGCATGCAAGAACAAACGATGAGAACATGACTGCTGCAACACCTGTGGGCAGAACTGAAGAATTCGAGTAGCCCACGGTTTATTTAGTGGGAAGATGTTACTACATAAATGAGGTTTCTAAACCAACACGGTGTATGAAGCAGGAGGCAGGCAAATATGGATCGAGCTAAAACTGTAAGAGGCATCTAAAGTAAAGTAACGTTAAAGTAAAGAAGGAATGCTAAGAGCTGACTGAGAAACATTTTTTTAAATTTATGAAACCACCGCTTTGTTAAAACTTGGCCTTCGGTGAAAAGTCAGATTTGATAATAAAACTACTAATTATTTTTAACTTACCTGTCATGTCTTATAAATTCAACATCATGCCCAGCGTGACAGTTTTTAATACAATTCACACAAATTGCGTTGCGGTCGGTTGTATTGCACGTCTGACATCGATAGAAGTCATGCATGGGAAACGACGTGTAACTGCTAATTTTGTACAAGCATTGTCCACCCGATACCGCTTTTTCCACCTCATCCTCATTGTTAAATATATTATTTCCCCTAACTATTGGTTGTACTCCGCTCGCTAGGCACAATCCACCAAACTTATTTTTAAATATTTGATTGTGCTCCAGTGTAGCGGTTGCGTTGTTTGTGATTTCAACGCCAGCGGCCTGACCATCGTAAATTCTGTTTCTTCGCAGGATCGGATGACTTTGTGTTGAGATCAGTACGCCGGCTTGAGTGTTCCGGAAAATGTCATTCTCTTCAAGAATTCCCTTGCCACCATTAAATATGCAAATTCCACCATCGCGGCCATCATAGATCTTGTTACGCTTTAATGTTGGATTGGAATCGGTCTTGATCCAGACGCCTGCCATTGCATTATCAAAAATTTCATTTTGCTCCAACAGACCGAGGCCACCATTGTATACGAGTACGCCACCGTTTTGGCCACCCCAAATTTTATTTCCTCTTATAACCGGATTACTTCCGGTTCGAATTTGAACGCCCGAGTAGAGGTGATTAAAAATGTCATTATCTTCCAGCTTTCCATGGCCATTATCGTAAAAATATACTCCAACCTATGGGGAAAGAAAACATCATTAGTACAACACTTTGACTTACAATCAAACATTTAGCTGATTTACCTGCTTGCCAGAATGAATACGATTCCGTCTAAGAACCGGAGTACTACCAGTAGTAATCCAAACACCGGCCAATGTATTGGAATACACTTCGTTTTCCTCAATGAGACCTTGTCCTTTTTCGTGAACGTAAATGCCTCCGTGCTGACCATGATGAATTTTATTGTGGCGAACAATGGGATCACTGTTGGTACGTATCTGAATGCCGGCCAGTGCATTGCCATAAATATTATTGTGTTCAATTAGTCCCCGTCCCTCACCAAAGATATAAACCCCGCCTTGGTGGCCATTATAAATTTCATTCTTCCGAATAGTGGGATTGCTGTTTGAGGTTATCCAAACGCCTAAAAAGAATACAAATAACATTTTTTTAAAGAAAATGTCTGCTTTTGAATTTAAGTATTCAGTAAGAAATTTTTATTGTGTTTGAATAGGACGCATCCAGCATTTATCTATGAGAGTGCAGCAAACGATTAATGGGTGCGAAGAAGTTATTGATGACACTAGAGGAATAATAAAAAGTCAAAGACATAAAAATCATGAGACGCTCCAGTTTTTTTACATCCAAAGAAATCAACTTGAAAAATCCGTGAGTTCATTGATCGCCTAAGTGGTATTGAAGTTAAATCGTGATCGTTGTAAGTTTCAAAGATGTGGCGTGATGATCACGAAGTAGTTAGAAATACATACTTAAATATTAGGCATTTAGGGTCCAAAAACCTAGCTTCTCCAACCATGTGTGGGTGCGAAGCTATATTCTTGACACGACTGGAAGACCTACAACTTAACGACGTTTTCCGAAAGAAATTGTTCGGAAACTTCCCATGACTTCTTATACTCTTGGATGTTTTTGAGACTCTCGCAAGAGGTGCGACAGTGATATAAATTTAAGGTGTTCCTTGGTGGGACGAACCCCTTTCTCAGTTATTCTTTCGAATTAAATGCAATCATGGCGTGATATGTAATTATATTCAGACAATCATAGACGGCAGACCAAAAAGAATTACTTTTTTCCACCCGCGTCATGACAAGGTATAAAACTCTGATGGGGCCCTGCGATAGTCTTACATGATGAAAAAGGTCAAGTCTAAATTGAAAAAATGCTATAAGAACCAGCATTGGTTAAGTTTACGATTACACGGTCAACAAAATTGACTGCCTGGCGTCACGACATAATGCGTTAATGCACCGTCAATGGTCACAGTGTCAATTTTTAGTAAAGTCCCAAAATGCGTTGACCTGTAATCTTTGTCAACGCTGTTTTTCGCCGCCAAGAACTTTGTGCGGAAAATACAAAAAATTGAAAAGGACGAAGAAAAATGTAAAGATTGCGATTCTCGGCATTATATTTGTTGGAGAGTAGCACAGACGACGACAACCTTCGCAACATTTCAAGACCATCACGAAAGTGTAGTGCAGTTTGGGCCTAAAATGCTTGGTGCGCCGCGAAAATAAAGGTTTTGGTTTTTGTTTTTTTTTAGTTTTGTGCGCCTGTCTTGTTCAGTTTGTACATTTGTTAGTTTTCCAACAGAGTTATTTTACAAAGAGGTCATTGGTACCTTAAAAAATGTCCTGAAAACCACAAAATAGGATATTTTTTCGAAACGTCCTTAGAAACCCTGCAGTATTTCTTTGATACAAGTTTTTTTTAGCAAGGAATCATTGGAACAATAATATAGGTGCTTCAAACCACAAAAACGGGCTTTATTCCGAAAAGTCATTCGGACCGCGCATTAGTTCTGTTTTCAAAGTTAGGGTGTTTTCATAAACGTCGAAAATCTGCGCTAGTACAATCGTCTTTCTTCTTTTTTGCATTATTGAACACACTTATTCTGCAGAACGTGAGCAGACCTGCTTAAGTACAATTTTAAGTATGTAGTCACTGAATGTTCATAAACGTCAGATTTTTTGATATCCAAGACATCAAAGGAGAAGAATGTATCAACTTTTTTCATTTCATATAGCATCGTCCTCCACAAAGAAATCTTTTTCTTTTTCCAGAGTTGAATTCTTTTTCCATCAGAATTCTTTTTTGAAATAATAGCTTAGTTTTCGCAATGCTGCGGTTTTTGGTTTTTCGTTTGGGTGAAAAAAATGTGGTGTAGATTTTTAATAAATTTGAACGACCAGTCGTTTACAAATTTGTGTTCGACAGAAAATAGCGTTTTAAATGTTGTATCAAGCAAATAAAGCGACAGTCAGAATGAGGATATGTGAAATTTTTGTCACAAAAATGGACGTTCCACTAAAAGTTAAGCGTTACAGAGCGTAAGACAACGGTAATCTACTCTGTAACGCCATTTGTATTACCAATTTTTTTAAAATAACATTTGTAGTTCAAGTAAAATGCCTACTGCAATGAGGATGAATGTAAAAAACTTTAACAAAAACTTACCTGCAAAGTTGTTGGAATGTATGCGATTTTCGATGAACTGGCCCAGCCCGTTTTCATGTACGTAAATGCCACCAGTTTGCCCGTGATGAATTTCACATTTCACCACCGTAGGATTAGCACCAGCTTTGACCTCAAAACCAGCAATCCTGTTGTTGTGGATGTCGTTCTTCTCAAAGTATCCCTGCAAACCAGAAAAAGTTATATAAAATTAAACAGTGAATTGGTTACCAAAGCTCACCAT
Organism: Portevinia maculata; assembly: GCA_949715645.1. Lineage (NCBI taxonomy): Eukaryota > Metazoa > Arthropoda > Insecta > Diptera > Syrphidae > Portevinia > Portevinia maculata. Next base: position 393,724,087 of record OX454525.1, on the reverse strand, counting down.
TCCATTTTCGAATGTAAAGATTCCGACATCTCGCCCATGATGAATGTGGTTCTCACGCATAATAGGGCTGGCAAAGTTCTTCACCCAAATGCCGGCAAGCGCGTTGCGGCTTATCTCATTGTGCTCATAGGTTCCATGTGCATAGTCAGTCACATAGAGGCCAACATTCTCACAATCGCTGATATCGCATTTTTTTATCGCTGGGTTGGCATTTAGACCACCAACACAGACTGCTGCTCCGACGACGGAAGAACTCCGAATAATGCAATTATCTACCGTAGGACTGCAATTCTCGCCAATGTCTAAGCAGTAGTGCTTGTGATGAGACACTGTCGACGTAACGTCGGGCGAAAACTTCAAGGTAATGTATCCCACATATGCGTACTTTGCGCCTTCGACGAACATCACAGTTGAGCCAGCCTCCCTCTCTAGAATCACAGATTCTGCCACATTTCCTGAAGCAGAACCAATCAGAGCAATATCTGAATCGATGAACAGATATTCACCCTTATAGTGGCCAGCATGAAGAAAGATCAGGCTGCCAACGTTCTCTGGGCTGGTGTTGTCATCAGCTCCGTACATTTTGGCTGCGTTCTGCTGTGAACTTAGACCAGAAATACTGTTTGGCATGCCAATATTGGCGGCTGCGTTCAAAGCTGGACTATGCGGAGAACTGTTGGAGATTTTATCCTCAGGATAATCTAGAGCTGCTTGAATTGTATTGAAATGAACTATATTCCGACCTTTGAACTTCCTATCTTGATAACCAGGACGTACATGTATCCCTCGATACAACTGTCGAAAGCTCTCTTTCCATGGATTGGCGTAGTCTGAATCCTCGGGCTTCACAAACACATACTTGCATATTTCGGGATTGAAGAGGGGCAGATCGTACTCATAAACTGACTGATACAATCGCTTCCATAGCTCTGTGTCGTTGGCTATTGTGTTGAAGCGCTTGCAGACTAGAGACAATCGACAAAGGTCCTGCTCTAGCAAGTAGGAAAATATTGTGAGAAGCACCTCATCGGGCATCTCATATTGCAAGTAGTGCGCGGCCGATGGTCCACTGGTATCTGTACTGGTAGCTGTGTACATTCTCTTGGCTCGCTTCCTCGCCGGAAGCATATAACAGCTTTCTTCACAGTGTAAAGAGGCAGACGTAGACGTCGATGGAGTGATTGCGTGGTAATGAGTGGTGAAGTTGCCACCGCACGAGACAACATTTGACGAAGGTCCTGCTGTTGGCACCGTGGCCGCGGAGCATGATGCGGTTGCACTGCCAGCAGCACTGCTCGTACTGGCAACACACCACTGCTCATGACTTGAAGGGACTATTTTGCGACGCAGATCATAAGGCGATTGATGACAGCATCCAAGGGATGAACAACTACTCACTGTTGCTGCTGCGGCAACAACCGCTGTAGCATTGGTTGAAGTCGAGGGCAAGATGAAGCTTGATGTTGATGCTGAAATACATTAGAAGTCATTGAATCAAATCAAAAGTTCATCAGATGTGCATTTGGTGACTTACCTGTATTAACCGCTGTGCTACTACTTGTGCTTGTCATGGAATTGGTGCTATCTTAAATCGTATAAAAGAATTAGTGAATACCATTCAAGCATTTTGAGTTTGTTTTAATATTACTTATGCAATTGAGTGCTGAAGAACTAGTGCTAGTGGCGGGTATGCCGCTTCCTCCTCCCATTCCAGTATTACAGCCACCGCCACTACCACCACTTGTCGACGTCGCATTCAACGAGGAAGATGTGGATGTGGATGATGATGATGAGGACGATGATGTTGAGGAAGTAGATGACGATGATGACGTTGATTGCCCATTCGTGTTTCCAATACTCGAATTGAATGCATTGGGTAAGTTAATTGAGCCTGACGATGTACTTGCTCCGCCTGTGGCAGCAGCTACACTTGGTCCCCCAGCTCCAGAAGGTGCAGCTCCAATTGTTGGCAAATTCTGAAGAATTGGCTCAAGAACGTTATCTGTTGAAGAAATTAAAAAACATTTTTTCGTTGAGTGGTAAATCAGTCTAATTCTTTAAACAGATGTGAACATAATATTAAAGACGGAAAAGTATATTTCGACTGAAATAAGTAAGTAATTTAACGACAAGATAATCCGTTATTTTCTTTTGTAACGGGTAGGCTATGATATGGACTAGAGGAACCCTAATCCTTCCACTTCACTGCATCTCTGCGGCCAATCAAAAACTAGTGTTGTAGCATTTGTGTAATCCAGGAGTTTTTGGGCCAACCTCTTTTACTACCAATACGTTTTTCATACAATCTTTTGAAAGATCACTGATCGAGTATGGTAGCCACGTTTGTCATGAAATCAATTTGATCCGTTCCGTTTCCCCCGTACGACTACATTGTTGAACTGAAAAAATACAATCTCGAAGTTAAGCTTAGAGGGGATTATCATAAAATTTTACTGATATTGAAAATGTCCAAAAAAAAACAGTGTCCAATTGGACTGCTTTTGAACATGCCAAGATTGGAGAGACGCATCGCACTATTTCCTGCTTGTGATTTAACCTGTTTATCTACAGGCAGTAGGTGCAGAAACGTTTCCAGTGCCGCTGCGGGCGTAGTTAGCATGGCACCTGTGATAGCAACACTTGGCTATTCTTTGTACCATTGCTAATTTTCCCTGTATAAAAGCTGAGGCAAAAAATACTACAAAGTCCCATGGGTAGTAAAAACTTTTGGTCGTTTGTAAAAAACATCAAGAATTCGGCCTCGTCATCTATCCCGACACTCATTTACAACGACATTCCAGCCGTCAGCTCTTTGGATAAAGCCAATCTGCTTGCTGCTCACTTTGCAGCTAGCTCAATGCTCCCAGATTGTGCTTTATCTCCCCCTGTACTCGAGCGGTATTTCCCCCATCGTTCTGAAGAGGTGTTCTTCTACGCTGGCAACTGCGTAAGCTTTTCTATCTGTCCTATTCTTCAGGGCTCTTCCCGGGAAGATGGAAAACAGTATTTGTCCAGCCTGTACCAAAAAAAGGCGAGTCTTCTTCTCCCTCCTCCTACCGACCAATTGCACTAACGTCCCTTCTTTCTAAAGTCCTGGAAACGCTGATCAAGTGTCAGCTAATGAAATATCTTGAATCTCGAAAACTTCTCAATGACCAGCAGTACGGTGGGGTACAATCAATAGAGTGGAATCTAATGCTTCCAAAACACAATGATGTCTCCTGTCATTAAAGCAAAACCCACACACACTGCCATTATCCATGAATGGCACTTGCATCGCTGAAACCGAAAAACTTTCCATTCTCGGTATGTGTGTCAATGACAACTTTGTTGGAATGACCACATATTGGATGTCGCCAAGAACGCTGCGAAATGCCTAGGCTTCCTTAAGCGATGTAAGAAATATGTCACCCCTTCTGATCTGGCTACAATTTATAAGGCGTTTATTCGCCCGAAACTCGAGTACAACGCTCATATCTGGTCTGGTGCACCAATAACTTATTTGAAGCTACTTGACAGGATCCAAAAACTCGCGATAAAACTCATAGGCGACCTAGACATTGCGAGATCGATTGACTCACTTAGTCATCGTCGCAATGTCTCCTGTCTTTCGTTATTTTATCGGTATTTCCACCGGAAGTGCTCTTACGAAATAGCCAGTTGCATTCCACCCCTTGAACATTTTAACCGCAACACCCGCCATGCAATAAATGCTCATCAGTTCACCCTCAAGCCTATATTCGGACGTACAGTGAAGTACAAAGAGTCTTTCCTTAGCCGTACAACACGAATGTGGAATACTCTTCCACGCTCAATTTTTCCTTTACATTATACCTAGCCTACAAACATTCAAAACCAACGTGCATCGGCAACTCTGCTTTTCTTCTAATCCTAATTTCCCTAACGCCCGCGCTGTGTAGTCAATACATAATAAGGGTATCAAAAAAATCCCTTTAGTGCGCGTAAATTATAAAAAAAAGAAAAAAAATATTTTTCTTGTTTGTGGCTTTCCAACAGACAATGGCCCCATAGGTGAGGATGGGTCTTATTATCATAATAGAAGACTATCATCGGCAAACAATTTTAGTGTTCTATATTTTAACTTTTTTTAAATCAATAATGTAGATCAGTATAGATCCCTGAGCAATCCCAGTTGTGTCTCTAGTGGCTCAGATACCTTATCATTAAATTTTAATACTTTCTTACTTCCTAGTAAATATGATTTCAATCCCACTTACCCCTTATGCATATAGTTTTTTTGTTCAATAGTATTAACCTCAAAAGCTCTTTTCAGGTGTACGAAAACATCGTATTTTTTTATTTGCGTGTATTTTCTTTTTATAGTCGGCGATAACAAAGCTTAGAGCTGATTGACATCAATGTTTTTGCCTAAATCCCGATACTACTTTTTCCGCAATTTTATCATGCAAGGGCAGCATATTTACCGGTCTATAGTGTTCAATTTGATTGAATTCACAACTTGAATTACGCACAGTAACTACAACCGACATGATCTGCAGTTAACTGAAAAAACGACTTCAGCTTTGATTGAAAAATCAATGAACCTTTATCGTCTAGTGAATATCCAAGGACCGAAGACAGATTATTTTGCTGTTCTGGAACAAATCAAACGTCTTAGCCAGATATTTGGTCCTAAACTGTAAAAAAAATACTGCAGTGCACCTTCGAAATAGTTTCGTACACCAAAAAAGAAAAAACTAGTCCAGTCAACAAACAACTGGTGTATGCCGGTGTGATTAGGAAAACTCTCACGACTGTCGATTGCGTCGATCTATTTTGCTTTTGGTATTTTGTTAGAGAAATACCTAGATTATTGTGAATACAAATATGAATATTGTAAATGCATCATACATTGGCAGTTGTTTGGCCATTGTTTTGGTCTGCAATCGACGACCGATAGATATCGATCATGAATCAATAATCGACACTCGCAATTAAGGCTTGATTGTTCCTGATGGTGTTGCAACAGGCATTAACAAAAATATAAATTGTAATACTGTTGAGGATGCTGCTGCTTATCCTAAAACTGAATTAAATTGTGTTGGAAGTGTATTTTGTTTACTATCAAAATGTTAGTGGATTCAAACTTCCAAGGATCATTATTTAGCAAATGAATTTTGTTCATAGTTTTTGATTTTAAGGGAACGTCGAATTGCCCTTTTGACGGGGTAAGTAGGATATCTCTTTTCTTATACTGTTACTGGCAGTATCAGGGTTCTGTAGAGCTTTCGTTTTGCAAAACCAAAGTAGCAATGGTTTACTAAGATATTTCTTCCTCGGATCTCCTTTAGGGCATCATTTGTGTGGTTTATGTTGACTCCAAGGTAAGTGAACCCCCTAGGCTCTGACAGATGTTTGTTTCATTGTTGAAAGTAAGTTCTTTGTTTTGTCCTCGTTGACTTCAGGGCTAACCATTTTTGCCTGTTCTTCAATCGCTATGAAACCTCGATATCATCCGCGTATCCCAATGGCTGGACGGAACTGTTGAAGAAAGTGCCTTCCATGTTGACACCTCACCTGCGCACTATCTGCTCCAGAAAAAAAAATAAAGAAGTCACATCTCCTTGCCGGAATATGGTTCAGGTTTGGAATAGTTCGGAAGAGCTGTTTCCATATTGCACATTATACCGCGTGCTCTCTAGCGTCACGCGATACAACTGGATCAGTTTTGCCCGGATCCCGAATTCGGCCATAGCCATGTAGATTATATGTGTCTTTAAAGTGCATGAAAAGATGGTGGGTCTGAACTTGAAATTCATTTTTTTTGCAGTCTTTGTCTAAGTGTAAAGATTTGGTCTATTGTCGATCTGCGGGCCAGAAGCCGCACAGAGCGTTTTCAGGCGTTCATACAGTATGTTGTACAGGATATTTTATGTCATATTAAGCAGGGATATACCCCGATAGTTTTTGCAAGAAAAAGGATAGCCTTTCTTGTAGATTGGGCATATACTGCCCTTTCGAGGATTTTAAAAGGTGCAATTGATACTACATATACTGTATGGTTTATTGCATCCCTACTGGTACGCCTGTAAGGTTTGCCAGTTCAACCTTAAAAAAACATCGGCAGGCCTCCTAGTGTTGTTTCATTTGTGATACACGAATTTTTGGGCCTGCTAAAATTGTATGCTCTTTTAACTGGTTATAATTGTTTGATCAAACTTTTACGACACCGGTGATCTCCAGTTATGTCAACCCACGGATTTACATGCAAACTTGCGGGACAGCTTTTAGATGTAAGATGTGTCGCTAGGCTCACTTGGATGTTCAAATTGCCTAGATCTTATTTCTTCCCTAAGTCCCCGTCCCTGCACGGGACTTTCTGGTACAATAAGAGGTTAAATAATCTTAAATATAAAAAAAAATATACCTTACAAATTGTATAAAAACGATAAAGCTAACTTGAAATTTCTTTAGACGCACAAACAATTGGATAAGCTAGGTTTAATGGCTAGGTAAGGTTAGGTTGAAGTGGCAGTCAGCCGTAGCCGACATACTTAGACCAATAAAATGTCCATTGTGATAGCACGTGGATCTATCTTCTTCCTACCCGTTGAACCGGTTTGAGCTTTTAATAAAGCTTGAAAGTCCAATGTTTAAAAGAAAAGATAATTGAGATCATTATAGAAGAAAGCTCCTAGATGGAGTTTTCGTCTTTAACAGAAAGGCAGAGCAACTGCAGAGAATGTCGAATACAGTGTCCCCCACCCCCTTGCATGCTTGCCTTTGAGACAGTGTCCAATGATAACACCAATTACAGCCCCATTGTGCAGACTGTTCAGAGAGATCAAACAATTAGAACGTTTGAGATTCAGATCCAGCTTTTGCCGTATCAGTTTGTCGCTAGACAAATATTACCTTTTGTCCACCTAAAGTTAGGTCTCTGGATGGCCTCCTCATAAACATTAGTTTGCTACATGCAATGCCTAAGGGACTTTTATCAGGTATAAAGGGCCGTATGGTTCCATGTTTGGCGAGTTCATCAGACCTACAATATCCTGGAATGCCTCTTTGCCCCGGCACCCATCACAGTTGAATGTTGAACTGCTGCGCCATCTCCGCGAGCGATGATCGGCAGTCTAGGACTACGATAGAGTTTGTAGAGACAGAATCCAGACAATTTATCGCGGCTTGACTGTCTGAGAAGAATCGGATGTCCTCAGCGGTTACCACGTTCCTCTTCACGCACCATAGGACTTCTTTAATTACCATAATTTCCGCCTGGAACACACTGCACTGATTAGGGCAATTAAACTAGAGGCTGAGGTTCACCCTTCAGAGAACACACCTCTACCAACCCCATTGTATGTTTTGGAACAATCGGTGTAAGTGTATCGGTTAATTTTCGACAAGGGGGCCTTCCTCCCAGAATGAACTGGGGATGGTGACTAGGAAGTTTATGTCAAAACGATGCTGATGGATGGTGTAGTCTATGTTGCTAGGGAGGATTCTGAAGTTGTTTAGAATAGAGGAGTGGCGTATTTTCTTCTCAGTCTACTGGAAAGTTGCTTTGCGGCGTACAGCCACACTAGCAGCCGTTTGTCTACCAAAGATGTCCAGTGGTGTCAGCTGAAACAGAATGTCCATTGCATCGGACGGAGCAGTGCGCAGTGATCCACTCCTGATCGATGGACTTTGTTAAGCATATAGCGATTTATCGCTTCTTCTAAGGCATTCCACCACACAACTAGACCGAAAATATGAAGTACCGGTCTTATTACCGAAGTTTATAGCCAGTTTTTGCAAGAGAAGAGTGCTACCGTAGCTTTCCAAACTCTTTCTTGTATGTTAAGTCATCAACTTAGCTTTTTATTTTATCCAAAATGAGACTCAAGTATTAAGCTTCACCAGAAAAGACTAGGCTGGTACTCTTGATTGAGGAATGGTGGATGTGTGAAATTTTGTATTTCCTCGGGAAGAAACCAAGTTCAGTTCTAGAGGAGTTGACATTAAGCCCACAACAATCTGCCCACATCGTAAGCTTGTTGAGAGCGTTTTGGAGAAGTTCTTTCAGGATGTTAAGGTGCTTTCCTGAGACGACAATTGCAACTCCAGGACAAGCGTTTGGCTTTCCTCAGTTCTTTTTTGTAAGCATTGAGATATGCTTTGTAGGAAGCCCAATCGGTTTCAGCTTTTGTGAACTGGGGTTGGTTGAACAGTTTCCAACAACTACTTATAAGAGCTCCTAAATCTAAGGTCCACCAATACGGCTTATATTTGTCTCTTGGCCGGATAAGCGGGCAGGCGGAAGTCAATGATTGATTGAAGGCTATGATGACTTCCCCAGCCCCCCTGTCAAGCTCAATGGTGTTACAGGAGTTGATCTATGAGTTATTTGTATCAATGGCTAACATGTATTTATTTGGATGATTTCACCCCTTAGTTGCCCTTTACAAGCGCTTTTTTTGTTGGCGCTAAAGAATGTTCTTACCCCTTAAACGGTAAAATTTCAGCTCCGCGCTGGCAGGATACATCACAAACACAGTTGTTTAAACAAATATTCAAAATAATGATACGGAGCGGGATGAAAGAGAAGAGCAAGGCATTGAGGGAGCGGGAGGTCATTCTAGAGGCGAACGTGGTGGTGCTAAGGTGTGTTTTAGAGACTTAGATTTAAATAAACTTTACTTTGAATTACTGAGTTATTTTTCCGTGTTTTAATAATGCGCAAACAATAGATAATAACCCGGCTTAAGTGTCGCGTACAATTTCCAGTTTCAAATTAATCAGTTTTTGGCCGTTAGAAAATAAGTTGGCATGCCTCTGTACGAGTTAAGGTTTTCGGGTTTTGGAACATCAGCATTATTCTCGACTGAGAATTGACAAAAAAAAAAACAGTTCGGCTTAAGGGCGCCGGCAGCAGGATAAAAGAGGTAATATTGGGTTATTTCGAGAGACAAATACTCTGTCTTATATTTGGTGTTTTCTGCGATGAGGGTTAATGAAGGAGAAGATACAACCGCCGTCTATATGAGCTGTACCAAGATGTGACTTAAATGGTTTAGCCACATGGAGCAAATGGATAGCAATGCCCCAGCGAAGAGAATCTTCCACTCTCAGTCCCCAGGTTGGAGACCACAAGGAAGACCAAACCTTTACAGACCAAGCCATGACGGATGCCACAGCGCTTGGTCTGGGCAAGTAAAAGCTTCTTGGTATTCCTACCAGTCGACCTGTGGGGTTTGCCTGTTTGAACTTATCTTGTTAACTCACAGATTTTCGTGCACAGTTGCGGCCGAGTTTCAAGATGACAAATGCGTAGCTGGGCTCAACTGGATATATGTTAACATCCAGTTGATTTGTCAACTTAGTCACCATTTAGTGATATTATTAACCCGTCCCTATATCGGTAGCTTAGCGATTGACAACAAGTCTAAAACTACAAACCTAAGAGCTATTAGGTACCTAGGTACTACGATGCCGACTTTCGGGAAGATAAACAATTTAATTTATCTGCTTACCTAGCCGCTTATAGGCTTTAAGGAAACTGATGGTTTCATACTCTTCGTTTTTAGTCTGCAAGTAAATGAGTCACCGGATTCAGCTTTTATTGCACAAACTTTCATTTACATTATAAATCATTTCCAGTTTAATGGCTAATGGTCATTGTTGATTCATGCTGCGAAAGTGCTATACCTACCCGAAAAATTGTATGTAGCTAGTTACCTACTTAGATGTGTAGTTTTAAGTTTGAAATTGTTCTACCTACTTAGCTACCAAAATGCTTTTAAAACACCGAATCATCAGTTTTTAAGCCTAAGTCGAGGCAGCTAATTATTTTAAAACACTACATAATGTATATAATATAATTATACATACTATTTATTTTGCAATTTGTTATTACCTGGCCTAATAGGATTAATTGCGTTTTTGAAAATGATTCCCGAATAATTGTAGCTGCAAAAAAATGCATTGAATGAAACTCAGGTTATGTCCCATAAAATGTGTTGTATGTACCTTGTACGCCTCGCCGAGATATTCTTTTTTTTTTGAAAAGTTCGTCTTTTATTTCAAAAGAATCTGTCTGCGGTTCAATGCACTAACAATAACAATTAATGTCTTCGGCACGCGCTGAGAATTTGGAGAGAATTTTGAGTTGAGTTTTTTAAAAGCACAAGAAGCACAAGATTCGTTTTCTTCCTCCAGTAGAGGCAGTTTTCCCTTCCCAATTACCACCATGCACTTTACAGAATTTCATCGCACATTTTACGTTTTTTTTTTTATTTAAAATCATAAAAAAAGTTTTAACAAAATCTGCACATGAAACTTTCTTCAAAGGGATATGCAGCTCCACCATTAAATAGAGTAGATTTATCTTAAAACTTTCTGTGGTGGACCAACTTACCAGATGCTCTCGAGGGCAAGGCAATTCGGTTTGCACCTTTCCGACGAGACCGTCTCACATACGATCTGGATGATGTAAACGAAGCCATCGGCATCTTCAAATCTCTTCGGCGATTGTGTGTATATGTATTTATAATTTATGTTTCTTTTTTTCACTTGAGCTCTAAGTACACAAAGCGACTGTGTTGCCCAGAAAAGGGAAAAGATATAAATTTTTCACTTGCCACACTTTTTTAAACGTTGCCCCCCGAGTTAAAGCTTTTATTTATCACGAAATGGACTTTCAATCGAGCCTCTGTGTCTAGGACACGGTATTTTGGCAAGATCGAAAAACTTAGCGGGACTGGGATGATTTTCGGGGACGATTCTCGTGAATTTTTCAATCCCCTAAACAAAGAGCAGAAAACTGGTTCCAACCCGCGACGCCATATTTAATTTTCCCGATACACACACTCTAGACGGCATTTTTTACAACAAAAATTCTGAATTAATTTTCCACGTTTGTATACGCAATCGAACAAATACACACGAATCACATTCACAAATACACGAGCTTCGGCGGTGAAGGCGAAAAGAAAACCTCGTATAGTTGAACGGGGCAAGTTGTGTAGGAAAAAATTTGTTACTACTCGAGTTTTTACTTTCCAAATTTGAAATGACACATTTTAAGTTCTTCGAAACACTCACGTCTTCAATTTTTAACGATTTTGATTCCAAAATTGAGAAACATTGTATTAAGGCAATTTTCCAAAAGGAAATTGCATAATTTTTGTATTTAAAATATGCCCACTTCTACAAGAACTCTAGAAAGTTAAGCACAGACCAAAGTTAAGGATTTTTGGATTTTTTTTTTTGACGTATTTTCCTGAAGGTGTATGTGCATATTGGGTGTGTTTGATTTATTGAATATTTTTTCGAACTGTTTGGACAAAATAATGTAATAGATTTTTGGCACAGTTGGCATAAGTTAAAATTCCCAACTAGAAAATATTAATTTTCTTTTTCTAAACTGGCATGATACACAATTGTTCTTCCTTTTTTAATGCATATTGAAAACCAAATAAAATTGAACACACAAACTTCCTTTACGTGCTCCCGACCTCCTCCGCAATCACGGTGTTTTAAACACGGCTTTTGATGAGAAGCAATCTTCGAATGAAATTACTTTCCCTCATCGTTTTAAAATAATATTTTTGTAAACTACTTCAATTCTTTTAAACCTTTCGCTGGTTGTTTAAAGTGTTCACACTGAGGCGGTATTTTTATGTGGCATCTAAATTTGTCCACATTCCATTGCTTTTTTAATGAAACGCTTCTGCTTTATGTTTTTATATTTTGTACTCTTTTTCCTTATTTGTATATTCCTCGTGAGTCACGATTTGAATCAAAAAATATTGGAGGACTTTTCACGTTCAATTAGTTTTTGAGCACACATTTTGATTGACGTCGCTGTAATATCGCAGTACTGGTATATTAGGTCATCAAATAGAGGCGTGCTTTGGTGAGCAATATTTTAATTCAATAAAAACTGGTTTGAAGAGTAAAAACATATCGGAATGGAGAGGAATTATCCCAATTTAGTTTTGGATGGGGATACAAGATAAAGTAATTCCTAGTAGTTGTTGTTGTTGATGTTGCAGGTTATGTGAGGTTGAAGTGGTTGTCGGGAAAGCCAATTCACTTAAAGTTAGATAAGACTGCATGCCAATTATGCATACAAATGAATAGAATATCTGTAAAATTATCAAAAGATTAGCACTGTTAAGGTTGTAACTACCTGACCGAAATTACCAAAATAGTCATGTTTGTATGCTGGTTATTTAAATAATTTATTATTTATTTTCAGAAGGAAAATGTGGTAACGCCGTATATGTCACAGCAAAAAGAGACAGTCAAAAGAATAAATGAACATGAAAGTACATGAACAAAAACCAATAATTCGCAAAAAATAAATCGACAACAAACAAGGCACTAACAAAATATCAGTAAAAAAACAATTGCCAATATAATTAAGCACATCAAGATCGCTATAACTTATAATTTGAATAAGAAAACTTCGGTGATATTTTTTGTTAAATATAGTTACTGTAGCACTGTATGGGTTCTCAAACTCATAATATTGTTGCATGTTTGCTCAAACTGTGTCATGGGGCATCAATTAGTCAAGTTGCAGCGCCATCTAGTAGAGAGTAGCCATATTACTGATTTTGGCAGCATTTGAATAGCAGTTTGAGAAGCTGTGGAATAACTAGTACGTACATAGTTATGTTGTTCTCGAACCTAAACTCAACGAATCTGGAAATTTCGAGAGGTGTCACTAGGAGATATAAATAGATGTCGCAGGATCACCCAAGACATTCTAGATGTGAACTGCGATTAAGAATGCGATAGATGACAGTAGTGAAAAGTATAGAGAAAAAGTATAAGTATTGAGTAAGAGAAAATTGATTGTGTATTTAAAGTGATTAATTGTGAAAGTCAATTTTTGTGAATAAGTGAATTATTAGAATAATAATCAAGAATTAAATTGAAAGAGAATTAAATAAAGTTTAATTAAATAGAATTACTATGAACTCTAAGTTCGATAAACAGAAGAATTCTATGGACTCTCAGTTCAATGAACAAAAGAATTCTCTAGACCAACAGACAAATTCTCTAGACTCTAAATTTGATGAACAGAAGAATTCTCTAGATCAATGGACTCTAAATTGCAAGAACAAAAGAATTCCATAGTTGCCGCCCAAAAGAGCGATGTGGAAGATTTTAAAAATGTTCTCGAAGGAAAACTCGAAGAAATTGACCAAAAGTTCGAGAAGGTTGAAACCAAATTCGACGAAATCCATACAAACTTCGAGAACTTGGCTAAAGAACTCGAGAAAGTGAAGAAGCAGAAGGCTCGAGAAAATTCTGTGGACTGCCCGAGAAGGAAAGAGATGCAGCCTCCTGTTTTCGATGGTCAAACATCATGACCAATTTATAAGAAACAGTTTGAAGCAGCTGCAATGGCGAACAGCTGGGACAACGAGGAAAAGGCGATTGCGCTAACGCTCGCACTAAGAGGTACAGCTGCGGAGTTACTCCAAACCGTCTCAGAAGAGAAGCAACACAACTACGCCCTGGTCAAGGCTATAGAGATGCGCTTCGGTGATGAGCATATGCAGCAAGTGTACAGGGTCCAGCTACGCAGTAGAGTCCAGAAGCGGGGAGAAACACTTCAACAGCTGCAAGCAGATATCGAACGTCTGGCACATTTGTCATATCCTAATGCTGGTGAGGTTCTCATCAATGAAATGGCTGTGGAGGCGTTTATCCAAGCCATTGAAGATAGACAACTGCAAATGGGCGTAAGAATGGCTGGAAAGAGAACTCTCGCTGAGGCAATAGCATTTGCCTTGACAATGCAAGCTGCTGATCAGGCATCGCATGTGTTCCACCGCGTAAGGGAAATGACAGCCGTTGAATACTCATGTCAAAGAGCAGACATCGTAGACGGGAGCAGAGATAACAGAGGTCAAATGCGCTGCTGGAACTGCAACAAAATTGGGCACCTACAGAGACAGTGCAGAGCTCCACCCAGACGAGGCAGTTGTCCACATTGCGGGCCTAGGAGGGGCAGCGAAGAAGCATCTGGCAGTGATAACAACCATCCTGCAGATATAGCTTCGCAGAACCAGCAGTCGGGAAAACGTGCAAGGACCAGCTTCGCGGGGCAGAAGTTGGTTTCCGGAATCGACGACCCCAGGACCACAATTCAAGTCTCCCAAACCAAACGAGGAAACCAGAGTCTAACCGTGGAAGCCTATACAGGACCAAATAAGTGCGTTGCAACCATCGACACCATTGCCACCGCTTCCATTATAAGGTGGGACATCGTCCGTCAGTCTTGGCTGCACAACATCAGCAATTACTGTCTGAAAACAGCAACAGGAGCGACAGCGAAAGTGTATGGAGAGGAACTATTGCGTAACCAGGTGGGAACTCCTGGCTTTGATCCTGGCAACAAAGCACTTCTACAAGTACTTATATGGGCAGAAATTCATCCTGCGTACAGATCATGCGTCTCTAAAGTGGCTGCTGCAGTTTAAGAACCCTGAAGGACAAGTCACGAGGTGGATTGAACGGCTGCAGATGTATGACTACGAGATACAGCACCGAAAGGGAACTCTTCACTCCAACGCAGATGCCCTCTTCCGGCGGCCCTGCAAGGCTGATTGTAAACATTGCGTACGCCAGGAGGAAAAAGATAAAGTATCAGTCCAACGGTTGAGAGCTGAGCCCATTAGCGGCTGGAGTGCACGGGAGATCTGGAATGCTCAACAGGAAGATCCGGATATCGAGCCGATTTTCGCCTGGAACGAACATGAAGGCAAGCCGGACTGGCAGCAGATCTCCAATAAGAGTCCGGAACTGAAGGCATACTTGGCGCAATGGGACTCACCTCATGTTCAGGACGGCATTTTGAAAAGAAAATGGGAAAGTTCGGATGGAACATCAGCCGTGATGCAACTTGTGGTACCCAGATCGAAAGTCAACGAAGTGCTTAGGGAACTGCATAATGGAGTGTCCGGAGGTCACTTGGGAGTAAATAAGACACTCGAAAAAGTACGAGAACACTTTTACTGGATTCACGCAAGAGACGATGTCGAAAACTGTTGCCGAAAATGCGCCACTTGCGCAGCCAGTAAAGGCCCGAGAGTAAAAATGCAAGGCAAGATGCATCAATACAACGTTGGAGCGCCCTTTGAAAGGATTGCAGTTGACATCGCAGGACCGTTTCCAGAAACCAACAGTGAAAACCGCTATATCCTCGTAGTGATGGACTACTTCACTAAATGGCCTGAAGCATTTACTATACCTAACCAAGAAGCTAAAACCGTGGTAGAGCATATTGTCCACAACTGGGTAAGCAGATTTGGCGTACCAATGGAATTGCACTCGGACCAAGGTCGCAACTTCAAGTCGAAGATCTTTCAAGGAGTATGCCAGCTACTAGGGATTAAGAAGACAAGAACAACCCCGCTTCATCCACAACAATCGGACGGAATGGTGGAACGCTTCAATAGAACCTTAAACGAACACCTTTCTAAAGTTGTTGGCGACTGCCAGCGGGACTGGGACAAGCAGATCCCCATGTTCCTATTAGCTTATCGAAGCGCAGTTCATAACACAACAGGACATTCTCCATCCGAAATCCTTTTTGGTCGAACCATCCGGTTACCTAGTGAATTGATGTTTGGATCTCCGACTGATGAAGCAACGAATGAAGATGATTATGTTGCGGATCTCAGAGAAATCATCAGAAACATTCATCGGAAAACTAGAGATAAGATTCGGATATCCAGCGACCGCATGACGACGAGGTACGATACAAAAGCAACCACCACAGGATTCCAGGAAGGAGATCTAGTATGGCTATACAACCCTCATCGCCGAAAAGGCATGTCACCTAAACTATAGCAGGATTGGGAAGGACCCTATAAGATAGTTAAGCGCATCAACGATGTTGTCTACCGGATCCAGCGAGGAAGAGGCAAGCTGAAAGTTGTCCATGTGGATCGTCTCCATCGCTACCATAGCGAAAATATTGACGTGCTTCGGTACGAACAAGTTTAAGAGGGGGATATTGTTGCATGTTTGCTCAAACTGTGTCATTGGGCATCAATTAGTCAAGTTGCAGCGCCATCTAGTAGAAAGTAGCCATATTACCGATTTTGGCAGCATTTGAATAGCAGTTTGAGTAGCTGTGGAATAACTAGTACATACATAGTTATGTTGTTCTCGAACCTTCTAAACTCAACGAATCTGGAAATTTCGAGAGGTGTCACTAGGAGATATAAATAGATGTCGCAGGAGCACCCAAGACATTCTAGTTGTGAGCCGCGATTAAGAATGCGTTAGATGACAGTAGTGAAAAGTATAGAGAAAAAGTATAAGTATTGAGTAAGAGAAAAGTGATTGTGTATTTAAAGTGAATTTTTGTGATTAAGTGAATTATTAGAGTAATAATCAAGAATTAAATTGAAAGAGAATTATATAAAGTTTAATTAAATAGAATTACGTTTTATCTTTTCGAATCCTAGCCTGGGATGTAACAATATTATGTATCAAATCAGTGTAGTCAAAATAATTCCAAATGAAATTGTAATCTGTTATCGTTCTCGGTATACATAAATACGAATATAATAATAAAGAAAAAAAAAATCGAAATGAAAAGTACAAATATTCTCAAACCAAACTGCACACGTAAAAGACCTAGCGGTTATCCCTTATTCTCTCGTAGTGTTTAGTGTAGTAAAATTGATATAATAGTAGTATCTACGACCATAGAGTCGAAAGCGACAGCATAACAGATATTCTATTAAGCAATAGCTTCACAGCGTGAAAATGTCAAAGTAAAGCCAAGTCGGCAATCGAAAACAAGTGACTGAAAGAGAGAGCCTGTAATAGGCCTGTTGGTGACATTATAATAATGATGAATAATTACCAATTATTAATGATTCTCTTCCAATTCGTAAACAAACGAACTGTGCCCGTGTTCTGTAACTATCGCATCGTTATATTTATCACATGAACGATGTGAATCGAAACAAAATTTCATTATATCACATTTCCGTGTTCTGTAACTATGCGATGCGAAAACTATACCACATGGAACATTGTGAAATGAAACTCCTGGAAATATGTGATAAATCAGTGTTCTGTAACTTTCGAATGCGATAAATTATTCACTTCAACTGTCAAAATTTATCACATTTCAATTGGCTTGCGAGAAAGGGATATTGAACAATTTTAAACGGATAGTGGACAGTGAACATTTTTGATTTTTTATTTAACAAAATATACAGTTCGTTGATCAAGTTCAACGTTTAAAAAAATGCAAAAGAAATAAAAAATAACTAATAAAAACAGTCAGAATTAGTGGAGAAGAATGTAGGTACCTACATTCTGTCGAAAGAATTCAGCAAGCACTTAAAAAAGATCCATTTTGAACATTCCTGGAACTGTGTTGCTATAAAAATAAACAGCTTGGTACATCCAACAAGAGAGAGTAAAAGGTTCTTGTTTTAAAAAAAAAAAAATATTTCTTTTTTTTTTCATAGACAGACAAAATAAATGCAAAATTTTAACTTCATTAAATTCATCAACATAGAACACATCGTTAGGATCAGATTAATTTCAAAAAAATTTGTCTGAGTCTAGCAGAACGAGCGATCATCATATTTTTGAAAATTCAACAGAAACACGTAATTTTCCGATAATCCGCTAAAAAGTCGCGCTACACCACTCCTATCCCAACGACATGTAAATACACACTACTGAATTTCCTCGTCAAACTACCCTCTGATTTCCAGTATTTTGACAATCCTTCCAATTTCCCATGATATTAAAAGTGCGATAACATGCGATAAACGGTGGAATTTTGTGTTCCAAAGTTTTCGATGCGAAGAGTTATCGCATGAGTTACAGAACATGGGCACCTACAATAATGTACAACAACAAAAATATATTTGGAAATCGGAGAGCAAAGTCTCAAAAGTCCAACGGGAACACTTTTGTTCAAACAATTTTACTTTTTTGACAGTAACATACAATTGTGCCGTCAGTGAACAGAGCTGGAAAAAATAATTACAACTGACAAGTGCTGTGGCAGCTGCTGCTTTTGGGTATCCATCCAAACCAAACATAAATTTGTAATGTTCTAAAAATGGACATAACAATGGACTACACTTTGGTCGATATACCAAGGATACCCCAAACAACATCAGTGAGCTGTTGTTTTATTTTATCTATCATATATGTGGCCAGCCTATACGTTTGGAGGAGTGAACATCAAAGGTTAATATCACACTATCGTTGATCCTTACCAAAAAAGCAAATATGTACAAAGTGGAAATGTTCTCTTATTTCAGAGACCACCCATCCACCGTTAAAAAAAGATTTTGTGGTGTTTCGATAGTTATGCTGATTGCACCAGTGTTTGTTTATACGTTTTCGTCCAAGGAGCTCTTGGAGCGTAGTTCAATATTCGAAGTACTAGGCTTGCGGTGGCAAGGACTACTACCAGCAATACTAGTACCCTCGCTACTCACAGCGTTGCTATTTCTGGGGCCACTTAGTGTCCAAATTTATTATGGCATTTTGCAGACGTATTCAGGTAAGAAATTTGCATTCAACAGAAACACTATCGGATGCATTTCATTTGCAGACTACCAGTACTGGATAGGTTGCTTTAAGAACCTGCTATGGCTTAGAAACCACGTGGTTGCTCCACTATCAGAAGAATTTACCTTTCGCGCATGTATGATGCCGTTGATCCTGCAGTCGTTTACGCCTATTAAATCTGTGTTTATAACGCCGTTGTTCTTCGGAGTCGCACATTTTCATCACATTTCAGAAAGGCTACGATCAGGCCTTGATATTAAGACTGCAGTGATTGTGTCTTGTAAGTTTTAAATAGTTTCCAGTAGATTTTTTTTTCATTTTATTGATCCGACATTACAGGCTTTCAACTCACATACACAACCCTCTTCGGATTCTATTCCGCGTATTTATTTGCTAAAACTGGTCATTTTATAGCTCCTTTGATTGCGCACGCTTTCTGCAACCATATGGGATTTCCAGACTTTCAGGAACTCTTTCAGCAAAGCACACTCAAGAAAATTATGTTTAGCAGTTTTTATGTGATAGGACTAGTGGCTTGGGTATTACTGTTGCCGATAGTTACCAACCCTAGTTGGTATGGAAACAATTTGTATTGGAGACCGAACTAAGTCTTGCAGCACCATTGACTGTCTTCCATAGGAAATAAGCAAAAATAATAGAATTTTACACATCCATATACCCGTAGCTAACAAATTAATTTTTATACTAAAAACCCTAAATAAAAGTGTTTTTCTTTTTTGTTTAAGTTTGTGTGTTTATTCCACCGCAGACGCGTTTGAAATCAGTTTACAGAAAAAAGTTCGGAGCGGTTCGCACAATTATGGGTTCAAAAGGCGCACAAACTCTCCGGAAGACACCAGTTCTTTGATTATGTCCAGTCCGCCAACGAGTTCGCCTTTCACGTACAACTGCGGGTATGTTGGCCAATCAGAGAAAGCTTTCAATCCTTGTCTAACTTCCTCGTCGGAAAGAATGTCGAACGTCTCATATTTAACGCTGAAACAAAAATTGTAATGTAAGATATGATGTTTGATGTAAGTAGTTAGTCGCCGTCGGCACTAAGAGGAAGAGAAATGCAGTTCCAACTAAACCTCAACGCATTAGATATCAAAAATAAGATATTCCTCTCCTGGCACGAGAAATTCAATTGCTTACCCAGTTTCATTGATGATTGCAATTAGCTGCTTAGAAAAGCCGCAACGTAGAGCATCTCGTGTTCCCTTCATGAATATCATAACATCTCCCTTGTTGATGAGAGCCTTAAGTCTATCTTCTAGTCCGCTGCCAGCACCTGCCTTAGATCCAAGTTTTTTACAAATCTCGGAAATTGATGCAATATTCACTCCATCTACTCTATCAACAGCTTGACCATTTGCGAAGAAGATAACTGTAGGAACAGCATCAATCTGTAAACTATAAATATTAAAAAAAATACTCAAAAATTTAAATAGCGAACCTGATGCTTCATGGAAATGTCTGGAAAGGATTCAGCAGCCAAATTAACAAATTGCAAATTTGTATATCCAAGCTTTGAAATTTCAGAAAACACATCTAGCACTTGAGTGCATTGTTCAGCCCACGGTGCTGAGAAAAGGACGACTGCCGTCTGTGCGGAGCTAAAGTCATAAATGACAAATTCAATCAGCAGTGCTCAGAAATATTTTGCCTAGCTTACTTGATTATTTGTTTGTATTCTTCTTCAGTTTTCACTTCGATCACTGTCATTGTGTAAACTTGTGATATTTTTAAATAAATTACGTATATATTTCTAAAGAAAAATAAAGTAGAGTAAATCTATGAATTTATTTCACTTCTTTATTTGAGGTTATGCTAAAAAAATTGTTAGTTCTATACAGCGGTACGGTGCAAACTGTCATGCTCTCGCCTTGTTTGTTTTAAAATTGCTCACTCTTTGTAAGGCACATTTATTCACTCCTCATTTAAGAGGGATCTTCCGCACTAATCGACAATTAAAAGAGCCTTTCTATTTATTCACTCTTAATAAGCCAAGCGAGAAAAAGCACTCTCAGAATGAAGAAGTTATTGTCTTTTAACCTGTGAAAGTGCGTTATGGACAAATGTCTCCAATATATGTTGGACTTTAATGATGATGACGAAAATGCACTTGTCGTCGTACGTAGACAATGATGGGATGATGAAGATTTCTTCCAGCTATTTCGTTTGACCAAAGTAAAGTACTTGCAATTAGTCGACCATATTTGGAGCACTCTTTAGAAAGGATTACCTTCACTTAACAAAATTGAGATAATAATTGCATAGTCATAAACCTATTTGGTTCATTATTTTCATATGATTGCACTTAGGATGGGTTTTAACAAAACCACAAACAGAATTGAATAGTTGCAATTTTTATAAGATTCGCAATCCAGATAGTGGTTCTCAATAATTAATAACCAACTTATGATCAATAAATATACATGTTGATAATTTACACATTTGATGCGGTTACAGAAACCAAGCAACTTCAAACAACTTCAAACCGCTGCCTAAAAAAGTTTACCTTTTGTAACTCCTTTCGTTTTCTACTTCTCTTTCGTTAACGTTTTAGAAGCCGTATGACATCAAAACTGAGAGAACGCAAAACCAAGTTTCAGAACCTATAATTGAATAATAGCTGTGTTTTATTATCCATGCGGATCTGGATCTGGATCAATTTAATACGTAAAACAAAAACAACACAGGATCTTGCTATTTATCGGGATCATTAATCGTGATCCAAAATGTAATTACAAAACTCACTACCTGTTTTTTCGTGGCGTTGCTTATTTAAATTATAGGAAATTATAGGAACACAATAATATTGCCAGACCAAAATATGAAACACTATTAATAACACAAAAAATCAATTAGCATATTTTCATATTCGAATAATTTACCACTGCGACTTTTGAGACGTTTTTCTTCGTAATATAATACACAAAAATTAGTGGAAATATTAGCAGTACAATACTGTTAATATGTTGCATATTTGAACATAACATTTGAACATAAGCCGCGTTTTATTATTGTCGTGACTGATGTTCACCACGCTCTGTGTCCCTGTCCTTCCTCGTCCTTCTCCTTGCAGCTCCAAAAATTATTAGAAAATTAATTTTGTTCAATAAATTTATACCTCCAGTCGCAGCTCCAGACTTCTCGAATTTTCTCCAAAAGACTAAGGCCGTCATCCGCTGCACGCGTTCCTTTTATCTTGTACGACTGTTACCACAAATTTCCCTGGTGCTTACTAGCCATTTCGCTCTTGCCATCTTTTTTCGATCTGGAAGTTATTGCAAAAGAAATGACATTTCATTACCTTCCAGATTTTCCGCCGCCATATTGAAAATCGCTTTTCCTCGATTTTCCTCTCCTGCATCCTACCTCGTCACCGTCTGTCGTACCACCAGATTGCCCTTCGAATTCCCTTTAAAACGAGGGGTCACATGCCCACATGAAGCCAAAGATACGCCTCCAAATCCGAAATAAGTCCCCTTCCCTTGTTTCTCGATTTTCTTGTGTAATTTTCCGTAATAGAAATTAACAATTCCATCTTTAAATCTCCAGTAGGGCAAGATTTTCCGAAACTGCCTATCCACATTTCCTTCTTTCCTCCTCATTCCCTTAATCAATGCACATTTCTTTTGATCGCAGGCGCGTACGGAGCTTTGGAGTGTACCACTGCAGCATGCACTCCGAAATCAAATCCCACTAAACGTCACTTTTGGCATAGATAAACAAATTTCATTTAATTGTGAAATTGTGCCAAATTGTCAGCTCGAATTTCCTCAGTTTTCCGGGTATTTTCCGTGCTGTTGCTTGGTTTGCAAGTGTACGACTTCATTTCCCACACGTCCGTCGATTAAATTGAGGAGAAAACGACGATCTGGCTAAGTTGGACAGCGGTCAATTGGTGCACGCGCAGGGAATGGGTCGCAGAAGTGGGTTTTCGCGTATAGTTTTCTCGGCGTTGGGCGTCATCCGTGAGGTGTGGCCGTGTAAAACTTAACAGGGGGTGAGATGTTCGCAGGTGAGTACTCGGGTTGGAGTTGGTTTTCTTTCTATGTCGTTAACGGCGATCATCCGAGGCGGAGGGTAAAGGCAGAGGTGTCATAGGATCTGTGGTAACGAGAGCAGGTGAGTAACAAAAGAATGAGTTGTCTTACGCATTTAATGGGTTCCTTTTTAGCTCTCGGCGGCGTAGTTGTTGACGACGAGCGGCAGGGAGGTTCGAATGCATATGACAGCGGTGAACAACGTACAGCTGATCCCGGCCGGGTTATTTGTGTTGGTGTTTAATTGCTCGCGGTGTTCTTGCCAGCGAGTTGCGGCTGTGGTGTTAAGGTACCCTGCAGTGGAAAAATCTAATAAATTTGTTAGTTAATTTTATTGTTCAACAATCGTTAATCGATTTTCTCCATTAGGCGGCCGATTCGAAGGAGTATCCGATTTATTTACGCAGAGAACGGATAGCGACTGCGTCTAACTCTGCCTATGTGAATGAAATCAATTGTGCGGTGCTTTTCGATGATGGAGGCTGGATGTCATGGAAGTCATTAGCCAGGGTATAAGATCGCAGTCGCCGGATTGTCGTAGAACAGTTGTCCACTTTAGTTGTAATGTAGTAGATGGGGTGGGTAGTGAATATTGGTCGTTGGAGTGGCTCTCATTCGCGTAACACTGCCCCCACCTTTGGACTCAAAGTTCCATCTGAGTCTCGAACGGAGCCAAACGGTTTACGTGTACGACTCTCTTCGTGGTTTTGCCTGGTAGTTGGATACGGTAGACCAAGTCGTTGATTCTCTCTATAATTTTTGCTGGACCTTCCCAGTTGCTTTGCAGTTTCGGGGACACACCCTTGCGACGTTTGGGGTTGTACAGCCATACCTGGTCATCAGCCTGAAAAGATGTTATATTGGACCGCAAGTCATACCTGATTTTCATCCTCTCGGCGTTTCTTTTGAGATTTTGCCTCGTCATTTCGTGGACTTTATCCATCTTCTCCTGAAGGAACTGCAAGTATTCTGGCGGTGATGATGAAGGTTTGGACGGCGTGCCAAACTCCAGATCCACAGGAAGGCGCAGTTGTCTTCCGAGGAATATTTCTGCTGGAGAAAATCCGGTGGACTCGTGGGTGGCGGAGCGGTATGCCAACAGGGCGAGTTGTAGGTGCTCATCCCAGTCGTGCTGATTTTTCTCGACGAACTTAGCCAGGTAGTCCAGTATTGTCCGGTTAAACCGCTCGACCATCCCATCGGACTGGGGGTGAAGTGGTGTTGTGCGAGTTTTTTCAACTCCTAGCCTCTGCATCGTCTTCGTAAAGACCTCTGACTCGAAGTTACGTCCCTGGTCGGAGTGAAGAAACTGTGGTACGCCGTATCTGCAGAAAATGGTCTCGATTAGTCCGTCCAGCACCAGCGCACCCGTCTGATTTGGCAACGCAAAGCACTCAGGCCACTTGGAAAAGTAATCCATGATGACGACTATGTAACGGTTGCCTCGATGTGTGCAGGGAAGGGGCCCCAATACATCTATCGCTACTCTTTCGAAGGGGGTGCCTACGATGGATGGCTGCAGCGGTCCGCGAACTTTCTGGCCGGGTCCTTTTCTTGAACAGCAAGTCTTACAAGTTCGACACCATTTAATTACATCCCCTGTTCGACCTGTCCAATAAAAACGTTCTTTAATCTTTTCTAAAGTCTTACCCTGACCTAGATGGCCTCCGCTGGGAGAGTTGTGCAAGGCTTCTAAGATTTCTGGAACAAGTGATCGAGGAATTACTGGTAGGTTTACCTTGTCTCCATTTTTTAGAGTCCAAACTCTGCACAGAACACCTTCCTTTACCATAAGTGAATCAAACTGTGACCAGTAAGCTTTTACCACTGGATTCTCACACATGATCGCTTCTCGACACGGTCTCCTGGCTTCTTGTATCCAAAGCCTCACCTGTCTAAGGTCTGCGTCCACCTCCTGCTTTGCATGTAGGCCCTCCGGAACTACTCCAGTCAACAGAATCTTCTCCTCGCCGTAGCTTAACGCGTCTTTTCGATCACAATGTTGGCAGCTCGTACATGGCCTTCTGGACAGCGCATCTGCATTCCCGTGTTTGAGTCCTGGTCGATGCTGGATTTCAAAATCGTACAGCTGAAGCCGCTCCAACCATCTCGCCATTTGTCCCTCTGGTTCCTTGAAATTAAGTAGCCAGCGAAGAGAGGAATGATCCGTCCGTAGTAAGAACTTCCGGCCAAACAGGTAATGATGGAAATGCTTGGTGGCATGTACCACTGCCAACAATTCCCGCCTTGTGGTGCAGTAGTTCCGCTCTGCTCTGTGTAACGTTCGGCTGTAGTACTCCAGGACTACCTCCCCGTCCCCTCGTCTCTGGGTCAAGACAGCGCCGATGCCAACATTAGAAGCGTCGGTGTCCAGTATGAACGGGTCTTCAGCTGTTGGAAAAGACAAGATTGGTGAATTGGTTAAACGAGATTTAAGCACCTGAAATGCTGCTTCGCAATCTTCTCCCCACGCAAAACGTCTTCGCTCCTCTGTTAGCTCCGACAGCGGCTTTGCCAGTGTGCTGAATCCAAGAATGAATTTTCGGTAGTATGAGCAAAGGCCCAGAAAGCTACGTACATCTCGCTTACACCTCGGCTGAGGCCACTCCTGTACTGCCTCTACCTTTCTTGGGTCGGTTTGAAGACCATCTCTATTGACAATATGGCCCAGGTAAGCCACTCTCTTCTTGAAGAATGCGCACTTGGGGAGGCTCAACTTTATCCCGGCTACTTGAAGCCTGGCGAAGACTTCCTCTAGATGCAATAGGTGGTCGGCGAATGTTCGCGAATAGACGATGATGTCATCGAGATATACCAGCGCGTTCTGCCATGAGACACCCTGAAGCGTGGCATCCATCAGTCGTTCAAAAGTAGCCGGGGCATTGCAGAGCCCGAATGGCATGACGCGAAACTGCCAGAGGCCCTGCCCATCGGAGAAGGCCGTCTTTTCTTTGTCTTGCTGGTCCATCTCCACCTGCCAATACCCACTCTGCAAGTCCATGGTCGAGAACCACCTGGATCCTCCTAAAGATGCGAAGAGCTCGTCTATCCTTGGCAAGGGGTATGAGTCCTTCTTAGTGACGTCATTCAAGCGCCGGTAGTCGACGCAAAAGCGTGTGGAGCCGTCCTTTTTTTTGACAAGGACGATAGGAGCCGCCCATGGGCTGGATGATGATTCCACCACTCCTCGTCGTGTCATGTCCTCGATTAGTTGAGTTGCTTCATGTCGTTTGGCTAGAGGCACTCGCCGTGCCGGGAGCTTGATTGGTTTAGCATCGCCGGTATTGATTTGGTGACGAACCAAGTGGGTACGTCCGAAGTCCAGGGGACCTGCAGAAAAGACGTTGTTATATTTTCTTACCAAAGCCAGAAATTGTTCCTTCTCTTCCTCGGACAGCTCTGTTGCGCCAATGTCGAGTGTAGCAGATGGGTCTTCATTAGTGGCTGTTGGTATCTCACACACTTCGGCAGCTTCTATCCGACCTAGCACCAGTCCAGAGGGCAGTAATTGTTCTTCGGCTGTGGTGTTGCACAGCCGGACCGGAATGGTTGGTTTGGTGCAATCCACCACACTTCGTGCAAGCAAGACTCCTTTTGGTAGCTCGGCATCCGTACATGGTCCCACAAGGGCAGTAGTCACTGCGCTGAAAGTTACGGCTGGAACTTGCAGAACACAAGATGAATTTGGCGGTATCCTCTCCTCGTCTCCTATGGTGAGCAGGGCAACACGAACAGTAGTTGGGACTTCCAAAGCACACCTTCGCCCTTGAATCTCCAGATATAAATCCGACAGGTCAAGGTGGCACCGGTGGGTGACCAGAAAATCCAGCCCTAAGATTGGAGGCACGTTGTGGTCCAGCACGACAAATTCATGGCAGAATTTCCTATCATTCAGCACGATCTCTAGCTCGGTTTTACCCACTGCTCGCAGCCCATCTCCCGCTACCCCAGTAATGGTAATCGGATGACTGACGATGACTGCTTGTTTGGGTACCAAGCATATAGGTAGAATGGACACATTTGCACCGGAATCCACTACGAATGTTTGTACCTTACCGTGTACAAAGCTAGTCACTGAGAGGCTATTTGGGCCAACAAATCCCAATTCGGCTTCGACTAGTTTCGCACGCTGGTCCTTGGCTGGAGTGTGTCCGGGAGGCGATAACTTCACTGAAGAATTTGGCTTCTGCTTTTTCCTGGTTTGAGTTGATGTAGTTACTTGGATGATGTTCTTTGGGGCGTCGATTGAAAGCCCGTTTGACAACCGCCCCGGGTCGTCAAGGGCCGTTAGTTTTTTGGGGTTTCCGTTTCATTGCTGCCTGTGAGCAGCACTCGGTTTCGGCGGACGTTTCGAGAGCCCAGCTCTTTCGCCAGATTAACAGCGTCAGACAGGCACTGAGGTCGACCTACGGTGATGAAGTTCTGGAGGCTTTCATCTCGAAGTCCGTCAATGAACTGGCTCACCATTATCTGCTGAACTACACTGTTCGGGCACTCTGGCAAGGCTGACGTTGCTAGCCGTTGGAGTTCTAAGGCGAATTCGGCCACGCCTTCCTTAGGCCCCTGGATCCGGTTGCGAAATTGCGTATAGCTGGATCGATGATCTCCGCTGAAACGTTGTCGAAGAAGTTCGGTCAGCACGTTGTAACACAGATCGACGTTAGCTGGTAGAGCACTCAGCACTGAGAGTGCCTCACCTCGCAATTGCATAGCCAATGCATTGGCCTTTTCTCCCTCGGACCATCCGCCACATCTTGCCGCTATCTCAAATTGCCTGTAATAGTCCACCCAAGATCCAGAACCGTCGTAGGGCTGCAACGTACAGGGGATTGGAGACCTCGGCATATCTGTCCGGCCTTGCTCAGCTGTTGATTGGGAGTGTGAGTGCATCGCTTTCTTTGGTTCTTCGTTGACGCTGGCCTTATTGGTACCACGCGACTGGTTGGCTGCATGCCCTGGTGGAGTGTCAGCATGGTCCTTTGGAGATGAATGGGGCTCCTTTCGAGCTGCTTGGGAAAATGACAAAGCACCAACCGTGCGTTCCAGTTCGTTCAACCGCTTCCGCAGCCCTTCGTCTCTCAACTGGAGTTCTTCATGCCATCCTGTCATCTTGGCATCCCAGAATTGCTTCTGGTCGGTAAAATAATTTTGCATAAGGGTACGCAAATTCGAATCCTCCTCACTTGGGGGCTTAGACATCGTCATCTTTATCGGAGGCGCCATAGCTGCGTTGATTGTTGTTGTTGGAAATCTTTCGGTGACGAAAGAGATCAGTCACCCCACATCTGACACCAGTGTTACCAAAACCCAGAGAGGGGGCAGCAGCAAACTACGGCTGGCAAAATTTCGACTAACGATGAACTAAAACCACAAAAGAAATGTTGAGAAGCGCCCAAGAAAATTCAAAGAAAAGAAAAGAAACACAGCACTTCTCTTTTTAATCCACTGTTATTTTATTCCAAATTTCTGGTTCCCGAGAGGTTTATGTTTAATTTTGGTTTATCTATGAAATTGTCGTGACTGATGTTCACCACGCTCTGTGTCCCTGTCCTTCCTCGTCCTTCTCCTTGCAGCTCCAAAAATTATTAGAAAATTAATTTTGTTCAATAAATTTATACCTCCAGTCGCAGCTCCAGACTTCTCGAATTTTCTCCAAAAGACTAAGGCCGTCATCCGCTGCACGCGTTCCTTTTATCTTGTACGACTGTTACCACAAATTTCCCTGGTGCTTACTAGCCATTTCGCTCTTGCCATCTCTCTTCGATCTGGAAGTTATTGCAAAAGAAATGACATTTCATTACCTTCCAGATTTTCCGCCGCCATATTGAAAATCGCTTTTCCTCGATTTTCCTCTCCTGCATCCTACCTCGTCACCGTCTGTCGTACCACCAGATTGCCCTTCGAATTCCCTTTAAAACGAGGGGTCACATGCCCACATGAAGCCAAAGATACGCCTCCAAATCCGAAATAAGTCCCCTTCCCTTGTTTCTCGATTTTCTTGTGTAATTTTCCGTAATAGAAATTAACAATTCCATCTTTAAATCTCCAGTAGGGCAAGATTTTCCGAAACTGCCTATCCACATTTCCTTCTTTCCTCCTCATTCCCTTAATCAATGCACATTTCTTTTGATCGCAGGCGCGTACGGAGCTTTGGAGTGTACCACTGCAGCATGCACTCCGAAATCAAATCCCACTAAACGTCACTTTTGGCATAGATAAACAAATTTCATTTAATTGTGAAATTGTGCCAAATTGTCAGCTCGAATTTCCTCAGTTTTCCGGGTATTTTCCGTGCTGTTGCTTGGTTTGCAAGTGTACGACTTCATTTCCCACACGTCCGTCGATTAAATTGAGGAGAAAACGACGATCTGGCTAAGTTGGACAGCGGTCAATTAGTGCACGCGCAGGGAATGGGTCGCAGAAGTGGGTTTTCGCGTATAGTTTTCTCGGCGTTGGGCGTCATCCGTGAGGTGTGGCCGTGTAAAACTTAACAGGGGGTGAGATGTTCGCAGGTGAGTACTCGGGTTGGAGTTGGTTTTCTTTCTATGTCGTTAACGGCGATCATCCGAGGCGGAGGGTAAAGGCAGAGGTGTCATAGGATCTGTGGTAACGAGAGCAGGTGAGTAACAAAAGAATGAGTTGTCTTACGCATTTAATGGGTTCCTTTTTAGCTCTCGGCGGCGTAGTTGTTGACGACGAGCGGCAGGGAGGTTCGAATGCATATGACAGCGGTGAACAACGTACAGCTGATCCCGGCCGGGTTATTTGTGTTGGTGTTTAATTGCTCGCGGTGTTCTTGCCAGCGAGTTGCGGCTGTGGTGTTAAGGTACCCTGCAGTGGAAAAATCTAATAAATTTGTTAGTTAATTTTATTGTTCAACAATCGTTAATCGATTTTCTCCATTAGGCGGCCGATTCGAAGGAGTATCCGATTTATTTACGCAGAGAACGGATAGCGACTGCGTCTAACTCTGCCTATGTGAATGAAATCAATTGTGCGGTGCTTTTCGATGATGGAGGCTGGATGTCATGGAAGTCATTAGCCAGGGTATAAGATCGCAGTCGCCGGATTGTCGTAGAACAGTTGTCCACTTTAGTTGTAATGTAGTAGATGGGGTGGGTAGTGAATATTGGTCGTTGGAGTGGCTCTCATTCGCGTAACAATATTTTGGTCTGGCAATATTATTGTGTTCCTATAATTTCCTATAATTTAAATAAGCAACGCCACGAAAAAACAGGTAGTGAGTTTTGTAATTACATTTTGGATCACGATTAATGATCCCGATAAATAGCAAGATCCTGTGTTGTTTTTGTTTTACGTATTAAATTGATCCAGATCCAGATCCGCATGGATAATAAAACACAGCTATAGTTTCTAAAAAAAAAATATTGAGTGCAGAATGTATGTTGATTTGTATTCAAATGGCAACACCCCCGACACAACAAGCCATCATATTGTGACGTCACATTGTACCCTATATTTACAATATGGCTGAGTGCCAATCAAAACTTGAAATACCTGGTATCGTCTGTTATGTGTTAAAAACAACTGTTGCCACAACTTGCCACTGATGATCCAGATCGTTTTATTATCAGATCGGATCCGTATCAAGATCATTGGGATAATAAAACGCGGCTATTATGTAGGTCGTGTAGGTACTCGCCATCTAGTCGAGAACATCATTTGAAAGGTTGCACAGTTTGAATAACATCTTTTTTCTCAAACGAGAATAGTGTACTGGTTATTTGGTTGTAATATTTGCTGCCAACAATATTATTTAAGGTCAGAATCAACCTTTTCCATCCACAAAAAAGGTATCTCCGAGACACACTGAGATTTAAGAAAAAAGTTTGAACAGTGTTCCGGGATTTGGAAAGATAAAATTTTTTATTTTTTTTTTCTCCGAGGGTAGGTGGAAATCTTGAAAGACACTAGTGAAGCTAGTAAAGTGGGACCCGCCACCCACTAAAACCACCCCCCTTTTCATTTACGATTGGGTTCGACTCATTTAGCAAATTCTACTTTAGCGTATTTGAGAACGGTTGGTGGGATATAGCCCAATGGCTAGTCTCGAAGTTATTTAAATTTGCTTTATTTTTCTTTTTTCGCGTCTATTGGCGTTAAACTATCCCGATCCGGAAAGGAAAAGGGGTCGTTATTCGTTTTCTAACTATAGCTATTACATAACCAAATCGTTTGGCTTCAATCTCTTAAGCCTTCTTAATGTATTATGATTTTCTTCCACCATGTGCTGTATAGCAGTATTCACATGGAAAGATTAAAAGTGGATTAAAAATTAAAAATAATGTACGAATTACTCGTAGCTTCTTCCAAAAAATAAGTAAAAAAGAAATTAATGTATGCTTCTAAATGTTAAAATTAATAATAAATTTAATAAAAATAAATTGATGGGTCGTGGGCTCAAATCTCGACGACGGCCAAGTAAGAATCTTTTTTTTCCTCAATTTTCATTAAATACATATAATCACTAGGTACCAATTCTTCACCAACGTCATTATTGAGAGTTAATACTACATAATTCGTAAAAATTACCAAAGAAACACTAAAAAAAGATAAACGTGAAGGAAATAGATGTCCCTTGTTTTTTTTGCAGAGACGAAAAATTCTTTCGTTTTTCAAGCTACATGAAGCAAAAGAAGCGAAAACGTCAAAAAAGGTTCCGCTTTTTTATGCTATATGAAGCAAATCGTTTGTTCTCTTTAATTGAGAGTGAATAAATTTGGCAAACAGAAAAAATAAACCCGCATTCGCTGTTGGAAGTTCTCAAAGCTATTTGTACTGTCCCATATTACACGATGTATTTATTCCTTATGTCAAAGTTGCTAAAGCTGTATGCGATAAGTCCTTTATTAATTCTGCTATTGACGTCTCATAATTTGATATCTTCACTCCCTAACTGTTCAATTGTGTTCCATTTAGGAATGTTCGATGTTGTTTCAACTCATTGGCGACATCATTTCGTTTTCAATCGAAACGCTCATAAGGCGTTTTTCTTTTTTAGCCCCGAGTGGGGAACAGAGCGGGGCCCGAGCGATCAGAGCTCGCTCCGAGCTGAACATAACCTGAGCGCTCCAAGCTAATTAAGAAACAGAATTGGGCACTGAACTGTCATTAGATAATTTTTTTTCCATTAATTTTCAAAATAGTCAGGATTGCTTCTGAAATTGGTGTTTGTCAAGGATTGTTCCATTTAAATTATAATTTCTAGAAAATAAACTATGGAAAAAGCACAAATAATGAATGAAGTCAGCCGCGCTCAGCTTTTCGCTCGATGTGCTCGGTCATTTTCAATCGAGCTCATCGAGCGAGCCCTGAGCTAGCTCAGAGATAAAAAAGAAATACCATTTTTGTGCTCAGAGCGCTCCGAGTTAAAAAGTAACAGTTCTTTTTTTGACAACTCAGTGCCCCGCTCGGAGCTAAAAAAGAAAAACGCCTATAGCAACCACATTTGCCACAAATGACTTTATTTCATTTCGAAATGAGAATCTGTATGAGAAATGAAGTAATATTGAATCACATTTGGAAATGAGCAACGAAATAAGCTTATTTGCCCTAATAAAAACATTGTATTATGCCTGAAACTCAATCACGCTTTAGAGCTTCGCATCGACAAACACTCCACATCTACTACACATCCAGTTGAACCATAGGTAATCAATGAAACTTATCACAGAGCTGCATTTCGTTTCAACTTCAAAATGAGACTCGTAAGAACAGAGCGTAATGTTTCCTAACTTTGCTGTAAGTCGCCGTAAGAGTATGGACTGTCAAGCGTTTTCTTGGTATAGAATACGAGCCTTCGGTAATATATGAATTTGTTGTTTGAGTCAAAGGTTAAAAGGCACACAAAGCCTTTGGATGAAACGAAACGCACGCACCAAATCTTGATTGTAGTTAAGGCATTATGTTAAGTTTATAATCAAAATTTGCCTCTGAAAAAAGCATCAGTTATTTGTTGCTGTCAAACTCATAGGATTTATCTGTGTAAGGAAAAAGGAATGGAAACAGATACCACGTAATAATATTTATAATATATTATATTCGTTGGTCTTTTTAACACTTTCTTATTGCACGACGGGGCTTGTGTAGTTTCACGACGTGAAAGTTTATAAATATATTGGGTTTTTCTTTTTAAGCTCTGAGCTGAGTAAGCTCAGACCGCTCCGATTTGCGTATAAAATTAACTTGACCACTTCACTGTCATATATAATTAGCAATAATTAAATAAAAATAATTTATTATTATTATTATTATTATTTATTAAAACATAAATAAATTTACACTTTAATGTTTTTTGAACAGCGCTAGCTACCAAAGCTTTTGGCTGGAATGATACTTCTAATGGGATGTAAAGTTTAGGATATGTAATGAGGGGTAGAAAAATATGAAGAATGAAGTACTGGGACGGTCCGAGCCTGACGGATTATCGACTGCACGATCGCTAACTCGAAAGCCCGTCAGCCTCCGATCGTCCCCGTATATACCTAGCCTATTGTTATATTTCAGTTTCGATTTTTAAAATTAATAGAATTTTTTAAACATTTTTTATATTATGTAGCGATGGTGAAGACAGAAGGTCGATGAGATGCTTATTAAACAATGTTTTACATATGTAGTCTACTTTTGGACAATCTGAAACCAGATGTTTTATTGTAAGGATGTGACCGGATTGGCAGAGGTGGCAAATTGGTGGGTTGTCCTTGTTGAGAAGATGGCGGTGGGTTATCTAGGTATGGCCGAGTCGAAGGCGCAAGAAGCATTTGTTCATTCGAGGTGTCGTGTCTGCTGGGTACATTGCTGCAACGGCTGTAGGGTTAATGGAGGAGTAGTGGTGGGTGTATGTATTCCATTCTTTCCTTCTTTTCTGTTCCCATGCGTTGTTTAGGAGATTCAAAAGGCCCCTCCTTGAAGGCATTAGTGGTGTGATATTTGGATATCCAGACGCGGTTTTCACTGCGGTATCTGCAAGTTCATTTCCTCTGATGCCTGAGTGCCCTGGGACCCACAGGATCATCATTTTTTCCTTTTTTTAAAAATGTTGTCACGTATTTTGATCATTGTGCGTGTGCGGTTGTTTATATTTGTGATAGCGTTTAGCGTTGATAAACTGTCCGAGTAAATAACCACATTTTTGAGGGAACTATTACATATTTCTGTAGCCTTGAGGATTGCATAAGCTTCTGTAGAGTAACTTGAGAAGTAATTTGGTAGTCTCTCAGCGTGCAGAACGTCGCCTGATTCGGAGACTACTGCAAAACCAGTTCCGGTGTCAGATTTGGATCCGTCTGTATAGAGTATATCCCATGAGTTGCTTCTGTATTTGCCGATAATCTCTAGGAAGATTTGTGAGTAGGCTTCTAATGTGGTGGATTCCTTTTTGAGCTTTGCCATACTGGTGTTGATGACATCTGTTGGTAGTTCCCATGGAGGGGTATTTCCGAGAGTCAGTGGCTTGATTGTTGGTGGAATTCCTAGGTTCCTTATAACCTCTAAGGAGTTGTGGAGGGACGAAGGGTAGTTCGGTCACTTTTTTCGTAGCAGAATTTTGTTTGCGTCTTCGATTACTGGAGATTTGAAGGAATGGCAGATCTTCGAGGCTAGCCGTGCTGTGAGGAGGTGTATGCGGTGTTCAATGGATGTAAGGCCCGCTTCAGTTAGCATATTTTTTACTGACGTGGTTGCGAAGGCTTTCAAGCTGCATCTGATCGCGGGGTGGTAAGATGGTTTGATCGTTTGTAGTGTTGACTTTGCACATTTTCCGTAGACTGCCAATCCGTAATCGATCTTGGATAAAATTATATTTCTTGTAACCTGAATGAGTGTGTTCGGATGGACTAAACTGTTTTTTGAAGATAAGAATCGTATAATATTTAGCCTGGTAGCTAGCTTTTTTTTAGTACTACACAATGTTCTTTAAAATTAAATATGATGCCTAAGATATTTAAGATATTTACATTTGGAACTTGTATATTGTGCATAATGATGTTGGTACTAATACAATTTCTTTTTCTACAAATATGTAGGTGTTTACTTTTATCGGGTGAGATAATGGATCCTGAGTGGGTGCACCATTGATTTAGGT
The DNA here is from genome assembly GCA_949715645.1 of Portevinia maculata. Taxonomy (NCBI): domain Eukaryota; kingdom Metazoa; phylum Arthropoda; class Insecta; order Diptera; family Syrphidae; genus Portevinia; species Portevinia maculata. Next base: position 393,689,407 of record OX454525.1, on the reverse strand, counting down.
CAGCAAGTATGTTTTGGAAAGATTCCTTAGTGCGATTGTTATCATTGCACTTAGATAAAAGGATTACGTCGTCCGCATATAGGACGTGGTTTATGTTCTTGTAACTTGCTATTATTTCGCTAATATCGTTATACGCGATTATGAATAATGTTACTGACAATGGTGAACCCTGGGGGATACCATTGTTTAATGTGTGCACAGTTGAGAAGAAGTTGTTCAATTTTACTCTAAATTTTCTATGTACCAAAAATGCTTTTATAAACGAGTACATTTTGGGGCCAATTTTCCACTGTATAAGTTTGTTAAGGATTACGTGGATACCGATCCGATCGAATGTCTTTTCGAAGTCAAGTGACAGGATGGATACATGGTTTTTGCATGACAGAGCGGAAGCAACGAATTCATCGATGTGGAGGAGGGAGTCGGCGGTGCTGCGTCCATGTTTGAAAGCTACTTGGTTGGGATCGATATAGTTGTTCTTTTCTATATACCAGAGTAGACGTATAGAAACGATTTTTTCTAGCAACTTGCTAGTGCATGGCAGTAACGAGATTGGTCTGTATCCCTTAGGGTCTGTTAGCTTCTTTGTGGGTTTTGGAATGGGAATTATAGTAGCGACCTTCCAAGCATGAGGTACTATACCTTGGGTAAGGATGTTGTTATATAGTTTTAAAATTCGTTGCTTAAATATACCTGGGGTATTTCTTATCATTGGGTATGAGATGCGGTCCTGGCCTGGAGTTTTTCCTTTTAGTGCATTCACACAGCTTTCGAGTTCTATTGGTTTTTCTATGTGCTTTGCCGATATGCTCAGGCTGTATTCCTGGGGTGATCTATTTACCGCGTAGCGTTTTGCTTCGAGAAAGTTTGTTGGAAAACTTGAATCATCGGAATAAACAGACCAAGCCGAGCCAAAGTATTCACAGATGTCTGGTGGGTTATTGAGCGTCCCAGATTCTGTTATTAACGACCTTATCGCATATGGGGTGTAATTACCTGTAATTGTTTTAATATCGGCCCACAATTTTTTACTTGTAGAGTTCGGGTTGATATTCGAGGTAAACTTTTGTAAGCTTTCCTTTTTGAAATCTTTGCTATTTTTCGAAACATGGCAATAGCTTTGCGATAGTTCACGAGGTTTGTGTCACAGGGAAATTTTTTGAATGTTCTCCACAGCCTCTGTTTATTACACCGAAGCGTAGCTAATTCGGAGTTCCACCATGGGACAATCTTTTTGTAGGGGATGTTTTTTATTTGGGGAATAGCGAGATTCGCTGCAAAACGCATTGTTTTGGTTATTAAAGCCGCTTCTTTGTTGATGTTTGGTGAACGATGTTTGCTTTTTGCAAATTCAAGAACTTTCTTGATGTAGGATGCCCAGTTAGCCCGTTCCGTTTGGAATTTAGCTTGTGGTTTTTTGTGAGTGGACTTTATACCGAGATCTAAGCTAGTCAGTATTGGAAAGTGATCACTCCCATGCAGGTTATCGAAGATTTTCCACGTAGTTTTGGTCAGTAATGGGGGGGGAAATAAAGTGACGTCGACGTGCATCAATATTTTGTGTGTAGAGAAATGAGTTGGGGTAATATCGTTTAGAATGGCAAGATTGGACAGAGTTAAGAAGTTCTCAAATATTGTGCCTCTGGAATTACTTACAGGCGAACCCCATAGTGGGTTCCAGGAATTAATGTCTGCTGTTAACAAAATTGGTGTTTGGATGCTATTTGTTATGTTGAATAAGTCCGTGGTGGTGAAAGTTTGGCAAGGGGGAATATACATCGAAATAATGGTAAGTTTGGTGTTAAGCTGAATCTCTACCGCTACCAAGGAGATTTTAGAATTGATTGATAGGTGGGTATGGGGGATGGAGTTGTGAATTAGTACCGCTGTGCCTTGTTTTGCTGTGTTATTAGATGGAAAGTTGTGAAAGTACGCTGTATATTGTTTCGGAGGGTGGGGAGAGAAATTGGTTTGTAGATGGGTTTCCTGGAGGGTTATTATAGAAGGATTATGGTCATTTACTAATAGTTGTAATTCGTGAGAATTATTAAAATAGCCATTGAGGTTCCATTGAAGGACCTTTAAAAATTTAGTTTTGGTTGTGTTTGGCGGATTTTGTCCAATATACGCTGGGGTATATTGTAAAAAGCCTGTGCAGGAGGTGTGGTTGGTGGTGGAGGGATGATTTCGACTCCGCTGACCAGAGCCCGAGCCATCCGGGGCTCGAGACGGTCCCGGCTGCCTCGGGCTATGGGCAGCGGAGTCGGCGTTGTTGGGGCATGTGTTTGTTTTATATACTTTCATCGTCGCTTGCAGAGGGGTTGATGTAGTAATAGTTGTTCTTAATCAGTGATTGGGTAACTTTAGATAAGGGTGAGATGGTGTTATTTGGGGTGGGGTCGGGGATACGTGGTGGTATAATTGGTTGTATGTTGTGGGGTGGTCTAAATTTGACGAATGTGGGTGAATAGTTTCATTTTAGTTGATTAGGCTTGCGGTGATACTGTTTTGTGGTGTGTATGAGTTAGATGTTGTATTATTAAGTGAGCTTGGATTATCGTTCTGTGCGTGCAGAGCGAGTTTTGTACTAATTTTATTATTGGCTTAAGAATCTGGAGAGTGCGTGTTACGAGGGGGTTTGTTTGCTTCCGTTGATGGCATACTAATAGGGACTGGGTTTGGTTGGACAGAGCTCTTTGCGACAGTTGCATACGATTATGAAGATGTGAGTTCGGGGTTTAAGTCGTTGAATATTTGTTTTGCTTCAAACATTGAACATTTTTTGGTTGTTTTTATTTTAAGTATTTCTTTAGCTTTAAGAAACGATTTGCAGGATTTCGAAGAGGCGGGGTGTTCTTCAGAACAGTTTGCACAGAAGGTCCGCGTGCATGTGTGCGGGTCTTGCGGTGAGAGATTGCATTTCTCGCACGAGGGATTATTTTTGCACCTTTTGGCGGTGTGGCCCAATAGTTGGCAGTTTTTACAGCGCATTGGGTTGGGGAAGTATTCCTCTACTTTGCAATTATACCAGCCTATATTAACTGTGTTCGGCGGGCGGAAGAGGTCAAAGGTGAAAAGGATGAGGCCTGTGGGTGTTTGCTTGCCTTCAATGTTTTTTTTTTAATTTAAACACTTCTGTGACGCCTTGCGACCTCATTTCTTTGATAATTTCATCGTCTGGTACGTTACCTAGATATGGTGCATAGACTGTTCCCTTGGAGGCATTGAGATTTGTGTGTAGTGTTACTTTTATCGGGCAAAGGTTTGATAACATTTTTTCGGACAGAAAAGTGTCTGCAATTCTTTGCGATTTGACTAAAATTAGTAAATTGCCATCTCGAAGTTGGGTAATATATTCGTATCCAGTACTTATACCATCAATTGCTTTTTTTAATATGAAGACACTGAAGGAAGATAATGGTTTTTCTTCGCTTGCCGGTGCGATCACAATGAATTTGGGGTTAGGGTTAGCACTTGTTGAGAATGTTGGAATTGAAATATGGTCAATGTTTGTATAATTGGGTTTTCTTTTTTTTATTTTTCGGTTTGCCAAGCAGATCTACGTCTAGACCGCTGAACCGGTTACCCAAAAGCACATGTGGCCCTGAGGCCATAATTTGACAGTTCTTATCCCTGGCTGTTTTTTTTTTTTTTTTTTGCACTCAAAGATGGGTTAGAAAGAGAGAGTGAAAACGGAAAAACGCTATTGAAATAGCGGAGAAAATACCAACGAAAGTAAGCGAGAAGCACACCAAGAAGCGAAACGATGCTTTCGGCTTGGAGGTTAGTCGGTGACTGAAAAATAATTTTATTAAATTGTATTACATTAAACGCCAGATAAACAACTGCCGACACCAATTGTATTTGTTTTTCCTTTATTTTCCCACTTTTCAGTCTGTCTCTAGAGTAGAGTGCTCTGAACTTAAATAGAAACGCTGATTTTTTTTTTTGACAGCACAGTCTCTGAGCTTAAAAAGAAAAAAGCCTATAAATTAGTACGCGAACAGACTTACACTGAATGCTGCCATTCCAAATGAAAATGGAAACTGACAGCCACCGTGAACGTCTTGTGCTATTTTTGACATTTGTCAATAAATTTGTATTTCAACTTTCAAGTAGAAAACATTGGGCGCGTTCAATTTACAAGTCAACTACTAGTGACTACTATTTTACCTTTTCTCATTGATCAAATAACTCACGTGACCATCGTTTGGCAAATGATAGACATTTAATTAGTAGTGAACTTGCAGTTGACTTGCAATTTGAACGCGCCAATTTTCAAAATGTTTTTTTTTATATCCGATATGTAAAACGGCAAGCAAAATAAATGAACATATGCGAAATGCATAAACCATCGGTATTAATTATAGAACCATACTTTGGCGGAAGTCATAAGCAGTTAATTGATACTATCATCGAATGTAAATGTCTACGATATTATTTTTTCTTCGTTGTTATCTGTATTTTTCTGATCTCAAAGGTATACCGCCTGGGGAATATGAAATCTACAGTCTTCCGGCAAAAAAATGGCACTGGAGAGCTCGTACAAGTGCGCTCTATTTTTCGCAAATAATTCCACTGGATCATGAATTCAAGGTCCTTCTTACAAGTTCTGTGCTTAATCTAGCAGAGCTAATGGGTACTCGGTCGGATTTGATGGGATGCCGAAAAATTGTCTACTTCCACGAGAATCAATTAGTTTACCCTGTACGCGAAGTAAAGGAGAGAGACTGCCAATATGGACTGAATCAAATACTGACTTGGTAATTATATATTTTGTCAATTTAAAATGTTACTGAGATGAGCTCACATAGATTAGTTTTGTACCATATGAACATACATACAGTCTGTGTTCGACCAATTTTACTGACATTTTTTAACTAACACCACAATTGTGCGATGTGAATCCAATAAAGTTAATCCGTTTTATTAAAACAGACAAGTATACATAGTTTTCGTAATACTAGAAATAATGATACTTAGATTCTAGAAAAATTCAAATGTTTATCAATCTGTTGTATTATACATTCTCCAAGGTACAGTATATTAATCCCGGCATTCACATCTCGATTCCAACAAGTACGGCAGTTTGGACAATACTGGTACCTATGTGGTGATTTTGATGTTTTATTTTCGCAGAAACACTTTGCACACAGCTTCGTAGTTCGGAACTCGTTTACAAATAAAATATCCGCTTTTCTCTTCTTAAGTGCCTCGATTATTTTTTTATTTGGGCTTCGTATATATCCACGCATTGGAGAATTTGAAGTGATTCGTGTAGAGCCGATGCAAATCAACGTCTTTTCCTCAACATTTAGAACTAATTGCTTTTGCAGTTTCAGACGCGTGACTTTTCTCTGTGCGTATATTTTTTGCTTCTCTGCAAATATTGAAAGCTGGTATTCTGTATATTGTTCGAAGGCTTCTGAATACGGTGATAGCTGCGAGTCTTCTACGAATTTGTTGGTATATTTTCGCAATTTTTGTTTTCGAGAATAACATCCTGACATGTTGTGATATGCCGAACTTTTCAATTTAATTGGCACGCCATTACGAACTCCACCATACACAAGTCTTAGACCAGGATCAAGCCCTAATTTATTGTCATATGTCGTGTTTCTCATTTTTATCAAATCTCCATAGCATTCATCTTCTTGCGCATGTGTTTTTTTTCCTTTTAACTTTAACATATTTATTTTTCGTTGGTTTCTTCATCGAGAAAGATGAAGAAACCATAGTTGAATTTCTTTGCGGCAGTTTTTGGCAACTTGAAATATCTCCATTCAGAATCACGTTGAAACGCTGACCACGCACCCTTGTACAACTTGATGCCGCATAACATTTGGTAAAATGCAAATGAGTCATATTGTATATGATGACATCCGTGTTTCAATATAGGGACCAACGAAAAATTCTTCATATTATTTTTTTCATTATAACGCTGTAGGTTATAGAATAGTGGCAAACAAGACCAAAATAATTTACGGTTCTGTATTTTATCGAGTCTTTCTCCGTTTCACGATAATTTATCTCGAATTCTTGTATCAGATCAGGGTCTGGTGTTTCTTCGCTTTTAGTTTGGAACAAGTATGAAAGCGTTCTATATATTTTTTCTTGTCCAGTTCAAATTTGAAAAATCTTCTTAGTCTGGTATACGCGTGTATCCATATATTATTGTGAAATAGTACTTCATATTGGTTGGAGGATACGATAAATAAATTCGAACGGTATGAACTGTCGTACAAAGGAAGCGATCTTCTTATTTTTTCATAGTCGGGGTCCATTATGTATTTAGACTTCTTTGTCCTCATCAAATGATAGTAAAAAGATTGAAATTTTACAGGTTCAAAATTTCCACCTCTCCATTGTTTCATCAAATGGAAATGAATATACCTAGAGACTTCCACAAAAAGCGAGGACATTTCCTTTACATCTTTTTGAATTTGTTCGAAAATGCGTTCATCTTTACAAACACTTCTTAATGCCCTCTACAACGATTTCAAAATTTTCACCGTTTAAATTATTGTCTTTACGCTTAGACATTTTAAAGCACACTGATAGAAATATAGAAAAAAACACCGTATTTATAGAACAGTGAACAATATTTATTAAATAGCTTAGAGCACACTGATAGAAATATAGGAAAAAAAAACACAGTATTTATAGAACAGTGAATAATTCTTCCATTATTCATGAAGGTACTTGCATCGCTGAAATCGAAAGACTTTCCATTCTGGGTATTTGCGTTAATTACAATCTAGATAAGATAAGATAAGTATTGGCACCGGAGAACATAGTAGAGAAGATGCTACAGAGTTACGAGAACTGGCAAAAAGTCTGTAGCTACACAGAACATATTCTCAGAAAAAAAAGAAAAGAAGAAGCAAATGATCAGGAAACAGTTGAACCGTAAGTTAATCCCGCAAGGGAATCATGACAACCCCCCTGAAGTAATGGAAAGAGCGGTCCCGGGGGGCTGGGTCAGACGCCGGTTTATGTAGCATTAAAACTAATCTGAAATCTGAAGAAATTCGAAACCAGAGCGTTATAACCCAATATGAAAAACTAGTTTTTAGTCGTTTTTCTCGGGATTTTGTTTTGTCGGGTTTAACGAACATAATGATACAATCCCTGATGGATGTTTTTGATCGGGTGCCTTCAATTGTGGGCACTTCAAAATAAAGTTGACCCCTGTTCCATTTTTGCGTGTCCCTCTGTGTTTGACTATAAAGGTGTATTTTTTTAGACGTCAAATATTCCTAATGATCTCAGTGTTTTAGCTTGGCAACGCACGCTTCTGGGAATTGATCGATGGCAATGGTCTTTTTGTTATGACAGCATACACGTTATGTCCTCATTCACTAATAACAGTCGCATAGTCATAAAAGAAACAAACATAACACTACAACAACAAAATCCAATTTTATTTCAGTTTATCAGCCGACCAAGTTATCTTCAACTCGAATTTCAACCGCTCATCGTTTCTAGAAAGTATCACTCCATTTCTCAACATCCAACCAGATCTGAAACTTAAGAATATTCGCCAGAAAATCGAACCCAAATGTGAGGTGCTTTACTATCCAATCAAATTTCATTCAATGCCAAAGAGGCTGACTGGTATCGATGAACAAAACACAAATGAAGCAGACTGCCTGCATTTGATTTGGCCGCACAGATGGGAACATGATAAAAATCCAAATCTCCTGGTTGAAGTTCTACTAGAGCTCAATAAGCGAAAGCTGGATTTTAAAGTAACAATATGCGGGGAGAATTACCAACTGTTACCGGAAGCCTTTGAAGGAATTCAGGAAAAACTCGGCTGTAAATTAGTGAACTTCGGTTTCCTACCACGTGAAAAGTACATGAAAGTTCTGATGGCTGGCGATATAGTGATATCAACTGCGGGTCATGAGTTCTATGGCGTTGCAATGTACGAACAAGTGATTTCATTTTGTACATTAATATAATTTACTTGTTTTATTTTATTTTAAGGTTGGAGGCCACCTATTGTGGATGTATGCCAATAGCACCAAACAAACTGGTTTACCCGGAAATTTACCCAAAAGAAAATCTCTACAACACATCCAATCAACTCATTAAAATGCTCTACAATTGGATTAAGAATCCGTTGGTCTTTCGAAAGCAAAGGGAAAAATTCTTTGAACATTTTACATACGAAAAGTATTCTGCGGAATATTTAGTCCCAAAATTTTTAGAAAAACTTCGAATTTAAAAATGACAGTTTTTTTTAATGAATCCCCCATCGTCTTCCTTTGAGATTTACAACGTTTTTCATTGAAGAAAATATTCGCTCTTTTGCTCAAAAGATGAAATCTAAATGCGATTTTTTGAATTTTCAAAGTTTTATTGGTAGCAGTTCTAGATTTGCTCCTAACAAGAAATAGGCAGGTCAAAAATAATACTAGCCACAGCGAAGGACTACCGATGCTTTTTGGAGGTCAGGCGGACCAAACGAGATCTCAAATTTTCGCATGATTCTCTATCTCAACCTTTCAACGTATTGAGTTGAAATAAATTCAAATTTCTTCTGAAGAAAGTCTCGATTTGATTTATTGAAGAATAGTGTAGCAGAGTTGCCATAAAATTAAAAGGCAAAATGCGATTCTTCTGCTCAAAAATTCATTATTTTAAAGCATACGAAACTGCTAAATGAAGTAACAAACATAAAAGTTCAAACTTTATACGACTCGGCCAAAAATTGGATTAAATTATAATTTTATTTTGTTGACTCGACAAGCTTGTAGTATTTTAAAATGCCAAAATGGAGACAGTGATGTACACTTGCAGTTATCGTGATCCCTGCGTAAACCATCTAAAAAGTTGTCAACAGCCTGGACCCCTTTCTCAACGATATTTATTCCCCACAAAATCGCATTAGTTTGTTGTGGCCGATGGTAGCTACATCCTCTAAATTCCTAAAGAAGTTAGTGCTCAGGTATTGGTTCTTACAAGGAGCATCGCCCCCTACATTCCCAAAGCTGTTACTTTCTTTATTTAGGGCTGCCCCGTCCCGTCTCTGCTTGACACACTGCAACCTTCTAGCCTCTGCGATTCCGGGCACGCTGCTTCCTGTTCTCCAGACCAAGCGCTTTTTCATCGGCGATGGCTTGGTCTTTAAAACGGATGTTCGGTCTTCCTTGCCTTCTTGACACCTGGGGCTGGGAGTCGAAGATCCTCATGGCTGGAGCATTATAGTCCATCCGCTCAATGTGGGCGAGCCAATGTAGTCGATGTCCACATCTTGGTACATCTCGTTGAGTTCGCGGTTGTATCTTCTCGTCCGTTCGCTTTCCTCTCACACAGGATTTGGTCCGACGGAGAATTTTTCTTTCAAAAGAACCCAATATTAGTTCCTATTTTCTACTTATCGTATAGCACTCGGCACCATAAAGCAGGACTGTTCTTCATTTACTGACATTTTATCGTTGTAGTGAGGAGTTTTACACCCATTTGTTTCGCTAAACCGAAGTAGCAGCGGTTTCCTATTCCTAAGGTAATTCTCCGTCGGATCTACACTAAGGTGTCATTCGTAGAGTTGATGTTTACTCCTAGGCAGAAAACTCCTTAACTACCTCGAAGTTATTGCTATCAACAGTGACGTTTTGTCCACCGCCTTACAGATGTTTTTTTTTGTTTTTTGATACCATGTACTTGGTCTTCTCCTCATTTACTTCAAGACCAACCAATTTCGCCTGTTCTTCAATCGCCGTAAAAGCTTTTAAAACGGCACGCTGCGAACGGCCAATGATTTTGATATCGTCCGCATCTATTGAATATAGTGATTTCCGTGTTGACACCTGCCCTTTGCACTATTTTCTCCAGAACAAGATTGAAGAAGTAACATGAAAGCGCATCTCCTTGCCGAAATCTGGTACAAGTATGGAATAATTCAGAACAACTGGATCAGTTTTGCCGGGAACCCGAATTGCTATCATATGCGGGTTTAAAGTCGATGAAAAGGTGGTGGGTCTCGACATGAAATTCGTTTGTCTTTTCCAGGATTTGCCTTAGTGTGAAGATTTGGTCTATTGTCGATCTGCCGGGCCGGACCCCACTCCGATACGTGTTAGTGTGTTGCAAACCGCTGGTAAACCATCAGAGCCAACGGCCTTGTTGTTCTTCATTTACATGAAGTGGGTTTTCGTCATGCCCTATTACTCTCTCTGCTTGACACAATGCCTTCTGTCGCTATAATTTAAACATTTTATGCTCCACGAGTGCGCATGGAACAGTGTCCATCTTTGTTTACAGGCATGCTAAGATAAGTCACTACCTACTGAGGGACTTGCCATGGTACCCACAGGAGCTCTTTAGGGCTGACTTTACCCTCATCCTTTCAACCCCCGGGGCACGGTTCTAAAGCTCACTCCGAGTGAAATTGAGTTTGGTTCGTTCGTAGTTCGTTGCTCATCAAACGGCCGTTGAATCTTTGCAAATAAAGCTTCCACACCAACGTCGAACAAACGCAACGACAAGTAGACTGCCGCTAGTGGGGAGGAGCAAATCTAGATTTTTAGATCAATTCCTCCTTCGATTTTCAATGAGAAACGCTGTTAAAGTTGGTTAATTATAAATATTTCAAATTCTTTTCATTTTATACCCGGTAGGATTAAAGAAGGTGCTCAAACATGTTCCCAAATTTGTGTTTATGTGTTCAACATACTGGCATTTAGTTGAATTGACAAGTGTTTAAAAGTTGTTCACTATTCCTTGCTTAATTGAACAAAAAATAGGACAAATAAATTAATTTTAGTGGAAATGCAATCACGCGTGTTTTCGTTAATGACATGCGCGTATATTTGATAACCCTTTCAGACCCACAATACACAATTGTGCGATGTGAATCCAATAAAGTTAATCCGTTTTATTAAAACAGACAAGTATACATAGTTTTCGTAATACTAGAAATAATGATACTTAGATTCTAGAAAAATTCAAATGTTTATCAATCTGTTGTATTATACATTCTCCAAGGTACAGTATATTAATCCCGGCATTCACATCTCGATTCCAACAAGTACGGCAGTTTGGACAATACTGGTACCTATGTGGTGATTTTGATGTTTTATTTTCGCAGAAACACTTTGCACACAGCTTCGTAGTTCGGAACTCGTTTACAAATAAAATATCCGCTTTTCTCTTCTTAAGTGCCTCGATTATTTTTATACCCTATTCTAGGGGTATATTAATTTTGACGCATAGTTTGTAACATACCTTAATATTGCCCGTAGACCCCTAAAAGTTACTATATTTATGATCAGCATCGATAGTAATGTCGATCTAGCCATGTCCGTCCGTCCGTCCGTCCGTCGGCAAAAATTAGGCCTTTAAACTGGACCTAGAGAGCTGAAATTTTAACCATATACTCTCTAGGGTCCCGAAATAATCAATCAATCAATCAATCAATTAATTTTGACGCATAGTTTGTAACATACCTTAATATTGCCCGTAGACCCCTAAAAGTTACTATATTTATGATCAGCATCGATAGTAATGTCGATCTAGCCATGTCCGTCCGTCCGTCCGTCCGTCGGCAAAAATTAGGCCTTTAAACTGGACCTAGAGAGCTGAAATTTTAACCATATACTCTCTAGGGTCCCGAAATAATCAAGTTTAAGAATTTTTGAAATCCGCCCACAGACACGCCCACAAACTCAAAAAAACAAAATTTTGGAAAAAATCGAATTTTGAGCTAGAGAGCTGAAATTTTTTATATATGATCTATGGCCCATAAAACTGATTGGGACATAAAATTTTCAAAATCCGCCCACTGACACGCCCACAATTAAATAAAACAAATTTTGGGAAAAATTGAATTTTGAGCTAGAAAGCTGAAATTTTTTATATATGATCTTTGGCCCATAAAACTGCTTGGGACATAAAATTTTCAAAATCCGCCCACTGACACGCCCACAATTAAATAAAATATTTTTTTTGAAAAACCAAAATTTGAGTTAGGGAGCTGAAACCAAGACGGTAACCCTGCTAGTTTAACTGCCGTGTTTTGCCTTTATCTTTATTGTCATACATTGTTTGCTTACTTCCCCTCGCTAAAAAATTGCAAATAGTGAAGTGTTCGATATTAAAAAGTTTTCTTTTCATCGTATCATATTCGCGATTGTGTTTTTGTTACCTAATAATTATTTAATAAAAACATAAAAAAAGGAAATAAGTTTCTGTGTCAGAAAAACTTTTGAGTGGTTCTCTTCAACCTGCATCATATAGCCGTCTCATTTTGGCCTTTGAATCGTCTTTTAACTCTTCTTCCCCGGTGAGTTCACCTTTGTGATTAGCATTGGTTGCTCCGTCTCCGGTTGCAAACATTTAACTGTCTCTGGAAACAATTTGGTGGTCTCACTCCTCCGCACGTTCGATTACTGCCATCTTACGGAAATTATTTCTGTTTATCTCATACTACAACCTATTTCATCTTGGAGAGTTTGACTGGAGAATTTATTCGTTGAGTTCATACATCAACCATCAACAATCTAAGCTCCTATCCTCCTTCATTCATTAACATAAATTGCGATGGGCGACTCAGATTGCTATATTTGCAAAAAAACATCTAATGATGTCAAGCTTTCTTGTGCAATTTGCCTTGAAAATGTGCATGCCAAATGCATAGGCATTAAAGGTAAAGATGTTGATAAAATTATATCGACTCCCGGCCTGTGCTTCTACTGCGAGAAACATCGCGGTATTTCTATAGATGTGCTGCATTGGAAAATTGTGAAGTTACAAAAAATTTTCAAAAATTTATCTCAGATATTTTCTGAAGTTCAAGAGATTTGTGCGATTGACACATGTAGCGTAGATAAAATAATGGAAGAATTCTCTAATGTTGAACGGCTACTGCAGAAAAAACAGCCCCACACAGCAGAACAACAACAGCAATTATCACAACAGAAGCAAATCAGCGACCAACAGTTGCAACTTATACACATGCAAGAAGAATTACTCAAACATCAACAACAACATCACCAACAACAACAAAAGCAACAACAACACCAACAACAACAACAACAACAACACCTACAACAACAACAGCAGCACCAGAAACAACAGCAACTTCAACATCTCCATGTTCCTCAACAAAAAAGGCATCTGCGCTCTAATTCTAATCCCGAAATTGTAGTTCAGTCCTCATTACCACGCAGAGAGGTTGTCATCGTTAATAGAAATACAATACCCCCAGCTGATGAAATAGGGACCGACAATGAAGTCCTTAACGCAATCCAGTCGCCCGTGGTTAATGACAATAGTTCGGATATATGCTCACTTAGAGTTGTACCTCCACCTCTTACGGTGTTCCTATCACGCTTGGAATACGGCACCAAGTCTAGTGATATAGTAAACTATATTGCCTCAAAAGCTGTCGACATAAAAAACATAAAATGCTACGGTCTTACACCCGAAAATTTACCTGGCCGTCGCTCCTCTTCATTTAAGCTTTTAGCTCCACCATCTACTGGTAAGATACTGGTCAATCCAAGATTTTGGCCCAACGGCATGCTTGTAAAGGAGTTCGTTAACCTTCCCAGCTCTAAAAACTCCAAATCAAAAAACTTGGCAGTGAATTCAAAAAACTCGATGACATAAAATCTACATCATACCACTTATACTACCAGAACACAGGTGGTCTTCGCACTAAACTTAAAGATGTATTGCTGTTTTCCTCTTCTGGTCAGTATGACATCATCACATTCACTGAAACTTGGCTCACCGATAAACATCACAATGCGGAAATGTTCAACAGCCACCAATATTCCGTATTTCGGAAAAATCGTTGCTCTGATATAACCCAAAACGTGAGGGGAGGTGGAGTATTGGCTGCAATCCGAGCCTCATGGCATAGCCAAGAAATTGTATTGCCTGCACAAACTGCTGCTATTGATGTGGACCAAATAGCTGTTAGTATTAAATGTATTCCTGTCTCAGAAATCATTCTTGTTGTTAGTTATATTCCACCAGGAAGCCCCTTTTTATTATATAAAGCTCATATTGAAAATTGTTGCTTCATTGTAAACAACCTAAACGACAAACAACATGTAATTCTAATTGGTGATTTCAACTTACCTAATCTAATATGGACTTTTGATTACAATGAATCTAGGCTTATTCCATCAAATGTTAACTTAGATTATGAATATGAAGTTGTTGACACGCTTGCCCGGCTTGATCTTAAGCAGATAAATAGTTTTCATAATGAGTTTAATAATTTACTTGATTTAGTTTTCGCTGACTCAGAGCTTGACATTAGTGTTAGCAACTCCATAGTTCCTCTTTGTCGCAATACAATTTTTCATGTAGCACTTTCTATAAGATTACAATTTTGTGAATTTATTAAACCGTCTTCATCTGGATGTAATTTTAAGTATAACTACTCCAAAACTAATTTTAATAGCATTTCAAATTATCTAAATAGCATTGAATGGTTAAATGTTTTTAGTAACCATAATTTAAATGATTCCTACAACCTTTTTATAGAAATCGTGAAAGTAGCAATCGATATGTTTACGCCGAAAGTAAAAGCCAAAACTGGCACCAAACCTGTTTGGTTTAATAAAAGGGTTATAAATCTTAATAATAGGAAAAATAAGATCTACAAACAGTTTCGGAAAAACAATAATGATCCTGAGCTTTATATCCAATACCGCCGACTCCAGGAGCAATTTAATGTTTTAAATAAGTTCCTGTATAGACAGTATGTTCTATCAGTCGAGTCAAAGTTAAGGAATAATAGCAAATGTTTTTGGAAGTACATCAAAAATAAAAAACAATCAATTGGTATTCCAAGAATTATGCGCCAAGATGACGAAACTTCTTCAGACCTATTAACAATTTGCAATATGTTTGCTAAGCACTTCCAATCGGTCTACACTTCCTCTGGATCTTCTTCTTTTAACGATAGTTCACTGTCAAGTAATTCATTAAATCTTGGCAAATTCGAATTTTCGTCTTCTGAAGTGGAATTAGCACTTTCTTTTTTAAAGACTGATACAAATCCTGGTGTTGATGGAATTCCGCCAATTATTCTTCGTAACTGTTCTTACGCGTTTGCTGTACCCCTCTGTTTAGTATTTAATCAATCCATTGAAAATGGGGACTTTCTCAAGGTCTGGAAAAATTCTTTAATTACACCAATCTTTAAATCTGGCTCCAGACATGATATCTCAAATTATCGCCCAATCTGCAAAATTCCAAGTATACCCAAGCTCTTCGAAAAATTAGTGTCTGATAAACTTGCACCTATCCTCAAGAATTACATCTCTCCATTCCAGCATGGTTTTGTGGCTGGTAGATCAACTTCAACTAATCTCTCAATATTCTGTAATCACGTTTTAAACGGTTTGGAGAAAGGTTTTCAGTTTGATGTCATATATACTGACTTTTCCAAGGCCTTTGATCGTGTAAATCACGCCATCTTACTGCAGAAACTGGCAAGATTCGGATTTCATTCCAATCTGTTGAAGTGGGTTAGCTCATATCTTACGGAGCGTATTCAGTTTGTATGCTTAAACGACATTCGGTCAACACCGGTTCAAGTTACTTCAGGTGTACCTCAAGGTAGTCATCTTGGCCCCTTACTCTTCCTGTTATTTATTAACGATATTCCGGAAATGTTTCAGAATTCTCAATGTTTGATGTTTGCCGATGATTTGAAAATTGTTCGTCAAATAACATCGGTGTTAGATTGCAGACTTTTACAAGATGATCTTGATAGACTCTCGAATTGGTGCCATAACAATGACCTGCACTTAAATGTATCTAAATGTCAGAGCCTTACTTTTTGTCGTAATCTGTCCCCAATTCCTGTCTCGTATACGATTGGTGATGTTCCGTTATCCATTATACGATCAAAAAAAGATCTTGGGATTATGTTTGATCAAAAACTGAATTTTATTGAACATATTGAGTTTCTAGCTGCTAAAGCCAACTCAATGCTAGGATTTATATTGAGAAATTCAAAGGAATTTCAGGATCCTTATAGTCTCAAATGCCTCTTTTTTGCATTTGTTAGATCTCACCTCGAGTACTGCAGCATTGTCTGGAATCCATTTTATGAAGTTCATTCTATCAGAATTGAGAGGATCCAAAAGTGTTTGGCTAGAGTTGCAGTAAGACGGCTTCGTTGGAATATTGAAATGCCTTCCTATGATACTAGGTGTAAACTACTGGGAATTTTACCTCTATCGACTCGTAGGAAATACTTATCTATAATGTTTGTGAGGGATTTAATTACCTGTCATATCGATTGCCCCTTTCTGTTATCTCAAATTGGTTTTTATGCTCCGTCAAGAGCACTCAGATATCGTCATGTATTTTATGTACCCTTTCATAGGGCTAACTATGGTTATAATGAACCTATATCTAGATGTCTACGAGAGGCTAATAATTACTGTGATTTATTAGAATTTCATCTTAGTAGGTATTCATTTAAAAGCTGTTTAATATTAGCATTAAGCAACTCTGGTGGTAGTTAATAGGTATTTATTTTTGTATTATGTAATCTAAAGAGAACAGTGAATGTTTACTCATTTGATGAATAAATAAATAAATAAATAAATAAATAAATAAAAATTTTTTTTAATATATACTCTCTAGGGGCCCTTTATGCTCATGTGTAAATATTTTCAAAATCCGCCTACTGACACGCCCACAATTATTTTTTTTTTATTTTTGAAAGTCCAAAGTTTGAGCTAGGGAGCTGAAATTTATAGTATATACTCTCTAGGTGCCCTTTATGCTCATACTTAATTTTTTTTTAAATCCGCCTACTGACACGCCCACAATTAAATAAAACAATTTTATTGAAAAACCAAAGTTTGAGCTAGGGAGCGTTTTTATTTACAAAAGCTTAGTTTTTTCGATAAAATCCTTTAAATTTTTGTCACGCCCACTTATGAGATATAGGAATAAGAATAGGGTATCCAACAGTTCGCCCAAGCGGACTGTAGCCCGCCCCTATGTTTTTATTTGGGCTTCGTATATATCCACGCATTGGAGAATTTGAAGTGATTCGTGTAGAGCCGATGCAAATCAACGTCTTTTCCTCAACATTTAGAACTAATTGCTTTTGCAGTTTCAGACGCGTGACTTTTCTCTGTGCGTATATTTTTTGCTTCTCTGCAAATATTGAAAGCTGGTATTCTGTATATTGTTCGAAGACTTCTGAATACGGTGATAGCTGCGAGTCTTCTACGAATTTGTTGGTATATTTTCGCAATTTTTGTTTTCGAGAATAATATCCTGACATGTTGTGATATGCCGAACTTTTCAATTTAATTGGCACGACATTATGAACTCCACCATACACAAGTCTTAGACCAGGATCAAGCCCTAATTTATTGTCATATGTCGTGTTTCTCATTTTTATCAAATCTCCATAGCATTCATCTTCTTGTGCATGTGTGTTTTTCCTTTTAACTTTAACATATTTATTTTTCGTTGGTTTCTTCATCGAGAAAGATACTGCTACACCATCTGTTTGAAGCGAATAGTTGAATTTCTTTGCGGCAGTTTTTGGCAACTTGAAATATCTCCACTCAGAATCACGTTGAAACGCTGACCACGCACCCTTGTACAACTTGATGCCGCATAACATTTGGTAAAATGCAAATGAGTCATATTGTATATGATGACATCCGTGTTTCAATATAGGGACCAACGAAAAATTCTTCATATTATTTTTTTCATTATAACGCTGTAGGTTATAGAATAGTGGCAAACAAGACCAAAATAATTTACGGTTCTGTATTTTATCGTGTCTTTCTCCGTTCCACGATAATTTATCTCGGAGTTCTTGTATCAGATCAGGGTCTGGTGTTACTTCGCTTTTAGTTTGGAACAAGTATGAAAGCGTTCTATATATTTTTTTCTTGTCCAGTTCAAATTTGAAAAGTCTTCTTAGTCTGGTATACGCGTGTATCCATATATTATTGTGAAATAGTACTTCATATTGGTTGGAGGATGCGATAAATAAATTCGAACGGTGTGAACTGTCGTACAAAGGAAGCGATCTTCTTATTTTTTCATAGTCGGGGTCCATTATGTATTTAGACTTCTTTGTCCTCATCAAATGATAGTAAAAAGATTGAAATTTTACAGGTTCAAAATTTCCACCTCTCCATTGTTTCATCAAATGGAAATGAATATACCTAGAGACTTCCACAAAAAGCGAGGACATTTCCTTTACATCTTTTTGAATTTGTTCGAAAATGCGTTCATCTTTACAAACACTTCTTAATGCCCTCTTCACTACAACGATTTCAAAATTTTCACCGTTTAAATTATTGTCTTTACGCTTAGACATTTTAAAGCACACTGATAGAAATATAGAAAAAAAACACAGTATTTATAGAACAGTGAACAATTTTTATTAAATAGCTTAGACATTTTAAAGCACACTGATAGAAATATAGGAAAAAAAACACAGTATTTATAGCTATTTAATAAAATTTCTAAGTAATTTTATCTTTTTGAATTGAGTTTTTGTTTTGTCCCAAAATGGTTATCCAATGAACGCCTCAATGTGGGATGAACGCTATACTTTACCCATGATTCATTGTCTTTACGCAGAAGATGTGAAAGCCCGGAGTCCCGCTGTATGCAATATGCTCCTGGCATACCACTATTTAATAAAGCTCCAACTCGAATATCCTTCTGCAAAGCTAACATCTACACACCCATCTACAGTAGTTAAAACGGTGTGTACGTCGAAACTAAGCTTCCGTAACCTACCATCTCTTTTTTTGTTTTCATCAATGGGAGACCGATAATACTTTCCTTATAACTAAATTCTTTTTTCTAGTTAACAGTTAAAATGTCACTATAATGATCAAGCAATTTGCGAAGATTCAGAAGGTTAGTTTGAAAAGCTTCTCGTGACATTTTACACTATTAGACTTGTCATACTTTTGCAAGGGTGGTGAATAAAATTGTAGGTCCTCCTGGATGGGATTTGAACCTCACAACCCTTCGCTCAGAAGTCCAACACACCAACCGCTGAGCCACTGTGCTCACTCCTCATTTGGCCATAATGCGATTGCTTAATTCGGTCTCCTATGTGTTGTTCTTTTGGTTTTCGTTGTCCGGAAGATAAACCCAGAATACAGATAAAAATCTTTCGAAAGCATTTCTTCGACATATAAATTTTTACTACTACTACTACTTAATTGTTTACCTTTGTCACTGGACTCTGGTGCACGCTGAACGTTTGAAATAACTGTGGTCCATGACCGACTGTTTCTGGGTGCTGAACAATTCCCCTTACCGATCCAGATTTCGTGCCGTAAGCTATTTCTATCCAGTTTCCACTAAGGCCTGTAAATTATTTCTCACATTAAATACCATCTTCGCAGAAACTGTACTGAAGAAAGCAATGAACAAATAACTAAACAAACCAAAACAAATAACAATTTGTACAAACATATCTGAAAATTTATAAAACACTGAACAACAAACGACGAAGTTTGCAGTACTCAATGAAATATGCCAGAAATGCTTTGTGCACCATAAGGAGGCCTTTTCGGCGTTGACCCATTGACCATCCCCGTGTGTCGAACTCGTTTAATATGTGTACCAACCTACCGACAAAAACTCCTCCGTAACCCTTCTCGGCGTCTGACCCAGCCCCCCGGGACCGCTCTTTCCATTACTTCAGGGGGGTTGTCATGATTCCCTTGCGGGATTAACTTACGGTTCAACTGTTTCCTGATCATTTGCTTCTTCTTTTCTTTTTTTTCTGAGAATATGTTCTGTGTAGCTACAGACTTTTTGCCAGTTCTCGTAACTCTGTAGCATCTTCTCTACTATGTTCTCCGGTGCCAATACTTATCTTATCTTATCTAGATTGTAATTAACGCAAATACCCAGAATGGAAAGTCTTTCGATTTCAGCGATGCAAGTACCTTCATGAATAATGGAAGAATTATTCACTGTTCTATAAATACTGTGTTTTTTTTCCTATATTTCTATCAGTGTGCTCTAAGCTATTTAATAAAAATTGTTCACTGTTCTATAAATACGGTGTTTTTTTTCTATATTTCTATCAGTGTGCTTTAAAATGTCTAAGCGTAAAGACAATAATTTAAACGGTGAAAATTTTGAAATCGTTGTAGAGGGCATTAAGAAGTGTTTGTAAAGATGAACGCATTTTCGAACAAATTCAAAAAGATGTAAAGGAAATGTCCTCGCTTTTTGTGGAAGTCTCTAGGTATATTCATTTCCATTTGATGAAACAATGGAGAGGTGGAAATTTTGAACCTGTAAAATTTCAATCTTTTTACTAATATTTGATGAGGACAAAGAAGTCTAAATACATAATGGACCCCGACTATGAAAAAATAAGAAGATCGCTTCCTTTGTACGACAGTTCACACCGTTCGAATTTATTTATCGCATCCTCCAACCAATATGAAGTACTATTTCACAATAATATATGGATACACGCGTATACCAGACTAAGAAGACTTTTCAAATTTGAACTGGACAAGAAAAAAATATATAGAACGCTTTTATACTTGTTCCAAACTAAAAGCGAAGAAACACCAGACCCTGATCTGATACAAGAACTCCGAGATAAATTATCGTGGAACGGAGAAAGACACGATAAAATACAGAACCGTAAATTATTTTGGTCTTGTTTGCCACTATTCTATAACCTACAGCGTTATAATGAAAAAAATAATATGAAGAATTTTTCGTTGGTCCCTATATTGAAACACGGATGTCATCATATACAATATGACTCATTTGCATTTTACCAAATGTTATGCGGCATCAAGTTGTACAAGGGTGCGTGGTCAGCGTTTCAACGTGATTCTGAATGGAGATATTTCAAGTTGCCAAAAACTGCCGCAAAGAAATTCAACTATTCGCCTCAAACAGATGGTGTAGCAGTATCTTTATCGATGAAGAAACCAACGAAAAATAAATATGTTAAAGTTAAAAGGAAAGAAACACATGCGCAAGAAGATGAATGCTATGGAGATTTGATAAAAATGAGAAACACGACATATGACAATAAATTAGGGCTTGATCCTGGTCTAAGACTTGTGTATGGTGGAGTTCGTAATGGCGTGCCAATTAAATTGAAAAGTTCGGCATATCACAACATGTCAGGATATTATTCTCGAAAACAAAAATTGCGAAAATATACCAACAAATTCGTAGAAGACTCGCAGCTATCACCGTATTCAGAAGGCTTCGAACAATATACAGAATACCAGCTTTCAATATTTGCAGAGAAGCAAAAAATATACGCACAGAGAAAAGTCACGCGTCTGAAACTGCAAAAGTTCATTTGTATCGAGAAGACCAGCCATGTTATTGCGAAGCAATTAGTTCTAAATGTTGAGGAAAAGACGTTGATTTGCATCGGCTCTACACAAATCACTTCAAATTCTCCAATGCGTGGATATATACGAAGCCCAAATAAAAAAATAATCGAGGCACTTAAGAAGAGAAAAGCGGATATTTTATTTGTAAACGAGTTCCGAACTACGAAGCTGTCTGCAAAGTGTTTCTGCGAAAATAAAACATCAAAATCACCACATAGGTACCAGTATTGTCCAAACTGCCGTACTTGTTGGAATCGAGATGTGAATGCCGGGATTAATATACTATACCTTGGAGAATGTATAATACAACAGATTGATAAACATTTGAATTTTTCTAGAATCTAAGTATCATTATTTCTAGTATTACGAAAACTATGTATACTTGTCTGTTTTAATAAAACGGATTAACTTTATTGGATTCACATCGCACAATTGTGTATTGTGGGTCTGAAAGGGTTAAATAGCTTTCCTTTCACAGATTCAAATTTCCTAAAGTATAATTTTCTTTTTAATAAAATGTAAAAAAAAATATTTCGTAAAAAGGCTTAATAACAAACATTTCGCACAATATGCTTTCTTTAAGTTTAATTTAATTTAATTTTTGTCAGTCAAAACCGTTCAATCACTTGCATCTCTTTACGCAGTTTGTCAGTAGTGACAATCAGTCACTGTTGTTTTGCTGTTGAGATTGATTTAGCAGGGCAACATTGCTCGCTTTAAGTCTGGCGATTGTGGCATTCGAAACATTAGGCAAGCATGGCGACATGCATGGTGTTGAGCAATGGCTAGTACTTATATCACATTGATCCAGTAGACGTAGTAGCTCAACCATATCTGGCCCACCGGAACTCTTCTGTTTGTGAGCATCCTCTTTAGAGGCCAAGGACAGACCTGTAGTTAGATCCCACATCTGAATAGCGCCATTACAATGCCCGGTGAGTATAAATCGTGAGCCCATGCGAGATGGTCCTTCAAACTCGTGCACACAAAAGGACGTTATCGTGGAACCATCAACCGACTTAATCACACACACTCGCTCACCATCTGAGGCATAGCGAACGTACAGCTGATCAGTCTCGGGAACAACTTTTTGTACAAAGATGGGTTCATCATATTTCCCACCAAATGGACCAAAGTCATTGCCAGCTGAGTAGGCGTAGTTCGTGTCAGTGGCTTCCAAAGAAACGATTTTGAATGATGCCTCTGGTGTGGAGCCTGGTTGTGTGGACAACATTCCCCGAAACCGCGGCACTCCCCATGTCCGCACATGGTTGTACTCACTGCAAACAGATATTAAATATCTCTCCGACAAAGTCACCTATAGAAAAAATAAAGAGAGATGGCATAAAGACTTAAAAAATTAAATTGTTTACCTTTGTCACTGGACTCTGGTGCACGCTGAACGTTTGAAATAACTGTGGTCCATGACCGACTGTTTCTGGGTGCTGAACAATTACCCTAACCGATCCAGATTTCGTGCCGTAAGCTATTTCTATCCAGTTTCCACTAAGGCCTGTAAATTATTTCTCACATTAAATACCATCTTCGCAGAAACTGTACTGAAGAAAGCAATGAACAAATAACTAAACAAACCAAAACAAATAACAATTTGTACAAACATATCTGAAAATTTATAAAACACTGAACAACAAACGACGAAGTTTGCAGTACGAATACTCAATGAAATATGCCAGCACCGATTCAATTTGAGGCACTGTAACAACAAACAAAAAATGTTTTTCTTTTCCTTAACTTTGGTTAACAAAAACTTTTATTTTTATAAACACACGACACAGACCTACATAATGTATAAGGAACTATCTGTAATAATTAGTTTATAAGGGACTATCTGTACCTAGTGTTAGCTTTTATCGTAATAGTCTAAGAGCCCGAAGTAATTTTTCGGTCTGAGAGGTAACCGAAAGATATTTGCATACTGTGTAGCCTGAGTAGATCGAAAATATTAGTCTGGCAGCAAATAGTGGCAGCCAATGCGTGTGACAGCGCGTTGAATATGCGTTATTTTCCACAGCAGTAATAATGAGTGTAACCGCATGAAATTTTCAACATACATAGCACATGCCCTCTTGAGCATGAAAATATCAGTCCAAGACGTTTTGCGCGCAACCAAGTCCGTGCCAGACGCGACCAAAGTCCAGCATCAAACCCATTTTGTAATATTTGATGTAACCGGATGAAATTTTCAACATACATAGCACATGCCTTATTGAGCATGAAAATATCAGTTCAAGACGTTTTGCACGCAGCCAAGTCCGTGCCAGACGCGACCAAAGTTCAGCATAAAACCCATTTTGTAATATTTGACGTAACCGGATGAAATTTTCAAACTACATAGTACATCCCCTCTTGAGCATGAAAATATCAGTCCAATACGTTTTGCACGCAGCCAAGTCCGTGCCAGACGCGACTAAAGTTCAGCAACAAATATTCGACGCGTAAATTTCATTCGGTTACGTCAAATATTACAAAATGGGTTTGATGCTCGACTTTAGTCGCGTCTGGCACGGACTTGGCTGCGTGCAAAACGTCTTGGACTGATATTTTCATGTTCAAGAGGGGATGTGCTATGTATGTTGAAAATTTCATGCGGTTACACTCATTATTACTGCTGTGGAAAATAACGCATATTCAACGCGCTGTCACACGCATTGGCTGCCACTATTTGCTGGCAGACTAATATTTTCGATACACCCTCTACTTAGGCTACACAGTATGCAAATATCTTTCGGTTACCTCTCAGACCGAAAAATTACTTCGGGCTCTTGGTCTATAAGCTCCCTGCCTAGTAATCGAGTGATGTAACAACAAGCAAATTCGAAATAAGCTTGCCACCTTTATTGAGCACCCTTAGTTGAACCAAAATTCTTTCGAAAGGATGCAAGAAAAGCTCAATCTAAGAAGTCAGTGTCTCAGGGAACGAATTTTTTAAAGTTAATACTACACCAAAATGAGAATTATTGCCTGGAAGCACAGTGGACCATTCCGAGTAGGAACGGGTTAAGAATATCTTTGCAGCGCTTCCCCTAAAAACAGCGCTTGTCGTAAAAA
This sequence comes from Portevinia maculata, assembly GCA_949715645.1. NCBI lineage: Eukaryota > Metazoa > Arthropoda > Insecta > Diptera > Syrphidae > Portevinia > Portevinia maculata. Next base: position 393,664,976 of record OX454525.1, on the reverse strand, counting down.
GGCGGCTAAGGGGAGAAGTCACTCCTAAATGAACCTGGCGACACATTTAAGATCTTGAAACTTGCAAGTGTGCATGCAAATTTGTGGGTTGTCATGATTGCAGATCAACGGTGCCGTAAAAGGACGATCAAACAATAATCAATTACAGGAGCATGCACGTTTTGAAATCGTAAACAAGAGGCAGGCCTAGAAACTCCTGCATCACACAAAGGCAATAACACCAGCAATTAGTAAGAAATTGTTCCGAAAGCGAGAGGCCTGCTGATTTTTAGGTTAATCAGGCGAACCTCAAAGCGGACCAATAGGAAAACAGTAAAGTGTCGGGGGGGTTAGGATTCCCTAAATTCTGATCATAACTCCGACATCAAAGAGGAAGAAGAGGTACAATCGACGCTTCATTATCGGCTTCAAAGCAAGTGTATCTGTTATTCTTTGCTGAAGATGGAGTCATTATTCGCGGGGATCAAATGTCTCTGTAGCGAGCACTAAATGCAGGGGTGGTTGTTTTCGAGGGAATGTAGTATTAGTCCAAAAAGGACAGGTTACACTCCGACCTGTTCCAAACATTTATTTGAATGGAAAAGTGGTTCCCAAGTGCGAAAAGTTCAACTATTTCTGATGATATGAAGTGGTGGATAAACTCTGCCATCTTTTGCGAAAGAAAAGTACCGTCTTCCCATCCCCCAAGCTGAAATGAAGTCTCTATACCGCAGTTGTGCGTCCGGCGTACAACGTACAAAAAATACAAAGGTAAATTAAGGCAGCAGAGATTACAGCAGGAGTAACTAAGCTTGATCTAAAAAGAAGTTCGAGAATCGATGAATTCTTCACGTAAAAAAAAAAATAAACCTATCCCGCAAAGATATATGTCTGTTAATTTTGGAACATTTCTGGTTTTCAAACAAAACGATCAACAATTAAATATTTGGGTCAAATAACCCTCAAAAGGGGGACGTGGTAAACAAGTTTGTATGGACGAGTCGTTAAGGACATAATCTACATGTTTCGTGTAGAACCGAACCTTCGTTTCCATCAACTAGTGGAGAAAACGTGTTTTCTTTGTTTTTTCTCAAATGTATAGTGGGCGTATCAAATTTGTATTTTCCGGACCCCTACAGAATATTCATTTATTTCTACAGTCGTTATCAGAAAAAACAGAACTTTGAAATTACTATCCCACAATTTGTTGTCATCGATTAAAACCATTTTAAAGCACTTATGCCTTGTATCTATACTTTTGAAGGCTTTATGTAATGATTCCTTTTACCCACACAACATATATGTATATTTGTTAATCAATGCCACGCACAAGAACGGTACCGGTACAGCGTTACCTAATTCTAATACGGTAAATACAGACGCAAACACTGTGCGGTGTTGCAGCGATACAATTTCGTACTGCAGCATACACAGTTGACCGCCTTGTACCGCGTACCGCATGTCATTATGTATGTATGTTTGAAAATTAATTGGACTTTTAAAAACCTCTGATATTTTTTGATTTAACTCACTCAAAAGAGTATAAAAATACGGGAAAAGAAGACAAAATATGGGAACATATAGCAGAGCCGTTAAATCAAGACAGCAATTGAAGTGAAAACTGCCTCAGTGTGAACAGACAAGCGGTATACCGTTACCGTGCTTCTACCGGTGTGTAAGCTTTTTTTAATTAAATTGTCTGACGATATTGAAACGAAACAAACAGTTTTCTGGTTATTGTAACTTGAAATTTGATAAAAAAAAACCTCTGAAACATAAAACAAAAATACAAAAAGCAAGAAAAAGAAAAAAATAAATGTATTATGGTTTATATTACCTTCAAGTTCTCTTTCCGTTGCTGACATTTTCCATATTCAATTTTTGGACGAAGTTAAAAAAAAAAAAAAAAACAAACATAAATACATATTTGGAATACTTGCTACAGGTATTTTTGAGTGTCTGTACTTTTAACTTTAACTAACATTAGTTTCATCAAGGAAAATCAATTGGGGAAGTACTCCTGATTTTAAAGATCATCAACGTGGAAAAAGCGAAAGGGCCGATTGTAAAGGAAGTATTTAAGAAGTTCGCCGTCGTTTTTAATACAAACACGGATCTTAAAACTGTTGAGCAAATAAATGCTGTAATTAAATGCGATGTGAGTTTCCGAAAACTTTCAAGTGAATTTTAGCCCATCTCCACTCGTTTCGGCTCAATTTGAGGCCATTTAGCTTATTCAATGCGTGTCTAAAGGACAAACGTAGATGGTTATTATCTGAGAATTTTAAAAAGCTCTTGGAAGTTATATTGCTACAATAATCAAAAGTTTATTTATGCTACTTATCTTCTTTTTCTAATAAATGCCTTTTTCTCGATTTAAATGTTTTTTTTTTTTGGGTTAACAAAATTGTATCCCTGATCATAACTTTTGCATCAGTAAGGAGTTAGAAGAATCTTCAAAGGCGGTGTCGCTTTATTTTAGACTATTTTAAGACCCCACTACAGTAATTATTGGGTAAATTCGGAAACGCATCACTGCACAGTTTATGCTCAATCAGCACAGTCACACGTTTATAAAAGCAAACCTATTGCATCACTTGAATTTATGTAAAATTGCGTAAGCCGTTACTTTCAATGCATTAGCATCAGACGTGTTGCGCATCGGCGCCGTTATTTGTGACATCAATACGCATTTGTTGGCGTTTCCGAATTCACCCCTTTATTTCAATAGGAACGAACAAAACTCAATGTCAATTTTAACTTGAAACAAAAAAAAAAAAAAACAATCAAAAACTACTTTTGTTCTCCAATAAACAGTTACTCGTAGTACATATCATCGCTTCAAAAACGAATAGCATTATTGAGAGTTTTTTTAATACTTACTTGCTGTTTTTAAAGTCAGATATACAGAAATTGCTGTTATTGGATCTGATGCTGGGTCCTTGTACAGCTCAGTCACAAGTAAGTCATTGTCCTTCATGCGTAGGGGAAACTTTTGCATATCTTTAAACCAAAAAATTAGCAATTCATATGAAACAAGCTCAAAAATTAATACAAACCTATGTAATATATCGATCCATTGTTACATCCAAGCAGGAGAAACGAGCCTGCACTGTCAAATGAAAGAATGGGTACGAGATCTTGTATCTGCCAATGCTGCGTCATAGCGTGCCAAACTCCAATCTTTCCCGATGAAGAGAGGGCAACTAGTTGGCTTCCAATAAAAAAGAAATATTCGACACGTACATTTAAATTAAATGTTCCAATGTCTGTCTTATTGCCGTCCTCCTGGACATTCCAGAGTCTAATCTGGCTGCCATACGAAATGGCAATCATTTTACTAGGAACCTGATCAGCACTCGAGAAATTCACTTTCGAGTCCATCGCTATGCGCTCGATAGTTGAATCAATGTGGGGCGAGGTAAAGACTAACTGCCAACCAGTTGAGTCTTTAAGCCGATAGCAAGTTACAAAATGCGCGTAGGCAACTGATATCCAGTTGTGGTGGGCTTTTATGATTTGTACTCGCAAAGGGTCAACCCAATTTGAGGATAAATTCGGACTGAACACCAGACCAACATCGTTTTTAATCAGCTTATTCAAGTCGGCTGAAGAGTTCCTAGAATGGCGCATCAAGTCCAAGGAAGCTGTTCGTGAATGGCCTGTATTGGAAGCCCACGGCCGACTGTCTTGTCGGCCGGCAAGACGCAAATCCCATGAAGAGTTTCTCGAATGGGTCGAGTGTCTGTTGTTACCATTAGAGCTTGTTGAACTGGACAATTCGGGTACGCGAACCATTGATCCTGGTCGTGCGTTTGTCGCCAGCCCAGCTGTTTGGTTTTGAGTGCTAGTAGATGGTGCTGCATGTTCCACAGTGCTTTGTCCAGATGATGATGAGGCGGAATTATTCGATGTTGTTGACGAAGCGGAATTCATTGGGATATCGTTTGGTGGAAGAGTGGGTGGAGGTAGCAACCCATAAAACAAAATATCACCACAAGACGAGTGTGTTAAGTCCTCACAAAGCATCAATCGCTTTACCAAAGGTGTTATCCCGTAATATTCAGACTCGTGACGCAAGGCGCGAACATCACATTTGCTTATATCGATGTCCTTAGTGCGTAGATAGTTAAGAATTATCGAAAACAAAAAAGGATCCCGGTCTATGAAAATCGCTCCGTGTTCATCGCGCAGGCTTGAAATGCGTCCACTCAGGAGTGCTGTGAAAAAGGTGTCGGGAATCCAGGTCAAGGTTTGCCTTGAGGTGGAAAACCTGAAAATTCATTGGAAAGTTATTAAAGTATGTAGAAGCGAGTACTTCAACCAAAGAATAACTAAGTGAATAAAGTTAATACAAATAATAATATATACCTCTGCCCTCCGACATTTAAATTTACAATATCGCCTCCGTGCGATGAGTAAGACATTGTCCTGTATTCTTGATATTTTAAATGATAATTCAATTTTCCTATGAAGAGCAAATTCTATTTAATTGGTTTAAACTTTTGCAGAAAAACTTTTGTTGACTTCGCAAAATATTTCTTGTTTGTCAAGACGACGTTCATTCCGATGCAGAGGTTTGTTTGTTTATTTTTAATATATCATCCAAGTTGAGTGTTCGAAGGTACAGCTGTAATTATTACCATTATAGCCGGCAGCGACTACCACAGCAACAGTCAAGAGCCAGCTGCTGTGTTGTCAAACACATTACCACAGCAACCGTATCTATACTGCTAAAACAGCAAATTAATTAAGAGAGTGTTTCTTTATATTCTCCGGATAAGAAATACAAAATACAGATTTCTACAAATTTTGTATCCGGAATCGCCAGAATGAAATGAATAAAGACAGAACTAGAATAGAATGACAATCATTTTTCTTATGAGCCAGCGTTGCCACTTAAATCGAGAGCAGATGTAGTACATTAGCCAATAATATGTTATACCTAATTATATTTTTTTCTCTACACAATAAATACTTAATTAACAAAAAATAAATAAATAGTTCACAAAAACAACAATAATTATTTCTTTGGTTGGCAAAAGTGCAGTAGTAGTGTATTGTTGATTTTGCTGATCGGAAGGTTGCGTGTTCAAATCCCGACCATGTCCAAGAAAAAAATCAATATATTAATATATTAATTATTGTATAAATTTCTGTGGATTAAACTTGAATACAAAACTTCAACATAATGCTCCCTAAGTTATTTAGACGCCACCCGTGGAGAAAAAACCATACCCAATGCACAAACCTATCTTTACTTTTTCCTAGTTCTACCACCTAATAGTAGGCAATGAATTACGTCCTCAATGAATAAGGGTACAGTAGTACCCTTATGATATAAGGGTACTACTGTATGTGTATGGGCAACCCCCCTGCTTGGGTTCACTGTTAGCTTTGGGATAGGCGCGAGGTTAATTATAATTTTCAAAAACATAATAATCAATAACAAACCCTATTTACATGTTTGTTATCAATTATATATATATATAGATATACCCCCGTATTAATAAACAACGGATAGCACACGTGTGAACTCTTAATTTTGATTAATGAACGTGTGTTAGCTTTCACTGACACGTAATAACGAGTGGATAACTTAACTCACTGAATTCGGCGTATAAGGAGCGGGTAACTTCACACATTCTCTGATTGTAGTTCATGCATTCACAAATTGAGAGGATGCGCATGTATGTGTAGAAACATTGAGAGGATGAGAGAGAACACTGACACCCATTTGGGCATATTACTCTTTCATAATGCGTTGACTCCATAGTAGTTCCATTGTATTGGAATGGAATACACAGAAATGAGTGTCATGTCAACTGATGAAATATGACAGATACACTCGATTTTTGAATATAATTTGGTTAAGTGCTACCGTATTGTAGGTGATAAAGAGCAAACAGCTAATACAGGGAAAACATATTTTTATTAATCAGAAAAGTTATCATATGGACAAGTTCGCTATCCGTGTGCCAGCTAACTCGTGTATTAAGGAGCGGAAAGTGTTTTTCTATTAATATGGCTGATAATATATATATATATAAATATATGTATGTTATAACAAAACATTTTCATGCTCAAGTGTGAACACTTCCACTCAAATAGTTTTTTATCAACTTCACCTATCATATACACCCACCCATGTAACCATTTTTACATTTGTGAGTGATAAATTAAATAAATTTGTATGGTAAACCCTTAAATTTGCAAATATTAGTTTCCTTAAGTAAAAATTGATGTAGAACATATTCTAAAATTATAATAAACATATCCACATCAACAGTTTTTCGAATTGCGAAATCCTTTTTGCGAAACCATAACCCAAGTAATAGAGAAAATCCGCTCAAAATAAAAGCAATTGAATGTTGGGGAAACTGAAAACGTCGTAGCAATATTGGCAAAATTCGCACAGCGACAGCGAATTAAGGATTTTATCTTATTATAGGAATGCTGCCGCTGTGGTTGCAGTTGCAGCGAAAGGCATTGCTTCAAGAATTATTGCTGCGGCTGTTGCTGGTGCAGTGGTGATGAGCTTCTGCGAATCCACATTTCCGTTTGTTGTTATGTATCCTTAATATCTGTGCATTCGATAAACGTCGACATGAAAGAATTTCTTAATCAAACAGGTCTGTTGATACGACGTTTGTCAATTGACAAAAGAAAAGTTCTGAAAAAAAAGATTGATTTTACTGAAACTAATTTTTGTTATTTTCCGAGGTAACGAAATGTCGTGCTATGCTTGTAGTAGAAAGTATGGAATGTTCTGTAAAGAGGTAATGCATTTTCAAATGATTAACAAGATTTTTGTTTTATTAATAAAATTATTTTCCACAGTCCGGCTGTAGTAATTGTGGGTTTTCCTTCTGCTTAAGGTGCCTTAAAAAAGAAATTGAAGTTCCTCGACACAATAATCAAAAACAGAAAGTCTGTTTACGGTGCTATGAAAAACTTTTTGCTGCTGCTGAAGCTGCCAAGGAATCTGCGTTTTCAAACACGAATCGCACCACCACTAAATTGGAACCAAATGAAATATTTCGAATGTAATATTCCAAAGGACCAAATGCCAAGTATAATATTTTTTATTTGCAGAACTGATCTTCCAACCTCGTTGGAACCTGTTTTACAGCCTATACCCTTGACGGCAAACAATCCACAGGAAAATGCAAACTCTGAGGAAATCGCTGGAAATTTAGACTCAGAAATACTTAAACGTCTTCAGGGTTTGAAATTAGTTGATACCCTTCCAGCGGATAACGAGCTGCGTACTCGGTTATGCAACCTGCAAGGTATTCAGCCGAAAGACTATTCTAAGACAGATCTCCTCTCAATGGACCAACGCACTGAACAGGAAAAGATCAATGATCTTCTAAAGCAATTTGTTGAAGAAAAAGATATTGATTCGACTACGAGAGGAGATGACAGTGATCCCATTTATGAGATTGAAAGACGACTTGCTGCGCTGAGGGATATTGATTCGACTGGACCGAATCCAACTGCGGATCCAAATACACCCAGTGATAATGAAGAAGACGATGAAACGTTGCTCAAGAACATTATACAACGGGTAATTGATTTGAAATTTATATTTTTGCTAAATTTCTTTAAGATTCTGATTGTAATGATGTAGTATGTTGATGAAGCTCGATTGCCCATAGCCAGTACTGATGTGGGTTCTCTGTCTACCGAACTTGCAGCATCGATTCCTAAAAATTCTGCAGCAGAAGCCACGGAAGAACTTCCGTGGTGTACGATTTGCAATGAAGACGCTGTGATTAGGTGCCAGAGTTGTGGTGGGGACCTATTTTGTAGGACTTGCTTCAAAGAGTGCCATCAAGATGATGAAGAGTGGCGCAGCCATGTAACGCAGACATTCAGCAAACCGCCAACATTCAAAGAGGATCACTTTTAGCTTTGTATATAAACTTTATAGTACCATCATCAGCGCATTTTTCTTTTGGCCTCACACAGCCAGATGGCGTTATGGATTGAGCTAGAATGTTTGTGTCTTGACTTTTGCTATCACCTTCATTTCAAATACACACTTTGAAAACGAAGTAAGAAACCCAAATAAACTGCTTCGTCTCTCTTTATCGAACCTTTCATAATTTCATTCCCATGAAATGTATTTTTTTATTTTGTATTAAAAAGCATAGGCATTTTTGTGGTTTCGCAGCGCACGTAGCATGCGTGGTTTTCAAGTAGCAGAGGTTGATGGAACTGAAATAAGTTAATTTGTATGGATAGTGGATCTCGCATTATCGACTTTCTAGTCATGCCATTATTTTCACTCTTATGGCAGTGTTAGTATTTATTTTTCTATGTAACAACCGAATACTTTCTGATGATTTGCATTGTTGCCTTCGCCTCGGCAAGTATTATGTTTGAAGAGAGGAAGATGATGGAAAAATAAGAAATCTGGCTTCGTCGTCTGCAAGTAGAATGTAGACGGGGCGATTCGTTTGAAAGGAAAAATTTAATAAAATTTTGTTACTGTATTTTTCATCAAATGAGAACTTACGAGTTTATTGCATTTTAGACTCTCACTATTTTGGCTGTATCTTGTCCAAAAATGTAACGATTTCAATATTTTTTTTTTGTAATTGATTTAGAAATATTAAATCTAATCTATAAAGCAATGACATAATTTATTTTGTGTCAGTATTGTGCTATGCTGCACCACCACTTCCTGGTGTACCAATGTACCAATATGATGAATATTTATATGGATAATGAGAATTTTCGTTGTTTTGCGTGGATCTTAATTCGATGAACGACATATTCTATAAGAGTATTGCGCAAGTTTATTTATCTTTATCAACATATGAAATTGCTCCTATATGTTTGAAAGTTAATGCACCTTTTCAATGAAGCAGTGAGGAAGCTCACTTGTTGGTATTTTTTACTTAATGAAAGTTGATTGATTGTTTCTCTTTTGGGGGCGGGTTTCCATTATGCGCACTAATAAAATTTTAATGTTGTTTTTTTTTTAATCCAACCATGTTTATATGACTCATATAAATCGGGTGTTTTAAACCTGTTTTCTGAAATGTGCACTGTTTATGGAATCTACTTGCGATTTCGCAACTAATCCCATAAACAGGAGTAGATGCAAGGGCAAATTGTTGAAAACAGCACCAAAGTGACTCGTAATATTTTCTACTTAGAAATTTATTTACTTTTCTAGTGAAAATTAAAAAATTATTTTATTAAAAAATAAAAAAAAAAATAGAAAGAAACGTTTTGTCACCAAAATTCTTTTACAGAACATCTTAGAATAATCCATATTAAATAAAAAAACCTTCTTAGAAATTTATGGACTTTTCTAGTGAAAAATTAAAACTTTAAAAATAAAAAAAAATAGAAAGAAAAGTTTCCTCACTAAAATTCTTTTACAGAACATCTTAGAATAATCCTTATTAAATAAAAAAAAATAACATTGCTTAATGCGCATAATGGAAACCTGAGCCCTCTTTTGCATTACCTAGGGTCTAGCATTAGGTGTACGTGTTTTTATTTACAGTGGTATCCCCATTAGGCCATCCTGAAACTGAAATTTGCATTTAGTATATCGGGCCATAGTGGTCGGGCCTTTATTCATCGTTGCATAAATCCTTATTTATAAAACAGCATCCATATTAGTTATACAGAGTTTATGTCAATTGAAGTAGGTATCAAAAAGAATGCCTAAATCAATGACATTTAGCTGCCCAAACTGATCAACATAACTCAGCTGTTTGTGCAAAACCGAGATTCTTGTACCCTAATTCAAACGAAATATGTACCTAATATGATTTTTGATACCGATAATGAATGAATGTCGCTTTTATTTGATGAACCAATAAATAGACCAAGTTCAGTTGTTCATGAACACCCTACGGCAGCTATTATGACAAGCTGAGCTCAACTGAACTGAAACTCTCGTACACACACTATAACTTTTCTTATCTTTTCTTATTTTATCTTTGCCTCAATTAATATTTGTTCACATCCAAGTGGTCGGTGCAGGAAGTATTCCTTTTTTTACTCTATATTAATAACATTAAGTGCTGTATAAAGTTTTGTAAGTTTGTGCTGTTTGCTGGTGATACGCAATTTACTTAAGTAGAACGATTGTTGACCTAATGTGTGAAAAATTGGGCGCGTTCAATTTACAAGTCAACTACTAGTGACTACTATTTTACCTTTTCTCATTGATGAAATAACTCACGTGACCATCGTTTGGCAAGTGATAGAAATTTAATTAGTAGTGAACTTGCAGTTAACTTGCAAATTGAACGCGCCAATTGAATGTAGACTAAAGTCGCTTTCGATAGGGAAAAAATTGATTTTTTTTTTTGATCTAGACTACTTTTTTAGGTCACAGATGTCATTTCATGTTCGATTGGGCGCAAGAAATTGATTTTTTTTGTGATCTAGATCACTTATTGCAAATCTCGATTTGCACTAACGCCAAATCAAATGACATTTGTCACTTTGAAGTTTCTCGATAAACTTTTCGACGCGTTTTTTGTTGTTGTGGAGAAATATAGAAAACAAAACTTTCACAATGAATTTTTATTTTGTTTATTTAATTATAAGCCGTTCTAATAATTTATTTTTATAATGCTAAGATGTAATGCTTGAACCGTTTTTTACATGAAATAAAGTTATTATTATTATTATTATAATTTGTTTGTCAACAACAAGCGGGCTGTCAATTGTCAGATTAATGCTGTAACAAAAAAAGCAATCAATAGGCGTTTTTCTTTTTTAGCCCCGAGCGGGGAACAGAGCGGGGCCCGAGCGATCAGAGCTATCTCCGAGCTGAACGTAACCTGAGCGCTCCGAGCTAATTAAGAAACAGAATTGAGCACTGAACTGTCATTAGATAATTTTTTTTTATTAATTTTCAAAATAGTCAGGTTTGCTTCTGAAATTGGTGTTTGTCAAGGATTGTTCCATTTAAATTATAATTTCTAGTAAATAAACTATGGAAAAAGCATAAAAAAAGAATGAAGTCAGCGGCGCTCAGCTTTTCGTTCGATGTGCTCGGCCATATTTAATCGAGCTCATCGAGCGAGCCCTGAGCTAGCTCAGAGATAAAAAAGAAATACAAATTTTGTGCTCAGAGCGCTCCGAGCTAAAAAAGTAACACAGTTCTTTTTTTGACAGCTCAGTGCCCCGCTCGGAGCTAAAAAAGAAAAACGCCTTTAATTAGCTCGGAGCGCTCAGGTTACGTTCAGCTCGGAGCGAGCTCTGATCGCTCGGGCCCCGCTCGGGGATAAAAAAGAAAAACGCCTAATACTGGTAGGTACATTCCGTTAAGATTCGAAAAGATAAAACCATAGACTTGTGGCGACCTCGAAATACTGTGGCTACGCGAGGAAGCATTTCCGTGGAACCACACACTAATCATAGATGTCGCAACGAACAACAACGAGAAATTCAAAACAGAACCAACGGTCGGGAGAGAGAAAACAATTCGTGTTTGTTCTTCGAGTTAGTCGCTTCATTATTTTTGTAGTGTTTGTAATATTCAATAATTAAATATACATATATTAAATAAACTAATTGTTTTACTGTGGATAATTATCTGTGCACACACTTGTGCCTACAGTGGTGACCCCGACGTGGTCCACAACAATTAAAAATTTATTTAATTGGCAACAGCCGAACCAACTAGGCACTTTATCTCTTGCACTTGTACATATGTATATTTATAAGTATGCAAGGCGAACAAAACACAAGGACGAATGCAGGCGTTTCCTCAGGACCACCAACTCCATCCGATGCGGAGATCCAGGAAATCAATGCTCTCAAAAACCTGAGGATTCCTCCGTTCTGGAAAATTAATCCAGCGCTATGGTTTGTACAGGTGGAAGCGCAATTCCACAATAATCGGATCATCAGCGACAACAGCCGATTCAACGCCATCATCGCTGGACTGGACCCAGAAGTGCTGAATGAGGTATCAGACTTAGTGCAGAAACCACCGGACACAGATAAGTACATTGCTTTTAAAAAACAAGTCATATCTAGGTTCACCGAGTCTAAGGAGAGGCAACTGAACAGATTGATGACGACCCTTGAACTTCGCGACAGACGTCCATCAAGTCTCCTCAGGGAAATGCGAAGACTGGCTGGTTCAAATGTTCCAGACGACATGTTGTCCACTCTATGGATGGCACGAATGCCCAGTCATGTGCGTGGAATACTTTCTGCCAGTCACGGAATCGACCTCACTGCGTTGTCTGAAATCGCAGACAAAATCGTTGATAACACATCCGCCCACGCTGTTTTCTCCACTGATGTTCATGAAGATGACCCTATACCACAATCCACCAACGCTGAAAGTGATCTGAACAGAAGACTAAATTCCATCGAGTCCACTCTGTCAACTCTAATGACGGCTATGCAATCACTGAAAACCAGTCACAGCCATGGCAGGTCTCGACCACAGTCAAGGAATAACAGATCGCTCTCAAGAGCATCAACTCCTAACGGAATGTGTTTCTTCCATGAGAAATTCGGCAGCGATGCCCGGAAGTGTAAGAAACCTTGCAGCTACAAAGCAAAAAACTAAGTGAGCTGTTGTCCTCAGAGGCGGACGGCAACAGTCAAAGATTCCACAAGGAACACCGCCTCTACATCTTCGACAAGGAGACAAACCAAAAGTTTTTGCTCGACTCTGGATCAACTATATGTGTCTTACCTCGTTCCAGGGACTGCAAAAACAACAGAGGGGAAATAACACTCCTGGCAGCGAATAACTCACCGATTCACACCTACGGCGAGAAGATCCTCACACTCAACCTTGGTCTCCGGCGAGCTATCACTTGGCCGTTCGTTATTGCAGATGTTAAAACAGCAATAATTGGCGCAGACTTGCTCGCACACTACGGACTTGTCATTGATTTGAAAGCCAGACGTGTCATAGACAAAACAACATCATTAACGGTACAAGGCGAGATTTATACCAGTGATTTGTCAAAACTTCTGACTATCAGTGGTCCTGAACCATACATAAATCTCGTCAACGAATTCGTTCTGGCCAACAACAACGCACCTGATCCAAAATCAGGAGTCAACATCGTGCAACACTGCATCGTAACCACGGGCCAACCAGTGTCCGAACGACCACGACGACTTTCCGGCGACAAGTTGAAACAGGCCAAGGCTGAATTCGAGGATTTCCAAAAGAAGGGTTACTGCCGTCTATCCAGCAGTCCTTGGGCTAGCCCCATTCATCTTGTTGAAAAAAAGACTGGCGGTTGGAGATGCTGCGGTGACTACCGTCGTCTGAATTCCATAACACAACCAGATAGCTACCCCATTCCTCACATCATGGACTTTACTGAACAGTTGAACAACAAAAACTGCTTCTCGATACTGGATCTAGACAAGGCATACTACCAGATCCCGATGACACCTGACGACATCCAAAAAACTGCGGTGACCACGCCTTTTGGTTTGTTTGAGTTTGTAGTCATGCCATTCGGACTCAAAAACGCAACTCAGACTTTCCAAAGGCACATGGATATGGTCCTACGTGGACTAGATTTCGTTTTTTGCTACGTTGACGACATCCTCATTGCCTCCGACTCAGAGGAAGAACATCGCCAACACGTCCGTATAGTTCTACAACGTCTCCACGAACATAGACTTATCATCAACATCAGGAAGTGCATTTTTGGGAAGTCTGAGGTTACGTACCTTGGACATACAATCAACCAAGCCGGATGCAGACCACCTGAAGCCAGAGTTGAGGCCATATTGAACTATCCAAAGCCATCCAACATCATGGAAATACGTCGTTTTCTTGGAGTCGTTAACTACTACCGACGATACATCCCTAATTGTGCCCATATTCAAGCACCGTTGAATGGACTCATCAGGGACTCCAAGAAAAACGACAAACGACCCGTTCCCTGGACTCCTTTGGCGGAAGAAGCTTTCGATGTATGCAAGGACAGTATCAAGCATGCTACACTACTCAACCACATCGATCCGAAGTCTACACTTGTCCTAACAACGGATGATTCTGATATCGCAGTTGGTGCCAAATTGGAACAAAAACAAAATAACCAATATCAACCGATCGGACTGTTTTCATGCAAACTGTCACCTGCACAAAGTCGCTACAGCACATATGATCGCGAGTTGCTGGCAATATACCTAGCTATCCGATTCTTCCAACACATCTTGGACGGTCGACACTTTGTCGTGCAAACGGATCACAAGCCGCTCATATATGCGTTCCAGCAGAATTCGGACAAGGCCCCGCAACGTCGTCTAAGGCAATTAGACTACATATCGCAGTATACTACGGACATTGTTTACCTACCCGGCGACGACAACTCAGTAGCAGATGCATTATCGCGACTCAATTCGATAACCATGCCAATCCAATTTGATCTGAGAGAACTTCATTTATCTCAGCTACTCGATGTGGAACTTCAATCAATCCTGAAGCAACAAAATTCATCGCTCAAGTTAAAGAAACTCACTTTGGAACCTGAAATTAAAATTTACTGCGATGTTTCCGACAATATGATTCGACCATATCTACCAGCTTCCCTGCGACGGAAGGCCTTTGAATCCATCCATGGTCTTTCTCATCCAAGCGGAAGAACAACCAGTCGACAACTCAGAGAGAAGTACGTTTGGCCAAACATCGGGAAAGACGCATTGGAGTGGTCACGCACTTGCATCCAATGCCAACGATCCAAAGTTCATCGACATACGAGGCTTATCCCGGATTCAATTGCAGTTCCAGAGCACCGTTTCCAGCATGTCCACATAGACCTCATTGTGCTGCCACTTTGCAAAGGCAATAGGTATTGCCTAACTATGATCGATCGCTTCAGTAGATGGGTGGAAGCAGTACCTCTACAGGACATGTATGCGGACACAGTGGCCACGGCGTTTTATACGCACTGGGTTGCTCGTTTCGGTTCGCCAACAACATTAACCACCGACCAGGGAACTCAATTTGAGTCTGCACTGTTCAACGCACTGATCAACATGATTGGAACGGTGAGGATACGAACATCACCCTACCACCCAGCCTCAAATGGACTTGTTGAACGTTGGCATCGTTCACTGAAAGCCGCCCTGATGTGCCATGAAAAAACGAACTGGACTGATGCTCTTCCGACAGTGTTGTTGGGATTGCGAACGGCATACAAAGAGGACATCAAGGCCTCCGCAGCAGAGATGCTTTATGGAACATATCTCAGAGTTCCTGGTGAGTTCTTTA
Source organism: Portevinia maculata (assembly GCA_949715645.1). Classification (NCBI taxonomy): domain Eukaryota; kingdom Metazoa; phylum Arthropoda; class Insecta; order Diptera; family Syrphidae; genus Portevinia; species Portevinia maculata. The sequence goes on along the minus strand of OX454525.1, from coordinate 393,649,753 downwards.
CGAATAATAACTTTGTTCTAGATCCACAGATTTTCGTTGAGAAACACCGAGAAGCGATGCGCAAATTCCGTCCTACAGCAACTGCAAACCATGCAAAAGAAAAAATGTTTGTTTCACCAGATTTAAACAAATGTACACACGTGTTCCTACGCTGCGATGCTGTGAAGAAACCACTGCAACAACCATACACAGGTCCACATCCAATAATCCACCGAATCAGTAATCGACTCTTCACAATTAATGCAGATGGCAGAAAATTAAATGTTTCGGTAGACCGTTTGAAACCAGCTCACATCTATGTCGATTTTATCCCAGACGTTCATCCAGATGTCAACAAAAATCCAACTTCACTGAAGAATCTGAAAAACAAAAATCAATTGGATAAAAATAAAACAGCTGTGAAACAAAAAGTAACATTTGACAGTTCATCGTAACTTCGTCACTGGAGGGGGAGTCATGTGGCGACCTCGAAATACTGTGGCTACGCGAGGAAGCATTTCCGTGGAACCACACACTAATCATAGATGTCGCAACGAACAACAACGAGAAATTCAAAACAGAACCAACGGTCGGGAGAGAGAAAACAATTCGTGTTTGTTCTTCGAGTTAGTCGCTTCATTATTTTTATAGTGTTTGTAATATTCAATAATTAAATATACATATATTAAATAAACTAATTGTTTTACTGTGGATAATTATCTGTGCACACACTTGTGCCTACAGACTCATCGAAAGTGGTGGAATATTTCTGACGGTTCGTGTATTAGAAGAAGGTTCAAGAATAAGAGAAATTCCCCGTGTTTGCATATTTTCATATCCATGAAATTCAAACTGCGCTAACTAACGGCTGCTCTCAAGAATATAGTTTCTGATCAGATTTTAAGCAATCGGCAGATTTAATTCTGCCAGGCTGTCTGCTTCGGCTCCGGGACTTTCTCCTTCCTCATTTCTACCACTAGCAAAATTTAAATTTTTAAGAGAAATAAAGTGAAAATTATAAAAAAAAAGTTTATTATTGTTCACTTATTTTATCTTTCACAGAAGAAAGCAGAAACAAAAATATATTAGTGTTTTCTTCTTTTTCACAAGGTAAACAAGCGAAAACAACAATATATTATTGTTTTTTTCTCTCCCAGTGAAGCAAATTTACACGTTCAATAATTCTATTTCCCACAAAGCAATTAAAAACACAACTATTTATTGTAAGATAATTTGTTCTCCACAGGAACAAAAACGCGTGGAAATATTTATCGAGGAACAAAATATCTAAGATTTTGGTGTTAGTGCAAGTAGGTGTAGATCTTGCTTCGAAATCGAGATTTGCAAAAAGTGATCCAGATCAAAAAAAATCGATTTCTTGCTGATCTGAGATCAAAAAAACTAATCTAGATAAAAGAAAACAATTTTTTAGCCCAATCGAAAACGGCATAGGACGAAGTATTTGTAATCACCGCCATGTGTTTGAAAATTTGTACATTAATGCTATGTTAACAAAATCTCACTCACTTCACGAAGCAAGAGAAAACGAAATAAAAGAAAGATGAAGAATGGTTTCACTTCCGTTGGTAGCGAAATTCAGAAAGGACGTAAATTATAAATAAATATATAAATATATTTAAACTAAGAAGCTTTATGACTGAAACAGATGTGCAACAAGACATGATTTTGTATGCGAATTGACATATTGCTACGAGTAACTGCATGTCAATTGTTGTCTCTATTTCTAATTTTACCGCACGAATAGTAGAAAAACAACACAGTATGGTACAATTATACCGGTTTGACGTTTCGTGTTGCTTAATTATACGACATTACCCAACATTTCAGTCTGAACATGTGTTTCATGTGCGCTACTGCACATCTGTTTCAGGCATTCGATTTCAATTTTTGCTACCATTACAATCACTAATAGGGTCATGTCTATGCTAATTCGACAGAGCGAATCTCGCTCTTTTTCGAACTCTCGAACATGACAGTGTCATAACAGCATTCCCGATATGGCGATCCTGCATTTTTGACACGGAAATTTCTCATAAAGTATTAGAATCAACTTTTTTCATTCAGTATCTCCGAGATACTCTTTTTTTTAAAGAAAAAAGTATTGAACAGTGTTCCGGGATTGAAGATAAAAAAGAATCAAATTTGTGGGAAATAGGTGTCGCAGACAAACAGACGTAGAATATATAAATATAATATATATTTTTTTCTGTACATAATTTTGCGAGGAAATCGAGGAAATACTGAATAAGAAATATTTTAGTTTTACATTTTAAGAGGTGGCACGAAAAATTTAAATATGACGTTTTTTTTAGTTTCATTAATTAATGTCATAATGAAATTATAAAGCCCGACAACTGTCAAAATTTCAAACCTCCAGCCAATTTGTCTATTATTTAAATTTTATAACAAAAATTGGATTATGTCATTATACATATTTTTATTTTATAACAAGGATTAACTACTAGTCCATGTCATCATGTGATATGAATTCCTAGAAAATAAGCTTTAATTTTTGTTTCTTCTGTATTATTAATTAATAAATAACCCTGTTTAAATGCTTAAAATTGACGATAAAACACCTACATAAGCATTTTTTTTTGTTCACCTTTAGCTATTTTTCGAAAATTGGCTTGGCAGTCAATGTGTTAAGAGTGTCTCATAAGTCCTATGAGCGCTCGAAAATATGCACTAATAATGCTTGATGCATTGGCTTACGAAGCTCATATACATATTAAGATTTGTCGGTGAATATCGCCTTAGTGAAGAAATGGAAGTGTTTTCCAAAAGTAACCTTTTTTTAAGCAACTGTGCGTAGACAAGAGAAGAAGAGAAGAGTGTGTAGTTTCTTAGCGATATCACCTTCTCACGACTACATAAACTCGCGAACGACTAATTAGTTTTACAATGAAGGTGAAAGTGGTGGAAAATATTCTGAATAAACTAAACATGGCACGGGCGAAAAGAAAATTCACAGGTCGTGTAAGAAAACGAATATTTTTTGTATGGAGGATTTATCAGTGTTGTCTGCATTTTTTGCTGTTGTTAAATTGGCAGTAAATAACCGCGACCCAGTTATTGAATTTAAAAAATAAACGGGTTTAACCGAGATCAAGAAATAACCAAAAGAAAATAACCGATTTCGGTTTTAGCCGGTCGGTTTTCCCATCCCTACTTGTTAGCCATCTCTGGGCAGCAATATTGCAAATAAACGCCAGATTGTCAATACTGTTTCATACATATTCACTGATGGAGAATTTCAAGAGGATTAGGCAACGCCCATTTGCGCCTTTTGGGTTTTAGGGTGCGGGGATTTAAATTCCAATTTATCATTCAATTACAGCAAACACTACTTCTACGAGCCAATATCACATATATTCGTAGTTATCTCTGCCAATTTATTAATTAATTATTAATCTTTTCCGCAACTTAACAACAAGAGAAGAAAACACAATTCAGCAGCTATTGCACCTTCGTAGATAAGATAATAACACTAATTTTGAACATGGCTGCCATTTATTTATTTTTATGCAAAATAAGGAATGTATTAAATTTTTGTTTGCAATACAAAATTACAATTCATAGACTTATTCATAAACCTCTAAACTTCCTGAAATTCAAATTGCTTCAACATTCTCTACAAATTATAAGTTAAACTTAAATTGAAAAATTATTTGCTAACAAAAGACCAGCAATATACATACATTAAACCATTACACTACCAGTTGTGTATGAACAAAAAGGGTTTCGATTCAAAAAATCACATTTGTTTGTGTTTGTGTTTAACCCAAGATAAAGTGCTGCACTACAACTTGAAACGAAAAGTTAAGCTTAAGCGACCTGGATTTCTTTTTCGTTTGTTAAATAAGTGTTCATTCGTTGTGTGAGCATGCCTACGTAGTAGATAATAAAAAAATAAGGAAATTCATTCAACGGATGTTACTTTTTCAATTAATAATGCTTAACTTGATTAGATTTTTTTCCGTTAGACTGCATATGGCAGTGGTGATTGTTTTCAAAACATTTATAACTCGCCATGCACACCGCCCTTTTTGATAATCTTCAGCTTTTCCTGTGGCGGCACCTTGGTATCTTCTGCAATTGGCTCAACGATTGGTGCCGGCTTCTTTGGAGGGGTACGTGGCGTGGCAGTTGCTTTGGGGGCGGGTGTAGGTGCTGGGGACGGTTTAGCCGATGGCTTAGGTGTGGGTACTGGTTTTGGAGTTGGCGTTGTAGTTGGCTTGGTAGTGGTTGTAGTCGTTGTGCTAGGCCTTGGAGTTGTGGTCGTTGTCCTAGGCCTTGGAGTTGTGGTCGTTGTAGTTGGCCGAGGGGTTGTTGTGGTCGTAGCCGGCTTTGGAGTTGTGGTTTTAGTTATTGGCTTTGGGGTTGTTCTAGTTGCTGGTCGAGGAGTAGTAGTTGTTGTAGTGGTTGTTGGTGCAGCGGTAGGTGCTTGAGTTGGTTTCGGTGATGGAACAACTGCCTCCATATTGGCACCCTCATAACGGACATTGCGGATTTTAACTTGTGGCGATTTCGGCAGCTTAACCTTTGCGATAAACTTATTGTATGGTGACCCCAAGAGCAAATGATCCTCCAGCTGAAGAACATGCGAAACATATCCAACAGATTTGTCAAAACCATGAAGTGATCCAAGGATATTACCATTCCAGTCAACACGGACAATTGTGGATCGTTTAGGCATCAGGGGCAACGGAACTTCAGCGTGACCGATTGAGTGAATGAATTTCCGTGCCAAAGCATTAGGGAATGCATTGTTCAACACTCGGAAAGGCAATTCGAAGAGAGCCAGCAGACGTGATACGAACAGACGAAGCATTGGGAATTCGGATATAACAGCGAACGGTGATGGATGTTCGCCATCCTTCGCATTGATGAGTGGAATCCAGATTCCATCGCTATCAGGTGTAAGGTTGTCAGGGTTTCCTGGCAAGCCATCGACAAACACTTCATGTTGACCTTTCTTTGGTCCTGTCAAATAGTATTTTAGCAGTCGCGATGCTCCAGTCTCAGCAACAACTAGGAATTCCTCATTAGGTCCAATTACAACGCCGTTTGCGAAGAACAGTTCGTCGATGAGGCATTTGCTCTGGTTCTTTACTCGATCATAGTGAAATAATCTGAAATAGGTTTAAAGTAAGTTAGCAGTTTAACACAAAAAGAAAGAGGGGTTCTTTTACAATAGTCTAGTCTACTTAAGATTTGATCAGTATTTAACCTGATTTCGTGGGACGGCCTTTCCCTACCTTAAAAAGAAATGGCCTCGGTTGTTTTATTTCGTGGTGTATCCTATTACAATGTTTTTCAATTCAAAAGTTATCAACATACATGGGGCAATATTGCCGTTCCGATGACTGTTTTAAATTATAGCAGTCCACACCAAATTACACACTTGTCCAAACAAATTCAACAACAAAGTTGGTACCTTATTCTAAAACATCAGTGCGCGCCTCTGCCAATTTATTGCAGGTAAAAAAAAACACTCACCTTCCTGAAGGATTGGCAAAGATCGAGAATACTAGGTCCTCTATCGTGTAGTCAGACGATGAGTCAGTCCAATAGACATCGCCTTTCTTATCGACTGCAACCGAGTTGAATGTCTTTGCTGCACGTCTCACTTTACCATCGAGTTCTTCTTGTGGTGAGATAAGAAGCTTTTTATTTCCATTTGATAGATTGACCTCCCAGATTCCGTAGTATGCGTCGGCAACAATCAAGTTATCACCAAGTGTATCGAAAGCCAATCCTAATGGACGGCCGCATCTAGCTTCTTCGAAGATATCCTCTGTAAGAACAGGCATTTTCTCCGTTATAACTTTTTTTTCTTGACGCTTCTTATGTACTTACCACATGGTTGTCCAAATTTAGCTACATGGGTTACATGATCTGCTGTTAGTTTCATCACTTCACCGCCGTGTATACCAGTGTAAATCTCATTCTTTCTAGCTATTAAATGTTCTGGTCCATAAACACGTCCTTCGAGTATTTTCTCAGCACCTTCTAAGTGGTAGTTGAGCTCGAGGGCTCCTTTTAGTTCTTTCGCTGGTGTGACTCTGTTATAAAAATTCATTAAAGACCTTAAGCTAATCAATCGGGCTAGAAAAAAAAACAAGTCAATGAACTTACGAGAATGCTTTAAATGGAAAAGTGGTCCGTGGCGGAACGCCGGGTAACAAAATGATGATGAGAAAAAATATCATAAAGTTCATTAACCGTATTCCAAGGTTGTATATGAAACCCATGTTGAAAGTGTTTTAATGCAAATGTAAAGGGAATGGAACTAAATGCACTTTGATTTTTAATGGAAGAAATATTAGAGGAAATGTAATTTCTACAGATTGGGACACGACGGCACAAATTCACCCGAGCGTCAGAGAAAGTAATGGTTTTAAAGAAATGAACTGTCATATATATGTGACGGGCTCTGTTCCATAGGTCAAATATTTGGGTAGTGACGTAATCAATTGAAAATAGAAAAACATAGAATAGGTGGGTCCAGCTAAAAACTAAGATTAATGGTGTACACATTCATTCTACAAGTTCGGAATCAAATTGGATATCGCTTTTGCCATATCTGAAAGAGATCCTCTTTTGTGTTAGTGGGAACAACCATAGCCTTGGTAGCCGTAATTGCTCGACACGACAGACATGGTTTTATATATATATTTCGGCCTATGTGGGTCGTCCAGCCCTAAAGAGCATAGGAATTTCATTTTTGTTTCTTCTGACTAATTTCCCTTGAGGCGGTTTGCCACAAAGAACCGAAATAGAAACGCAATCCATTATGTTAAGCGAAAGAACAGACGTCACTGTCAATAGAACACCAGGCCTGGTATTCACTGACGACTCCATAAATAGATTTTAATACTAAGAAGCTCTTAGATTTAAATTGTTGCTACGTATTCACCAAGCACTAATAAGGCTATGTCTATTTTTCGATCTTATTATTTCTATTTTTCTATAAGATATACAAAAAAAGAGAACGAGTTGCTAAATAGGGATAAGTACGAAATCGGAACGATTACTTGTAAGGATGGTCAAATTGTGGTAACAGTTAAAGAGAAAACTTAAATATTATTATTATTTATTATTATTATTATAATTTATTAATATGGAATAAAATTACAATATCAACCTTAGAGTTAGGGCACCAGCTGCTAGGGCTTACGGCTACTAAGCTTAAGTTTGTTTTGTGTTTATATACTATTTTATAAGTTCAGGATTTGTAAAAGTTTAAAAACAGTTTTTATGTTATGTTCGGAGGGAACTTTCAATAAATCGACAAGTTTGTGACTGGTAGTTAGTTGCATCATGGTAGAGTTAATTTTGTCGCATTCTGAGGTAAGGTGTTTGATATCTTACCTCAGAATGCGACAAAATTAACTCTACCATGAAATGTGAAATAACAGTGGTAACACTGTACAAAAAAAAAATGCAAAATTTAATATCTATCAACAAAAGAATATTGCATTGTGCATTGATTTTGGGTGTAAGACGGACAAGCTTGTTGTTAGTGATTTATTTTTATTTTTAATCGTTTATTCTTTTTATGGAAATGCAAAGCTTACATACAGTTTAGTTCAATATTCTCTGCACGTCTGAGGTAGGCAAGTGGTTGAAAAGTGTCAAATTTAAAAATTTAAGTTGTACTGATATCAACCGATTGTTTTGTTTGGCATGAGATATCGTATTTCTTAGTTTAACGTTACACTCATTCACATGTTTAAGAAAAAAAAAATAAAAAAAAAATAACATTGAGAGACATAAGGCTAAACATTGATGGTACGATGCTCATTGCTCACTCTAAAATGGAAATGAACTAAGGTTGTGAAAACTGCATTTTGAAGTAAAATGTGATAAAAAAAACATAAGCATTGTTCTGTTTCTTCGTGCTAAACGAACTGAGCAATTGAAAACAATGGACTTTTTGAAGTTTCGGGTGTGTAGTTCATCTGAATGACCGCTTTAAATATGCTGTCATCGATTCGACGAAGCATGCCCTTTACGTACTAAACATACGTATTTTTTAAATTGTCATATTTAATTTCAATAGCTTCATATAAAGACTTGTTTGGGACTCGAACTCTAGCAGTCTTAAAAATATTGAGCTACTTATTGACGCCGTAAATCGAGAAGAACTTTTTTTTCTATAGCACTGCATAGAATCAACCATATAAGACTGTCCACTGTCCAAAAATGTATGGCCAATTACTTCCAATTTTGTCGATTGTACTATTGGTCATTTTGTGGTTAATAAGTTCAAATCATTACAAGTAATTGTTTTATATGCTGTCTCAGAAACAGAAAGAGCATCTCGCACATTTTTCTTATTAGAAGTTTACTTTATTAATACCGCCAAGTTACAAAATGCAAAGGTTAGGTTAGGTAGACGTGGCTGTCAGCCAAAGCCAACACACTTAGACCAATGATAGGTCCATTGTGGTACCACACAGATCTGGGGATTACCCTCAGTGCTCGTTGAACCAATAGGAGCTTCTTATGAAGCGCGAAAGACTTCTAGCGCCAGTGCTGGCTAAGTCGCTTGTGTCATTGAACAAGAAGTCCCCTAGATGGAGATTTCTTCTATGGGAGAGCGCAGGACACGTGCAGAGAAGGTGAAGTACAGTCTCGTCCTCCTCCTCGTCCATGCAGCTTCTGCAGAAGTCATTTGAGCACACACCGAGTCTGGATGCGTGCCTGCCTATTAAGCAGTGACCTGTGATAACACCTATAGTGGAGCTAATATGCAGTCGGTTTAATGAGATTAGACACTTAGAGCGTCGCAGATCCAGCTTTGGCCAGATCCGCTTAGTCGCTAGACATGTATTGCTACTCGTCCACCTGAGGTTTGTTCTCTCGATTGCGGATAGCTTAAACAAGAGTTTACAAGTAGCGATTGGTATACCTAGGGAACCTTTATCAGGTAAAGGAGGTAATGTGGTTCCTTTTTTGGCGAAATCATTTGCCCTGCAGTTACCTGGAATGTCCCTATGCCCCGGCACCCAACAGAGGTGAATATTGAACTGCTCTGCCATCTCCGAAAGAGATGATCGGCAGTCTTGGGCTATGATGGAATTTGAAGAGACTGAGTCCAGGGACTTAATCGCGGCCTGACTATCCGAGAAGATACGGATATGCTTTGAGGATATCACATTCCTCTTCAGCCACGTCAGGGCTTCTTTTATCGCCAAAATTTCCGCCTGGAACACGCTACAGTAATCAGGAAGACGGAAAGAGAGGCTAAGATTTAGCTTTTCTGAGAAGACTCCACCACCTACCCCATCGCTAGTTTTTGATCCATCGGTGTAAAAGTGGATCGATTTATCATTCGCAAGTATACGATTTATCGTATACTAGCATAGGCTTTTTGTTCTTTTAAATAATACCTACATAGCTAGTTCTTTCGTTTTTCTATTTTTTGTTTATTTAATTCTACCTTGTTCAATATATTTGTTTTTGTTCACCAATTTTACCAACTTATTATCACTCCAATATAACATTGTCCAATATCCAAAATGAGTTGCTAATAGATTTTAATATTTAATTCATTCGGAAAAAAGAAATTATAAAACTATAAATCATTTTGAATACAAAATTGTTAAGTGTTTCAGAAAAATATCATTTTCAAATAAAAATACGGTAATATAAAAAAAATGTAGGTCTGAGCTTTAAAAAATAGATTTCCCAACATTATGAAAAATGGACATAGGACAAGATAGAACTCAAATGATGAATTTTATGGAAAATCTTTGGATTTCGATGTAGACTTCGAGTGATGTCGCGGGTTCTCCGATTTTGATTTGGTACTGTCGAAGTTTTAGAAAGGCAACTTATTCTAAATTAAAATGTTAGCCTTCAAAACTCAAATTCATTCGACGTTATATTTTCGAAATATGAAGAAAAACATTTTAAACTACATATAAACAATTGATTAAAATGTTCAAAAAGCGATCAAAGAAATATATTTAAAAGAAATTTGTTTTCAAAAACTGCATTAGTATCACAAAGCAAATAACAATTTATAGTTGTTTAATCATTATTTCACTTACTAGACTAGAAATATAAAGCAAATCCTTTATGAGAATGAAGCCTTTCTAATAGCTCCATCAGAGCATGCAGCGTAAACAGCACCATTGCCAATGCAAATCGAATTAATACAGTTCCCTGCATCAACTTCGCCAATGAGTGTTGGCTTTGAGCTATCGGTTATGCACCAACCTTTTAGTTTTCCATCGTAGCCAGCAGAAAATAAATTATTTTCATTACCGCAAATAGAATTAATAATCATTTCGTGACAGTCCTAGTAGATCAATCAATATTGTTTGGTTAGCGAAAAATTACATTCACTAGAGGTTCAATGCTTACAAGGTGCTCCCAAACAGTGACAAACTTTTCTCCTGGCAGATTTTTTGCTAAAATCAGTCCTTTCCCAGAACGGTCAGTGAAAGCTAAGAACGTTCTCTTGTTGTCCACCATCGGCCCTAAGCAAGTGATTGGCGCACGACCTGGAAACACAGCTTTATTCAAGTACTTTCCAGATTTCCCCGGTATTGCATGAGACACAACTACGTCCAAATTTCTAGCTGTGTAGATTAAAGTGTGCTCCACTACCAAGGCTACAACTTCTTCAACAAGATTGTATTTGAACAACATTTTGTCGTTTTCCCATTTCGTAACGACACCCTTTTCATCACCAGTATAGAGAAGATCTCCATCACAGTACATGGATTGTATGGCATCACAACAACGCACTAGTTCCTCGAATTTTTCATTATTAACCGGGTCATTAATGTACTTGACAACTCCATCACAGCTGCTAGAGTAGAGTTTACCACTAGCATTAATGGCAATCGAGTATATATGAGCTTCGTGCAAGTTAAGTGTTTTCTTCAAGTTAAGGCTAGCGTCCCAAACCTAAAATTATAAGAATCCATTATTGCTTCTGGAGAGGATTGTGGGAAGGATAATATGCACTTACTTTAATTTTGCCATCTGCACCGCCAGTGAAAACATGATTATTAGAAAACGCAATACAAACTGCATCTCCTTCGTGCTTCTCTGTAGATGTATTATCAAGTTTACCAAGCATTTTTGCTTCAAAATATCATAATCCGCTGAAAACTCGCTACTCGCACAAAGTGTGATATATTGGCTATTTATAGGTTCCTCGAAATATATAGGTACACTTAAAATAAAAGTTTATTTTTCGAATCAATACAGAATACATATTGCTAATGGGGCATATAGGTACAATTTATTTTTAAATCTGCAAAGTCGTAAAAATTGAAATTTATTGTACATATTTTTAAATATTCGAAGTTGAAAGTAAGTGGAGTAGTTCAAAATAAAAAAATTAATATTGGGCATTAATGGCGCATATAGAATCTAAAACCTAGTTTCTCCAACCTTTTTGGGACCAACAGTTTAACGCCGAATCCGGAAAGGTTAATTTGCAAAGTTTCTGTGGATAACCTGAATCCCTCGAGTCCTACGCTCTAACGAGGAACCACTGAGCCACACCACCTACTATTAAGTATTTCTTAGGAAATTAAATTTAAAATAACTTACTTACACATCGGGCTCCCGGCCCGTAAAGAGTCTCTGACTGAGACGCTGCAGACTTTCATTCTCTGCGATCCCGGGCACGCTGCTTCCAGTTCTCCAGATCAAGCGCTCTGGCATCCGAGATGGCTTGGCCTTTAACATGGAAGTTCGGTACTCCTTGCCATCTCGAACGTAGGGCGGGGTAGATCCTCTTGGCTGAAGCAGTTTTTTCCATTCGCTCAATAGTAGTTATTATTTCTATCAATAGTGATGTTTTGTCCTACGCAGTGGACAGATGCTTGTTTGTTTATTGATGGCATGTATTTAGTCTCGTCCTCATCAACTTTAAGAAACCTATTTTGCATCTGCTTCAATTTCACTAAAAGCCTCTAGAATGGCACACTAGGAACGTCCGATGATGTCGATATCATCCAAATAACATAGTAGTTGGACGGATCTTGCCCGTGCGCATGTTTTCTTCAAAACAAGATTGAAGAAGTCACATGATAGCAAATCTTTTTGCCGAAATCCGGTGCCGGTTTAGAAAATATGTCGGAAGAGCTGCTTCCAAACTTTACATTACACCGCATTTTTTCAAGTATCATGCGGCATAACTGGATCAGTTTTGCCCCTCGGAATATGAGTTTACGGCTCTCAAGTAGCTGGTTTCTGATAGATGGCTCTGAATTCCACTGTTTTTGTGTTGATGTAATACGTTTTTTTTCATTTTCTTTACTTAAAATGTTTACATAATACCAAAAATTAATTGATTAAAAAATAAATTGCTTTCCAGAAACATTTACCATTTTAATTTTAAGCGACTGTTCAGCAATTAATCTTGTTCGAGCCTGCATATTTTGCGTTGCCTTAACGGCTTCTTTCAAATCTTAAATAATTTTATTTTATTTTATGCTCCATAGTGCATATTATTGATATTGAATGAAATATTTATTTACAATCACTTTAATTTGCACTGAAGCACCATGCCAGCAACGTTAACATTGAACTGAAATCCAATCGTCCTAAAAACACAAACGAAATATAAATTTCAAGACGGTCATGTCTGCGACATGTACAGAGCACACCTGAGTTAAGAAATATTCGCCCATAGCGAAGAATCCGTCGGGACGGAAAACTCTCTGATTTCATAAGAATCGAAGGATTTTAGCATCGAGCTATTCTTCCGAACAGGTGTTTGAAGCAAAAATCCTCCTATTCGTATGAGATCTATGAGCGATTATAAGTAAGGAAACCAAAAAACAACATACCTGCGCCTTAGTTATGGCGTATAATAAGGCTGAAGTAAGGAAATCAAACAGTTAGGTTTACGACATGACCTGACTTGTTTCTGAGTACCTTATACTTTATCTTATTATAAGGCTTAAGAAAGGAAACGCATTATTTAATTCTTGTAATAAGGCATAACTAAGAGACAATACTTGTAATCTCATTAATGCCTTACAATATGGCTTATAAAAACCTTATAATATTGCTTATTGAAGACTTTCTATTGTTTTGTAATTAAGGTTATGTTTTTCCTTTAACGTCCATTTTGGACGGTATCAAGCCGGCAACTCAACAAATAAATGCTGGTGTTCCCCAAGGCTCTATTTTATCATTTTGTAAATGATCTCCTATCCGTTACTTCTAATCCAATCCATTCCTTCACTGTTGAAGTGATGACAGTACCTTCAGTTTCTCATAATCGTTTCTTGGGTCACGCCCCTCATCTTCGGGTGTAAAACCGGAACGGCAACGTATATAAAGCTCTTTAAATTCCAATCTTAACAGCATAACTTAGTGGGGTACAACAAATAGGGTGGAAATTAATGCGCCAAAGCATAATGCGCTCTTCTGTCATTTAAACAAAACAAAAACACTCATCAAATAAATCGCTGGAACTGAAAGACTGTCCACTCTCGGTGTAAGTGACAAAGTTCGTTGAAACGACCACATCTTCGATGTCGCCGAGAACGCTGCGAAACGTCTAGTGGTGCAAGAAATATTTCACCCCTTCTGTTCTGCCTACAATTTATAAAGTGTTTATACGCCCTTTAGTGCATGTACATTCTTAAAAAAAATATTTGACAATACATATAACAATAAAGTTTTGCACTTGTTTTTTTCTTCAAATTCCTTCAAAGTTCATCACCATTAGATGAAGTTGATGATGATTTATATCAATTTATTTGTTTGTTGGTTTTGATAAACGTTAATAGTGTTTGAATGTGTGATTTTTTCTGGTTTTGACTCTGAACTCAAATCCAGGATCAAATTTCTCTGCTTTTCATTAGACTGCCAATGGAACGCTTTCAGAAAAGTCCGGTATGAAAGTATTCGGTATTACCAATGGAAAACGACATTTGGCAGTTTGGTCATTCAGTGGTACATACTGATATGGTTAGGTTAGGCAAAATCATACTGAATACGGCCATTCAGACATGGTGTGTCAAAATTCGTGTGGTAGGTGTGCCAAGAACTATAAATTCGTATTGCAATGCAAGTAATATTTGTATTTTTTTAACTTCAAAAATACACAAATGCTCTATTCGTGTTACAATTCACTAAAAAGAGCACATACTTAAGTGAATAAATAATAAAGCAAAATATGTCTGCATTTTGTATACCACATATAAATATTGAAAAAAAAAACAGTGAAGAAAAACCATGAAATGGCAGACCATTTAATTATCAACTAATTATACACGGCAATGGAATACTCTACGTTTTACATTGTTTTTATGACGATAAATGTAACTTTAACACTTATTATGATGTTGGCAGCTTGTCTTTGTTGCAAAAAACGGGTCCCCAAGTAAGTTAACAATTTTTTCCAGTACAACTGATTCGGAAACAATTATAAAACCCTTTCTAACTATCCCCCCGAACGACGGTGGCGGAGAAAGTATCATACTCGTATACACATTCTAACGTCGATGACCCACAATTTGTGCAGTGCATTGCTGTAAACTTGTGTTGTTTTTTTCCTTTTGTATGAAAAATAAACATTTCCTAATTCGTTTGCTCTGATTTAATTTTTAAGAAATGAATTCATGGGTTTGGAGGGAATGGTTATATTGAAGAATCCGGATGATCAAGTTATTAATAACCACACTGATCATGCAACTTCGCAAAATGATTTGAATCTCTCAACAATATCGAATGGAGATTCGGAGAAGAGGTTTGTAATCAACAGGTGGTAGAAGGAACATTGGAAAGTCTTCATAGAGGAGTGTGTTTTGTGTTTGTTTCATAGAGCCAGCAGTGCACCTCATCGAAGTCTACCGGATATTCCAGTAAACGATACTGTTGACAATGGATCGGAATTGTACGAAACGGTCGCTGATAAGTTGGCAGGAAAAACCCAGGACAAAAGTCGTACGTATATAGATATTTTTAAGCAATGATTGCAAATAGTTCAAGTACCATTTTAATAGCTAATCCTAGTTTAAAGAAGCAGGCAAGTGTATCACAACACAGCTCCATCAGCCAGGCAGATGATGTTAGTTCCCCATATTCCAGAGTGAAGAATTCTCCACACGATTATGCTAAGGTAAGTGTTTTATCGATTTTACACTTGGTGCCTTCTTTGACTGCATAGAACATATACATAGTTTTAATTTCCAATTTCACTGCGAGAAGGTTTAAAAAATGCAATTTTACAACTTTAGTTGCAATTGAAATTAAGTTTGGTGATTCACCCAAAACTATCAAAAATGACGTAATCACGGTATTTTGTAAATTTTATTGCCAGACACTTTAGGTGGTTACATTATGTTTGTACGAGTTGGAGTAATGCAACTGCGGACAGAGCATCATCAGTATTTATATAGGAGACCTCTTATCATTAGCTACTTAAAAACATCAGATAGACTTAGAGACAATCCTTGTAAAGAAATGGAATGGTCGGGTCTGTGCAAGATCAATAAAGAAGACAAACCACACAAGTGTGCTCTGTTGTTGTCATTAACCTTTCAGACCCACAATACACAATTTTGCGATGTGAATCCAATAAAGTTAATCCGTTTTATTAAAACAGACAAGTATACATAGTTTTCGTAATACTAGAAATAATGATACTTAGATTCTAGAAAAATTCAAATGTTTATTAATCTGTTGTATTATACATTCTCCAAGGTATAGTATATTAATCCCGGCATTCACATCTCGATTCCAACAAGTACGGCAGTTTGGACAATACTGGTACCTATGTGGTGATTTTGATGTTTTATTTTCGCAGAAACACTTTGCACACAGCTTCGTAGTTCGGAACTCGTTTACAAATAAAATATCCGCTTTTCTCTTCTTAACTGCCTCGATTATTTTTTTATTTGGGCTTCGTATATATCCACGCATTGGAGAATTTGAAGTGATTTGTGTAGAGCCGATGCAAATCAACGTCTTTTCCTCAACATTTGGCACTAATTGCTTCGCAATAACATGACTGGTCTTCTCGATACAAATGAACTTTTGCAGTTTCAGACGCGTGACTTTTCTCTGTGCGTATATTTTTTGCTTCTCTGCAAATATTGAAAGCTGGTATTCTGTATATTGTTCGAAGGCTTCTGAATACGGTGATAGCTAAGAGTCTTCTACGAATTTGTTGGTATATTTTCGCAATTTTTGTTTTCGAGAATAATATCCTGACATGTTGTGATATGCCGAACTTTTCAATTTAATTGGCACGCCATTACGAACTCCACCATACACAAGTCTTAGACCAGGATCAAGCCCTAATTTATTGTCATATGTCGTGTTTCTCATTTTTATCAAATCTCCATAGCATTCATCTTCTTCCGCATGTGTTTTTTTCCTTTTAACTTTAACATATTTATTTTTCGTTGGTTTCTTCATCGAGAAAGATACCGCTACACCATCTGTTTGAAGCGAATAGTTGAATTTCTTTGCGCCAGTTTTTGGCAACTTGAAATATCTCCATTCAGAATCACGTTGAAACGCTGACCACGCACCCTTGTACAACTTGATGCCGCATAACATTTGGTAAAATGCAAATGAGTCATATTGTATATGATGACATCCGTGTTTCAATATAGGGACCAACGAAAAATTCTTCATATTATTTTTTTCATTATAACGCTGTAGGTTATAGAATAGTGGCAAACAAGACCAAAATAATTTACGGTTCTGTATTTTATCCAGTCTTTCTCCGTTCCACGATAATTTATCTCGGAGTTCTTGTATCAGATCAGGGTCTGGTGTTTCTTCGCTTTTAGTTTGGAACAAGTATGAAAGCGTTCTATATATTTTTTTCTTGTCCGGTTCAAATTTGAAAAATCTTCTTAGTCTGGTATACGCGTGTATCCATATATTATTGTGAAATAGTACTTCATATTGGTTGGAGGATACGATAAATAAATTCGAACGGTATGAACTGTCGTACAAAGGAAGCGATCTTCTTATTTTTTCATAGTCGGGGTCCATTATGTATTTAGACTTCTTTGTCCTCATCAAATGATAGTAAAAAGATTGAAATTTTACAGGTTCAAAATTTCCACCTCTCCATTGTTTCATCAAATGGAAATGAATATACCTAGAGACTTCCACAAAAAGCGAGGACATTTCCTTTACATCTTTTTGAATTTGTTCGAAAATGCGTTCATCTTTACAAACACTTCTTAATACCCTCTTCACTACAACGATTTCAAAATTTTCACCGTTTAAATTATTGTCTTTACGCTTAGACATTTTAAAGCACACTGATAGAAATATAGAAAAAAAAACACCGTATTTATAGAACAGTGAACAATTTTTATTAAATAGCTTAGAGCACACTGATAGAAATATAGGAAAAAAAACACAGTATTTATAGAACAGTGAACAATTCTTCCATTATTCATGAAGGTACTTGCATCGCTGAAATCGAAAGACTTTCCATTCTGGGTATTTGCGTTATTTACAGTCTAGATAAGATAAGATAAGTATTGGCACCGGAGAACATAGTAGAGAAGATGCTACAGAGTTACGAGAACTGGCAAAAAGTCTGTAGCTACACAGAACATATTCTCAGAAAAAAAAGAAGAGAAGAAGCAAAAGTTATTGTCATTAAAAATTTCAGTGATGTCCGGATGAGGATCACCTCAGTCAAAATAAATAAACTGGAGTTAGCTTTTTGTTTGATTTCATTTAATCAATGACGAAAATTTATTGGAGGTTGATATTTGTTTAATAGAAAAAGTGAAAACGTCACTGGACAGAATTCTGACTCACTTTCCGGTATGTACCTAATGATGAGTAGAATACATAGCACGCTGGCAGAAACGATTGATTCATTTGAAAGGCTAATTGACATTACATTTTTGAGGTAGTGTTCTCTAGGTTCGTCTCCGCTCGAAAAATTCAAAGTTCAAAGAGACTTCTTTTGTTTAGTTATCATTAGTGGGCGCAGTGGCGCAGAGGTTAGTGTGTTGGACTACTAACCTTAAGGTCCCAGGTTAAAATCCCGTTGGGGCCAAGTAACATTTAAATTTTTTTCACTACCCCACCTCTTGCGAACGTCTGGCAAACATCCAACACTATTAATTGTCAAGAGAAGCGTCTCAAATTTGCTTTTGGGATTCGGCACTTTGCACAAGCAAATTGTTGCAGAAGTTAGGTTAGCCGTTATGGGTTATGGGCCGTTAATACCTAATATTTATTTTATTTTAATAGAAGGTAATGTTGATAAAGTATCCTAAAAATTTGTTAATTCCCTCTTTTCGAATTCTGCCTCTTAAGGAAATAATGGAATTTTTAGAACGATTCCTTGTCTTTAGAATCAAAGAAAAAAAAAATTTTTTTTTTTTTTTTTTTTTTTTACGCTGGGAGGTGGTAATCTTCCAAAGACGAAACCGAGCCCGTACTCAGTAACAGTGTGGTTTTCCCTGCGATACAACCTTCTTGGTATTTCATTGCCGCAGGGCGGGGATTAGCCAGCTTTCCAATTATTGCACCTAGTAGTTAAACCAATCAGCAATTTGTCTTTCTAATTTTACAATTCATATTCTAAGTATTTGTCCATAGAGGATTTAATACTGTTTTTGTTTTATTTTTCGAGCTATGTAGCTAGTTCAAAAGGTTTAATTCTTCTTAACCTCCTAGTCATATTGCTAGTATTTAATAGTTCCTTCATTTCTGAGCTGACGTGATTGAGAAGCCTAAGTTTATGTCTATTAGCTACTTTTTTGACTTCATCTTCAATCATTTCTATTTCTAGATCTCTATGCAGATCAGCGTTTCTTATGTACCATGGTGCATTTACTATATTCCGTAGAACTTTGTTTTGAAATGTTTGAATTTTCTGTAGATTTGTTTTGCATGTGCATGCCCATAGCTGGAGCCCGTAGGTCCATACTGGCTTTAGAATTTGCTTATAAAGCAGTAATTTATTGTAATTTGACAAACAAGAGTATTTCCCTATAAGCCAATACATTTTACTGTAGCGCATATTTAGTTCTTCTCTTTTTTTCTTTACATGTGCTTTCCAGCGCAGTTTTGCGTCTAGTGTCATGCCTAGATATTTGGCTGTGTTTGCGTAATCGACTTCTTTATCATTTATGAACACTGGTATGTGCTGAACATTTTTATTTGTAAAATTTATATGGACCGATTTTAGGTCATTTAGTTTAATTTGCCAATTTTTTGTCCATTTTGTTATATTGTTCACTGCCTTCTGTAGTTTTTTTGTCGCTACTTCAACTGTTTCTCCCACAGCAAGTACAGCAGTATCATCTGCAAATGTTGCCACAGTTGTTTCATCACTGTTCGGCAAGTCGCTAGTAAATAAGAGATATAATACAGGACCTAACACACTTCCTTGTGGTACACCAGCTTTTATTTCTCTTAATGTGGAGTAGTCATTTCCTTGCTTAATTCTAAAGAATCTCTCTAATATATAGGACTCTAAAATTTCTGAAAATTGTTTTGGCAGATGCTTTTGCAATTTGTAGATCAGTCCTTTGTGCCATACTTTGTCGAAAGCTTGTGCTACATCGAGAAATATAGTAGAGCATATCTTTTTTTCTTCAAATGCTTTTTCGATTTTATCTGTTATTCTATGCACCTGATCGATCGTGGAGTGTTCATTTCTAAAACCAAATTGATGGTTTGGGATTAGCGATTTTTCTTCGATTATTTTGTTCAGACGTTTAATCAACATCTTTTCAAATAACTTGGACAACATAGGTAGTATAGATATGGGGCGATAGGAGGTGACTTCACTAGGCGGTTTGCCTGGTTTTGGTATCATAATCACCTCCGCGACTTTCCACATGCTAGGTACATACCTTATCCTGAATACAGCATTTATGATCTGTGCTAGTTTCTTTAGGCCTTTTTTTGGGAATTGTTTAATGATTTCCCCTGATATTAAATCAAATCCCGGGGCTTTTTTAGTACTGATGCCTTTTTTTATTTCATTGGCAATTTCTTTAGCCGTTACCGGTTGGATGTGACTTTCCTCTTCGCACAATTCTACGCTTTCTTGACAGTCTTTATCTTCATATGGTTGAAAGACGCCTTCAAGATATTCAGCAAAGAAATTAGCTTTTTCTTGGTTGTTTTTTGCCCAGTTACCTTCACTGTTTTTAACTGGTGGAATGTGAGCAATTGGCCTTTTCATTTTCTTTGTTGCCTTCCAGAGTGAGTACTCGGTATTAGCATCATTTGTAAGATTGGTAAGGTATTTTTTAAGAGACTCATTTTTAAATTCTCTTATCGATCTTTTAAGCTGGCTGTTTAGATTATTTAGTATTGTTTTGTCTCTGGGCGCTCTTGTTTGTTGCCAACGTTTTCTAGCTCGTCTCTTTTCCGTAATTATATCACATATTACTTTTGGATACGAGTTTTGTTGGATTTTAGTTTTCATTTTAGGTGTTGCAGCCCATGTAGCTCTTTGGATATTGACAGTCAATATTTGAACAGCATCTTCTAATTGATCTTCTGTTTCTATTGTTTCTAAGAACTGAATACTATCCTCTAGATGCTGTCTGAAGTAGCTCCAATCAGTCAGCTTATTTCCTAGCCTTGCGCTATTTTCTTTAACAGTGATTTTATCGCCAAGTGTTAAAAGTATTGTGGAGTGATCTGAGTCAAGATCTGGTCCTTCTTCTACCTTCATATTGTTAGTCGAGATATTCTTTGTTACGAAGAAGTCGACAAGATCAGGGATTTTGTTTCTATCTGTTGGCCAATACGTAGGTTTTCCCGTTGAGTGATACTTGCCGTTAATTTCGTTTATTGCTTCATAAAGTTCTCTTCCTCTTGTATTTGTCAATCTAGATCCCCAATACTTGTTTTTGGCATTAAAATCTCCCCCTGCAATAAATCTATTGTTAAATATTCGGAAGAGGCCTAAAAAGTCATTTTTCTTTAGATTGTAACTGGGAGAACAGTAAATTGATGCAACTGATATAGTTTGTCCACTTTTCGTTCGAATGTTAATAGAAATTCCTTGCATCGCGCATGATTGGAACTTGGCTTCTATATGGTGATCGATCGTATTCTTTACTATAACTGCAGCCCCGCATTTTGCTGAATTATGGGGATGTGGGGAGTGATATAATTCGTACCCTTGCAGTTTAAAGTTTGTATTGAATTTTAAGTGCGTCTCAGAGACAAGACATATATCTATTTGGTTCATGTCGAGGACTACTTGGATTTCATCCTTACGGTTCTCGATACCATTAGCATTCCATTCCAGGATTTTTAACCTATCCATCATGTTCTTCTTTTTTGTGCAGCCTTGTTATTGCTGCTTTTTTTCTCGAGGAGCGAGATTCTTTCTAATATAGCTTTATTGCTTTTATCCATGCTTTCTATTCTACTTAGGATTTTTTCCATGAACGTTTCCATATTATTATTTAATTTAGTTTTGGTTGTAGTTTTCGTTTTTGCGACATTATCTACTTTTTTCGATGCAGCCTGTGCATATGTCAATACTGTACCCGCTCCTGTTTTTGGTACTAATGTCTTTTTGATATTTTTATCGGCTATGGGTACTTCTTTTGGCGCTCGCATCTGCAAGTCCTTTATGTCTTTAGGTGCGTCCTTTTTTGTATTTGTCATAGCTTGTTTATGCTTTTTGTCTTTTGCTAATTGAATCTGTTTAGCAACTAAGCAGCCTCTATAGTTGGCTGGATGCTTTTCGTTGCAGTTAGCGCATTTTGTTGGTTCGTCTTTTTTCTTCATACAATCTTTAGTATGGTGGTTTCCTGCACACTTTACGCATCTTGGATTAGAGCTGCAGTATTTATTCGTATGTCCATCCTTTTGACAATTCTTGCACTGTGGTACAAGTTTTGATTTCCTTACGGCATGAATCTCTACCTTCATTCCAAGGATGTCTTTAATATCGTATATCTTTTTGATATTTTCGTCGTGCTCAAAAGTTAGCATAAACATTGGAAGCGGTGCTTTGCTTTTAGATTTTAGCATATTGACAACTTCTAATATCTTTAGGTTTTTCCTTCTTAGATCTGTAACTACACTCTCTGGCGAGCATGAGAAGTGTAGTTTCTTTACAACAACCTTAATTGGCCTAGTTTGTTTATTCTCATAAGAGTACCATTGCACCTTTTTTTGGTTAAGTATTTTGGTAAGTCTTCTATAAGAATCTTCTTCATCTACATTTATTTTAATGTCATTGCCATTTATTAGCATTGTATTAGCTTTAATTTTATTTTCCTCCAATAACTTAACTAAGCTTTCATACTTTGTAATTTCCAGAGCAATAATTGGAGGAGGTTTGACTGACTTTTGAATTTTATTTTCTTTATTTGGGACATAATTGGTAGCTTGATAGCTTTCTTCCGGAGATGAGATCTTTGGGGATGTGCTCATTTTCCGTTTTTTATTTTTGTTCCCGTTTTTGGGTTTTCTTTCTGTCTCTTTCAGTAGTTCTTCCTCATCAGTTGAGAACTCAACTACTTTAATTATTTCTTTTTCTTTGTTTTGGCTGTTGATCTGATTTTTCAACGTTTGCAACTCCTGCTTTAGACTATTAATTTCTTGGATTAATGTCTCGTTTAGTTGCTTAAACCCATCTCTTTCCTTGCAGACTTCTGAATATTTTGCATTCAGAGTTTGGGTTTCATCCATTTTACATGATGATGAGGGTGATCTCTCTACCCTCTTACTTTTTCCAAAAGGGTTCTCGGTAAGCAATAAATGCCTCCCCCCCCCCCCCCCCCCCCCAGAATCCATGGGACCGACCTCCGAAGAGGGTGGATTTACCACTTTAGATGGCATACCACCTGGGGTATTAAAATCTTTTGTTTTGTTCATTGCATGTTTTAATTTTAACTTTTGTGAAAAGTTTAAACGTTTTTTTTTTTTTTTTTAATTGTGCACAGCCGCTCCTGACATGGAGAACAGACGCTGACCAGGGAGCCGCCCAATATGGGTCAGACGCTTCTGGATTTTTGTGACTAGGGTCCGCAGGGTCGTTACGCCCGTTACCTCTCTCCAGAGAAGTACCCTTGCGGGTAGAAAAAAAAAATCCAAAACATTTTGAAAATTCATAAAATGCACAAAAAAACGGTCGACAAACCAAATACACTCATCCCTCGCTTTGTGCGACTTTTTTTTGTGCGATTTCACCTTTGCGCAAAACGTATCTACCCAAATTCCATTTCTAAACGCGACTTAATTTTAATTACATGGGGTTCTTGCTTCGCTTTTAACGATTTCACTTTTGCGCGGTTTCGCTTTGCGAGAGACTTTTCGTTCCCCTAACCTTCGCACAAAGCGAGGTATGAGTGTATACTACAAAATACAAAACACAGGCTAATAGTAATCTTAAGCCCGTGATACGTTTGCAGTGTGTTTTCATTCAAATTTCATCGCTGATCCTGCAGTGAATATTTTTTGTTGTTTTCATAAACGATTTTACCTTTTTACATGCCTTTTTCAAATTGTCTGTTATATGCAGATGATCTCTCGACTTACGAAAGAATCAAATCTGTATCTGACTATTTGGAATTGCAAAGAGATCTTAACAGTATCGGTTTTGGTGTGACCAAAATTGTTTACATTTCAATATATCATAATGTGCAGTATTAGCGTTTACACGTATTATAAATGCATTTAAATTTAAATCTTCTTCTTCTCCCCTAATGACGTTGAGGCTATGATTAGGATTAAAGGGATCATAACCCTGCCACTTAACTGCATTCCTACTGGATCACCGATTCGACCGTAGAAAAAAACGTCAGGCCCCGATTTTGAATCACTTATTCACTTCGTCCCTGAGGCCAGTTAAATGCTGGTGTTGCTGCATTTGTGTGATCCAGTACTTTTTAGGCCTGCCTCTCTTTCGCGTTTCTATGACAACGTTGATTGATATTGCCTTTTTGGTAGGGCTCGTAGGATCTCTCTTTTGAACATGGCAGTACCAACTTACCCGCTTGCGCTTAATTTTTTTTCAAGATAGGTTCTTTGACGTGAAGGCTTCCTCGGATTTTAGAACTTCTTATTCGATCAATATTTGTTACTCCTGCTGTCACGCGAAGCATCCTCATCTCAGCTGCCGTTTATTTCCCCTCATACTTTTTCTACACTGTCAAAGATTGTGGACTGTATGTGAACATCGGGCGCACATTTTGAGATGTAGAGCCTTCCTTTCAGCATAGGGGCATTTTTCGGTCACTGAAGAGGCTGAGTTTTCCCGCCACTTTGTCCACCCAACACTTACGCGAAGTTAAATGCACAGCTTGTTTCACTTTTGATCATAGATCCCAGATATTTGAACTTTTCGCAGTTGGGAACTGCTGTTCCACTCAACTCAATGTCTGGGATAGGCCGGAGTGTATCACAGAACGGGCAGCACACGTATTCTGTTTTTTTCCGGACTAATAAGATACCCAATCCCATTCAAAACGTCCACTTATACATGAAGTGCTCGTTGCAGGGACGTTTGATCCTCGCTAATGATGGGTCCCTCGTCAGCAAAGAATAACTGATGCACTTTAGATTCCGTCACTTTTCCTTCAAATTTGAATATAAAATGGTAATGTTCTCCTAAATTGAATGTCTTCACAAAGACTTGGGTGTTATATTTGATGCGAACTTGAACTTTCGTATGCAATTTGACTACACCATCTCCAAAGCTAATGCTTTGCTAGGTAATGCAAAGAATTTACGCTTGCACATATAAAGCCTTATACGTTTCATTCCGCGTGATCTGGAGGCCCTACTATGAAACTAGCTCATTGCTTATTGAGTTTATACAAAAAAAAAGAAAATTACCAAACTGTACTCCTTTTCAAAAATGCCCTCCTACGAAACTAGATGCAAGCTTTCAGGTTTGCAAAGCCTCAGTAAGAGAACACTAAACTTTGTTATACTTTTTGCTAGCGATTTTATTTGTTCCCGCATAGATTGTCCTCAGTAACTGACATCTATAGGTCTGTTTGCCCCTGTGCGTTCACTTAGAGCTAGAGACACTCTTAACACATAGACAAAATGAACCACTAGCCAATGCTGCTATTCAATTCAATAGATTCTCAAATGATATCGATTTTTATATGAGTCACTTTTCTTCCAAGCAGTAAATTCAGTATGTAAGACTCAAAGTCGGTGTACACCAGGGATTGATATTTGTACACCGACTTTGATTTCGAACTCTTTGGTCGAAATTGTAGGTTATTTCCAAAAAGGGAAATATCAATAGGTTGTCATTGGACTAGAATTGAAAGCTACAAGTCAAATATGCCCCCCAAATGAAAGAAGGCATAACGCTATAATGTTGAATTAGCAGTAAAAATTATGTTGTCAGAAAGAATTTAGCAAAAATCGATCTTTGGAAGTAGTCCAAACTCTGTAGTGAATTTTCTCTTAAATAAAGACCCTACCGATAAGATATTCCTACCACAGATCTCCTCTCACAAAATCATCACTCACCACAAAATGTCAGCAAGGGGAAGTTGAAGAGCTAAAAAACAAATGCTGCCAAAAATATGATGGAAACTCAGCATTCCGATTTGTCTAATTTGTGTGAATTACATTAATCACGAGGGCCCTTTTAACGAAATACAGTGCGCTCCGGATAACTGCATTGAGAGTTTTTCTGATATGTTTGCGTTGCGCACTTAAGAGGGAAAGTTTTCTATCCGTACCCGATTATTGAATGAAAATTTTGAAGCCGAAAATTATTGGTTAGCAAGTGGTGGCAAGTAGAGCAAAGTCTGAACACGTCTTTTAAATAAATATTGCTTCAAGGGATCAAGGCAAATGCGAATTCCCTACTAGTTAAACCTTGTTCACTTGCCAAACGATGTTCAAGTGAGTTATTCGATCAATAAGTAAGGTAAAATAGTACCGATGTACACATGTTCGCTTATCCCGAATCCCGGCAAAACTGATCCAGTTGTGTCGTGTGGAGCTGTAAAATACACGGTGCAATGTGCAGTTTTCTTTAACGGAAGCGGGAGAAATGCTTTGTGCATCATAAGGAGGCCTTTTCGGCGTTGACCCATTGACCATCCCCGTGTGTCGAACTCGTTTAATATGTGTACCAACCTACCGACTAAAACTCCTCCATAACCCTTCTCGGCGTCTGACCCAGCCCCCCGGGACCGCTCTTTGCATTACTTCAGGGGGGTTGTCATGATTCCCTTGCGGGGTTAACTTACGGTTCAACTGTTTCCTGATCATTTGCTTCTTCTCTTCTTTTTTTTCTGAGAATATGTTCTGTGTAGCTACAGACTTTTTGCCAGTTCTCGTAACTCTGTAGCGTCTTCTCTACTATGTTCTCCGGTGCCAATACTTATCTTATCTTATCTAGATTGTAAATAACGCAAATACCCAGAATGGAAAGTCTTTCGATTTCAGCGATGCAAGTACCTTCATGAATAATGGAAGAATTGTTCACTGTTCTATAAATACTGTGTTTTTTTTCCTATATTTCTATCAGTGTGCTCTAAGCTATTTAATAAAAATTGTTCACTGTTCTATAAATACGGTGTTTTTTTTCTATATTTCTATCAGTGTGCTTTAAAATGTCTAAGCGTAAAGACAATAATTTAAACGGTGAAAATTTTGAAATCGTTGTAGTGAAGAGTCGTAAGACCGATTCTCACATATGGGGTTGCTGTCTGGTGGACTGCCCTAAGTAAAGCTATAAACTGTGCTAAGCTTGGCAAAGTCCAACGCACAGCTGGTTTGTGCATAAGTGGAGCACTCCGTACCACCCCCTCTGCAGCACTCGATATCCTGCTACATCTGTTACCACTCGACATTTTTAGTAGGCAAACAGCAGCCTGTTCTGCTGTCCGCCTTAAGGCTACCTCGCAGTGGGTTAACAATAACATTGGCCACACCACCATTCTGGACTCATTTGAGTCTCTACCAGGAAACATAGATTACACCATACCCCAATTACAGTTTGGAAAGAACTTTCAAGTCACTATTCCTTCCAGATCATTCTGGGAGGACGCTGAATTTGAGGAAGTTAAAGCGATCCACTTCTACACCGATGGATCAAAAACTAGTGACGGGGTTGGTGGCGGCGTTTTCTCCGAAAGACTAAATCTGAGTCTCTCTTTCCGTCTCCCTAATCACTGTAGCGTATTCCAGGCGGAGATTATGGCGATAAAAGAAGCCCTGACGTGGCTGAAGAGAAATGTGATATCCACAAAGGATATCCGTATCTTCTCGGACAGTCAGGCCGCGATCAAGTCCGTGGATTCAGTATCTTCAAACTCCATTGCAGCCCTCGTCGAGTTAATCGGTTCTCGTTAGATCACCGAAATTAAACGACGTTGGGCGCGGTTAGTACGTAGATGGGGGACCGTTTGAGAACAACCGCGTGTCGTTGGCCAGTCCCATCTACAGAGTTGAGGTAGATAATATACGTGGTATCACAATGGACCTAAATTGGTCTAAGTGTGTCGGCTTCTGCCGACAGCCACATAAACCTAACCTAACCTATTGCAGCCCTCGACTGCCGTTCATCTCTTATGGAGATGGCGGAGCAGTTTAACATTCACCTCTGTTGGGTGCCGGGGCATAGAGATATTCCAGGAAACTGCAGGGCTGATGAACTCGCCAAAAAGGGAACCAAACTCCCCCTTTTACCTGAAAAGGGTTCTCTGGGTATCCCAATCGCTACCTGCAAACTTTTATTCAAGCTATCCGCAATCGAGAGAACAAACCTTAGGTGGACAGGTAGTAATACATGTCTAGCGACTAAGCACATCTGGCCAAAGCTGGACCTGCGACGCTCTAAGAGTCTGATCTCACTAAACCGACTGCATATTAGCTCCACTATAGGTGCCATTACAGGGCACTGTCTGATAGGCAAGCATGCATCGAGGCTTGGCGTTTATTCTAACGATTTCTGTAGAAGTTGCTTGGACGAGGAGGAGGAGGAGACTATACTTCACCTTCTCTGTACATGTCCAGCTCTCTCCCATAATAGAAATCTTCATCTGGGAGATTTCTTGCTTAACAATCTCAACGACTTGGCTAACGCTGACGTTAGAAGTCTATCGCGCTTCATAAGAAGCTCTAAATGGTTTAACTAGTAGTGGGGAAACCCCTCGATCCGTGTGGCATCACAATGGACCTAATCCTGGTCTAAGTGTGTCGGCCTTCTGCTGACAGCCACTTCAACCTAACCTAACCTAACCTAGTGAAGAGGGTATTAAGAAGTGTTTGTAAAGATGAACGCATTTTCGAACAAATTCAAAAAGATGTAAAGGAAATGTCCTCGCTTTTTGTGGAAGTCTCTAGGTATATTCATTTCCATTTGATGAAACAATGGAGAGGTGGAAATTTTGAACCTGTAAAATTTCAATCTTTTTACTATCATTTGATGAGGACAAAGAAGTCTAAATACATAATAGACCCCGACTATGAAAAAATAAGAAGATCGCTTCCTTTGTACGACAGTTCATACCGTTCGAATTTATTTATCGTATCCTCCAACCAATATGAAGTACTATTTCACAATAATATATGGATACACGCGTATACCAGACTAAGAAGATTTTTCAAATTTGAACCGGACAAGAAAAAAATATATAGAACGCTTTCATACTTGTTCCAAACTAAAAGCGAAGAAACACCAGACCCTGATCTGATACAAGAACTCCGATATAAATTATCGTGGAACGGAGAAAGACTGGATAAAATACAGAACCGTAAATTATTTTGGTCTTGTTTGCCACTATTCTATAACCTACAGCGTTATAATGAAAAAAATAATATGAAGAATTTTTCGTTGGTCCCTATATTGAAACACGGATGTCATCATATACAATATGACTCATTTGCATTTTACCAAATGTTATGCGGCATCAAGTTGTACAAGGGTGCGTGGTCAGCGTTTCAACGTGATTCTGAATGGAGATATTTCAAGTTGCCAAAAACTGGCGCAAAGAAATTCAACTATTCGCTTCAAACAGATGGTGTAGCAGTATCTTTCTCGATGAAGAAACCAACGAAAAATAAATATGTTAAAGTTAAAAGGAAAAAAACACATGCGGAAGAAGATGAATGCTATCGAGATTTGATAAAAATGAGAAACACGACATATGACAATAAATTAGGGCTTGATCCTGGTCTAAGACTTGTGTATGGTGGAGTTCGTAATGGCGTGCCAATTAAATTGAAAAGTTCGGCATATCACAACATGTCAGGATATTATTCTCGAAAACAAAAATTGCGAAAATATACCAACAAATTCGTAGAAGACTCTTAGCTATCACCGTATTCAGAAGCCTTCGAACAATATGCAGAATATCAGCTTTCAATATTTGCAGAGAAGCAAAAAATATACGCACAGAGAAAAGTCACGCGTCTGAAACTGCAAAAGTTCATTTGTATCGAGAAGACCAGCCATGTTATTGCGAAGCAATTAGTTCCAAATGTTGAGGAAAAGACGTTGATTTGCATCGGCTCTACACAAATCACTTCAAATTCTCCAATGCGTGGATATATACGAAGCCCAAATAAAAAAATAATCGAGGCACTTAAGAAGAGAAAAGCGGATATTTTATTTGTAAACGAGTTCCGAACTACGAAGCTGTGTGCAAAGTGTTTCTGCGAAAATAAAACATCAAAATCACCACATAGGTACCAGTATTGTCCAAACTGCCGTACTTGTAGGAATCGAGATGTGAATGCCGGGATTAATATACTATACCTTGGAGAATGTATAATACAACAGATTGATAAACATTTGAATTTTTCTAGAATCTAAGTATCATTATTTCTAGTATTACGAAAACTATGTATACTTGTCTGTTTTAATAAAACGGATTAACTTTATTGGATTCACATCGCACAATTGTGTATTGTGGGTCTGAAAGGGTTATTTACACAGTGTAATATCTATTTAAGTTAAAAACTTGTTAGATGAAATAAACTAAACTGATTGAAATGAGCTCGGAACGAAAGTTATACTCGTATCTTCTGCCCCGAACAATGCTAAAAAGGGACTAAATTTTTTTTTATAATGTACTGGTGCACAAGGGGTTTTGAATACCCTTAAGATGTCAAGAAGACAGCACGATCGGGAAGGGAAAACGGAAGAGAAGAAGACAGGTACAGGTGCACATGAGTCTTAAACAGCTGTGGGCTAGAGTGACGAGGAAAACAGAGATATGCAACGCGTTCCAAATGCATCTGGTGCGGCTTTTCAAAGATTCTTCATATTAACCTTACGTTCGCACAATGGCTCAACGGTAAACTGATGAGCATTTGATGAAGTACGGGTATTGCGGGAGAAGTTTTTAAGGGGAGGAATACAGCTGGCTATTTCATCAGAGCACTTATGATTGAAGAAGCGATAAAACAGGGAAAGACACGAAACATTGCGACGATGTTGAAGTGGATCAATCGTCTGCGCTATATTTGTGTCACCAATCGGTTTTATCGCACGTTTTTGTATCCTATCAAGCAGCTACAAGGTTATTTTTGTTGTGCCTGACCAAATATGACTGTTGTACTCAAGTTTTGGACGAATTAACGCCTTATAGATTTTAGCCAGATCAGAAGTGGAGACGAATTTCTTGCATCGGTAGAGGAAACCTAGACATTTCGCAGCGTTTTTAGCGACATCGAATATGTGGTCGTTCCAACGAAGGTTGTCATATAATGGTATACTTTTATTGTTTTAATGGTAGAAGACATCATTGCATTTTAGAAGCATTAAGTTCCACTCGGTTTGCTGAGTTAAACATTCGTTGGCGTTCCATTTGCATCGCTGAGGAGCAGGGACGAGAGCTCTGCAATGAATATGAGAAACTGAGAGTACTATCATCAGCAAATTCAATTCAATTCAATTTATTAATATAAAATGTAAGCGCGCTGTACAATGAGACTTAGGTCTCTTTTAGTACTTATGGTACAATATATATAAAATAAATTTACAATATTATAAATAAAAACTTAAAACTAAAGAAGTGGGAACTATAAGACTGGATATTATGGGGGAGGTAGTAGGATCTATTTAATATTTTTTCTTTTTCCTTTTTTATTGCTGCGACGAAAAATGAACAAAAACTGCTGCCTTGAAATGGTCACTCCATGATTGGCTTTTAATACGTGAAGGCAGTGAATTCCATAGCCTAATCGCATGAATGAAAAACAATCGGGAGGAATTCAAATAGCGAAAAATAGGGACGTCAATGTTAAATGTTCTACGAGAGCAAAGGAGTGAATTGCATTAGAAGTGGCAGAAAGAAAATAATTTATAAAAATGAGAAAAAGGGGTTAGAGACAAAACAGAGCTCTGCAAAACACCAGCATTTATATAGTTGATGGCAGACTTGAAGCCATCCAAAACAACTTTGATTGGACGGTCAGAAAGAAAGTTTCTAATCCATTAAATAAGAGACATCGATATGCATGCATTTTCGAAAAAAGAGCTTGATGCCAAACTCTGTCAAATGCCTTTAAAATATCTAGTGCAATAATATTCGTTTGGCCAAATTGGTGGAGAGATTGGTTCCACTTTTCGATGAAATAGACCATTAAATCACCAGTGGACCTTTTGCATCGAAAGAGTATTGGGTCATTTAAGAGCTTTTGTGATTCAAGATATTTCATGACCTGACTATCAGCGACTATCAAGCAATGGATCGGTAGTTGGGTGGGGAAGACCACGCTACTTTTTTTGGAACGGGCTGTGGAAAACAGCATTTTTTCCATCTACTGGGAAAGAGAGCAGAAGAGTAGGACAAATAAAAATACGCAGCGGTTTTGCCAGCGTGGAAGAACACCTCTTCAGAATTAATGGGGAAATATCATCTGGACCAGCGGATTTATGCCAGTTGATATCTTGAATATCTTAGTTACGATGTCTAAAATTAAGCTGGGATCTTTATGGCTTGTGAACCAAATATTCTAATTTAAAAAAAAAAACAGTACAGAACAAAAGAACGAAAAGCAGCATAGTGGCTATTATGGGCATGAGTAATGAGTATATAGCATCGTGTATTGCCTTACTTGCGTAAGCTGACTTATGCGAGCAGGAGCAAATATGATTGGGTCTTAAAACGTTCGCTACACGGTAGTAAGATAAATCTTACTTAACGGGCTCCAGACCCGAGGAGAGTCTGCTGAGACACTGTAGCCTTCCATGCTTTGCGATTCCGGGCACACTGCTTCCAATTGTGAAGACAAAGTGCGCTGGTATTCGCATTATCTTATTCTTTAACACGGATGTTCGGTCTTTCTTGTCTCGAACCTGGATGCTGGGTCTCGCAGATCCTTTTCTCCGCATTATTATCCATTTTCTCGGTGTGGACGAAGCAATGTGTTTAGGTTTTTGGGCCCACTATCATTGTTGTACATGGTCTTTCTGATTAAGAGTTTTGAACCTATTATTTTTTTCCCCAAACCGAAGTAGCAAGTTTTTTTAGGTTAATTTTTGGTCGGATCTTCACTTAAGTGTTATTAGTAAATATGGTCTTCACATCAAACATTGACTTTTTGTCTATTTTTTTTACTGCATCCTACTGGTCCTCCCGGCTTCGGGAGCTAGTCAAATGCTGGTGTTGTTGCATTTGTGTGATCCAGGAGCTTATAGAGTTGGCTTTTTTACAATTTCTACATTATTGTTCTTATTATTGATTATTGTTTAATCTTTCCTTAATGACACCGGTGATCTCCAGTCGTGTAAACCCACGAACTTGCATGCACACTGGCGGACAGTTTTAAGATGTTAAATGTGTCGCTGGGCTCACATAAATGGTAAAAATTGTCTAGATGCGTTATTTTTCCTTAGCCCGTCCATGCACAGGTAATAGTACACATCTTAGTATAAGTTTAATGAAATTTCAATAGTAGAGTTTTGCTAATCAAATACACCACATTGAAGTTGAAGGTTTACTATAAGAGCATTCAAGCTTTTTAACAGATATGCTAACCTCTTTAATACTGGTTGGTGGAACTGGTTCTTCGTTGCCTTCACGTGGGTTATCTTCTGGCTATGTCACTGTCTACATGGTGCCAAATTTAAAAGCTGTTGAAAATGCTGCTTAAAAAAATTAGTACTTCCTACCCTGTGTTTTATTGACTACGTTTTCTGGCTGTTTCGAAGAGCCTGGTTCCCTTCTTAAGTATGCTCGATTTTCTTATAAAACCCTGAGATTTTATTTCGGTCACGGGACTCTTCGATTTCCTTGAGCTGGGTGCCTGCTTAGGCCCCCCTTCTTAATACACAGAATCTTTTTCTCCCTTCTCCTGGCTCGATACTCTTTACTTGCTGCCCTAGTTTTCCTTTCTAGCGTCTGCAAATGTGTAATGTTCTGTTCCGATGATCGCAATCATATACATACCACGAGCTCTTTTTTTTTTGGGTGGTGGTCAAACTACACCGATCATGGTTAACTATTTGACGATGTCACCATACCGTTGGCGCTTGTGGGTTGTGGGTTATCACTGGAGAGTCTTTCACAGGAGAAGTGCAAGACCGGTACTGGTATATGTAGCCTTATTGTGAGTTTTGCCCGGAAAATATTTCACCTGGCGGAACTCTGTCTGCCCAAAGTTTTAATTTCTGTTCTGAGTATCGTCCGAATGATATTTCACTTCTATTCAATTGCGTGGATCTATAATATACAAATATAGTCTAGGGTGTAACAACGTTCGCCAGGTTCTGCTTGTTTCATATAAATTAGTAGATATCGACAAATTGTGCTCCTTTTATAGCATTTGATTTCGTCCTCTGGGGCGCTGTCATGCGCCATGTACGGCTGTACTACAATAATGCCCCCTTTCCAAATCGAATGTTCATTTTGACAGAAATTTCGCCTTTCTGTACTAACGGGTGGATGAATATAGCTGAATTCAATAAATCGGTTAAGTACATAAGCTAGAGGCTTCTTGATCCGAGTTTTTCTAGTATTGAAAAAACGTAGCATCTGCAAAGGATGACCAGCAGTTGGAGGTGCAAATTTGGGCTGCACTACACTGCCCCTGTAGAAAAAAAAGAGCATAGCATAGACTTAGTATTTTATTGTTGTGATTAAGATTGATTTTTTCTTATAATAGGTTCGCACAATGGAACACCCATATGCACAGCTTAATGCTCCTAGCACAAGTTCGGCCGTTCCTGGCAGCAACAGTCAACTAACTTTCGAGACAGCTGGCGTTATTTCTAACGATTCAACAGAATCTCATCGTGGCTCGAATCAAAGTCTCTTGGGCAGTTCGGCAGATGTTCAACAAGAGATGATTCCAGCTGCATCGGCAATAGCAGGAATGGTATCTGCAAGCCAAGATCTGCCATATATGACGCCTCCAATAGTTCAACAGCCGTACTTTAGCGGAGATTCGCAGGATTCTTCAAGTAAGCCGACATTGCATAGAGTTATAAATAGAAAAATTTATTGGTTTTCTTTCATTTTTTCCATAGAAGGTTACACCAGCATAAGTGTACGCGAACCTTTGGCAAACATTTTAGCGCAGTCCAAAGCCAGACACAATCGCTTGATAAAAGAAGGAAATGACTCTCACTATGCCACGGTATCCGATGACTCAGGTAAGCTTTGTTTATCTTGAAAAGTATAAGCAGCGTGTTGACAATTTTATTTGCAGATGAAACTTATGCAGCAATTGAAGATCCCAACAACCGAGCTGTAGCTACAGAGATTTACACCAGTGGATCCGAGACATATGCTCAGATCCAGCCCTCCAATCCGATTGTTGTGGCTGTCGAAATCAACAATAGCACCTCCTCAACGTTTCGTATGGAAGAAAGTGCAGAAAGTGGTAATAGTAACGGAAGAACTACCGGCAACAGTAACAGCACCAAATCGGATTGTACACCAATTCATCCACCTGTTGATAGTTTACGTGCTCAAATGCACTCGAGGCAGGCCTCCTCGTCTTCTAACAACAGTTCAATGGGAAACTTGGGATCTCCGAAGCCTGAAAAACGTCAAGCAAACTCTCCACTGCCACCTACACCCAAAAATCAGCAATTCCTGAGTAGCAATTCAAATCTTACATCCACGTGTTCCATTGCCTCGGGGAGGAACTCTGTCGCATCTGTGATCGAATGCATACTTCCACAGGATGGAAGCAGCAATGAGGATTCTCCTGTCAAAAAGAAGAACTTAAGTCCGTCCAAGGACATTGAAGGAATGTACGCAAAGGTAAAGTATCCCCTCAATAGAGAAATTGTAAAAATATAAACCTTAATTATTTAAAGGTTATGAAAAAGAACAAGTTTTCGGCAAGCTCATCCTCTCAGCATAATTCGCCCGTGCTCGGACGGAGGGTTTTGGAAAATAACACTTCAGCACTTGAAATGACTAAGATTACCAACGAAAATGTAAATATTAAGGATTATGTGATAAATATTATGCACGATGCACCATCATCAAGTGAGTACATTTAACTTTAATTAGACCTCTTCTAATAATTTCTGTCCATTTTCTCCCAGATATTCGACGACAACGAAGCAATAGCTATTCCACTAAGGATGATGGCTACGAAACTATTCCAGCTGATAAAATGAAAGAGAAATCGAGTACAATTGAGAATCGCAAGTCGGACTGCTATGCACAGATGTTGCAGAGCGAGCGTCTCGTCGAACGGGGTAACTATTAGCCAAATAAATTCTATCTCATAGCACATGTACTGAAACTGAGAGAATATGCGAATTTGTAATTGTGATTCTGAATGCTAGCCTATACCTAATTCCAAAAAAGATTTCTCGCCAAGTAAGCCAAATGTTTTTGATTCGATTTAGTTTGTGTTTTATATAAACAATCACCATTCACGTACATAAAATGTTTGTTTTTTCAGTTGCTTTACAGTAAATTGTTGTTTTCAATTTTTTGCTTGAGTTGTAGAAAACAGATTTATGACCAAATGTGTTGTCTACTGTTGATTGGTATGTTTTGTTTTGTTTATTTGCACATCAAACATCAGATGACAGAAAGCAAGTCATTTGTTGGTTTTTAATCGCTTTGTTAGATCCTTAACTAAGCTTGAAGTAGTGAACGAGATCATTTCCGACCTAGAGGAGATCAAGTGCAAAGTGACGACGTATGCGGACTACATTGCCATAGCCATATCAGAAATATCCCCAGTGCTATCAGAGAACTCATGGAATCAGCCCTCAAGAAATCAGCCCTCAGGAAATTATATTCATGGTCCGAAATGGTTGGTCTCAATGTAAACCCTGCGAAAACCAAGCTGGTTTTATTTACCAGAAAATAAAAAAAACCCACATGGGGTCTGAATCCTAAGATAGTCTTGGCGGTTGTCAGACCAATCCTTACGTATGGTATCGTAACTTGGTGGCCTACGGTATTAAGGAAATGCCACGTCAGCGCACTGAAACGAATCCAAAGGTCAGCATGCATCTGCATTAGAGGAGCCTTAAGGTCCACACCGAATGCAGCCTTAGGAACTATGCTTAACCTCCTCCCCTTTGATAACTTCGGAAGCTGGTAGCTTCTAGGGCAGCCCTCAGACTGAGAGAATCGCATATGTGGCAAAGTTCACACATTGCAATTGGTCACGCGAGCATCTTAAAAAAAAATTCACAAAAAATTCCCTAAAATACGGACTACTCAGTCCCAATAACCGATTTCAGTAAGGAATATAGAACAGCCGTCCCGTCGTCAAATCTTAAACAGAGACGCCATTGGAATATACACCAACCGGTGAAAGACAGCGGATGGCACGGGGTGCTGGGTCCCCGGGCACAGTGACATTCCAGGCACTTGCAAGGCGGACGAGTTAGCCATAAAAGGAACTGCACAAGACCTCTCTGATAACAGAGCCACCCGCCGTGCCCATTCAATCGTTAACTATGTATCAGAAAATGCACTGGTAGAAGCGCACAATAGATGGATTAGCATCAGCACATGTTCGTCCTCAAAACGCACAAAGTACGATGCAAAAAGAACATCGAATCTCCTCTCCATAAGCAGGAAAAATATAAGCTTGGTGGTTGGAGCTATCACTGGCCATTGACTTATAGGCAGACAAGCCACCAGAATGGAAGTACCCTCCAAAGACTTCTGCAGAAACTGCAGAGAAATTGAGGTAATAGTTCAGACGTTCAGAGACAGACGTTTGCTGCATAATCAAATTCGTCACAAAATCCAAATGGTCAAACTAATTTGAGGCTGAACCCCCCACGACTGTGGCAACAACCCCAATGCCCACTTTCCGTGTACCAGTGAGGCATGAGGTTCGTACTGCAAGAGTC
This sequence comes from Portevinia maculata, assembly GCA_949715645.1. Taxonomy (NCBI): domain Eukaryota; kingdom Metazoa; phylum Arthropoda; class Insecta; order Diptera; family Syrphidae; genus Portevinia; species Portevinia maculata. Next base: position 393,612,519 of record OX454525.1, on the reverse strand, counting down.
ATCCCAAGCCACACTCCATCCACGATGCGCGTGGCATTTAGAGGTTCGTATGCCTCAGCCACTATCCTCAAGAACCGACATTCAACTGTGCAGTCCTATTCCGGCATCCATTCCATGAATTCAAATAACGTTTTCAGGGTTCGACTGAAGCACTCACCCTTCTCGGTATTAGCAAAAGGGGTTCGTACTGAAGCAGTCACCCCATGAAGCTCTCCCTCCGCTGCGCAGTGAATCGGGATCAGTCTGGGGTTCGAATTGATAACAGTCACCCCACTCGAACCCAAACACATGGTTTGGAGTCGGGCTGAGCTTGACTGCACTAGTCACTCCATCAGATATGCACCTATAGTAGCCACACACAGGTCCCTTTTGAGCAGCAGGCTAGGATTGGACTGAGAACAGTCATCCCAACCTGCACTCGTTCCAAAGAAGAAGGAGTGCTTGAGGTTAGATTTCACAGTCACTTCAATCAGCACTCCACTCTTAGGGCCATAAGATACGGGGGGTTGAACTTAAGCAGTCACCTTCGGTATGTCATCATCCCGCCGAGCAGAAAAATGGGACCAGAACTTAGGTTCGACTGTAACAGTCATTTCCCTCTGCTTCTCTCCAGGGATATTGGAATCTAGTGTGCACTACTTCTACTCAGCATTTTCCAACTTCTCTTCTCGGGGTTATGTATCTCCGGGTAATCACCTCACTGAAGGAAGACAGAGTCTCACAGCAAGCCGAGCGAATGCCGGCATATCCACTTAAAACACAGCTTATATGCTTCTTAGTTTGGTAGTATCACTTTTGCATGTCTTGTTTCTATTTGCCTCTTGCAAAATTTCGCACACAATCTGTTGCTTTCTTTCAGTCTTTTTCCAATGGCTGGAATTGAGCTTAGCTTTGAATTGCTGAGAGGGCATTCTGCAGTCTGTGTACATGATGAGCAAGTCAATCGTGTCCTGTTTGTAGCCTGTAATATGTTACTGCCTGGTTTTGTTGGTGTTTCTTGATTAGTTTACTAGTTACGTTCTGTTACGTTTTTCCATATTTTTCCTTTGATCTCTGCCTGGTGTTCTGTTGCTTCAGCCCAAAAGTAGTGAATTCTCCAAAACACTACGATTTTGTTAGCTGCGCTTTAGGTGACTGTTTTGGAGGGTACTTCAGCGTGGTCACTCAATAACAACAAACACATACCTTTTCTCATTTGACAGAAAGAGTCCGAGTAAAGTTAGATCCTTTAAAAAAACAGATAGTTCCTTTTCAAAAACAATTCTTATTTTTGTTTGTTCCATGAATCTCTTGTTTGTTACGCATTTTTTTGTGTTGATCTTTTTCGTTCATTCATTCCAAAAAACATATTTATTCTGGCAACCTTGAAAAAATCTAATACTTTCTATTCATTTCAGGTCTATTACCAGCGCGCGTGCCTGTGGCTGATATTAAAAGCTTTAGAAATAATCATCCTACAATTGCCAAAGCTTTAAAATCGAACATGGAACCTGGATACGAGAGTTTGCCTGATCAATCTTCCGCTAACAACAGCGACCCTGGCTATGAAACTCTTCTAAAAGCCGGCGTAAATGAAACCCAAAGAAAAACAACGTCAGACTACGATCCAAACTATGAAGTACTACATCCTACTAAGTACTGCACAACCGGCTCAGATGATGGATATGCGAAAGTTCTCGAAAAGCCTCGCATTGATTATGACGACACGATTGATGGCTACAGCAAGGTGAAGGAGATAAACAACATAGACGAGGATATTCCAGGCTACAGTCGCATTGGAGAACCATTAGCGGATAATCACAACAAGCTGCATGACTATGCGAGCATAGCTGAAGCACAAAAGTGCAAAGAAAGCATAAGAAACAGCTTTAACAACAACAACTATGAGATCGACTCGGAAATATACTCAAAAATCTCTCAACCGCCCCCGCTTCCGCCGAATTCCATGGAGCGACCACTTAATTCGCCCTCAACAAGCCAAAGTAGCGCCGATCAAGCGCTCATAATCACTAACAGCAGTGATACATCCACAACACTCAGTAGCAGCAGTCATCATATGCCGTCAAGCAACTATGAATCATTAACAGGCAGCGATTCTGATCCCAATTACGAATCTGTACGATACCTCGATTTGGAGAGCCCCTACGAGAGACTGCAAACCGAATCGACCACCACCAATACCGCTACAACCGTTAGCTCAGACATGCCTGTGAGTACACCATCCAGTATGGATGGCAAACATTCCAATACAGACTCCAAGCTACTAAGCACCGGTGAGAGTGGCACGCCCAGTGAGAATGGAGAAGTGGACGATTACTTTCAGGTCTAAGCTCTGAATTCCAATTTATCAAATTCATCACAACATAATTCATCCTAAGAACGTCATCAGAGGCAACTAAATACATAAACATACCTATATAACCATTAATTTTTTCTTTATGCAAATATCTACGCATTGCAATAGTTCTCCGTCTAGCGGTTAAGTATATGATAAATGTGATTCCAAGCTTTGAATTCCGTAGGCATCCTCATTTCTGTGCATTTAAAGTACATATTTTTTAAGATTTTTTTTTTGTTTTTTAAGTAATACGTTTATTTTGTTAAATGTACATGATAAGATTTGTACAAAGTATTATTCACAAACAAATTTGCTTCCTAAATTGTTCAGTTTTTTTTTTTTTAAATATTAAATGCTGTCGAGTAGATTTTAAGTAACTTTTAAGCATGTAGCACAATGACCAACTACGATTTCTTAGTTTTTTTTGTTTGTTTTGTTTTGTTTTTTAAATGAACATTGCTGTAATATTTTATGCATTTTGCTTTTAAGCAAAACATTTATTTAAGAACGGTAGATTTTAAGAGGAATTTTTTTTCTAATATACATAATTATATAAATGTGTGTACTATATATATTTATTTCTTTACAAGACTTGCATAGAAATAAACACTTGATAATATTAATTTTGAAGTTTTCTTCATTTGATTGTAAAGTGTTGTTGATGAATTTCGTTCTGTTTTGTGATATTACAAACCAGATAAAATGACAACAAGCAGCTGACCAACTCGAAGTTATTCGACAAGTTATGCCTCAGTACTCAAAATGTTAAATTACAAAAGTCCAATCATATAAAGGCTGGGGCTCGAAATGAAAAAAACAGTATTCTGTTGAAATGTCGCGATTCTTCGATTATGATTATTCTAGTAATTCAATTATTTCATAACACAATTTACATTCAATATCTATACATCGTACGAAAAAGGTCTAGATTTCATTTTACGGCACCAATTCCAAAAAAATATTTTTAAAAATCCCAAAATGAAAAAAAAATGTGTGCTCTCCAACTTTGCATATATCCAACCTCGCACCTACTCCAAATCCGCAGTCAGCCCAAGCAGGGTACAAATCACTGTTTATGGGATCTGCTTGTGATACTCTCCTATATACACAAGTCTAAAAACAAAAACAATTATTGCATTAGTCAACGAATTTTATCCTTAAAAATTAAGACTTTCAAAAGTTTATAACTTGAATTCTATGAGAGCGCCACCAAAACTTTTCACTTTAATGCTTGTTTTAGGCCTTTTTAACAAAAAAAAATATTTTTTTTTTTTTGGAATTGGTGATCCGGAAAGTAAAACTTGCAAAAAAAGTCCCCAAAAGGCGTTTGTTCTTAAAAATCTCGATAGCAATGAACGGATGTTGATGCGGTTACTAATATGATCTGCATTTCTCAGGTCACATCTAGAGTTTTTTTTCCACTGCCCCACTAGGTTTTGTGCCCTGTTAATGCCCAATATTTATTTTAGTTTTTTTTCTATGATTTCGAGGCGTGCATGCTCCCTTAAGCCGCTTCAGGTAAAATAATCCACATCACTTGACCGATTGAATTTATAGATATTCACAACATAACGCAAGTTAGGTTGTGGGAATGGTTAGGTGTGGCCCCGGTAGGAGACGCCACAATATAGCTTCCATTAACCGCCCATCTACCGCTCTTTGCCATATGTAAGTTTATTTGAGAAAACATTTGCTCCGTTCGGCGGTGCTACAATATCCCTGTAACTCAATTGCGTATAATATTAAACAAAAAGTTGGTACTGTGTTTTTACATATTTAGGAATGTCGCCGTGTTGCGCTGGTGATATATTAAATAAAGATAAAAACAATTCATAAATACACAAATCTCTTATTTATTTTCACAACCGATTCAGTATTTCCTTTGTAGAACGCACAATAACTCGCACTACTTTGTCGGTGTTCAAAAAAAAACTGCCTCTTTATCAACTGTCGCTGTTCAAAATTGAAACTGACTTCAGTCAACGATGAAAAACTCCATTGGCTTTTCCGGGAGTTTTAGCTGTGTGCTTTTTCATTCCAGTGATACTTAAAATTCCACTCATCAGTGGTATTCAACTTTACCATTCCTGACTTCAATCAAAAACGCTGACCCAATATAATTTTCGGATCAGCGATATATGAGCCTATCCACGCTGCATTACCAATAGGAAGAAGCGCAAAAGTCGAGAGTATTTTTTTTGTAATGGCGGATTAACTCATAATCTGTCACTTTCCCGGAGTATTTTTTCCCATTTTCGAAGTTCGTTTAGAATAATAGGAAAGGGAAATTCGAAAAAATTCCCCGGAAGTTTATATTTGAGATTGGAGTAAAGGGAAAAGGGAATAAATTCGCCGGGAGTTGTCATTTAGAATTGGGCTGACTGTCTCTGACTTTAGTTGTCATGTTTGTTCATTTGAAATGTAAACTACCTACGATTGAATTTATTTTTCCGTACAAATAATTATACTTAAATTATGGCAACTGATGAAAGTGAAACTACCAATCGTGGACCGCAGTTCGAGGTGTTTGTTCATTGCGTATCCATTGGTATAGATAACATACACATTTATTTCCTTCTTATCCATTTTTCGCAGGAGAATTTGTTGTTGAAACTTCCATTTATTCCAGTTATTCCTTATGTAAATATGTAGGTACCTATTGTTCCAAGAAAAAAAACAAACATGAACAAAATTGTTGATTTTAATTTTGCTTCAAAGCGATACTCAATTCTCATCTAGCCTCGGCTCGGTTTGTTCCTTTTTTTGGATTCGTATTTTGCTGAGGACATAGAAAAGACATTAAGGGATAAGGAATATACTCTAGCCGCCTTCCTGGACATTGAGGGTGCCTTCAACAACGTCCAAGGGGAAGCGGTAGAAAGAGCCCTAGTAAACCTAAATGTGGAGAATATCATTATTAAATGGATAATGTGCATGCTTAAAAGAAGATGCATCAACTCAGAGTTAGGTGGTGAAATAATCAAGGTGTCAGCATCTAGAGGAACTCCCCAAGGCGGAGTCCTATCACCCCTTCTATGGGTACTCGTTTTAAACGAGACTCTGATTGAACTTAGACTTAGTGGAGTCAAGGCAGTAGCTTATGCAGACGACTTAGCACTGCTAGCGACAGGGAAATTCCCATCCACTCTAAGCGAACAAATACAGAACGCCTTATCTATGGATGGTACCTGGACAAAAAACTGCGGACTGGCGGTTAACCCACAGAAAACAGTACTGGTCCTCTTCACCAATAAAAGGATTATACCACAATTTAATAGGCCAACAATTGAAGGTACTCCACTACAAATATCAGAATTCGCGAAGTATCTGGGCGTGATTCTAGATAGAAAATTAAACTGGAGCCTCAACATAAAAGAAAGAGCAAAGAAGGCAATGATAGCCTTATATGCATGCAGCAGAATTTTCGGCAAAACCTGGGGTCCTAGTCCCAAAATTATCATGTGGCTATATACGGCAGTGGTAAGACCTATACTCACATATGGTAATTTAGTATGGTGGCAGGGTTTGTGCAAGGCCACCAACCTTAAGATCATGACTAGAGTCCAAAGAACTGCCTGCATTGGTACTACTGGGGCCATGAGAACCACCCCCACAGCGGGGTTGGAGGTAATTCTCAATCTTAAGCCTCTAGACCTTTTTGTACAAGAATCCGCAGCAAACAGTGCCTTGCGGCTAAGCCAAACGGAAAACTGGAAACCCAGTACAACAGGACATGCGCGGATTCTAAAGAAATTTACGGGTGGTAATGTATGCACAGACTACATTACCCCCAAACTAGACTTTACAAGACCATTTACTGTCTCGATTCCCTGCAGGGAAGAATGGCATGAGAATCAAATACCAGTCCGTGCAACAACGATCCCCATCTACACAGATGGCTCCAAGATGGATACTGGCGTTGGAGCGGGTTTCCATTCCGAAACACTCGGAATATCTGGCTCGATCAGACTCCCCGACTACAGCAGCGTCTTCCAAGCTGAGGTTCTGGCGGTGGCAACAGCCGCTAAACAGGTTGCAATCACGGCAATACCACAAGCTGATATTACCTTCTTCATTGACAGCCAAGCGGCAATAAAATCGATTTCCGCCACAGAAATAAAATCGAAGCTTGTAAGTCGCTGTCGCGAAGAGCTGCGGGCTCTTGGCACGCAGGACAGTGTAAGACTCTGCTGGGTCCCCGGACACAGTGGTGTTCCGGGAAATGAAAGAGCCGATGAACTGGCAAGACAAGGATCCTCCCTTGAATTAAGAGAGGCTGACACAACGGTAAAAACCCCTCCCTGTTACCTTAAACAGGTGATTGGTGATAAAACGCTGATGACAGCTAACGAAAGATGGAGTGCCCTTGACTCCTGTGTCATCACCAGGAAAATGTGGCCACTATATGACAAACGAAAGACCGAGAGAATCCTTCAAATGAACTAAAAGTCTTTGACCTCTCTCACAGGTGTTATCACCGGACACAACATGCTGGGCTACCATGCAAAGAAATTGAAGCTCAGCACAGATGAACTCTGCAGAGGCTGCGGGGACGAGGAGGTGAATGAGGATACCCCTCATTTCCTCTGTCACTGTCCTGCACTCTGTCATATAAGAAACAATGCCCTTGGCAGATATTTCTTCCAGGACTTAGAGGAACTCTCCGGAAAGTCTGTAAACGACTTGCGCAAGTTCATCAACGCATCGGGATGGTTTGTAAACCCGCTAGGTTTTTCATAGGTTTTTCATTGTTCCCAAGTAAGGGAATCATAACCTCCAGGGTATCACAAAGGGTCTACATAGACCTAAGTGTGACGGGAGCAGGACTCTCTTGCCCCGTCAACCCAGCAACCTAACCTAACCTAACCTTGCTGAGGACAGCTCTCTCGCTCTCACAATTCATACACATGTAATGACGTAGTGACGCATAATAATCCAAATGTAGAGAACCCATTAAATACAACTGTATCCACCGGACTTACCTGAATCATATCGCACTTCCGGTGGAACAACGACTTAAGTGCAAATTTTAAATTTTCTGAGTTAAGTATGCCACAGTTCTCAAAACAGGTATTTCTTTCCAATAAAACAAAGACCCAATTGAAAATGTTCTATTTGTATCCAGGGGCAGATATGTCCAATATACGTGCCCGACCAATATGTTTCTATAATAAGAACGGCCAAAAAGAAAGGAAATGCTTTCATAGTAAGGGAATTAAACTATAAGGACTTTTACGATTTAAAGTTGCTTTCTGAGGAAATTTGTCTTAATAATTCCAAAAACATAAAAGGCGACCCCATTAAAATATCAGAAATGAAACTTATACGCTTTGAAAAAGGCAGTAATGTGTACTTGTACAAAACAAACTATAAAGACATAACTTGGGAACAAGTTCAGTTTAAGACGATAAACCGGCGCTCTTCTGCGGCAAAGGAGTTGCAAGGTACTCGTATACAATTAAAGCCCGCATACTCATCAAAAATACCATTGGCACCAAGGAAGAAATCAGATATATTAAGCCTGCTAAAAAGTAATATGAGCCTTTTTTTACTAACATTTTTTAAGTTTGTTTATTAAAAATTACTGTTACCTTTACAAAAAAAAAATTATTAATAATTCTGCTTGAAGCACACAAAAATTACTGAACTGCCGAAAACTATATTTAATTTCCCTTCAATAAATAATTTGTTTCATTGAAAAAAAAAAAGATTGTGTTTTTTTTAATAAAACTGGTTTTCAAAATGTTAAAACGCGTTTTCTGAAGAATCGACTTTCTTACACTTACCTCGTTGTACCACCGGAGGTGCGATATACAAAATACAAACATCGGTTGAGGCCAGTGCTGCCACAAGGGAAAAATTTGCGTAGCAAATTTGGGTAGTGAAATAACCGACATAAATTGTAATAATCACGTTCTTTATTTGGTAACTAAAAAAATGGCGGATCCCTTTACAAAAAAAGCGTGTTTTTCCTCCTTTTTCCTTTTTAACAGTGAAGTCAGCCACGGCTACTTCGTTTTACATCTCAAAAAAACATCCAGGTGGCGCAACCCGAGTTACAAAAAGGGTGCGTCCACCAAGTGTATGATAATCGTTACTTTACATTCTTACAGTTCGGCCAATCTACATAACAATCGACCTCGATACATATACACACATTTCTGCTTAAGACTAAGTTATCATATACCCAGTGTTGCTTTCAAAAACTGCTTTAAATCTCATCATCGTTTTTACTTTCAACCCATTTCCGCATTCGAGCGGCTTCAATGACGTTATTATATGGTCGCTGAGTCATTTGACAGTTCTCGACATCGCGAACAACGTATCGATCATTTCCCAACACTTTACAGACTACATACGGACCGCGATATTTAGGGATTAACTTTTTATTTGTCCCGGGGGTAACATCCACATTCCGAATAACAACAAAATCGTTCACCGCGTACTTCTTTGCCGGCGAACCCTTCTTAGCCGAATATGCCTCGTTATAGGCTTGTGATCTTTGGATAGCATGGTTTGCATCTGCACGCATAGTTTTCAAATCGCGAGCAACTGCGGGGCCAAACTCCGCCTGAAGATATTCGGAAAATTCATCAACAACCTTTCCACGCTGTGCCACCCCAAAAAGCAACTCACTCGGTAAATGTTTGGTCGAGCTATGCCTCGAGTTGTTCAAAGCAAATTCTATCGGTGGAAGCATCTGGACCCAATCGGCATGGCTAACTGGCTCGCACATTTTCCCCAACATGGCCTTTAGAGTCCTATTCACGCGTTCCACCTGACCGTTGGCCTGCGGGGACCCGACCGCGACCTTGACATGCTCGATGTTGTTCCTCTTGAGGAAATCAGCGAACTCTAAACTAGTAAAACAGGTGCCTTGGTCCGAAATAATGCGACGGGGTCTACTGTAGTATGAAAAATCAGAACCTCCCGGGTACTAGTGGAGTTAACGGCGTAAAGCCTAGTGAATTTCGTGAAGGCATCAGTGACTAACAGAATATGTTTTCGCTTCGAATTTATGGATGGGAGTGGACCAAAATGATCTAGATGAAGTGTGTCAAATGGCTCTGGCTTCTTTTCAATACTATATAGTGTCCGCTCAGACGACCGAACAGGGGCGGCGTACAATATGCAGCGAATGCAGTACTTAATAAAATTGCAAACTTTATCCCTCATATTCGGAAACCAGTAATGCCTACGGAGGCCATCAACCGTCTTATCAACCCCCAAATGACCTAATTTCTCGTGCATCAGCCTTATGACATTTTCCTCCATCTCACTCGCTACGTATAACAAAAGTCCGCCCCCCTCGTCTACCTTGAAGACGAGACCATCCTTCATCTCAAACCCATCCATCGGGCCATCCTCTAGCTCTTCTCGCACCTTCACGATGCGTTCATCACGGCCCTGGGTGAGCTGTACCCGGAAACAGACTTCGTTACCATCAATCGCATGGATGGTACGACAAAACATATTTGGGGACGCCTCGTCACCCCGGACGCACGAATCATTAACGGCTAACACATCATTAGAATCGTCAAGCGGACTCACGGGCCTCAAAGTTTCCTTGGGGCTAGGATGCAAACGACTCAAAGCATCTACATGCCCCATAGCGAAACCATGCCGGTGTTGCAAAGTGTAATCGTAAGCTTGCAACTCAAGTGCCCACCTAGCGATCCGGGCGTTCATCTGCTTACGCTCCAGGGTCAGTTTAAGCGAATTACAATCAGTAACGATTGTAAACTTCAATCCCTCCAAATAAACTCGATAGCGCCTAAGGGCATATATAATAGCTAACGACTCTAATTCGAAACTATGGTATCGTTGTTCCGCTGGGGACGCTGTCTTTGAAAAAAACGAGACAGGATGAAACTTCCTATCGTCCTGCCTCTGCATCAGCACTGCTCCGAAACCTAATGAACTAGCATCGCAATGGAGCTCAGTCTCCTTGGTTGGATCATAAATCGCCAGAACTGGGCTATTTATCAGCTTGTCCTTGAGCGCATCAAACGCACTTACTCGCTCTGTAGTCATTGCAAAAGGAATGCCTTCACGGGTCAATTCAGTCAGCGGCTTGACTATCCTACTGTGTCCCTCAACAAACATCCGGAAATAGCTAAACATTCCCAAAACAGAGCGCAACTCCTTCAAGTTACGGGGAGGCTGCAATCTTTTTATTGCTTCGATATGGTCATCATTCGGGCGTATGCCGTCAGAAGTGACCGAATAACCAAGGTATTCTATCTTGTTATAGGCAAACTTACACTTGGATAAACGCAGAACTAAACCCTTCTCCGTCATTCGTCTCAAAACCTTCTTCAACAATTTGACATGCTCATCTAAGGTTACCGTAGCCAGCACTATGTCGTCTATGTAAATCGAGATCTGCCCAGAGGATATTAGGTCTGAGAAAATTTCACATATGTATCGCTGAAAAATGGCAGGGGCGTTTTTCAAACCAAACGGCATTCGGATATACTTCGCCGGATCACTGTTCCGGGCACCACAAATGAAGTATATTGAATCGAATCAGGCGCCATCGCCACATGGAAAAATCCATCTCTCAAGTCTAAGGTGGAAAAGTATGTCTTTCCCCCGAAACAATCTTCTATCAGCGGTAGCGGGTAATTATCCCTAGCTGTGACTTTATTGAGTGCCCTGAAGTCAACACACATACGGAGCTCTCCCGATTTCTTTTTAACTAGGACCACCGCCGACGCATACGGAGATTGGCTTGGCCTAATAACCTTTTGTTCCAACAATCTGTCTAAAATTTTCTGTACCTCTATCCTCTCATAGTATGAGAGACGTCTAGGAGTTGTGTGAAATGGCGTCTGATCCGTTAACCTAATTTTCATCTCAAAGTCATGCGGCTTAATCTCTATGTCGTCAGGGCCCAAATATTGTTCATAAATAGTGCGTCTAATTGCATCTACCTCTTGCTTTGTTAGTGAATCATTAATAGCTAATAACTCCTCTGCATCAGCATTATCACTCAATTCGACTGTGTGCACCTCGGGACAAACAAAAATATCTTCTTTAACCTTCACACCATCATTACTGTCAAATAACACAGACGTACCAACTTTCGCCACCGATGGCTTTTCTAAACCTTTGCCTTCTGTTGGTGGGGGTTCACCTGGGTCAAAAATGCAAAAATGCGAACTTTCGTTAAGAATATTTTTATTGGCCATATCGCTGCTTACATGAGCGAAATTTTTGTTCAACTGACATAATTTGATGTTACATTTTTCTAGAAAGTCTCTACCCAAAATGAGTGGAATATTGGTTTGTTCGTCAGGAAGTATTATTAGTTTATGCTTAAGGTACATTTTTCTAAATTTAATGATGCAGTCGATACAGCCAAATGATGAAAGAACCTGATTCCCCAAGCCTCGAAACGAAGTCTTTTGCTTCTTAGATGAAATGGGTTTGTTGATTGTAGAGTACCGGACAAAACTAACCGGACTACCGGTATCAAACAAAGAAAGAAAATTCGTAAAGTCGCGTTCGAAAGCAGATTCAGAATTGAAAACAACACTTACCCAGTTAACAGACCCCAACACCCCTATATCAGCAACAGCAGCACCATCCGGTTCAGTGGTATCCACAGCAGCAGCCAGATTTCGGGGTGTCAGAAGCTTCGATGGATTCGGACAACGTCGGTGGTCATGGCCCATTTGCCAGCATTTGAAACATGCGCCTGGCGGACGTACTTCGTATGGGCATTTACTTTGATAATGCCCCATCTTACTGCAGTTAAAGCATCGAACTGGTTCGCCGGATCTCTGTTCCGGGCTAGCAGCAGTAGTAGTGGGAGCCGATCGCATCGATGGCCGAGGTCGGACTGTGGTCAGTCGTTTAATGTGATCCATGATGCGTTCCCGGTGTATCCCAACAGCGGCCTTCAGTTGTTCGATCGTAGTCGTACCACTCAGCAGCAAAACAGTGTCCTCAGGTGGCAGATGCATCCCATCCACGATTATACCCACTATCTCGTATTCGCGTAGTTGGCTATGCTTAGCCAAACCATTCATTATGAGAACGTAGTGATGCATTTCCTCAGCGTCCCGATTCCATTTGCGCCCACGCAGTCGCTTGATTAATTCGGTGTGACTCAAGACGTGGTCGAACTCTTGGGTTAGAACTGCTTTTAGGCCACGGAAATCTCGTTCATCACTCTGCTTGGCGCAGTCAGCAGCAGCGCCCGTCAACAGACTGCGTAGGCAGATGTATTTGAATGCATCGTCACATCTGTATGTTTGGCAAATTTGTTCCAGGTCGTTGATGAAATGCTTGACGTCATAGCCCGACTCGCGATCACCACTAAATTTTGGTACCACCCGCACGATATCTTCTACTCGAGCCCGGTTAACAGGTTCAGGACTCATTTGTTCTAATTGGCGTGTGAGTTGAATGATCTCTTGCTTCCTGCGCAGTATAGTTAACTGTTGCTCCAAAGCGGACAGCTCAAAATCGGCATCGCTTAGTGCTGGCTCTCTCTGTGTAGCAGACGCAAACGTGTTCCAGGCAGTGGCTCCACCCATAGCCCGAGAGTCGGCAGCATCTGTGGTCGTACGGACATTCTTAGCGGTAGTGGCAGCGGAGGCGGCAGTGGCGGCGGTGGTGGAAGTAGCAGCGGTGGCCGCAGTGGTAGCAGTAGCAGCAGTGGCAGCAGTAGCAGCAGTGGCAGCAGTAGCAGCAGTGGCAGCAGTAGCAGCAGTGGCCGCAGTAGCAGCAGTGGCAGCAGTAGCAGCAGTGGCAGCAGTAGCAGCAGTGACAGCAGTAGCCTCAGTGGCAGCAGTAGCAGCAGTGGCAGCAGTAGCAGCAGTGACAGCAGTAGCCTCAGTGGCAGCAGTAGCAGCAGTATCAGTAGCGGCAGTGGCAGCAGTAGCGACCTTGGCAGCGGTGACGGCATTTGCGGACTCGACCCCAGAAGTACTCGCTGCAGCGGAATATGATGAATGGCCTATCTCCGAACAAAGCTCATCCCCAGCCTGCGCGTTATCATCTTTAGCTAACGTCGAGTCCAGCAATGCCCGTAATTGGGATACGGTGGCCGACGCAGGAAATTCGACCTCGTATTCCCGCAGTATTTCCATTAAATCGGATTTGCTTTGTTTAGGCATCTTGAATATTCGTATTTGTGAGAATACCCCACATCTGATGTTGAAATAACCGACATAAATTGTAATAATCACGTTCTTTATTTGGTAACTAAAAAAATGGCGGATCCCTTTACAAAAAAAGCGTGTTTTTCCTCCTTTTTCCTTTTTAACAGTGAGGTCAGCCACGGCTACTTCGTTTTACATCTCAAAAAAACATCCAGGTGGCGCAACCCGAGTTACAAAAAGGGTGCGTCCACCAAGTGTATGATAATCGTTACTTTACATTCTTACAGTAGCAAAACTTATTTGCGTAGCAAAACTCAAAAGTTCAAAATATCATTTTTTTTTTCGAAAACAAACAAAAAATATTTTACAAAACTAAAAGACAAACAAAAAAATAACATTAAACTTCACTCTAAAGGCGCTTTGCATGCAAGCATTGCATTAAACAAAATAATTCATATCACAAAATTAGAAATGTAGGATCTTTGTACCAATAGCAGAGTTAAAATCACATAGAAATTCCGGCAAGTCTTTTAGATTAATACAGTTTTTCTTTTTGAAAGTTCAAAAATTAAGTTTTACCTTTTAGAAAAAATTAAAGATTCGACACCCATGGTTAGGTTAGGTTTATGTGGCTGTCGGCAGAAACCGACACACTTAGACCTATTTAGGTCCATTGTGATACCACGTATGTATTATCTACCTCAACTCTGTAGATGGGACTGGCCAACGACACGCGGTTGTTCTCAAACGGTCCCCCATCTACGTATTAACCGCGCCCAACGTCGTTTAATTGCGGTGATCTGACGAGAACCGATTACTTTTTTTTGACTTTTAAATTCATTTTTATTAATTATTAGCTTATATCAACTTATATACTAGACAAAAATGAGTAAATCTAACTTAAAATTAACAGGATACTTATTCTAGATTATTGATCCTTATGCGGACGCCCTAAACTTAACTCTATCTTATAATTATTGCCTTTCGGCCTAAAAACTATTTTACGAACTAATCTTACATATTATGTTTTCATCGAGAAAATTTTTAAGAAAACTCGGCATCTTTATCAAATTTTATATTTTTATATAAAAAAACAAATTACAAACTACCTACTCTACTTACTTAAACTACTTAATATATTCTAACTATAATTAGGATTCTGAGCGCTCGTTGCATTACGAAACAAGTGGTCAAATTCGCAATTGCTTTCCGAGCGCCTGGCAGTCGTCAACGTGCACACGCGCCGCCGTGAGCTGACTGATGCCTTACAGAATCAATCACCTCCCGGAAGCACCACCACAAGTTGGCGAGCCCGGCCCCTCCCAGAAACGCCCTAGCTAACTTAATCTATCTTACAAACTAAGAGGATGTTACCTAGAGTAACGCACCGTCTTGGGAGGGCATGTTGAACCCTCCACCCTCAAAAAGCCACCAAAATTCGGCAAATTGCTTTTCTGTATCGAATTTATCCCTCTCCGCTATTGCGGTACTAAAACGGAGGAGCTCATGAGCATTGGCGACGTCCTCGCCGCGGATGAGCCGCTTATCTCTCGCACTGCGGTAGCGGTGGTATAATACCGGGATACCATCCCTCGTCTGTACCAGCCCTTTTGCATCAATATGGATAAATGCCTCTGGCGGGATAAAGCCAGACCGGAGTGTACTCTCAATGTACATTTCATTGGGGTAGTAAGCCCCAAAGATCAGACTATTGTCGCTGGCCATCGCCCTTGCAACGTGCCTTCGAGTCACCTTAATGAGGAAATTGTCAATCCTATTCAACTGAGCCCCATCGTATAGGACCTTGTTGGGATAGTATTTTATATAGTTGGATTCAGGCGTTCGGAACAACCGGAGACAGGTCCTAAGACATTGTCTCTCCAACACCCGAATCTTTTCCATATAGCTAGGCGCTATATTAAACCATAATGGACAACCATAAGCGATGATCGGCCTTATAAGGGCCACGTAGCAAATGACCTTCACTCTGGAGTCAAGTTGACTGCTATGAAACAGTCTCCTTGTCAGAGCATAAGCCTTCTTGGCCCCAGCAAGACAAGCAACTATATGTCTATCGAAATATAGATACTGGTCAAGCCAGATACCTAGATATCTAACTGCGCTTCTCACCGCCAATGGCTGCCCATTTTGTCCAATAATGGCCAATTTTTTCCAGTTTTTTCTGGTATCCCTAGAGGCCCCAGCCAATGGAGTTCTGAACAAGATTGTTTCCGTCTTCTGAAAGTTGATTTTCAACTTCCAGTCGTCGCAATATCGCTTAATTTGATCAAAGTCACGCTGCAAAAGGATATTAATGACCTCGATTTTAGGACCTGATCTGTATGCCACCAAATCGTCGGCATACGCTATAGCATGTCTGAGTGAACCCACCAGATCACTCGTGTAAATGTTAAACAGGATCGGAGAATTGACCGCCCCCTGCTGTAAACCGTTTTTAATTTCAAAGACTCTGCTCGAAGTCACGTTGCCACATTTGACAACGAACTTCTTTCCCATAAGCATATTATAAATTACATATAGCAAAGGTTTGTGCATCCCCCGCCTGGTCAACTTGTAGAAAAGTCCCTCTAACCATACGGTGTCGAAAGCCTTCTCAAAATCAACCAGACAAGCACCCGTGCATTGGCTCTTGCATTTATTCCACTGAATGTCGGAAACCAGTTTCGACGCGGCATGAATAGTGTCATGCCTCGCCCTGAAACCAAACTGGTTGTCCGGAATTATGTTATTGTCCTCGACCCACTTTAACATAGCTCTATTGACAACCCTTTCAAAGACCTTGCTAATATTCGGAAGCAAGCTAATTGACCGGAGATTGGCAGGGTTCGTCCTATCTTTACCTTTTTTCGGGATAGGGTGTACCACAGCTACCTTCCAATGCGCCGGATAATGTGCATTATTCAGCGCATTGTTAAACAGAGTGGTGAAAATATCTACAGCCTCCAGAGGCAGGTGTCTCAATACGACGTTTGGAACACCATCCATCCCCGCCGACTTTTTATTCTTTAGTGACTCGAAGATGCACAGAAGATCATCCTTCGACACGAACAAGTGCGATGCATATCGGCCATTGGCGACAACTGCATTAGCATGGTTTTCATCAGTGAATACGGTGAATCCGTTATTCTCAGATCGCCAATTCTCAAGTTCGGTGCGCAGATAGAAGTGGCTCACCAGAGCCCTATTCTCAATGTCGTGGTTACGGCGAACAGGATTGTTCACCGTATACACGGCCTCGAAACAAGCGCCCAGCAAATCCACTTTCTCCTGTGGGTCCTCGACCACGAAAAAATCGTCGTTTGAAGCGACACTTTCTGGACTTATTCCAGCAGTCAGTACTGTCTGTCTGTTCTCTGCTGTCTGGGAGATTCGAACACAAGGAATATCATTGTGATCTTTCCTCCTGAACAACTTATTTATCTGTGGGAACATATTCGGACTACAGGTTTTAATAGCCCGAATTTTATTGCCCCAATACAGACTTACAGATTTTCTGTAATTTTCTTTAATCAGCTGTTTCAGGATTCGGATCTCTGACTTCAGCATCCTAACCTCCGGGTCGTTGGGGTCAGCAAATTGTCTGTACAGCCGTTTAAGCCTCGAGAGCAGTCTACTTTTCTGTCGGTATAGTGCGTCGATTGTAGGGTTTCTGTACTTTTCTGTCTGGTCGTCGTCGGAACGTCCTACCCGAGGAATAGTTCGTTCCATAGTTCGTTTGATGGCGTCGTCCATTTGCAATAAATGCCGATCAATGTCATCATTTGTCATGTTACTGTTTGTCGGTGGGTCGATCCCACTCGAACGTATATCTCGCTTTAAAAATCTGGAGAAGCGCGACCATTGTGCCCTCCGATAATCGAATGAACACACTGCTTCGTACTCCTCCAGCAGCGTTTGCTCGTTCGGGATCCGTATTGCGGCGGCGAGTCCGTAGTGGTCACTATCGTACTCAAACGCACGCAAACAGTTCCGCGTGTTTTGATCTATGTTCGTCAGTTGAAGTCTTGCGTCCGTTAAGGCCAAGTCCAGGAAAGCACCGCTTCTTGGGAAAGAAGGGATATCCGTCGCGTACAACTCGAGGTTGTACTCAATCATATTGAGGCGCCACCAGTCGTGAAACTGGTTGCCCCTGGGATTTGCAGTAACATTTCCCCATGCCGCATGTTTGGCATTAATATCTCCGGCCAAGAAGTAATAATTCTCTTCCGAGTTCAGCTGCAGACCACGAAAAAGTGTCTCGAGCTCTGTCATAAATTGGTTTGGTGGAGGTGCAGCAGGTGCGTAAAGCGACACCACATACAATCTCCTCCGGCTATGGAGAGGAATGCATATGATGCATGCCTCCAACAACTGGAACCTACGTACGTCCCCGCTATATATAACCCTATGGCGCAGGCCTTTTCGAATTAAGATTCCAACCCCACCTCCTTGAGTGGAGCGAGGCCGGTCTCTTCTTATTACATGATAGTCTTTGTATCCCAATTTGTGCTTCTGATTTAGCTTAGTTTCGCTAACCAAAAGCACATCCGGGTTTTCGGTTTTCAACAAATTGGCAAGTGACGTTCTTTTCTCGATCCTGACTAGTGAATTAACATTCACAGCAAGGATCTTTAAGTTTCCCTCATCCAGCGCAGCCATTAGATTTATGGCACACCAGACCCCACAAACAGCTCCGAATAGATAAAGTCAATTCGGGCCGCTTGTTCATTTAATTGTTTCTGGAACTTATCGATCTTTCCGTGCAGAGACAGAAGGATCGATTTTAAGTCCAGATCCACCTCTGGTGCCTTTTGGGCTACCTTTGGTTGGTTTGATGTCATGTGGGCTTGACCCGGTCCAGCTGCCATTTGGGCAAAGGACACGTTGGGTGCCACAAAATTTGCGAACGAGCGACTCCTCTGACGCCTATCATCTTCAGACTGCTGTTTGCGGGCCTGGACTC
Source organism: Portevinia maculata (assembly GCA_949715645.1). Lineage (NCBI taxonomy): Eukaryota > Metazoa > Arthropoda > Insecta > Diptera > Syrphidae > Portevinia > Portevinia maculata. The sequence continues at coordinate 393,594,104 of OX454525.1, read as the reverse complement.
GTTTTTTCAACTCCTGGTACTTTGGACAACCCCTGAAGTTTGCGGGATGCCCAGAGTTCCTGCAGAGCACACAGGAGAGTACACTCCGATCTTCGACTCTCTCCTTACCCAGAGAGCATTCACCATGTATGTGGTCCTTATCGCAACGAGAACCGATTAACTCGACGTGGTATGGTCGTTGGTTCGGACTCGACACCCATATTTCGTTTCTTTTTGAAACATTTGCAGTCATTATTTTTTCTACTGTCTCTATTTTAAATGAGTTCGTCTTCTTGTTCTTTGGCAAGCTCAAATCTGAAAAAAAATCGTTCAGCAGCCGCGCTGCTATGTGGAAGAACGAGAAGTTTTTTCATGAATTGGAAACTTTTGAAAACAGTGGCTTGCCAAGACCATCTTTCGTTTCACTAACATGAACCCGAAAATCAACAACATTAGTGTCCTTAATAAGTGAATGCTTTATTTTAAAAGTCGCCACTCGGAATTTATGTCTTCCCCGTCCGAATGTGGAGGCGTATTTGAAAACTGTGCGTTTTCGTCTTTTACGCACTTCGGATCCAAATAAAATACAACATTTAATTTATTATTCTTGAAGTCAATTCGTTTTCGAATTTGACGACACAGCTCAAGATAAAATTGGACAATGTTGTCTTTGACGGATGCTATTTTGTCTGGGTCTATATCGTTAGATTCAACATAGTCTTCGAATTCTACTCCTGCATAGACATTATTCAAATTTAAAAAAACACTTTCCTCGAAATCTAAATCTTCAATATGACTTTGTCTTGCAATATGGTCAGTCTTTATGCAATACTTTTTTTTATGCGCCGTGGACTGGTTGTGGCGACTCAAATGAGACATGCAATTTGTTTAAGTCTTTAGGCACACCATGCAAAATGCATTTCCGTTTTTTGCTTCGAGCCAGTCAAACTTTTGCCTCCATTCCGATTTGAAGTCTCGGGAGTAGGGAGTTCGACTTGTTGAGGCCGAGGGCTCCTCGGAATGTTCCTGCTCGGTACCGGTATTATCCATATCAGTGCCATTTCTAAAAGCAGACAATGCATATTAATTAAAGGAACTCTATTTGCATTTAAATTTCATTCCTTTGACTCTTCATCGGGCGTTTGATCCTCTTGTGTTGGTTTAATTAAAGTTGCAGGCTTGGACAACTTTGGCTTCTTTGTAATAAATCTATAGGCAGGTACATAATTCAGATTGAGACAGCAAAGTTGAATGGAATTGGTTTTTGATTCAATTATTTCATACCTATCCATGACAGCCAGAATATTTAGAAAATAATTTGTGGACAATACAGCATTTACTCGTAACTTTAGATTAATTGTTTTTAAGCTTCAAAATAATACACAAAACACTCGTCGCGTGGCAAAAAAACAACAACAAACTCTGACAGCAAGAACATGGACAAAGATGTGCGTGCATGTAGATTTGCTACTCTTATTTACCATTATAATTTTGCAATGTACCTAGACCTCCAGACCGATTCCAGATTCCAGTCAAATTCAAACACTAACCCATCCGAAGAAATGGGTACTTGTTGGATATGGTAGAAAAGAATATAAGTTGGTATGGGAAAGTGAGTAAGGATTGAATATACTTTCGTTTATTTTTTTTTTCAAGAAAAATTCCAAGATTTATGTTGACATTTGGTGCTTTAAAAAAAAGTAGCAAAATAGACGTTTTTAGGGAGAGTGCATAGTGTCGCAGCAAATTGGACATCGCGTAGAGTTTTGCTACGATCGTAGCAAAGTGGCAGCGCTGGTTGAGGAACCCTTTAATGTTTGGTTCGATTCACCGCCTCACTTGTCAGATACGGAACGCATATTTTTCCACCACGTATCATAAGCACAACTACGAAGCTAAAAAAGTAACAGCCCACAGTGAACGCGACGCGACATGCATCCGAAGCGTTGGCTCCGTAATTCGTGCAATGATAATTTTTTTCCAAAAATTAACATTCCAAAAAATCAAACAATTGCGTAAATAGCTGAAAACATTGAAGTTATTGTGTTTAATTGGGAGAAAACATTGCAAAACGCGTACCGAAGCCCGCAAGACTTTGTTTCAATTCCGAAAATATATCATTTCGTGGTGAATTCTTTTGTGTGGCTGTGTTGTGTCATATTTCTTATAAAAATTTCACCAAAATAGACGACACAAAAATAATCTTATTTCGGTTTCGCCAAACATCTTCAACATATTTTTTTATAATTCAAAGTTAAATACAAAAAAGTAAATTATCAATAATCCACAAGCAATAATTTCTCTCAAGTCCTACGCCACATTCCCGTTTGTGGTGAGAAAAAAATAATATTTTTTTTGGAACAAAAGCAGCAGTAGCTATGTAAAAAAAATTGTGGTTAAGGAAGAACGAAAAAGAAATACGAAAGCTGAAGAGAAACGAATTTCTCCACAGTGCAAAATAAAAAACCAAAAACTTTCTTTTGCGGAAACAAAAAAAAATATTTTAACGGAGTGGTAATACCTTAAATTTAATCAATGTCTAGGTACTGTATGCTGAATATCTTCCCAAAATCCAAATGTTAATACCAAATTAAATCAAAGAGAGGAAAGAAATTTTATAGTTAAATAAGTGCAAACAATACAAGTACACGAGAGATTGTGCAGTAAATTCGTTAAAAAACGCTTGTATAATTCTTCCCCTATTTCCCTAAAAAAAAAAAACAATAAAACGAGCATCAAGTTTTCCTAATATACAAAAATATAAAAGTTTTTCGGTAAAAGTAGATGAAGGTTTGCAAAACATTTTTCTTTGTTTTCCTTTTGCCAACGTATTTTTTTTCTTGTTTTGTTTTTGTTTTTTTATCTAGTAAGATTCCTATTTGCATTAAAATAGATAACAAAATGTTTATACTCGCGCGTGTTTTGGTTCAATTTTCATTTATTTATTAAGTTAAATGAATATTTTCAGAACAGTGACCAAGTTATCGGGAGTAATCCCGCAACTCGTATGTTTACCACATTGCTCCAGTACACAACTACACTTTTGGTTATTTGATGCTCTTCGCCATTTTTGCGAAAAAAATACATAAATTGCTTTAACGGTGGGGGATAGAAGGCAGCAACTAAAATTTGGGCAACCTTTGACTGTTTCTTTTGAGGGTGAGGCGCACTGTTGATTAAACGTCATTTCTGAATGTATATTTTTTTGTTATGTTTAAAGAATCAAACCCAATCAAAATAATGTGAGAGAAAAGTCTGCTTCGTTGGACTACGGATACCTCTCAATTCGAGGTGGAAGGTAGTAAAATACCTACTTACTATTTATTATGCGTACTTACTTTACCAAGACATAATTGATAACTTTTCAATACGATCTGTTGGCGCGAGTACGACCACTTAGGCGGCAAAAAATGATAACGGATTTTTGTTGATGGGTTAAAATGTTGCCCATCTGCAAAGCCCGCTTGGCCTGACTGTTGGATTTGGAGTAGGTGCGAGGTTGGATATATGCAAAGTAGGAGAGCGCCAATCAATCCCCCATTACATATTGTTGTATATAAGTTCTACTTGTAATAATCTATTCTATTTTCTTTCGTTTTTAAGTCTAAAAGAAACACAATACACAAGTATTGTATCAATCAATCGACCAATTTTATTGATGAAAATTGGGGTTTTCCTAATAGTAAAAAATGCTTGTATCTTAACCTCAAAAAGAATCTGTATTTAATTTTTGGCGCCCAAGTTATTGTAATCTCACCGATCCGTTTTTAATCAAGAAATAGGATCGTCAAAATTCAATTCTTGTGTGAATCTTGGGATACCATATTAAACTCGTAAGTAACAGTTAGAAGAAAACCAATGCGATATTTTTCCAACAAATAATGTTCCAGTACCTGACAAATGAATGCTTTTGCTATTATTTTGAGGACCTACTTCGTAAAATAAGTGCTATTCTCGGGCGCCTTGTCAACATCTTTCTCAATAACACCAAGTGTAGGTGGGCCGACTATGTTATGGAGCATCAAGACAAGTGAGCTCGTAAAGCCAAACCCGTTCATTTTCTTTCCCCTTTTTTGAGCCATAGGAAATAAAAAGACATGCTTTGCCCCTTCAGGGACAGAATAAGAATATAACTGCAGCTCCATTTAAGAAACAGCAGCCGTCTAACGAGAAATCACATCTCGGTAATTTTACCATTGAGGTGTCCCAGCGACACGTTTAATAACTTGAAACATCGCTCAGTGTAAGAGATGATCTTAAAGAGCTGAATATGGTTATGAATAGAAGTTAAAATGGTTTTCACACTGAAAGCCGGTAAATGCTTTCATGTAAATCCTAAAGAGGTCAGACCAATCAGCATATCATCATTCCTTTTGGAAACTCTATAACGGCTGATTAATATTCATTTACGCACACACATTGATACACCTGGTATGTCAATACATTTCGGATCGCAAATGCACTACCTATATGCGCTGAAGGTGGATGGTAAACTTCTTGAGTTGATTAATTCTGCTCACAAATCGGGTTATCAACTCGAAACATTGTGAAACATCTGCCAGACCATCTTTTAGTAGAGGAACCACCTTGTGGTGCACTTTCCACCCTTCTCCGGAACTTTTTGATGCATGAATTACTGACATCATTAGAATGGACGAGTGATTGTAGTTGTTTAGTTTACTTTATTAGTTTTAATTCAATACTTTACAATTCCATACAAACAATATACAAATTAACAAATTTATTAATTCAATCTTACTGCTCTTTTATAAAGGGTGTCAATTTAAAACGCAGTAATTATTTCAAAAGTTCTGATATTTTTCTGAAGGCACCCGTCTGTTCTTTTGACGAAATTTCGTCTTCAACAATTATATAGTTTCGTTCGCTGTGTGGCAATTTGCCTGTTGAAATCACATGTCGTCGATATCTATTTCAGCAATGTTTATTAATTTGCGGTGACGGAATTTTGTTGGCAATGGCTGCATTGGCAGCCGCATTCTCGAAGATAAGAAGTCCTCCACCAGCCCCCCCCCCCGTCAAGAGACACCATACGCTATGTACATACTTCTTTTTACAAAATGTATATTTACTCTACAATATTCTAAAGTTTTGTTTATTCTTAATATCAGGTGGTTATGGTTACAATGAACTTGAACCTGTATAAATAATTGCAGTTTGAGCGGATACGGAAGATTGATTTCGTAGTCTAAAACCGTTCACATTTCGTAACCAATATAACTGTGCTTCTTCCGCACGTACTTCGCTCGTTAAATACAAAGGTTTAGCACCATCTTGTACTGCAGCTTTTGCTTGACATTCAATTATCTTAGCGCGTCCAGCATGAACGTTTTTGGGGTAAATCGGTTGCATCTCACAATACTCGTCATAGCTTTTTTTTTTAGCTCTTTGACCTTGGCTGTAGCATACAAACGTATTGTGTTATAACTGTTATGTCATCCATTTGTTTTCTAATCCTTTTGCAAAGGCCAATTTTAGCCCATATATTCATGTAAAGGGGTTTTCAATAAGAGCGCTACAAAATTTTTTTTTAAATAAAAAAAAAAAACGGTTTTGGATATCAATGAAATTCTTTATTCCTGTAAAAGTACGTTCGATGCCATTATGTATGGAACTCAATTTCTTTTGCATGGCCACCACGGGCACGCTTGCAGGAGTCCAGACGCTGAACCCAATTTTCGACGGTTTTCAAGCATAAATCGGCCGATACTGGTGCAATTTCACGATCGATATTCGTACGAAGTTCATCAATCGTCGCTGGCTTGTTGGCATAGACCATAGACTTGACTTAGCCCCACAGGAAATAGTCTAACGGCGTCAAATCGCACGACCGAGGCGGCCAAGCGACTGGACCATTTCGTGAGATAACACGGTTTCCAAACTTGGTTTCCAATAAATTGATTGTGCCATTCGCTGTGTGGCTTGTGGCGCCGTCCTGTTGGAACCACATGTCCTTCAAGTCCATATCATCCAATTGGGGCCAAAAATATTCGGTTATCATTGAACGGTAGCAATTCCCATTCACAGTAACGTGCCGGTCTTGATCATCACGGAAGAAGTGCCCAATGACTCCGCCGGCCCATAAACCACACCAAACCGTAATTTTGTCGGGATGCAATGATGACTCGTGGAGTACGTGTGGATTGCTGCCTGACCAATACCGCATATTGTGTTTATTGACGAAGCCATTCAGCCAGAAATGAGCCTCGTCGCTGAAGATGATTTTTCGATGAAAATCCGAATCATTTTCAAGTTGTTGCTCAGCCCAATTCACGAACATACGACGCTTAGGGTGGTCAAGCGGCTTTAGTTCTTGCGCCAATTTAATCTTGTAAGGATGTAGGTCAAGATCTTTTCGCAAAATTCGCCACAACGACGTCACAGAGATTCCCAACGCTTGAGAACGACGTGTGAGAGACACATTTGGGCTTTCTTCAACTAAAGCCTCAGCGGCAGTAATATTCTCGACACTACGGGCACTTCTTTGTCTCACTGACACGGGAACATTTTGTACTGTGCTTGTGGATTCAAATTTTTCCACTAGACGCTCAATTGTTGATCTGCTAGGACGATTATGACGACCATAAATTGGACGTAGCGCTCTTAACGTTGAGGCCACTGACTCCGAATTTCGGTAGTAAATTTTAATAATTTCGACTCGTTGTTGGCTCGTATATCTTTCCACCATGAAATGGCAAACCTTACTGAAGAGAAATGTCAAAGGAGCGGTAAGAAATTCGGCGTCGTTTGCTGTCCCTGTCGCTCTACTTTTGTAGCGTCCCTGTTGAAAAACAATTTATATCTAATTTTGTGTCTTATCATTTCCATTTATTTCGATGTCTGTTACGCTCGGTAAATTTATTCACAATAATTTAATTTTTTGCTCGTCATCAAAGTGTATAAAAGAATTTTACAAGCGCTTATTATTATAGGCATGTTATTGATGTTTTGGATAAATAAAAGTACACCTATAAATTAAATCTTGAGGTATTCCTTGCTTCACGGATTTTAGTATTTTGCACTCTGTCTACCATTCAAGGGTAGGAACGGGATAAGTATCATCCTTGCGTTAGAGCTACTTGGCAGCGTCTTGATTATTTCAAAGTCCAGTTATCGTTTCATGTCTCTCAAACTGGTGAAGTGTGTAATATTGACACTGCATGTGCTCCCCAAACCCCAAGACGGATGCGAGGAGAGAGAAAAAATGCAATCTGGCTAGATTTTCACAATCTCATCAAGAACATTCCAAAGAAATAGATTTTGTTTAGTGGCGGGGATTTGAACGGACATGTCGGGAAGTCAAACGAAGACTATGAAGACTGCCATGGAGGACTGGGATAAGGCACCAGGAACTCTCCAGGTGAAGATATCCTAAGCATATGCAAGTCATACGGCATTATCGTTCTTAATATCATGTTCGTCAAAGAAAGCCAGGTGCCGGGTCAACTACAGCAGTGGCGGAAAAGAAACCCAAATTGGTTACCTTTAGTTGTATGTTTCATGAATCCTTGGGTTAAAGATTGCAAAGTCATCCTTGGAGAGGCAATCGCCCAGGAACCAGGCTTTATTAGCTGCTCAAAAAACCTTTGCTGGCTTTTATAGCAGACTTTTGCGTGCTGCGTTCATGGTGGTTTCTTTTTCTTCTTTGGTGTCTTATATGGTTTACCTGTTTTATCAAGCGATGAACAGTTCATCGTCTAGCTTCAACTTCAGTTTCTGCCTTGATTTACTTACGGAAATTTTTCAATTTGAAGCAGCTCAGTATCACCCGTCGATCCTGACTTGTTGTTGTTTAGCTTACTCTTCCCTTCCATTTTTTTTTGCGATAGTTCTCAGTGTCCTTAAGAAAGTTATGAACAACAGTTGGTCCTCTTCCAGTCTTAGCGGCAATGAAACGGATGGATTTGCAATGTTCCTTTTAAGCTGAAATTTGGCATATTTCCTGCTGGTTATGAATTTCTTTTACCCATAGTTGTTGTTTTAATAAAGTTAAGTTTTGAGAAAAGATCCCTTGTTCTCTTAATGACTTTATATTTGATTTTCAATATGAAAGCAGGTAGATTTAGCTACTCGTAATCAAGTGAGAGGAAAAAAGGAATAATCTTACGACCTTGTTGGGAAAAGCATCATATAAATTGAATTTATCTAATCCCAATCTTTGTTTGCAACTTAAACATTATATCATTACATATTGCATTTGGGTTTTCCCAGATTATCGAAGGATTTACAAAAAAAAAATCGCAAAATCAAACCAAAAAAACTACCTGTTCGTAATCAAGTGAGGCGGAGTGTATATACGACGTAGACCGGCTGGTAAAAGCAATTGCATTGCTCATCATTAATACATTGCTCATCATATGGCGTGGGGAATATCTGGTCCATTCAATGTTACGGAAGTTTTCTCGAAAGAATAGATATAATATTGGAAGACCAACCTTTTGATCCTACTGAGACCACGAATCTACTGGTGTCACAGTAAACTCCGGTGCAACCGAACAAATATCGCAAAATCTTCCTTAAAATTGTTTAAGCTTACTAGGAGTTTTAAAGCATACCTCCCATCCGCGATTGTATATACAAGGTGGCGCAAAAGTCATCATCCTATCGGAAGAAGCTATAATTTTTGCAAATGGCGGCAAATGTAAATTCTACTTTGACATTTGTGAAGTTAACTATACAGAAAAAACTTAAGACACCAATTAACATAATCCAAAAGCAGAACCAAAGTTTTTCATTCATAAAAAAAATTACAGCGAAAGAACATCGGGTGACAACTTTTGCGCCACCTGACAACTTTTGCGCCACCTTGTAGTAATGTTGATAAATATTGTTGTAAATAGTAAATTATACTAAATAAATACACACAAACATACATTGCCTTTTTGACGGGATTTGTGGGAGCGATCGCTTCTTTGAACAAGACAACTAACTGAGCCGGTCGCGCAAATTTTGTTTTAGTTGGAGATGCTTTCTCAGATATTCGAACTTATTATTCGATCAAGTTTTGTAACTGGTTTTGTTTACGTTTTGAACTATATGCGAATGCCGGTTGCAAAGCCATAAGCACCTAGGTTGGTTGGTTGGTTGAAAACGGCCCTCGGTGAGGATGCACCTAGACCAGAAGTAGGTTCATTGTGCTGCCGATGTGTAAGGTGGGTGGGTCACCCTCTTACTCAGGGAACCATTTGCTCCTCTGAATGAAGGAGCTAATCCTTGCTGTGCAGGCGTTGTTAAGATCGTTTAGATCATTGAAAAGGTATTCACCCAATGTAGCCTTCCTAATGTTGGCGAGTGCAGGACACGTGCAAAGGAAGTGACTGATGGTCTCCTCTTCTTCCTCGTCCCTACAGCTTCTACAGAAGTCATTGTAGGGGATGCCCAGCCTTTGGGCATGCCTTCCTATAGCACAGTGCCCGGTGAGGGCATTTACTAATTTCGAAAGGGTTCCTCTCTTATGCCTCAGAAGTCCGATGGACCTGGATTTGTTAAATGTCGGCCAGAGTAGCCTTGCGGTGTTGCACTGGTCGAGTTGGTGCCGACGACGGTTGGCTTCGTTCACCGCATTGGTGTCTATGAGGTTTTTAGCATAAGACCCTAACTCGAGTTAAGACAAAATTGAGTTATTGACACCCACTATTTATTTTATATTCTTGAGCATGATTATAAAAAAGTAGTGCTCGACACCTAAAAAAAAATAGTGGTAGTAGATCTAAGTATGCTTAACACGACGGTGCCAAAAACTCAATTTTGTTCTAACTCGAGTTAGGCGGTTATACTTGTGGCCACATGTCCTCAATCGGAACAACTAAAAATCACGAGTTTCAACGTGTTTATCATATTCTTAGGAGGATAAAATGCATAACATAATCAAAAGGTATGTTGCGCATTTTCATTTTGGCCCGAAATGCAAGAGTAAAGTTTACATAATTTTAAAAGCTCGGACATTTTGAACATTTAAAACTTATTAACAAAAATATTGGCGCAAATTAACAGTCGGATAAAGTACACTTTAAAATAATATTATCACTTGACAACGCCAAAATTAGTTTTTTTTAATTTTTATAGTCGACATAATTTTTCCGAAATTGTTATCACCTCGTTCAAGTTCATGAAGTTGAAGTTCCCGAAACCTCATTTTCTTTTTTCTATTGTCTAATAGCAGCGTTATGGCAAAGAGACTAAAGGAATAGCGACCAAGCGACAACCTTTTTATAAGCGACCTTTTTCAAATATCAATCTATTTTTTATTATTTAGCAAAATCCGGTTTTTCTTATTCACCCTATCTACATATTACTGCGAATGGGTTAGTTTCCACTTTCCACGCAATTTATCATTCATATTATTATGTTTCAATGGACAAGCACGTTACTAAACTGGTTATTTTACCTAAGGTTCCTTAGTCATACAATTCGCTACATGTAAACTCATGTTTAAGCTGGATACCATTGAGAAATCTAACCTAAAGTGGACATGTCTAGTGACACAACAAAATTCAACTAAGCTGTATTGTAAAATTAAAAGTTATTTTATAACTAATAAAGAAAGAAAGAAGAATCTGAGGTCTGCAAATGCTGCCTTTAACTAGTGTGAACTCAAACTTTTTAAGCTATGTTGACTATAAATTTGCGCCATATCTTTAAACGAATTAATTAATGCGCAATTCTGAAATAGTTATAAAATGAAAACATCGTTTTTAGACCGTTTTCCAACGGATTTTGGATACGTTTGAATAGATGAAGTCCGCTCCCTGCCTGGAAACTCTTCTCATGGAGTGTAATATGGCCTCATAATTAATCATACTCGAGTGTTGTTTATACCTGCTACTATTACTCTGACGTACCATATTGGGCGTACCTTTTTTGAATTTTCAAATCTTCTTATCTACATAGTATTATTTTCTATGTGTATCGTATATATCTTGATATATCGACGCTTTTCTTAAAACTTGTGTGTTTTTTTGTGAATTGAAACAGTAATAAAATGCTTATTTGTATGTTTGAGTATTTAGTTCGATGAACTGCATTCATTGTTTACGAAAAATCTATTTTAATTCTAAACCAAATAATGAATGAATTTTATTCACGCCCCAAACGTGGAGAGATGAAAAAGTTAAAGCTTAAAAAAAAGCATATGTACATACTTTTAATTACTTCGTTACTTAAGAACAAACGTTTTTGAGACAAACCCAATAAGAAAATGGTGTGTGTACTCATGTACGCGCGTTAGAAGTTGTACTTTTTGAGCGTGATATTTATATAAATATATACGTATGTATGTACTTGTTGAAAATGAAAAGGTACCAATAGAATACATAATAGGATGTGTATACAGACTATAAATATGAATGATAAAACACCAATTTCTGGGAACATTTCGGAAATCTGCATTTTTCTGGTCTTAACTTGGTAAAATAACGTTGAACACAGAAATACCGCGCGGTTTTTAAGGACATTTTGAAAAAATGGTTTTAAGGATCTTTTTTACCCTCCTATTACGGTTAGCGAATCGAACGTTCGACTCGACTAAATATGTAAAAAATTATCATAAAACAAAGGTTTTTTTTATTTTATCACAATTTATTTTTCTTTTTTACTACGATTAGGTATAATTTTCACAAATTGTTTTTGTCATCGGGCGGATAAACTCGCGGTTCGACTCGAATAATGAAACATCTGAAAGTAGACGTTTATCAATAACAACTAAAAAAGGTTGTCTCATATAATAAAAAAAATGTATTGAGTTTTTTTAAAGTTGAGTTGTATGAGATACATCTTAGTTGATTTGAAATTGTTAAAAGTGTTGAGTTCCAATAAACTCTTAATAAAAAAAACTTTGAACACAAAAACACTGAGTCATTTCTAAAGACGGAAAAACAATTTTTTTCTTTAAAAAAAGTCACTAAAACCAGAAAAAGACTTTTATCCATAATGTCCTTAGAAACAGTTCAGTGGTTTTGTATTCTAGTATATTTTACCAATATGTCCTTGGACGCTAAAAAAAGGTCCTTAAAACCCGAAAATATAATATTTTTGCAAAATTTCCTTAGCAACCGCAGAGTAATTCTGTGTTCAGTTTACAAAACAAAGTGGTATATAGACGTACGAGAACCAATGAAAGAACTGGTGCAGGAGTGTTTGGGTCAGGAACTAAGCACTACGAATCCATGGGCAAATGTACCAGCATCTTTCAGGCAGAAATATGTATCCCAGAGACACTTGCGTTCGGATCAATCTCGAGAAAAATTACAGGAATTGCAACATAGCATTACTGTGTTACAGTCAAGCAACCAAAACGCCACTTGACGTTTACTTCATCAAGGAAAAACTCGTGTGGGAATGCCTACACCGACTGAATAGACTATGCAAGAATAACAGAGTAACCATCTGCTGGGTACCTGGCCACGTTGGCATTATAGGTAACGAGGCAGCGGATTATCTGGCAAGAAAGGGGGCAGCGGAACCCTTCAGCGCAGTGGCTCAGTAGTTAGTGTGTTGGCTTACTAATCGAAAGGTCCCCGGTTCTAATCCCGCTGGGGATTCTTAACTTCCAAGATCTGAGACAAGCAAAGAAATTTTTAGGAAACTACAACCTAAAGGGATTCGAAGCTTGCATCAGCCTAAACAAAAATAACCTACTAATCCTAACAGGCCGCCTTACGGGGCACTGCAGACCCAAGGAACACCTGAGGAAAATGTATGTATATCAAAGGACGGACTCTGCAGATTCTGCAGTGAGACCGCTAAATCTCCAGACCACATATTGAAATCCTGTGTGACCCACACGAGGATAAAATATTTGGCACTATTTTTGTTATTATTAGTTGATCTAGAATCCACGCTTGCATATTTCTATCGTTAAGTTGCTGTCTGCACAGAATATGTCAAATTTCAAAGCTCTGCTTATCAATATACGACTGCAAAAGTGGACTTCTCCCATTGAGTGTTATGCGCATTTGACTACAGGGAGATATAAACCAAAAGCTGACAGCCGGAATGGCATTGTAAATGATTGTCGGGATAGATGGTAAGGAAGACTTTTTTTACGAACGGCCAAAAGTTGTGGGACCAAAAAAACAGCGCTTGTCGTAAGAGGCGACATAGGCTAAGTCCACTCAGCGGCAACTGGCCATTTATTGAGCGGCGATTCTTGAGCGATTAGTTGCGAAAATGTCGTTGTCTAGTGTTTTTTTTTTTTTACAGGATAGTCGTTTTAAAATTTACAGAATTATCTTAGGTTTAAATAAAAAGGTTTGGTGTTCTCCAATAATCCGAAAAAGATCAGTTTATGGCGAATTTCACTATTTGTATAATAATATTCGACAAGATGAACACCGGTTCAGGCAATACCTACTTATGTCAATACAATCAGTTGGTTTGCTGCTGGAAAATATTCGTACCAAAAAAACAAACAAAAAATTTCCATCTTGTCTCTCGACACTACACTAACATAATATAACAGAATTGAATGCTGACTCAGCGACTGCGTGGCCACAACCATATAATCACATCTTAGCAATTTCCCATTCATGTGAGCCTAGAGACACATTGAACAATTTAACATATTGAAACTGTCCCGGAAGTGTGCATGAAAATTTGTGGGCTTACACGACTGGAGATCACCGGTGCCATAAAATGACTGTTAAACAATAATTAATAACAGGACCATGTATGTGTCGAAATCGTAATAGAGAGAGGACTTAAAACTTCTGAATCCCACAAATGCAACACTACCACCATTTGATTGGCCTCAGTTATAAAGTGATCCGAAACCGGGAGACCTTTCAAATTTTATTGAGGTCGAACCGGCGAATCCCACAGGCGGACCAGTAGAGATGGAGTAATGTGGAAAGGTCATGATCCATTTAATCCTGATCATAGCTTCGCCGTTAAGGAAGAAGTAGATTATGGGCATTGTTGTCATTTCTGGATTTACCTCATATAATATGTTACTCCGATAGCTCTTTTACAGCTCGATTCACACCGCATGACGGTTTATTTAATGCATTGGTGCAATTTAACATATTTCGCTTAATCTTTTTCTTTTTTATATGGAATGGAAGTTACAACTTGATCTTCTCATGAGGGTATAGTACTTTGTTTTCAAGTTTTTTGTTTTCATTCGGCTTACAATAACCTTCGGTAAAGTGTTTGGGGCTCTGTGCGATATCACACGAATTTCTTCTTCTTTAAATTTAACGTAACTTTCTACAGACGATTTATGTATATGATGATTTTAAGTTTGGCTTTTACATAGAATTAACTTTGTTTATAGTTGTACGTAGTGACATTTTTTGTTTGTTTTATTTCTTGTATTTCAAAGAATTAATATAAGATACTTGTTTGTTTAGTTTCGTTTTTGTTTTGTTGTTTTTATTTTCTATCACTAATCTATATATTAATATTTTGCAGACACGCTTACCAACAACCGGTTATTATGAAAGGTTATATTTTTTACATAATTCTTTTGTTATTGTTTACTATTAAAAAATAAACCTTTAATTTTACAATTTAAACTCTTGATTAAATAAAAATTTAAAAAAAAAGGAAAAGATCTTGCGTAGACACACATTCAGTGCTAAATTTAATGCAAAATATTTTCTTTTATTTTTTGTTTGTTTTATTTTTTTTGCATTCAAATACAAAATTTATTTTCTGCAAATGGACGAGATTAAAACATAAACTCTTAAAGGTTTTTCATTTCATTCAGGCAACTGTTACAAAATGTCTCGTAGCAAGGACAAATATGAAAGCAGCAATAGACGACAACAAATTATTATGTCGCCAGAGGAGGCTGCTTCTGGAAAGAAAACCTGCTGGACTGGAATCGAGATAACAGGTTAAATTTTACCTTTAATTACATTTATGCAAATGTTTTTAATTGATTTTTTTATATATATTTGAACAGGGTATGTGCGAAACATAAGTCCTTCCTTGTGGCAGTTTGAACATTTAACTGCTCTTTACCTAAATGATAACCATTTAACGAGGTTGCCTCCAGACATCGGCTTGTTAGTTAATCTCCGTACCTTGGATGTATCTAGTAACAAATTAAGAAGTCTACCAGCTGAACTGGGTGAACTAATTCAACTGAGGTTCGTTGGAACACATGATATTGTTTGTTTATATGTTTAATTTAATTTGTGTTTTGCAGAGAACTTCTTCTTAATCACAATGTTCTGCGTGTTCTCCCTTATGAAATCGGAAAATTATTTCATTTACATGTACTAGGCCTTCTTGGTAATCCACTTCAGAAAGAGTTTTTATCTATATATAACGAGTCAAATGGAACACAAAAACTTCTCACGTACATGTTGGATAATTTGTCATGTAAGCTTTGTTTTGAAATAATAGTTTTAGGAAACGATTGCATTGTTTAAAATGGGTCCATCTTTTTTAAACAAACACTTACGCTGATGGAGAAAGAAATGTTTATCTCCGTGACTCGATCTGTTATGATTTGATTTTATTGTGTTCTTCAGATTTTTATTTCAAAAATTCTTTAATACTTCTCGGCTTGAGGATGAAGTGAAATGCTGTTTACTTTTTCGATATGGTATGTCCTTGTCCATCTCGATACCTATTCACCTATTTTTTACGGAAGCTGTTGAGATTCTAAATATAATGCTAAATATGATAACGGTAGCTTGAATCTAGCATTAGAATTTCGTTATAACTAAGTATGATCTCGTTTGCTCGAGCAAAGACGGATCTAGTATTAGAATACAATTTTGTCTACGATGGCTACATTAAGTGAGAGTTAAACCATTCAAATATTTATTGGAAGGCAGTTAGGACAACGGGTTCAGTGCTTGAACATGCATTCTTTGTGTTTGGGTTACGCAGCTCCGTGGCTGGGAGTAGAAGATACTCTGGATCATTATTGTGCATTCGGTCTAATGTTGCCGATTCAATGCAGCCGACGTGCTTTTTTTCTTTTGGACTCGCGATTATACCTTCTTGTCCATTCAACCTTCTTGCACACAGGACCAACTACCCGACGAATAATTTTTCTTTAATAAGAGGCCAATATCAACTTTCCCTTACCGCTTATCGTCCGCAATCGGCGCCATAAAACAGATTAAGGTTCGGTAGTGGGCAATTTTTTGAGGTAGAAATATTGGACCGAACTGTTCCGCCACTGGGCCCTAGAAATCTGCTCTGTCTGTAATAAATTAGAAATTTTATATTCGGAACCACAATCAGGAACAGGGAGAGCCACGCGGGAGGGTGAAGAATTTATGTCCAACGCATGGGTATCTGAATTTGGTAATCCCTTTGAATTAAAATTTTGAGTGTTATCGAGGTTTTTATTTAATGCACCATTTTGTATCATAGATATGTCTTTTTATTGTCAACGATCATTCGCGAAAGTGCAAAAAACGAAGATCAAAGCAGGATTGGATTGACGTAGCACACATGATACATTTTCAAACTAGTTTTTCATTAAAAAGTGAATTGAATGCATTATTTTTAACTCGCGGGAATTCTTTGTGAAATAAATTACCACAAAACAAAATGCACACGGCACGGGGCTGATTGCGTTTTATGACAATGTCGCATTTAGCATAATTTAGAACCATAGCTAAGATCAATGAAGAAGAACAGAATGGCAGCTTAGTGGCAACTGTTAATGCGATAAATTTTGTTTTTTTTTTTTTTTGGGATTGTGGACGGAATTTAATTTTTTTTTTAAACTTAACACATACTTCGTCTAGCCCATTTGGAGAATGTTCGGGGGTCAGAAGAAAATCCAAGAGGTTAATCAGGCCTTATTACAGAAAAATCTTATATAAGATAAGTCAAGCATTAGGAAGCTGGCGATCTTTCTGTGAAGCCGGGCTTAAGGTACCATCTTAACAAATTAAATTTGTGTTCGGAGGCAAAATGTAGGTTCTGCCTAGAGGAGGATATCCTCTGACTATATTCTCTGTAAATGTCCGGCACTACATTGGTCAAGAGTACAATTTTCACAGTAAAAATACGTTCGTTAAGGAACTCTACTACCAGAGATATACTGACATTCATAAGGGAATTGGTACGTCTCTTATGTCGTTTTCCATTGGTCTCACTCAATTATCTACTCCTGTTTTCCAATGGAACATCGAAAGTTGTCTTCTGCTCTATTGAGTATGGGCTGGTGAAATCTGAACAGAGAAAACAAAAATTGCGCCTTTTTTCATATGGCTTTGACAAATAGTCCGATGTAAGGGTTTATGTGTGTCAGTGTATTTCAGTATATTTTGAAATGAAATCGGGAATCAAAAATGAGTCCCAAATAGTACTTGCAGTGGTCCATTGGAACATTTTGGTAGTGTTTTTTTCTGCCCGGAAGACGAAAAAGCACTCCAAGTGCACCAAAGGCAAATGACATTTGATTAGTAAACCCTTTTCGATACAAAAGATCTTTAAGGCCGCAGTGTCAGCCTATTCGGCCACACAAGTTTTCCGTATATTTCAATGTTGCTCAAGCGTAAAACAGTTCATTTGGTACCGCGGAGGTTCGACATTAAAAATATGTCAATATTTTGAGCGTGTTAGGGTTGTCAATGTTAAAGTTACCTGTATGTACTGTACACGGTTCTGTCATTTGAGATTCAATTTGGATTTTTTTTCAAGAAAGCACGTGTTTTATGAAATATGATTTGATTTTTATTTATTCGATACAATAATTTTTGCCGTTAACAATGAACAACAATATCAGCCAAATTACCTCCACGACCGCTAGGCTCCACGACCGCTAGGCTTTTTAGATGCATTTTTCCTATCACATTTTCGTACTTCTTCTTTCCTATCCCTCTAACAGCAAGTAGCACCGAAAAGCATGCAATGAAATACGATATTGCCAGGTGCTTCTTGCTGTTAAAACACAAATGCTTACGCTGTGTTCTTAGCATTTAAGGGTACTGTAACAACAGAAAAAATCCCTTTAGCGCAAGCAAATTATAAAAAAAAAACATTTTCGTACAATTGCGGCTGTATTACATAGATATGGGCGCGGATGTAGGCTTTTAGCGCTCTAATTGATTAAAGAGAATTGGCATAAACCTTCTTTTACACATGGCTAAAAAAGAAGTACGGTGTTAAATCGTACGATGTTGGCATCCAATTTTGATCACCATTTCCAGAAATGACACGGTAATGAATATAATATATTGCAACAGATCAACTGCTTCACATCGATTCAAAAACTTTTAACTTCGTGTATCGTGCAGGCTAGGAACATCACAGACGTTTGCAAAAGTCTGTTGACCCAACAAAACTCAAACCAAAATAAATAAATAAAATGAATACTAGGCATTAAAGGCCACTACAGGACACAGGGCCTAAAACCTAGCTTCTTCAACCACTTTGTATGCGAAGTGATAGGGACCTACAATTTTAAGTCGAATCCGAACGGCAAATTTGAGAAGCTTATCATTGTGATAAGCTGATACTCTTGGATGTTTGTCAGACGTTTGCTAGAGGTGGGGCAGGGACCGGGGTACTTTCGATTAGTAGTCCGACACACTTACCATTTGAGCCACTCCGCCCGAGAAAAAACTCAACCCAAACTCACACAGAAGTGATCAATTAGGTGCAGGCCTCAATCCGAAAAGGTGAGAGAATATCCACTTAACCACCTTCACTTATCCAATTAAAAAGATAAACAGGATAATAGGAAACGCTTCTCATTAAATAATCAATATATAATAAATTAACAGGCGAGTAGATTTTACATTGAATTAGATTTTATTTTTATCTAGGTACTTCATTGTTATTACATTCATATTACATTTAATCATTGGGCATGACTTCCGTCTGCCTGGTGAGTTCTTAGGAGAAAACAACAACTTTAATGTACATAATGTTTTCAGTTAAGTACATCAAACAGTTACTTTTAACATAATTTGCTCTTTTGAATATTGATTGGCTGTTTCTACTGTTGTTACTTCTTACTTCCTACATAGTGTATATTTCCTTTTTGTTCTGCGGGTAAAATATTGAGTGATAAGTGAGTGCTGAGTAGTGAAAAAGCTCCGCTTGTGTATATATACCATTGCTCTATATATAGAATAACAAAAATGGCTTCATCAACTGCTCTAACTAAGATTGTATAAATCTATTAAATGATTCATATTGTATTCATATATTTACACTACTGGTTTCATCGCACTTGACACAAGTTTGACTTAATGTCTGTATTCAGGAATGAATGCTACTGCACTGTAGGCATCTGATATTGTCTCAGTCGTGTAGATATTCCCAGGTTATTTTAATTCCTGATAGGTCGGCCGTTTACTAAATAAATTATTTTTACTTTTAATAACTAATATCATTTCTTCTTCTCCCTTAGTGACGGTGAGGCTATGATCAGGATTAAAGCTATGATAACCCTCCCACTTAACTGCATCCCTACTGGTCCGTCTGTGGGGTTTGCCGTTCGACCTCAGAAAATAAAGGCAGGCCTCCCGATTTTGAATCACTTCGTCCCTGAGGCCAATCAAATGCTGGTGTTGCTGCATTTCTGTGAGCCAGTCGTTTTAAGGCCTCTCTTTCACCTTTGTATTGGAACGTTGATTGATATTGCCTTTTTGACCTTGTTCGTAGGATCTCTCCTTTGGAGATGACAGTACCAACTGAGCCTGTCGCGATCCATTTTCTCCGAGATAGGTTCTTTGACGTGAAGGCCTCGGATCTTCAAACTTCTTATTCGATCAATCTTTGGTATTCCTGCTGTCATCTAAAGCATGTTCATCTCAGCCGCCGATAATTTGCTCTCATAATTTTGTACGCTGCCCAACTTAGTGAACCGCATGTGAGCGCCGTTCGCACAACTGCGGTGTAGAGCGTTCCTTTCGGCTTAGGGGACATTGTTCGATCTCAGAAGAAGGCTGAGTTTTCCCATCACTTCATCTATCCTACGCTTACGGCGATGGTTAATGTCATCAGCTTGCTTCGCTATTTATCATAGATCCCAGATATTTCTACTTGGGAATCACTCTTCCATTCATATAAATGTCTGGAATGGGTCGGAGTGGATCAGAGAACGGGTCGCAGAAGTATTCTGTATTTTTCCGGACTAATACTATACACATTTCCCTTCAATACTTCCACCCATAAATTAAGGGTTCGTTGCAGGGACCTTTGATCGTCGCTAATGATGGCTTCATCGTCAGAAAAGAATAACAAACAAGGAAAAAAATACTAAGCACCAACAACTTCTTTCCTATCCTCCTATTCTTTCGAATAGTAAGTAGCACCTAAAATCATGCAATATAATACTACATTGCTAGGTGCAGCTTACTATTCAACAAAAAATGCATGCGCTGTGTTTAACACTATAAGGGTACTGTACATATACAGAAACAACAAAGCCCCTTTAGCGTAAGCGAATTATAAAAAAAAAAAAAATAATATCAAATGACTTAAGACACTTCCATGGTGTACACCGACTTTAATTGCGAAGTCCTCAGTGAAGCCAACTTGCCATCTTGCTCTTATCTTTACTAGCGCCACCCATAATAGATTCCTTGGTTGTCTATCAAAGGCCTTTTCAAAATCAACCAACACCATATGCAAATCGTTCGGCAGTGAGTCGATAGATTCATAAATAATCAATCATCAATAAAAAATAAACTTGATTGATTCTTTAGAACACTTTATGTGGTTTTGAATAATATGATCTATACTGACGTATACTCAACTGGCTCTCGTGACGTGTGTCTACCTGAAACAATGTAGCCATCCATTCACTGCGATCCCGAACACCCTACTTCGAGTTGTCGAGACCAAGCACTCTGGTATCCGCAAAACCTTGGACTTTAAAATGGAGATTCGAGCTTCCTTGGCAGTCAAAGATCCTCTTCCATGAAGATAAATTGTTCATTCAATAGACGTGGCCGAGCCAATGTATTCGATGTATTTTAGGTATTTGTACTACATTTATATCTTGGTACAGCTTGGTACAGGGTCCAACACACGATCAAAGTTAATTGACAAGTATTATTGAAGTACCAATGAGGACAGACATTCTCCTTTCACAAATGACAACTAACATTTATGCAAGCCAGCATATGATCGATTCATTGCCGATGAACAGTTCATTGCCACAAACGAAGAAAACCAATTTCATCAATGTATCAATGTTACTTGACAAGAACATAAGTACTATTGTCAAATAACATTGATCGTGTGAATGACCTTATAAAGTTCGCGGTTGAATCTTCTCCTCCATTTGACCTCACACCAAGTACCAAATACCCGATGAAATATTCGTCTTTGTTTCGAACTGACAATATTGTCAGTTGTTTCAAATTCATTTTTTTAGGTAATAAAAATTGATTTAGATTTAGGTTAATTTGTTTATTTTTTTGCCTCTAATGGAAACACCAATAGTATCGATAGTTCTTAGCCCTAGAAATCACCTTTCAACGGTACGCCATGAAGTATTTTAGACCTTGACAAGAGAGCTATTGAAAAAAAAGGTTGTCATGGTGCTGCAGGCTGTAATCACAAATTATTATTTTGAGTAAAAATGAGAGTTGGTTTTGCTGCTTGTGTGTGGTTGGGCAATACATATGTCCTTTCTTTCAGAATGTTTGGAGTATAAATGTTTTACTGGAAAATGTTTTATTGAAGTGCAAGACTTCTTTCTTTAATTTGCCGGTTCTTCAGTTTCTTTGATATTCGCAATAATGAATCGGAGTTTTCCAGTACAAATGACATGGATTTTCTGGATGTGTGGTGTCACCAAAGCAAGGAAATTTTTGATTGCAAAAAATCGCTATACAACTCTGGTTCCTGGCCACCAAATTCTTCGTCCAAACACTACGATGGCAATTATTCTTCATCCTCGTCCGCGGCCAAGATCGTCGCAAGTGCCCCATTTTGTTCTACTTCGATTTTTAAGAGTTAAAAAAATACTTTTTCAAACTTCGTATGCACAAATAAAAAAAAAGAACCGTGTGAACTGACAAATTCAACCTTGTAAGATATTTTTTCATTGTTAGCTCATCGGCAGGTAATTGTAGGCATATTGTCAGATTTAAAAATATATCGATATCGTCCGCGTATCCAAGTTGTTAGACAGATCTGTTGGAATGCCTTTCGTGTGTATACCTTCCCTGAGATATATCTGCGCTAAATCAATTAAAAGATTGTGGATCTCAACTTGGAATTAGTTGGTCTATTCAAGGATTCAGTGGAAAAGTGGACCAAATGCAAAGGCATATGAGCCAACATAGTTCATCGGTAATTTCAAGTTATGACAACAAAGTAAAGTTATTTTACACATAAGTTTTAGGTTGCATAAGAAGTCATTTAAAAAAAAGACGAATAGGGATTATTGCAATAAACACAAAATCCCAAAATTTCACTAGGATCACTTTCGTTCTGGTGGCCTCAAATATAGTAAGGGTATTCATGCAACGTCGTTAAATCGTGTACTTACTTAACGGGCTCCCGTGAAGAGTTTATACCTGAGACACTGCAGCCTTCCAACTCTGCGATCCCGACCACGCTGCTTCCAGTTCTACAGACCAAACGCTCTGGCATCCACGATGGCTTGGTCTTTAAAACGGAGGTTCGGTCTTCCTTGCCTTCTCGAACTATTGAGGGAGTCGAAGATTCTCTTGGCTGACGCTTCATTATTTGTATTCACTTAACGTAGCCGAGCCTTTTGGGACTACATCCATAGCTTGGTACAGCTCATAGAGTTCGCGGTTGTTTTTTCTTCTCCATTCGCCGTCCTCGCACACAGAACCAATTATCTGACGGAGTATTTTTCTTTTAAAAGAACCCAATATAAGCTCCCCTTTTCTACTTATCGTCCAGCACTCGGCACCATAAAGCAGGACTGGCTTTGTATTTTGTCCTTCGAGTGAGGAGTTTTGAACCCATTTGTTTCACTAAACCGAAGTAGCAGCTTCTTCCTAGGGTAATTCTCCGCCGGATCTCCACTAAGGTGTCATTCGTGGAGTTGATGTTTACTCCTAGGTAGATGAACTCCTTAACTATTTCGTAGTTATTGCTATCAACAGGGACGTTTTGTCCTTGGCGGTGGACAGATGTTTGTTTGTTTGTTGATGGCATGCACTTGGATACATTGCATCCTCATTTACTTTAAGACCAACCAATTCCGCCTGTTCTTCAATCACCGTAAAAGGCTCTAACACGGCACGCTGGGAACGGCCGATGATGTCGATATCGTCCGCATACCCCAGAAGCTGGACGGATCTATCGAAGATAATGCCTTCCGTGTTGACACCTGCCCTTCGCACTATTATCTAAAGAACAAGATTGACGAAGTCACATGATAGCGCATCTCCTTGCCGGAAAAAAACGTAAAACCTTCGTAAACGTGAAAACTTTAAAAGTGTTCGACATGGTAAATAAACTTTCAAAATTTGGATGGGAAATCTTCAAACTTTCGACACGAATTTGGTGTGCAAATCAAAATGGTAAACGTGGAAAACCTTTTCAACGAGCGGTCAAGCTCTTATCACAATCCAAAGATGCAAACAATTTTTAGCGGTGTTCATGAAACCACAGCTACCACAACCCTTCCACTTTACTGCCATCCTACCTGCTGCCTGTGGAGTTCGCCCCGGTTTGACCTCGATCACTTTTTTGATAAGGCCAATCAAATAAAACCAGCATGTTAAGGCATTTATGTGATCCATGAGTTTTTTGTCATGCTTATTTTTTACGAATTTGGCACGATCGATTATTGTTTGAATGTTTGATTGTTCTTTTACGGCACCGGTGGTCTGCAGTCGTTTGACACACGGATTGATGTGCATGTGCAGTTGTGGGAGAGTTTTAAGATGTAAATGTGTCGCTAGGCTCACCTGAATGTTTAAATTGTCTAGAAAAGTGCTGTGTTTTGGGAGGCGAAACAGTGATATTCTTAGCCCATCCCTGCACTGGAAGCCAAATATAGTGTAACCACTACCTATATTAATTTGTCCGTCATCTATTCTCTGATTTGCAGGAATCATTGGAAAAATTGTTCAAGGCAATTTTCATCCACCTTTAATAACGTGTAAATTCAGAAACGTCAAACATTTGCGCAGTGATGCGGCATCACTGCTCATTTGCGATGCTGATGCGATGCAGTTTAAGCTGATGCGTTGCTGATTGAATATGGCGTTTGAGTTTTAGAACGCATTGTTTAAATCAAACATTTAAAATGGAAGTTTTGCTAATAAAAGTTTTAGTCGATAACTTTGATCGTAAAGACGATAAATTTAGTTTTAATATGTGTGAAGCAAGAAGAAAAAGGTCGAAACGCATACGGAATTTAATTAGCAGATTTAAAAGAAGCAAAATTCCTAAGATTAGGGACTATTTCAAAGTTCTAGAAGAATATCCAGACGATGTATTTCAAAATCATTTTAGAATGTGCCGCTCCACCTTCGATGTAAGTCCACTAATGATTTAACTTTTCTAAATGGAAACCAAACCATGTTTCTAGGATTTCCGAAAATCATTAAATCCTTTTTGGACACCTTCTTATACACCTTCTTATACAAGGTGGCGCAAAAAAAATCCTCCTATCAGAAAATGCTATAAATTTTGCGATTGGCCCCTAATGTCAGTTCTGTTTTGACATTTGTGTAGTAAACACATGCGAAATACACGTTAATAAACAATGTTACGCTACACTGCTCCAGAACGCGGAATATTGGTGACTATTTATTTGAGCATTAATCGGTCGGTGACCAAAAAACATCGGAAGGTTATTTTTGCGCCACCTTGTAGTATCTATCAATTAAAATGTTTGTTTACTTGCTTTTTTTCTCTTCCGACATTTTTCTTGCTTTTTTCCCGGCGAATCAACAGCGCATCAGGTATTTCTGTGATGCTTTTTTTCGTTATGTTTGCGCATCAGTTTGATCAACTTTGCAATAATGAACACTTGACGTTGAAAGTGCCAATAGTTGCGTTAATGAACATTTTGCAAAGCATCATGAGCATCATGATGCCAGTGATGCGTTACTGAATTTGCACAATGGCACGATTCTGCACAATACAGCTGACTTTTATCTTAACATGCAAAAGAAAAGTATATTTCAAGAGCCCAAAAAGACGCAATTCTTTGCAAATGTTAAACGTAGGATTACGGTGTCCTACCTACAAGTTCTAAGTGTTAATGACAGAATGTATTTCGTTTTGTCCTATTTCGTATATAAATCGCTCCTGCATTCCGATATTTATGCCAATCACGTTTACCAGAGTCTATTGAGTATAAATCTTGTAACTTGTGTTCTCATTCACACTAACACCTACCAGTAAGAACACTTATTGATGGTAAAGATTCGCTGTGCTTAAGGTTTTCTGCGATGGTTGGTAATCTGCTTCTTTGGTGGTCGTTTACGTCCTCATTTTATTGTGTCATATTGGATTTTTTTTCAACGAAGCATTCTATTCTACTTTTGTGAACGTTGACTCATTAAGGCAGTGGGTTTTTAATTTCTTTTTTTGGTGGCTCCCAGGGTTTCCGTTTGAACTTCGTCGACTATGGCCGCGAAGAAGGAATAGTCAGAGTCGAAGGCATCATTTCTAAAACTGTACACATTCATTGAAATGTAAATTGTTTAGCAATGGCAGGCGGTTAATTTTTTTTATTAATGTAGTGCATATTAATGCTGTTTCAACAGGCAACAGCATAATACATCTCTTGTGCCACCTGTATATGAAAAAGTATATTGATTACATTCAGCATTTTCCTGTATCGTGATCTGTTTCGATTTCTAAACGCTCTCCAGTGCATTATCCACAATCATGATCCGGATGGTGGAACAGTAATTGCTTTTAAGCAACACAGAATGTGGTGTTTTGTTTTGATGAAGCGATAATATTTGTTCACACTTCAGCTTGAATACAAAATAAAGTTTAATAATTTCATCAGCTACGATTGTTATTGAACAATAATGTAATTAATTAACTTCACGTTTTATACTTCAAATTCAAAAAATGCTTTGAACCGTAACTTCGTTTACAAAATGCTGAAATAAGTCATATCTGCTGGCTCCCCACCAGGAAGTGGAATGGATATTTTGGCTCTGATGTTGTGTAATCGAATGTAAAAGTGGTAAAAACTTGTGTGAGTTTGCGTCATTGCCTTAGCTTGAATCGCGCTTTCTTTATTGGCCCAAGAATAGAGTTCAACACGTTAAAACCATTTAAAATGACAGCTTCTAATTGCTGCTAGCAACTTAAGCCAATACACTCAAAGCGAATGAAAACCGAAAGTAATTGTGAATGGATACCACTGAACATTGTCCTCCCCTTTCATCGGCAATAACGCTAGCAACCCACAAGTCAGTAACCAGTTTAAGAAGATTGCGGCATATGTATGGATACAAAAAAATAGAGAAAAAAAAATGACTACTAAACTGAAATTCGCAGCACTTTCATTAGATTGGATGTTCATTGTGCTTGTTGGATGCATTCAACCGTTAATATGGTAAACGGTGCTGTGCTGCCGATCTGTTGAGGAGATCTCCCCATTAAACAAAGCACAGTCATCTGGTGGGAGAAAACAGATATCTAACGTATACAAGAGATTTGCAAATGAAAATGAAAACGAAAACTGCAACGTCTGTGCCTGGCCATAGTGGTCGTCATCGGCGGAGACCAAGGAAAAAGAAAAGAGAAAGTTTTTCTTCTTGCAGCAACCATCACTAGCAATACATTATTAGCGGCAGTTTGGTTCCCGTTGACCGATTTTCCCTGCTTCGTGAAAAAGCAAAATGTGAAAAGAAAGGTGCACTGACATTATGGCAATTTGCAAACAGTGGCGCGCCATACTTAAACGTTTGCTGTGTGCATCTTTGCAGTGATTTTCTGCTTTCTGTATATCATTGCAGCGAATGTGCATGCATTTTGGATTGCAATTGCAAGAAGACAGAAAAAAACCGGTACAATATTTGTTTAGTGCCGTAAGTAGAATACTGGCTGGTGGTGTACGTAGATAGTCAAGCCCTGATTGAGAACCGAACCTAGATCATTATACGAAGAACACCTTGTAACCGATATTCATCAAGTGGAAAATTAACTGGAAGTAGGTATGTAGTTGGAGAGGCGATAGAAGTAGTGTGATTGTGGAGTTAAGTCGCTCTTTATACCCTATTCTAAGGGTATATTAATTTTGACGCATAGTTTGTAACATACCTTAATATTGCCCGTAGACACCTAAAATGATCAGCATCGATAGTAATGTCGATCTAGCCATGTCCGTCCGTCCGTCTGTCGGCAAAAATTAGGCCTTTAAACTGGACCTAGAGAGCTGAAATTTTAACCATATACTCTCTAGGGTCCCGAAATAATCAAGTTTACGAATTTTTGAAATCCGCCCACAGACACGCCCACAAACTCAAAAAAAAAAACAAAATTTTGGAAAAAAAAACGAATTTTGAGCTAGAAAGCTGAAATTTTTTATATATGATCTATGACTCCTAGAACTGCTCGGGATAAAAAAATTTCAAAATCCGCCCACTAACACGCCCACAAATAAATAAAATATTTTTTTATACCCTATTCTAAGGGTATATTCATTTTTGAAAATCCAAAGTTTGAGCTAGGGATCTGAAATTTATAATACATACTCTCTATGGGCCCTTTATGCTCATGTGTTAATTTTTTTTAAATCCGCCAACTGACACGCCCACAATTAAATAAAACAATTTTATTGAAACACCCAAGTTTGAGCTAGGGAGCGTTTTTTTGATAAAATCCTTTAAATGTTATATAACAAAATATGTATCTTAACAATTCAACCATACTTAGACTTTTGTCACGCCCACTTATGAGGGGTAGGAATAAGAATAGGGTATCCAACAGTTCGCCCAAGCGGACTGTAGCCCGTCCCTATGTTTTTTTGTTTGTATGGTGATCTTTATGGAGGACAACAAGTACACGTACAAAGTTAATAGTTGGCAAAGAAAAGAAGAAAATAGATATGATTTAATTAGAGATAATCCCCAACCGAAGTTACGGGTAATAGGGGTTGTGCCTATCTCCGCGCGGTTTTATATTCAGTTTAATTTTTTATCAAAAACGAATTACCTATGCAAGTTTGTTTTTGTTCCTCTCGCTGTTTTTGGTTAGGTAGGTATATGTATGTAATAAATATAACCCTCCCCTATTTATAACCCTTCATAAGCTACTAATCAGAAATTTAATAAATTGCTATTATAAAATTGTTGCTTTTGTTGTTTTTTTTTGTGGAAAAAAACGCTAAAATCCATTGTGTTAACTTGTTAACTGATAAGAACTTATTTTAAAATGCTTTTTATTGGATGACAGTCTTATTGTTTTTGATAAAATCTTTATCGTTAAATGCATAGGTACCTCTTGAGTGCATTAATCTGTAATTTATTATTTTTTATCTGCATTTTGAAATAATGTTCCAATAACATCTCTCTAACGTGGTGTTGTTGCGCGAAGCTTTATTTCCCGATATTGCACTTTATAAAAAGTTGGTATACCTATGTGTCTTTTATTTAAAGGGTATTAATGTCGTTGCAAAATACAGAACAGTTGATGAGACCGTAACAGAAATTTGTCCTTAGCGTCTATAAAATATGCAGAATCATGCGCTTCGCCGAGGTCAGTTCACAAATGTGTTGGGAATGCATTAAAAAAACTACTATTTCTGGATTTAATATTTTACCAGTAGTAATTCACAGATAACAAGGAGTGAGCTTAACACTTAATGTGGTTGCGCTCATGGCTTAAATTGCTTTTGTGTATTTCTTATTATTTATCCGGCAGACTGCTATCCCTTGCTTATTAATCTTTTTAATCATTTTAATTCTAAGTTTGAATTTAATTTAATGGCGGTGAGCGGTGCTATCAAAATGGATAATAAGTATCATTTTGATACTATCCCATGGTTTGGGATACTGTGATCCCCAACACTCTAAAATGATTCTCAGTCACAAATTACTACGTCAGTTCTGTCAATAGGTTCTTGTTTTGGTCTGTTTACACTCATTCTTTTTTGCTGTTTTGCAGAAGTAACAGGCGAATTTATATGTTATGGGCTGAGTATTACATCTGCCACTCTTTGCATTTAAGCTTCCCTCCCTTCTATAAGTATGGATGATAAATATGTATGTTTTTTTGTGGCACAACGTCCCAAGTGACAATTATTCCAGGAGTTGCAGAATTCTCGAGCACTAGGTTTTTCTTAAACATTTTTGTTTGTCATATGAATTAGACAAAAACGCTGATTTGGTCCAAGATATTTATATAAAATATGTCGAAAAATTATAACGATTTTAATAATGCAATAATACTGTTTTAAGCGTTGAGGAAATATCCATACATTGGTAAAAAGGTAGCGGTTGCTGTAACTAAAAATACTATTTCTAACGCAGACATGAAAGATATGTATAAGGCTTTAAGAATATATACCTATATAGAAATCTGCAAACGTTTCAAAAGTAACCGATTTTCTCCAACGATTTTGACTTTGAAAACGTATATTTATGTAAAAATGTGCACCAAAATGTGGGTTTTCAAGCTTTGTTTCCAAACAATATTTAAATTTATGAGGACTTTATTTGCCTTGCCACACAGTCGTGCAACGGCCGAAAATGAAACGTCTTGAAGTAAGTCTCAATAAAGCCAACAAAATAAACTCCAATCTAACAGCGACAGTTAAAATTATTCTAATGTCAAAAGCGCTCATTGAAAAAATAGGAACCATCCGTAGACTTAATTGTAAAGTATAATTGCTTATTATGCAAAGCCGTCGCCTTTTACTTTACCGCATACTCTGCGGGGGCATAGAGACATCCTAGGGAATTGTAGGGCAGACGAACTCTCCAGAAAAAGAACCGCATTACCTCTTCTACTTGATAAAGGTTTTCTATGTATGCCTATCGCTACTTGTAAACTTTTGTTTAAGCTATCCGTAGTCGAGAGTACAAACCTAAGGTGGACAGGTAGTGTCTAGCGACTAAGCATATCTGGCCAAATCTGGATCTGCGACGCGCTTTGGGTTTGATCTCACTTAACCTACCTGTCATTGCAGGACACTGTCTAATAGGCAAGCACGCATCAAGGCTTGGAGTCTGGTTGGTTGGTTTAAGTGGCTGTATTCCCCGTTTCCTAGAGAGGGAAAAACTCAAATAACGCATTGAGTGCCGTTTTGATACCACAACTAACGGAACCTGGAATTAAGGGGGTAGAAGGATGTTAAGGGAGCTCAAAACAAGCCTGTGGAGTTGAGAAATTTGATAATCTTGTTGAAATGGATGCTTTGGATGGCCGAAAGGTCATCGTAAAAGGGATAACCTTGTGCACTGCGTCTGGTTTTGGCTAGGGCCCGACACTCACAAAGAAGATGGAACGCTGTTTCACTCTTGTTTGTGTCAGCGCAGCCACGGCAGTGGGTGTTATGGGGATGCCAAGCTTTTCTGCGTGAGTTCCTAAGGGCCAATGGCCCGTACTAATTGCCGTTAGTCTGGCGACAATTACACACGTTCTGGCTTAGAGGTTGTTTGTTCTGGCATCATCGTAGGTTGGCCAGATCTTACTTGAAATGACACATTTCATCAGGTTCAGGCTTGGGTCTATTCAAATGACTTCTGTGGAATCTGCAGGGATGAGGAGGAGGAGGAGACTACACTTCATCTCCTCTGTACATGTCCTGCACTCTCCTTTAAAAGAAATCTCTATCTAGGAGCCTTCTTCCTTAATGAACTCAGTGACTTAACTAACACACATTAGAAGCTAAAAATTGTTTAGCGAGTAGAGGTCGTGGACCTCATTGGTCTAAGTGTGTTGGCTATTAGCTAACAGCCACCTTAACCTAACCTAACCCTAGCATGTAACTACATCTTCTCTTCTTTCTTCTTTGCTTTAACGACGTGATTATGATCTGGAGTAAAGAGACCATAACCCTCCCACTTCACTTCATTGCCACTGGTTCGCCTGTGGGGCTCGCCGGTTTTACGTCAAAAAATTACGACAGGCCTTCCGATTTCGAATAACTTCATCACTGAGGACTGAGGTTAATCAAATGCCGGTGTTGCTGCATTTGTGTGATCCAGGAGTTTTGAGGCTGTCATACTTTTTGTACGCTGTCCAACATTGTGAACCCTATGGATGCGCCGGGTGCACAACTGCGCTATAGATCCTTCCCTTCATCTTAGGTGCATTTTTCTGTCACAAGAGATGGCCACTTCATCCACCTTACATTTAAGCATGTTATTGCATACATTTTTTAATTGCTGACTTTCCTTCGGCATTTTTGGTGTTCTTCAAATTAATTCGAAATTGCGCAATGTCTTCATTATAATATTCATTTAAAAGTTCTTTTGAGCCCAATACAAATATAAACTCGGAAATTGTGAAATTAAAGTGTTTTGTGAATATTTTACGATCGTACGATCGTAATGACTTTTTGGAGGAGAAAAATGTATCGAAAACGATACAATTGCAGCAGCGGGGAAAGATTGATTATAACCCTCCCACTTTACTGCATCCCTTTCGACCTCAACAAATATTGCCAAGCCTTCTTATCTCGGATCACTTAGTGCAGCTAAATGCCGGTGTTATTGCATTTGTGTGATCCAGGCGTTTGAGGCCAGATTCTTATTTTACAAATTCGACACGTTGATGAATAATGGGAGCATGCCCATTATTCATCAAAACTCCAGTGCGAGTTATACCAAAAGCCACCTCTTCTTAAACGTGAGATAGATTTGATTGTGCAAACCATGACGCAAACATCAAGGGGCGAGAGGTTCAGTAAGAGCCAGAAAACCGACAGCGCCATGGCGTTCTTTAGCTAAAGAAGTTGGCTATCCAGGATGACTCCCAGATATTTTGTTTCATTGGAGAGTTATTTTGGGATTAGCACTGTCTGAGTCAACCGCATTAGCTTCCTCCTTCTCGTAAAGAGAACAACCTCAGTTTTGAGAGGATTGACCGAGTACCCATTCCTAGTTCGTCGATTAAGTCTAGAGTCGCTTGCGCTTTGGTGCAGACATAACCTGAGCATAGACCTTAAAACCGTTTAGTGCGTTCAACAGAGAGTCCACCAGCATGCACCACAGCAATGGAGACAGAACGCCTTTGCATTTAGACCAAGAGCCCGCAGTAAATTTTGGACGTGAGAGGCAACCGGATGAATTTTGCGTAAATATATTGCTCTGATGCCCATGATTGCAAATTGGGCCGTCTGGCAGCACGTAATGGCAGCTGAGGGGTATAACGTCATATTAAAAGTCCGTTAAAATGTATAATAAGAATAATTGATGCAACCACTTGAATTTGGTGGCAAATAATAGAGTATGAAAACAAAAATTAAGTGGTTGCATCAATTATTCCAAATTGGGTTTTTGTCAATATTTTGACTTCGTCTGGCAAGCCTTTGGCGACATCCAAAAAGTTTTGGACCTTCATATTTGTATTCGTATTGTAATAACCTACGTTTTAGAAGAAATTGGTGCGGTTGCATTAATTATTGAAAATTGGAATTTTTAACGCACTTCCGCCGCGTCTGGTAGGGTTTTGGCAACACCTACAACGTCTTGGATACATATGTTTGTACTGAGGTATTCATACTCTATTATTTGCCACCAAATTCAAGTGGTTGCACCAATTATTCCTATTTTGCATTTTAACGGATTTTTAATATGTCGTTAGAGCAATATATTTACGCAAAAATTTTACAAAAATGCTAGTCCAACCTTTATCAACTATTTGAAAGTTCTCTTCAACAGTGTGTTCTCGAGTGCAGACATCGCTTCATCGTTTAAGAAGTCTGTAATATTCCCCATCCACAAAAAGGGTTCGCTGAAAAACGTGGAAAACTACAGAAGAATCTCATTCATTAATGTGTCAGCCAAGATATTTTGTGGCATACTTGTAGGACGATTAGAAAAATGGGTAGATGAAAAAAATATTCTGACAGAGCGTCAAACTGGATTCAGAAAAAAACTTTTCAACCGTTGACCAAATATTCACATTATCTTCGATTATAAGAGCCTTTCAAGCCAGAAACAAGAAAATGTATAGCTTTTTGTAGATTTCAAGGCAGCTTTTGATCTTGTTAGCCGAAGCGCACTCTTTTATAAACTGTCTCAGTTGGGTATCTCTACAAAATTTCTTAAGTCTGGGATGGAAAGGATTTCTCAGAATGGTTTAAAACACAGACTGGTGTAAAGCAAGGATGTCCTCTTAGTGCCTTATTGTAGACATAGAAAAAGATTTACCTGGTGGAGTACGAATTGCTAATATCGTGGTCAATGTCTTGTTATATGCCGATGATCTTGTTCTACTCTCTGAATCTCCCGAAAATCTCCAATTGATGATAAATCGTCTAGCCAGCTACTGCAAAAAATGGGGACTAACCATCAACACCGAAAAATCTAAAATTATGGTCTTTTCCCGTTCACCACGAGTGCAAAGTGGAAATAGATGGTTTTACAATGGAAACCGATTAGAGATTGTGAAGGAACTCAAATATTTAGGAGTGAAACTGAATCCAACCTTAGAATTTGGTAATCATCTAACGGATAAAGCCAAGTCTTCCCAAAGCTTAGTGAATCTATCATGGAAAAATGTTTTTGCAAACAAACGGATTCTCCTTTCAACGAAATACAGAATATTCGATTCAGTTGTTAAATCAACTCTTTGTTACGCCTCTCAAGTTTGGGGATCGAGTACGAGTACGAAGTAATCGAGAAATTTCACAGGAACTTCTTGAAAAAATTATTCAACTTACCAATGAAATCCCCGAACTACACAATCTATTTGGAAACGGGTCTTCCAATGCTTTTTACAAGCACTCTGAAATCGCAAGCGGATTACATCATTAAATTAGGTTCGTATCCAGACTCCCGAATAACCAAAAAAATGCTATCTTATGAATTAAGAAACAAGGACTGGTGGACGGCAAGATGGTTAAGAATTGGAAACGCGTGTGGAGAAACTATTTCATTCGATCTTAACAACCTGGACAACTTAAAGAACCAACTTTATCGAATAATAAATAAAAATGAAGATGCTATTCGTGTGCGATTTATAAAGAAAGCTCGTGAATCAGATAGCAGAGTATTGTATTCTCACTTGAACTTCAATCTAAAGGATAAGAACTATTTCAATGACTCACTCAACTATAGTGAAATATCTCTTATTTTCAAAGCAAGATGTGAGTTGATTGGTTTAAATGGCAGCCCTTATAATGGAAGCTTCAACCAATTTTGTAATTGCAACTTAAAAGCGAAAGAAGACTGCTTTCACATTATTAGTGTTTGTCCAATCTACAAACCACAAAGACTAGCTTACTTCAGAAAAAAATTCCTTACCATGCAGGAGACAATACAAATTCTGAACGAGTGTGGCTGGAAAAAAATATTTTATTATATTAAATCCATCTACAAATACAGGTCGCTATTAATAGCAGAGTATGATTGATTAAGTTTATTAACAAACAAAAATAACTATATTGTTTAAGTTACAAATGTACATGTATAAGCATTTTGCTAACCAAGCTGACGGCTAAGCCATAGCTTTAAAATTTATTCTTACTTGTAAAATGTAATAAGAACATGTTAAATAAATGAATTTCTTACTTACTTCTTACTTCTTCTTATTTACGCAAAATTCATCCGGTTGCCTCTAACGTCCAAAATTTACTGTGGGCTCTTAGACTAATTGCTTTAATCCACAGCACCAATAACTGGTCTACGCCGTGTTGTCTGACAGACCTACAAATGTTCTCAAAAGTCGCATTGTCAAAAGCACCCTCAATATCGATGAAAATGCCCATCTCAATTCTAATTAGATTTTGGATTAAGGTCTCTCAAGATTTTCCGCGTTGATAGGCATGTTGCATCTGAGATAGGGGTGCACTCGCAAAGCAGTTTTGCGCACATGAAGCTCGATCAGCCTCTCATAATAATGTAGTCTATTCTACTTATTTTTTTTTTGGGAATATTCCATTCATGTTTACTCTTACTTATCGAGCTTGTGAATCGGATCGGATTCGACAGTTTTGCTGATTGACATAAAACTTATTTCCTCCATCATGACACCAAAAACAAAAACGTTGCAATCAACGCTTTAAGTCGAAAAATTAACGCCAAATTTGGAGAAATAGAAATAGGCATAACAAAAATCCAAGAAATGGGCAGTAAACAGCAAGTCAGCGTAAACAAAAAAAAACGAAAACTGCAAAGCTTCATAATTATATTTGCATAAGTTTTCTCTTTCACCGGGGCAAATTAATTTACTATACTGTTACAATTCTGATAAACGAAAACGACAATTTAAATAAAAGCAGTTTTTATTATTTATTTTAGTTTTCAGTTCGACTTAATTACGCCGGCGAAAATTAAATAGACGGATATAGGAAACATTAAACATTTACATAATTCCGGTGAAATAATTGCGATAATCAACCAATTTATATTCATTTCATGTAACATCTTAAAATCTGTAATCGTTTCGAATTTAAACAGGTAAACAAATCACATTCTAGTTTGTGTGTGTGTGCTTCCGATCCATCATCCACCACATGCTGTAGTGGGCTGTGGTCCGCCAATTTAGCCAATGTTTGTGGAACGCATTAAATTTCCCCTTCTTTTTGTTCCATTCTTTTATGCTCGTGATCTCGCTCTCTGAATCTGAATAGCTCTTCATCAAAATCATACCACAACAATACTCTGGCTCTGACTCCACTTTACAGCCAGCAGGAATAGGCACTGTCTTCTTGGATCTTCATGGCTTGGTTAGGAGTTGCTGTTGGTTTTTTTTTTAGTTGGCCATTTACGTTGACAGCGGTCGGTCGGCTTTATTAAAATACGCGCTCCTGCTCATTGTCGGATCGTCGTGAGACCTTTTTCGCTTGTTAGTGTGTCATGCCGAGGATTTCATAACATACAATCGTTTTCATTTGTTGTTTTTTTTGTATTGTATGTATCGCTCTCCGGGGGCAAGAAGAGATATAAAAGTGCTACATTGCGCGAAAAGAGCTCTTGTTGAAGAGGACGGCTTAAAGAAATTTGTGTTGAATATTTGTTGTGTCTTTTGTTCACTATCTGTGCGCAGGCAGTTGTGTGTGCCCGTCATCATTGCGGTTATGTTGCAAAACTTTAGTGTCGTCGCTGATGTCGCGGTTGAACGGTGAATGAAAGTAGAAGAAAAAAAGAGACTTATTTTGAAATCGCGTTTTAATTGGTTTTGTTTTTTGCGCGAGTGATTGTCATCAAAAGGTTATCCGGCCAGTGACAATTTAAAGGAATGCTCTTTACGGTTTCGACGACGTGATTATGAAATCCTATGTATCGGGGCGTGTTGTACCGCAACCGGTATCATCAGGATGTAGACCGCAACAAACTGCTTTCTACAATTATCTTGGAATTTCTCCAAATCATAATCGGCAGCAGCATCACCAACATCAGCAGCAGCAGCAAAATAATTTAGCCTATCATCCGCATCATCCTCATCAACACCAGCAGTCGCAGCAACGGCAGAACTATGCAATGCTTCAGTGTTTTAGTCAGCATTCCAGCAACGGTTGGGCAGGGATACCATTAATCTCAACGGCTGCTTCTTCGAATCGTCGACAAAGGAAACCAACTGTCTCTGCGCATAGGTCTCCACCACCGGTGCCACCGATGTCCTGCAACTCCTTGCACATGTACAATTCAAGCCGAGATATCCACACTAACGAGTACGATATGACTCGCTTGGCAATGCATGCTCAAGGGGCTCCTCTACTCCTTACCGGATCATACAATCGAAATCGAATGAATGGCTGTAACAACCGTCAAATGAGACCATTGAATCCTAATCCGGCCGAAGGATATAGTTGCAATTATAAGCCAAATGGGCTTCTTTCTCTGCATCAAACGACAAAGGAGAACAATAACTGTGGACCAATGGGAGGACCGAATCTCCAAAGCGAACCTACAACAGCTTGTCTGCCCAGAATCATCAAGCCACGAAAGAGACGAAAAAAGGACCGCAAACCTTTGCCTCCGACTAACTTTATCAGAGTAGATAATGAACCGGAAGCAGCTGTCCTACACACGAACTTCATTGAGAAACAACAGCACCCACAGATGCATGGCTTCGAATTCGAAACTCAATGTAATCTGAGAAAAGATGAACCGCCCATAAATGTGCAACAGGACCAAACAACAGGATCCGTGTGTTTCTGCCGTCAATGCGATCCAATGAGTCGCATATGGGCATTCCCTCTGCGGCGATCCCACTCGGATAACTCCTCCGACATCACAGAGTTTGAGAGAGCCACCAAGAACGTCGGTGTAATCGGCTCGAATCGCTCGAACTTAATTAAAAACTCCAACGCAGGCTGTTTAAGTGATTCAAGCGATTCCGGATATGGTGATATATTAAGTGGAATCCACATCGGCGATGATTTCTTCAGTAGCAATTACCTGAATTTGCAGAAATTACCAACTGATCTCCTGCTAAGCCCCACTGCCGAGTCTCTCCTAACAGAAAGCATAAACGAGATTTCGCGCAAACTGATGGAGACTTGCGACATAAAGGGAGCCAACAATGGCAGCGGCAACATTAGCCCTTCTTCATCCTCTTCATCGGATGGTTGCAGTGTGTTCTCAGACAGTGGAATCAGCAGTGCAACCAGCAGCCATCACCCAAGTGGTGATGAACTAATATTCAACTTTGAAAATCTCTCCATAAACTGCACCGATCATCATCCAAACCTTTTGTTTCCCACTAATGATTCCATATTCGATTGCTTCACCGCAGACATTAACAATAATGACATTACAGCTGCGGGCAATGGAGGAGGATCACCCAGGATAGATCCGCAATTCTTCAACTGTCTGGACTTGCTGTGGAACACTCAACCACCACCGCCGCCATCCTCCGACCCTCCTCAAAAAACCACCAAATCTGCATCGTAATCATCTTCATCGTCGTCTATCTATCGTCCCACAATAGCATCTATGTAGACTCATTAAGTAAATAATAATAAATAAACTATTTATTTTACCATTGTTATAAGAAACACACACACACAAAAACAAAAATACAAACTCTTTAGAGCTACAGTCGTCGCGTCGTCATCGTCTGATGAAAAGTGAAAACTTTCACTTTTCAACAGTTTTTTGCATAAACTTATGTTTGCGATTGTGAATGGTATCTTTTTTTCGAATCGATTTTATTTATTCTCTTTTTTTTCTGATTTTTGTTTTAAGATTGGTAATTTTTCTCCGGCATTAGTGTGAAGCTTCTTTTGCTTTTATTATTTTATTTCATTTTAAAGTGTGTTTTAGTAAAGTAATTCGCGTGTAAAGTAAGTGAGGGCAGTCCAACAAGTGAAAGGGAACCCACAGACAAGAAACCAATAAACTCGCTCGAGAAGAAGGAAGTTATTGGTTTGTTGTTTTGTGTTGTTATTGCTCAATAGTCGGACTGAATCATTTGTGTGTTCGAAATCCGGTTTTTCATCATTTTCTTGGCATTTAAACTCATTCATATTACAATATGTATATGCAACTGATGAGAGACTAGATACAGATACTTTGCAACATACAAATTTTTTGTTTGTTAGTTCAAGAAAATATACTCCCTGGTAGCGATTACAATTTTTCTATTTAATTTTAGTTTCTGCTTACCTTGAGAAGCTCTTAGAAATGTGTTAGTATTTTTTTTTTAAATCTGATTCAAGGTAAAATAAAAAAAATGGTATCTTTTTTGAACGAGCACATAATAGTATCTAGTACCTACGCGCAAGTAACTTTAATTTATGAGTTAACGCAATAAGCTCAATGGAATACTTTTGCCGGATTAAACTTACACAAAAGGGTTTTCGTTTTTCTGTTTGGATTTATTTATAGTTTTTTATTTTTTTAAATTCAAATTTTTTTTTTGTTTTAAGTTTTGCGAAAAATAACAGGTGGAAGCTACTCGTATATATAGGTTTTATAAGTTCACTTTTGTATACCTACAATCAAATCAAGTTATAATGTACATCTTCAAACTGTTCTTATTGCAACACTTTAATATGCCACGCATTTGCAGATTTGTTTTTCCTATTTATTTATTTAACTATAAAATTTAAAAAAAAGTGCTAGGTATTAGAGAATTTTGCAATTTGAAACGTTTGAAAATTACACACATTCACAACATACATTTTCATAGTTTTTATTATTTAAAATTTCCTTTTTATTTTGCAAAAATGAAATCAATAAATTATTTGCTAAACAAATTTAAAAAAATATTGTGGTGATTTTTTATTACTTACTTACAGGGTGCATTGTTGCAGTCAAATGATTTTAATTAATTAGATTGTGCTAAAGAATAACTGATTTGGTATTTCCTTCTAAGAAAAGGCGAACGTATACACTTGCGATCACATACATTCTGCAAACGCTTTTCAGTCTTTTTTTTATTATTATTATAATAAACACGCACTAAAGGGGTTGGGACCCTTATAATGTATTAGCTACAAAGCGCGGGCGTTAAGGAAATTAGGGTGAGAAGAAAAGGAGAGATGCCGATGCACGTTGGTTTTGAATGTTTATAGGTTATAATGTGAAGGAAAAATAATGCGTGGAAGAGTGTTCCACATTCGTGTTGTACGGCTGAGGAAAGATTCTTTGAACTTCACTGTACGTCCGAACACAGGCTTGAGGGTGAACTGATGAGCATTCCTTGCATGGCGGGTATTGCGGTTGAAGTGTTCAAGGGGAGGAATGCAACTGGCTATTTCGTTTGAGCACTTATGGTGAAAATAACGAAAAGCAGGAGACATTACGACGATGACTACTCGTAAGAGAGTCAATAGATCTCGCGATGTCTCGGTCGCCAATTTTTTTTTTTTTTTTTTGTATTTATTATTGATGCACCGGACCAGATATGAGCGTTGTACTCGAGTTTCGGGCGAATAAACGCCTTATAAATTGTAGCCAGATCAGAAGGGGTGAAATATTTCTTAAAACGCTTAAGGAAGCCTAGACATTTCGCGGCGTTCTTGGCGACATCGAATATGTGGTCATTCCAACGAAGGTTGTCATTAACACACATACCGAGAATCGAAAGTCTTTCGGTTTCAGCGATGCAAGTGCCATTCATAGATAATGGCAGTGTGTGTGGGTTTTGCTCTAATGACAGGAGACAGCATTGTGTTTTGGAAGCATTAAATTCCACTCTATTGGTTTTACCCCACTGAGTTATGCTGTTAAGATCGGAATTTAATGAGCTTAACATACGTTACCGTTCCACACAAGAAGATGGGGGGCGTGACCCAAGAAACGAATATGAGAAGCTGAGGGTAGGTACTGTCATCAGCAAAGTTGGAAATTTTATACCCGGAAACTTTTTAACTTCCCATTGGAAGTTCTTGTAATAGGGCCGATTTTGTGAATCGCGGATTTTGACATATCTCCACGTTTTAAGGTCACCAGAATCCAAATCCAACGTTTTTATAGATATGTCTGTCCGTGTGTATGTACGTATGTGCGTTCGGAATTATCTTTCGCCACGATTATCTCAAGAACCAAAGATGATATTGATATGGGACTGGATTTCCAGCGAAATCGGTCCACCCATTTTTTGTTAGTAAATAAATAACTAAAAAAACTAGCTGAATTTTGAAATTGATGATTTGTACTATGTATTAACTTCCCAGTGGAAGTTGTTGTAATGGGGCCGATTTTGTGAATCGCGGATTTTGACATACTCTACGTTTCAAGCTCACCCGAATCCAAATCCAACGTTTTTATAGAGATGTATGTGGGTGCGTATGTACGCATGTGCGTGTGTGCGTTCGGAATTATTTTTCGCCACGATTATCTCGAGAACCAAAGATGACATTGACATCGGTCCAACCATTTTTTGTTAGTAAATAAATAACTAATAAAAACATCTTATTGATCCCACTGGGAAGTTAGTCGTGTGGACCTCGCGGGTCGCAGCCAGACCACTTTTACTACCTGTAAACAGATACATATTTTCCCAACCGTAAGGCATAAAATTAAACGGGAAATAAGAAACGACCGCTGGAATTTCCCAAGATCAAACAATGACCAACTTGAAAAGCGTATAAAAAGATGCGCCACTAGGATGAGGTCACATGCAAAATCTGCGAAGGAAAGAAAAAATTGGATAATATGTTTACATTTTATGGTTTTAAAACATTTATTTATTATGTTTTTCTA
This sequence comes from Portevinia maculata, assembly GCA_949715645.1. NCBI lineage: Eukaryota > Metazoa > Arthropoda > Insecta > Diptera > Syrphidae > Portevinia > Portevinia maculata. The sequence goes on along the minus strand of OX454525.1, from coordinate 393,552,945 downwards.
CATAAATAATGAGTATGCCCGTCATTTTTCGATATGACCTCTATAGACCATTTGAAATAGAATCTTACAGTTTTTTTTTTCAAATAATTAAGAGAAATTTGGGCCCAGGCATCACAATTAGCTTCGATTAAAGTGTCCTTGTCTTCAAATTGTCTGCCGCCTTCGTACACTTTACGAGATAACCAAACCATGCCCAAACATGTTCGATTATGTTTAAGTCCGGTGAGTAGGGCGGCGATATCAAAAGTTCCACGTCTTCTGATTGAATCCAACTTCTAACATCTCTGGAAGTGTGGATAGGGGCATCTTGTTGGAATATCCAAGACATGGGTGCAAAAATGTTTTTCGCTTTTGGAAATGACCGTTCCAGCAACATTTGTAGTTGTTTCCGTTCATTGTTGTGGACAAAAACTTCAACTCGATTGTGAAATACTGGGTAATAGCTCCCCACACCATTTCACCTGATGTTCGGCTGTGATGTTTTGCCAAAATAAGCTCCTCCTTTCTTAGATCATGAACATAAAAGTTGTAACCATCGGGGCCGTTAAGGTTAAACTTTTTTCCATCCGGAAAGACAACGCGTTTCCATTCACTGCTCCAAGCGACATGTTCTCTTGCAAAATTCATTCGATGCTCCTTGTGTACTTGCCTCAAAACAGGGCTGGAATCGGCTAAGGTGATAGTTGATTGTCGCTTTTTGATTGTCGTTTTTGATTATCAACTCCTCTTTGCTCTGCGTAAAGCGATCACTAAAAAATGATTGATTATTGGCAGCACTTAGAGTTTTAAACGTCACTTCCTTGCCGACGCTGTCATTCCGAGCAGCTGATGTGTGTTTATTTTTCATGATTTATATTTCAAATATGATTTCGTTGAGTCCTTAGGCAAAAACTTTATCATAAATGGACAAAGTATTGACTGCATTTTTTTAATGACTGCAGCAGTAATTTCAGCCACCGTACTTTGACCCATTGGTGCAGCCCAGTCAGCCTCAACTTGTCTTTGATAGCCACCACCCGCAAGATTTTAAGTTGCAGCCGATTGAAGGATGGGTGGAACATGCGTTGACCTTGTGTAAATTCAGAAACGTCAAACATTTGCGCAGTGATGCGGCATCACTGCTCATTTGCGATGCTGATGCGATACACAGTTTAATCTGATGCGTTGCTGATTGAATATGGCGTTTGAGTTTTAGAACGCATTGTTTAAATCAAACATTTAAAATGGAAGTTTTGCTAATAAAAGTTTTAGTCGATAACTTTGATCGTAAAGACGATAAATTTAGTTTTAATATGTGTGAAGCAAGAAGAAAAAGGTCGAAACGCATACGGACTTTAATTAGCAGATTTAAAAGAAGCAAAATTCCTAAGATTAGGGACTATTTCAAAGTTCTAGAAGAATATCCAGACGATGTATTTCAAAATCATTTTAGAATGTGCCGCTCCACCTTCGATGTAAGTCCACTAATGATTTAACTTTTCTAAATGGAAACCAAACCATGTTTCTAGGATTTGCGAAAATCATTAATTCCTTTTTGGACACCTTCTTATACACCTTCTTATAGTATCTATCAATTTGTTTGTTTACTTACTTTTTTTCTCTTCCGACATTTTTCTTGCTTTTTTCCCGGCGAATCAACAGCGCATCAGGTATTTCTGTGATGCTTTTTTTCGATATGTTTGCGCATCAGTTTGATCAACTTTGCAATAATGAACACTTGACGTTGAAAGTGCCAATAGTTGCGTTAATGAACATTTTGCAAAGCATCATGAGCATCATGATGCCAGTGATGCGTTACTGAATTTGCACCTTATTCCAGTTGGTAAATCAGGCAGTCCCAAAACAAACACAAACGCTTCTTTTGATAAGCGAAAGTTTTTTAAAAATCTAAAATACACAATAATAAATGATAGCAATCAACAATGAATATTTATAATTCTATGAATTCTTTCATCGGGTTTGAAAGTTCCAAGATATTTGCTTTATTTCTCATTTTTCTTCTTAATAGTTGGACATTTGTGTAATTATTTTCTTCATTTGTGTAGAAAAGTTGTAATGAAGTAAAAATTGCACTTCACGAATTTTCCAATTTCACTTTTTTATTTGAATTTATTTAATACAGTGAACTCTCTCATAAGCGGACACTGACGGTACCAAGAAATTTGTCCGCTTATTAGAGGTGTCCGGTTATGAGAAAAAATATTATATTGACAACCTTGAAAAAAGAAACAAGACATGCATTTATGGTATAAGATTTTATTTTAAAATGGAATGCATTTTTTGTGATAAACATTAATTGTAGGTAATAAAAAGGATAATAACAAATCATAAAAAAGGACAAAGCCTTTAAACTATGTAGGTACTTATGCTTCAAATTATGCATACACTTACATACAAACCTACGTATTGCGCCACGAGAATTTTAGTCTGATAGTCGATAGACGGCTGCCGGCCCCGCAGCCTACTATGTTTACATTCTTTACCGTTTTTTTTAAATGTTTGCTGGGTATCAAGGGCAAAGCGCAAAGAAAAGGAAAAAAAAGCAAATAAAATAAAAGACAACGAAGTGTGCCAAATCGTCGGTGAAACCAGAAAGTCGTGTAACTCCACTTTTAAACGAAAATGAAATTTGAATGACATCTATTAGCTCAAACCCATATCTACAACTCGACGAAATTTGAGCACCCTAATAAGTTTAATTATTATATTATCGGAGATTCAGTTGGTAGCATATCTTCAAAATCAGTGCATTTGGTGAGTACACTGTGTGTGGAAAAATGCTCTCCTGTAAAATTTGCTAAAATGGAGTTACACAGTTTTCTGGTTTCACCGACGAAATGCGTTTTGTCCGTTTAAGAGAGAGTGAAATTCTATTGCGGCTATGAAAACTGGTGTCCGCGTCCGGTTATAAAAGAGTCCGTTTATGAGAGAATTATTTACATTAAAAATTGTGTAGATTATTCCGTTCTTTGAAATTTGTCCGGTTATGAGAGGTGTCCGCTTATGAGGGGTGTCCGTTAGGAGAGAGTACACTGTATATATTCTTTTTTTGCAATAAAGCATTTAATTTATTTGGAGTTGAAGCCGAGGTGCATACCTATGAAAATAACAAAAATGTATGAAAGCGACACCTAAATAGCTGTCACATGAAATTGATGGCAAAAAGGTGATTGTCAATTTGATAATCACCTTACGTGGACGTAAAGGTATGATTTTGATTGTCAACTATCACCTTAGCCGATTCCACCCCAGGTTTCTTTTTAAGTTTTCTTCTCTGTATAGCACCACTTTTTCGTATTATCTTTCGGACCGTTGCTATGCTGGCTGATACTCCGCTGTTGCCCCTTATTTTAGTCACTGGTAGAGTAGAATTTAGGGCAAGCCGTAGAATAACCCGCTTTTCTCGCAATGATGTTGCTTCTGCCGCGCGTCCATTTTGATTTTTCCCATACTGTTGTTGATCCGCAAGATAACTGTTTACAACAGTCTTACTTCTATTTAGCCTCCTTGGAATTTCTCGGCCTGAGAATCTATATATAAACTCCTTGAAAGCATCTATTTTTTACTTTCTGTCGCTGTCAAAGACTTTCCGGAACCGATTTTTTTAACTAAATAAAAACAGTTCTTTTCAAGGTTTTTCTAAATATTCTTAACAAAACTGAAAAAAATCGCTGATGTTAATTCCTGCAACGAAATATTTGCAATTGTCTCATCCTAGTGCGCATCTTTTTATACGCTTTTGAAGTAGTTCATTGATTGATCTAGGGAAATTAGAGCGGTCGTTTTTTATTTACCCATTAATTTTATGACTTACTGTTGGAAAAATATGTACCCGTTCACAGGTAGTAAACGTTTCTGGATACGAAATTTCCAACAGGTATAAAGACTGAAAATCGATTGCAAAATGTATGTCCTCATCCTTGTGATCCCCAGTGTATAACGCTACGAAACGACACATGTCCTAGGTCCTAGCTGTTTTTGTCTATGATATGAACCCCCCCGCCACCTTTGAGTGAAAAACCATGTGTTATATTGGTTGGATACTTTGCTGCACATTTTTACAAAAGTGAAAAATTACTAGACATGTGTTTCGGAATTTTTGAAGATGCTTCAAAAGATTCACTATGTTATTTAACATAGTAATAAAGAATAGAAAATTTGTGCAGATAAGTGCTAAGAATATGACTGCAGCGCCCCACAAAAAAAAACTGCGCTTGTCGTAAAAGTCGACTAAGGGAAGAAATCACATCTAGGCAAATTTTTACAATTCATTTGAGTCTAGCGACACATTAAATTTCTTGGAACTGTCCCGCAAGTAGGCTTGCAAATCTGTGGGTTGACACGACTGGGGATCACCGGTGCCGTAAAAGGATGATCAGACAATAAATAATGATTGGAACATGAACGTTTCGAAATTGTACAAAATATAGGCAGGCCTAAAAACTCCAGCTTGGCCTCAGTTATGAAGTTATGATCCGAAATCGCAAGGCCTGCCAATACTTATTGAAACCGGAGAACCAGTAGGAATGCAGTTAAGTGGGAGGGTTATGATGCATTTAATCCTTATACTGATCCATGATATCCTTAAAAAGAAGATAGAGAATAGAATATAGGAAAAGGCTACAGTCCGCTTTTGCGAACGGTTGGATACTCTATTCCTATCCCTCATAAAGGGGGCGCGACGAAAATCCAAGTATGGGTGAATTGTTAACAAGGATCTACATATTTTGTTATACAACATTTAAAGGATTTTATCGTAAAAAAACAGTTTTTTGTAAAAAAAACCCCTTCCTTTATATTAAGGAATTGTTCAAAACGACTTAACTTTATCTACAATGCGAATGATTTCTTTAGTAATTTTTTTTTCTTTAAATGATTTTTTAACGGATTTTAAAAATATTTAAACATGAGCATTAAGGGCCCGTAGAGAGTTCCAAAGTTCAGCTTCCTAGCTCAAACTTTGACTTTTCGACAAAACTGTTTTTTTTTTAATTGTGGGCGTGTCAGTGGCCGGGTTTTAAAAAGCTTAACACACCAGGATTTCGGGCCCCTAAAGACAATATATTTTAAATATTACCTTTCTAGCTCGATAAATTTGTTTTTATTAGGTTGTGGGCGGATTTAACAAATTCGTACACTTGATTATTTCGGCCCCTAGAGAGTATATGGTTTAAATTTCAGCTTTCTTACTTAAGTTTAAAGGCCTAATTTTTGCCAAAGGACGAACGGACATGGCAAGATCAACAAACCTATCGATGCTGACCACGAATAAAGAAACTATAAGTAGTCTACGGACATACAAGGTATGTTAAAAAACTATGAGGCAAAATTAATATACCCTTTGAATAGGGTATAAAAAGGGGTACCACTTGTCAACCTAAGGATTGTTTTTTTCGATTAGGGAGAGTAGTTCTAAATTTGGTGAAGTCCATCAGCCTTACAGTTACCTTCTTGAACTGACCCGCCATCTCATTCTCGGCAGTCGGGGCCTAATATATAGTTCCTACAGGCTGATTCCGAGGATCATCCCTAAGGGAGTGTACCAATTTTACTGTGAGTCAAATATCCTTTGATCGGATTAACTTGAGATTCCGTGCAGGGACCGGCTCAGAACATCACTGCAGCGCCCCGCAAAACACAGCGCAAAAGCTGACTTAAGGGAGAAATCAGGGAATTTTAACATTCAAGTGAGCCTAGCCAAGCATTCAACATCTAGAAAGTCTCCCACAAGTCCGTACTTCACGCTGCTGAAAATCGCCGGTGTCGTTAAAGGACGACCAAACAAAAATCAATAACAGGAGCATGCACATGTCGAAATCGTAAAAAAGAGGCAGGTCTGTAAAAACTCTTGGATCACATAAATGCAAAACACCAGCATTTGATTGGCATCAGTAAAAAGGTTACTCCGAAATCGAGATGCCTGACGATATTTATTGAGGTCAAACCAGTGAACCTAACAGGCCGAAAAGTAGGAATGTAGTTCAGTTGGAGGGTTATGGGCCCTATAATACTGATCATAACTTCCCCGTTACAGAAGAAGAAGATTGGATGTACTTGAGGTCTGGAGTTCGCAAAGTCGGTGTACACCAGGGGGCGTCTTTAGTCCCTTGATATTTATTACAGTCCTTGACTATCTGCTTGAAGGAAACGTTACGGACTCCAAACAGTTATTCATTGCTGACGATGGAGCCATCATTGGGGAAGTTCAAACGTCCCTGCAACGAGCAGTTGATGTATGGCTGGAAATTCTGGAGAGGAATGGGTATCGTATTAGTCCGAAAAACCCGTTCTCGGATCCACTCCGAACAATTCCAGACATTGATATGAATGGAAGAGTGATTCTTAAGTGCGAAGAAATCAAATATCTTTGATCTATGATCAATAACAAAGTAAGCTCTCATGACGACATTAACCATGGCGTAAACGTAGGGTGGATGAATTGAAAACTCAGTCATTTTCTGTGACCGAAAAATACTCCCTAAGCTGAAAGGAAGACTCTACAGCAGTTGTGCGCCCAGCGTACAAAAAGTATGAGAGCAAATTAACGGCAGCTGAGATTAAGATACTTCGCGTGACAGCTGGAGTAACAAAAATTGATCGAAAAGGAAGTTCCAAGATCCAAGGAAGCCTTCACATCAAAGAATCAATCTCGATGAAAATGGATTTGAGATATTTGAAAGGTCCGACTTTGCATAATAAACCGATTAACGCTTAAACAATGCTCGGGAAATACTGCAAACTTGTGTTTTCGAAACAGTGGAGATTTTTAAATTAATTTTTGATATGGAAGCCAGCGTAGTCTCAACGTGCAACTGTTTGGTGTACGAAAGAAGCGAATGCATTTTTATGGTTTGTTGTGGTTTTTGTAATGGTGATATAACTGAAACATTCTTCTTCGAAGATAAGGATGTCAACAGCGGCCAACTGAGACGCAGAGGTACATGATATTTTTTTTCCAACAATTTTGGAGAATTGGACAAGAGCAAGCTTTGTTAGATTTCAAGGCCCGTCCGTAGATGTGTTACGCAACTTAATTGGTCCCCCGTTGAACTTGGCTTCGAAAGTACATGTATTGCCGTTTCTATTTAGTAAAACCACATCCAGTTTCCTATACCGTATGAGGTGAGATCAGCCTTTACTTGACCCGTCAATTATTAAAAAAAATAATTGCAACTAATTCATCTACTAATTAACTAAATGTTACAAAATTGTTTGCAATTAATTAAACAATTAATTAACTAATTATAAAAAATGAATTGCAATCAATTTCAGTTTCATTTATAAAATTAATAATTGTAATTAATTTTAATTGTTTAGCTGTTATCATTCGTCTTTTCTTTTATGGCGAAGTCACGATCAGTACATATTAAGGGATCCGTAACCCTCCCTATTTATGGCATCCCTACAGGTCCGTCTGTACCGACAAATAATTATCATGAATGTACTTTGAGAAAGCGAACGAATATCAGGCATCTAAATTAGAATTTCCTTAAATGAATTGCTAACTCAGCTATTTCATTACATTTTTTTCAAACGTCATGTTAGTCGTTCTGTAGCGTCTTATTATCCTTCTCTGTGTTTCCTCGTACTTTCATTACGCTTCCTGTATCCTCTCCATAGGTTAGGTTAGTTTAGGTTGGCTGTCTGCTAATAGCCAACACACTTAGACACCAATGAGGTCCGTTGTGCTGCCACGTGAATCGGGGGAGTTTCGACCTCTACTCGCTAAACCATTTGGAGCGCGATAGACTTCTAACGTCTGTGTTAGCTAAGTCGCTGAGTTCATTAAGGAGCAAGGCTCCTAGATAGAGTTTTAGTGTGCAGTCTCCTCCTCCTCCTCGTCCCTGCAGCTTCTACAGAAGGCATTGGAATAGGCACCAAGCCTTGATGCGTGCGTGCCTATTAGACAGTGAGTCTTATTGCGAAGATCGACAGTCGATAATTGACTATTTTCAATGTGTGCTGAGTGTCCTATAATGAAACCTATAGCAGAGCCAATGTGCAGTCGGTTAAGTGAGATCAAACCCAAAGAGCGTCGCAGATCCAGCTTTGGTCAGATATGCTTGGTCGCTAAACACGTATTACTACCTGTCCACCTTTTGTACTCTCGAATGCGGATAGCTTAAACTTAAGTTTACAAGTAGCGATAGGCATACCTAGAAAACCTTTTTCAGGTAGAAGAGGTAATGCGGTTCTCTTTTTGGCGAGTTCATCTGCCATGCTCTGCCATCTCCTCAAGACATGAACGGCTGTCTATGGCTACGATGGAGTTTGAAGAGAAATTTAAAAGTAAGTCAAAGTAGTATTGGAAAAAGGAAAGATGTTCAGACAAGGGATTTTTTAAAGAACAATCTGGGATATTCCACTTCTGGCAACACTGATCATAACCCTCTCTCTTTATTGCCATCGCACTGGTCCGCCAGTTTGACGTCAATAAACATCGGCACCTTAACCTAACCTAACCTACTTTTAAATTAATTTTTGATAAATTATTCAATAAACTTACAGGTTAGACAAAAATGACTGAATCTATTTGAACACTAACTTCCATCATATTCTAACCTACTGACTCTTAGGCGAGCGCTCTGAACTTAACTATATTACTAAAACTAATTGTCTTTTGACCTACACAAACTTTCTTACGACTAAGTTTATAAAATCAAGAAAAAATAACTTGCTGAAGTTCACGATTTTTTTTTTTATAAAACACTTAAACCTACCTATAAACTATGGTGAGCACTCATTGCCTTACGCCTAGGGTGGTAACGTGTCGCTCACCCCTCGGAAGCACAATTTCATATGACGAGCACGGCCTTTCCCAGAATACTCCTTACTCATCCTAGCTGACTTAAAAGTTACTTAAAAACTAAGAGGATGCTACGTAAGTAGCGCACCATCCCGGGCAAACGTGTTTTCCCCTTCCCCTTCGAAAAGCCACCAAAATATGGTGTACTGTTTCTCAGTATTCGTTTTGTCCCTCTTCGCTATTGCTTAACTTAAACGGAGGATATTAGGAGCATCAGCGCCTTACCTGTCGTGGCTGAGCCGTTTATTTCTCGCGCTGCTGTGGCGGTGGTACAATACCGGGTTACCATTCCTCGTGACATTCTTTTTTTATGTATATCTTGACCAGCCGATATGTAAAATCTCAAAGAATTTCCACAATAAATGGTTCGCTTTCTTTCAGAGTGGATTATGTGACTCACAAGACGGACCTAAATAAATATAATTTTTAAAAATGGATCGGATTGTTACTTACGCCGATAACATTAGTTAAATATTCTTACTTTATAAAATTTTGCAAAATTCGGATTTACAATTGCATGCACTTTTTTTTGACTTGCGTTGTCAAAATATTTATAATAAGTAACTTGTAACGATGACAGAAAATCCCTTAAATAGCTTAAATGTCCCTTTATCCCTCGGACATATAAAAAGTCGCAGAAAATCCCGTTTAATCGTGATCATAACTTCGCAAGAAGAAGAAGGTGTTTGTAAAGTAAAATGGAAAACCACTGTGAAAACTGAAATGATAATTTATTTATCACCACCTTGACAGATAGGTGGAGATTCATGATAAAATATACATTAGCCTGCTCCTTTTGGCTTAGCTATGTACTTATCATTCCCAGTAACAGTATAATGGAAGGCATTCTTTATACCGAAAGTAAATCCCAACTTACTACTAAATAAATTAGAAAACTACCTAATTGATAAAAACAACTTTACACTAAAAAGTAATGTTAATATTTCTTACCAAAAAATATTATGAATTTTTGTCCTCCCTTTTTTAACTAACTATGCTAAACTAATATGTATTTTGTACCAAGGTTCACAGAACGATAAAATATGATTCGTTCTCGCATGAAAAGTTCGCAAAGGAATTTGATTTCTGATTCGATCACGAACCTTATTTTTCGGTTCGTTTAAAAATAAAATTCGTTTTCACGATCGAATCAAATCTGTTGCGGTCTGCAAAATATAGTTCGTTCGCGAATTTATCACGTGCGAACTATTGGAGATCCGTTCGCGAATGGTTCTCATAAGAAATAAAAGGCATTTTACATGAAAATTATATTACATATTTTAATATTGAATGAACATAAGTGAAAAGTCAAAAAAAAAAAACTGGTAGAACGCTTAAAGCCCGTTCAACAGAGACTTGAGTTGATGGCACTGCCAGAACTACTTGTGCAGGTTTTCCTAGAAGAACCTCTTTGCTGCTCAATGTTTTCCAATGCTCAATTTTCTCTCACAAAGTAAGCAAGTTGATTCGTCAGCTTCTTCATTATAAGAAACAGTAATTTAACCCAAATGTCTTTATTTTTCCCATTTCAACCAAAATAATAACTATCGAAAATATAAATCGCGAATCGAGAATGATTTGTTTTATGGATCTTTACGGATCCTTATCGCGAGCGAACCATATTCTACCTGGATTTTTTCTTCCGATCTCTCACGAACGAGAGATAAAAAAAAGGATACAGTTCATTCGTGAGAGAACTATACTTTTTTAAAGATCGAAAATTTTATCGTTCGCGAACTTTATTTTTTATGGGTTGTGAGAAGATCAATAAAGAACGATAAAGATCCTTTATTTATCGTTCGCGAGCGATATTTTACGAACCCTGTTTTGTACCCGGGAATTGCCGATAGAATGGCTTTGTATTTGAAAATGTTCCAAGATAGCCTCACGGTAACTCTATATAAGTTAGTTGTAGTTTGGTGCAGACTTAAAAAATCCAAACAAACAGGTCAGAATCACTTTTCATTAATAGGTACGCTATTCGCACAGGTATGTTATCTTAATCACAAATAATTTTGTTTCAATTCTTGTTGAACAGGGATTAATATTTCAAAAGGTGTGTTTGCTTCAAGAACTGTACGATTGCAAGTAAGTTTTAAGGAGACTTCATCAAAATCTTCCGAAAACATTTTGTATACCCTATTCTAAGGGAATATTGATTGTATAACACTATCAGCTCTGTGTCGTGGAGTGCTTAAAGCAAGCAACTATCACGAGCAAAAATTAGCCGGCACTAAAAGTGCTCCCACAGGCTCATCATTTAGTGCAGGTGTTAGTAAGGACATAACAATTAAAAACACAATAATTATGTACCTATAAAATACTTACACAGACACAAATCATGCTTAGTTTTACTAACATGCAAGTCAATCACATGCTCATTTAGATTATAAATTCTACTCATGCGACTAATAGGCTCATGCCTCCCATAATTCGTTCTATGATTGGGGCTAAACAATAATTCAACACTGCGTAAATTATAGGCACCACCACGAAAATTAAACCCAATAGACGACAGCAAGTCAGGTGCATCTATTTGACCGGATATAAGCTGCTGTAAGAAAATAATATCGCTATTAAGCCTTCGTTGAGAAAGGGGTAACATTTGAAGAAGCTTGATGCGTTGACTGTAAGGAGGGAGGTTAAATGGATCATCCCATGCGAGTCCTCTAAGTGCAAATCGAATAAATTTACGTTGAATGGACTCTATTCGATTTGAATGAATGTTGTAGAACGGTGTCCAAACTTGTGAGGCATACTCTAGAATAGGACGGACAAAACAATTGTACAATGACATAGAAACGTAAGGGTCATTAAATTCTTTGGCCCAACTTTTTACGAAGCCCAGCATGGAATTAGATTTATTAACAATAAAATTGATATGCTTAGCAAAAACCAGTTTGGGATCGAAATAAACCCCAAAGTTATCAACTTTACAAAGAATATGTTGAGACAAAGAATATTGAAAGGTGGAAGGGATATTCTTCCTAGAGAATGTCATATGTAGACATTTAGTAGGGTTTAAGGATAAGCCGTTTTTCACACACCAATTGACGAAGCTGTTAATGTCAGATTGAAGTAAAATTCTGTCTTGCTGACTAGTGATAGATTTATATATTTTCATATCATCCGCGTAGATCAGGATATTACTGTGATTTATACATGCCTTAACATCATTGATGGCTAGTATAAATAGAATCGGTCCGAGGTGACTTCATTGGGGAACTTCAGACTGAGCTGTGAAAGATACAGATAGTGATCCTCTAAGTTTGACTTGGTAAGCCCTTGATCTAAGGTATGAATTAACCCATTTTGACGCGAAGTTTGTAACATACCTTAATATTGCCCGTAGACCCCTAAAAATTACTATATTTATGATCAGCATCGATAGTTATGTCGATCTGGCCATGTCCGTCCGTCCGTCTGTCGGCAAAAATTAGGCCTTTAAACTGGAACTAGAGAGCTGAAATTTTAACCATAGGGGCCCGAAATTTTTGGAATCCGCCGACAAACTCCAAAAAAAAAATAATTTATCGAAAAAATCGAATCTTTAGCTAGAAAGCTGTACTTTCTTTATACCTATATGATCTTTGACTCCTAAAACTGCTCGCGAGATACAATTTCTCAAATCCGCCCACTGACACGCCCACAATTAAATAAAACAATTTTATTGAAAAGTCAAAGTTTGAGCTAGGAAACTGAAATTTATAATAAGGACTCTCTAGGTGCGCTTTATACTTACGTTTAAATATTTTTTAAATCCGCCAACTGGCACGCCCACAATAAAAAAAACTATTTTATTGAATGACACAAGTTTGAGCTAGGGAGCGTTTTTTTACAAAAGCTTCGTTTTTTTTCGATTAAATCCTTTAAATGTTATATAACAAAATATGTAGAGCGTTCTTAGCAATTCAACCATACTTAGACTTTTGTCACGCCCATTTATGAGCGATAGGAGTAAGAATAGGGTATCCAACAGTTCGCCCAAGCGGACTGTAGCCCGTCCCTATGTTTTTCTAAATCTGAGAAATGTATGGGAAATCTTCGGTTTTTGATGAAGATTTTGAGTGTTTCGAAAAAGTTTTCAAAACCTTTAATTCGAGTTTGTGCAAACTTAAAATATGTCGTTGAACACGCCAGAGATTTTAGGAACGAGTATATTGTCTGCGTGAACAGGAAAACTCTTACCAAAAGTTGTTGTCGCAACTTACATATTGTAAGATGGAGAGATTGGATTGAAATAGTAAATGTACATCGGTGGTGTTGTCCGATGACTTCAATTTAAAGTTTGGTTGCTTGAAACACAAAAAAAAAAAATACATTGAGCAACAAAATTTGTGGCTTCTACAGCACCAAAAAGGTTATCGATTCACTCTATTATATACCTAAGATCGGTCCCCCAATTTGATTTATTGTGAATAGATCGAACAATCGAAAAGTCTGGTTATTTGTGCATCGTCATTCGACTTCGAAGCATGCACCAAAGTATGTATTGGGGATAACGAGCTTAACTATAACTATCGTGCCTCTGACTGCATGCACTTTTTTTATTACTTTTTTTTTTTGGATAAGTTAGGTTCAACGAAATACGAAGATTACAAAACAACGACAAGTAAATAGGTCAGATTTGGTTAACAGGCACAGCAAAAAATTGTCATAATGTTAAATTTAGTGCTTTTTGAGTCAATTTACAGTTGGATACTGCGCTAAGTGCTTCTATGTCATTACCTTGCCTGAATGGAATTTTTCTCTTCTCTTGACCGCGACCCTGTGGTCTCTACTGGTCCGTTGTAATGTGTACATAGTGCTAGTTTTTTTTTACTTATCAAAATGAAACAACTAAAAGATCGGAGTTTGACAGAGAAATTGCACCTGCTTACAGGTGTGTATAGGATCCACCACTACAACTATAAGGTATTGCCATTTTAATTTAGTTGCATATCAACAGTAAGTAGTCTATCTACAGCGCGACAAGTTGGGAGGCTAACCGGTAATTCCAGTCCACGATCCACAGCCATCTAATGCAGTCAGTCTACAAGCGAAACTGAAAACATAAAAAAAATGTTGCAACTTTAACGCAATGCAACCGCAAGTACAGCGACAGTGTTGATGTAGAACATGTGAATAGAAACAAATATCAGAAAAATTCGAATACCGTGATACATATCATAGCTTCAAGATTTCAATCTGCCACACATAGAGCAATTAACAGCCACCGCGCGGCGTCTTCTCCGTCGGTGTTAAGCAGCATCGTGCATCACTTGGGTATATTTTTCCAACGCAAACCGAATTGCAATACCTCGATTTGTAGCTTGTATATATATTATTTTTAAGGTAAATCTTCCCAAAGCGGAAAATGAAAACTACATTGCAGCTCAGAAGAGTGGGTCACTAGACAATCGGGTCAATGCATCTGTATGTCTTGCAAGTTGCAGTTAACGCTTTGCTTCGATGCGGTGGCTACTTCTGCATCAGGAGGTGTTTTTTTTCCTTGTTCTTCTATTCCATTTGCAAATGGCATATGTCTGCCATAAAGGAGAAGCAAAGAAGCAAAGAAGCGCATCATCATCAGCAGCAATGAGAATTGATAAAAAAGGAAACATAAACATTGAAATATTATTTTCTAATTTGTTGAGGAAATTGAAAGTTTTTTTGCCGCTGCCTAGACGATTTGTGGAAAGCAAGAAAAAAGAAAGAAAGAACGGAAGACGTTTAAGTAGACCTCTGACTTGGGTATTAGAGAAAACGATGTTCATATAGGGGGAGATTTTCATTGTAATAAGACGTTTTTCTTTCGCGGTGACACTCTTTAGTACGACATTTGATCTTCCAGTAGTGATGATGATGAATTTTGATATATAAATCAATCATGTTTGTGTATTCTCCCATTAACCTAGAAAGGTTGCATAGGTAGATAAATGAAAAGAAACAGAATTTATTACCAACCATCATCACGTAAAGAACTACATATATGATGTCTAATTCTGTTTCACTTATCCGCAAATGACAATGGAGACACAAACACTCTTTTTCTGTCATCCGACCAAGATACTTTGTTGCTTAAATATTAATCCGGGCATATTTAAAAAGGAAATAAAGAAAGACTGAACGGTTTTAGAATTTGTTTGTGTAGGTGGAAAGTAGAGATTATAACGTACATATAGAAAATTGTAATAAACCTTCACCTAATCAACCCACTCACCCGACTTTGTAGGCGGCCCATAATGGAATAAGTGGATACCGTGAAGGGTCTTACTCTTAATCCCTGATTGTCTGCTTGGAGAAGTCACATGGGGATATGTATTTTCATTTTTTTAACATCGACGTTCAATGCTGGCAGAGTGCAACAAAGAACATCTGGAAATGGGCGCGGATATTGTTCTGTGGATAGACATTCTGGACTTTCTTCAATCTCACTTATTTTGTTAAAATGAACACATTTTCTTGTTCTTAACTGTTTATATTCTCCAGACTTGGTACCCCTTTGCCCCTTTGTGATTTTCTCGAGAACGCTGTTCGGCGCACAGCCCATAAAAGTAAAGTATAGGTTAAGCCTATAGATTCTTCATATTCGTATGTGCCAAGATTTATTTTTGACCCGAATTAAAGATCCCAGTCGAGATAGTCGGTGATGAAGACAAGCTTTTATTATTGGGACAGTTTACAGACCCAACCAAAATGTTGATATGTGCCCCTTTCTAACTCTAATGGAGGAACTTTCTTGTATATGTCGCAATTTTATTATTTGTGGGGATTTTATTTGTAATCTCTTTGCTGAAAATAATTGAGTTGAAAATATGAGAGTATTTAAACTATCCTCCGTTAACACTACTTGTCCAACCCACTTTTCTGGCGGTCATCCTTCACTCCTTGATGTTTTTTTTTGGGTAAGTGATAAGAGGAAAGTAGCCCTCTACGATGAACTTTCAGCACCAGCGTTCTCGCGAAACATGATCTGATTTATCTTACATTTGATTTTAGTGTTACGTCAATTGTTAAAACCTATCAATACAGAGATTTTAGGAGTAGGTATTGAGTATCCGTTACTGTAGGATCATGCAAGAAGTGTAATCTGGGAAAATATTTATTACTTGTCGTCAACTGATGAACAGCTTCAATTTCTCAACGAAAACACCAAAGTTTTGTACAACCGTCAGGTTGGTTTAAAAACTTAATTTGTTGAGCCCAAAAGTCAACCATAGTTAACTGCACATATCGGAAGACTTATGTTCCAACGGGAACAAGCATATAACCGTTGGGAAAAATTTCGTCAGGATGAATTCCGACGTACTTACTGCTCCCTTCGCAACAGGGTTGTTATGAAGATCCGTAATGCAAAATCTGAAGTGTTTTCAAATCGGCTAAGCCCCGCCCTAGGCGGCCGACAGCTTTTGAATAACCTCCGCATCATCGGCATATGCAAGTCTAAGTATAACTCGACCGATAAAATTGATTACAATGCTCTCAATCACAACTTTATCACCCCTATTGCGAGTGTCAATCGACAATTGATAATTGACTATTTTCAATGTGTGCTATTGTGAACGAATCATTTTCATTGATATTCTTGTCAATCGCATTTTTGCAATTGACTGCGATCGACAAAATCCTTTAGAATCGTTCGTTCACAATAGCACACATTGAAAATAGTCTATTATCAATTGTCGATTGACACTCGCAATAGGGGTGTATATCTGCAACCTCACAGCCACATAATTCTATGAGGCCTTCGTCTAGTCTTTCCAACAGTGAAACTGTATCGCCTCTAACAGAGGTTCCTCGTTTCGTTTTCAGAACAGTTGACTCTGCTGAAGTTGTCGAAAGTCTCCTCTCAATCAAGTCCTCTGCTGTAGGACAGGACGAGATTAGTCCTTTATTTTTGAAGATTTTATTGCCAATCTTACTTCCATATATCCAATATATATTTAATTCAACTGGTAAATATCCTGTGCAATGGAAATTGCCAAAAATTATTCCTATTCCCAAAGATTTTAAGGGTGATGATCTTAGACCTACTCAATTCTGTCATTTCTATCAAAAGTTTTTGAAAGAATACTGCAAAATCAAATCAGTAACAATTTTTTGACAACAAAACAATCTGGTTTTCGAAAAAACCACAGTCTGAATATAGTGAGGATATACGACGAGCTATCGAGGAAGAGAAGGTGACCTTTTTACTCTTTCTTGATTTTCCCAAGGCGTTTGACACTGTTGTCCACTCTCATTTGTGTGATAAGTTGTTTGTGCTGTTTAATTTTTCCACCAGTGCAGTCTGATTCATTTCTACTTATCAGGTATGTAGAAGTAGAATGCAAGCTGTCCAATGTGACGGTTTTCTTAGAAACTCTAAATGGTGCTCCACAGCTATTTTAGGCCTACTTCTCTTCTCTCTGCACATTAATGACCTTCCATCTATTGCTAAACACTGCGCGTTACATATGTATGCTGATGATGTGCAAATGTACATGAGCTGCCCACTTGGTCTTATCGAACATTGCGTTGCCGGCGTCAATGAGGACCTCGAGAATATTCTGCGTTGGTCTAAATCAAATGGTCTTTTGTTGAACCCAACAAAATCCAAGTGCTTAGTTGGCTCAAGGTATCCTTTGGACCTGTCCTATTTCCCTCCTGTAGTCTGAGGTAATGCTACTATTAAATATGTTGAAATTGCTAAAAATCTTGGAAAGGCTCCGCGTCACTTTTAACAATACAATTAGGTACGTTTTTGGACTAGACCATGTGTCAACTCATTCCAGACGCATTTTCGACATAACATTTGCTAGCCTGTTACAGAGCCTTATTGCGAAGATCAATCGACAATTGATAATTGACTATTTTCAATGTGTGCTATTGTGAACGAACGATTCTAAAGGATTTTGTCAATCGCAGTCAATTAAAAAAATGCAATTGACAAAAATACCAAATGAATCGTTCGTTCACAATAGCACACAGTTTCGCACCGTGAATTTGCTCACACATCCTGCGAACACGACAGCCCCGGTATTTCCATGAGAAGCTAATAATGGCTTCCTCAAACAGATCTGGCCACTTAATTCATCCACGATACTCTTTCCTTACATCCGAGGATCAGTTTTTTATTAATGCTATCCGCTTATGGAATTCTTTGCCGCGTTCTATTAGACGGATCGAAAACGCAGCAAGGTTTAAAAACGAATTAATTTTTTGTTTTGCCCAAACATAGTTAAACAATAATGTATTCCTTTTTAACTTAGCTCATTCTTGTCTTGTATTATGTTGTCAAATCATGTAATCATGTTATATTGTAACTTTTATCTGCAGTCTTAGCTTATCACTTATTAATAAGATAATTTATCTTACGGTGTATAGGCATTACAAAATAAAATAAATAAATTTTAAAAAACCGATTTAGCACAACAAATTTGAGAAGGAGGTTTTCATTACAATGGGGCAGTGAAAAAACGTTTTGGTGTTTATGGATGGGTTTCGAATCTCTCGCTTCGAAGTCAAACGCTTAAACCATTGAGCCCACATATTGCAAATAACATATGTATTAACTGCAAATGGCGACCTGTCAGTTCGTAAAATCAGGGCAGCCAATTGACTTATGCTTTGTACCAAGGTACTACGTACTATGAATTAGCAGGTAATAAACGTATTGTGAAGAACAATTTTCATCGATTTTCTTGTCAGCTGTCAATTTTTCTTTCAATCGTAAATTTGCAGCCGATGAGTTCGTGCTGGTAAAAAAAATAACAAAGAAATGTCAGTTTCGAATTAAGTAAGTGATAAAATGTTTAATTTTTTTATATCCAAAGGTCTGAAAAAGTAGTAAGTAACAAAAAACAGTTATGCAGATTGGTCCAGCTGATGGAAGAGAACGAGAATTTTGTTCCAAAGCTGTGGAAAATACAATGTGGGAAGTCATTGCTGTGGAGTTGAATAGCTTAGGGCCTCCAGAACGAACTTTAAAAAAGTGGCAGAGAGTATGGATCGATCAAAAATGCAAAATAAAAAAGAAGAAAAACAAAATAGAAGTAACAGCCACTAATTTTGGCCCAAACAGGCTTCAGCAATTTAGAAGAAGCTGTTGTAAGTTTGTTAGGATTTAATACATGCGTTAATCCACCTGGAAGAGAATTTGGTTTCGAAAATGTTACCACCTCCAATGAAAATTATATGTCAACTGAAGACGCCGCACATGAACAATCTACAGATCAGATTGACGGCATTCACAATAGCACATTTTTTATCAATTCATTTTCACAATACCGATTTTTATTCGAATTGATAAATTCTATCAATCGTCAATCGGTTGATAGTTGATCTTCGCAATAAGGCTCATGGTAAGGTAGTGTTAATTAATTAAAAAACTTTTCATCATATTTTGAATATTAAGCACTAAAACCATTTTCAATTGGAAAAATCCGTGTGCATTATGGGAGCATCACAGTTTTGCATAAACATTTTCTCTATAAACAGAACATGAATCTCTAACAAGGTTGCTTCAAGCTTAAGCTACAAGCTAATGTATGGTAACTTTACATAATATGCATATTTTGGGCAGATGATGAACTATGCAACTTTGCATCTTCACGTTGTTTGTGCAACGTTGTGTATAAGCCTAAATTCATGAATATTTATCTCGACATATTTTACAGCATTAAATCGAGGTGTCTTTAGCGGGCGGGCTAGGTTATCTAACTTTATAAAAACAAATCGAAAAAATTGAATAATTATGGCCCAAGCCTAAACCATTGTACCTAGAAACTTGAAATTCAGCATGGTTGTATGTATTTTGAAGGCGCGAGATATTCACGAAAATATTCCAAAGCTTGTTGATATAATAGTGACCAAAAAATATATGTATACGGCAGATGAGGAGACGAGTCCGATTCATATGTATACATAACTCCAATAGGTACTTATCGGACTATATAGTTGGCCCTGCAACCTAAGTTACCACATGGACCTTACTCCCACTCACTTGGCAGTGGGATTTAGTTCATAAGTTTGGGCCACAGTTCATTATGAACTCATTCCCATTGAACTAAGTTACAATTTAAAAAAAAAATTGGGGTTAGTTTATTTTTTTTTCCAATGAATAAACAATTCACCCACAAGTGGAAGGTGGAAGGTCTATATCAGATCTTTTGTAATTTTTTTTCGCCAGGAATTGGAATACTCTTTCGAATCATACAGTGTTAGCCCGCGCACCCTACTTCTTTACTACGTTAAGGGTAAACACTAGTTGTCTTGCAGGCGCTTATGTCTGCTCTTTTGTGCATAGTTCACTGAGATTTAATTCTTAATAAACAGAGGCCCACTTTTGGGATTTAATTCTTTGTCCGTTTGGGACTTAGTTCCTTCTAGAGCTGGGCTTTAGCTTCTAAAAATCGAGTTGGTTCATATAAGCTAAGTCCGAAATTTAGTGGAAGCAAACGTGAGGTGGCTATTAGTTCGTAGGGCAAATTAAATGCAGAGAGTAGTTGTATCTGTATGTACAAGGTGGCGCAAAAATAACCTTCCGATATTTTTTGGCTGTAATTTAATTATTGCTCAAATAAATAGTCACCAATATTCCGCGTTCTGGAGCAGTGTAGCGTAACATTGTTTATTAACGTATATTTCGCATGTGTTTACTACACAAATGTCAAAACAGAACTGACACTAGGGGCCAATCGCAAAATTTATAGCATTTTCTGATAGGAGGATTACTTTTGCGCCACCTTGTATGTATATAACGCGTGCGCCTTTTTTATGTCGGTATGAAAATATTGAATAAATTTCGAAAAAAACTACCGTTTTCCATATATGATATATTTTTATTTAACCCTAGAAAGATAATCATATTTTTTATGACGTAAAAGATAATCATACGTCTCAGAGATGTATGGCACTTTGGTAGTGTATTTAATGAAACCCATGAACTTTTAAAAAAATATTAACGTTTTATTTATTTATGTAATTCATATTAAGAAAAATAAATCAATGATTTAGTATAAATAAATATTAATTTAAACAATAAAAACAAAAAACCTAATCCCCATTACAAATCAAAAAAAAAATTATATTTTAAGGAAACCCTAAAATTGACATTTAGTCATAATAGTTGCCAAATTTTCATTTTTCAGTTTAAAATAAGTCTACTAATAAGTCTTATGGCCAGTTTCACAGTGAAGGTTTAAACTTGAGTTCAACTGAACCTTAAACTGAGTTCAAGTTTTTGGTTTAACTCGTCCGGTTTCACAGCGAAATCTGAACTTCAGTTCAGTTGAACTTCGTTTAACTTGATTTTATGAATCGAAGCTGTCAGCATTTTTCGTTCTTATTACGTTATGTGACGTTATGTATTTTTTATTCTCGTTTTGACAATAAAACCCGAATAATCATAAGTCAACTGTCGAATATAGAATTGGAAATTCATTTGCATCTTGGCTCATAACCTCTATGCAAGGTGTCAAGAATATAGAATATAGGAAACCTTCTCTTCCGTACGCCATAAGAGCGTTCAACACTATTTCGTGTTCGAATTTGAGATTCATTGTTCAATGTTTCTTGTGGATTGTTGCAACTACGTAAAGGAGTCATCATACAGCAGTAGCCACTGTCCGCCACTATAACATGATTTCCAAATTCTCCATTTTCAAACCAAGAACAGGTTCTTGAATTGTTGAAAATCTTGATCCAGGCCACCTTGCAACTATGTCGATTATTTTGAGCTTTGGATCACACATGGTCTGCACGTTTAAGGAAAAATACCCTTTTCGTTTTCGAAATATTTCACCATTTGATCCCCCTAATAAAGTGTTTCCAAATTTAAACGGTTTAAACGACAGAATACATTCGTTTAACTTAAACTGCAAATTGAACTCAGTTTAAGGTTTAAACGAAACTGTGAAACCGAATAAATTGCTGAACTGAAGTTTAAACCAAAAGTGGAGTTTAAACTTCAACTGTGAAACTAGGGGTTAGTAATTTTAAATTATATACGATTAAATTAAATGTAAGAATGGCACACGTCACACACGCCCCAAGAAGCACGGCAAAGCTATAACTTGTTACCGCAAGCACTTACCGTCGCGCCACGACCGTTACGGGCCAGCTCCCACCAAGGACTGAGTTTGTTTAAGCAACCAACCCAATGCGGTTTATAGTTAAAAGGATATAACATTTTTTCCGCGCGTCATACGTCTCGCAGACGTAGGTTACCTTTCTAGGGTTAATATGGTCCTTTACAATTTATTTGGACAAGTGTTTAAATACAACATCAATCAAGTGGCCGCCTCTAATGACCCAAGCAAAATGTGTCCTTTTTGCTGCGTTTTCCATAAATTTTTAGAGCATCTCGGGCGGTATAGCGATGATTTCGGCACGAATGTTTGACTGGTCTGAAGCTTGCTATTGTACACTTTGCTCTTCAAATAACCCCACGAAAAGAAGTCCGGATGGGTCAAATCTAGAGATCTGGGTGGCCAGTCAATGTCGCAATTTTTTGACAGCACACGTTCAGGAAATGTTTGTAGCAGAAGCTGAATTTGATTTGCAGTGTGACATGGCGCACCGTCCTGTTGAAACCAGAAACCGTCCTGAACTTCCAGGTGGCTCCACTGACGCAAAAATACCGAGCTCGGTGACGCTACGACACATGCGGGTTCTCGGCAACACTCTCTCTTACCGCTTCAACCACTGCATTGGAACGTCTTGGGCGTTGATGAATGGCATCTCGACGATCTTCCACTGTCCCGTGTTCAACAAAATTCGACACCAAAAGACGAATAGTGCTGTCAGACGGCGCTTGTTGGCCACTATGACTTAACACAACTGAACGACTCTTCAATGTGCAGTATCACTATTTCGGCGCGTTGTATCGGTGTTAAGTGATGCATGGTTAAAACTGAATTGACGTTTCAAAAACATGTCTACTCAAATCAATCGGTTGATAAATGTCAAAATTATTTAATGTTTACATACCGACATAAAAGATGGCGCGCCCTGTACATTTTGAATCTGACGTTCATCTTTTTCGGCAAAGTTAGATGTCGTGAATGAGTTTGTTGATGTTTTATTTTTCCTACTGGGAAATATATAGGTTTATTTTCCGTTGGTGCATTTAGGACATTGTAATGTATGTTTAATTGCTTTTTGTTTGTTGTTATGAGGGGAGGAGAGGTAAAAGACCGGTGTGACAATGGTTGGTTTGAAATGACCTTCGATGAGGTACACTTACACCATTGTGATGCCATTGGGAAGGGGCAAGAGGGTCAAGATGCCCGCTCCTTGAATTATCGCAATGATGATTTGTTAATATCAGGAGTGCGGGCATTGGCGATATCGTCCAGATCGTGGAAGAAATATTGATCTGAAGTAGCTCTCCTAATGTTGGGAGGTGTGGGAAACGTACACAGGAAGTGTGGGGCTGTCTCCTCTTCTTCCTCGCCTCGTCTCGTGGCGATCAAAGATGAATGATGATTATTTTATTTAAGAATCGATTTCTATTTACATTTAATTGAGTCGTAAACTTTTAAATGCGATTTTCCAAAAAAAGTCAAAATGGCTTTTACGTCAAACTAATACTCAGGCGAGCTCCCGCCCAGTTACCAGCATTTTTGCAATTTGCTAATATTAACCGAGTCTTGTTGATCACAATAACAAAAAATAACACCAATCCTTTATGGGTCACTCTGATTTTGTTAACCTTCTACCGTTGTTAGAAAGGTTAGTTTTGTTTTTATTGCCCCAATGGACTAGGTCCTATACAATACATAATTCCATGACAAGCACAGTCATGTTTCCAAAACAAAACACAACTAGACCCGAGATTATCGTTCCCTAATTTTATACAAAACCTTATCGCCGACAATTCATTGAACTAATTTGCATGCTTTTATGTCAATGGTGACATCTACATAGCCCTGAGCACGAAATCAACACAAAATCATGTATCTTAACCGCAACAAAACTAATTAAATCTGAAAGCGTGAATCAGACCATCCAAAATTTGAGTGTTAAGGTCGCGCAAATATTTAATTTTGAGAACACGCCTACATTCATCAAAGATTCACGGCAATCATTTGAATTACGAATAAACGTATAACTTCTTTGGTCGGCGGCAACTTGAAAAAGGCAACTTTCTTTCAACCAACAACGATGTAGAGAATAAAATATCATCCACACGCAATACCGGTTAATAAGTGCAACTATTGTAACATGCTATACCGCCACCACCCAATACTCTCGATCCATCTCGGACTATGTACATATTCACCGAGTGCAGGAAAGGAAAACGAATAATAAATAAATGAAAAAGAAACGAGCACAAAAGTGAAACTCATTTACAAAACGAACAGGCTCCCTCACGTCGCATACGATTTATAACGCGAGCTAGCGCGCGCGCGCCATTATAAGTGATTATACAAAAATAATCAATCATTGCTTTGCGCAGACATAGACGAAAAGGCAACAGAATCACAGCCTCGTAATAACAATAACAATCCAGACATGATCCCATCTCATTTGCACCCAATATGGTTCACGCAGTCCAAACATGAGTAACCTAACCATATCTGTACCGTGCGCTGGTCTTCCCCACACAAGCGACTACGACTATAGTCTTCAGCTCAGCTTACATCTGATTATCCCTCAGGTAATTTAAATTCGGTTACAATTGCAGATCAAGTTGTTTAATTCGTTTCACTTTAAACCGAGGAACGATCTGCAAAAACCCAATGCTCTTCCCCCCTGGTAGTATTTGTTGACCTTTTTAGGATGTTTCAACTGTTTTGATTGCCTCGTCTACTACTTTCTTTTCTATATACATAATACTGCCTGTCATGCCATTCCGAAACAAGTAATTTATTCGAACAGCTTGCGCATACATTTGTCAAATCGAACAGCAAACAAACACCACGTTCACCGGACACGAGTTAAGCTACTAATAGTCACCGCGATCTTCGGCTTGTAAATAGAATGTTGGAACGAAAGCAGAACACAATATCACTGCCCGATATAGTTTAAAATTTGACGATCGCAATTGGAAGGTTTTCCAATTTTGGTTCTGCTAATGCTATATCAATCCATCAGCAGTAGTTATTGCTGCTTCTGCCCATTGGCGCTAACTTATTAATTATGCTCGGATGATACTGCTTGAAAATGGTTGGACTATTTGTTACCAGTGCATTTTGTTTTGATGGCTGCAGTTTAGTTTGAAGTTTGGCCGAAAACAACAAAAATAATAACAAAGCTGCCGAGGCTCTCAAGCTATTACGTAAAACAAAATGCATTACCCGCGTTGCTGTTGATTAATATTATTATTCAAAACAATTAACTTGCCTTATTGTTGCGACGCAAAACTTTTAATTTGACTCGTAACATTTCTTATATAACATTGTTTTTCACGCAATTGACAGTCGGAGTACATTTTAGCAAAGACTGTGAAGGTTTTTGGTCACAAATTTTTAATATGCATTATTTAACTAAGCTTTATCAGAATCACAATGTGTGGTTTCTTGCGGCTTTGACTTCGGCTACCTGTATCTACAGGTATCTGTCATATTTTGGGTTTATTTATCGCTGCCGCCGCTATTATCGGATGCCGCCAAACTTTCTTTGGAAGAGGCTTTTCAAATGAGTTTCGGTAGGGAGCGCCACTAAAACAGAAACAAACGTAAGGGTGGAAGAATCCTCGTTTTCAGGAAAGGCTATCCAACACCTGGAAAGAACTATTCAGTCAAATTTTCCAAACTTGCATTGGATTTCGATACGCTGCCTGGTGATTTCTTCAATCACGTTCTGGAGGACATAGTGTGCGATTCTCAAGGCGGATTCCACAATAGCGGTGAATATTTGACTCAGGCGCATTGCATTTTATTTGAATTGTGCTCATTCGAAGACATTATCAATTATTTAACTACTCCTTCGCCAATTTCCAGAAATTTGCATTAAAGTCAAGATCACAGAACCAGCCAGTGGCCTTAGCGAAGCAAAGGAAACTAGCGAATTTGATCTCAATCATCTAATCTTCATGGACCTTGCTCTGCCAAAAGCCGGACACTCAAGACAGTCAAATGCGATGCAATTTCTTCCCGCTCCAGGTAGCACTCATTTGGGGCCAACTTGCAAACGCTGATAAGTTCATTTAAGGGTCTGAAACCAGTTACGAGACAAACTTAACTTTTAATCTCAATTCAATTTCCATTTCAATTTCAATTTATTTATTATTATAAAAATGGTATACATTAAGACATGGTCTTTAATAGTACAGCAAAAAAAAAAAACTAAGTAGGGTGTACAAATATTACTAAAATTAAAGAAAGCGATTGTAAAAGTAGATCAAAAAATTAAATTCAGAAAGTTTAAAAGAAAAGAAAAATTAAAGATAGAAAAAAAAAAAAAAATCTATTTAATCCGACTAGACTGAAACTGAAACTCTGCTTGCTCATTTTGTTCGACTGTCTGCATGAGGCGAGATCATGCCAATATCGGGATTGCTGTAGAAGGAGAGTTCCTATCATATCAAGTTTGTAAACCGACGAGCAGCACCCTATGTGTAGTTGTAGACCAATGATGAGGATGGGCATTTCCTGGCCAAAGCGTCCGCTCTTTCATTATACAGGATACCTGTATGTGAACAAACCCTGATCAGTGTTATAGAGTTCCACTTCCCAGTCTTTTAAGCTTAGCTTCCTTACAAGAGCGGCCGGCAGGCTTTGCTATCTGAGCAGATGTATAAGGTATCAAACAGCGAGCAGCAGAATTATCTATCCAAGGCCGCAGATTGTTTTATCCGACAGTATCCGTGTACACGACGACAACACTCGTCCTGAAGCCATTCCGCCCTTCAATCATTAAAGTTGATCTGGATGAGGACTTATAAACAACGCACAAAAATGTCAGCCCTATTGCGAGTGTCAATTAAAAATTGACAAAAACAATGTGTGCTATCGTGAACGAACGATTTTCATTAAGCTATCATCAGAATTAAAGGGATCATAGCCCTCCCATTTTGTTGCATCGTAAGGGGTCTGCCTGTGGGTTTCGCCGGTTTGACTTAACTGAATATCCCGGTTTCGGATCACTTCATAGCTGAGGCCAATCAATTAATGGTGGTTGTGTTGCATTTGTGTTATCCAGGAGGTTTTAGGCCTGCCAATTTTTCTCGACACGTACATTCAGCTCTCTCTCCCAACGAATCTGAGCAGCCTTGGAAGTTTAACCTGTATGTGTAGAGCATTAACCAACGACCATACCACGTCGAGTTAATCGATTTTCGTCAGATCACCGTAATTAAACGACGTTGGGCGCGGTTAGTACGTAGATGGGACACCGTTTGAGAACAACCGCGTGTCGTTGGCCAGTCCCATCTACAGAGTTGAGGTAGATAATTATACGTGGTATCACAATGGACCTAAATTGGTCTAAGTGTGTCGGCTTCTGCCGACAGCCACATAAACCTAACCTAACCATGTGTAGAGCAGAAATATGCGTGTATCGAAATCGTAAAAAATGACAGGTCTAAAACCTGAAACCTGGTTAGCTTCAGTGACGAAATGATCCAAGGTCGGGAACAAATGGCGAATCCCGCATGCGGATCGGTAGTGGTGCATGGGAGCAGGTTGGTATGTTCCCCTCTTGACTGGTGTCTGGGCTCACATAGACCATACGTTTGGGTCCATTGCGTCCATTGTTGGGATTTTCCAAAATTTTTGAGAACCTGGAGTAGGTATGCCGCTGTTTCACAGTTCACTGATCCGCTGTACTAGAACCACCCGGATCTATATCCAAATCTCAGGAGTTTCCTCAGCTCAATATCGGTCAGATCCTCCAGCTCCTCAAAGAAGTAGCTGCCAAGAACCTTGAATCTGTTGGTTCTAAGGCCAGGGCATTCACATAGTAGGTGACGAATAGATTGTATCTCTTCGACGTCTCTACAGCTCCTGCAGTAATCGTTGCGCATTATGCCCAGCCGCTGCGCGTGTAGGACCACTGCGCAGTGTCATCTGAGGACCGCGTCAGTGTGCGTATGTCTTTGCGGTTCAGCCCAATCATGACCTTAGATTTCCTTTTGTTTACCGCTGGCCAAAGCTCCCTCCAGTGTCTGCATGTTTCGAGGCTGGTCCAATGTAGGTTTGTTCTACTCATGGATTCAACATCAATTTTCCGTGTCAGTGCACCGAGCGGAGTTTGTATAGATTTCAGAGTCAGAGATGCATCCACCTCCGATCCGCATGTTGCCAGCTTGTCGGCTTCTTCATTGCCCGAGATGTCCTTATGCCCTGGTACCCAGCATAGGGTCACTGAATTGGTGATTGATATCTCGTCTAGGTGTTTTCTGCACTGTAACACCGCCATTGATTTGACAACTATTGACTCCATAGCCATTATGGCCGCTTAGCTGTCAGAGTATATAGCGATCTGCTTGTCGTCCAGTTTGTGCCTCTTCACCTCCTTGGCAGCCTGAGTGATCGCAGCTGTCTCTGCCTGAAAGACGCTGCATTCATCGCTGATTCTGAAGGACACGCCCAGCCCAGGCCCAGAGTCTCACAGAAGATGCCTGCACCTGTATCCGCATCCATTTTGGATCCGTCGGTATAGATAGCTATTTCGCCTTCCTCCGTGATTGTTTTGTTGATCCATTCGCTTCTTTCTGGGATTTTCCTCGACGGATGCGTGTCCGTAGCGCCTGAAAGACCACAGTCCCGACTCTCTGAGTCTAACGGCCGTTTTAACCGCTATGCTGCTGCAGTATATGTCCATTGGTGTGAGTTTGAGTATTACCTCCATGGCTGCAGTGGGTGTGGTTCTTAATGACCCTGTTATCCCAATGCAAGCCGTCCTGTGAATTTTGGTAAGGCTTGAGAGATGGCATTTCTTCTCGGTAGCCTTCTCACCCGATCTTCTATGTTTATACCCTATTCTAGGGGTATATTATTTTGACGCATAGTTTGTAACATACCTTAATATTGCCCGTAGACCCCAAAAGTTACTATATTTATGATCAGCATCGATAGTAATGTCGATCTAGCCATGTCCGTCCGTCCGTCCGTGGGCAAAAATTAGGCCTTTAAACTGGACCTAGAGAGCTGAAATTTTAACCATATACTCTCTAGGGTCCCGAAATAATCAAGTTTACGAATTTTTGAAATCCGCCCACAGACACGCCCACAAACTCAAAAAATCAAAATTTTGGAAAAAATCGAATTTTGAGCTAGAAAGCTGAAATTTTTTATATATGATCTATGACTCCTAAAACTGCTCGGGATATAAAATTGTCAAAATCCGCCCACTGCCACGCCCACAAAAAAATAAAACAATTTTATTGAAAAACCAAAATTTAAGATAGGAAGCTGAAATTTTTAATATATACTCTCTAGGGGCCCTTTATGCTCATGTGTTAATTTTTTTTAAATCCGCCTACTGACACGCCCACAAATAAATAAAACATTTTTTTTTGAAAATCCAAAGTTTGAGCTAGGGAGCTGAAATTTATAATATATACTCTCTAGGGGCCCTTTATGCTCATGTGTTAATTTTTTTTAAATCCTCCTACTGACACGCCCACAATTAAATAAAACAATTTTATTGAAACACCCAAGTTTGAGCTAGGTAGCGTTTTTTTCGATAAAATCCTTTAAATGTTATATAACAAAATATGCAGAGCGTTCTTAACAATTCAACCATACTTAGACTTTTGTCACGCCCACTTATGAGGGATAGGAATAAAAATAGGGTATCCAACAGTTCGCCCAAGCGGACTGTAGCCCGTCCCTATGTTTTCCTTTCAGTTGAGTGTGGAATCTTGTATAACACCCAAGTACCTTGCAGCCTTTGATAATTGCAGGTACACTCCACTCATCCTTGACAGTTCAAAGGCCGGTATTGCCCTTTTCCTTGTGAACATCAGGAATAGGTGGGTCACGAGCCTTTTAACCCAGATATTAGCATCGACCGACGTTTAAGTAAAAGATGGAGAAATACATACATATATTATAGATTTTATCATAATATGCATAATAATATTTATAAGCAATGTTTTTTCTTGAAACCCTTAAGAGCAGGCCAATTTTGTTTAATAAAAAAATACCTTAAACTGAAACCGATCAGTGCCCATGGCAATAATAGAATTTTTACGAGTCATTCAACTCAATGTGCACAAGTCATATAAGCTCAGTGGTTTTTCTAGCTTACCCGATATTGTAAAATTTGATAAATCATTGTGAAACACTAATCATTTGACCTTATTTTGAAAAATACAGTTTTGTATATTTTTTTTTGTGAAAAAATAATGATTCGAATGATAGATTAAGACTCAAAGCAACACTGCTTAGCTAAACGGCTAAATGGGAGGGTATAACATCTTACAGTAGCATAATGGTGCAAATTAACGACAAGCAGTAGCAAAGCTAAGACATGAAAGGCGATCCCATTTTAATTAGAGCTTAATTATGCTTAAGTCGCAACATTTATCATAAAACCCTAATCGTTGGTGCGTCGTATTTCAACATTAAAAGTCCCCAAAAACTATTGCAAAGTAAAGATGGATTGTGCTCTTATATTTTAAACATACACAGTTCATATAAAAATTTTAAAATTCAAATGTCTGCAATTTATAACAGCATAAGCCATTTGTCAAGCCATACTTGTAAAAAGCTATGTTTTGCGTAATTGTATCTAAAATCTTAACTACACCCCTCGGGGCAAAATAATCATCGAACCCATAAGTCAGTTTAGCTTATTTTATAAGAAAATGCAAACTAAAATAATGTATAATTAATTTGAAATATAAAAAAAAATATCGAAATCCAATCCATCCATCATTTCACTGGCTGCTAAATACTGATATTAAATCAAAATATGGAAAATAAAACCGCCATCCACAGATATTATTTAACAGCGAAGAAACCTATTTAGATCAATAACTGTTTGTCATTAAAAAAAGCAGCGTATTAACCTTGTTAGCGCGACCATCACGAAAGAAGTTATAATAATATGCCCGTGTGGCTTGAAACAAAAAAAAAAATAACAACAATAAAATAAAAGACTGGCTAACATTACTGAAAAGCAGTTGCATAATCGTTTCATTTCCTATTAATTGGATTTCATTCGTCTTGTAAATTTAAGAAAAAAAAGAAGCAATTAAGTGGTTTTGTTGGTATACAAAATAAATCGTTTCATCAAAAACGTGATTATGTTTTATGTCTACGCTTGCGTAATTTTAGTACTTCAATGATCATCTCAATGTTATGTATCATCAAGTTGGATGGGTTTTAAGAATCTAACAATTTGTATGGTGTTTAAATCTGAGAATTTCAAACAATATTCCGCGAGATCAATCTGGTCTTTGTTGGATACAATCGAAGTAGTCGTAAAATCATCAAAAAGCTACATAAATGACCTAATGCGTTGGTATGATACTTAATTTTTCTTCATTTGTTGCCCATTAAAAATGCATAAATGTCAGCAATACATAAAGAAGACAGTTAGAGTGTTGTTTTGATTTGTTTATTCTTTTTTTGTTTGTTTATTTTTTGTACTTTATTACACTCTTCCGAATACTGTTCAATAAAAAAGGTAATAGGGCACCAATGAAATGATTTTATATCATATTTCCGAAGAATATAATAAAAAACCTAAGAAACAACAGAACAGAACAGGAAAAACATAAGGAAAGGCTACAGCCCGCGTGGGCGAACTGTTGTATACCCTTGTAATGACTGATGCAATGAGCAATCATGACAGGATCGCCATGTAATGCATTAGCCTACCTTACCTAAAGCTGTGGGATTATACAGGGTGGGTCAAAAGTGACTTCCTAAATGGAGTGATTATTTTTGAAATAGATTTAATTAGTTTGGTCCTCTCTAAAGCGCTGTAGTTCATTTTAGTAAATTGTTTTATAAGTACCTTAAAAAAGAAAAGAAAAGAAAATTAAAAACGGAAGAGTTATGATTTTTTCAAATAGGAAGTCGCTTTTGGCCCACGCTGTATTTGAACCGGATATCCCAAGCCTATTCAGTGCTGGCTAAAGAGCCGAGAGCTAAAATAATGAAACAGGCTAACGAGCCAAAGTTTGATTACTTATTTATTATTTATTACAGAGCTTCGCCTATTTATACAAAACTAGAAGTCGCCCATGGTCGAAATTCGACCAATTTATTATTCTATAAGTTGGAAAAAAAAACAAAGTCGACTGTTATACATATTAATCGGAAAATGAAAATTTTTCGACATTGCATTCTCTGGTTTCACATAACATTTTTCCGGTATTTTCAAGTAACTTCAAGCATTTTCAAGTAACTTTAAGCATGTCCAAGTAACTTCAAGTATGTCCGAGCATTATCAAGTAACTTCAAGTTTTCAAGCATTTTCAAGTAACTTCAAGTTTTCAAGCATTTTCAAGTAACTTTAAGTAACATCAAGCATTTTCAAGTAGCTTCAAGTATTTTCAAGTATTTTCAAGTAACTTCAAGTTTTTTCAAGTACCTTCAAGCATTTTCAAGTAACTTCAAGCATGTCTAAGTAATTTCAAGAATGTTCACGCATTATCAAATGCATAACATGTACAGCAAAGTTTGTTGTTGGTAACTTCAAGTAACTTCAAGTATTTTCAAGCATTTTCAAGTAACTTCAAGCATTTTCAAGTAACTTTATGATATAAAATTTTTCCGTTCCGATTGGCAGATTATTGCCTCACACAGCAATGTTGTTGTTGTAATTTCATGCAATTCGGTTCATTTTACCTGCTGTAATTCATAATGTGTGTTATCTATGTGGATAATTTTTGTATTGTGCACTTCTATGTATTGTCCCCTACCCAAATATATATAGTGTTGGCATATCTATGTGACGTATAATAGCAAAAATGGGTGGAAACACGTTAATATATACTAGGGGTCGCCCCATCGTCGAAATTCGACCAATTTATTCTATAAGTTGGAAAAAAAACAAAGTCAACTGTTATACATATTAATCGGAGAATGAAATTTTTCGACATTGCATTCTCTGATTTCACATGATATAAAAATTTTCCGGCATTTTCAAGTAACTTCAAGCATTTTCAAGCAACTTCAAGCATTTTCAAGTAACTACAAGCATGTCCAAGTAATTTCAAGTATGCTCAAGCATTATCAAGTAACTTCAAGTTTTCCAGCATTTTCAAGTAGGTAACTTAAAGTAACTTCAAGCATTTTCAAGTAACTTCAAGCATTTTCAAGTAACTTCAAGATGGGTGGTGACGGTGCAGAGGTTAGTGTGTTGGCTTGTGACCCGTGCGGTGCAGGTTCAATCCCCATGGGGAACAACAACATAAGCCACCCAATCTCATGCCTCTACACCAAAAGAAGGATTTCTGCCTGGTAGTACAATGGACCGTTACCGATTCCTTTTTTAAAAAAATAAAAAAAAAATAAAAAAAAACTTCAAGCATTTTCAAGTAACTTCAAGTAACTTCAAGCTTTTTCAAATACCTTCAAGCATTTTCAAGTAACTTCATGATATAAAATTTTTCCGTTCCGATTGGCAGATTATTGCCTCACACAGCAATGTTGTTGTTGTTGTAATTTCATCCAATTCGCTTCATTTTAGCTGCTGTAATTCATAATGTGTGTTATATATGTGAATAATTTTTGTATTGTGCACTTCTATGTATTGTCCCCTACACAAATATATATATTGTTGGCATATCTATGTGACGTATAATAGCAAAAATGGGGGGAAACACGTTATAGGCAACTCCGTATTAATATATAGATAGAGATCTCTCACATTCTAATTGCAGTCTAATTTACAAATACAAGGATGCATGTAAACAAAAATACATTAAAAATGCATCCGTAAGCGAATACAGTTAAATTAAATACAAATAGCATAATTGCTAAAAAAAGGCAGCTATGGAATGGCATGTAGACAAGTGTCTTTGACTCTGTCGTGAACAGCACCTGGCATTGTCATGTGTCTGGTATCTCATATCACTACTGAACGGGCTCCCCGTTGCAGCCTTCTTACCTCTGGAATCCCGGGCACGCTGCTGCCAGCTCTATAGACCAAGCGCTCTGGCATCCGTAATGAGTTGATCTTTAAAACGGAAGTCTTTGAAGTCTTTCCCAGTATTTGCCTTAGTGTGAAGATTTGGTCTATTGGCGATCTGCCGGGCCGGAAGCCACACTTGTAAGTGCCGATTAGTGTGTTGCAGAACGGCTTCAGACGTTCTCACAGTGCGTTGGATAGGATCTTATATGCGACATTTAGCAGTGATATAAATATCTCGATAGTTTCTTTTCATCTTACTGATCCTGTCCATCGTATCTTCTAGATCATGGTAATGTGTATCTGCATTTTACCGCCCGACGACAGACTCAAGTTTTTAACAGTACCTGAAGTGTACAGTGTACGCACGTTTCAGGTGCATACTCTCAGATCGTAGTCCGTTGACGTTCCGGGTCTGGTGGCCATATGAGGGTATCAATTAACCGAGGCTTCATGTGTCTCTCGCATATGTTATGTTTGACGTGGTCGGGAAGTTATTCCGACGGCACCCCAACCAGGAGGGCCAGTTCCATTTTTATTTACCCCTAGGACGAGGGAACGGGTTTTCCGGTCCTCATATCCGCTACCTGGAATAACGCTTCGTTACAGATGATTGGTATCTGATATTTGGAAAAATACCTGATACACGTCTACGGGAAAATCTAATTTATACAGAGAGTATGTGGTTGTTATGGAGCTCGCCTAAGGCTATTCGTATGAATAATATAGAGCTTTTGTGGAGCTATGGTAGTGCTATGAATAATATATGGTTTGCGTGTTCCTATAGATTACAAACATTGATAACATTACACCCTATCTATGTTCATATCCCCTGAAGTGGGCGTGGCATTAGGACGTGGAGGGTTTATGTTACATTTTTTTTGTTTCTAACAAAACAACCATTAAGTAAGTGTGGCAAAAACTTTGTATGAGAGAATTGTTAATGTGGATATTGCCTTTGGATTGCCTGGATTCTTGCCTTTTTTATGGGCAATTTTTATGTGAAAAGTGCAAATATACTTTGGGTGGGCGAATTTATAACAAAGACTTCGTCCACATTCTTTGCAAATAAAACGATCTTCACTTTTATCGACGTCTTCGATAAAGAGGTTTTTTTCAAATAGTGGTCTCGTCAGTGGGAGGATTTATTTTAAAAATCAACACTTGATCATTCGGGGACCATAGAGAGTATGTATGTATATGTTCCAAATTCTTAAGAAGATTTCCATTGGAAAATTCATTTAACCTTCCTCCTTACAGTCAACGCATCAAGCTTATTCAAATGATACCCCTTTCTCAACGAATGCTTAATAGCGATATCTTTTTGCTACAGCAGCTTATATCTTGTCATATTGATTTGCTGTCTTCCATTGGCTTCAATTTCCCTGAGGGAGCTTATAACTTACGCAATGGTAACTTATTGTTAAGCCCTCGTCATAGAACGAACTATGGTAGCAATGAGCTTATTAGTCGCGTGAGTAGAATCTATAATTTAAATGATCATATCGTTGATGAGCCTGTGGGAGCATTTTGTGTGCCAGCAAGTTTATGCTCGTGATAGTTGCTTGCTTTAAAAAAATGTAAGCTTTCTAACTCCAATTACAATATGGCTTCAAAATTGGTGACGGACGAAAATGGTTAAATCGACATAACCTTCGATGCTGTTCACAAACACGGGAACTTTCCTACTAATCACCCTTATTGTAGTAGGTGCACTTATTTTACGCGGCGTAACGCGTAATTGAAACGTACAACTTTGTAAGAAAAATGTAGTTCACTTTACTTATTGCAAAGACTGTCAAAATGGTGAGGTTGAATTTTCTTACTGAGAGAGAAATTGACGAAAAAGTTAGGGAACGCTTTTGTAGTCGAAAGAACTAAATGACAAAAATGACTGATGTCTTTTATTTATAAATTTTAGTAGTAAACAAAAGACTGAGTATCTGTGGCTTTTACGTTTCCAAAGATACATATCTAGTTAATCGAAAGCCATTGAGGTGTTGGAAGGATGTTTTGGCGCATGAGCACTTGAACACGTCTTGAATGCCTGCATAAGGATTCCGAAGCATCTCAGATGGTATACGGATTATTTCTTTAATCCCATAATTAAGTTCAGTCAATGGCAGTCAGTTGTTTTTATGTGTGTACTTGTATGAACACACATAAACGCACTACGCTTCGAAATAGAGAAACTAAAATTAAGCAAAGCACCTGGATATGATTTAATCACAGGACAGGTTCTTAAAGAGTTACCCAGGAAAGTTTTAATCAAGTTTGCCTATCTTATAAATGCATCGTTCAGGTTATTGTACGTACCACAATGGAAGGTAGCTCAAGTTATAATGGTTCCAAAGCCCGGTAAACCACTTAATGAAAAAAAAATCATATAGGCCAATATCGCTCTTACCGATAATGTCGAAGGTATTCGAAAAACTTTTGTTAAAGTGCCTACATCCGATTATCGAAGAACGTCGATTAATACCTGATCACCAATTCGGGTTCAGGACTAAGCATTCTACAATCGACCAGGTTTACAGAATAAGTAATGTACTTGAAAAAGCCCTAGAGGAGAAAAAAATATGTTCTAGTGTTTTTCTGGACGTCTCTCAGGCCTTTGATAAAGTATGGCATACAGGCTTGAAACATAAGCTAAGACAAGCTTTTCCGAAACAGTTATCTGATACTTATTGTTGTTACTTATCAGACAGACTCTTTCGTGTAAAACACGGAAATGATTACTTTGAATTCAAAGAAATCGCGGCAGGAGTTCCCCAAGGAAGCGTTCTTGGACCGATCCTATTTCTAATATACACTAGTGATATTCCGCAAGAAGAAGGGGCAACAGTAGCCACGTTTGCAGATGATACACCTATATTAGCGGTCAGTAATACCGTTGAATCAGCAGAAATGTAGACAACTTACCCATTTTCAATAATTTGGTACGAATTCCGTACGCAAACGAGGCATAATATATGGGAATGACACTCGATGCGAAATTAAAGTGGAAACCGCATGTCAAGAAGAAACGTGAAGAGCACGCCATTCGATGTAAACAAATGCACTGGCTGCTTGGTAGATTTTCCCAACATGCAGAACAAGCTGCTTTTATACAAGAAAGTACTAAAACCGGTTTGGACATACGGTATACAACTTTCGGGTTGTACCAAATTCAGTTATATCAAAATTATACAAACTTTTCAAAACAAAGTGCTAAGAAAAATAGTAAACGCACCATCGTTTACAGAAACACAGATATCCACAGAGACCTAAGTATGGCTACCGTCGAAGATGAAATTAAACATTTTGCCCGCAAACAACAAACACGCCTTCACGGTCATTGCAATAACACCATGCTACAAATTAGAGACGATACTAACCTAGTGCGCCGATTACAAAGGATAAAACCTATTCAATTAGCGCAATAAGACGTAACCGCGTGCTTACGGCGGTATTAGCAGGTGCCTCCACTGGGAAGCTGCCTGCCAAACGCGTATTTTACAATTTCAATAAAACTACTAGATAGGAATAACCTAGTTGTAGTATGAAGGTTTCGAAGGGAAGTGATTTTTGTTTTCTTATCTTAAGTGAGAAAGAGTCGCATGTAAGATTTTCCACATACTCCTATTATTCGTCCGAGCCTAGTTCTGGTTCCAAGTCTCGTGCTTTTAACCAGGATAGGTTTTTGTTAAATAAAGCCTTAGATCTAAATACAGTGCCGTTCAATTGAACCTGAGTTATGTTTTAGAACTTAATTTTTTGTCGTATCGTATTGCACCCATGGTAAAAGAAAACGCATTCAGCGGAAAGGTACATCAATACTGAAAAAAGCAAGCAAAATTTCAATTGGGAAAATAGGCACATAACGGTAGTGTTACTCTCTTTTTCCTATACAGTGCAAAAATGTATGCAAAGTTGTACGTTATTTCTTCGAGCAATTG
Organism: Portevinia maculata; assembly: GCA_949715645.1. Lineage (NCBI taxonomy): Eukaryota > Metazoa > Arthropoda > Insecta > Diptera > Syrphidae > Portevinia > Portevinia maculata. The sequence continues at coordinate 393,515,199 of OX454525.1, read as the reverse complement.
CATGAATTGGACATCAGTGATATGTGGTTCCAACAAGCACCGTCTTGTTTGGTGAACGTGGTATCTCGAGAAACGGACCCGTCTATTGGCCGCCGAGATCGTGTGATTTAACGCCTCTAGACTTGTTTTATGGGGCTACATTAAATTATTGGTCTATGCCAACAAGCCGGCGACGCTACAGGAGCTCAGAGCCAATATTGTACGAGAAATAGCGGGGGTTTGGGTCGAAATGTGCGGCAGAGTCATCGAAAATGGGATTCAACGTATCGACCACTGCATACGTTCCCGTGGTGGACATATGAACGCAGTCGAATTCCATTCATAAATGTTTTGATAGTAATTCAAACCAATAAATTTGTTTTTCAGATATCACAAGTAGGTGCGATGGTAGTGTATTCGCAAGTGAAAAAGGCGCCACCTGTGAAGATAAAAAAACCCTATCGCACAAAAACTTCTTTCCTATCCTAATATTCTTTCAGTAGTAAGCAGCACCCAAAAGCAGGCAATGAATCATTTGGTGGGTGCTGCTTGCAGCAACGAAAATGCCTGCGCTGTGGCAGCACTATAAGGGTACTGTATCAATTACAGAAAAATAAAAAATCCCTTTAGCGCACGCTTATTATAAAAAAAGGAAAGTAGTTTGCATTTTATTTAAAAAAGAATTTGTCAAGTCCTTAATAAAAGACCCTTCACATTTATGTTTGCATTTTCTCGCCCTTCACGGTGGTATAATTTGATTTTTAATGCGAGCAGTATTTTTGAATTTAACGTCTAGGTTCAGTGTACACTTATTTGACTGAAAATACCAAAAATCGTATATTAAATCCCCTGCTATTTCCAAACCACATTTACTATAGAGGTCAAATGACAGCCAGCAATAGTGCTGCCAAGTCACAGTCGAGTGTGTTTTAACCCTTTTTCTAAGCCCATATACGCATGAGTACAAAAACACACCTAAAGTTAATTTAAATAGCATGATAATTAGCAAAAGTATACGGAACATAGATCTTAAAGCATGACAGAAAGCCGCACCTTTTTTGTATGTAGAATGACCTGTTGTTTTTCGAGCTTCTGCAGTTTATTCAAAACTCTTATCTTTCCGTTTGTCAAAACTAAATTTGTTCGGGCAGTGAACATACATACGTATACTCGTTGTTCCTCGTTATCGTATGGCATTGATTTTGTTCAAATGCAACTGTTTCAACTTACAACAGTGAGTGTAACCAGATCAGTGTAGGCTGCTTAAGTTTTAAGATATCTTAAATACGGAGGAGTACTTTTTGTCGATCTTAATGTGATTAAACTGGTTAACAATATGTTTTTTTTTAAGCGTCGAAGTACGAGGTAAATAAATATCAACTGACAAACGCCAAAAATGTGCCGCTAAGTTCCTCTCAAGTCCGTTTTAGGTGGTGTGTCCTCAATAAGTTTTTATTGTCCGTTCGTGCCAGCTAACATAAAAATTCCTTTCGAAATAGGTTGATTGTAAATATTTTGCAAAATCAAAGAAATTCATTTCACTAACAACACGGAAAGGAATAATGAAGACTGCACGTTCTGTTAATTAACTTGTCATTTTGGGCGCAATTACTTAAGAAAATATCTTGCTGGCTCTACGTTTATAAATAGAAATCATTTACTCAGCATTTCATCTTTACAAAAACTAAGAAATCACCTAATTTAAAATTGAATACAGCTATTATACTGAAAGTCAGATTTTCCTAAATGAAACCTTAATGCTCTCTGAAATTATTAGTTCATCACCTTTATCACCTCCAACTGGTTTGCGGAAGGGGGAGGGGATGGGGTAGCGCTGAAGTTAAAGGTGTACACTTTAGGAGCAGAGCGTGAAACGTGATACTTATCGTCGCGTCACTAGTCGTCATCAATTTTAAGCTTTCAAATAATCACGCAATAATGAATAAATTGCCTCTGAAAAGTGAAAGCATTTTTTCGTGTTCCAGCCAGGCACCGGAACTTAACCGAACGATGAAAACAAAACTCAAAATTTAAATGTTTTTTAATTATTTTACTTGTATAATTTTGTTTGAGTTTAATCTTATTTTTCTTCATATTTTGCTTTCCACTTGAGTTTGAGCCCAACTCTCAAACTACAACAACAAAAGACTCGAATTAAATGGAATATTTAATTACGTTTCATAAATCTCTATATGGGGAGACGGAGAGAAAATATAATCGTAGATCATGATGTGGTAGGTCAAGAAGAAACAGCAGCCGCGTTTCCATTTCAGTTGAACTTGCCAATAAAATGGAAAACAGTCATCGTCTCGATAGAGCTGATTTGACCAAATGTCATCTTGGAGCTCGAGTAGGTTCTTCTTCAATTACCACTACCACCCGTGGCTTGTGTTGTTACTCGTTGTGGTTATGTTACATTCACCATAGTCAGAGTTAAGTTTCAGAAACCCAGTCACACGGAAGTAATTTGTAGGTCACTTTCACCAAGTTCCCTCTCTAAAGTCGTGTTCCGTCGTCGCAACCGCCGACGATGGTAATGAATCCGCCGCCGCCGAATCGAATCAAACAGCCGGATCAGTTCGGTACTTCGTACGTTAGCCAAATTCTAGTTGGCTAAGAAAACGTGTTCAAATTACCCCTACGGAAGTTTGTTTAACTTGGGAACTAATGCACGAATTGAACGGAAATTCATCGGATTTAAACAAGCTATAGGACCGGCATGGCAGCGGGAACCAAGTTACGAAAAAGTAATTTCTGAAAAGAAAACAAAAGGCACTTCCACACACTTTGTATGGGGAGCTCTTGCATATGGCAGCAAAGTGTGGTTGGCTGAAGCAAACTCGTTTAAGCGCTGGTGTGGTTGTGCTACGCTTGTTGGCCAACAACTAGATAGAGCTGCTTGGCTCTTGAGAGTTTAACGGCATGCACAGGCACAGACACACATAGGTGAAAACGTTTAATTACACACCGACTTGGTGGCCATATGTTATTTAATTTTTTGTCGTGCTCCTTGTTTATGTGCTTCTTTCGATTAATTTTCACTTTCTTTCTGAATTGACGCTTGAGCCAGAGATACATCGACTATGGTGCATAGATACAGAGACACATGTACTGCAGGAGTGTAAGAGACGTGCGGAAATTAAATGAATAATTTTCTAAAAATCGACTTATTCCGCTCAAGGTGTGGAGCGATTCGAAATGCTGTTACTGATGCTAAAATTAAGTCATTTTTCGTGAAATCGTTATAGGAATATCCGGAACGAGGTATTCAATGATTTATTATATTTTATTTTTTCGGAATCCACATATTTAATCGACTAGTAGATAGACAGATATTTATTTTCTTTTTTATAGTGAAAGATTAACATTCATTTGTTTTCTTAAACACAGCATGCATAGAGATATGATAGTACTTACTAGTGAAAGATTCAATTGGAGTTTGAATGCTTTGTTAAGGTAATTTGAAGGAAAAACATTTAAACAACTAATATCTCAAAAAAAAGGTTGAAGATACTTAACCGCATTTAAATGAATAATAATTATACAAATGCTTTACGGTTTATTGAGTAAGAAGATGTGATTGTGTATTTCTATTTTTTTTTGTATGTACTTCTTCATACCTTAGTTAAAGAGTTATTAGAGCGTAACTGTTTTTTCCCCAATATAGGCAGTGAGAGTAGAATTAGAAAATGTATTTGAATACTTGAATGCTTGCGTGCTGAATGTCGTGACGATGCTTCAGAGCATGAAATATTTGGAGACCAATTGAGTCTTGACCACAATTATTCTGTAGGGGCATATATAGAAATGCGTAATTTGTTATTTGTACTCCGAATATGTATATTCGACAAGTATCACGTTTCAACTGAGCAGGCATTTATGCTTTTGCATATTGTGGTCTAAAACGTCTAAGAGAATGAAATGAACGTTTCATTTGTAACAAAAACAGGAATGCATTGGAATATAGTCTGTTGTTGTATTTTTTACAGTCAGTTTCAGTTTTTGAGGGATCCCTCCCAGTTTATGGCATCCCTGTTGTTATTGCGTGATCCCGGGCTGCTTCTTTTTACGATTTCGAATCGTGCTGCTGCTGCTGTTTTTCGATTTTTATTTGATCGTCATATTACGGCACCGGTGTTCTCCAGTCGTGTCAATCCACAGATTTGCATGTAAGCTTGCGGGAGAGTTTCAAGACTTTAAATGCGTCGTAAAGCTCATCTGGAGGTTGAAACTGTCTTATAAATAAGCAAAAGCATTGCCGCCGATTTGTTGGAAGTTTTCGTCTCGACATGTTTAAACAATTGATTTCAAAACCTAGTACGCTGGATTTTCCGTATTCTTGCTGTTAGTGATCACCTCTTTGCAGCTCAAAACTAAAAACAAATATACATCAAGAGTGTGCGACTAACTTCCCCTTGTGGGTGATATGATTTTTACTACGCCTACGCGGCATTGTGTACGGTTTCTGGCAATGAGCGCCTTCAATTTGCAAGGCAATATCTAGTTCTTACTATTTTACCCTTTCTCACTGATCGAATAACTGATGTGACCATCATTTCGCAAGTGCTAAAAGGTTGACTAGCAGAGAATTCGCCGTTCCCTTACGGCAGTTGTCGTGACTCCTCAACATTATACGACATGCAATTCTCCATCGTTCCGCTCTTCTTCCACTGCATTGTATTATTTCCGAACGTAGACTGCTCTGCCAATTCTGTTCGGTTTCACCACCAGGACAGTACTCCAAAGATAATGGAAAATGACTCCTCGTCCCTTTCTACGGCTCGAGCTAATGAATTAGTTCCGGAGCTCCACCGTTTTGTTTGCGCCGAGTTTGTTTTGTTTGCCGTCAACAAAACAGCACAAAACACATGGCTTGTCACCAACGGATTTAGGCTAACTACCTTTTTTACTTACGTTGTCTCTCTTCGTGCTATTTCTCACTTTACAGGCCTAGCTGGCGTACATTCAAGCCAATTTTGGATTTTAGTCTACCCTCAACTGTTTAGCCCAGTTGGACTACTTGCTTATCTATTGAAAAAGTCTGACAAACATCCAAGAGTATAAATTAACAGAAAAAGCTTGACAAGAAGTTAGTCTATGAGCCAACCACTGTCACCTTTGTTCTTAATCACTGCTGCTATTCGTCGGGGCATATTATCTAAGACGACTCCTTGTTGTTGTCACCCGATGTTCTCTGGCTGTAATTTTTTTATGAATGAAATACTGGTTCTGCTTTTGTATTTTGTTTATTGATGTCTTAAATTAGTTTTCCATTAAGTCGAGAAAATGATATCGGCTAAGCCGCCGTCGCCAGAATTAATGACCATTCGGACCCGATTTATGGCATTTTCCATCACTTTTGCCAGAACATACGGCGATAGGTCCCTGCATTCTTGATGGATATTCTGTTTGAGCGCTTCAAGAGTCTGAAGCTTGTTGACATGGGCTCGTGATCCCCACAAAAAGATATTTAGAACGGTTAAATCAGGCGATCTTGCCGGCCAGTGTAAATCGCCAAAACAAGAGATTAGGCTACTTGGAAATACAGAACTTAGAATTTCGTACAGTATGCGCCGTTGCTCCATCCTGTGGGAGCCACATGTTCTGCAGTCCCAATTCATCCAAATGAGGAAGGTGAAAGTAGTTGAGCACGGCTCTGTAGCGCTCGCCGTCGTTTGGCCCGCGGCATTTTCGAAAAATGTCGTGGGTTTTGGGTGCCCCAGAAGCGATAATTTTGCTTATTCACATATCCACAGAGTCCCCCTGGGTCTCGCGGCTGTTGATGATTTTCAATGTAAGTTGTCTCCGTCGTGGTCGAGATTGAAGATGGCTTGAGCGTAGGTTACACGCGCTTGGCGGTCAAAAGCTAACAGCTGATGTACTGATGCAAAAATTCTCTGTAAAGACCGCATATTGATGTCCACTACCGATACTGCGGCGTCCTCTACGAAATCTCCAGCCGCGATATTCTCAGCAGAACGGATGCTCCGGGGCCGGCCAGACCTTGGAAGCATATCGTGTTGTCTGTCCCATACTCTTTTAGGTGAGCTGCTAAACGTCGCAGTGTTTGCCCAGTTGTTGCCGCACGACCGGGAAATCTGCCCTAAAATTCACACTGTGCCACCACCACCGACGAATTATTCCGCAAAAAAATCAAAACGATTATTCCATTCTTAAGATTAAAGTGATTCATGTCTTACTGGCGTGTATTTTGCATGTGCTAACTTCACAAATGTTAAAGAAGAATTCACTTTTGCCACCATTTGCAAAAATTATAGCATCATCCGATAAGTGACGACTTTTGCGCCATCTAGTACTGGTTTTGAACATTCTTCAGCTGTAAATGATTGCCAAATATAGTACAATTTTTAAGTCCTGAAGAGTTATAAAACCGTTTCTTGTCGCCGTTTCTGCTTGATTTTGTGCCAAACAATTGGTCCTCACCCTTGGATGCTGTAATGCCATTTCGTTAAAGGAATAGCTTCAGCAGTTAAGCATCCTATCGCAGGCCCCGCCGTTTGACATAAAGCGCCATCTTGCTGGAATATATAATTGCCTTCACTTCACACTGAAGTTAAAGTTTTTGAAATTTATATAATTAAATTATTTTTAAACAAACCTTATAAAAATTGTATTCCATTTTTGTCGATGCGAATTTTTCATTATACAGTTATTGCAACGTCCCTTTAGCGTCTGTTTTTTTTAACACACAAGTGTCACGAGGTTTTGTTTCACATTTACAAAATGTTTATGTTTAGTGATTATATCTTGCAATGATGATCGCGTTAAATTAAAATTGTTGGCAATTTTATAAATAGATAATCCCATTTGAAATGCCTTAATTATAGAGATCTGGATACTAATTTGCATTAACAAAAAAACGTTTCTCCCAATTTGTTGGTAACGGTGTATCATATCTGAATAGACCGACTGTTTCGCATCCACAAGAGAGAAAACCAAATATTTTTTATCTTTGTAACAGGTATGCTTACATTTTCACCGCATGTTTTATTTTGCATTAATTCCATGTCAAAACATAGGGACGGGCTACAGTCCGCTTGGGCGAACTGTTGGATACCCTATTCTTATTCCTATCCCTCATATGTGGGCGTGACAAAAGTCTAAGTATGGTTGAATTGTTAAGAACGCTCTACATATTTTGATATATAACATTTAAAGGATTTTATCAAAATCAATCCCTAGCTCAAACTTGGGTGTTTCAATAAAATTGTTTTATTTAATTGTGGGCGTGTCAGTAGGCGGATTTTGAAAATATTTATACATGAGCTTAAAGGGCCCCTAGAGAGTATATGTTAAAAATTTCAGCTCCCTAGCTCAAATTTTGGTTTTTCAATAAAATTGTTTTATTTTTTTGTGGGCGTGGCAGTGGGCGGATTTTGAAAATATTTATACATGAGCTTAAAGGGCCCCTAGAGAGTATATGTTAAAAATTTCAGCTCCCTAGCTCAAATTTTGGTTTTTCAATAAAATTGTTTTATTTTTTTGTGGGCGTGGCAGTGGGCGGATTTTAAAAATTTTATATCCCGAGCAGATTTAGGAGTCATAGATCATATATAAAAAATTTCAGCTTTCTAGCTCAAAATTCGATTTTTTCCAAAAAAAATTTTTTTTGAGTTTGTGGGCGTGTCTGTGGGCGGATTTCAAAAATTCGTAAACTTGATTATTTCGGGACCCTAGAGAGTATATGGTTAAAATTTCAGCTCTCTAGGTCCAGTTTAAAGGCCTAATTTTTGCCGACGGACGGACGTACGGACGGACATGGCTAGATCGACATTACTATCGATGCTGATCATAAATATAGTAACTTTTAGGGGTCTACGGGCAATATTAAGGTATGTTACAAACTATGCGTCAAAATTAATATACCCCTAGAATAGGGTATAAAAATATTATACATACATTATTACTATTTTCATAAATGTACATGGTTCAATTAAATAACTGCTTTTTCAACTATTCAATACCAGCCTGAGAAATCTTTTTGTGTTAAACGTTTTTAAAACAACTGCTTGAGAAAAAATAATGGCTAACTAAGCATTTTAACCCACTCTCGGGTGTTTCGTTTACCCCCCTTATACGGTTAGCGAGTCGAACGTTCGGCTCGAATTGAATTAACATTTAAAAGTAGGCAACACTTTGAACAATTCTACAAAAAACCGTTATCAATTCTTGGCGCCCTAGTTATCTTACTCGTGCCTAATTTATTAATGTTTATTTTTTATTTTAGTTGATATTATTTTATGAAAATTTTTTGTCCGTTTAGTAAATTTCCTGTTAAACGTGAAATGTATATCAAATACAGTTTATAAGATACTCTGATGCGCCTCAAAACAAAATATCTTTGAAATTGGTTCGATAACTTCACCCAAAAATATTTTGGACCACAGTGTACTGTGCGAAGTAATGGTGCAAAAATTCGAAGTGAATAAAAAATGAGTGGCAGCAGGCAGACCGAGAAATTGAATGTTGGTTTCATTGGGTGCATTCTGCGGAAAATGCATGTAAGAAACTTTGCAGAAAAGATGCAGAATTTTGACTCGCTCCCTTTTTTCTATCCAGATTTATTTTGTCATCCATCTTAGCACTGCATAAAGAATTAACTATTTTTCTTAGTTTCCGTTCTTCCACTTATCAGTAAAGCTCACGGTCTCCGAAGCTCTATCCACAAAGAGATGCGCAGCTCAGCCGATATTTTTGGCGCTCCTCGTAAAAGTTCTTTCAGTATGCAGTCAAATCTTGCCGCGTTGTTGCGCGCTCCTCTGCTCAGGGGAGTGATCTCTCCCTAACTGGGGGGTTGTGGGAGGTTCGGTAATTCGTAACGTCAGAGGACAGCTCACTCTTTAAGCTTATCTTCATCCGAAGTAAGCTAAGAACCGTCTAAGAGTACCTCAGATGTTGGCCTCGGCTGTGACTTTCTGTCCGCTATTTGATGATTCTGCTATCGGACCTGTTCGCTGCTTATTTTATTTAAATAATCGATTTAATTGCGCTGGAGTTGCCTGCCATATCTATACCGACTCCTCTGCTGTTGTCCAGGAGACAGCTTCTTAAACGTCGAGTAATCGGAAAATGGTTTATTTGGTTGGAGGGAGCTTGTCTCTCAGACGACGTCAGCTAATTTTGTGGCGGGTCTTGTTCTCAAAAATTGTGCCACATATGGTAAGGCATTGCAAAAGTGAACAAAACGTTCGCCATTGCCATTGCGGTTGCCTCTTTCATATTTTCCGATAACTTGCATGATCCCGTCGTTTTCGCCACCTACCTTCGTATTGAAGTCCGCAGCCAATAGGAAATGTTTAGTGTTGGCTCTCGCAGCGGTGGTGCCTAAAATTAATAAAAAGTTGTCTGCTTCTAAATATTATGCAATCGCTAGTCATCGGCTAAAAACTGTTCGCCTATTAAATTAAATTTATCACGAAAAAGTTTGGTGCTGTATTGATTACATTTAAGTATTGCTTTCCTATTTAGTAACTGGTGTTAACTTTCTTTGCGCGGGCGTCATAAAATAAATTTAGCCACTGTCATGACATGACGTTGATGTTAATTGAATATCGTTCTTGTTTCCTGATGTATTGTGAATCACTCAAATACTTTACTAACATTTTAAAAATTAAAAGCTTTCTTCATAAGCCCTTCGAATATGAAAGCAACGACATGACAGCAGAAACATTAAATGAAAAATCAAAACCATTTGTGAAGTTGCGATTAATAGAAATATTTAGTTGAAAATTAATAAAGGAAATATTTTAAATTCGCTCTAAGTTAGTCCATAAAGTGAATTAGAAAAAAGTTGCTAAAATATCAAATGCCATTTTAAGAACTGTTGACAGCTGAAAGAAATTTCATAGGGCAGGTAGTAGGCCCTATGAAATTTCTTGGGCAGAAATTCGTAACTTTTTCAGTTAAGGGAAAGTGATTTGCCTTACGTTGCCGCTCTCTTTTTCAAAATGGTTGTGTTACTGAACTACTTTAAGCTGTTAGTAACTTCGAGTGTCTTGAAGTTACTTGAAAAAGTAAGGTGACAGACATTCAATGTATCTAATGTGACATTTTACTATGGGTGCTGCTTAATGACACATTTTCTGCCTCTGTTCCAAACTCACAAAGCCACAATTTGCAGTCCAATGTGCAAGGAAATAGCACGCTTATTTTTTTACTTACTTTAAGCTTACCTTAAACTAATTATTTAATTAAACAGTCGAAGTAAAGGAACTTGGCCGTAACCGCTACTTCCTCAGTCCAAGTTTAAATTAATTTGAACCGTAATTCAACTCTTGATTTCTGTCAGAAACTAATTGTGACGCTTGGGACCCTTGGGCACCTTACACATTTATATTCCCGCATCCTCATGTTTCCAACTAACCAAGAACGAACAAGGGGTAAAGAGAGAACTTTTTTGGCCTCAACAGAAGATATGTCGGTACAGGGGCTCAAATCTTCCCAAAACAACAGCTTCTAATCTTTCAGCATAACCCATTTACCAGAGCATATAATGCTACGCATCATTTATACCAACAAACAATGTGAATAGCCTTCTACCATGCTTCATTATTTTTTGTTCAAAATTCGCATTCAATAAACTGAGCACGTTTTATTAACACATCAATATATCAAATGAGATTTTTATAACGGACTTCTTGTGAAATATTTCTTTTTTCGCGCATCTTTCAGCATATTCTTTTTAAATTTCCTAATCAAAACACTCATCTCGTTGTTGGTAATAAAATCCTCATGGCAAAGAAAGCAAAGTGACAAAAACGGCCTGAAACAAAGAAAAATCTAAAAAAAAACACAATCCGGTTCGACACATGCAGAAAGATGTGTGGTAATGATGTGGAAATTCCAAAGCAACAATAGTTGACTACTACTACGCACATTAAAGCAATGCAATCGCCTCAATTAACCTTGTCCGGTTATTCTAAACATCTAAGGTCATTAGAACAGTGTTAAGTAACGCACTAATTTTTTTTTATATTGCTTTTTGTTTGCAGTCACTGGAACAGCTCCACCGCAGAGACCATGGATACCATTGGCAAAACCCAACAAAACTAGACCGTCCTGTAAGTCATTTGTTAAGTTTCGCAATAGAATATGCACGAAATTTAATTTTTGCTTTTTCCAACAGGTATCTTTACCGTGATGTGTTACAATGTTTTATGTGACAAATACGCAACCAGACAGATGTACGGGTACTGTCCAAGTTGGGCTCTCAGCTGGGAATATAGAAAAAAGGTACTTGGTAATAAATTATGATTTGGTCATTACTTTAGGCCGAATTGCGAAATTAATAGTGTCAGCTAACTTCACACGAGTATTTAAAATAAATTATGTTGACAGACGTGTTTCCATAAAAATGTGATTATGCAATTTATAATGGAAGGCATTCGATAACTGGATTTATAGAATTACTATTCAAAACAAGATATTTGCATTGAAGAAAATATACGCTGGAACTTTTTGTAAAGAATGTAGGCAAACACATGTAGTACCCTGAATAGAACGAACAGAACGATTTTCCACAGTCCTGCCGAGGTATCTGATGGATCAAAATGTCTTCGGATTCGTACGAAATTTTCCTCCGATTCACTTATCGAACACGTCCTCCGATGAAACGCAACACAAATCAACGCACTGCGGGGTCGCTCAGTGGTTATTCCTGTTGGATTTCTAATCAAAAGCTCCACGGTTCAAACCCCGCCGTGGCCAAGTAACGTTTATTTTTTTCCACTGTTCCACGTCTTGTGAACGTCTGACAAACATCCAAGAGTATTATTGTCATGAGAACTTCTCAAATTTGCCTTTGGGATTCGGCTTGAAATTGTAGGTCACTTCCACCTCGCACAAAATGGTTGCAGAAGCTAGGTTTAAGTTAGGCAGTTAATACCTTATATTTATTTATTTTTATCAACGCTCCGTGATAGACGGTTCGAAGTTAACAATTTTTTATAGATGTTTGTCGAATTTCGTTCGAAGGAAAGGAGTTGCTTCGGAACATCCGACAACGAAATTCTAGGGTTTCGAACAAATACTGCTTTTGCAGACGTAAATGGAAGCTAATAAAATTTGGGGTAGAAAAACAACTGAACAAAACAAAAACCCTGTCCACTTATTAATGTTGAACGAGGGGCCGACCAACTGACCTTATTAACGTCTTTTATCAGACAAAAGCACTGAACTAGGTTTGGAAAAGCCAACGTTCTATTAGCGTTACGTGAAAGCCTGGCCAATCCGTGTTTGAAACTGAAATTTAGCTAGAAACCTATTAACATCTAAAAAGGTCAATGGACTGAACACACCTAACTCTAGTCATTTATGCAGCCTAGAGGGTTGAACTAAACATATGCTTTGTCACAAATTAGAGACAACATGTTGGTCATTGAAAGTAAGTTATAAAAAGCTTTGGAAATTTATTAGTACCGCTCAAATAGGCCCGGACGACACTTGAACATGTATAACCCTTTCTTCCTTCCCATTACTCTAAAACTTAGTTGTCTTTCATAACTGAATTGATCTGCTTTTTAGGCAATTCTTGACGAAATTCGACATTATTCTGCCGACATAATCAGTCTGCAGGAGATCGAAACGGATCAATTTTATAACTTTTTCCTGCCAGAGCTTAAAAACGACGGTTTCGAGGGCATCTTCTCGCCCAAGTCTCGTGCAAAGACAATGTCCGAAGTTGAACGCAAATACGTGGACGGTTGTGCGATCTTTTTCCGCTCATCAAAGTAAGTTTTGTAAAAAAACAAAAACAGCAATTTTAAATTGATTTTTTTTTTTACGCAGATTCTCACTTATTAAGGAACATTTAGTTGAATTTAACCAATTAGCCATGGCCAATGCTGAGGGTTCTGATAACATGCTAAATCGCGTTATGCCAAAGGACAACATCGGGCTGGCGGCACTACTTAAAGTTAAGGAGAATGCCTGGGAACCAATGACTGAAGTCACACAAATATCACAACCCTTGCTAGTTTGCACGGCGCATATTCACTGGGACCCGGAATTTTGTGATGTAAAGCTAATTCAGACGCTAATGCTGAGCAACGAACTGAAAACAATAATCGATGAGGCGAGCCACAGCTTCCGACCAGGTCACAAGTTCGACTCGAACAGTGTTCAGCTGCTACTGTGTGGTGACTTCAATTCCCTCCCCGATTCGGGTGTTATCGAATTTCTTGGAAAGGGACGTGTCTCGATTGATCACCAGGACTTCAAAGAGTTGGGATACAAGCCGTGCCTGCAGCGACTGCTGTCTAGTGACACCGGTGAATATACTCATTCCTTTAAGTTGGCGTCAGCATACAGCGAAGACATAATGCTCCACACTAACTACACATTCGACTTTAAGGGAATTATTGATTATATTTTCTACACAAAGACCGGAATGGTGCCTCTCGGCCTATTGGGGCCAATCTCAAACGACTGGTTGCGAGAGAACAAGGTCGTCGGCTGTCCACATCCGCACATCCCTTCCGATCATTTCCCGCTCCTGGTTGAGCTGGAACTCATGCACACAGCCAGTCAACAGCAGCCTCCCAACGGCCTGATAAATCGACGGTAGCAATAGAAATCCATCTACCTTTTAGACACCTACAAAAATGTTGGGAACTGAAAGTCAAACACGTATACCGCCAGTTTAATTTAAAAAAAATTAACAAACAAAGAAGACACACACACACACACCTACAATACACATACACAAATACATGTTAAGCTAAGGGTTGTATGGCTTGGTCCTCTGGCCCCTTATTTTTATCATTTTTACCACACAATCCTCATGTCCTAGTTAACTATTTTCTATCTCCTTCATTTCGTCGTCGTTCATTTCACACACAAATTCACACTAGACAAGGATATTTTAGTTAGATATTCCTTTAAAAATCGTTTTTTCTATAAGAAATGTGTAATTAATTAAAATTAGTAGTAATAACCAAACAACAGCAACAAATACAAAAACATCAAAAGCAAATAACAAAACGTCGCTCCGGGTATAAGAATAACATTTTTACAAATTTACACATGTTTAAGAAGGGGAAGAAACAAAAACAAAAAAATATGAAAAAAGTAATATTTAATGCAATGTAAAATATAATGAACAAAACAAATAGTGTATTTTTATATAGACAAATCAATAAAACAACTCATTAAAGTAATAAACAACCACAAAAATTAAACAACAAAATCAGACAAAACAAAAAAGGACAAATACCATCTTCTTATAAAGTCAAGATATATTTTAAGTTGCGCTCATATATAATTTGTTCTCTTTTTTTAAATACATTTTTTATTATTCTTAGGGCTTGTAGTAAACTTGTATTTTTATTTTTCTCTTTATTTCAATAAGTTCAAAGAAACATAAAAAACGGAACATATTTAAATATAGCTTAAAAACAACAAATAAATAGAACTTAAACACATAATTCTTATTTGACAAAAAATAAAACAAAATTTGTTTTGTTCTGTAAGCTTTTTCTTTTTTAAGTTTTACCATAAAGTGAAAATCGAAAAAAACAAGCAAATTATAAAATGTACTGTTAATAGTGGCAATTGAAAAAAATAATAATTAAATAAACAAATCGTTAGAATTAAAAGAAAATATATATAAATAAAGAAAAAAATAAAATAAATTTAAATTGATGCACATTTTTTTAGAAGCGGCATTTTATTTTGATTTTTTTTCAGAGATGTTTTCCTTATATGCTTTCTTTTATGTATGTATTAAAACGCAAGTGTATGTCATGTTTACAAAAAAGGAAAAGACGTTAAGTTAGTTAATTTGGTCGCTCATTCAAAATTAAACAAACGTATGGAACAACGTAAATTTTTGCGAATATACGAAAAATTTAGTCGATTGAATAACTTTTTACAAATAAATAATAATCGAAAAGCATTACAAAACATGTTGCATGGAAATAAACAACAAAAGAAATTACGCAAAACTAAGATAAAATCTAACATTTGCTTGCGAAATCAATTTTTTATTTGAAATGAAACAATTTGTTTATTTTATTTTGTCTATGTTTTTTCTTTAAAACTTCATTTGCAAGAAAATAAAACAAAAAAAAAATAAGAAAATGTATGAAAAGTCAACACGTATGTTTTTGATTGATGGGGGTAGTAACTGATAAGACATTCATGGTGAGTATCCACAGTTGGATATGTCAATTCTATACTTTGGTGGTGGAGCTAAGCACAGATAGCGAGCGAGAGGTGACATATTCGACTGTTTGACGACATCTGCGTCCAAATTGTTTGCAGAATGTTTTAAATGAATGTAACTGCATTAGCGCTATGTTCGATAATGCAGTTTGCGCAAGTCATTGTTGGAAACGTCATCTGACTTTGATGGCGAAAAAATTTGAATGGCTGATGTCGAGAAGCTTTCATTTATAAATTAAAGTAATTTGAATATTTCGTAAAAAGTATATAATAAAACGAATTATAACAAAAAAAAGTTCCAGAATTAGGACAGTCTATTTTACTATTTTCGAATACTAAAAAGAACTCAATTCAATGGGGTTGTGTACAAAAAAAGGAACCCGTGAGAATCGCGTTGTTGGTGCAAAAAAATATTTTTGTTTGAAAACAAATTAGGTTGACCAATTTTCTTTACATACATTTTATACTATTAAATGCAAACGAAGAAAAACAATTAATTAAAGACAAAATTATACAAAAAAGCGAAAATGCATGTAAATCGCTGCATCAAGAGCCGCACAAGCCCTCTTTGTCAACATGTTCAGTGTTTTTTTTTTGCTTTAAAATAATTTCTCAGGTTTTTTGTCTTTAAATTGGTAGTTTTTACTTCTTAATAGTTGTTGATTTCACTTAAATATACACTTTATTAACAATCACAATGATTTTTCCATACGATTTCTGCAATTTACTGAAAATGTACCCTTAAATTTGTTTGACGTATAAGAAATAGGCTCTTCAGAAAGGTATACCTTCGCGAAGTGCTCTATTGCATATTTGACGATTGTAGCTGACAGAATTTCAAACTTAAAATAAAATACATTAAAATATAAAAAAAAACATTACAATTGCAATAAATGCTCACTTATTATGTTGATCTAGTGCATCTGTCATACGAGAGAATATTTCTTTTATTCTACCTTTCTTTAAAAATAGAAACAATAAAATGGATTATCCGGAATATTCCATTGAATAAAGAAACGCAAATGGCTCATTCGGAGTATTCCGAATGAATAAAGAAACGGAGCATGACGATCAAATTGACATTTTCAAAAACGGCCATCGACTTCCGAATGCCACATCACCCGTACCCTTACTAATTAATTTTTAACTTATCAACTTAAATCTAGCCATAAGCATATATAACATCCAGGGGGCCAACTATGTAGTTCGATTCTACTTTCGATTCTATTTGGAAGTTGATTCCGATTCTACTGTTACATCCTGGCTAGGATTCGAAAAGATAAAACGTAATTCTATTTAATTAAACTTTATTTAATTCTCTTTCAATTTAATTCTTGATTATTATTCTAATAATGCACTTATTCACTTTAATTCACTTTCACAATTAATCACTTTAAATACACAATCACTTTTCTCTTACTCAATACTTACTTTTTCTCTATACTTTTCACTACTGTCATCTATCGCATTCTTAATCGCGGTTCACAACTAGAATGTCTTGGGTGCTCCTGCGATATCTATTTATAGGTCCGTTCGCGAACTAATTTGCAAACGTAAATTTATATAAACTTTCGTGCAAAACTGCACAAACGCGTTCGCGTACTGAGAAAATGGTAAAAAGATGAACGAAAGAACAATGTACTTTCGTTCATTTTTCTTCACATAGAATTTCAGCTGGTAAGAAAATGAATACTGTCAAATGATAAAATCCTCCAAAAAAAAACAGCTGTTGCTTCTTTTCAAGCCAAACTAAGAAGTTTTTACACAAAAGCGTTCGCGTACTTTTCTTAGAAATGAGAGGATTCTCTCTCGATTTTGGAGATTTGACACTTTTAATTTTTCTACACATAAAGTACGAGAACGGACTGTGGCGACATCGAAATACTGTGGTTACGCGAGGAAGCATTCCGTGGAACCACACACTAATCATAGATGTCGCAACGAACAACAACGAGAATTCAAAACAGAACCAACGGTCGGGAGAGAGAAAACAATTGTCAATTGGTGTTTGTTCTTCGAGTTAGTCGCTTCATTATTTTTATAGTGTTTGTAATATTCAATAATTAAATATACATATATTAAATAAACTAATTGTTTTACTGTGGATAAATATCTGTGCACACACTTGTGCCTACAGTGGTGACCCCGACGTGATCCACAACAATTAAAAATTTATTTAATTGGCAACAGCCGAACCAACTACGCACTTTATCTCTTGCACTTGTACATATGTATATTTATAAGTATGCAAGGCGAACAAAACACAATGACGAATGCAGGTGTTTCCTCAGGACCACCAACTCCATCCGATGCGGAGATCCAGGAAATCAATGCTCTCAAAAACCTGAGGATTCCTCCGTTCTGGAAAATTAATCCAGCGTTATGGTTTGTACAGGTGGAAGCGCAATTCCACAATAATCGGATCATCAGCGACAACAGCCGATTCAACGCCATCATCGCTGGACTGGACCCAGAAGTGCTGAATGAGGTATCAGACTTAGTGCAGAAACCACCGGACACAGATAAGTACATTGCTTTTAAAAAACAAGTCATATCTAGGTTCACCGAGTCTAAGGAGAGGCAACTGAACAGATTGATGACGACCCTTGAACTTGGCGACAGACGTCCATCAAGTCTCCTCAGGGAAATGCGAAGACTGGCTGGTTCAAATGTTCCAGACGACATGTTGTCCACTCTATGGATGGCACGAATGCCCAGTCATGTGCGTGGAATACTTTCTGCCAGTCACGGAATCGACCTCACTGCGTTGTCTGAAATCGCAGACAAAATCGTTGATAACACATCCGCCCACGCTGTTTTCTCCACTGATGTTCATGAAGATGACCCTATACCACAATCCACCAACGCTGAAAGTGATCTGAACAGAAGACTAAATTCCATCGAGTCCACTCTGTCAACTCTAATGACGGCTATGCAATCACTGAAAACCAGTCACAGCCATGGCAGGTCTCGACCACAGTCAAGGAATAACAGATCGCTCTCAAGAGCATCAACTCCTAACGGAATGTGTTTCTTCCATGAGAAATTCGGCAGCGATGCCCGGAAGTGTAAGAAACCATGCAGCTACAAAGCAAAAAACTAAGTGAGCTGTTGTCCTCAGAGGCGGACGGCAACAGTCAAAGATTCCACAAGGAACACCGCCTCTACATCTTCGACAAGGAGACAAACCAAAAGTTTTTGCTCGACTCTGGATCAACTATATGTGTCTTACCTCGTTCCAGGGACTGCAAAAACAACAGAGGGGAAATAACACTCCTGGCAGCGAATAACTCACCGATTCACACCTACGGCGAGAAGATCCTCACACTCAACCTTGGTCTCCGGCGAGCTATCACTTGGCCGTTCGTTATTGCAGATGTTAAAACAGCAATAATTGGCGCAGACTTGCTCGCACACTACGGACTTGTCATTGATTTGAAAGCCAGACGTGTCATAGACAAAACAACATCATTAACGGTACAAGGCGAGATTGATACCAGTGATTTGTCAAAACTTCTGACTATCAGTGGTCCTGAACCATACATAAATCTCGTCAACGAATTCGTTCTGGCCAACAACAACGCACCTGATCCAAAATCAGGAGTCAACATCGTGCAACACTGCATCGTAACCACGGGCCAACCAGTGTCCGAACGACCACGACGACTCTCCGGCGACAAGTTGAAACAGGCCAAGGCTGAATTCGAGGATTTTCAAAAGAAGGGTTACTGCCGTCTATCCAGCAATCCTTGGGCTAGCCCCATTCACCTTGTTGAAAAAAAGACTGGCGGTTGGAGATGCTGCGGTGACTACCGTCGTCTGAATTCCATAACACAACCAGATAGCTACCCCATTCCTCACATCATGGACTTTACTGAACAGTTGAACAACAAAAACTGCTTCTCGATACTGGATCTAGACAAGGCATACTACCAGATCCCGATGACACCTGACGACATCCAAAAAACTGCGGTGACCACGCCTTTTGGTTTGTTTGAGTTTGTAGTCATGCCATTCGGACTCAAAAACGCAACTCAGACTTTCCAAAGGCACATGGATATGGTCCTACGTGGACTAGATTTCGTTTTTTGCTACGTTGACGACATCCTCATTGCCTCCGACTCAGAGGAAGAACATCGCCAACACGTCCGTATAGTTCTACAACGTCTCCACGAACATAGACTTATCATCAACATCAGGAAGTGCATTTTTGGGAAGTCTGAGGTTACGTACCTTGGACATACAATCAACCAAGCCGGATGCAGACCACCTGAAGCCAGAGTTGAGGCCATATCGAACTATCCAAAGCCATCCAACATCATGGAACTACGTCGTTTTCTTGGAGTCGTTAACTACTACCGACGATACATCCCTAATTGTGCCCATATTCAAGCACCGTTGAATGGACTCATCAGGGACTCCAAGAAAAACGACAAACGACCCGTTCCCTGGACTCCTTTGGCGGAAGAAGCTTTCGATGTATGCAAGGACAGTATCAAGCATGCTACACTACTCAACCACATCGATCCGAAGTCTACACTTGTCCTAACAACGGATGCTTCTGATATCGCAGTTGGTGCCAAATTGGAACAAAAACAAAATAACCAATATCAACCGATCGGACTGTTTTCATGCAAACTGTCACCTGCACAAAGTCGCTACAGCACATATGATCGCGAGTTGCTGGCAATATACCTAGCTATCCGATTCTTCCAACACATCTTGGACGGTCGACACTTTGTCGTGCAAACGGATCACAAGCCGCTCATATATGCGTTCCAGCAGAATTCGGACAAGGCCCCGCAACGTCGTCTAAGGCAATTAGACTACATATCGCAGTATACTACGGACATTGTTTACCTACCCGGCGACGACAACTCAGTAGCAGATGCATTATCGCGACTCAATTCGATAACCATGCCAATCCAATTTGATCTGAGAGAACTTCATTTATCTCAGCTACTCGATGTGGAACTTCAATCAATCCTGAAGCAACAAAATTCATCGCTCAAGTTAAAGAAACTCACTTTGGAACCTGAAATTAAAATTTACTGCGATGTTTCCGACAATATGATTCGACCATATCTACCAGCTTCCCTGCGACGGAAGGCCTTTGAATCCATCCATGGTCTTTCTCATCCAAGCGGAAGAACAACCAGTCGACAACTCAGAGAGAAGTACGTTTGGCCAAACATCAGGAAAGACGCATTGGAGTGGTCACGCACTTGCATCCAATGCCAACGATCCAAAGTTCATCGACATACGAGGCTTATCCCGGATTCAATTGCAGTTCCAGAGCACCGTTTCCAGCATGTCCACATAGACCTCATTGTGCTGCCACTCTGCAAAGGCAATAGGTATTGCCTAACTATGATCGATCGCTTCAGTAGATGGGTGGAAGCAGTACCTCTACAGGACATGTATGCGGACACAGTGGCCACGGCGTTTTATACGCACTGGGTTGCTCGTTTCGGTTCGCCAACAACATTAACCACCGACCAGGGAACTCAATTTGAGTCTGCACTGTTCAACGCACTGATCAACATGATTGGAACGGTGAGGATACGAACATCACCCTACCACCCAGCCTCAAATGGACTTGTTGAACGTTGGCATCGTTCACTGAAAGCCGCCCTGATGTGCCATGAAAAAACGAACTGGACTGATGCTCTTCCGACAGTGTTGTTGGGATTGCGAACGGCATACAAAGAGGACATCAAGGCCTCCGCAGCAGAGATGCTTTATGGAACATATCTCAGAGTTCCTGGTGAGTTCTTTACGAATAATAACTTTGTTCCAGATCCACAGATTTTCGTTGAGAAACACCGAGAAGCGATGCGCAAATTCCGTCCTACAGCAACTGCAAACCATGCAAAAGAAAAAATGTTTGTTTCACCAGATTTAAACAAATGTACACACGTGTTCCTACGCTGCGATGCTGTGAAGAAACCACTGCAACAACCATACACAGGTCCACATCCAATAATCCACCGAATCAGTAATCGACTCTTCACAATTAATGCAGACGGCAGAAAATTAAATGTTTCGGTAGACCGTTTGAAACCAGCTCACATCTATGTCGATTTTATCCCAGACGTTCATCCAGATGTCAACAAAAATCCAACTTCACTGAAGAATCTGAAAAACAAAAATCAATTGGATAAAAATAAAACAGCTGTAAAAAAAAGTAACATTTGAAAGTTCATCGTAACTTCGTCACTGGAGAGGGAGTCATGTGGCGACCTCGAAATACTGTGGTTACGCGAGGAAGCATTCCGTGGAACCACACACTAATCATAGATGTCGCAACGAACAACAACGAGAATTCAAAACAGAACCAACGGTCGGGAGAGAGAAAACAATTGTCAATTGGTGTTTGTTCTTCGAGTTAGTCGCTTCATTATTTTTATAGTGTTTGTAATATTCAATAATTAAATATACATATATTAAATAAACTAATTGTTTTACTGTGGGTAAATATCTGTGCACACACTTGTGCCTACAGGACCTTATATCTCCTAGTGACACCTCTCGAAATTTCCAGATTCGTTGAGTTTAGAAGGTTCGAGAACAACATAACTATGTATGTACTAGTTATTCCACAGCTACTCAAACTGCTATTCAAATGCTGCCAAAATCGGTAATATGGATACTTTCTACTAGATGGCGCTGCAACTTGACTAATTGATGCCCAATGACACAGTTTGAGCAAACATGCAACAATATCCCCCTCTTTAACTTGTTCGTCCCGAACAAACAAGTCAATATTTTCGCCATGGTAGCGATGGAGACGATCCACATGGACAACTTTTAGCTGGCCTCTTCCTCGCTGGATCCGGTAGACAACATCGTTGATGCGCTTCACTATCTTATAGGGACCTTCCCAATCCTGCTGTAGTTTAGGTGACATGCCTTTTCGGCGATGAGGGTTGTATAGCCATACCAGCTCTCCTTCCTGGAATCCTGTGGTGGTTGCTTTTGTATCGTACCTCGTCTTCATGCGGTCGCTGGATATCCGAATCTTATCTCTAGTTTTCCTATGAATGTTTCTGATGATTTCTCTGAGATCCACAACATAATCATCTTCATTCGTTGCTTCATCAGTCGGAGATCCAATCATCAATTCACTAGGTAACCGGATGGTTCGACCAAAAAGGATTTCGGATGGAGAATGTCCTGTTGTGTTAAGAACTGCGCTTCGATAAGCTAATAGGAACATGGGGATCTGCTTGTCCCAGTCCCGCTGGCAGTCGCCAACAACCTTAGAAAGGTGTTCGTTTAAGGTTCTATTGAAGCGTTCCACCATTCCGTCCGATTGTGGATGAAGCGGGGTTGTTCTTGTCTTCTTAATCCCTAGTAGCTGGCATACTCCTTGAAAGATCTTCGACTCGAAGTTGTCCGAGTGCAATTCCATTGGTACGCCAAATCTGCTTACCCAGTTGTGGACAATCTGCTCTACCACGGTTTTAGCTTCTTGGTTAGGTATAGCAAATGCTTCAGGCCATTTAGTGAAGTAGTCCATCACTACGAGGATATAGCGGTTTCCACTGTTGGTTTCTGGAAACGGTCCTGCGATGTCAACTGCAATCCTTTCAAAGGGCGCTCCAACGTTGTATTGATGCATCTTGCCGTGCATTTTTACTCTCGGGCCTTTACTGGCTGCGCAAGTGGCGCACTTTCGGCAGCAGTTTTCGACATCGTCTCTTGCGTGGATCCAGTAAAAGTGTTCTCGTACTTTTTCGAGTGTATTATTTACTCCCAAGTGACCTCCGGACACTCCATCATGCAGTTCCCTAAGCACTTCGTTGACTTTCGATCTGGGTACCACAAGTTGCATCACGGCTGATGTTCCAACCGAACTTTCCCATTTTCTTTTCAAAATGCCATCCTGAACATGAAGTGAGTCCCATTGTGCCAAGTATGCCTTCAGTTCCGGACTCTTATTGGAGATCTGCTGCCAGTCCGGCTTGCCTTCATGTTCCTTTCAGGCGAGAATCGGCCCGATATCCGGATCTTCCTGTTGAGCATTTAGGATCTCCCGTGCACTCCAGCCGCTAATGGGCTCAGCTCTCAACCGTTGGACTGATACTTTATCTTTTTTCTCCTGGCGTACGCAATGTTTACAATCTGCCTTGCAGGGCCGCCGGGAGAGGGCATCTGCGTTGGAGTGAAGAGTTCCCTTTCGGTGCTGTATCTCGTAGTCATACATCTGCAGACGTTCAATCCACCTCGCGACTTCATAGACTTCGCGAGTCCATAGAGTCGAATTTCTGATCGAACTTGGCCAGAAGTAATTCCATCATAGCAGACATATCAACGCCTGCACTTACTTGTTCTTCTCCTACCTCGAACAAAACGGACTTGGGGTTTTCTCCTTCGTTTTCAACAGCTTCCTGCAGTCGAAGCACCAGATCACTTTTTCCTCCAGCTGTGAAGAGATTCTGCTTTTCTAATTTAGCTTTTAACTGCGGTATACTGAGCTGTAGTAATTTCAATGTGCGGCCCATTTTTTTTTTTTTTTTTTTTAACTAATTCAGTTCATTTTAATTTCATACTGAATACGTTTTATCCCACTTCTGACACCAATGTCACATCCTGGCTAGGATTCGAAAAGATAAAACGTAATTCTATTTAATTAGACTTTATTTAATTCTCTTTCAATTTAATTCTTGATTATTATTCTAATAATGCACTTATTCACTTTAATTCACTTTCACAATTAATCACTTTAAATACACAATCACTTTTCT
This sequence comes from Portevinia maculata, assembly GCA_949715645.1. Classification (NCBI taxonomy): domain Eukaryota; kingdom Metazoa; phylum Arthropoda; class Insecta; order Diptera; family Syrphidae; genus Portevinia; species Portevinia maculata. The sequence continues at coordinate 393,491,287 of OX454525.1, read as the reverse complement.
CGTACTCAATACTTATAATTTTTCTCTATACTTTTCACTACTGTCATCTATCGTATTCTTAATCCCGGTTCACAACTAGAATGTCTTGGGTGCTCCTGCGACATCTATTTATATCTTATAGTGACACCTCTCGAAATTTCCAGATTCGTTGAGTTTAGAAGGTTCGAGAACAACATAACTATGTATGTACTAGTTATTCCACAGCTACTCAAACTGCTATTCAAATGCTGCCAACATGGGTAATATGGCTACTTTCTACTAGATGGCGCTGCAACCTGACTAATTGATGCCCAATGACACAGTTTGAGCAAACATGCAACACTACTTTCAAAATTCAAACGGAATTATTTATGATATTAGAATCGAATGTAAGAAATGGCAACTTTTTTCCCAGAATTTCCGAATTTCGAACGAGTCTCGTTCTGTGTTTGACAGATAACCGCAAAGACATCCGAACACTGACTGGGGTCCTCACTGGACACTGTATAGTGGGCCTACACGCGGAGCGGCTGGGCATACTGCACAACGACTACTGCAGGAGCTGCAGGGACGTTGAAGAAATAGAATCTATACGTCACCTGCTATGCGAATGCCCTGCCCTTAGAACAAAAAGATTGAAGATTCTTGGCAGCTACTTCTTTGAGGAGCTGGAGGATCTGGCTGCTTTAGAGCTAAAGAAACTCCTGAGATTCACATATGAATCAGGGTGGTTCTGTTAAAGCGTATTACCGAACTGTTAAACAGCGGTTTCCTTTATCTCTCTTTTCAGGTTCCCGGAAATTTTAAAGAATCCCTAAATGGACACAATGGACCCAACTGTTGGTCTAAGTGAGCCGTGACACCCGTCACAAGAGCATCCATATACCTACCTACCTACCTTGACAGATAAAGGAAAAGAAAAAATAATCATTTATTTTGATTTCTGAAACTGAAAAGTTAACAACAATGGACAGTGTCGCAATTTGGTTTCCGATTGAAGAAAATCAGGAACTTAATGAACAAATTGAACGAAGGCGAATTCATCAATTTTTGAACGAGTTTTTGGAGTTCTAAAGGCAAGATTCCGACGTCTTCTGTCGGTAAGAGAACTTCACTATTAACCGAAAAAGGCGACTCAAATTTTGAATGTTTGCTGTGCGCTCCACAACATCTGGTAAAATATGGGGTCGAATTGGCCGATTCAATAGATGTCTTGTTGGAAGATGTAACGCATTTTACGTTGGATCAACAGTCTACCGAGGAATACTAATGAGGATTACACGAAAGTTGCTAAAAGAATAAGAAACAATATCAAAAATGATTTAAATAGTTCATAAATAAAAAAAATAATAAAAACAACATAGATTCACTCTTAAAAAAATTGTTACACTTACATTTTTAAATATACCAATCCACACAGCCTGCTCGCAAGCACATTTGCATTAGAACTAAAGATGTGCAAATAGTAATTATTCGTTATTTAATATCCGTTACTCAAGATGAGTTTTAGTAACGAATACTCATTGGCAGAAGTAAACGGGTATCAAGTAATCAAATTCAACCAAATCCAAATACTCATCAGATACCTAACAACATTTACGCCCGTGTAAGTCCATATCGTATCCAACAGGAATATATACACATCACACATATACACTCTAACACCGCCGCGCCACCGCGGGCATCAAAATGTTTTGTGTCGGTGTCTCCACAAATTCACCCCTTTTTTTATCATTCTCAGCCGTTCATTCATGCTTCTTGTGCTGGTGATACTAATACTCAAACACTTACACTGGGTATCGGTTCTCTTCTCTCTTTCCGTGTTCGTGTGATTTTCTTTGTTTCTTTCACACGAAGAATTCGCACTTTTAGTTTCGATGGTCATAAGCGCGAAGGCAAACGTATGTACATACATGATTCGTACTCAATGAAGGCAACACAAATTGATACTCGTTTGGATTTGATTACTTACTCACTCTGTGTGTTTGATTACTAACTCATTCTGTGTTTTTGATTACCTACTCATTTTGTATCTTTGAGTTCATAGTGTTTTTGTATTATACATAGTACTCATTTTGTGTGTTTGATTACTTGATATTCTATGTAAGATCAAAGACTTGGTGAATTAGTTTTAAAGATCTGTAGCAAAAAGGCGAGGATAATCGTGTCGTTAAAGGTGGGTATATTTTTTCAGGTATGCTAATGCGATTTCTTAACACAAATAAATTTAAAAAAAATAGGCTATATAAAGATCTAAAAATGAAAACATTGACGAAATACAATTTCATTTAAGTTGATTACTGAACTGTTTGCCATAATTTTTATTTTTTACGCGTAGATATTCCTTGTTCCTACTCTTATTACTAACTAGCACTTGCAGCTCAAAAGAGCCATCGCCTGACCTCTCACAACAATGCATGCTGTGTGCGTTTCACTCATGGAGGGGGCCTATAATTGTGCCGATTCCAACGGCGAATTGAGAGGTCTCTCATGACCAATGATACCCTCGGAGGGTTTGTCAGACCCTCGCGGAAGTGGGACCGTGAAAAAAAATGTTAGTGGCCCCGTCGGGATTCGAACCCGGGACCTAACACACTAACCATTGCATCACGGCTACCACAACTGTTCCTACTCTTAGCAATCATAATAATCAGTTTTTTTAGTCTGTGTTATGAGTCGAGGCTTGGCCACAGGGGCGTCTTCGCAGTAGTGGAGGAGGACGGTGGCACGCTCGCGGTTTCACGGCTATCGCTCGTCGGACGGGGGTAGTTCTTGTCATCCCTCACACTAAACCACCTGCTCACAAACAAAAATTATCGTGCCAGAAAAAGAAGAAGAAGAGAATAGGCAGAGAACTAATCGGACGGACGAAAAAAGAAAGGAAAGAGAAGAGAAGAGAAAGATAGGATAGATGAAAAGAAAATCTCAATTACCTTTGCCCTACCAAGGAGAGAGTACAGGAAGTCAGATGCATCTTAACTACCCTAACTATGCTAACTAATCCTATTCTAATCTAAAACGTAAGCTAAACCTTAATATAAATCCCTAATCTAACTTATATCTAACCTAATTCTAATCTCCTTTGCATCCACTGCTTCCTGATGTCGCTCCCCGGTAAGGTTCGTCTCGTTCCTGAGACTTACCAGATGATATTGGCTCTGGCTCGGCCTGCCCACCCTATGTGTCGGATGACACTCCTTTGGCTATCTCTCTGGCCGAAAACAACGAGAGATAGCCCCTAGGAGTGTCATCCGACACATAGGGTTGGCGAGCCAGAGCCAACATCATATAGTACCGAATACTAAATACCGAATACTAAATGAAAGTAATAATAATTCGTTACTCAAAAGTAATCAAGTTGCACATCACTAATTAGAACGATTATTTGGGAATTCGAATGATTTTGACATTTATTTTAGAATTAGGTGGTACCAAACTTCCGAAAAAGAACAACAAAAAGATTGGCAATTCGAGATCCGTTCGATTTTCGAACATAAGGGCTTGCTATAGAATTACGGAGTACGGATTTTGCGAATTCGAACATTTTTGTTGTAGAATCGAATTGCATAGTAGGGCCTCAGGTGAGCCTAGTGACGCATTTATCATAGTAAAACTGTCCCGCAAGTGTACACGCAAAAAAGAGCTTGTCGTAAAAGGCGACTTATGAAAGAAATGACATCTAGACAATTTTAGGATTTTTGTGAGCTAGGGACACATTTTACATCTTGAAGCTGTCCCGCAAGTGCGCATGCAAATTCGTAGGTTGACACGACCGGAGATCACCGGTGTCGTAAAAAGTTGATCAAACAATCAAATGTTGCACTTATCGCAATCGAAGAAAGAGTCAGGCCTACAAATTACTGGATCACACAAATGCAGCAACGCCAGCATTTGATTGGCCTCATTGATTAAGTGGTCCTAAACCAGGAGGCATGCCGATGCTTATTGAGGTCGGACAGGCGAACCCCACATGCGGACCTGTAGGGATTCAGTAAAGTGGGAGGGTTATCATCTCTTTAATCCTGGTCATAATCTCGTCGGAAAGGAAGAAGAAGAAGATAGATTTGCGTTGCAATGTAAATCGACTACAATGCCTGAAACATGCGCAGTAGTGACTCGCGCAGTAATGCATGCAGTAACGCACATGAAACACATACCTAATGCAGTAAGAACACATACCTAATGCAGTAAGAAATTGCCATCATTCAGTACGTTTTTTACGACCAAATAGACTAAAATGCTACGTACCTAATGTAGAATTTCACAGCACGAAACGTCAAACCGGATTAATAGACCTTTTCGCGAAGCTATCTCTTTCTTAAATGTCGTCTCTCTTTCTTAAACGTGAAAAACAAATTGAATAAAATAATTTTAGTAATTTGCACAAATTGTTTATTAAAACTCCCAAATAATAGAAAAAAAAACCTGAAAAAGTATGTAAAAGCAAAAAAAAAACAATAAAAACAGTGAACATGTTGACCAAAAACGCTTGTGCAGCTCTTGATGCAGCCATTTACAAACAATTTCACTTTTTTTTTACAATTGTGTTTGTTCCAGATAAAAAGACGATTTTTCTCAATTTCAATAATTTATTTTTCCTTCCTTAACCTCTTACCAAAAGTCAACCACGTTCTCCAAAATCCAAAGGTAAAAAGCGTGGAGATTGACAAAAGAACTTGACAGCTCGAGAAAGGTCGCGAATGTTCAACAGTAGATGTCGTCAGTGATGCCAAAGAAGAACAGAGTGATAATTTTCAGGTTGCAGTAGTAGATCTCAAACATCCTGCCCGGTTGGGTCACCTGGCTCGAAATCCTCTACCTCAAACAGTCGGCACAGTTTTTGTACTGCCCGGGTGTACATCCCTGCTGTCGTCTTAATCGTGGCGTTACGGATCAGTCCATCACTGCCTGGATGCACTCCAATCACTCGACCCAACCGCCAGTGAGTCGGCGGTAAATTTTCCTGACGAATAATGACGATGTCACCAAACGTCTCTGCCATTTATTCCTCGTTTGTAGCGTCGTCAAATATTCCTCGCTCCATCTTTGCCAGAATCGCTGATGTACTTGTCGTAACCACTGCCAATGTTTGATTCGGTTAGTCGGGATCTCATCAACCTTTGGTTCCGGCACGGCGAGGAGGGGGGCTCCGATGCGAAAGTCCGCTGGCGTTAAAGCAAATTTATCCTCGGGATCGTCATGCAGTGGGATAAGCGGACGCGAATTGAGACACGCTTCGATACGCGCCGCCAAGGTATAAAGCTGGCTGTACCACATAACTTGTCCGCCGACTAAACGTTCCAAATGGTGTTTCGCAGATTTTACGGCAGCCTCCCAAAGTCCACCTTGATGAGGAGCGCCAGGTGTGATGAAGTGCCAATTTGTTCCCATAGTGGCTAGTGACTGCTGACTATGATCGCTATGCCAATCCTCACAATCCTCTTGAAGCATACGATTGGCACCGACAAATGCAGTGCCATTGTCACTGTAAAGATCTCGACATGGGCCGCGTCTGCTGCGAAAACGGGTGAAAGCATCGAGAAACGCCTGCGAAGAGAGGTCATCCACCACCTCAATATGCACCGCTTTCGTGGCCATACAAATGAAGATGGCCAGATAGGTCTTCACTGTAGTACGTGACCGCTTTGCTCCTATGCGCAGTATGAACGGACCACAGTAGTCCACGCCTGATGAGAGAAAAGGCCGAGCAGCATTGACCCTATATTTGGGTAATGAAGCCATCTGCTGCATGAGGGTCGCACCGCGATTTCGTCGACAAATCACACAGTTATGTATGAAACTCCGTACAGCTTGCCTCGCGTTCAGAATCCAGTAGCGGCTACGAAGGGTATGAAGCATCAACTGCGTCCCGCCATGAAGTGTTCTCTGATGAGCTTGTTGGATTAGCAACAAACCAGTGCGCCGGTCCGCGGCAGGATAATTGGAAAACGATGGTCATGAGGTATGTCAGCCTTGCTCAGCCGACCTTCAAGGCGGAGAATACCGCAGTCATCCAGAAAGGGGTTTAAGGGCAGCAATCGACTTGAACTGGGAAGCCTCTGACCGCTCCGTATCTGATGGACTGCTAATGGAAAAGCGCTTTCCTGCTCGATGCGAATGAGTTTGCTCAGTGCTTCGTCTAATTCATCAGCACTGACCACTGCCTTTAACAAATTTCGCCGCGTGGGAGTCCAACGTAGTATTCGAACCACTGTATATAGTAGACGATGAAGAGAACTGAAGCGCTGACTGAGATCGATTTCTTGCCCGTCTAGTCGTCGAGTTGTTAGCTTGGACCCACATGTTGCTAACACTGTCAGCAGAGACACTTTCTCCGCCTCTTGTACAACCAGCACCTCATCCTGATGAAGTGGTTCATCTTGATCTGAACCTAGGGGGATCGGGTCATCCTTCAACCACTCCGTGCCATGCCACCATACGCGATGTTCCAACAGATCCGCTGCGCCCATCCCACGGCTAGCACAATCCGCTGGGTTTTGAGCTGATCGTACGTGATTCCAATACTCGGGTGATGTTAGTTCCTGGATTTGACGCACCCGATTGGAAACAAATGGTTTCAGTGTGGTGGGTTGCTTTGGCAACCAGCATAGCAAGATTCGAGAGTCCGACCACAAGTAGCACTTGTGTCCAGAAGTTTCAGAGCCACGCGAACATTTTCTATGGTGACAGCCAGTAAATGCGCCGCGCAGAGCTCTAGGCGGGGAATAGTGGCACCCTTGAGTGGGGCCACCTTTGTGCGGGCTGTCAACAGCGATATACGTGACTCCTTCCTGGTGTTTGTGGTTTGTGTGTAAATAACAGCTGCGTAGGCACGCGAGCTGGCATCGCAAAAGCCGTGGAGCGCTGTTATTTCGCCCTCCACCATTCCAAGCCATCGGGGCACCCGAACATGGTTGATTGTGTAGAGCCCATTGCGAAAGAGAAGCCAAGTTTCGTATAATTCAGCTGGTAGCGGAGTATCCCAAGTAATGCCTGTTGACCAAAGCGTCTGAATAAAAATCTTACCGGTAATTACAACCGGGGCTAAGAGCCCGGTGGGATCAAATAGTTGAGATACTTAACTAAGTACACGCCGCTTCGACTAATATGCCTGGTGCGGCTTGAGGTTTAAGCTGAAGAACAACTCGTCCGCTGCTGGATCCCAACGCAACCCTAACACTTTAGCGGCCGGGGAATCAATGATGAGCTCTGCAGTAGAAGAATTTCCACCAGTTAACTTGTTAATTACCTGAGTGTCGTTGGAATTCCACTTTCGTAGGTTAAAATGTCCAGCCGAAAGAATCGTACTGACATTGGCAGCTAAGACCTCGGCGTCGTTTGCATCATTGCAGCTAACCAAAAAGTCGTCGACATAAAATGACGTCAGTATTGTGTCCCGTGCAGCTATTGCCTGATTTTGACCTGCGACTTGTCCATAGTTGTCGTACGCACATTGATGAAGTGCACGCACTGCATTATAAGGCCTGCAGGCCATGCCATATGTGACAGTTGTCAAATGATAAACAGCGATGTCTTCTGTGGGTGATTCTCGCCAGAGAATACGCTGAAAGTTCCTGTCTTCCGGAGCAACCAGTACCTGGCGAAACATCTTTTCGATGTCCGCGGTCAGGGCAATCCGATAGCGTCGAAAGCGAAAGATGATGTTGAGAAGAGAGTCCTGAATCGTTGGACCCACTAAATGGATGTCATTTAGGGAGACACCAACACTAGTTCTCGCCGAAGCATTGAAAACAACACGGAACTTGCTTGTTACAGCATGATGTGGAATATAAAAACATCTGCTGTGATCGCCAGGTTGTTCAACGCGTTCCATGTGACCAAGCGCAGCGTATTCCCGCATGAATGTCACATATCTTTCTCGGAGCTCGGCATTGCCAGCCAATCGTCTTTCGAGGCAATGAAACTGCCTTAACGCCTGCGTATATGAATCTCCTAGGTCTGGAGCATCACGACAAAATGGTATGCGCAGCGCACCATGTATCGTCCATCCTTCGTTCGAGAGTGCGTGGCCATAAATATGCGACCACACTCGTCGTCGACCAAAGACAACCCATCCCAATTTAGTGCGTTGAGCATGTGACTCGTTGAGCATGTGACTCGTTCGGCTTGACATCGCCTTGTACGATAAGACCCCACACATCCGCTCCAATTAGGGCGTCAACACCGCCAGGAGTACCAAAGTGGGCATCAGCGAGTTGGAGACCGACCAAGTGTTTCCATTGATTGACGTCAATCGGCATAGATGGGATGATAGAAGTAATTGACGGTATTACCAGCGCATCTATTGTCAGGGTGAAGTTAGAATGAACCGAACAGAGTGTGAGCGTAGCTGCCTTTGGTTCTGGTGTGGGAAAAAACCCCCAATTCCCTCCACTGATACCTCATATTTGCGTCTGCGAAGATATAGGTGATTAGCAAAGCGGTTTGAAACAAAGCTTACCTGCGATCCTGGGTCGCAGAGAATAAGAGTCATGCGCTGCTCATTTGCTGACTGTCCATAAACATATGCGCGCGCAGTGGCCAGTAAAATAGTTCGGTTGTCCTGGGCAGTGCAGCTGGTGATGGAACCGGTTAGTCATGCATTGCGTGTTGCCACGGTTGAGGCAGCTGCTGGTTGGGGATTCTGGGTTGGAACTTCTGTCATAGGCAGAGCAGGTGTTGACGTCCTAGGTGCACGACAGAAGATCGTATGGTGCTTGCGACCACAATGCCGGCATCCACCGGAAGAACACTGCCTCGAAGAATGTCCATGCTTGAGACAATTGAAGCATAAATTCGATGTTTTGAGAGCCTCAAAACCCTGCTCTGGTTGCATAGCCAGCAGGGATTGACAACGACCCACTCGATGAGGCCCTTGACAATGCGGGCATCTTCCTTCATCCGTCGTGCCCACTGTACGATGATGTTGTCGTGCCGTTGAATTCTCCGATCGATTTGGCACTCTAATAAGCTCCGTTGTGAGGCTCTGTGCTCGTTTCTCCAAGAATTTAAGCAACGATAACAAAGTCGGGATTTCGTTAGACGAACAAAACATATTCCATTCACGATGTGTGGTGCTAGGGAGCTTGGACCCTCTAGGGAGCTAGGGAGCGTCCCATTCGTCCACAACAAGCTGCATGACACGTAAAGCACGGAAAGATTCTTGCACCGTGTCGACGATACTCAACAATGTCCTCGCTGTCTCCTCCGTTGCTGACTTGATGTTGAGAAAGCGGGAAACGTGAATTTCGGCTAAAAGTTTTGGGTTATCGAACCGCTCCTTTAACGCTCTCCACAACTCCTCATATCCACCAGAATACATCGCGCCAATCAAAGGGACCTTAGTAGCATCGACTGCCTGTCGGAGCTTACCCAATTTATACGCCTCGGGGAAATCAATTTCGTGAACCAGTGTCTGGAACGTGTCTTTAAATGCAAGCCAATTATGCAACGATCCGCCAAATGAGGGAATGACCACCGGATCCGACTTGAAATCAAACTTTTGCGCTATTGAATTGGATTCGTTAGTCTCGTCTCGCTGCTTTGGATCAGATTTTATCTCCAGTAATTTGCGATTGAGGTTGATGCACGTCTCGTTGTACAATGCCTCAACCTGTTCCCCCAATTGTTCGTGTGCTGCGAACTCTCTTGCCTTCGCAGAGCCAACCAGAAGCTGATGGTTACTCACAAAACGATCGTAATGCGACGTGATGGATTTTAATTCCTGATTCAACTGGGAAATGTCACACCCATCGTTGTTAGCTCCTAGTGTGCGATCGTGGATACGTTTAATCGCATTCTGTGCAGCTATACGGAAGTTAAGTTCCGCCATAGTGCTGGCCAATAATTAAATGCGAAGTCGAAATGTCGAAACTCGCCAAACTACGGGAAATGTGTCTTCCAAAAAACGCAATGCGCAAATGTCCAATCGGGTGCCAGGCGCAGCAACAAAGATGTTCAATTATCGTCTCGCCCAGGCGCGGTAGATCCAGAAACAAATGCAAAAGATATCCAATGGAAGTGAGTCCTCACAGGAGGCACCAAAATGTTCCAGATAAAAAGACGATTTTCTCAATTTCAATAATTTATTTTTCCTTCCTTAACCTCTTACCAAAAGTCAACCACGTTCTCCAAAATCCAAAGGTAAAAAGCGTGGAGATTGACAAAAGAACTTGACAGCTCGAGAAAGGTCGCGAATGTTCAACAGTAGATGTTGTCAGTGATGCCAAAATCAAAACAGAGTGATCATTTTCAGGTTGCAGTAGTAGATCTCAAACAGTATTATTAATTAATTGTTTTTGTTAGTTTATATCAATTAGTATTAAATGTATGTGTAGAAAATAATTCTTTGTCACAACAACGCGATTCTCACGGATACACTTTTATTTTTTTTAAGCAATCCTTCTATATTGCTAACTTTGTAGTATTAAAAAAGTGTTTGGATACTCCTTCTTAATTCTATATCTTTTTTTGTTTGTTAAAATTCGCTTTAATATAAACTTTTTACGAAATATTCGTCCAAAACTAATCTCCCGTCATACAAATTCGCCAATGTTTTCCTTCATTTCATTCTGTACTCACGTTGTCGCAAAGAACTCTATTGTACCAAATTGTGCTATTGACCTATGATCGGTGCAGCCAGAATAGAATTAGACACAACTTGCAGCACGAATTGACATTCAGTATGCATCTTGCTGCACGGTTTTTGCTGTACATCTGTTTCAGCCATAAGGAGAAGAAAAGTATTTTTATTTTGTTTTTCTTTGCTTCTGTGGAAAATTATTGAAAAAAAATATTAGGTTTTGCTTCTAAGGGAAAAAATTATAAAATTCATGTGTACACAATACGTGTATGCATGAGCCCACTTTTTACCGCACTGTAAGACATTATTATAGTTTCTATAATTATTGCAATCTTGTCCCATTTACCATAATCATGAGTTACGATAATCGACCGCGCTTATGTCATCGCAGAAATGTCATGTCAGTACAAGTATTTTTTTTTTCCTAAAGGCCTTATTTTTTATCTCTGTGTTTAGAGTTCCCTTTCACCCCCTTTATCCAACCAATATCCCAAAAAAAGTATAAATTGATCACATCGATTCGTGTGTACTCAGTTAACAATTGAATACTACAGAGATGCTAAGTAAGTTGATCGACCCCGCACGAAAATTCATCGTGATAAGCACTGGCAACATTCTGAATACTGACAAGAAACCAGGACGCAAACCCACTGAAGAACTAATTGACGGTCTCAAGTTAACATTTCAAGATGCGTCTGAGGTAAAACTAAACGCAGCTGGTGAGCTGCATCGCAATGTAAACGAGCTGAAGGAAAAACTCACCGAACACGAACGACAAGATCTTAGCATCGGAGCAAAAATATTCCTTAACAACAATTCCACCGAAAAACTCAATCAGGCAGTGAATTCCCTACTGAGTGTCCTGCAGGCAAATTGCGTAGATAGCGTGGTTCTGGCTTATCACCCCAAACCAACATCCGTATCGGAAGGAGACAAATCCTATGGTATACTCAAATGGAGCAGCAAGAATGAAAGATCCACCGAAGAACTGCGGGAACTGTGGGAACAACTAGAAAAATTCTCAGAGGGAAAACAAATCTGTCAACTAGGAGTTTCTGACTTGGATACAGACACTCTTACCGAACTGTACAAAAACTCGAAGGTTCATCCCTCAATTGCACAAATCAATCTGGCTTCGTGCTGCGTTGTCCCACCGCCGTTACAGGCATTCTGCACCAAACACGACATTCAACTGCTGACCCATAGTGATCCAGAAATTATTTTGGACGAGGCAAACTGGACAGAGCTCAATATGAACGAACTAAATCTCGACTGGGTGGTGCGTTACCAAGTGCATGTTCGCTGTCGGGGCGTGCTCACCGCAAAGGGTTACATCGTTGGCGCTTCAAGGCCCGCAAATTGAGTCAACCAAACTGCACTATTGCATAATAAGAAGCGAAAGGGACAAATCTATTTTTGCACGCATTTTATGACTTTTGTTGGTTCCAGGAAATTTGTTCGCTAATAATTGTTAATAATAATTCCGTAGTTTGTTTTAAGTTATATTATATGTACATAAGAAAGGACAGAAATAAATATATATTGTCAAGTATACACCAGACCACTTGTCGATTATTTTGCCTTTGTGTTCTTATCTTTCAGAAGTAAGTTCTAGACGAAATCATAGTGTGGGAAAATCAACAGATGACTGGCATAAACTGTCCGCAGTTACACAACATTTCTTCTATAACGACTTTAACGTGCCTGCCGTGCCGTGAATGACGACGTATTAATTATTATTGATTGCAGTGAGTCATATTTTAAAAATTAAAAATATTAAAAGACAGTTCGACGAGGATGGGATTCGAACCCACGCGTGCAGAGCACATTGGATTAGCAGTCCAACGCCTTAACCACTCGGCCACCTCGTCATATTTTCACAAGTGGCAGTAAACGTATAACACTCCAACCATTTTGCGAAACTAGCACAAATTTCGTTCCAGTTAGATATGTACATCAATGTAGAGACTAGAGCACTATTTGCTTGAATCGCGGCGAATTGGGCAGACAAAAAAAAAAAATACTAAACTTAAACTTGTTTTTTTTCTATATCCAGGCTAGTTGTAGGTCATTTAATTTTAAAATTGTTATGTGCGCCTCACGAACATGTATACGCTTTTTTTGTTCGACAAAAACGAAGACGAGTGCTATCAACGGCAACACTGACACCGAATTAAGAAATTACTATTGTTCGTTGTGATCTCGAGGAGATCAGATCGATGCCTTTATTCATCCTAAACATTTTCAACCAAATTAATAAACACAAATTAAGGGTTAATTATCTTTGATCATTGAATTAACTGAGAAATCCTAATAACAAACTTTTTCGAAGTTAATTGACATTGATAAACATGCAAACAACTAATTCACCGAAGTAGGTGAATTAAGTAGGTAGTAATTAAGTTGAAATAAATACAACTGACAGCGAATTTTTGAACCAAATGGGGTTGGATGTGGTATCTCCATAGGTTCGTTCGCGTACTTATATGCAAACGTAAATTTATATAAATTTTCGTGCGAAACTACACAAACGCGTCTGCGTACTGATAAAATGCTTAAAAGATGAACGAAAGAAAAATGTACCTACTTTGTTCATTTTTCTTCACACAGAATTTCAGGTGGTTAAAAAATGAAAACTGTCATGATGAAATCCAATGAGTTTGCCAGCAATAAAAAAAAACAGCTGTTGCTTCTTTTCAAGCCAAACTTTGACTTTTCATTGAAATGAGAGGATTCTCTCTCGATTTTGGAGATTTGACAGTTTTCATTTTTCTACACATAAAGTACGCGAACGGACCTTTAGTAATTTTTATTAATTCGTCTGTTGGTGTGTAGCTACATATAAAGCCATTCACTTAACGAAAAACAATAATACGGACCAATGAGTAGTAGGGTACGTGACACAACGATACGGTCAACGAAAATAAAAGGGAGGATTCAGCCATTAGCACCGAACAATGGCAACGATACATTTAGCGAAGCTGCAGAGATTAGAAGAACGAAAGAGACAACGATAGCTCATCAAAAAGAAAAGTTTTTACGAGGGGTTTAATTTTTGTTGAATGAATAACGATGCATTTTTTGCCTACCGTAGGTAGACATGAATAAATTGGATATTCCAAAAGTAGACCAATTTGATAGGCTTTTACACAATTGTGATTTGATACCATCAGGCAATAAGGCGCACAAACTTCCGACACTATAAGAAGCGCCTGGTGCTGACGAGGTGGTCGCAAAGGACTGGAACTGCGATGGGGAGACGACGGATCATTGGCAAGCAGAAATGGAGGATTTAAAGAACATTGTCGCAAGTTTGACAAGAACGGTGGGCGGAATGACGGTGAATATTAATCGTTAAACACCATCGGCGACAGCACCACAAATCCTGTCAAACATGAGGACGATGCCTACGACTCGAAACGGAACTGCGCATGTGCCACATAATATTCTCGAAGACCCAATCGACAGCACAAGTAAAACAGCCGAATGCATCTCAAGACGTAATTGGAGTCTTGCCGGATTTCGATCCATTAAAATGAACTCTTTCTTCAAAGCGCGGTCCAACACGAACTCAATAGCGTTGCAAATGATTGGTTGGTTGGAATATGGCAAATGTCCATCGTGATGTAATGAAACGCAGACGTGAACAGAACGAATCGTTCACGGAGTTCGACTATGTAATGCTCGCCATTAGGCGGCGAGGTAAGTTGGATGACCTTTCCATTAACTCGTACATAATCAAGGGATTAAATGATACCATACTTACCCGAACATTGCTTGCACTCAATTTGCGAACGTGCTGTTAAATTCACTGGAGAAGGAATCTTTGATACCGATGACGTCAACTCGAGCCTGAACTATTGTATTAGCAGAAGCAACAGACCGTAACATGGATTCTTGTCGGGTCATGAGCGAAGAGAGAAACGTAAAATGATTCAATAGACCTTTTCACCAAGCTATCTCTTCTGACGTCAAAAGCAAATTGAATGATAACAATGTCAGTGTCAAAAGAGCAAAAAAAAAACAAACAAACAGCTGAATGAAATGAATAATCATCGTGATTGTTAATAAAGTGTATATTTAAGTGAAAACAGAAGCAATTGAAGTACCAGCTTATAGAGAAAAAACGTCCACAGTATTGAATGAATGGCTTGAGCAGCTCTGGTTGCAGCAAGTTACAGGCATTTTGACTTTTTTTTAGAGAACTTTTCAACTTATTTGCTTCGAAACAGAAATATTTTTTTGCCACAAGGAGATTGTCACGGTTTCACTTTTATTTTTTGTACAGAATCTTAATGTATTGTTATCTTTTGAGTATTCCAAAATAGTGTTTGGATACTTCTTTTTAGTTCTGGAAATTTGTTTTTGTTATACATAATTCACTTTAATATAAAATTATTACGAGATAGGTATTCGCAACGAAAACATTTTTGCCACAACTACGCGATTCTCACTTTTTCACTTTTATTTTTTGAACACAATCACATTATAATGTTAACTTTTTAATTATCCAAAACGTGGTTTGGATACTACTTCTTAGTTCCGTAACTTTTTTTTTTGTTAAAATTGACTTTTTTATAAACTTTTAGTAACTATTCGCGAAGAACTTATTTCCCGCCATGCAAATTCGCCATTGTTTTCCTTCATTTCATTATTCATTCAGCTGTTTGTTTGTTTTTTTTTCTCTTTTGACACTGACATTGTCGTTTTTTTTTCCTCTTTTGACACTGACATTGTCGTGACAAGGTCTATTGGAATGAAATAGGTCATAAAGCTGCGAAATGCACTCAACCGCAGCGAAAGGCACGTTGTAGCAGCTACAACAAAGCAGGATTTGATAAAGATGCCGAGTTTTCTCAACAATTTTCTCGATGAAAACATAATCAGCCTTATTGTGAGTTTCAACCGGAAAATATTTCGCCTGGTGAAATTCTTTCCGCCCGGAATTTTAAAAGCTTTTGTGAGTTTCTCCCGAATGATATTTCACTTCGAATCGACAGTGACAATACAAACACAGACGAGCACACCTAATTTGTGATTTGGCAGCTTTAAAATATAAAGTGCAAAATAAATTAAATTCAAAAAAGAAATAGGGAAGTTAAGAATATTTTGTATTAAATTGCATTGCGTAGTAGCCAAATGAAATAAAGCCAAAAATGTAAACATTTAACGGCGCACGGACATCATTCGCTTTGAGTTAAGTTCCAATTGTTTAGTGTTTTTTTTTAAATAAATACTGTGCATATTTTAAGAGTTTATAAAATAGCATTCCAATATTTGCTGGATATGCTTACCAGTCCAAACAAAAATAAGCGAGTCCACCCATCGTGAAACTCGCAGCTTGTTTACGTTATTTTTGCAGATGGTAGATATCAAAAAGGACCAACAAATTTCAAGTCGAGACTTATCATCTTTTCATTGACTTTAAGGCCGCATATGATAGCATTCATCGTCAAGAGCTCTACATGGAGATGGCATTTTCGGCGATTGAATAACAGAAAAAATTGGTTGGTCTTAAAGTAAATGAGGACGAGACTAAATACTTGCTATCAACAAACAAACAAATATCTGTCCATTTATTTTATTTGTAGCCGCCTTTTTTCGCACGTACCGCTTTTGGTCGGTCCAAACCTATTAATTAAAATCCTGTTCGCCCCAAAAAAATAAGTGAACATTTTAGCTCTGAATGACGTTTAATTCCGCCCGAATTGCGAGCTGCCAATAAGGGGAATCTTTCGAACATGACATTTTTTTTCGCCCGAAATTCACAATAGGCGAAAAGAAAAAAGGGATTTTTTTCGGGTGGAATCTTGTTCACGCGAAACTCACAATAGGGCTGAATATGTAAGATTAGTTCGTAAAATAGTTTTTAGTCCGAAAGGCGATAATTATAAGATAGAGTTAAGTTTAGGGCGTCCGCATAAGGATCAATAATCTAGAATAAGTATCCAGTTAATTTTAAGTTAGATTTAATCATTTTTGTCTAGTATTTAAGTTGATATGTATAAGCTAATTAATAAAAATGATTTTAAAAGTAAAAACAACAAAGCAGGTCACGAGACAAAGGATTGCCGCGTAAAGAAATACACAATAGCAAAAGTTGATCAAAGTCAGCAGGAGAGTAAAGTTGTCGCACCCGCAGTGAAAGAAGTCACAGTAGCGGGGCAAACATATTGCACGTTTTTCGACACCGGGAGCTATCATTCCCTAATAAGAGAATCTTCCACTCCAAATGACATTTCGCGAAAGAAATCTTTAGGACGATATAAGGGATTCAATCGAGTCAACAGAGGCCATTGAAGTCAACATGGACATGGACAGCAACGACATTGAAGTAAAGTTTTACATTGTTCCGGAAGAGTTTTTTTCACAAGCAATACTTTTGGGCAGCGATGTCTTGTGACTAAAAAATCAACGAGAGGTCTTAAAAGAAAGAGTTTTGCAGGTGCAAACTAGCACGGCTATATCCTTAGATCACCAACAAAACAGAGTTATGAATGAATTTGGATGAAAATGTCGAAAAGAGAACAACAAATTCGAACGTAAAATGCTGCTGAATTCGCATTTAATAAAATAACGAAATATATCTTTGAAGGATGATGTTGCACTTTGCTGCATGTGTAACATGTTTTTGTTATAAAAACATTACGGCCCTGCCAAAAATAGTTGTACAAATGTAAAAGGAAGAGTACGGTTGTACGAAAGTGTCGAGAGCAGTATAATACTAAATACTACTATAGTAGTAGTTTCGGCAACGCTGAGTGCACTTCATGCGAAACATTTACATGGGGACGGGGAAAAAGAACAGCCAGGCAAAGATGGTGAGTTGTAGTTGTAGAGAAAAGACGCGCACGGCCACCTTCCTTATTGTTTTAAATTGTTGTTTAAAGACTAAAACGCTAATTCTAGTATTATGAAATAATTAAAAGTAATTCTTGTCTACTTGTCCTTCTGTTAAAAGAGTACAACTCTAATTCTCATAGCTTTAAGTAATCGAATAAAGTTAAATGAAAACGAACAAACATTAGACTAAGTTTATGGTTTTCAAATTCCGGTTACTTCAATAAAGTTAAATTTAAATAAAACGGATGTATTGTGTTTGAATTATAATGGCAAGCGTAATGAAAGAGCTGAGAGAACCGATGGATAAAACTCTTACATGCTTCTATACATCGCAGAACACAGATATTCGAAGATTCATTAGATTTTGGATGCATTTTGTTATAATTGTACCACATATTGAAGCCTGCTAGATAATTGTGCAGGAAACTATCCATACTCTCCAATTCTGCATAGATTAAAGAGATAATCTAATATCTTGGTTGGAAATCGGACCGGAAGGATAATTATAAGCAAAGCATGCCACTTACCAACAAAACAAGAAAATTATTAGGTTGGGTTAATGTTATGGAATATTATTTTATATCCAGCAAATGATTCATTTTTACCCACAAAATAAACTTATCCTGGCTCCCTTCAATTGCTTGACTGACAAAATAATTGTAAAATTGTGACGAATCACCATCCCCAACAACTCTATGACCTCCTAGCCTTGCATGTTTGAGTCACTATACAAATAGGAGAATATATGTAACAACCTTTAGGAGTTTTATGTATGAAGAAATCCTTGATATACAAGCTTAAAACGTGTATTGTGAGTGTGACTGATGTAGTGTACCCACAAGACTACAACCCAAGATCATATGACCCCAACAAACGAAGGCAACATGCGGAAACCAAACGAACAACAAGTGACCTAATGGCCACACAGAATACACAAACCCATAATCGAATTACCATTTGCAAAACACATAATGAGTGATCTAGGTGACAATGCATTGCACACTGCACTGGCATTGACCCACTCGAGTGAATGTTATGTAAACAAAGCGACAATGCGACAATTCATTATGACACAAGTGCCATTCCTTTATTCACTACTTCCAAATTGCCAGATGTTAGTTGAAGGAGTAATCCGACTCTTTCTTTTATTTTAGGTCATAAGTCGATACTGATTTGAGAATGCTAAGAGGGAATAAAATTAGTATATAAGTAGAACATTTTGTAAATAAAGATTAGATTCAATTAGACTAAAGATCGACTTGCTTCTCACTTCTATGGCACTTTATGGCGTATTGAGCCTGCCTTTCTCTCAGCTTTTTTTTTCACTGACATAACAGTACTAAAGGAGTACCGCACGTAGTATACAGGTTCTACTAGTACAGTTACAGCATACCTTACACGGCGATCCTGCCTACGTTACACCAGCAGGTCATTATTTATTTTTTTTCGCTCAGTATATCAATACCCGGATAGTCTTGTCAGCTTTGGAAAAGGCTCCTGATATAAAAACTCTGGTCAATGGTCATGCGATACAAAATCTTTTGGTTTAAATACCGTCAATGAACAATCTTTTAATTTTAATTACTTTAAATTTAATTACTTACCCGCAAAACAAGACATGTCTAGGTTGGTAGCTATATATTTACCTATTTAATTTTGTTACATTATTTGAAAGTTAATAAGTTTCGTTGGTAAGAAATAGAATACAAAGAGGGTTTTTGCACTTTTTTAAATTAAAGATGTTTTTTTTTTCAAGTATCTGGTGTTGAATTGAGTAAAGTTGGAATCACATGTGCTAGCTGCCTTCGTCCGTAGTTGTTAGTGACTGCTGAGGTTTCAAGCTATTGTTGGACTCGGTTTCTAGTGTTCTGGTTGTGGATTACAGGTTACCGGAATCTGTTGTCATCATAATATTTGATTAGAATTGTCATCTTTAAAATACTATTGACATCTAGCAAAAAGAAAACTCAAAAATCTCCAAAATCGGGAGAGAATACTCTTACTTTAAAATTAAAGGTCCGTTCGCGTACATTATGTGTAGAAAAATGAAAAGTGTCAAATCTCCAAAATCGAGAGAGAATCCTCCCATTTCTAAGAAAAGTACGCGAACGCTTTTGTGTAAAAATTTTTTAGTTTGGCTTGAAAAGAAGCCACAGCTGTTTTTTTTTTGCTGGCAAACTCATAGGATTTCATCATTTGACAGTTTTCATTTTCTTACCAGCTGAAATTCTGTGCGAAGAAAAATGAACGAAAGCGCATTTTTCTTTCGTTCATCTTTTTACCATTTTCTCAGTACGCGAACGCGTTTGTGTAGTTTTGCGGCAAAAAAAAAACAGCTGTTGCTTCTTTTCAAGCCAAACTAAGAAGTTTTTACACAAAAGCGTTCGCGTACTTTTCTTAGAAATGAGAGGATTCTCTCTCGATTTTGGAGATTTGACACTTTTCATTTTTCTACACATAAAGTACGCGAACGGACCTATCATCAAATAATGATGTATCAAAATAATTTTTCACGAAAAATTCAACAGGTTCAATGTGATCTGCATACACCGTTGGTTTAGTAAGAACACAAAGAAATTCATTCGTGAATAGGATAAAAAGAAGCAGCCCTAATTTTGTTTGCTGATCACATTAGATACCCTAACCTTCATTGTTTCTCCGTATAGATACTGCAGGATTTCACCTCTTATTCCAATCCAATAGAGACTGTCTAGGAGCTTGTCGTGTGCCAGTGTGCCAAAAGCCTTGCTAAATTCGACAAAATGTGCTGGCTCTTATTCAGTGCAGTATGTTTGATAATTCTCTAAGGCACCTTCCATTGTTTCCTTTTTGGAAATCGTACTGATTCGGATGAATCTGGGTTCTGTTTTGTATTAACATAACGCCGCCTTGATGGAGTAATAACTTCAACGATTTCTGAAACCCTTTTGACCAAGAAGATAACCAGGCCACCACAATTTTGGAATCACACCAACCAAAACACGATTTAATGGGAATGCTCAAACGACGGAGGAGCAGACGTAACAGAAACCCAACTGGATCAAAAACCTATGCGCCTCTGACTGAAAACTGTCCTTGCTGTCAATTGCAATTTGCTTTATCACCTTAGTCGCCAGAAATAGGGCACAAGATGTTCCATAAGTTACCATGCATAGTTGCAGTGGCTCTGCTTTATTAGAGCGAAATACAATTCTCTGCAGATTCCTATCCTCCTCAGCTATCCAATTCACCGGAACATTTTCTCAATATCTGTCGTTAGCACAAACTTGTGCCTTCGAAAAAGGATGCAGTTCTCAAAACGATCATTTAATAAACATGGCCTAGCTCGAAGTACACCATTTAACGAAACACCGGTGGATGATTGACCAAACCATCAAAACCATTCTCAGTTTTGTGGAAGTACTATATCATCATTCAAAACACAATGGTTTGGAAGATAATATACTCTTTTTTGGAGTAAAGATTTCAGACTTCAAACGTGCTCCATATGCTTAAGAATTAAAACCCCCAAGGAAGGATTTTTAGTAAACCGACGACGTTCCATCATCACCCAACTGCTTTCGGCCAATTTGAGTCTCCTAGCTTGAGTTATTTTCAGCAAGTGGTAACCGCACAATCTATTTCCCATCTGAATCAATCGCATTTTGTTCGACAAATATTTCCTCCGCCATCTGTTTTTTGGAGACTATGAAATAGTTGTTTGGTGGATTTCCTCTATTGTTAAGAACTTATTTAAAGATTTATCAAGGGATAATCCACATTCACGTGTCTGGTGTGCTGATTTCGACAAATCTAACTCAGTAGAAACAAGTCACCCAAATGTAGTTAACTGAGCAACAGGCAAAACAAAATGGCCACCATGAATGTTATGGAAGAAATGACAGGAGCCGAAGATTCTATCAATACTCGATAGATAATAAAACAAGTTCTCCGCCAACTTCATATCTTTGAAGAATATTCAATTGCAACCTTCAGCTGTAAGCTGATGCAACACAAAACCTCGAACATTCAAGTATTGGTTGTAAAAATGCGAAAACAAGTCTGTATAGTGGAGAATTAAGCTCGATAAGGGTTCAAATTCACGAATGACTTTTCTATTTCGAAAAATGAGACCGATTCAATTAAAAAATAACCGCTGTAATTCGGCTGGATGGACCAATTTTAATATTATGGATTTTACGAAATATGAGGTTTTAGTGGTAATGCACAAAAAAAGAAAGCTGTCAATAAAATCATACCGTCATATTTTTCTACAATATCGATACATAATAAGGAAATACTCGGATATATTGAAACCCTGACAAACGGCGCTAATGTTGACTGAAGTACGCGATATGACGTTCTTTATTTCACTTGTTTCAGCTTACAATTTATCGTGAGGTGGTTAACTTCAAGTTATGTAGTGAAAGAAATCAATCCTAATTCGTCAGTAAAGTACTTGGAGATGTCAAAAACATCTGATTCATTTTGCTTCAAAGTTCGTAGTATTCTAAGATCTAATGCATACGAGCGTCTCGGCGTCATTGATGTACGCAAACGCAAGTCTTCAGAATGAATCTTGTACGTGTCATTAGGAGCCGCTCCATGGCGTGTGCAGAAGACATACGGTTTCAATACATCTGCGAACTTCAACATCAATCATAAATGCTAGGCAACGCGTTCAAATAACTTGCAGGCCATGGTGTTGCCTTGCACCTTGAACTTCCCGATTCACACGGTCACGCACGCTATCACATGCTTTAGATTAGAGAGAGAGAGAGATCAGTTTCTCTGCAGTCAATGCAGAGTGGTCAAAATCCCAATTGTGTTTCCGAGCGCCTGGCAGTCGTCAACGTGCACACGCGCTGCCGTGAGCTAACTGAAGCCTTACAGCGTCAATCTTCTCCCGGAAGCACTACCACAAGTTGACGAGCCCGGCCTATCCCAGAAACGCCCTAGCTTACTTAATCTAACTTATAAAC
This sequence comes from Portevinia maculata, assembly GCA_949715645.1. Classification (NCBI taxonomy): domain Eukaryota; kingdom Metazoa; phylum Arthropoda; class Insecta; order Diptera; family Syrphidae; genus Portevinia; species Portevinia maculata. Next base: position 393,468,922 of record OX454525.1, on the reverse strand, counting down.
TAAGAAGAAGTTACCTAGAGTAACGCACCGTCTTGAGAGGGCATGTTGACCCCCCTCCCCCCTCAAAAAGCCACCAAAATTCGGCAAATTGCTTTTTCGTATCGTAGGAGCGTTGGTGTCCATTCGCTCTACATGTCCTAACCATCTTAGTCGACTGAATCACACTTTTTTGACCAAGTCGATGTCGCTGTACAGCTCGTAGAGTTCGCTGTTAAATCTCCTCCTCCAAAGCCCATCAACGCAAACGGAAAGTCACTCGAAGAATTTTGCGTTCGAAGCGACCAAGAAGATCTGCATCCGCTTTTGCTAATGTCCACGTTAGGTAGGTAGGTAGGTAAATGGATGCCCTTGTGACTGGTGTCACGGCTCACTTAGACCATCAGTTTGAGTCCATTGTCTCCATTGCTGTTGGGATTTCCAAAATGTTTGAACCTGCAAATACAAAAGATATGCTGCTGTTACACAGCTCAGTGATCCGCTTTATTAGAACCACCCTGATCTATATGTAAATCTCAGGATTTTGTTAAGCTCAATGTCGGTCAGATCCTCAAAGAAGTAGCTGCCAAGAATCTTAAATGTGTTAGTACTAAGGGCAGGGCATTCACATAATAGGTGACGAATAGATTCTGTCTCTTCGACGTCTCTACAGCTCCTGCAGTAATCGTTGAGCGCTATGCCCAGCCGCTCCACGTGTAGGCCCACCGCGCAGTGTCCTATGAGGACCCCTGTCAGTGTGCGTATGTCTCTGCGGTTCAGCCCGATTATGACCTTAAATTTCCTTTTGTTTACCGCTGGTTAAAGCACCCTCGAGTGTCTGCATGTTTCGAGGCTGGTCCAACGTAGGTTTGTTCTACTCATGGATTCAGCGTTGATTTCCGTGTCAGTGCACTGAGCGGAGTTCATATAGATTTCAGAGCCAGAGATGCATACATCTCCGATCCGCATCTTGCCAGCTTGTCTGCTTCTTCGTTGCCCGAGATGTCCCTGTGCCCTGGTGCCCAGCATAGGGTCACCGAGTTTACGGTTGATATCTCGTCTAGGTGTTTTCTGCACTGTAACACCGCCCTTGATTTGTCAACTGCTGACTCCATGGCCATTATGGCCGCTTGGCTCTCAGAGTATATGGTGATCTGCTTATCGGCCAGTTTACGCTTCTTTACCTCCGTAGCAGCTTGAGTGATCGCAGCTGTCTCTGCCTGAAAAACGCTGCATTCATCATTGATTCTGAAGGACATACCCAGGCCCAGAGTCTCACAGAAGATGCCTGCACCTGTACCCGCATCCATTTTGGATCCGTCGGTATAGATAGCTATTTCGCCTTCTTCCGTGACTTTTCTGTTGATTCATTCGCTTCTTTCTAGGATTCTGGTAACGAATCTCTTTTTGAAGGCGAAGGGGTATGGTAGGTAGTCAGTGGATTTTGTTTCTTTCAAAGCTCTCCATCTTGCCTCGACCGATGGGTGTCCGTAGGGCCTGAAAGACCATAGTCCCGACTCTCTGAGTCTAACGTCCGTTTTAACCGCTATGCTGCTGCAGTGTATGTCCAGGGGTATGAGGTTAAGTATTACCTCCATGGCTGCAGTGGGTGTGGTTCTTAGCGAGGCTGTTATCCCAATGCAAGCCGTCCTTTGAATCTTAGTAAGGCTTGAGAGATGGCATTTCTTCTCGGTAGCCTTCCACCATACAGCTGCGCCATATGTTAGAATGGGTCTTACCACCGCTGTGTACAGCCAGTGTCCCACATGTGGTTTGAATCCCCATGTATTGCCGAATATTCTTCTGCAGGCATATAGTGCCACTTATGTAGATACACTCCATTCATCCTTGGTAGTTCCAAGGCCGGTATTGCCCTTTTCCTTGTGAACAGCAGGATTTCTGTCTTGGTTGGGTTTACTCCGAGTCCTTTTTCCGCAACCCATTTGCTGACCAGTAAGAGTGCGTAGCTGAGTCGCTCACTGAGGACTGGGATGAATTTACCCGGGACCAGGATTGCTACATCGTCGGCGTAGGCGCTCACGATGAACGTTGGGCTGGACTTTGATGATGAGGGTCTTATATAGAGTCTCCTTAGTTTTTCTTGACAAGGCCTTACTAATCAATTGCCGTCTTAGGCCAAAGAAACAGCGGTTGGCAAGTGTAATTCTTCATTTGATTTTCGCTGTAGTGTCATTATCAGAATTAATAGCGGAGCCGAGGTAGACAAATACCCTAACTATCGTGACGTTCTGTCCGATTCATCGATGCTGTGTGTCCCTTCTTGTTGACAGCATATACCTAGTTTTTTTTACCCTCATTCCACACTAAACTCATTTTTGCCCCTTCTGTGCTTGAAATTATTTAGCATTAGTACATTAAGAAATTTTCCAATTACATTCAGTTATGTGATTAATATTTCATTATAATCGATAATGTAAGCAAAACAGAAAAAAAACACAAACTCTTCTTATTATCGGCTTATTCAAAATGACAGCAGGTATAATGACTGTTGATGTTTCAGTTTACTATTTTTTGCTTCATATAGGTACGTAGGACTTTCTTCTGATTAACTTGATGGGCCCACTAATAACGATACTAAATGTTCACCCCTATTGCGAGTGTCAATCGACAGATATTGATAATTGACTATTTTCAATGTGTGCTATTGTGAACGAATCATTTTCATTGATATTCTTGTCAATCGCATTTTTGCAATTGACTGCGATCGACAAAATCCTTTAGAATCGTTCGTTCACAATAGCACACATTGAAAAAAGTCAATTATCAATTGTCGATTGACACTCGCAATAGCGGTGATTGTTTGGTTTCAACATCTTACTACATCTGAGACTATTGATCAACACTCCTCGAAATTTGAGAATTTACCTAAAGTTACTTGAAAAGTCAGGGACCTCAGCTATTACAAAAGTTGTCACCCGATGATCTTTGGGTGTAATTTTTCGGTTTTACTCACTGCAGTGTACATTAGGCGTTTTTCTTTTTTAGCCCCGAGCGGGGAACAGAGCGGGGCCTGAGCGAACAGAGCTCGCTCCGAGCTGAACGTAACCTGAGCGCTCCGAGCTAATTAAGAAACAGAATTGAGCACTGAAGTGTCATTAGATAATTTTTTTTTATTAATTGTCAAAATAGTCAGGTTTGCTTCTGAAATTGGTGTTTGTCAAGAATTGTTCCATTTAAATTATAATTTCTAGTAAATAAACTATGGAAAAAGCATTTCTGTTGTTTTGATTTTTGTTTTTTTTTGCTGTCCTTCACAAAAAATGAATGAAGTCAGCCGCGTTCAGCTTTTCGCTCGATGTGCTCGGTCATTTTTAATCGAGCCCATCGAGCTAGCTCTAAGATAAAAAAGAAAAACGCCTATTAAGTGCACATTAAGACAAGTTGGTGGCGCAAGCACGGGCGAAAACGTCTTGATTGTCACACTGACCGTGCACCTTAAGTCGGAAAACTGTTTATTTCAAATTCGAATAGCGATTTGTAGATTATGAAAAATAACAAGAGTAGGTACTTTGTGTATTGCATTTTATTATAAGTCCTTTTATTTCCCTGGCGGAATTTTATTTACATAATAATAGTAAACATAGATTACATTTATATAAATTTACATAAAACTATTTTGGTTCGGTGTCTTTTCAAAATACATATATATATATATTTCACACTCATGTACACATTATATTCTCGTATGTATCTATCGTTTTTACCAACATGATGCATACTTAAATATAGTAATTGATTGATTATATAACAATATCCTAAAACGAAATTGTATAATTTTATTTTCTTCTGATTCCAAACTAATTTCTTGACATACACGTTTTAAATAGCTACATATCACTAACGCAATAAAATTCGTTCGTATTTTGTTTTAATTTTTTTTCCATTTAAATACATACATACATATATATGTATGTATAGTCTGTTTTACAAATTAAATTAATCATAAGACTCAACGTTCGATTCAAAACTTTTTGTAATTGGTGCACTCGAATCAAAAAATTGGCAAGAATATACCTCGATCCATACATTTTCTTTTCGAAGACACTCATCTACTCGTATTTAGATTTTAAAATAAATCGATTAATACCTACATAATTTTATGTTTTTTTATTTTTGTATAATTGTATATTATACAGACACACATTTACACTATCTTTTGTTCTCTATTTGAAACATGAACAACAACAAGAATAACAAGACATTAGTTAAATATATTTTGCAGAATAAATGTTTAGTAGTATTAACATCAACATCTTTAACAATATGTAATTATATTCAATAATAGTAACAATGGATGAGACGACAATAACGACACTTTGTTTGCGTTAAAGGGGCGTTGTGTTCTGTTCAAAAATCATGACTAAAAAAAATCAAGAAGTTCCCTTACCATTGAATCAGAGTGCAGATATTATTTTTGTTTTTTTTTTGAATTTTTTTTACACATTTCATTTTACAATTATTGGCTAAAAATAAAACGTTACATATAAAAATAATTTTATTAAATAACAATAACTATACTACGGTTTTTTACAACTATAATCTTTTTGCGTATTAATAGGATGCAAGTTCATAGAACTTTGGAGAATCCTATTTTTTATTGGTGAATATACATAATATTATGTTAATTCAACTAGGCATGGCATTGGTCTTATGCCGATTTATCTTGTTACCTAATTGACACATTTTCGTTTGTCTTAGTTTAACTAGTGGTGTTTTTGAATGTTTGAAAAGTCGATTAGAGTAAAATGAGAGGGACCCAATTCTCTCGTGTGTTAGAATCTATGAAAGTCAGTCTAGTTCTGGAATTGGTCATAATAATTAACGCAGCGGTGCACAATAGCTGTGTAGTTATATTGACATTAAAACGTAAGTTCCACTATGTTATCTAATTAAATGAAGAAAATGAAAATACTTGCTCAAGCTAATTTTTGACAAATTTGTATCGTACAGGAATTGTTTTATAGCAAAAATACTGTATAATGCATTTCACCGATTTATTAGAGTCTTAGAAACATCAACCCCTCTACACTTGAGTCAGAAGCGAACATTGGCCACTATTGTGTGTGTCGCTAATTGATCTATGATCGACATCTATCGATCGCCGATGGCAGACGAAAACAATCTCCAAACAACTGCAAAAGTATGATGTATTCACAATTTTATTTACAATCATCTATTTCTCTAAAGATTGAGTCACAAATTCAAAAATCGATCAACGCAATCGACAGTCGTCGATTCGATTGTTGATCGACACTCACAATAAGGGCCATTACCTCGTTAAATAGATAGGTGCACTTCACTCCAAGAAAATAGCCTTATATTATACTACTCGATTGTGAGGGCAATCAGTTGTAAAGGTATTAAACATTTGCCCAACCACTGGCTCCGAGCTATGCCCGAAAGTCAAATAATTACTTCTACCTCTGGAGGAGTGTTGGTGTCCGAAACCGTGTTGTACTTTCTCCTTTTTGGGGTTACTGTATTCATCGGCAGTCTTCTAGCTAATCTTCATATATAAGCCTACATCGCCATTGGGTATAATGATGATCTGGTCACTTGTCGTAAAAGGCGACTAAGGGGAATAATCACATCTATGCTATTTTAACGATTATGTGAGACCAGCGATACATTTATAATCTTGAAACTTTCCCGCAAGTCTTTATGCAAATCCGTGGGTTCACACGACTGGAGATCATCACTATTAAAGCCTGTTTGGCGCTATAATCAGCACCAAAATTGTGAGGGAGGCCATTATTAACTTTATTCGGTTGAGAGGCGTAACTCTGTAACACTGACCTGGGTTCCAAACTCACAGGTATACACGACCATGATCTCGGCCATGATCTCGGCTCAACCAACATTCGAAGGTACTGGTTGACAGTCGCACGCAATCTACTCTGAGTGAATAGAAGCAAATGGAGATCTTTAGTGGGTCTCGTCACTGGTTTCATCCCTTTAACGAGTATCTAAACACTATCGGAGTAAGAAGCTGGAACCTTTATGAGGGCTGCATAGAAGCGTAGGAAATGGCATCGCATTTCATCTGTGAATGTCCGGCTTTTATCAAAATCAGGTTGGCTATTCTAGGCAAACACTTCTTTCATGAAGATGAGTTGCTTGAGATAAGACAATTTTATTATTCTGTGATTTTGACTTTAAAGCTAATCGTTAGAAGCTGGCGATCGAGCAGCTGTTTTGAAGTCCAATGGACCATTAGGTCTAAGTGCTTATTGTCTTCGGATGACCCCAATTTGAATACACTCAAAGCCATCGAATTTGTGTTTGTTTCTGAAAGTTTTCCCTACGAGCACGAGAAAGAAATTAACCCTAATTCCTTAGTGACGTACAGACGTCAAAAGCATTGATTCCGTTCGCGAACTAATATGCAAACGTAAATTTATATAAACTTTCGAGCAAAACTACACAAACGCGTTCGCGTACTGAGAAAATGGTAAAAAGATGAACGAAAGAAAAATGTACTTTCGTTAATTTTTCTCAGTTTGCAGAACCGTTTGACTATTACCAATACAACCCACGAACTGCGTTTCACTGCTTGGGGATGCGATAGTTATTCCGTAAGTTTTGCCGAAAATGAAGATGTTAATTCTGAGTCTGCCCATGAATCATTGCAAATTTATTTCATTCAGACTCGAACTCCGAAGCCGACGAAACGGTCAAAACGAGTACAGAGTCAATGGGTGGGGAAATTTTAAAGTTTTTCCAAAAGCTTACAATTACCGAACAGAAGCTAACCCTACGGCAACGCAATTACTATACAAAATAAGCCCCGCCGAAACACCATAAGCCTTAAGACCTATTCAATGCAAGACTGGATGTATATTTTTTAGAGAACATCGGTTAATTTATATCAACCACTTAAGGAAATGCAAAACTACAAATTATTTTTGCTACAAAAAGAATAAAGAAAAAAACTTCCTAAATAAGGTGTGATTTTCTATTCGAGTGTTCGATTGCAGCCAATAGTTCGTGCTTTTGTCGCACGTACAGCCGGCCTTTCTTCCACGGATTTTGCAACTGTAGTGGCTTAAAATCATCGCGTAAGCAACGTTCTCTAGCACCTATTACAGCTACTAAACAAAAGTTATTTAACTTATCAGCGGTGTAAATTGGTCCATTATTGCCTTTAAGAACAGCAGCCATGTTAATTTGTTTCACCACCAAATTAATGACCTCTCTGGCCGTAGTCTTGGGCGTTACATGCAGTTTCAAACTTGTGCCACTAGCCAAGCCAGTGTCGTAAGCTGTATACACCTGGATAATTCCCGCCTGTTGGGAGCTGCTTGAAGCGGTACTAAGCGATGCGGTTATTGTTGAATTTGCTGAGGTGCGATCTTCTTCGCTGCCTTGACGTGATATAGGACGTCTGTTTGATTTGTTGGACACTGGTGAGGACGGCTCAGAGCAGTGTGCTTTTGCATCGCTGCCTTTGATTTCTGTTTGTAAAGCATTTAAAGTTGATTTTAGAAAGAGACCTCCATCTTTTAAAGCGGCAGTGGTCTTGAGTTTAACCCTTTGAGCTATTGGGTAGGATGCAGTCTCAGAATCGCTTGAAAGACTTTGCAGAGAATCGGTCACGTTTGATTGACAATTACTGCTACGTGAACTAATTGAGAGGTACGGGGCTGAGTTCGATGTAGGTCCGACGGACTGAACATTCGGCACAGTCGAACGCTTTCTATAGTTTAGGTTATTTTGTTTCTGATTGGCTGACAAGGTATCCTCCGACCGGGATGGTGGCATGCGGTAGACGACGATATCACTATTCTCACCTCCGGTTGAAGAGTAATTCTGCGAACATGTTGAATCTGCACTGCTCTTTCTTGTAGATTCATCATTTTTGGGATTCACCTTGGGACTAAGGAACTGCTGGGGCTGAACTGATCCAAGGTTTTGTTCTGATTTTGAGTGCTCAGCAGCTAAATAGCAGTCTGAACTGAGGTGAGAGTTTGCTGCCGGACCAGGCCAAGAACCACGGCCAGGGCCACTTTTGCTAAACTTTGTATCTCGAACAGGTAACTGCAGAAGGTGGCAATTGCTGTTATCAGCGTTCTCTTCGACGATTTTCTCAAAATCCAAAATTTCTTTCATAGTCACTGTGGGATTGCAGCTGCGATCACGGGCAAATGCAATAACGTCCATTAACCAGCGAACGCTTTTCCAAACCGAGTTTAGATTTGCGGTGAGCTCTTGCAGCTTTGAAAGACGCTCCTTAGCTGTTTGCAGCTCGCTCGTCGAGAAAGCCTCACGATGGGAATGGTTGGCGACAGCAGTATCCAGCTCTAGTATGCAGGAAAGCCTAGAATACTTTTGTATAATGCCGTTTTGATAAGTTCTCAAATGAATCATTTCAAAGGATTGAATCGTTAAACTGAGCAAATCATCACGTTGAAGCAGTAACTCTGTTTGACCCGGTACAGCACAGGACGACTCAACTGGCGGACATATTACAAGAAAGCTCACATCCTTTGTCAGTTCGATTACCTCAATGTCGTACAGCCTGTGAGTTAGAGCGTCTTCAGGCCGAATATTCATGTGCTTAAAGAGTGTACGTGCGGCCGCAGTTATGTCGTGCAAGAATATCCTTTGTACCTCCGTCATAGCTTCTGGATTTGGACTGAAATCCAGTGGCATTGCTTCGGATCTCGTGCGTTTGTTAAGTATTTCCCATTCATCGGCGGTGATGTGCGAGTTGTCACGGACCTTACCATGTGGCAGGACGTTAGGCGTTTTCATTGGAACCACCACTTGAATTTGATCCACAGAACATTGCATCTTAAGGTAGCCCAGATAAAGACCAGGATTTATTTTCGTTGTTGAAGTCTGATGATAGAGAATTTGATCGCTAATGGAAGATATTAGGATCTCGTTGATGTTGTAATCTTCGTATAAAGCTGTGATTTTTCTTTGCATTTTATTTACAGGCAGCCAGCGTGAGTTCAGAACTGATATTGATTTCTGCGTTTTCACTGAGTTAACGCAGCACAGGACTACGGTGCCGTGGGAATCTCGCAGTGGTTTGTGATACAATTGGCCAAGATCGGTAAGACAAAGGGCGGATTGTAGATGTGATATGGCGGACAGCAGCTTCGTTCGAAAGTGAACCGCCGATGTCAAATGCCGTTCCATGTCAGTCCGAAGAGATTTGACATCTTCCCAGTTGCAGGCGACCTAGGATAAAAACAAGTTAAATATGAAAAGGAAATGCCGAGCTAAAAAAATGAATTTGACGACGCATGTTGGGTCTTATATATTTATAAGACCCAACATGTGTCGAACAAACCCTTAACGCTGCCAGTCTCAAGGGTAGTTTGCACCTACCTTCATGAGCCAATGATAGTCGCTGTACAGTGTACTCGGATATGTTTCATCAATCTCAATAACAGGTAGACAATCTTCGCTGGTAACTAATACTTTATCTTCGTAAAACAATATACACGCCAAATAGATGCCTCTGCAATAAAAGTGATAATTGGAATACTTTTGGTTATAGCAAAGGAAACGAACCGCCTGAGATGCTTTTGAAACTTTGAATTGACTGAAAATAGTTGCTTAATCGTAGTCTTTTTCTTCGGATTCCTACGATGTGCAGATGATGATTCCAGAGTTAATTCGGAAGCATCTCCCGGACGTGCCAAGCGCACAGCGGTAAACAGATTATCCAGAATTCGTAGACGTCCAGTAAACCGGTCATCTCGATCGGTCAAATCTCGCCAACCTAATTAATTGGAAAATTCTTTAGCAAGAACGTTCAATAGAAGCTGCAATCAATATTACTCGATGGAACTACACTCGTTGGCAAGGATAATCTAGATGGACCCCATCCCTTGACATTACCACACGATGCCCGGATGAAATATCTTCGTCCTTGTGTTAAATCATTTATCCTACAATTAGCACCCATGGTTCCTTGAAAACTATTCCATTCAAGTATCTCTCGTTCGCCTACAACATTGCTGAAATCCGCTCTGGTTGACCATTGGACTGAAACAAATGAAATTAGACAAAGAGCACACAAAAATACAACAATTTACCTTTGAATTTAGTTCCAATAGCACCCTCAATGGGTTCCAGAATTCGCACCATGATAGAAGTTATCCCGATGACATCAACACAAACAGCAGTCGGGATGTCTGGGGGACGTGCCTGATCCCAACCGAGTAACATACGCCGCAATCCTTTAACACGTCGTTCCCATATACCAATTTGTTTGTCCGTTTCAGTTCCCGTACAACCTGTCACCGACGGTCCACTGTTACCTGCAACGAAATACACACGCACATCGTAAGAGTTAAATAAATAAATGGTCCACCACACACAAACTGAAATGCCCAAAGGAATGCACGATATTAATAATAACAAGCTATTTTCAATTTCAATTGCATTTCAGGAGGACATCTAGCTAAGCAAGCATTTTCGTAAAACAATTTTCCGACACTATCCCTTCATGCACTCTGAGCAAGGACATGCTGCAGTCTTGGTAGTCCAACTCACCGATAATAATGCTTGATATTGAGGACCGAGTGCTGTTAAACGCTGTCGTCTGTACGAAACCCTCACATCCACTTAGGTCGTGTATACGATTCTCGGCATCTTGTAATAGCCCGTTCAATTTAATGCCCAACGATTCCGTGGAAACTAGAAAGAGGAAACGGTCCATCATTAAATTTAAAAATATGAAATATCTTGGCTAAATTGTGATCGTAAACATTGTGCTCGTAAACAATACAATACTTAAGTAGTTTCAATATCATTTGTTTGGTTTTTTTACCCCCAAAATAAATGACAAAACAGAAAATTAGGTGTCATTATGGTTGTTTTGTTTTTGGAATTCATCTTTCAGTATTGGGGATGAAAATTACCTCGTTTTAATTTGATAACAAAACACTCATTTGGCGAACAGAGCAAAATTATGCTGAAATAAATTTCAAACAGCAACAACTGTTGCCCTGGTTAGCAGTTACAAAAAGTTGTTCAGAAGTTTTTTACTTACATAGGCCTCACTCTTGGTTACGGGTAAATTTAAAATTTAAAATATTACAGTGGAATTGGGGTAGTGCTTAATTCCAGAAGGATACTGACCGAGGACGAATTTATAAATGAGAAATAATAATACCTAAATTTTTTTATAATTGGGCTGTATTTAGTTTCGGCATGTAGTGTTTTGATGGAACTGAGCAAGTTGCTTATTGCAATAACAATTAGGAAATTAATAAAGAACAACAAGGCAGGTGCCGGAGACGTTTACATATTTGTTAAGAACAATAGCAATGTATTTACATGCTCGTTTATATAAATTCTTGAAAGAGAAGTTTTCCCATATCCATAAAAATGACAAAGCTATAGTTAACCAGCACTAGAAGAAGTAACCAACTTACGCGGACTTTCCGTACACTGTTGGATATATCTTCATCGTGATAGGAGAATTTAAACAAAAGTTCTGTATGAAACATGTAAAAATAAATTAATTTATAGGTTAAGAAATCCAAAAATATAGAGGCATCAGTCTCCTTAATATTGCATATAAGATCCTATCTGGTGTACTGTGTGAACGTCTTAATCGATTCGTTAACAAACTGATTGATCGCTATTATACCTCATCCAACAAAAATTTTCAGTGCAGGCCTTATGGAGCTTTTTTTCTACGAGTGGTGCCTCTAGATACTTTCACGGCACTCAAACGCAAGAATTGCCACTGAAATAAAAACCAAACCACTGTCATACCAAGGAATTGTTGTTCGCATGCAACCACCACAACCAGTCTCCCACACAGCCGAATGGGGAATGAAATGAGCATGATCGTCTTGTGTTCGCTTGCTATTATCATCCACCAAAATAAGCAGTGTGCGTGAGGAGTGACTGGAGCACATCAGGGGTTTTTCTATGGATTTTGTCAAAGAACTTTCGGGTTTGGTGCTTTTGAGAACGAATTATTACGTGTAAGAAGCTAATTTAAAGCATTCAAAAATGATCACCCTATCGTAACAAATCCATGCACCTACATGCTCGCTTATGTACCTAGCGTATCTTATTTTAAATAACAATTAGAATGATCGAACGATGTCACAGTTTAACCTTCATAAATCCCCAGATTTTCAAGTATACATACATAATGTTAGACCAGGCTAATGATTTGTCGAAACCAAGTGGTCAGTTGCAATAAAGAGTTGAAACAAGAATCTTCGTTGTTTGTTAATTTGTTGGTAAATGTCATACATACGTGGGGTGTTGCTACTCGGTTTTAATTTGATTGTATTTGTCTTGTACAGCTGCACAAGTGCATCTGTTTAGGTATATGACATTGTGTCGTGGTTATATAATTTTGTATTCTAATTCCCTGATTGTGTTTATAAGGCGGAAACAATGGTTGTTATCTAAATCGCTGATAGTGCATCTAGGCAATTGGTTTACTTTATTGTTTATATGAATAAAGAGAAACATGGCTACAAAGTCTTCAAAGGATCTAAGTGTAGAAAAGAAACAACAAATTGTTGATGCAACTGACAAATTCTAAGGCCTTTTTAAAAGTAAATCGGAAGCCGTAGGAAGTGCAGCTAATATTTTTAATGTGTAAACATTTTTGCTTTCGTTGATGTATAAATATATTTTTTCTCGGTAGGGGCTAGTTGGAAATATCTAGCGTCACCATCAGATTTTGTCATCGTCAGATTTCGTCATCGTCAGATTTTCCCGTTAATTTTCATTACCACGTGAGTTAATCGCTGCTCGACAGATCACCGCAATTAAACGACGTTTGGCGCGGTTAGTACGTAGATGGAGAACCGTTTGAGAACAACCGCGTGTCGATGTTTTTTTTTAATGTGTATTTTTTATTTTATATATTTCGTTATTATACATATTTTCCAGTTTTAATTATGTTCAATTTTAGAGATTATTATGTAATTACGAAACACCGGAAAGTTGTGTGAAAGTAGATTTGTTTTGAATAATATTGAGGTTGTATAGCTTGAAGTTTGTTGTACATCAGTTGGAGGTAAGAGGAAAAATATCGATTATACTTCGGTAACCGATGGCCGATTTAAGAATGTCACTTTTAGTTGTAATGAGGTTATTTACCAAGTGGTCCTTGGATCCAAGAAAGGATATTTTTCTAAAATGCCGTTAGAATCCACACGGTATATCTGTGTTCAATGCTATTTGACTAAGAGGTCCTTGCAACAACAAAAAAGGTCCTTAAAAGTCGAAGAAAGGATATTTTTCCAAAATGCCGTTAGAATCCACGCGGTATATCTGTGTTCAATGTTATTTGACTAAGAGGTCCTTGCAACAACAAAAATGGTCCTTAAAAGTCGAAGAAAGGATATTTTTCCAAAATGCCGTTAGAATCCACACGGTATATCTGTGTTCAATGTTATTTGACTAAGAGGTCCTTGCAACAACAAAAAAGGTCCTTAAAAGTGGAAGAAAGGATATTTTTCCAAAATGCCGTTAGAATCCACACGGTATATCTGTGTTCAATGTTATTTGACTAAGAGGTCCTTGCAACAACAAAAAAGGTCCTTAAAAGTCGAAGAAAGGATATTTTTCCAAAATGCCGTTAGAATCCACACGGTATATCTGTGTTCAATGCTATTTGACTACGATGTCCTTGCAACAACAAAAAGGGTCTTTAAAGGTCGAAGAAAGGTTATTTTTCCAAAATGCCGTTAGAATCCACACGGTATATCTGTGTTCAATGTTATTTGACTAAGAGGTCCTTGCAACAACAAAAAAGGTCCTTAAAAGTCGAAGAAAGGATATTTTTCCAAAATGCCGTTGGAATCCACACGGTATATCTGTGTTCAATTTTATTTGACTAAGAGGTCCTTGCAACAACAAAAAAGGTCCTTTAAAGTCGAAGAAAGGATATTTTTCCAAAATGCCGTTAGAATTCACCATGTATATCTGTGTTCAATGTTATTTGACTAAGAGGTCCTTGCAACAACAAAAAAGGTCCTTAAAAGTCGAAGAAAGGATATTTTTCCAAAATGCCATTAGAATCCACACGGTATATCTCTGCTCAATGTTATTTGACTAAGAGGTCCTTGCAACAACAAAAAAGGTCCTTAAAAGTCGAAGAAAGGATATTTTTCCAAAATGCCATTAGAATCCACACGGTATATCTCTGCTCAATGTTATTTGACTAAGAGGTCCTTGCAACAACAAAAAAGGTCCTTAATAGTCGAAAACAGGATATTTTTCCAAAATGTCATTAGAATCCGCACGGTATATCTGCGTTCAATGTTATTTGACTAAGAGGTCCTTGCAACAACAAAAAAGGTCCTTAAAAGGCGGAGAAAGGTTACACAACCTGCAACAATAGCTAATAGAAAAAATTAGTTGTCATTATGATAGCTAACCACCAAATCGATTGCATTTTTAGCGCAGCTAATTTAACTACGTTAGTTACTTAGCTGTGGCGTTAGCTAGATAACAAATTACGTAGCTAACGCGCAACTGTGCCTACATGTTTACACATCAACTATACCGTGAGTGCAGCGTGGCTCACACCTTTTTTTTCTTTTACGGAACGAACTGTGTATAGGCTTTTAAGGGAAAAAAAGCAATCAAAGGGCACAATTCACCACCAACGAAGAAAAATAAATCCGGTATCAAGAGCAAGGTCGATGATTTTGACAAATGTGCCATTAGGCGGATAGTCCATCAGTTTTTTATGGATAATGACCTTTCAATGCTAAACAAGATTTTATTGGAAGTACAAAAAAATGCAAGTATAACCAAAATAAGCAGATCAACTTTGCATACAATATTACAAAAAGATCTCGGACTTAAAATCGTCAAACGTCAGCGAAAGAATCTGTTGTTGGAAAGAAGTGACATTAGGTCCGTAAATTTATATAAACTTTCGTGCAAAACTACACAAACGCGTTCGCGTACTGTGAAAATGGTAAAAAGATGAACGAAAGAAATATGTACTTTCGTTCATTTTTCTTCACACAGAATTTCAGCTGGTAAAAAATGAAAACTGTCAAATGATGACATCCTATGAGTTTGCCAGCAAAAAAAAAAAACAGCGGTTGCTTCTTTTCAAGCCAAACTTTGACGTTTTTCATCTTTTTACACAAAAGCGTTCGCGTACTTTTCTTTGAAATGAGAGGATTCTCCCTCCATTTTTTTAAGATTTGACAGTTTTCATTTTTCTACACATAAAGTACGCGAACGGACCTATTATTTCTTGAAGACGAAGATATTTACGCGAAGTAAAAAAAATTAGAGAAGAGAAAAGTAAAATTTATTTTACTGATGAGACCTGGCTCATCGAGGGCCACACTCGAGGAAAAATTTGGATAGACCCAACTATTACAACACCACGACAGGCGTTTAATGAAGGATTGTCAACAGGACTGCGATCACCATCTGGAAAAGGAAAGCGATTAATTATAACCCATATTGGAAGTTCTACAGGTTTCGTCGATGGAGGACTTTTATGCTTCATTTCGGGAAAAACCGGAGACTACCACGAGGACATGAACGCTGATGTGTACGAAAAATGGTTTAAAGATATTTTAATACGCCTGGAACCCAACTCTAGTTTTGGACAATGCTTCCTATCATTCCAGAAAATAAAATAAAGCGCCATCCATTTCCACGAGAAAAGATGAAATAAAAAAGTGTTTGAGGTCTAATGCGATAAGTTTCGAGGATGATATGGTTAAAGCAGAGTTGCTCGAAATCGTTAAACGTTACAAAGCCAAGTATGAAACATACGTCGTGGATGAAATGGCTCAAAATGCGAGACATAAAGTGCTTCGCTTGACGCCTTATCACTGTGACCTTAATCCAATAGAATTGGTTTGGGCTCAAGTGAAAGGGTTTGTAGCAAGCCAAAACAAGTCATTTAAAATGGCTGAAATAAGAGACTTACTAAAAGCACTTACAAGGGTTGACAAGGAAAAATGGCATCGATGTGTCCAACACGTTGAACAGGTTGTTGAGCCAAATATGTGGGAAATGGACGTTTTTGCCGAGGAAGCAGTTGAAAGGTTAATAATAGACCTAAATAACGAGAGCAGTAGCAGTAATTACTCATCGGCTTAGTTGAGTAGTGATATTAGAAATTAGTATTTTATGTTTTACAATATTTATAATGAATAAATTGGATTACAGTGATATATTTTTCGTTTTGATTTTTTTTGTGTGTTACGAAATTTATATATTTTGTTGGTCTACTGGGGATACCCTTAAAAAAACGCGCGTATTATTATCTTCCCAGAAAAGGAAAAAGATAAACGGAATTTATTTCGTTCCGCAATATTTTTATTTTAATTTGGAAGATGGTAACCCTAATAGAATTGCTCTCTGAGTTATGGCGAATTATCATACACACTACGGCAACCCTGTGAGAGCTTTAAAGAGGGACCGATTTATGTAAGTCATTGCAACCAGACTGAGAGACAAACATCCTAACTTGCCTGTACTGACAATTTTTGTTGGATAGAGTATACAAAAGCGTTCCCTTACTTTTTCATAACTTCTTCAATCTCTGAGAGAATTAATCCCACTCTCGAAATCTGAGAATTTACTTAAAGTTACTTGAAAAGTAAGGGAACAAAGCTAATGTGGATTTGAGTGACTAATCACTTTCTTTCCGGGGAACTCCACAGGTGGACCAGCATAAATAAAAATTGGCTACATTTTCAAATGCAAAATCTTAGCTGAATTTGAGTTGCTGTTTTCGTACATGAAGGCCATTTCTGAGTTCAGTTATGTCACGTATTCGTTGATACGTCTATTGAGGATAATTGGCTCACTTTGAAATCAAAAACACATCTCAGCTTTCCGATTTGTTTTGCACTATTTCTTTATCTCACTTTATCTGACGGCAAGTGAATAGGGCTCTATATTTGAAAAGAAAAAGTGTGTTTTTAAGTAAAGACCATTCGCTTCTGTATGCTTCAAGAAAACTTCACTGAGTATAAGTAAAATTCGAAAAGAAATGCATTCAATCCCCAATGGCTCTTGTGTTCAGAGGATAGACATGTTCAAGATATTTTTTCTTGTCTCTCATTGAAACCGCCCAGGCGCATTTAATTTTCAATATTTGAACGTTTGTCGAAATTGAATGATTTTACAAATAACGATTACGTTAGCGGTATCTGTTTTTGGCATTAACCGAACAGCGCACAGACGATTGAGTTTCCCTTTAAAATGTTAACAATGGGCGCGTTCAATTAGCAAGGCAACGGCGAGTCCCCAAGTAGTTAAACCCTAACCATTTGCCAACCCATGGTCACGGCAGTTAATCCATGGATGAGGAAGGGTAAAATAGTAGGGACCTTGCAAATTAAATGCGTTCATTTGCTCATTGCTCATTGCTGTTGTAAATATTTCTGAAATGTTCGGGTGTTGGCTTAAATTGCATTTTACACTTTAATTGTTGTTTCATTTTACATGCACATAAAAATTTAAATTGATCGATTTATATTCATATTGGCAAATAACTACTGTTTATAATCGTAGGGAAATGTCGGGTTAATTTTCGCACCATATCAAAGATCTTGTTCGATAAACAAAAGAGGCAATATTGTATCTTAATTAAAAATTCCTCTTATAATTGATTGCATGGAACGTGGCAACTAAAAGCCGTTAATTGGTTTATCGCTTTAATAATTGGCAGCAGGGGCTGAAACGTGGCAGCACATAATAAAGTTACAATATCTGTTCGTGACCACTGAATGATGTTATTTGTTGGAATCATTCTGTCATAAAAATTGGTTAGCCGTAATTAAAGGTCAAGATGAAAGGTTGTTTACATCCCCATTCTCGTATTCGTGTCATCGCTAAAGTGAGGTGACAGTTTCTATTGTCTAATAATAATTGATAGTGGGATTGATTTTATCACAATTGCGTTGTTTGTTGCCGTGGGAGACAACCGTAATGTGACTATTTTGTCATTTTGATTAAAGTAACCATTGAAGTTGATTTTGGGAACACATTTTTACTTTTTTCTTTCGTAAGTTCCGTGTTTTTAACGGAAATTTCGCTTCTAAGTAACTACCCTCTGCATCTGATTTTCTGAACGATTCATTAGGTCTGTTCGCGAACTAATATGCAAACGTAAATTTATATAAAATTTCGTGCTGGTAAAAAAATGAAAACTGTCAGATGATGAAATCCTATGAGTTCGCCAGTAAAAAAAACAGCGGTTGCTTCTTTTCAAGCCAAACTTAAACGTTTTCCATCTTTTTACACAAAAGCGTTCGCGTACTTTTCTTTGAAATAAGAGGATTCTCTCTCGATTTTGGAGATTTGACAGTTTTCAATTTTCTACACATAAAGTACGCGTAAAATAATAAAATTGAACAAGTAGGTACAAGGTGGCGCAAAAGTAATCCTCCTATCAGAAAATGCTATAAATTTTGCGATTGGGCCCCTAATGTCAGTTCTATTTTGACATTTGTGTAGTAAACACATGCGAAATACACGCTAATAAACAATGTTACGCTACACTGCTCCAGAACGCGGAATATTGGTGACTATTTATTTGATTTTTTTTTAAATTACAGCCAAAAAACATCGGAAGGTTATTTTTGCGCCACCTTGTACTTGTGTAATTGTCCGTGTGATTACGGAAAAAAAAACTAGCGATTGGTAAATTTGAAGAATCCTTTCAATGGCTGGTAGGAAAGAAAGAAATCGAGTATTTCCGTTTTCAACTTCTGTAACCTCCCAAAATTACAATAAAACAATAACATTGTGACAACTCCATTCGGTGTTACTATATTAAAGTGTTAACTTCTGTAACCTCCCAAAATTATAATAAAACAACATTGTGACAGTGACAGTAAGCTGCAAGCAAATTCATTCAGTTTTGTCATATTAAAGTGTCCCCAAACCTCCCAAAATTACAATAAAACATAGGGACGGGGCGAACTGTTGGATCCCCTATTCTTATTCCTATCCTTCATAAGTGGGCGTGACAAAAGTCTAAGTATGGTTGAATTGTTAAGAACGCTCTACATATTTTGTTATATAACATTTAAAGGATTTTATAAAAAAAAACACTCCCTAGCTCAAACTTGGGTGTTTCAATAAAATTGTTTTATTTAATTGTGGGCGTGTCAGTAGGCGGATTTAAAAAAAAATAACACATGAGAATAAAGGGCCCCTAGAGAGTATATATTATAAATTTCAGCTCCCTAGCTCAAACTTTGAATTTTCAAAAAAAAAAAAATAATTGTGGGCGTGTCAGTGGGCGGATTTTGAAAATATTTACACATGAGCATAAAGGGCCCATAGAGAGTATATATTGTAAATTTCAGCTCCCTAGCTCAAACTTTGGATTTTCAAAAATTAATATACCCATAAAATTATAAAAAAAGTATAAAAAAATTATTTTATTTATTTGTGGGCGTGTCAGTGGGCGGATTTTGAAAATTTTTTATCCCGAGCAGTTTTAGGAGTCATAGATCATATATAAAAAATTTCAGCTTTCTAGCTCAAAATTCGATTTTTTCCAAAATTTTGTTTTTTTGAGTTTGTGGGCGTGTCTGTGGGCGGATTTCAAAAATTCGTAAACTTGATTATTTCGGGACCCTAGAGAGTATATGGTTAAAATTTCAGCTCCCTAGGTCCAGTTTAAAGGCCTAATTTTTGCCGACGGACGGACGGACGGACGGACATGGCTAGATCGACATTACTATCTATGCTGATCATAAATATAGTAACTTTTAGGGGTCTACGGGCAATATTAAGGTATGTTACAAACTATGCGTCAAAATTAATATACGAGTATGTACCCTTAGAATAGGGTATAAACAAGAAACAGGGGCCAGATCGCGAAACATGGAAACGATCGAATCACGTGCGTCTGTCGTTTCGACGATAGCGGCCTTTTAATATATTTATTCAGTGCCTACACAATTTTCTGGTATACTACACACTACTACACACTGGCTGATTTGTCTTTGAAAGTACAAAATCGTATATTCCCAATGGGATTTTTCTCATCACAAAGTAGGCACCTTGGTGGTTTTCAGGCAAAAGGGTTATTTAGGTAAAGCTATAAATAAGATTTTGATAAAAAAATGCTTATCAATTAAATGTGAATTTGGATAATTTGATTTGAAATACTATAAAGAGAATTACTTTCTGAAAAAATGGAATCATCTGAGGATAAAGGAGCTTTCATGCGAGGAAAGTGCTCGCAGCATAGTGAGACGTCCCGCGCTTTCAGAAAAGGATTTGCTTACTTGCGATGTCAGATTTCAAGTATTTGATATGCGTAAAACTAAGTTTATACTTACTTGCAAATACTGGGCCGTATGCATAAAAACTAGTAAATGCTTTTACTAGACGATTTTTAAGTAAATACTTGATTTTCATATGCATAAAACTTAAATAAATGCTGGAGAACAAGCATTTACTAGGGGGCAAAGTACTTATTAGTTTCGGATGAATTTCACTAGTTAAGGGTGCGCCATTTGCTCCTTTTTTTCCATTTGAAAAAACAACACGCTTTTTATGAGATGAAATCAAATTTTTATATTGATAAATGAAGGTTGGTTTATGTCATTTATGTATGCAAAATAACATCGGTCATGTGACCACCGCAGCTTCGTTTACAATCCAACATCCGACCACCAAAATTTTCAATGACTTTTTTCCAGAATCATCGGGTCTATAGCCCCAATTTCAGTGTGAATATTGCGCTTAAGGTCTTGAATTGTCCGGGGAGCATTCGCATACACTTTTCCTTTCAAAAATCCCCAAAGAAAATAGTCAAGAGGTGTTAAATCGCACGATCTCGGGGGCCAATTCACATCGGAATTCCTTGAAATTATGCGGTCTTGAAATTTCTCGTGCAATAAGGCGATTGTTTGACGCGATGTGTGAGCCGTTGCTCCGTCTTGTTGAAACCAAAGGCCGCTTGCATCAATACGATCCAATCGTAGCCACAAAAAGTCTGTTATCTGCGATAACGTTCCCCGTTGACAGTAATGGCTTTTTCTTCTACATCTTCAAAAAAGAATGGTCCACCAGCCCACAAGCCGCACCAAATAGTCACTTTTTCAGGATGGAGAGGTTGTTCATGACACCCCCCCCCCCCTCCCCCCAGAATCTGCAATTTTGCTTATTTACGTACCCATTAAGGTGAAAATGAGCCTCATCAGAAAAGAGCACTTTGGCCGAAAATCCGTCTTCTCTTTCAAGCATCCAATCAACAAAAACACGCCGCTGTTGATGGTCTGCCGGCTTCATGACTATAAATGGCATACCTTTGACAGTAGCATATACTTTTCTGCTTCTGCAGCTATAATAAATAGAATTATAGTCGTGAGTCTCACTTTGAAGCAATCAGGGCGCAATATTTATCGAAATGGCTGAATATTCACGAATTAATTCCGAAAAAGTTTATAAGTAGCGAAGGAGGGTTATGGAGCCTAATTTTAAAATGCTTTACCGTTTTGAGAGAGGAAAACGTAGAGTGGTTAAGTGAATACTTTATTGGTAAGTAATTACTGTATGACTTTCCTCGAATGTTTCGTAAATTCATATATTTTAAGGCATGCAAACTGAAACAAGAGGAGGGGCAGTATATCGTTGGGGATCCTGGGTTTCAAGTTGGCGTTGGTGAAGATATTGGCGTACATCATAGTACTGTTTCTAGAACAGCAAATTCTGTTGCAGAACTTATAACAGATAAAGCCTCTCATTGGATAAAGTTTCCTTCCAATTCTGAGCAACACTTGAAAGCAAAACATGATTGACTTAGCAAATACAGATTTCCATCATGTAGGAGCCTTGGACTGCACTCATGTAGAAATAATGAAGCCTCATTTCCATTCAGAAGAATATATTAATCGAAAAGGATCCTCCATCAATATTCAAGCAACATCACGATTCTAGAATTTTTAGGAACAGTTTTCTTGAACCTAAGGGGGTATGGAGTTGCACCTTGGTTGATGACGCCTTTTAAGAATCCAACAAGTAATCAAGAAAAGGCATTCAATAAATTGCATTCAAAAGAGAGGGTAATAATTGAAAGATGTTTTGGCCAAGTGAAGGGGAGATTTCCAATTCTACAAAACTGCATACGTCTCAATTTAGAAAATATTTCAAATATTATTGTGGCATGTTTCGTTTTGGACAATGTTGTAAAGCATTTAAATGATAACAACGATTTCCGATTCCCAGAAGGCGTAGTAAATGAGATTTCTGTTCGAGGTGATGAAGAACTAATGGCCAGTGTACTTCAAATTCGACGAATGGAGCAGATAAAGAGAACGCAATTAACTGGAATGATATGTAACGTAAACTCATGGAACTTTATTGAACATATTCGTATGTATCTTCTTAATACAAAGAAAGAATAATAAAAATAAATACAAAATAAAATAAAAAACATAGGGACGGGCTACAGTCCGCTTGGGCGAACTGTTGGATACCCTATTCTTATTCCTATCCCTCATAAGTATGTGTGACAAAAGTCTTAGTATGGTTGAATTGTTGAGAACGATCTACATATTTTGTAGATTTTATCAAAAAAAAAAAACGAAGCTTTTGTAAAAAAACGCTCCCTAGCTCAAACTTTGGTTTTTCAATAAAATGTTTTATTTAATTGTGGGCGTGTCAGTAGGCGGATTTAAAAAAAATTAACACATGAGCATAAAGGGCCCCTAGAGAGTATATATTATAAATTTCAGCTCCCTAGCTCAAACTTTGAATTTTCAAAAAAAAAAAAAAAATTGTGGGCGTATCAGTAGGCGGATTTTGAAAATATTTACGCATGAGCTTAAAGGGCCCCTAGAGAGTATATATTATAAATTTTAGCTCCCTAGCTCAAATTTTGGTTTTTCAATAAAATTGTTTTATTTATTTGTGGGCGTGTCAGTAGGCGGATTTTGAAAATTTTATATCCCGAGCAGTTTTAGGAGTCATAGATCATATAAAAAAAATTCAGCTTTCTAGCTCAAAATTCGATTTTTTCCAAAATTTTGTTTTTTTGTGTTTGTGGGCGTATCTGTGGGCGGATTTCAAAAATTCGTAAACTTGATTATTTTGGGACCCTAGACAGTATATGGTTAAAATTTCAGCTCTCTAGGCCCAGTTTAAAGGCCTAATTTTTGCCGACGGACGGACGGACGGACATGGCTAGATCGACATTACTATCGATGCTGATCGTATATATAGTAACTTTTAGGGGCCTACGGGAAATATTAAGGTATGTTACAAACTATGCGTCAAAATTAATATACCCTTACAATAGGGTATAAACAGTGTTCCAAAAATAAAATTCAATAAAAAATATAATTTTTTTTCCGGGCTGTATAAATTTAGGAAGGTTAATTCAGTTTCAGTGGTGGTGGTGGAATTATAAGTAGGATACGAATTCCGTTCTTTGTTGTCATTTTCCATTCTTTTTTTTTTGTTAGCAACACCAAACGTTGAAGTTCTCCATTAGACAGATTTTTTGTCTCCTCAGTCTCATTGAACTTCAATTTTCAACATTTTGTTATTGGAGAATCTCGCGGTAATTCTTCAATTTCATCTGCAGCAATACGGATATCAGCTGCCTTTTCCGTTTGCATCCGAATCGGATTATCTGCTCCCACAGATAAACCACCTTTACGTAAACAATGTTAGTAAAAGTGTAATAATTAGCTTTATATAGCAATATGAACAAGAGATAGATGGATTTTTATCAGCATTTAAGTGCTCTAAAAAAATGACTTCCCATTCTTTGAGCTTTATGGGCTTATTTTCCATTTTGTTAAGGTCTGCCTTCTTCTTAACCTGTTTTACAACTAATTCTAATTTGTTCTTCCGTTATTTGAGCACCGGTCATAGCCTTATATTCACTAATAAATAATTCTATAGCTTCGGACTTCTCCTTTTTAATGCACGGTTAATTGATTTTTAAAACCGCCATTTCGTGACTTATTCAAATGAACGGTATGCTCTTTTAAAATTGCAACTAGGAATTGAGAAGCTTCGCTTGTCATGGCTGTTTGTTTTGAATATGCTTTACGAACTGATCATTCCAACAAGATCGTTTACAAAGCAAACATTAAAGAAACAATAAATGACGATAAGAGCTAATTCCAAAGCAATTGAAAAATAACACAAAATAAGTTTATACTACCAATTGTTCGATGAACTGGTGGTATTTAGTTGAATGACTTCAGTATTTACTAGAAGTAGTTGCTGGCAAGTCAAAACCCATGTTTATGCATACCAAATCTATAGTGGAGCGTATGGGGGTTTTGACCTCAGACTTTTGTTACAGTGAATGAATTTAAATGGTCGAGGGGGTTTTTTCTTTTTTATACTTTAAAGTGTAAAGTTTACCAAACATTTTTTTGTGTTTTTTACTTTTTTATTATTTAAACAAAAACTATAAAAAATTAATACTTAAGCATGCAATTTTATTTAAAATATTTTTTTTCCTATCTATACGTTGAATAATACCTAAATAGATAAAATAATATTTTCTTAAAATGTTGGAGCGTATGAAGGGTCATAACGACCTTGGACAGGTAGTAGAACGTGGAGAGGGGAGAACGGCAACGGTAGCTGCGTAATGTAATAAATTAATCATTTAATGTATTCAATTGTTTTCTATCGCAGTTTTCTAACAATGGATGAATCAAGGACCAGTAGTATAACTAATGAGTAGAGCTGCATTATCTGTGAAAAATTGGGTTCATCATCCGCAACGCAAATCCAGGCGGAGACTCAACATACGTTCATAGTATCCGTTTTCCGAAGGTTTAACATATCTGGCAAACTGACATAGGCTTCGAATAACTACGATCCTAAGTCGACGGACTGGAAAATGCGTCGACGACTTGTCCTCTCAAAAGTCAAGTGAGTCCACGTGAGACCTGGATGAAGCAGCGTTTTAGCTCATAAAAGTGCTGCTAACCTCCTAAGATAGTAGTTGTGTCAGTAAAACCAGTATGAAGAAACGTAAGGTTTCCTGGTGGAAGGATCAACTTGCTAAGCTCGGGAAGAATGTTAGGAAGCTCTTCATCGAGCCAAATAAATAAAATTGTTGGACCATTACAGGATCGCTCTCGCAGAATATAACTCAGAATTGAGAAGATCGAAACGAGCTACATGGACTAAATGCACCGAAGACATAGCAGACATGCCAGTCGCAAAGCGTATCTATAAAGCTCTGGCTAAATAGCATACAAACTGTGTAGGATTATAAAAGAAACAGATGGTACCTACACGACGTAACCCGAGGATACTATAAGAAACTTACTTCAGGTTCACTTTCCAGGCTCATCTATCCGTGCTACACACGATAACACAAACGCCATAGACCCCAACGCCTTTGCAGCCAGTAGAGTCAACAGCTTCGTCTTTTCCCGTAAATTAAGATTTGAACTCATTGAGGTTCAATTTCTTTGTAAAAGGAACAGCCAAAAAAACAAGTGTTCTTTTGTCATCATTACCTCCTACAGCTGATGCAGCGTTTGAACATCTAAAAAGAGTATATGTACAAATCCAGTTATGGTTAGGAAATGTAGATATTAAAAACGTAGACATTGAAAATTAAAAACGTAGACATTGAAAATTGGGGCTGGAAGTATTTTAATAACATGCTTATCCCAATAACAATGAATCAATCACCAGCTCCAGATAATTTATTGCAAAATGTTGTTTTGTAGCTGCAAAAAGGGTTGTGGAGCTGCTTGTGAATGTCGAAAGAGTGGCTTATACTGCAGTGTAGCATGTCTACAGTGCAGCGAAAATACTTGTTTTAATACTCCGCCAATCATTGAAATAAGTGAAGTTGAAGAAAATATTTAAATAGACAAAAATGTATATTGTTTAAATAAACAAATGATTTCTTGATAATTTTTTTTTCTTTCATTTTCCTTCATTTATTTCTTTTTCCTAATCACTATCTCTATATGAATATATAAATTAAATTAATTTTGGTGTAGAAAAATGTTCTACACTACAGCCTAATATTATGAGGTATTGTATCATTCAAACTATCAAAATTATTTCATTATTTTTTTTTTAATCGAGATCACAATTTTTTAATAGGTAAACTTTTTTGTATATAATATTATAAGCTAAACATTCCACTTTGAATTATAAAATTCCATTCACTGTAACGGAAGTCCGAGGTTTTCATGTTTTTAGCGCCCCAGACACTCCACTAATAAAATAAAAGCTTCTACTAGTAGTACTAGTACTTACTTAGACCTTTTACTACTAGTAAATACTTAATTTTTATGCATAGGGCCCATTATGTAAGTACTTGGTGTATGCATATCACCCATTGTCTCGAACTACCCTTTTGGAAATATAGACGGTCCCCATTGAAAAACCATTAACTTGCAAAACAAAGGAAATAATAACTCATTGGTTAAAATAAAGGAAAAGTTATTTCTGTCGTTAGACATGAACGGTGTCAATATCTTCAGTCATTATGCTGTAACTGATACATTTACTGGATAAAATTCGCCGAAAGAATCCATTTAGCCTTGAGTTTCAGCTTCATTTCATGTGACGTCAATTAAGATACACATAATATGGCAGAAGAACATAGAAATCTGTATGGGATATCGATGGTAATAAATAACTACTTGTATGATATTCAAAACACTATGTCCATTCTGTGGTTGAAAAACTTGTATTTGCTAGACAAGGCTTGGTTTTCGGGGGACGAGATAGAGTTATATACATATAAAAATATACCAAAACCGTTAAATATTTTCTGGAATAATCTTTGATGTCTTTAACCCCACCTCAAGTTTGGTTTTGTAAAAAAATAAACCAAAATATTTTCACCCTTTCGTTTCTCGTTCTTCGAATATAATAATATGAATATTATTTTTTTAAACGCCGTCAATTGGAATTTAATGACTCCAGCAGAGGGCCTGAAAATAAGACTTTTTGTAAGTTGCTTTTACGAGAGCGAGAAAACAATAGAAAAATTGGGACGAATTTAAAAAAACCTGCGACGACTTCAAAGTTGATAACAAGAATGTCAATTTGTTCATTGGATTTAACAATTCCATTTTTATACCCTATTTTAAGGGTATATATTAATTTTGATGCGAAGTTTGTAACATACCTTAATATTGCCCGTAGGCCCTTAAAAGTTACTATATTTATGATCAGCATGGATAGTAATGTCGATCTAGCCATGTCCGTCCGTCCATCCGTCTGTCGGCAAAAATCATTTATTAATTTATCGAAAAAATCGAATTTTTAGCTTGAAAGCTGAATTTTTTGTATAGGATATTTGATTCCTAAAACTGCTCGGGAAATAAAATTTCTAAAATCCGCCCACTGACACGCCCACAATTAAATAAAACAATTTTATTGAAAAGTCAAAGGTTGAGCTAGGAAACTGACATTTATAATATAGATTCTCTAGGTGCCCTTTATACTTATGTTTAAATATTTTTTACATCCGCCCACTGACACGCCCACAATTAAATAAAACAATTTTATTGAAAAACCAAAGGTTGAGCCAGGGAGCTGAAATTTATAATATATGCTCATGTGTAAATATTTTTAAAATCCGCTCTTTGAGACCCTTTTATCCAAAAAGTTTTATGAATCAGAAGGGCGTTTTTTTTAAAAGCTTCGTTTTTTTCGATTAAATACTTTGATTCTTATTTAACAAAATTATGTAGACCGTTCTTAACAATTTAACCATACTTAGACTTTTGTCACACCCACTTACAATCTGTTCCAACTGAATAGGTACAAGCTTTTTCAAATCTATATGGCTCATTATTTCCACATAATGTACATAAATCTATAAATTGATGGTGCTAACTATTTGTCTATAATGTTGCCAAAAGAAATGAGAAAGAATAATTCAAACAGCACCGTTACTTTTTCTCTGGCTCTCTCGCAAAGCATTTGATACGGAAAAATGCAGTTTTTTTTTGCGTCATACACTTCCGCTGATGGTTTAACGGTGTTTTTTCTGAATTTTAAGCCGTTTTAAATGATTGGCACTGTTGATCACTCTTCTTACCGTCGAAACACTAGCACTAACGCCCGCTTTTTGCTTTATTTTCGCAGCTGAGTCGCAGGAATTGGACGCACCTCGCAAAATTGCTCTTCTATCAGCCGCTGTTGTGGCCGTTTTATAACCTCCTTTCATATTTTTTCCGTACGACTCTTTATTTTTCAAGTACGAATAGATCAAGTTAAAGCTTTGTCCAATTTTGCTAGCTATAGCACACCCGGTTAATCCTTGTTCCTTGAGTAAATCGATCTTAGCCTTCTCAACACTGCTAAGTGATTTTTTTTCTACCCATCGTTCTCTAAATTTACAAACAAATGACAATTAAATAAATTAATTCACTCTGAAAACTTTAAAAAATGTTTAAACGGGTTAATCTTCTCGGAACACACATGAACAATGAAGATAATGGCTATGTAACCTCGATCCTAACTGGAGTTTCAAAGCTGGAACTTTTCCATTATTCTCCCCTCAACTCCGTCAACCCATTCCCATTTCTCAACCCGCCCCCAAAATATCTACTCCTTCTCGCTCCCATAATTCCTCTAAGCTGTTATCTCCTCACAGTTCCTCCACTCGACCCATGACCAACTCGACGTCACCAGGGCTTCAACCAAAACGGGTATCTTTTAATTTGACCCCAAACTCCACTGACCCTTCGAGACATACTTCAACTTCTGCTACAACTTCCTCCAATTACCCGAATTTCGTTCACTCCCATATTCTCAATCCTGCCCAGACTTCCCATATTAACACGCCAACCCCAACCTCTGAAGCGTTTATCGATCCTTTACTTCCCCCAACCATCAAACTAACATCCAAATTTGTTACCCCTACGTCCTCGAACAATTACCTCGACGGCCGTTACGTTATGGCTCGGCTTCGAGATCACAGACTCTTTGAAAACGTTCGCCTATACCTTGCCTACTTGCACGACAAACCTGAATCAATCTGCATTGACGGAAAGACCAAGACGAATATTCAAATCTCAATTCAGAAAGAAGGCCTCCCAACTGATCCCACTGCACTCCGTGATATTTACACCCGCTTCCATGAAAGCTTTAACATTTCCTCTACTAATGTGGCTAAGGATCTATCTGCTTTTGCTTCTCAAGTCAGAGTCAATTCTAACCACCTCCTCTTTGATTTTAATCACTGCACTTCCTCCCTCAAATCTACCCTCCCCACCCCTCACCATCCACCTAATTAGTTTTAAGTAGTTTTTAAGCCCTAGCTGTAAGCCTTAGTGTAATTAGTTTTTTAAGACCTAAATAGCTTGTATTAAGCTGAATAAATGGGGGTGTATGCCCCCACCAAAATTAAATTAAAATTAAATTAAATTAAATTAAATATGTACCTATTCAGTTGGCGCAAAAAAACTGCATTTTTCCGTATTAAATGCTTTGCGAGAGAGCCAGAGAAAAAGTAACGGTGCTTTTTGAATTATTCTTTCTCATTTCTTTTGGCAACATTATAGACAAATAGTTAGCACCATCAATTTATAGATTCATGTACATTATCTATGTGGAAATAATGAGCCATATAGATTTGAAAAAGCTTGTACCTATTCAGTTGGAACAGAGTGTATGAGGGATAGGAATAAGAATAGGGTATCCAACAGTTCGCCCAAGCGGACTGTAGCCCGTCCCTATCTTTCTCTTTTGACTTAAATAGGAAAAGATGGCCGAAAGGCGCTAAATTCGAATTTTATACCATATGAGGTTACTTTATCCTTTTATAATTTGATAATTCATATTTAATTCACAATTTTACAGCCGGCGACAATTATTTATAAGTGGGCGATATGACGCAACAGGGAGAATCCCGGTTCTACGAAAGAGTGAATCGAATAAATGGTTTTCACATTCATCACACATGCTTTAATTTTTTCGATGCACTTGGTACAAAATGCGATTCTCGTTCTTTGAAACCGTCGTGTGAATTCAATATCCTACACCGTGGCCAGTACCTTTCCCTCTCTTCATTGTATTTTTAGTTTTGAGTCCACCTTTCACATTCACCATAGAATATTCATTTACAAAATGACGGCGTAAACAAAAGTTATTCATATGAAAATTGTTCACGCTTGGCTTGACTTTTTCGCAGAACGACAATCGAAATAGCGGCGAAAGGGTGAAAATGTTTAAGATAGATAGATATGTTTATTTCGAGTAAAATACAGTAATGACTGTTACCACACTTTACACATACAGAGATCCGATACTTGCGTTCTTACTACTGATACTGAAGTACTCTACTTGCATTAAATTAAATTAATGTCAAAGATTTGTTACTAAAATTTGTCATCTGTAATGCGTGTGCAGAGAAAATAAAAATACAAGTTGACGGAGTACAAATGGACGAATGGATGAATGTATTTATCGATAAAGATAATCTGAAAATTGAATCAAAATTCCCATTCCTACTCGGAAAGCCATCAATTCAACTTTATTTACGTGTTCCCTAAATACATACGTAGATTTTAACATTTTTTTTGGATTTCAGAGTTTATAACTGGCATAACCATAAAAAATGTATGTTTGTTTGTGAATAATTTAAGAGAATATGGCAACCCACATCAAAGCTTGATTGAGACAATAATGTAGTAAAACTCAATTTATGTATTCGAATATGCATTAAGCTTTTGACATTTCGAAGCAAAGAAGTGTACCCTCTTATAGGTATAATGGTCTGCTTTCTACTTCTATGACAATCGCAGGGGGGCCAGAGAAGGATGCATGCTCTCAGTCACAATTTGTTTTTTATGGCGGCTAACAAGCAGTGACGGGCTAAGAATATACCTTCACACTGAAGATCACCGGTGTCGTTAAAGTTCGATCAAACAATAATCAATACTGGGAGCATGCCCAGGTGGAAGTCAAAAAAAGGGGCAAGCCAAAAAACTCTCCGATCACACAAATGTATGAAGTGATCCGAAACCAGGAAGACTGCCGATGTTTATTGAGGTCGAACCAGCGAACATCACAGGCGGAACAGTAGGTTTGCAGTTAAGTGGGAGGGTTATGATCCCCTTAATCCTGATCATCATAACTTTGCCGTAAAGGAAGAAGTCACCGGACGGTAGATTGAAGTTCAAAGCTTCTCTATCTCAGAGAATTAGGAACGCGACCGACTCATTTGGTACTGCCATCATCCGCGAAACTATTCTAACCCGGTGGACTCTCGAGCAGATTTGGGGAAGGGAAACCTGGATAGCGTGTCATTTCCTACAATGTTTGTATTCGTTGGGCCTTGGCCGTTGATGTCTTCGTTTCGATGTATTGTCTGCATATTCGGTGTTTGATTTTCAGTGTTTCGTTCTGTTAGTTGCAATGTTGATGCATTTTCTTCAGTGTTTCGTTTTGATAGTTCGGCGTTGCGTTGTTTTATGTGTCAACTTGGACCGCCTGCCATCTGGTCGTTTGCGATTTGTATGAGGTGGTCTCTATTAAGGCCGTCCGCCATATTGGGTTTAGCTATGTTCGTTGGTGTGCTTCTTTAAGAGATATCTACCCACACCCTTCGCTGATTCGTTGGGGTATCGTAAACGATTTCCCTGACTACTCTTTCTGTTCGCGTTGGGGTGTGCCAAGGGACCATGGTCGAAATTCGACCAATTTATTCTATAAGTTGAAAAAGAAAACAAAGTCGACTGTTATGCATATTGATCGGAAAATTAAATTTTTCGACATTACATTCTCTGATTTCACATGATATAAAATTTTTCCGGCATTTTTAAGTAACTTCAAGTTTTCAAGCATTTTCAAATAACTTCAAGCATTTTCAAGTAACTTAAAGTAACTTCAAGTAACTTCTAGCATTTTCAAGTAACTTCTAGTATTTTCAAGCATTTTCGAGTAACTTGAAGTAACTTCAAGCATTTTCAAGTACCTTCAAGCATTTTCAAGTAACTTCAAGCATGTCCAAGTAACTTCAAGTATGTTCAAGCATTATCAAATGCATAACATGCACAGCAATTTTGTTGTTGGTAACTTCAAGTAACTTCAAATATTTTCAAGCATTTTCAAGTAACTTCATGCATTTGCAAGTAACTTCAAGCATTTTCAAGTAACTTCAAGCATTTTCAAGTAACTTCAAGTATTTTCAAGCATTTTCAGGTAACTTCAAGCATTTTCAAGTACCTTCAAGCATTTTCAAGTAACTTCAAGCATGTCCAAGTAACTTCAAGTATGTTCAAGCATTATCAAATGCATAACATGCACAGCAATGTATGTAGTTGTTGGTAACTTCAAGTAACTTCAAATACTTTCAAGAATTTTTAAGTAACTTCAAGCATGTCCAAGTAACTTCAAGTACGTTCAAGCATTATCAAGTAACTTCAAGTTTTCAAGCATTTTCAAGTAACTTAAAGTAACTTCAAGCATTTTCAGGTAGCTTCAAGTAATTTCAAGCATTTTCAAGTAACTTCAAGCATTTTCAAGTACATTCAAGCATTTTCAAGTAACTTCAAGCATTTTCAAGTAACTTCAAGCATGTTCAAGTAACTTCAAGCATTTTCAAGTAACTTCATGATATACAATTTTTCCGTTCCGATTGGCAGATTATTGCCTCACACAGCAATGTTGTTGTTGTTGTAATTTCATCCAATTCGCTTCATTTTACCTGCTGTAGTTCATAACAAGTGTTATATATGTGGATAATTTTTGTATTGTGCACTTCCATGTATTGTCCCCTACCCAAATATATATAGTGTTGGCATATCTATGTGACGTATAATAGCAAAAATGGGTGGAAACACGTTATAGCCAACTCCGTATTAATATATATAGATATTAAGAATGAATAAAATCCAGTTTTCCACATCAGTTAGAAATTGTAATCTGACACTAGTCCGCTACTCTTATCCCGTTTCGAGTCGTCAATTTTTTGTACATGCGATTCGGTTGCGGAATTCCCTCCCCCAAACTATAAGGATGGTAGGATGTGGCACTAGGTTCGTAGCAAGGCTTAGGCAACATTTTGAGGCGCTTCGATGATAGACTTTAACACCCCCACATTTCCCAGATTGTCTATATTTTAGCTGGCTTTAAAGCCCGCTCTTGCAAAATTTAAGTTTGTTTTATTTTCGTTATTTTCTATATTTTATCTTTTTTGAACTTAATTTCAATCATAATATGCTGTAACTTAGTTTTCACTCACTTCATATAGTATTTGTAAGTGTAAGTTTAATCAATATAAATAAATAAATATGAAATAAATATGAAATAATAAAAAATCAATAAACAACAGTGAAATATTACAGAATAAATTGTTCACTGTTCGATATAATCATCCAAATGTAAATGTATAACTTCTCAGTCATTTATAGTCCAGTTTAGGGTTCAACCTGTAAACGAGAGATAATAAGCTGGAAACTCGTATACACCTTCATATTGGCGTTCTAAAATTTGTTAGGAAAGTCACATAAAATCACGTGTCTGTAACGTAAGGTCAAAAATATCGTTTTTCGCGATTATCTCGGTTTCTATAGCTCCAATGATGTTAACATCTAAGTAAAAATTGTAGAGCATAAAATTTAAGACAGATTTTGCCTTAAACATTTTTTCATACGTTCAACCGCTTTTGAGATAGAGGGCGGTGAGAGTGCAGCGCTCAGCGATACATACTGTAATGAAAGGTCAACCGTGAACCACGGTGAATAATACCATGTATAAAGTTATTAAATCATTCAAACAAAATTAACAATGAATAATTTGTAATATATATTAGTGAATACATCGAATTTAATAACATTTTACATATATATATAATATGTACATATACATTTTCATTTAACAATACTTAGCTAGTTTTTGTAATCAGAAACTTATTAAGTGAAATATTTGTATTATTGTATATATTAATTTTATATCAATTTATTTAAAGAAGTTTTTAAGCAGAAATAAAACGAGTAAATACATATATTTTAATTTTATCTATACTGAGCAGTTGTGTATTTCTTTCAATTTAAATTGAAAGGAAGTGAAAATTTAAAAAAATATTAATAATTTAAAGAATCAAAGTATTAATTTTCTTCATCATCGTCATCTCCCGGGCGTTCGAAAATTTCTGTTTCACTGTCATCATTTTCGTTGTCCTGAATCGTTGTTTCCAGGCCTTGTAGAATTTCAGAGTCAAATGCACTCTCTTCCCATGGGTCGCTTTGCAATGGAAAAGCATTGAGGCAAGCTTGCCACAAGCTAAAGTAAATTGCAACCACGATTTTCTGCACCCACAGCGTGGACCACATCCATTCTTACAATTACAAAATATAGTTTTAAGTAATTCATCTGGAGCTGATGGTAATATTGTTGTCATTGGCTCCAGGAATTCATTTTGCCGCACTCCACCCCAATCCTGGGATTCTAAATCTAAAGCCAACTATTAAAAATCTGTATATTCAACAAAACAACACCTACAATTTCTGGCTTGCCCTACAAAGTCTTACCTCTTTAATACATTTCCAAAACGAATACATTAATTGCCTTCAAAGTAATACTAGAGCAAAATGTATTAAATCAAATTTATATTTAATGCCAAATACCACATAGACAATTATTTTTAACCAGTAATCCCCCACGTAGAGAGAAAGCTTCCAAAGATTAAACGAGGCCTACATTTTTGGTAGATATTAAAATAGAGAGACAACATATTAACGAAAGATGGATGAGGCCATTAAAATATTACCGTGAGATAATAGCAAAATCATAATGTCTGAAAATGTGTGAACTTTGAATTAAGAGCGACACGTTAACGATGAGCAATAGGTACAAAAATAACCCAAATGATGCCCTTTGAAAACCAAAACAGGATCAAACGAATATATCGATGATTCTTGAGTCTTTACCCTTTCAACCCGAAAGCGGATAACCGATTACATTCTAAAAGGAAGCTCTTGCTCTTGATTTTGACGTAGGTATAGAAGCATTATTTGCAGTAGAAACTTCGTGAACAAGTGTTTTTGAAATATGTCTTGGCACTTTTTCTAATTTTTGATGATTTTAAAGAAATGATTTTTGAATACAAATTTATTGTTTCAATGAATTGAGCAGTTTCATCGTGAGAGATGCCAACGTTCAAAGGACAAAGACTGGCATTAGGAAATAGATTCAAGTGTTAGGAAATGTCATCGATCATTGTGATTATGATAAATTGCGAAACATTTTATTAAATTGGCAGTGGGCAGGGAGTATTTGTTTTTGTATCCAGCAATAGTGATAAGTGCACGCCTGTTATTAATGAATGTGAAGGAATGTAAAAAAAAGTTGATTGGTATACGGAATTTTTTGTTTTTACATTGAATATTTAAGGGGAACCACAAACTTGCCGAAAGTGATAAAATGCTGCTTCAATTCTCGCAGGAAGAGGTACCTATGTGAGGAAGAGGTACCTATGTGGCTCCTAACTAACAAAGTTGTGGATAACGAATCAGATGTAGAAATACGTCCGGAGCAAAGTTAGAGGTAGTTTTCAAAACGTCCAAAAAAAAAGAAGTCAAATGATCGTCAGAAGCTGCAATCGTCATGTTTGCATAGCCTTAAAGTTTCCCAATAAACGCGAGATTATGGTTGTCCCATCACAGTAAAAGTCGTGTGTCCTCCTGGTAGTACAATGGACCGGTATTGAGTCTGAGTGCTCCAGTGTAGAAAGTCTCGCACCCCGAAACAAAAATCTCCTCCTCCATTTACCATTTAGTTGTTCGAGAGAGGTATTTGCTACTCAATTGCTTTCTTAGCCCAAAGAAACAGCGATTGGCCAACTCAAAGTTATATCTGTCTATAGTGACATGCTGTCCGAGACGTCGGTGTTGGGTGTCCTTTCTTGATGACAGCATATACTTTGTCTTGCCCTCATTGATCGCCAAATAATAAATGATATGGACAGTCGTTAATAAAAATTGTAAAGAGCAGTGGTAACAATTAAAAATGAAGCCGTATCTATTTCAAGGGAACTCGAATATGGAAAATCGAATGATGTGAAAATAAAACAAATAGCCGGACTTAATTTCACACTAAATAATTAATGAACACATCAATCTTCCTCATCACCTCCCATTTGTCGCTGCATATGACGTTTCCGCACGAATGTCTTGGGCAAACTGCATTATTGGACATAATGCTAGGATTATGCAGTAAAATTTGTGTTTGCTTTTTTGAACACTTTGCTTTTGCAGTTTGCGTTTAAGAATATTCTGCAAACGCATTTCTTTACGCATATGACTATATACTATGCTTAACCTTCTATTGCATATAAAAGCATTTTTATTTGTTAAAAATACATAAATACAACTTAAGCAAAGGATACAGTCCGCTTAAGCGAACGTTTCCATATTCTCATTTGTATATCTTGCCTTTTATTGTCTTAAAGGTATTTATCGAGAAAACAATGCTAATGTCAAAAACGCCCCCAAAAAGTGGATGTGAAAAACAACTTTGTATGAGCGAATTGTTAAGAAGGACATTATCTACATACTGTTTCGGATGTTATTGAAAAAACAATGTTAATATCAAAAATACACTCAAGAAGAAATATTAGCCTTTGTAATTGCATTTAAATAAATTTTATATCTTAACCCAGTCTTAAGATATCCAATTTTTAGCCAGTTCCATTTTTCCTGCCCATGCTAATTTTTTGACTTTCGTTTCAATTTTCTCCAGAAAATGCGTAATAAACATAACGTTTTAATATTTTTTTTGAATGAAGGTAATAATAATAAAAATAAAAGCTTACGACAAGTTTGTAGAAAAACCCATAGATTTTATGATACTTGCAAAAACATGGAACAGGTAAAAATGGGAAAAAAGGTTTTATTGCTTTAAGTTGCAAAAGTTATGAATGAAAACGATTTTTTCCGGTTTAGGTAATTTTTGTTTTAATGTGTGTACATACTTTAACAGAAAAAATCCATAGATTTTATTATACTTAGGAAATCCTGCAGCAGGTAAAAAAAGGGGTTTCTGATTTTGTACCTACATTTCTAACAACAGTTGAGTTTAGAGCTTTTTCCGTTGGTTTATTTGAGTACCTACTTGTCAGGACTTACCTAAAAAAAATGGTATAAAAGGTTTAAAATCAAAATTAATTCATCAGTTTAATCTTAAACGCCAAGCCAAGCCGATAGTTGATAAGAAAGTTTTTTTTAAAATGTGTTCATTTACAAACGAAGAATACGCAGACATTATTTACGTTTTTGCGCTGTGCAATGGAATTTCAAATAGTGCGCGACAAAGATGCCATGAACTTTATCCAAACCGACGACTTCCTAATAGAAATGATCTTTGAAAAAGCTTTAAATATACTCGTATCTGTTTCGACTGATGATATACAGAAATGTTACGTTAAGCATAATAACAGAGTAAAACATGCGAGCACAACATCCAAATCTAAAGAGCACGGTGGTATTCTTTGCGTGCATTTCTCTTCACACAACGCCAAGCAGAAAGTGATGGAAATTAAAAAAAATGCAAGGAGGAAGCTGAACTCATCGATTTTTAGTGTTGGTAGTAACTCTTCTATTTTTATTAATGATGGCTTAACTAAATATTCTAAAGCTTTATTTATGGCAGCTAAAAAATGTAAAAAGGAGAATAAATTCAAATATATGTGGTTCAGAAATTCTCATATTCTGAGATATTTTGATAATAGTGAGGTTGTTGTCATAAGATCTTTTAATGATCTATCTGCTCTCCAAGGGCAATAATATGAACGATTTCTTTGATCTTGTGCACGACAGCCTCACTATAAGAACCATTCGATCTAATTCTGATAGCATATTTAGTTGTGAATCAGGTGGCAAATCTTTTTTCGTATTACATCTTCGCGGTTTGCGGCAAAACTTTGATTTACTAATTGGGCATCTTGATACGAGTACTTTTGTAAACCTGCCAGAAATAATTTTTGTCTCTGAAATTTGGATTTATTCATGCGAAGTTGACGATTATCATATTCCTAACTATAATTTTTTTCCAAATCCTAATGATACGTACGCTGCCGGTGGAGTGGGAGTTTTTGTTTCGAACTTGTATGAGCCTGACATTAAAGTTCTTAAGCTAAGAAGCGCGGATGTCATCAAAGTTAGTTGCAATATCCGCAATAAACTTTTTAATTTTGTCTGTGTATATAGACACCATTCTTCATCTCCTAATTATTTTTTAGATGAATTTTCTGTATTTTTGGCTAATGAACGATCTAGAAATCTTGTCATCTTAGGTGACTTTAATTTAGATATTTTGGTTTCAAATCCAGTTTCTGATTCTTACCAAGCACTTATGGCTGAACACGGTCTTTTTTCAAGAACCTACCAGACCAACTGCAGGCACCTGCCTTGACCATGTTTTTATTCGTCTCGAAAATTTTGCTGCGGATCTCCTTGCTGGAATTAACATGGATCTTAACATAACTGACCACTGTATGACGGAAATCATTTTTGAAAACTTAAAAGGTAGCCAGCCATGCGAATCTTCATCAAATACATTTTGTAAAGTAAATTTTCAGGAATTGAATGTTAGACTTCGTTATGATAACTGGGACAGTGTTTATGTTGAACAAAACGCTTCTATAGTATACGAAACATTCCTAAGTTTTTTTTTAAATTATATTGGTTCCTCTACTTTAACTTTATCGCGAAAAAAATCGGAGTATCGCCTTAAGCCTTGGATAACCCGCTCCTTAATCAAAAAAATAAATATGAAAAACAAATTGAGGAAAAAATGTTGGAAACATCCGTTGAATAACAGCTTAAGGAGTCGTTTTAGACAGTTTTGCAAAAAAGTGAATAAGGAAGTGATATTTGCACGGGATAGGTACTCGTATTATCATTCCAAAATACTTACGGCAAGTGGGAATCTTAAGAAGGAGTGGCAAGTCGTTAACAGTATTATTAGTCGAAAAGTTTTTGCTAACACAGATCCTATCGTAATTACAGACGCTGGTATTAACATTTCTAATCCCTTAGAAATATCTAATTTATTCAGCAACTACTTCGCATCCATTGGAGAATCCTCTATGTCAGCTTGTTCCCAAACTTCATGTTATTGCTGCAACCAGCCTTTAATTGTAGGCATTGGCTATAGCAA
This sequence comes from Portevinia maculata, assembly GCA_949715645.1. Taxonomy (NCBI): domain Eukaryota; kingdom Metazoa; phylum Arthropoda; class Insecta; order Diptera; family Syrphidae; genus Portevinia; species Portevinia maculata. The sequence continues at coordinate 393,429,859 of OX454525.1, read as the reverse complement.
CAGCTTCGCTTTTGAGCCTATAACAGGATTGGAATTGCTTAAAACGATTAATTCCCTACCTAACTCTAATTCGTATGGTAGTGATGAGATTTCGAATCTGATTCTAAAGAACATTGGTCCCAATTTAGTAGACATTTTATCTTACATTTTTAATCTCAGCATTATGAGCGGAACTTTTCCCACTGAACTAAAAAGTGCCATTGTGATTCCTCTATTTAAAAAGGGTAATAAGACAGCCATATCCAATTATAGACCAATTTCGTTGTTTTCGTCAATTTCCAAAGTATTTGAAAAAGTTGTTAAAAAGAGAATCTTAGCCTATCTTGATCATCTAAATTTTTTTAGTCCCAAACAGTTTGGTTTTAGGACTGGTCACTCCACGGAGGATGCTCTTCTGGACTTCTGCTCTATTTTGTATAAGGGTTTAGATGACAAACGTTTTTGCGCTGGTCTTTTTGTCGACATAACTAAGGCGTTTGATATGGTTGACCACGCAAACCTCCTAGATAAATTGTATAAGGCCGGCTTCAGAGGTTTCATTTACAAATGGTTTGAGTCATATCTTAAAGATAGAACTCAACGTGTAAAAATTGGAAATAATATAAGCTGTTCTAAAACAAATAACTTGGGAGTGCCCCAAGGTTCTGTACTTGGTCCAATTTTATTCCTTATATATATTAATTCCTTATTTTCACTTCCTTTCTTGGGTAATACTAAAGCCTTTGCCGACGACCTTGGTATTGCTTACTGTTTAGTCAGTCCCTTGGATTTAATAGCTAACATAAACCATGACGTTTTTTTACTAAGATGCTGGTTTGCACAAAACAGGCTTATTGTTAGTAACAAAACCAAACTGATGTATTTCAGTCTTACTGGTCATGAGTACCCTGACTCAGATATAGTATTTCATTCCCATGATTGTGCAAGTCATGAGCTGTTGAACAACATATGCAGTTTCCAATATAAACCATCGTTTAATAGAAACGCTGATTGCAGTATTAACTGCTTCAAAATTGAAGGTGTTGATAGTTTTAAATATCTTGGTGTTACTATTGACCAAAATTTGAACTGGTCCAAGCACATTTCTTTTTTGAACAAATATCTTCTTTCTTCTACTCGTTGTTTTTTTCGTCTTAGAAAGTATTGCTCTTCGAATACATTGAAAATGGTTTACTATGGCTTATTCCATTCAAGATTGCAATATGGACTCTGCAGTTGGGGTGGTGCTTATTTAAGTAAGTTGCAGAAATTAACTGTCATTCAAAAATCTGCTATACGAAAAGTTTGTAGCTCCCACCGTTCAGCTCACACTATGGACCTGTTCAGGTCCTTGAAAATACTTCCTTTGCGTCATCTATTTTACTTCAAAGTTCTGAAGGTCTTTTTTATGAGATGCGGGTATTGGGAAAGTCCGATTTCGGGAACTCGGAGCTTACGGAGCCATTCAAACTTTGTTGTAAATATTCCTGCTTTTCGCACTACAAGTTACAGAAACTCTTACTCTATTATATCATGCAAACTTTATAACACTCTGCCCTTAGAAATTCGTTCCATAAGAAAGTTACGCATATTTACAAAAGTAACGAGATCTTGGCTTCTTGCTTTTGACCATACTGAAATCGAGACCTTGTTGCGCTATACTGTATAATAATAATAATAATAATAAAAAAAAATAAAAAAAAAAATTTGCCCACTTTCTTTATCTAATTTAGACGTAATTATTAAATATTTAAATTTATCCTTTTTTGTATCCTTTTTCTTTTTGTTATACATTGCTTTTCTTTCTAAATTGCCGTAATTTTTATTTTTTCTAACTTCCTTCTCACGCCATTCTTTATTTTTATCTGCCTTTGTACACCCCACACAAAGTACCAATTTCCAAATGTGGCATCACCTCTATTTTAAAAAAAAAAATATTACTATTCTGTGTGAGGAGCATTACCTCCATATAAAATTGTTTGAATAATTTGTAAACCAATTTCTATACTACTCGTATGTACATATTTGAATAAAGAAAAAATTGAATTGAATTGAATTGTATTTGGAAATACATATCGAAGGCTTCGAGAAACGGGATCAGTTTCAAATACACGACCTAACGCCGGAGCTCCACAAGTAAGAAGAACTTCGATTGATTAGAGAATACTGGAAGCTGTTACAAATGAGCCATCAATCAGCCTCAGATGCTTAGCTTTGCAATTCAATGTTTCCAGACATAAAATTTCTGATGTCCTGCATGGAGAAAATCTGTAATCGTGCAAAAAATCCCTTTTTTTAAATTTTACCTGTTCCATGTTTTCCCAAGTATCATAGAATCTATGGGTTTTTCTACAAACTTGTCGTAAGCTTTTATTTTGATTATTGTTACCTTCATTCAAAAAAAATATTAAAACCTTATGTTTATTATGCATTTTCTGGAGAAAATTGAACCGAAAGTCAAAAAATTAGCATGAACAGGAAAAATGGAACAGGTTAAAAAATGGATATCTTAAGACTGAGTTAAGATATAAAATTTATTTAAATGCAATTACAAAGGCTAATATTTCTTCTAAAAATGGAGGCCTAAACGAAATTCCTATCATTAGTACTAACAGCGCAATTACCGTTAACATGGGTCAGGGTACATCCAAGTAAGCCTTTTCTTAAATCCTCAATAAATGATATAAAAATTAGAGATAGGCCCTTACTGTAGAACAATTTTTTCCTTAGAATATACCCATAAATCATGCCCTAAAATATTGCCAACGAATTAAGGGACACCCTGTATAGACCAAGGATTATAAGCAAACTTTGGAAATCGCCTTCAAGTCATATTTCAAGAGTTGAAGCAACACTTGCCTGAAAGTTGCTAGCTTTGGGTTATAGGTTCGCCTTTCTTGAGAGAAGACATTACAAAAAAATTGTGTGAGTATATTTTTGGCACAAATTGGAGGGATCTGCAAATTTGCGAAGGTTCTCATGACAAATTATACTCTCAGATATTTGATTGACTTTCGCAAGAGGTGTGGGCGCAGTGGCGCAGAGGTTCGTGTGTTGGACTACTAATCTAAAGGTCTCAGGTTCAAATTCCGCCGGGGCCAAGTAACATCCAGTGCCCCACCTCTTGCGAACGCCTGACAAACATCCAAGAGTATCAATTGTCATGAGAAGCTTCTCAAAATTCCGTTCGGATTCGGTTTAAATTGTAGGTCCGTTTCACTTCACACAAGCAAATGGTTGGAGAAGCTAGGTTTTGAGTCCTGTATGGGCCTTTAATGCCTAATATTTATTTATTTTAATTTATTTTTTTTCGCAAGAGGTGAGGCAGTGCACAAACTTGTGGTTCTACTGCGGTGATTTGAACCTGCGACATTTCGGTGGGCAATCTAACCACTACTAACACCCATCGAAAGTTGAGGAGAATCTCACGAACTCGAAAAGAAAGCAACTATACTCAATCCAACGAAAATTGTCAGTACAGGCCTTATGGAGGAGCTTTTTTTCTGCCAGTGGTGCCTGTAGATACTCTCACGGCACTCAAACGCAAGAATTGCCACTGAAATAAAAACCAAACCACTGTCATACCAAGGAATTGTTGTTGTAATTTTCCTACAATTCGCATACAATCCACCACAACCAGTCTCCCACACAGCCGAATGGAAATGAGCATGATCGTCTTGTGTTCGCATGTTATTATCATCCACCAAAATAAGCAGTGTGTGTGACTGAAGCACATTAGAAGAGTATTACCATCTCTACAATGAAGCATATCCTTAAGGGGTTTTCTATGGATTTTGTCAAAGAACTTTCGGTTTTGGTGCTTTTGAGAACGAATTATTACGTGGGGTGTTGCCATTCGGTTTTAATTTGATTGTATTTGTATTGTACAGCTGCACAAGTGCAGTTTTTTTTACCATCTGTTTACATTGCATCGTGGTTATATAATTTTGTTTATAAGGCGGAAACAATGGTTGTTATCTAAATCGCTGATAGTGCATCTAGGCAATTGGTTTACTTTATTGTTTATATGAATAAAGAGAAACATGGCTACAAAGTCTTCAAAGGATCTAAGTGTAGAAAAGAAACAACAAATTGTTGATGCAACTGAAAAATTCTAAGCCCTTTTTAAAAGTAAATCGGAAGCCGTAGGAAGTGCAGCTAATATTTTTTTCTTTTACGGAACGAACTGTGTTCAGGCTTTTAAGGGAAAAAGGCTTTCACCACCAAAGAAGAAAAAAAATCCGGTATCAAGAGCAAGGTCGATGATTTTGACAAATGTGCCATTAGGCGGATAGTCCATCAGTTTTTTATGGATAATGACCTTTCAACGCTACACAAGATTTTATTGGAAGTACAAAAAAATGCAAGTATAACAAAAATAAGCAGATCAACTTTGCATACAACATTACAATAAGATCTCGGACTTAAATTCGTCAAACGTCAGCGAAAGAATCTGTTGTTGGAAAGAAGCGACATTATTTCTTGAAGACGAAGATATTTACGCGAAGTAAAAAAAATTAGAGAAGAGAAATTGTTTTTACTGATGAGACCTGGCTCAACGAGGTTCACACTCGAGGAAAAATTTAGATAGACTCAACTACACCACGACAGGCGTTTAATGAAGGATTGTCAACAGGACTGCGATCACTATCTGGAAAAGGAAAGAGATTAATAATTAGAAGTTCTACAGGTTTCGTCGATGGAGGACTTTTATGCTTCATTTCGGGAAAAACCGGAGACTACCACGAGGACATGAACGCTGATGTGTACGAGAAATGGTTTAAAGATATTTTAATATGCCTGGAACCCAATTCTAGTTTTGGACAATGCATCCTATAATTCCAGAAAACAAAATAAAGCACCTTCCACTTCCACGAGAAAAGACAAAAAAAGTGTTTGAGGTCTAATGCGATAAGTTTCAAGGATGATATGGTTAAAGCAGAGTTGCTTGAAATCGTTAAACGTTACAAAGCCAAGTATGAAACATACGTCGTGGATGAAATGGCTCAAAATGCGGGACATAAAGTGCTTCTCTTGCCGCCTTATCACTGTCACCTTAATCCAATAGAATTGGTTTGGGCTCAAGTGAAAGGGGTTGTAGCAAGTCAAAACAAGTCATTTAAAATGGCTGAAATAAGAGACTTACTAACGACAGCACTTACAAGGGTTGACAAGGAAAAATGGCATCGATGTGTCCAACACTTTGAACAGGTTGTTGAGCCAAATATGTGGGAAATGGACGGTTTTGCCGAGGAAGCAGTTGAAAGCTTAATAATAGCCCTAAATAACGAGAGCAGTAGCAGTAATTACTTATCGGATTAGTTGAGTAGTGATATTAGAAATTAGTATTTTATGTTTTACAATATTTATAATGAATAAATTGGATTTTTTTGTGTTACGAAATTTATATATTTTGTTGATCTATTTTTTATATATATTTTTTGAATCTACGCGCCTATTATTATCTTACCAGAAAAGGAAAAAAATAAACGGAATTTTTTTCGTTCTGCAATATTTTTATTTTAAATTGGAAGATGGTAACCCGAATAGAATTGCTCTCTGAGTTATGGCGAATTATCATACACACTACGGTAACCCTGTGAGAGCTTTAAAGAGGGACCGATTTATGTAAGTCATTGCAACCAGACTGAGAGACAAACATCCTATCTTCACTGTAGTGACAATTTTTGTTGGATAGAGTATAGCAGCTTTTCGGTTCTACTGCCATGAGCGATACAAGTCCAACAAACAATTTAGTTTAATTTGATTCAAGCACGGAAACTTTATCCCCGGGGCTTAAATTAGTCGAAAGGGATATAATGATTGCACTCTCATCCGGGTCCTTCTTGTAAATCTTCTTAACAAGAAGGTATCATTATAATAAGTCAGTGTTCACTTGCAAAACAGAACAATTACTTTATTTCCTAAGGGTTCCGAAATTGATCCCGAAGCGAATCTCAAGCGCACATGACAGCACTATGGCAGAGTCGGACTCACAATCTAAGCAGATAGTTATTTTTTCGTGGTTTGTAGAACCATCACTTACTGGCAACATTCCTAGTCCAAATATGCATGTACATATTGTACATTACCACTGATGGTTTGGTCCAGCAATATCTCATCCAGAAATACCAAATACTGTCCACGGTTGGTCAATTTCAATTTGTTTAAATTTTTTTTCGGTAACGAAAGCCTATGCTACAGGGCTCGTCAGAATAATCACCGTAAATTAACAAGTATTATACAAAATATTCAACAGCGAGAAGAAATTTTAATATTTTTTGGAAAGCACCAATCCCATTTAAAATCACTCCAACCTCTACAAAAATAAACATAAACTGTAAAAAAGCCCCAAAATGTATTTTATACAATTACGGCACACCTGGCACCAAACAGACAACGACAGCCTTATGAAGAGAGCATTTAAATTGGAAATTCGAGAACATTAAGCATGGATGTGAATTACGACTGAGAGCTCCACCACACGTCCTCCTGATATTTCACTTAAAGAGTTATGTAGTGTACAATGTACGTACATCGATACGTGTACAGTACACCAGAATGAAGAGCCATATTTACCCCCGCCTGCGTAACTAAATTTACGTATTTTTACGTTATTCCACACCAAATTGACATCGAACAACTAATAAAATAAAAATATGATGTGATATAAATACGGGGTAGCATACAGTTACAGTGCTTGCCTGCATTATACACCTTACGAAGTTACACTTCACGCGTGCTCATGATGAAATTAAACAAGAACTCAAAATTGAATTACTCGTGCAATCTCGCAGCGTAGGTGCTGGGCAAACACGGATGTACACATTTATGAATACTTAATAAAAATACAAATTGGTGTTGGGGTGGGATTGCGAAATCCCATTTGGGATACCCCTCCTTCCGTTTTGTCATAGTAGTTGGATATATTTATTTCTATGGGGAAGGCCAAGGTTATTGCAATAAAGTTTGTGTTTTTTTTTTTTATATCAAGGATCCCCTAAAGAAAAGGGTCACCTGTAAGGTATAGTAATAGAATTCATCCTTTACAACACTGATGCGGGTGAAAAAGAGCAGGGTCGGTCGTAGGGGTGTAAATAAATATCAAAATCTCTCAGCTTTTTACAGACTTAAGTTGTTTGAACATACAAATAAAATTACTTAACAACACTCACTTCAGTTTTGTTAACCCTATTGTCCTGAATACGATTTGGGGGGTTTTTCATTTTTTTTTTTGGGCTGCTACGATTATCGATTAATGAACTAATTCTGTAGGTTTGCCTATATTTTGGTAATTTATATAGGCTTAGAAAATGCATTTGCAAAATACAACAAGAAGCAAACCTGTATAGAATTTGTACAGGCGTCTGTCCTAACTCCTAAGCTTCCAAGCTAATTTATCACAAAAATATGTGTTTGAACGAGGAAATGCACCTGTGTCCCTGCATCTATCATTGTAGTTTTTCTTTAATAAGATCTGCGCCGATTTCTTTGGATTCATGCTTGTGAAATTTCAATTCAATTCAAGTTTATTGGCAAAATACAATAGTACATTAGCCTTTAATAGAATTATACAAATTGGTTAATCATATCTAACAAAATCTAAAAGCCTTCCCTCTCGTGCTAGAATCGAAAAAGCTAACCGAAAACTTCAGAAGTAAAAACAACTTTTCAGAAAATCCCCTTATCAATTAAATACGTCTTTAAATTGCATCTTATGTTGTTCCTGTTTATACACTTACTTATGTGCTTGTATATATACCTATATATATCTATTTATTCGTTTATTCATTTATTAGTTTTTTTTTTTATTTATTTATTTATCAAATAATTATTTATTAATTAATTTATTTATTTGTTTGATTGATTGTTTATTTATTTATTTGTTTGATTGATTGTTTATTTATTTATTTGTTTATTTATTTATTCGTTTATTTATTTATTTATCTATCTATTTATTTATTTATTTATTTATTTGTTTTTTTATTTATCTATTTATTTATTTTTTTATTTATTACTTATTTATTTATTTACTTATTTATTTATTTTTTTATTTATTTATTATTTATTTATTTATTTAATTATTTATTTATTTATTTTTTTTTTTTGTTAAATTGGAGGTTTTTCTCGCACTTTCCTTCAAAAAGATTGTTATTTGCTAATTCATAATTCGCTTCAGATTTGTTAAATATATTGTTTCAGTAGTAAGATACAAAAATATTATATCTCTGTATTTATGTAAAATGTGTGGTAGCGTGCCGAATGTAAATCATTATTATGCGAAATAAATCTATCTATCTATCTAAAAGCCTTCCCTCGAGAAGAACTCGATTTCGCTGCAGAATCTGAGCAGTCCCTTATAGTTTGTGTGACTTATTTTCTCTAGCTGCTCAAAGAAGTACCTTCCAAGGAACCTCCTTTGGTTTGCTCTCTCCGATTGTCTCCTACAACTATTCGTCGCGAAAATATATTCATAAATATCAATGCGTTCATGTACGGTCGGAAAATATACTGTGAACGTAAATTGCTTCTCTGACTGGGTTTGCGCTGCGGAGAAAATTCCTTCCCGAACGGATACCGTGATAGGGCAGAATATGTGGCTGAATTCCAAAACGCAGTACTTCTGCATTACTGCTTAATCGAGCGTTCCAAAACGCAAACGGAGCATACTTTTGCATCAACTGCGCAAACAAAAGCAAACAGAGCTTCGTGAATGATTATGATGCAAATGACATTTGATATTTCAGTTTGAACCGCCAAATAAAATGGATTCATCGCCGGAGTCGTAAGTAAAATAATATATTTTGTAATAATTTGCCAATTTAACTTTGATTAGCAGTAATAAAAAAAGTACGAATGAGTCCATTACATTATTGTTTAATTGAAGAAAGTAAAGAGATTCTGCGAGTAAACTGGTTCCTTCTTAAAGGGGAATATGCTTAAACGTGTTGGCATTGTACGAACCAATATTCTTTATTAAGCTGTTAAAAAGTATGGTTGTTACTAATTGTTTAGACATTATTGGTGTTTGACACATTTTACGATAGTTCGCATCAAAGTCGTTCCAAAACGTCAAAAATTGCAAAGCATCACAAAGGCATTCATAACCTGGTATTATAAAAGCAGTGTGCATTCACAATGCGCATTTTTTTGACGTTTTGGAATTCAGCCTGTGTTATATCCTCTTCAGTTTGTAGTTCGCCGCAGTAACAACATGCTACACGTGCCCCTAAATATAAGTCTGAGTCATTTGGCATGTTTCCTCAGGAGACAGTGTCCATACAGGATACAGCTCGAACCAAATCACTTGGCCAACGGTCGGCTGCGCAAAATTGAAACAAAAAATAACTGTAGTAAATAATTTACATTAATTTAATTTATTATGTTAAATAATAATTATAAATTTATATTGCATAAAATCTTAACTGTGATAATTACCGTTCAATCAAGCTGATGTCACACACCATGAAGATCGTTTTTAGGCCGAAAGGTAATAATTATGTATAAGGTTATAGTTAAGTTTATAACGCCCACATAAGGACTGCTCATTTAGAATAAGCTAAGCATCCTGTTATTTTAAGTTAGATTTAATCATTTTTGTCTAGTATGTAAGTTGAGCGGGTATAAGATAGCTGAATGCGGAATATAATACCGCTATCTGAAAACCATTGCGGGACTGTCGCAGGTAAGTCAACCACAGATGCAAAACAGATGGAAAAACATCGTGGGTCCTTAAAGAATTTGCATATGTCGTTGGTTGATTTTGAAAAGACATTTGATGGAAAACCAAGGCAACGGTTATGGGTGGCGCTAAGACAACGAGGAGTTCCAGAAACCTAAGTACGGATGATCATGGACATGAGGGAGTAAATACAAGAGTACGATGCGCCACTGGCGCCACCGAGGAGTTCGCAATCAAAGTCAGTGTACACCAGGGAAGCGTCTTAAGTCCATTGGTATTTATTACATTCCTTGATTATCAGCTTGAAGGAAAAGTGACGGACTCCAAATATTTCAGTTATTCTTTGCTGACGATCGAGCCATCATAAGTGTGAATCAAACGTCCCAGAAACGAGCACTTGATGTATGGGTGGAGGTTTTGGAAGGGAATGCGGCCTGTTCTCTGATCCACTTCGACCTATTCCAGACATTAATATCAATGGAAGAGTTATTCCCAATTGTAAAAAGTTCAAAGATCCGGGATCTATGCTGAATAGCGAAGGAAGCTGTGATGACGATATTAAGCCTTGCCTAAGCGTAGGGTGGATGAAGTGGCGGGAAAACTCAGCCATCTTTTGTGACCGAAAAATGCCCCTACGCTGAAAGGAAGGCTCTACACCGCAGTTGTGCGCCCGACCCACATACAGTTCACAATGTTGGACAGCTTACAAAAAGTATGTTGGCAAATTAACGTCAGCTGAGATGAAGATTTACAGGTAACAAATTCTCAAAGTCTGATTACTAGGGACAAGCTTCTTTGGGCACTACAAAGCTTCAAGCCTTTCAAGTCTGCAGGACCTGACGGCATAATACCTGTCGAACTTCAGAGGACTTCGGACATCATTCTACCAACACTCGAGATGATTATGAAAAGCTGTTTAAGGCTGACTCACATTCCTCAGGCTTGGAGAGAAGTTAAAGTAGTCTTCATACCCAAAGCTGGCAAATACTCCCATGTTAGTCCAAAAGACCTCAGACCCATCAGTCTATCATTATTCCTCCTCAAAACGCTGGAGCGTCTGATTGATATCCATCTTCGCATGAATATAAGCCCGCAACTGCTGTCTGCGGCACAACATGCGTACAATAAGAGTAAATCAGTGGAAACTGCCCTTCACTTCTTGGTACGCACCATTGAATACTCCCTTCACTAAAAGGAATACACTATGGTTGCCTTCCTAGACATAAAAGGCGCTTTTAACAATGTCAACACATCTGCAATCGCAAATGCACTAACAGAACTAAATGTGGATGGATGGCTTGGTGTATTGATCAATATTTTGTTCACAAGCAGGATTATCAACTCAAAACTGGGCGTTTCATCCGCTAGGAGGTCTGTCAGTAGAGGCACGCCACAAGGTGGTGCTCTCAACAAGCTGTCAATTTCGGCAAGCAGCTGTGGGCTGGGGGTTAACCCTCACAAAACCGAGCTTGTCCTCTTCTCCAGGAAATATAAAATCCCTTATATCGACAATCACTCTATCAACGGTACAAGCTTAACCTTTTCCGATGAAGCTAAATTTCTGGGTCTAATATTAGATAGGAAGTTAAGCTGGAAACCCAATGTACAAGAAAGAGTAAGGAAAGCTACAGTAGCACTTTTCTCTTGCAAAAAACCCATCGGAAATAAGTGGGGCCTACAGCCCCGCATATCACACTGGCTATACGTATCGGTAGTTAGACCGATCCTGACATACGGGGTGGTTGTCTGGTGGACTGCTCTAGACAAAGCGGTAAACCGTGATAAGCTGAGCAAAGTGCAATGCACAGCTTGTCTGTGTATCTGCGGAGCACTCTGTACGACCCAATCCGCTGCACTGGACATTTTACTGCATCTAACACCCCTGGATATTTTCAGCAGGCAATCAGCTGCCTGTTCCGCTGTTCGCATAAAAGCCACATCACAGTGGATCAATACGAATATTGACCACTCTATCATTCTGGACCCACATGGGTCCCTACCAAGAAACATCGACTACACTATACCCCATCTACAGTTCGAAAAGAACTTCCAAATCACTATCCCCTCCAGATCATTCTGGGAGGAGGCTGATTACACGGAAGATAACTCGATCCACTTTTACACCGACGCGACGGATCAAAAACTAGTAATGGGTTGGTGGTGGTGTTTTCTCAGAAAGACTAAATATCAGTCTCTCTTTCCGTCTTCCTGATCATTGTAGCGTGTTCCAGGCGGAAATCATGGAGATTAAGGAAGTCTTGTCGTGGCTAAAGAGAAACGTGATATCCGCTAAGGATATCCTTATATTCTCGGATAGTCAAGCCGCGCTGAAATCCCTAGATTCAGTCTCTTCAAACTCCATCCCAGGGAATTGTAGGGCAGACGAACTCGCCAAAAAGTGAACAGCATTACCTCTTCTACCTGATAAAGGTTTCATAGGTATGCCCATCGCTACTTGTAAACTAATGCTCAAGCTAGCCGCAGTCGAGAGTACAAACTTCAGGTGGACAGGTATTGATACGTGTCTAGCGACCAAGCATATCTGGCCAAAGCTGGGTCTGCGACGCTCTTTGGGTTTGATCTCACTTAACCGACTGCATATTAGCTCTGTCATATGTAGGTGTCATCACAGGACACTGTCTAATAGGCAAGCTAACTAACTACCGATACGCATCAAGGCTTGGCGTCTATTCTAATGATTTCTGCAGAAGTTGCAGGGATGAGGAGGAGGAGCAGACTACACGTCATATCCTCTGCACATGTCCTGCACTCTCCCATAAAAGAAATCTCTATTTGGGAGCCTTATTCCTTAATGAACTCAGTGACTTGGCTAACACAGATGTTAGAAGTCTATCACGCTTCATTAGAAGCTCTAAATGGTTTTAGCGGGTAGTGGTAGATACTCCCGATCCTAGTAGCATCACAATGGACCTCTTTGGTCTAAGTGCGTTAGCTTTCAGCTAACAGCCACCTCAACCTAACCTAACCTGAGATGAAGATGCTTCGCATGACAGCAGGAGTTACAAAGATTGATTGAATATGAAGTTCTAAGATCCGAGGACGCCTTCACGTCAAAGAACCAATCTTGAAAAAAATGGAGAGCGACCGGCTCAGCTGGTACTGTCATGTTCAAAAGAGAGATCCTACAAACCCTGTCAAAAAGGAAATATCAATCAACGTTTCCATACAAACGCGAAAGAGAGGCAGGTCTTAAAATTTCTGGATCACACAAATGTAGCAATACCAGCATTTGATTGGCCTCAGTGATTAAGTGATTCAAAATCGGGAGGCCTATCGTTATTCTCTGAGGTCGAACCGGCGAACCGCACAGGCGAACTACTAAAGATTCTGTAAAGGGGAAGGGTTACGACTCCTCTTATACAGATAATAACATCGCTTTAAAGAAGAAGGTCAGCAGCAGACATAGTGAACACAAACAAGTTCAAGTTACGGTTGTTAGAGACTGCAAATTGCATAGCACACAGCGCCGGCAAACTTGATCGAAAGAATAAAATTTATTTGTTTAACGACAGCATCAATACCACAATTAAACTAGCAAACAATCTTGAATATGTGCTGTTTCCTTATTGATAGCAGTTTGTGTGCCTGTAGTTCTAGTCCAAGAAAACAAGCAGCCAAAAAAAGAGAGTGAGACCATACACTTTAGTAATAAATTTAGAAGCCTTTAACATCAACACTGCTTTTTTCTTTGCATCAAAAATTCCAAATTTAAACTGTGTTCTTGCCTCCCTTGATAGGCCGCTCCATCAGTTGCGAGGTACTGCTCTAAAGGACACACAAACGGTTTTGTGGATGCCACTCAAAAATCATTCAACTTGGTGAAAGTGGACAAGGAATTAAGTTTTGTTTAAAATGGAAAAGTTGCTTAAACTCTTAAATACGAGGCGTTTTATGGGATAATTTATTAGGGAAATCATATGTTATTAAACGTTTACCAGTTGTTTGCATAACCTTTTTGGAGAAAATGCCTGCTTTAAATAACCCAATGAACTCTTCTAATTGTGGGCATATTACCCCAAAGCATATTCAAAAGTTAACTTGTTTCATAGAAACAGATGTCGTCAAAGTTTTCGGGTGTCTTTTAACTTATTCCATAAATTTCACAAAGAGTCATCTTTGTGCAACAGGGATTTAATACTACTGTAGGACAGCTTACTGTTAAGTATATGAAGGGAATGTTCAATCTTTCTCATTAATTACAACTAGCAACTAGGGACCTTAATATCTACATTTGTTTAAATTTGCAATAGAATTTGCTTAGAATTATTAGTTGACGTATAAATATTGTAGTTGCGCTATCATGTGACTTCTTCAATCTTGTTCTGGAGTATATAGTGCGCAGGGCAGGTGTCAACACAGAAGGTACTACATATCTTCAAGAGATTGATTATCGGCCGATCTCAGCGTGCCGTGGTAGAGGCTTTCAAAGCGGTTGAAGAACAGCAAAATCGGTTGGCCTTGAAGTGAACGAGAACAAAACCTTCTTTCAACAAACAAAACAAACATCTATCCACCAACTAGGACAAAGATTAGATTAGATTTTTGGGGGGAGGTGGTATACTGTACCCAGATCACTACGGCCGCTTGTGGGCCTATTGTGATGTCCTCCATTTAGAGCTCGTCCATGGTGCCGCAGTTTTTTTTAAGAAAGGCGGCTAAATCTTTGGGAGAGCTGGCAGCTATGTCTGTTGCTTCCAGGTCGAATTTACCTAGGAAACGTTGACGAGTTTTGATTAAACAGTTGCATTCACATAATATATGTATGCTCTGCTGTTTCTACGTCCTCGTTGCACAATCTGCAGGTATAAGGTCTGTTCGCGAACTAATATGCAAACGTAAATTTATATAAACTTTCGTGCAAAACTAGACAAACGCGTTCGCGTACTGAGAAAATGGTAAAAAGATGAACTAAAGAAAAATTTACTTTCGTTCATTTTTCTTCACATAGAATTTCAGCTGGTAAAAAAAATGAAAACTGTTAAATGATGAAATCCTATGAGTTTTCATTTTTCTACACATAAAGTACGCGAACGGACATATTGTCTTGTGCTATGCCCATAGTCATTAGGTGGTTTTTGACACGGCAGTGTGAGGAAACCTGTGACTAGTCGAATCAGACTTCTACTTAATTGTAGTAGTTGTTTCGTCTTTTTGTGGGAACTATTTGGCATAAAGTTTTTAGCTTGCCTGTTTCCTTTGGTTTCCCTCCAGAAATGAAGCTTCTTTTCCTCAAGCCAGGTTTTAACAAAACTTTTTATAGTGTTTATTGGTAGCCCACAGAATGGTCTTGGCATCATAAATGGGGATGCCGATCCTGTTCTGGCTAGTTCGTCTGCTTTTTCATTGCCTGCGTATCCAGTGTCTCCAGACACCCAAAATCAACTGAACTTTGTTTGTGGTGCCCAGTAGTTGTAAGAGTTGGAGACAATCCCAGACCAGTTTTGTTGTTATTTCAAAGCCGTTGATTGCGAATAGGACCGCCCTGCTATCGGAGAGAATGTAGATGTTTTTGTGTTTGAAAAGTAATTTCAAAGGCGTTAATCGCGAGTAGGGCCGCTCTGCTGTCGGAGAGAATGTAGATGTTTTTATTTTTAACAAGCCTGTTTAGATTCTCTCGAATGCATAGCTCTGTCGCGTGGATTTCCGCCAGAAATACGGTGCTGCTTGTGTCCATACTAGCGTATAGGCACGTTTTAGTGCGAGGGCCGTATACTCCTTCATTTGTTTTCGATCCGTCTGTGTACCATACATGTGCATTTTTTGCAAAAGTTGGTTTATTCTGTTTAGACGGTCTGGGAATGTAACCTTGAAGTTGTGTTGGAAGTTATATCTTGGTAGACATTTGTCTGTTACGTGTATTCCAAATAGTTCGTGTTCTCGGAGTTCCCGTACAATTGCGGAGTGAGCTATGTTGGAAGTTGATTCATCTTCCGTGATGAGCGTATATACATTTACTATCGCTTCTTTCATGAGTTCTGAGTGAAGTGGAGGGATGTTTAGTATACGGCGGCTGCATACGTGATAATAGGTCTTGTAATTGCCATTTATACATCCATAGTGTCATTTTGGGGTTAAGTTCCCAATTTTTACCAAGTAGGCTTTTGCTGGTCCATAATGAGGTCCTGGCCTTATCAATAGTTTTGGTAAGGTGAGAGTTCCATGTAAGTTTTTCGTGTAGTGTGATTCCTAGATATTTAACTTCCGTTGAGAACTCTATTATTTCACCGAAGAGTGTAGCAGTTCTGAGTCTTCCTCGCTTTCTTTTCTTGGTGAATGCAACTATGGTGCTTTTCTTGGGATTGACTTTAAGTCCAAACTTTGTTGGACATTCATTAACCAGGTTCAGAGCCCTCTGGAGGCGATCCGAGATTGTGTCTTCGAATTTACCTTTAATTAGGATAGCTATGTCGTCTGCATATCCTTGGACAAACTAGGACAAAACGTCACTCTTGATACAGGCGACTTTGAACTAGTGAGGGATTTCACCTGACTCGCACGAAACATCAACTCCACTAATGAAACCTTAGCTGAAATCCAACGAAACATTACTCTAGAAGTCGTTGCTTCTTCGGTTTGGCAAACAAATGGGTTCGTTACCCCGAACCCGGAAGACCAAGTGTAAGCTCTTCAAAATACTGACACGGCCTCGGCCAGTTCTGCTTTATGGAGCCGAGCGCTGGACTATAAGCAGGAAAGGAGTAAAGACACGAGCTTATATTGGGTTCTATTGAGAGGAAACCACTCTGTTGAATATTTAGTCCTGTGTGCGAAGAGGGAGAATGGAGGTGAAGGTACAACCGCGAACTCTATGAGCTGTAGCAAGATGTGGATGCAGTCCGAAAAGCTAAAGCGACTACACGTCAAGCGAATGGACAATAATGCTCAAGCGAAGAGGTTCGAGATAACAATGAAGGCCGAATCTCTGTTTTAAACACCAAGCCATCGCGGATGCCAGAAGGCACGGGTCGAGAGCCCGTAAAGTAAGGAATTATACATATTACAGCCTTTAGATTAAAAATAGATTAAAAACAAAATTTTTCGAATATAAATTCTTTCAAAGTCTTGAGCGCTACAACAGTATTAAATTATTGCTAAAATAATAATTTATTTTTGTAAATATATCTATAATTTAAATCACTTACATTGGGATCCTTCGATAGCACCATGCTGCAGTAGCATTTTCGTCATTGATCTATTATTACTGAGGACAGCGACATCTAATGGAGATAATCCATCTGCGTTAATACTTAAATGAAAATAAATAATTTAATTTTAAATTAGTAAAGTAAAATGAGAGCTACGCAGTTTTAGAAATGGATTTAATTGTAAATAAAATGGCAGTTCCTCAAGGTTTCCTTTTCGGCTCGATTCTTTTCTAAATATGTATCTGCATAAATTATTGTGCGTGCAGAAACAAGTCGAAATAACTTTTTTTTGTTATTCTTAGTCCATATGTCAGTTGCGTTTACATCTTGGCTAAATTGTATCCACAGTTTTGATATTATTATGCCGAATAGGTATAGACGTAAACGGTGCCCAGAAATAACGCCAAACGAAATATTTCATTTCATTTATTGGTTTGGTTTCTATTACATCTTTTACATATAGACTTAAAGCCTTTAAAATTGTAAAAGTTAAAATAATTCATTTTTTGAATATACATACATTATAGGTACTAACATTACGTCACTTAAGGAAACGAAAGAGAAGGTTACTTAATTCAAAAGGACCTACTTAAAAATAATTTAATTATCAGCCAAATATCTAAATACCGCCCTCTCGAATTGCCTGGTTCATCGCAGTTTTCTAATGAAAAGGGGTAGGGAGTTAAATTGCCTGATGACGTAAACAAAAAATTGGCGTTCAGAGATATGACAATTAAATCTCGGTTGAATAAAAATATAAGACCGATTAGAAGTTGAGAATTCAATTTTTTCATAAAGGTACAGCGGCTCTTTGTTGATTAGTAAATTATTTAATGTCTTTAGGGCGCAGTATTTCGTACATGCATATAAGTTGCATCCCAGGATCTTTTTTGAGTAAGCCGATATGTGATCAAATCGTTTGAGGTTGTACACATACCGGACTATATTGTTGAAGGCTACAATCAGGTTTTGTCTCGTTTCCGCATTATGGCAACAGAAAATCTGGCACCCATATGTAATGATCGGCATAATAAGGGTTTTCGCTAAATTGAGCCTAACATGTTGGGGTGTGAAGTGTTTTGAAAGTGAAAGAGTTCGAAAGCAACCATATATCTTGCCAATTACTGACCGA
Organism: Portevinia maculata; assembly: GCA_949715645.1. Lineage (NCBI taxonomy): Eukaryota > Metazoa > Arthropoda > Insecta > Diptera > Syrphidae > Portevinia > Portevinia maculata. Next base: position 393,411,900 of record OX454525.1, on the reverse strand, counting down.
ATGTGAAGGTCCTAGCTAAGGGTAGTGTTAAACCAGATGCCCAAATTCTTGACTTTCTCCACATATTGTAGAACAGAATTGCCGAGATACAAGAGAGGAAAATAACTTATGTCAAGTTCAGTTTTATAGACAATTATGCATTGAGATTTTTTGGGTTTAATAAAAGTTTATTATCTTCAGACCAGTCAGTAATGCTTTTAAGGTCACAGTTGAGTTTTTGGGTCCCATCTTCGATCATTCCAAGTTTGCAGCTAAGGCGGATTTGTGCATCGTCGGCATACATATGAATTGCAGAGTTTGTGACTGCAAGCGGAAGATCGTTTATGAACACACTGAACAGAAGTGGACCGAGTATGGATCCCTGTGGGACTCCTGGCAATAAATTTAGGAAACAGGATGAGTTTTCACCAGCAACGACAGCTTGTCTCCGTTGAGAAAGGTAAGACAACATCAATGAAGCAGCACTTTTTGAAAAATAAAATTGAGTTCTCAGTTTTGAGATCAGAATTTTGTGATCGACCGTATCAAATGCTTTTGAAAAATCGAGAAGGCACAAAGAAAGGACACCTGGTCATGATCCATTGCCATTCTGATATCGTCCGCTACTTTTAAAATGGATGAAGTGCAGCTGTGATATTTCCTAAAACGAGACTGGTGTGGATTCAGAAGCTTGTTATTTTTAATATACCTCGACATCTGCTTGTGCAGTATTTTTTCAAGTACCTTAGATAGAAAGGGGAGAATAGAGATCGGCCTATATTCGGGTGGTGACAGACGGGTACCAGGTTTTTTGAGTATTGGAATAACTTTTGCAAATTTCCAAGCCGTAGGAAAAGATGATGTTAAGATGATAGTATTACATATACGAGTATGTGTAAGTATTGGGAGAATATGAGGCAGAATGATCTTTATGAAGACTGGATTTATTCCGTCACAACCAACAGCTTTAGATTTGATATCCAATACAGCTCTTACAACATCTGCTTCATTTAATATTTGAAAATAAAATGCATTGTCACAGTTAAGGTCACTTGGTATTTCGAATGCATCCGAAAACATTTGGTGAGGAGCACTGAACTTTGGCAAAATCAGCGTTTAGCTCATCAACGTTGATGTTCTCAGGAAACTGTGCCTTCTGACGACCAACACCTTTTTTTTTTTTTTTTTTTTTTTTTTTTTTTTTTTTTTTTTTTTTTTTTTTAAAGGAAATCCAAATCCCAGAGCACTCAGACTCGTTAACGGTCCATTGTACTACCAGGCAAAAATCCTCCTTTTGGTGTAGAGGCATGTGAATGGGTGGCGTATGTTGTTGTTCCCCATGGGGATTGAACCTGCACCGCACGGGTCACAAGCCAACACACTAACCTCTACACCGTCGCCACCCTTACGACCAACACCTAATTCGGGAATATGTTTCCACAATGTTTTAGGTGGAAACTTTTTGTCGAACTTCTCCGTGAACAGTCGGCGTTTCGCTTCCCTAATTTTAACACGTGTTTTTTAAAAAGGTTATCTACTGCATTTTGCAAAAAGTTAACTTGGTCGTCAGCCGAGATCATAAAATAAACCTGCTGCCAATTCACCCGATATATATCATTTTCTAGCTGGTAAAGGTTTAATCTCTTAAAATCTCGGTATTCATACGAAGCAGAGCATGTTTCTGGCATCATCCTAAAAGTTGCAAATATTAAATCGTGCTTGGAATAAACCGGGGCAGAAAGCTGAGAGTAGAGAAGCGTATTATCAGGATCATTAACAAGAAACAGATCTAACAATGTATTTTTTCCAAAAATTCTTTTGAAGCCGCCTTACAGAGAATATCACAGTTATAGTCGCCAGAAATGATTATTTCACAATAAAGCGGTGAAAGTTCTTCAAGTAGAGTGAAAAATTGGGAAAAATCGACGTTACTATTCGGCCTGTAAACAACACCAAGCAGACAATTGTTTCCACTAGCAACAATTTCCGTGAAACAGTAGTCAATAGGAGAATTGGGACAAGACTTCGCGACAAATTTGTATTTAAGACATTTGTTGATGTATATAGCAGTTCCACCACCCACTCGATTATACCTATGACCACGAAACAATTTGTAGCCGTTTAATTCGTAGGGAGCATCCACTATATCAGACGGAAACCAAGTCTCCGATACGCATATTACGTCGATACCTGACCCTTGAAACATATTCCTCAATTCATCAATCTTAGGATAAAGACTCTGCGCAATGTGACATACTCTAAGAGCCGTTTTATTCAGTCGAAGTTGAACTCAACTTGGGGATTTTTAATGTCAACTTGAGAAATTGCTTTTATTCACTCAAAGTTGACTCGCTCAACTTTAGATATTCCGAAGTTGAGAAAAGAGAAAGTTTGTCAACTTCGAGTTTGTTCAACTCCCCGAAATAGTAGAAACTAGCAGCAAACTGCTGGTTTCCTGTCAACTTTCATATTATTTTTTTCATTTCGATTTTGAGTGTTCGCTTTAAAAGACGAATACAATTGAAATAATAATTTGTGGAATTTAAATAATGTTTCGTGACAATTATTTTTGGGAAGAATGGAAATCGTCCGATTCAAGCAGCGACAATGATGGAGAGGAGGAGAATTCGGTCATTGAGAGACGGCAATACAAGATGCTACCGCGTCCGCTCTAGATCGGTTCGGAATTATTTATAGCCGATTTTAGATCCGGCTAACAGTCAAGACCAGAATGAATAAGAAAAATAGATAAACAAACGTCACCAATTTGGATTTTAAAGTTATTTTTTATATATGTAGGTACACATTTTTACATTGTTCTGATGGGAACCTAATCACAAACATATTCTTTTTTTGCTGCTGCTGTTGGGAATGAAGTTTCCAGAGGATGAGGAACTGATACGTGACGGACCGACACAGTTCCATTTTCTTTGCTGAAAGCGGCCAAACGAAGAAGTTGGAGTTCCTTGTCGTGAACGAGTTTCGCCTTTGACCGCTGCAATTCAACAGCCGAACGTTCTCGATCAAGCGCAGCTCGATCTCGGTCTGTTTTGCGTCTTTCGAGAAATAGTACGCACGGTCTTTAAGCGTCTGTTTAACCTTCTGGTACTTCTCTCACAACGACTTAACAGTTCTTTCCAGCAAAAACAACGGATAATAGTATGTAATTGAAGAAGCAAACAAAAAACTAAACTGCTGTGACACATAATATGTACGTACACGGAAACTTACCCGGCCGGGGCGCGCTCGTTGAATGCCTTCGCTACTTTATCCCATGCCTGTTCTTTGTCGCGATTTGTGGCACCATCTGTTTTTCTATTTTCAATAATGCTACGGTATTCCATAACATTATTGACTAGCCAATCGTCCTACTCGGGGGTATATACTAAATAGTTTCGGCATTTTTTTTTGAAATATTCCTTTGTTCTGCCATTTTTATACCCTATTCTAGGGGTATATTAATTTTGACGCATAGTTTGTAACATACCTTAATATTGCCCGTAGACCCCTAAAAGTTACTATATTTATGATCAGCATCGATAGTAATGTCGATCTAGCCATGTCCGTCCGTCCGTCCGTCCGTCCGTCGGCAAAAATTAGGCCTTTAAACCGGACCTAGAGAGCTGAAATTTTAACCATATACTCTCTAGGGTCCCGAAATAATCAAGTTTACGAATTTTTGAAATCCGCCCACAGACACGCCCACAAACTCAAAAAAACAAAATTTTGGAAAAAATCGAATTTTGAGCTAGGAAGCTGAAATTTTTTATATATGATCTATGACTCCTAAAACTGCTCGGGATATAAAATTTTCAAAATCCGCCCACTGCCACGCCCACAAAAAAATAAAACAATTTTATTGAAAAACCAAAATTTGAGCTAGGGAGCTGAAATTTTTAATATATACTCTCTATGGGCCCTTTAAGCTCATGTATAAATATTTTCAAAATCCGCCCACTGACACGCCCACAAATAAATAAAACAATTTTTTTGAAAATCCAAAGTTTGAGCTAGGGAGCTGAAATTTATAATATATACTCTCTAGGGGCCCTTTAAGCTCATGTATATATATTTTCAAAATCCGCCCACTGACACGCCCACAAATAAATAAAACAATTTTTTTTGAAAATCCAAAGTTTGAGCTAGGGAGCTGAAATTTATAATATATACTCTCTAGGGGCCCTTTAAGCTCATGTATAAATATTTTCAAAATCCGCCCACTGACACGCCCACAAATAAATAAAACAATTTTTTTGAAAATCCAAAGTTTGAGCTAGGGAGCTGAAATTTATAATATATACTCTCTAGGGGCCCTTTATGCTCATGTGTTAGTTTTTTTTAAATCCGCCTACTGACACGCCCACAATTAAATAAAACAATTTTATTGAAGCACCCAAGTTTGAGCTAGGGAGGGTTTTTTTTGATAAAATCCTTTAAATGTTATATAACAAAATATGTAGAGCGTTCTTAACAATTTAACCATACTTAGACTTTTGTCACGCCCACTTATGAGGGATAGGAATAAGAATAGGGTATCCAACAGTTCGCCCAAGCGGACTGTAGCCCGTCCCTATGTTTCTTTCAATTTTCGATTCACACAAAACAAATAACGGCCGAAATATAAATCGAAAGTTGAAACTGTCATTGTCCATTTGTGTCATCTGTCGCAAATATCCCAGGGATATTTCTGAAACAGCAAGTAGGCAAACTTTTGTTTTTCAACTCCGGAGTTGAGAATTAAAGTAGTGAATAAAAACAATTTTCAACTTGCCGTTCAACTCTAGAGTTTGAATCAACTGCGGAGTTGGCCAACTTCGGAATTATCGGCAAGTTGAACAATAGTGAATAAAACGAGCCTAAGGCCACTACATTGTTTACAGAGAATATTAAGCAAGACACGCAAATTGTTGTTAACGTCATCGGCTACATGTAATATGTTATTGTTATTCATTTTGAAATACTATTATGCGAGAATTACCCCTATGACAATTAGACTACAAGACAAAGCAAAGGAGACGGGGAGACATTTAGACATTTGGCAGATGTACATATAAAAAGTTGATAATAAAATACAATACAAACAAGATATAAAATACAAATAAGAAATCAGCATAGAACGCAGCTTACACATCAGTGACGAACACGGTCTTTCTCATTTCCTCCATCATTCTTTGTAGGTACTATCAGCAATTGAAATCAAGCTTTCCAGTTTGTCGATTAAAAGTGTTTTTCCTGCTTCATTGACTCGAACATAAACTCTCCCGCTTCGGGTAAACACACTAGAAGTTTTTTTTGACGTTTTAAGGAGAGAGCTTTACGAAGAATCATATGACTGTTTGTCGATAAGCTTTCATTAACGAATATGCGGCTGTCCGATTCAAGACCAACATCGTTTAAACAAATGTTTTGTTTTGTTTTTTTTCCAGCGGAGATGAATTGATTTGAGCAGGGAAACTCTGTCAGCAGCTGATTTAAATTTCAAAATAATTGAAGAATTATCCGAGGCAGCCTTTGATCGTGAGCGAAAAATTTTCTCAGGAACAGGTGTTGGTGTACAAGCAACAGAGTGGCATAATTTTGTGAATAACTTCAGTAGGTTTTCATTCTCTGTTGGTGGAATACCTCGCAGAATGGCATCCATTGATTTTTTTTCGCGCTCAAGTTCGTCAGTTCGTTGGACAAGCAATGACATATTTGGTGCTGCAGTGGGTTCCGATATTGATTCAAGTTGTTGAACTCTTTGGGACAGATCTGCAACTGCTTTGCTAATATCTGCGAAACGCTGAATGAAATCGCTCTCGATATTGTCAAGTTTACTGTAGAGTTTTTTGTTTTCTTCTAAAATCAACTTTTTGAGTTCCTCATACTGCTGTCTCTTCAATAATTCCAGGCCTTTGTTTTTGTCTTCGGGTTTATTCACAACGGAAGATGCAGGCGATTGTTGTTGTTGGCCCTTAACTGAGGTTGAGCGAAGGTCACGAATATGTTGTGGAGGCGGCATAATTGACGTGAGGGATAACCTCAATAGATTTATTGATTTGGAATTTTATAAGTATTCGTACTAGAAAAGCGATTCTGGGCAGAAATATTGCACTGTCGGGTAAATCTTAAGTTCATAAACCAATTTATTAACCCTTTATGAAAAATAAAACAATTGAATTTTAATGCACTTGATTTTTTGTTGCACGTTAATATTCTATGTTAGTTCGTCATTCTCTTTCTCTCTTTTCTAAGGCCAAATGTTAACATATTTTATGTCTCGATTGGAAAAATCTGAGTTAGGTAGGTAGAAATAAGTTTAAAAATAAATTTATAATATTGAGTTTTAGTTGATTAAGAACCGTCTCTACGGGTTAAAGTACCTTTAAAAAAAGTACCAGCACGGCTTCGCTCGAGAAACCAAATTTCAGTAACCTATTTGATTTTGAGATTAATTTGTGCATGTACCTCTGCCAAACTTTACAGAAACAACGTTTTTCGTTGTTCATTCTAACAGAATTTTCAAATAGAGCTTCGAGCTAATTTTAAGTATATATGTATATTCAATTACCTACACCGGCAGAAGAAACAAAATAGTATAACATACCATGCCATAAGTTGGACAAAGCCCATTATTTAAAAATCCTGAAATTAAGTCCTAAAAATCTTCATGTTAAACAACTTAAGCCTACATAGTTATTTAGGGTATGCCATTGCAAAATTCATTCACGACATCTCATTGTGGCAAAAAAAAACAAATTAAAATCGATTAACAATCAAACCCCATTTCAGGCTAAGCTGAAACTTGTGGCTTCAATGGCAGAGTGCGGAATGTGTTTGCCTCGGGAAAAAACAGGACGAATCCTGCCAATCTCCGGTCGATTAGTTTGCTTTCGAATATTAGGAAGGTCTTTGAAAAAGTTGTCAATAGAGATGTTGAAGTGAGTCGAGGAAAATAACATCATTTTGGTTTCAGGGTGAGGCATAACACTATTCATGCCGCGCCGAAATTAGTTTTCGGCATTCACTGGAATAAATGCAAGAACCAATGCACGGGTGGTTGACAGGTTGATTTTGAGAAGGCTTTCGACACCGTATTGTTAGATAGACTTTTCTAAAAGTTGACCAGGCGAGGGATGCACAAACCTTTCGTATAGGTAATTTTTAATGTGCTTATGGGAAAGAAGTTCGTTGTCAAATGTGACTTCGAGAAGAGTCTTTGACATTAAAAACGGTTTACAGCAGAGGGCGGTGAATTCTCCGATCCTGTTTAACGTTGCACACGATTTGGTAACATACAGATCAGGTCCTAAAATCGAGGTCATTAACATTCTTTTATTATATTGCGACGACTGGAAGTTGAAAATCAACTTTCAGAAGACGGAAACAATCTTGTCCAGAACAAAATTGAATGGGGCCTCAAGGAATACCAGAAAAAAACTGGAATAAATTGGCCATTATTGAACAAAATGGGCAGCCTTTGGCGGTGAGAAGCGAGATTTCTGGGTATCTGGCTTGACCAGTATCTGTATTTCGATAGATATATATGTAGCTGCTTGTCTTGCTGGGGCCGAGAAATCGTATCCTCTGACAAGGAGACTGTTTCATAGCAGGCAACTTGAATCCAGAGTAAAGTTTATATGCTAAGTGGCTCTTATAAGGTCGATCATCGTTTATGGTTGCCCATTGTGGGGTAAAATAACGCCTAGTTTTATGGAAAAGTTTCGGGTTTTGGGCATGTCTCCGGTTGTTCCCAACGCCTGAATCCAACTATATAAAATAAGGATGTCAGGCTGATGGGGCTACAGTCCTTCGCGGATTCGTGGCCACGTTAACCGAACTTTGGGACTCGGACTCTTCACTAGGTCTGAGGTCAGAGGTATGTAATTGAGCATAAGTGAGCTTCGATAAATCACCGTTAACCAAGGTGTAACCTTTCCCAAGTTCTTTTGGAGCATTATTGGTAAAATCCCGTGAAGCGCTGGTGACTTATAAGGGGAGAAGCTACCTATAGCCAATTTGATGTTTTCGTTGGTTATGATTGACTTAGTGTCACCCCGTGGTTACTTAAATTCTACACTTAAATAATTTCAGTCTTAATTCCCTTATACCAGAAATCACATGAATTCATCTTTAAAGGTTCAACTTGGACGTATGAAGTTACTGTCAACCCTTTCCTCTTGCACATGAATTAGGGTTACAAATTTGTATTCTCTTTTCTAATTAATTTTCTTTAATACACGCAATGTGCAGCTTCGTCTTCTTTAACGACGAGATTATGATATGAATCAGAGGGATCATAACCCTCCCACTGCATTCCAACTGTAGAGTTCGCCCCGAAGCTTCATTACAACGCAATCTAAAAGCCATTAATCTTGTTTGTATTAAAAATAATATAAAAACATAGGGGCGGGCTACAGTCCGCTTGGGCGAACTGTTGGATACCCTATTCTTATTCCTATATCTCATAAGTGGGCGTGACAAAAATTTAAAGGATTTTATCGAAAAAACTAAGCTTTTGTAAATAAAAACGCTCCCAAGCTCAAACTTTGGTTTTTCAATAAAATTGTTTTATTTAATTGTGGGCGTGTCAGTAGGCGGATTTAAAAAAAATTTAAGTATGAGCATAAAGGGCACCTAGAGAGTATATACTATAAATTTCAGCTCCCTAGCTCAAACTTTGGACTTTCAAAAATAAAAATAAAAAAATTGTGGGCGTGTCAGTAGGCGGATTTTGAAAATATTTACACATGAGCATAAAGGGCCCCTAGAGAGTATATATTAAAAATTTCAGCTCCCTAGCTCAAATTTTGGTTTTTCAAAAAAAATATTTTATTTAATTGTGGGCGTGTCAGTGGGCGGATTTTGAAAATTTTATGTCCCAAGCAGTTTTATGGGCCAAGATCATATATAAAAAATTTCAGCTTTCTAGCTCAAAATTCAATTTTTCCCAAAATTTGTTTTATTTAATTGTGGGCGTGTCAGTGGGCGGATTTTGAAAATTTTATGTCCCAATTAGTTTTATGGGCCATAGATCATATATCAAAAATTTCAGCTCTCTAGCTCAAAATTCTATTTTTTCCAAAATTTTGTTTTTTTTGAGTTTGTGGGCGTGTCTGTGGGCGGATTTCAAAAATTCTTAAACTTGATTATTTCGGGACCCTAGAGAGTATATGGTTAAAATTTCAGCTCTCTAGGTCCAGTTTAAAGGCCTAATTTTTGCCGACGGACGGACGGACGGACGGACGGACGGACGGACGGACGGACGGACATGGCTAGATCGACATTACTATCGATGCTGATCATAAATATAGTAACTTTTAGGGGTCTACGGGCAATATTAAGGTATGTTACAAACTATGCGTCAAAATTAATATACCCCTAGAATAGGGTATAAAGAGAATCAAAGAATGTTTGGTTGAAATAATTGTTGTGTATCCACACCACAGCTAATTGGTGTTTATATCCAGTGACGTAAAAAAAGATTCTCGTCCAAAAGAAACGAAATATTTATTAAATTTTAAGAGAACTTACAAATTCAACAAATTGTGAACAGAAGAAGAAGGAAAAACTCACGTTGTTGCATACATACATAAGGCGCGTTTTATTGGGAACTTATTCCAAGCTCAGTTATGGAAATCCCAATAAAACGCTATGTTAACTTTTATGTTCACCTTTAGTTCTAATGATAAATTGGGAATACTAAACTGGTGGCGTTATTTCTAATCTTTTGTGAAACAGCTGATTTGCAGTGAAATTAAAATGTGTTTTGAGACGTATATTCACGAAAGCAAGTCTCAAATTAATTATAACCGTACATTTAATCTAACTTTTACTTAACACATGAATTTTCCTTTCTACTGTGAGCGAATGTGTTGCGACACTTATTTTTATATATCCCACAAATTTGGTTCTTTTTTATCTTCCCAAATCTCCGAATCCCAGAGCCTTTTTTGGACAAAAAAGTTGAGTTTTGATACTTTTTTTTACTTTTGGTATCATGTTTTTTGACGGTTCTGGTATTAAAAAGTTCGATATAAAACTTGCTAAAGATATTCAAAATTTCAAATATCGTTGGACCTGAGCTATTCAAACTGTGCGCCATACTTTGCTCGCTTTTTTTTTATTTTGGAAGAAAAAATTTGATTCTGATACTTTTTTATAAGCAAATAAGCATAAGGTTCTGAATGGTTAAGGTTCCTAGACTTGGTTTTAGGTTCTCAAACTTTAGTTTTGATGTCATACGGCGGGTAGTAAATTTGTTTAATTTCCGCTTTTGGGTCATGTTATTCCAGAGGCTCCAAAACCTTTTTTTTTCACTTTATATGGTTTACTCTTGTGCTGACCAATTTATCTTCACTTTCGATTTTTTTTTGTTTAAGATGTAATTTTCCAGAGCTGGGTGTACATGTACACTAACCAATAAAACGCGCCTATATTTGAAAATAAAGTATGAAATTTAAGATATTTCCATCAGGTGGCTGCTACCTTTCGTTCAGTGCAGCGCAGCGTTTAGAAATTCGTATGAATCGAAGTAATTTCTCGCTTAAAACGAATCCATTTTTGTACAAAATGAAGATATTACTCACTTGAAAACGGCTTTAACTCTGGGAGAAGTATATTAGTTTCATTCCTATATAAGTCTAAATAAATACATAATTTGAGATACATCAAACCTTGCTCTATTCCAAGGTCCTGTAGAGCAAAAAGTTTAGTTTGGATATTCGTTGGGATATTGTATTTGTATGTATACATTTTCTGACATAAGATCTAATCATCGGGGAGGTTCTATTTTGGGATTATATTTTTATACAAATACCCATTAAATGTTATCATTTAATGTTATCGATTTTCGATCTGCTTTAATTGAGACGAAATATAAGGCTTTAAGCCATAAGTGGAAACATTTTACAAATGGGCCAGAATTGATTAATTAAGACAGAAGTTATCTAAAGTAAGCTGAAGTCTCTGGTGTTGCCTAACATCTGTCTTTGGGGGGGTTCTTTCTGCTATCCTTTCATTTAGCCCGATTTGAGGGTAGTTTTATTTGTGGGAGGTCCATATTTGTGTTTATTTTGCGTTAAGCAAAACTCCCGGCAAAGAAATGTCAAATATCGAAGGAATATAAAAAGATTGAATGGTTGTTCCAAGCCGGCCAGGCAAGTAACTCATTCAGAGGACTTTCCAGTGGTGGATCGTTCAGCAGAAGAGCGGATGAATAGTGTGAGTGGAAAATAAGTGCAAGAGGGTAGCGGGTAGACGTAAAGCATGCTAGATAACTGAAAGGCTTAGCTAATTCTTGCAAGAACTATCGGAGCATATTGCTTACTGTTGCATATAAGTTTCTTTTCAAAGTACTTTGCGAATGCCTTTAGCCCTTCTGCAGCACACTTACAGCACGTACCAGTGTGGTTTCCGGCCCGGAAAATCGACAGCAGAATGGCTAATGTGGGAAAATATAAACCGCGAACTCTTTGAGCAATACGTAGGTGTAAAGTAGGGTTGCCATTCGTCCCGACATGTCGGGACATGTCACCGTTATTAACAGCGGTGTCCCGAAATCCCGATGATAAATTCCAATAGCTTCGAAATCATTTTATTAAGAATGGAACGACAAACGAAGAAGCATTTTGCACAGTTTGCAGGATATATATTTCCGTGAGCCACGGAGGTAAAGGCGATATCAAGCATCATAATGCGACAACTTGATACAAAATGTCATCTGCATCCTCATCACGCAAAATAGACAATTTCTGTGTAAAAACTGATTCAAGTGAATATTTGTTAGTATGTGTAGCTGATATGACAACAGCATACAATTATACATACATATACAATCTACGGCCCGAATAAAAGCAACTGCTATCATTAAGCATTCTGGCACCTTATTGATGGCACAATTGAAGAAGGTATAAAAACAAAATTATTTAGATTGCAAGCTCTACCGGATGAAACTTCAGATACGATAACTAATTATTGTCTGAAATCGCTAAACGATCTAAATATTTCCTCTGAGAAGTTAGTTGCTTTCTGTGGCGATAATACTAACACAAATTTTGGCTGAGTTTAAAGAGGAATATTAACATTTAAACAATCAAACCGATAGAGCCGAAAGCCTCCGCAGCTAGTGCTCTCAATATTTAGCATGTAATTTAAATTATACGTTAATAAATTTTAATAATAATAATAAGAATGGAAAAATCAGACATCAGTATCATTAAGGTCAAGGAGCTCATTGATAATATGAGAAAAATACTCCAAGAGAGTAAAGTCTCAAATTGTATTGGTACAATTGGTACTAGAAACGGAAATAAAAAAAAATTGAAGAGGAGGTGGTATTGACAAACGGGTATCACAATTGGATCATTTCAAATGATTCGACTGGATGAATTTAACCAAGGTTCCGGAGTTGATTAATATGGAAGAGAGCATTTTATATTTAACGAAAAGGGGGCATTTATTATGGGCGATTACTGTTTTCCTGAATTTATTACCTTGAAGGACATTATTGCAAGAAACAGAAAGCGAAGATTGGAAAACAAAAAATATCAGAGGTTTTTTTAGACTGAAACGTCACACGAGCTTCATCAATTCAAGAAAATTTGTAAATACGCTTTCCGTATTCCCGGCCACAACTGTAGAGCGCGTATTTTCATTAATGTCCGTATAAATTATTAAAAGGATACAACAGCTGTCGTCTTAGGTGAAATCATCTGACAAATATAAAAATGAATAATTGTATTTCGTTCCTACATATGTATATGTATCTTGTAATTTTTAAATAAATAATTATTAAAATAAATAATTTCCAAGTTGCCATCAGTTTTTGCTCGATTATACCCATGAAAATTATCTGTCACCAAAATGTCCCGACGAGATCTCGGGAAAATATGGCAACCCTAATGTAAAGCCATAAGTCGACTACATTGGATCGGAGCCGAATGTTCGAGGTGACGGTCCTTCGCGGATGTCAGAGCGCATGATCTGGGAGGCAGCAATGTCTCAGGAAAAGCATATTTTAATAACAACATGATTTGATTATGTATTTCCCAATTACGAGTGCTTGGGAACAAAATAAATATTCTGTTCATAACGAAATTCATATTACTTTCGATTGAAGCCGTATCAAGTATGAAAGAGAAGCACTAGTTATTTCTATAATAATGCTTTTGAGACGGTTGAAATTGTAGACAACAAAGAAATGCATTGTTAGCAGAAAACATTTGCAAATGTATGCGGGTGGAGGAAACAAACGCGTGGTTGTACTTAAAAGCTTCGACCGAAAATACTCCGATGCGTTGTTGTCTAAAATTTCAATTATGTCGTATTGTTGAATGTGTTTGATTTGGCTGTATAAAAATTGAAACCTTGTGCTTAATAACGTCTTATTATTTGAAACAAACAAATTTCCGCTTTCCTGGTTGACGGTTCTAAGTTAGCAAATTTCAGAGGACTCTGTGTGCAGAATTAAATTACAAAAGTTAATTTGTTTACTTAATGATTTTGAAAGTGAGATCAAAAACTTATTTTCCACAACTCCCAAGTATATCAAGAATCAATAGATACAAATTTTAAAGTAGGTACTTCTAAGTAGGTACCATTCGGTAAAGGGCTCGATGGATATAAAGAATTAAGGAGTTATGAAACTTTGTTGTTTATATCTTCAAAGGTTACTCGATTTATTATTAAAATCGAGATACGAAAATATATTTTTTTATTGTAATGCTTGTTTGAATTTCCAAAGCCATTAAACTTGAATAGCTTCGGAAGGATTATAGATTTCATGATATAAATTTAATTCTTATTGCATCTACCATTTTCCCTATAGGCCGTCTTCATTTGCCCGATATAATATACAAATGAGTACATCCAAGTTGATAATAAAACCAGAAATCCCACATGAGGATTCAGATTAACGTGCTTCATATCGATTTCAAGTAAACAACCCCCAGAGGTGAAGGATTTTAGGATTTTAAGTGGAAAGACTACTATGAAAGGTTTGATTGCAACATGTATTGCTATAGAATCGAATTGGTACGGCTCCTAGGTTTTAAGTGAACAAAAATCTTGGCTGGATTACAGTCATAAAATTTGCCTGCTTTTATATTTTGCGATAAACCAAATGCATTTGGCTGGCTGCATTGTTAGTCTATAAATGGAAGCAAAAATTAGGTGAAATTGTGCTGTGTACAAAGTGTTTGTATTAGGGTGAAAGCAACATTTTACTCAGTACAGCCAATAATATTTTTTATTATCTACGAAAAAGAACGGAAGCATAAGGCGGCCAGATTCTAATAGTTAATAAAAATGGGCAATACGTTTGCTATCTGATAAAAAGACGTATGCCAATGTGGTAAAGTCCTGGGATCATCAATGCAAGACACTGACCCGCATCGATGCGAATTATTAGATTACCGGGTTCACTATTTTCCTTGATTACATGATCACCCTGTCAGGTGGTGTGACCCTATGACATATTTTTTCTGACATCTGTCACTTGACACAGGGCTGTTACTTGACACTGGCGAATTTAAGCAGAAGGTAGCAGATTCATAGCTAGAGGTAATTTAAAGGAAATGTTGGCATTTGTTAACTGGGCCATTTGGTTTATCAAACATTTTCTACAACTCAACAACAAATTTCAATCTTCTATCTTTAAAGCAGAATTTTGTAAAACAGAATTTTGAAAGCAGAATTTTGAAAGAAGAATTTTGACCTCGCCAGAATTTCGACCCCAACCCACATGGGATATGTAGTTCCTAAGACTGGTTCGGCCGAAGGAGTACAAATTGAAATAAGAACTTTTTTTATCAGATAAAGAGATTCCTCAACATCATCTATTGTGACGGTAGAAATGTGAATACAGGACAAGTACCGCGGTATTATAAGACTACTTGAGACATAACTTCAAAAACCACTTCAATGGATAATATGTTTAATACACGTGAATGAACTAACTTTAAGATATTTTTTTCGACATCTTGATGGATGTACTTCGGGACCTAACTCTTACACTGAACCTTTGGGAAAAGCACTTGAAACCTGTGAACAATTACCTGTTAAAACATTTAGACATATTGAAGGGAATGTTATGGCAGAAAGTTGCTGTCTGCACCCCGACGCAAGCGCAGCTTTTTTTGGTTTCGTGCTCGCCTCCGCTACAAAGTTTCTTTGTTGATTTAATTTAATAAATTATTGTACGCGCCGCGACATCGTGTTTCAAAAACAAAAAAGAAAAAAAAAGAAAAAAAGGCACAAAACAAAACGTTAGTGTCAGTGAAAGGAAAGCGCAACAAAAAAGAAAAAAAAAGAAGCCACATCGCTGGGTTTCCCTCCGTCCCCCATCCCACTCCATCACTGTAGCATTTGCTTGGCCATTGTAGGTTTCGTACGATTTTCGTCTGTACACTTGTAATGGCTGAGTAAAAGCAGCATCAGACGGATAGCGGCCCGTGAATTGTTGATTTTGTTGGTGGACCAAAAAAAAAAAAATTACCGTACGGGCATAACACCTGCGCAGGGTTATCGATGGGCGACATATGTCGCCAAATGGCGACATTTCTGCTCTCGGGGCGCATGGCGACGACATTTCAAAATAAGTGCTTTTTGGACCCTTTTCTCAAAAACGGGCGACAATTGGACGCATTTTCATATAAATCTTGAATTCTTAAAATACAACACAAACATTTTCAAGCCCAAAACAAATTGTACGTTTTTTCTCCCAAAACAATTCTACGAATGCGTGTTGCATAGTATTGTCGTACCAAGAGAAATACATACAAAAATCCTAAAAAATCTGAATCCCTACCGCGAGACAGGAACCTTCCATTCCATACGTCAAACAATAGCCAACAAAACTGAAACTGAAAACATTAACTTTTTTTTAGATACATTTTGCTACTATAACTTTAAGTTTTGTGGTTAAGAAAATGAAATTAAATTTTTTATTCTTGTACTACCTATTTTGTTAAAGCTTCTTTTAATAAGAAAATAAACAGTTTTTTTACGTTTTTGCTGGTACCTAACTTGAAGTCTCTGTTATTAACAAATCGAGTGATATTTTTTTACTTTTGTACTGTACTGTTTATCTCATTAGAGAAATGAACTGTTCCTTTTACCTGAAGTTGATTTAACCAAAGAATTGATTTGTGATTTCTTTTTATGAATTGCTTTGTTTATGTTAAATTATTATAACCTTACCTACATGTTTAATTTTTTTTTAATAAAATGAAAACAATATAAAAAAACATGTATACATTTTGTTGCGGTAATTTGTTTTGGAAATCTAACGCAGATCTTCAATTCACGGTTCTTGCTTAGGTAGCGTCGGAGTTTGTGTTTTCGTTTATGTTTGTATTTTATAATGTTTAGGAATTTTGTGGTGAATGTAAGTAACATTCGTGGCTTGAGGAAATTTTTTTTTTCCTAATACGCCCACGCTTTCGACAACAAACCAGCTGTTTTGGCACTTAACGAAACTCAGGGCAGCGTTGGCTCTGATTTAATAAAGTTTAGTCTGCCTGGGTAAAACATAGTGCCATTATTCTTTCCCCATCCCTCAATATGGCCAATGTTCCAATCCGGAATTATTTCATTTGGCTCAAATTTCATGTCCGTAGACAATTAATCCACTACTTTTTTATTTACAGAAGCCCCAATTTGGACAGACATTCAACTTATAATGAGTTGGATGCGTTGTCTGACTCCATCACAAGAATTGTCATTGCGGGTGATTTCAATATACACAATTCACATTGGCTTCCACATTCTCGACAGACAACACCCGAAGGAAGGTATGTTGAGATTTTTGCTGAGGTTAACAATCTCACTCAGCTTGTAAATGAGCCTACACGAATACCGGACATAAGCAGTCAAACCGCCAACACACTGGACTTGTTTCTCACCTCTCACCCTGAAAAATGCGATATAAACGTGTTACCGCCTCTAGGTTCGTCAGACCATTGTGTCATATCAGCGAATTTATCGTATTCCGGCCACATAGTTAAAGAACAAACTCCTAAAAGAACCGTATGGCAATACGAGAAAGTCAATTGGGAAAAACTAAACGGTTTCTTTAAGAGTTTTAACATCAAGAATTCGGCCTCGTCATCTATCCCGACACTCATTTACCACGACATTCCAGCCGTCAGCTCTTTGGATAAAGCCAATCTGCTAGCTGCTCACTTTGCAGTCAGCTCAACGCTCCTAGATTGTGCTTTGTCTCCCCCTGTACTCGAGAGCGTAGAATACTCCATGGGACCAATCCACTTCCGTACTCGTACAGTGGCTATAGTACTTCAAGATCTTGACGTTCACAAATCCGCTGGTCCAGATGGTATTTCTCATATCGTTCTGAAGAGGTGTTCTTCCTCGCTGGCAAAACCATTGCGGAAGCTTTTCCATCTGTCCTATTCTTCAGGACTCTTCCCGGGAAGATGGAAAACGGCGTTTGTCCAGCCTGTACCAAAAAAGGCGAGTCTTCTTCTCCCTCCTCCTACCGACCAATTGCACTTACGTCCCTTCTTTCTAAGGTCATGGAAACGCTGATCAACCATCAGCTCATGAAATATCTTGAATCTCGAAAATTTCTCAAGTACGGCAGTACGGTTTTCGGGGCAATAGGTCCACCGGTGATTTGATGATATATCTAACCGAAAAGTCGAACCAATCTCTTCACCAAGGTAATGGAAGTAAGATCGTTGCGGTTGATATTTCAAAGGCATTCGACAGTTTGGCAGCAAGCTCTCTTGTCGAAAATGCGTGCATTTGGAATTGATGACAATCTTCTTAAATGGATTAGAAATTACCTTTCGGACCGTTCAATTCAAGTTGTCTTGGACGGTTTCAAGTCTGCAACTCACCAAATAAATGCTGGTGTTCCCCAAGGCTCCGTTCTGTCCCCGACTCGCTTTCTCATTTTTATAAATGATCTCCTGTCTGTTACTTCTAATCCAATCCATTCCTTTGTTGATGACAGTACCCTCAGCTTTTCATACTCGTTTCTTGGGTCACGCCCCACTTCTTCGAGTGTGGAACAGGAACGGCAACGTATGTTAAGCTTATTAAACTCCGATCTTAACAGCATAACTCAGTGGGGTACAACCAATAGAGTGGAATTTAATGCTTCCAAAACACAATGCTGTTTCCGGTCATTAAAGCAAAACCCACACACGCTGCCATTATCCATGAATGACACTTGCATCGCTGAAACCGAAAGACTTTCCGTTCTCGGTATGTGTGTCAATAACAACCTTCGTTGGAATGACCACATATTCGATGTCGCCAAGAACGCTGCGAAATGTCTCGGCTTCCTTAAGCGATGTAAGAAATATTTCACCCCTTCTGATCTGGCTACTATTTATAAGGCGTTTATTCGCCCGAAACTCGAGTACAACGGTCATATCTGGTCTGGTGCGTCAATAACTTATTTGGAGCTACTTGACAGGATTCAAAAACGCGGGATAAAACTCATTAACCACCGAGACATCGCGAGATTGATTGAATCTCTTAGTCATCGTCGTAATGTCTCCTGCCTTTCCTTATTTTATCGTTACTTCCACCAGAAGCGCTCAAACGAAATAGCCAGTTGTATTCCACCCCTTGAACATTTCAACCGCAATACCCGTCATGCAATGAATGCCCATCAGTTCACCCTCAAGCCTGTATTCTTACGTACAGTGATGTACAAAGAGTCTTTCCTCAGCCGTACAACACGAATGTGTAATAATCTTCCACGCTCAATTTTTCCTTTACATTATAACCTACAAACATTCAAAACCAATGTGCATCGGCAACTCTCCTTTTCTTCTATTCCTAATTTCCCTAACGCCCGCGCTGTGTAGCCAATACATGATAAGGGCACCAAAAAAAAACCCTTTAGTAAATTATAAAAAAAAGGGCTAAAGATTTAAGTGCAGATTAACAGCACTTGGATAAGATTGTGTCAGCGGTTTCATCAGGTGAAATCAGACAAGATCTGTCAAATAAATCTCCAGGCAAAATGTCTCACCTAAACCTAAACCTATGTAAGTCAGCCATAACATTATTGTTCAAGCCAATTCCCGACCCACCAAAATTGGTTCTCCTGTTTTTGTCTATCTAGTCGATTCCGATCGGACACAGCCCTACTAAGCCGAAGGCGCTCCGCTCCCATTTGTGAGACGACGTCCCGATCATAAAGAAGCCGCATATCCACAGCTCTGCGACCAACGTGGTAGATGAGCGGCACAGCACAAGCCCCCGGCTGTCTAAGTAGAGAAATGCATCGGGCGGTATGAAGCCGCTTAGACGCACGCTTTCATAATATTCGTTGTTTGGGTTGTAAGCCCCAAAAATAAGGCCATTAGTCGAGGACATCGCTCTTGCATTGTGACCCCGAATCAGCTTTATCAAAAAGTTATCTATCCTGTTTATTTGGGCTCCGCTGTATAGGACCTTATTGGAATAGTACCGTGTGTACTCCGACTCTGGTGTTCTGTGCAATCCAAGGCAGTTTCTCAGACACTGCCTCTCAAACACTCGAATCTTTTCCATTTGAGAAGGTGCAACGTTAAACCATGAGGGCCATGTAGCAAATCACTTTAACCCTGCTATCTAGCCGGCTGCTATAAAACAATCGTTTCGTGAGGGCAAACGCTCCCCTAGCCCTGGTCAAAGCAGCATCTATATGTTTATGCTGCTCATCCTTCATCCCCCGTCCTTACTTATTCTTCTAATCTTTTGACCTACTTTCGTAAATTCATATTACCCATTACCTTTCCTTACGATCGCCCAACTCAAGTTTTGAAACATCTTTCAGAATAAATATTTAAATTAATTACTACAAAAGATTTTACCTCACACATCATGTTAAGTAAAATAAATTGAAATTGATTGAAAATCGAATTTAATATATCAAAAACAAAAGGCCTATTCGAGTATGCAGTGCATATTAATTTTGAGCAAAACAAAAGAAAAATATAATCGCTGATGTTTACTGGATTCCGGCGATCTTCTGTTTTATAAATTCACACAAAGGTTTTCAGCTTCAATACTCTTGGATAAAATATTAAATATTTCCTTTTTTGTCAAATGACGGCAAAACGAAGCACAACACAGCGAACATGATACAGTCAAAAGGCTTTTAACGCAGTCATTCTTTTTAATGATGTACCATTAAAACATTAATCCTCTCATATCAAATTTTACAAAAATACGACTAGGTATTTTGTGCTTTATTAGTTGAACGAAGCAGGACTCTGAACAGGGGCAGGCTTATAGTGTAGCGCCCCGGGAATATCAGAGTTTGGATTAAGGGCATTAAGGCAATATTTTATCACATTTAACATATTACAGCTGTAACGCAAGTGTGCATGCAAATCCCTGAGTTGATGCGAATGTAGGTCAAGGAAAGATCAAACCGGGGCACGCATCTCCCGAAATGGGGGAAACAAAAGGCAGGCCTAAAAACTCCTGGATCACAAAAATGGAGCAGCACCAGTGACAAAGTAATGGGTAGAGATGATAAGTTGACTGAGATTTTCTTGTGCTAAGGTCACGTAGAGATGCAGTAAAGCGGTAGGGTTATAATCCCCTAATCCAGGTCGTAACTAAGTGGAAGATTAGTTGAACGTAGCAGCCCCATACTATGTATCATCAGAGTAACACATGGGAGCGGGAGGTGGTAATAAAAACGAACGTACTTAAATTCGCACCTCGTCATCCCAAGAAATTTTATTGTCTACATTACTTTTTTCTTTAAAGTCCTTAAATAGTAAGAACAAACAATTTTTAAAATAGAGCAAGGTACCTTACCTGTTTACATCGACGTCCGTGGACTCCAATATTGTTCGTGCCTTATCCAAATGACCATGTTCGACGGCCGAGAAGAGAGCTGTCAAGTATAAAGCGAAATTTATAAAACCGTATGCACACAAGACTACGTGCTTCAATATCTGTACACAATGGTCTATTGCATTATCCTTATGATATGAGAAAATGGATATTGTCTTATTATTAAATAGAAGGGAATTCGAGTAACTCACTACAGCTACAGCTATAATTTATTATTATTTTCATAGATGGAGGTGTGTGCTATGTGAGCGAGGGGGAGGATATACAGTTTGTGTGTTTCTTTATGTATGTGTGGAGGACGAGAAGGAATCTTGGAGCTACCAAGCATAGACATACCATGTAAGTGAATATTGATTTGTGTTAACTTATCCAATTGTGCCTGAGCGATTTTCAACTGCTTCTTCGACATTTTATTGGGATGAGGTGTATGCGGTTGCTGCTGATTCGTGCCACCCCTTGATCCACTGCCACGTAGAACGACGCGTTGCTGCACATCATCTTCCTCATGATTTTGATTCATTGCCAAAGGATTTGGTTGAGAATAACGCGATACGAAAAGCTTATTGGATTCGCTAGTTACCCTGCTTTGTCTGCTAACGGCAGGTGTTTGCTTGCACTCTTGTGTCGGTGGATGGGGTATTAGAAATTCCATTTCACGTTGACAGACAGGCGGATGATGTTGCAGTTGACCTGGGATTTTATTGAACAATGGTGAGGTTTTCTCGTAGGAGTCATATGTCGATTCTTCTACTGCTGTTTTGTTCGCAGCAAAAAAGTTTAAATTGCGTTTACTCCGTTGTGGTCGTAAAGGAGGCAGCGGTAGGCTGTCGCTTTCATCCTGTCCTACGAATTGGTATAGTGGCGGTGCGGAAATCCGATTTTTCGCAGCAGACGATGGTGATTTTTCACAACAATTTTTCGACAATAAGTCGGGCAGAACATTATCTAAATTAAAATGAAATTAAAAATTAACAAAACAGGAAAATAAAATTTAATAAAAATAAAAATGAAAAAAGAGTCAATAAGTTCAGTCATCGAGCAGTTTATGTTTGGGAGAATACTCGATACAGGATTGTAAGATTTAGGTAATTGACGTTGACAGTTGGATTGAAATGAGTGTTTTTCTGCCAACATTTTGATTGTGCATTTGAAATTATGCCACTTCCCCCAGACCAACTTCCAAATGACAGTTACAAATCGCTTCCTTATAGCCATTTATTTTCTATAGACGTTTACTTATCTTAATCAAATGGATTTATTACATGTTGTAGGACATAAGTAGTCTTAAATGGTGCAGAGGTTCTGAGAAAAGGTGATAAATCTTACAGTGTGACAGTTATTATTTTGTTTTGAGCGACAAGACATCGCAAATTCAACTGAGACAAAAAATTAAATAAAAGAATGATTCACAAATGTCAACTGCGTTTGGTAAGGCATATATTTATTTGGCAAGCTGATTCTTGGACTTGGGCAACAAGGTTTTATGCTTACAAATGAAACTAGAAGCACATCTGTCATATTTGAACAAAGCAAATTGTCCATAAAGGACCAATAGACGAGCATATTCAGGCATGTGTATGTGTATGTGTATAGAGATATAATTTTATCAGGAATCTTGAAAGAGTGATTGATAATGTTCTGATGTTTTTGGGAGATGAATTTTGATAGGCTTTTTGAGACAGTCATGCCGTTGGATTTTAGTGCAATATTGTGGACAAATTTCGCATTCGAACTCTAAACTACCGGCGAAAAATGTGAATGTACGTACCTATGGTCTCAAGCCTCACCTCTCATCTTTGAATTCGTTATGAAATATTGATGTCATTTCTTTACCACCAAGTTCGGAGAAACAATGACGGCTTGAGTGATATTATTTATATTTTCAAATTTTGACGCTATAAACGAAATGTTATCCTGAGAAGCATGAAACCCCGTTTTTGCCTTGTGGCCATATATATACACTCCTCGCCGCTTGAATAGGACACCCCACCCCTTACGTCTGTTTTCTATCCTTCATTGCTCCCAAACCAAGCATGGTAGAGACTTATTTTTTTTTTGTAAATATAAGTTAATTTAATTGCTGTTATTTGATCAAAAGGAAGATTCAATGCTAAAGCTTTAAGTTTTAACAAAATATTATCAACCAAAAACCGGCAAAATGCGGGGTCAAAATTTGTGTCACTTGAATAGGACACTTTAATAAAAAAAATATTTTAGAGATTTCTTATTCTTTTTATTACAAAAATAACTTAAATTTAAGATAATTGGAGGATTTTACATTCAAAAAAAAATATTTTATAGTGTGTTGAGCCACCTTGCTGTTCCAAAACTTCACACATCCGGTTTGGAAGGGATGTATACAAATTAGCCAAATAATTCAGTGAAATCTAGCTCCAAGCTAATTCGATGGCTTGGGTTAGTTCGGGTATACTCGAATATTGTTGTCCTGATCCGTATACTTGACGTGTCAACCATTCCCAAACATTTTCAATTATCACATTATGGCACATTATCATGTTGATAAATCCACGCCAGAGGTCCAAAAAGGGTATGAAAGTATGGAAAGGCCTTTCTCAATATGCCGTTGTAAGACAACGCATTCATTGTGCTTGACATAAATTGTAGTTGGCAGGCTCCATAATAGGAAATGGCCCCCACACCATCACAATGTATTTCTTTGCGGAGGTCATGAGAATAGTAGCTATAGCCATCGGGGCCTTCTAATTTTATTTTTTTTTTCATCCGAGAAGACTACTCTATGCCACTCCGAAGTCCAGGTCACATGTGCGCGACAAAAACTGAGGCGTTGCTCTTTTAGAATCGGGTTGAGAGGTGGCTTCTTCTTGATTTTCAGTCTTTTTTAGATGTTTAGCTTTCGAAATAACACGACGCACAGTTGTGAGACTTGCCTTGACACCACATTTCTTAAAATAAGTCGCCTTTCCGCATTAGTAAGCACGCTGTGTGTCCGGCCTTGCATGTTTTTTCCATATTCATACTCATTACTTAAAAATGTGGATATAACTTGTCGGCTCCTCTCGATTTTTTATTTTTTTAGCTATTTTGGCAATAGATAAGCCAGCATCCTTGTGAGCTTTGATTTGTCATTTTTCCGCCTCGGTTAATGCTTTCCCTCGACCCATTTTATTTTTTTTTAAATTGAATAGTCCAAATTAACAAAAAAAAAAAATCGATCAACGAAGAATATGAGTCCGTGTGCCAAAGATAAAGATCAAACTAAATTTATGTCCTATTCAAGTGGCGGAAATTTTCGACCGCGCATTTTGCCGGTTTTTGGTTGATAATATTTTGTTAAAACTTAAAGCTTTAGCATTGAATCTTCCTTTTGATAAAATAACAGCAATTAAATTAACTTATATTTACAAAAAAAAATTAAGTCTCTACCATGCTTGGTTTGGGAGCAATGAAGGATAGAAAACAGACGTAAGGGGTGGGGTGTCCTATTCAAGTGGCGAAGAGTGTATCTGCCTCCTAAAGAGCCTATCCATCCCTAGGCCTATCAAGACCATGGAGAGTCTTTAAAATAATGAATTTAGAACTTCAAGGGTAACTTTTAAACAAACGCGAGGTTGGCTTAGCCATACGAAAGCTAAAGAACAATAAGGCCGCCGGCTCTGATGGTCTACCAGCGGAGCTCTTCAAATATGGAGGTCATATTTTGGTAGGGCGCATGCACCAAATCATCAACCAAGTATGGGTGGAAGAAAGCATGTCCGATGACTGGACTATCAGCTCCATATGTCCCATTTTCAAAAAAGACGATACTATGTCTTGCAAGAACTATCGAGGCATATCCCTGCTTAATGTCGCATATAAGATCCTATCCAACGTACTGTGTGAACGTCTGAAGCCGTTCTGCAACACACTAATCGGCACGTACCAGTGTGGCTTCCGGTCCGGCAGATCGACAATAGGCCAAATCTTCACACTAAGGCAAATCCTGGAAGAGACTAATGAATTTCAAGTCGAGACGCACTACCGTTTAATTGACTTCAAAGCCGCATATGATAGCATTCATAATCAGGAGCTCTACGTGGCGATGGCCGAATTCGGGATCCCGGCAAAACTGATCCAGTTGTGTCGCGTGACACTTGAAAACACGCGGTGTAATGTGCAGTTTGGAAGCAGCTCTTCCGAATTATTCAAAACTTGTACCGGATATCGTAATAAAATAGTAATAATGTCTGACAGTCAAGCAGCCATAAAGGCTCTAGGCAAGAACAAGAGAATTTCCATCTGCTGGATACCTGTCCACGTTGGCATTACAGGCAATGAGGCAGCGGACTCTCTGGCAAGAAAAGGTGCAGAGGAACCCTTCACAGGTCCTTAACCGTTGTGCGAGATTGGAGAACATATTGAAGTTAATTTGAATTTGTACACTAATGGCAACACGCAATACAATACTCTTAACTTTTACATGAACTCTTTTTCATATACTAAAGCTTTATGATTTGAATTACTATGTACTTAACTTTCTTACTTATTTTCACTTTTAATAAAGTTAGTTCTTTGTCAGACTCAATAGAGATTGAATGTGTTTCATTAATATTGTAACAAAGGTTATGGGCCCAGTCCTATGCAAAGTCTAAATTTAATTTGAGTTCAATAGTTTTTTTTTGATAATATCTTATCTTAAGAATGAGTTCATTATACCAGATTGACAAATTAAATGAAGACAATTATGATGGATGGAAAGTGCAGATGAAGGCTGTATTAGTTCACAGCGATCTATGGACTTATGTATCTGGAGCTACCATTAAGCCCGAGTTATCTTCAACCAACGCATCAGATGTCGCGGCATGGGTAGGCAAGGATGATAAGGCACTTTCAACCATTTTGCTAAGTGTAAAATCATCGCAACTTATACACATCAGAAAATGTGCATCATCAAAAGACGCATGGAAAACGTTGGAGGATATTCATCAACCGAGTGGACCAGCTCGGAAGGTAACTCTTTTCAAACAACTCTTATCTTTAAAAATGGCAGACAGTGACTCTATAAGTAATCATTTAAATAATTTCTTCGGAATCTCCGAAAAATTATTAGAAATTAATATAAAAATGCAAGATGAATTATTAGTGATCATACTTTTATCAAGTTTGCCAAAAGAGTATGAAAACTTTATAGTTGCCATCGAGTCACGGGATTCGCTTCCCACAGTATGTTCCATAAAGACGAAGCTTCTAGAAGAGGGAAAACGGCGAGAAGGGAACAGTGTGGATGCTAACGAAGCTGCATTTTTCACACGTAACCAAAGTAAAGCTTCACAGTCAAACAATAAGACACGAACAAAGGCGAGGTGTTACAACTGTAAGATGAAGGGTCACTTTGCTTCTGAATGCCGTTCTCCAAAAAACTCATCGAAAAGAAACACTACGTCATCATTTGCTATGTTAAATAGTACCGCAAATACTTCGGCACTTGACAAAAATATGTGGGTACTTGATAGCGGGGCGACCTGTCACATATGTTGCGACAAAAGCTTTTTCACCATCATGGAGCCACATGTCGAAAAGATTGAATTGGCTGCAAATCATTTCATTAGTTCTACGTGTGTCGGGACTGTCAAAATCTCTTTGAATGATAACACAATTCAGCTTCTAAATGTTTTATATGTACCAGAACTGAAAACTAATTTTATTTCAGTAAGCAAAGCCGTGGAAAATAGTCATTCTGTTGTTTTTGGTGAAAAAGAGGCTAGGATTTTCGATAGTGAACAAAATTTAGTTATGCATGCGATTAAATGTGGTGGATTGTTTGTGCATGAAAATAAAAGAAAACCTATTTTATGCAGTATGATAAATAAAGTTAATAATGATCAATTTCTTTGGCATGCCCGCTTAGGACACCTTAATATGAAAAGCATGAATCAATTGTTAAGTAAAAACATGGTAAAAGGTGCTAACCTCAAAAATATACCAAGTGTGTTGCAATGTGACATCTGTTCTAAAGGCAAAATTTGTAGATCCTCTTTTCCAACAAACAAGGAAATTATGACAAAAGGATTGTTAGATGTGATTCATTCCGACGTATGTGGACCGATGAAGACCAAATCGTTGGGCGGTGCAAAGTATTTCGTTTTATTCATAGACGATTTTAGCCGCAAAATATTTGTATATTTTTTGAAGGCCAAAAGCGAAGTATTCAGTGCATTTAAGGAGTTCGCGACTGAGGTTGAACGAGAAACTGCACGCAAGATAAAAGTTTTAAGAAGCGATAATGGTGGGGAGTACTTGAGCTCAGATTTTTCGAAGTTCCTTTCTGAAAAGGGAATAAAGCGACAGCTGACTGTAGATTACACGCCTCAGCAAAATGGCGTTTCAGAGCGAATGAATAGAACATTAGTTGATATGGCAAGGTGCCTACTATTGAGCTCTAATTTGCCTGAGTCTTTATGGGCCGAGGCCTTAAATACGGCGGTGTACATTAGGAACCGATCACCTACAAATCTTTTAAAGGATCGAACCCCATATGAAGTTTGGTATGGAAGAAAGCCTTCAGTAGGACATATGAAAGTTTTTGGTTCAAGTGCTATAATGCTCGATAAAAGGCCAAAGAAGTCGAAATTTGATGCTCGAGGCATAGATTGTGTGATGATAGGCTATTCGAAAGAATCTAAGGCATATAGACTATATGAACCTAAGGATAGAAAAATCATGAAAAGCCGAGACGTTAAATTCAAAGAATTATTGAGTGGAAGTAATAGCATCATTAGTTCTTATGATCTACTCAGTGAAGAGTCAAAGTCAGAAGAAATTCCCTGTGTTAAAGATGAGGAATATTCCCCCACAAAGGACTCAACAAGTGAATCGATTTCTGAAATGTTGGATGACAAAGGTGAAGATGACAATGGCGGCGAGAACAGTAACGACGATGGTGCGGATGATGAGAGCTGTAGTATTGGAAACGAAGAAGATCATATTATGGAGTTAAGATCAGGGAGGCAGAAAATCAGAACAATTAACTATATGAATAGCAACACAGATCGCTTAAAAATGAATCCACTCACAGTTAATGAAGCTCTAGGTCGAGCTGATGGGAAGATGTGGGAACAATCCATGCAAAGTGAGTATAATTCACTAAAACATAATGAAACATGGGAATTGGTTGACCTTCCCCCTAATCGTCATGCAATTAAGTCAAAATGGGTTTTTAACATAAAACATGACAAGCACGGGAAGTCAGTTCGATATAAGTCAAGACTTGTGGCAAAGGGTTGCAGCCAAAAACTAGGTATTGACTACAACGAGACGTTTTCACCGGTTGCTAGGTATTCAACCGTTAGATTAGTCCTAGCTTTGGCAGTAGAGTTTGATCTCCATGTTCACCAAGTGGATGTCTCATGTGCTTACCTGAATGGTAATATAAAAGAGGAAATTTATATGCATCAACCAGAACATTTCGTGGACTCCAATAATAAAGGAAAGGTTTGCAAATTAAAAAAATCACTCTATGGTTTGAAGCAAGCAGGTAGAGAGTGGAATAGTAAGCTTGATTCAACTTTAAAGAAAATGGGGTTTTCTCGCTGCAATGCTGATACTTGCGTTTATACGAGAAACAAAAAGGATGACTTTAACATTGCCGTAGTTTATGTTGATGACATTATCATCGCATGCACAAACGAATATTCTGTTCTTCGTATAAAAGAAGCACTCGCTGACGCTTTTGATTTGGTGGACAAGGGTCCGATTGATTTTTTCTTAGGCATTGAGATTAGCCGTGACAAGGATACTGGATCAATAACACTTTCGCATGAGCAGTATATTAAGAACCTGTTGTCAAAATATGGGATGGTTTCAACCAGAAAATGTAACACTCCTCTGGATCCAGGTGAAAAACTGATGAGATGTTCTAAGACTTCGTGTACCAAAGTGGATGACAAGGAATACCAATCTTTGGTTGGGTCTATGATGTATCTTGCCATAACAACTAGGCCGGACATCATGCATGCTGTTAGCAAATTGGCTCAATTTAACATAGAGCCGCACAATGAACACATGACCGCTGTTAAGCATTTGTTGAGGTATTTAAATTGTACATCTAATTTTAAACTTTCTTTTAAGAAAACTGGTGAGCTACTGAGAGGGTATGCAGACGCCGATTGGGCTGGTAGTTGCGATGACCGGAAATCATATACTGGTTACGCCTTTTTCTTGGCTGGCGGTGTTGTGACTTGGGAGTCGCGTAAGCAGTCTACTGTAGCATTGAGCAGTACCGAAGCCGAGTATATGGCGCTGGTAGCTGCAACTAAAGAAACCGTTTATCTGCGAAGATTACTGACTGAA
Source organism: Portevinia maculata (assembly GCA_949715645.1). Taxonomy (NCBI): domain Eukaryota; kingdom Metazoa; phylum Arthropoda; class Insecta; order Diptera; family Syrphidae; genus Portevinia; species Portevinia maculata. The sequence goes on along the minus strand of OX454525.1, from coordinate 393,382,803 downwards.
ATGGGATTTGGATCGATTGTGAACGGACCAACTGAATTGTGCGGAGATAATCTGAGCGCGCAACACTTAGTAAGGAATCCAGTGTTTCATTCAAGATCGAAACATATAGATATTAAATATCATTACATTCGTGAGATATATAACAAATCTTTGATAAAACTAGAATATGTACCTACATCTGAAATGATTGCTGATATATTCACTAAAATATTGAATAAATCAAAACATTTGAAGTTACTTGTTAAATTAGGATTAAGTCACTAATTAAAATTAGTTTTTAAGAGATATTGTGTTGAGGGGCAGTATTGAAGTTAATTTGAATTTGTACACTAATGGCAACACGCAATACAATACTCTTAACTTTTACATGAACTCTTTTTCATATACTAAAGCTTTATGATTTGAATTACTATGTACTTAACTTTCTTACTTATTTTCACTTTTAATAAAGTTAGTTCTTTGTCAGACTCAATAGAGATTGAATGTGTTTCATTAATATTGTAACAGAACACACCCTATACGCGAAGAGTTCAGCAGACTAGAGGAAGAAACAAGGGCCAAAACCTTTCTAAACCTCCAAGGTCTGATGCAAGCAAAGAAACTCTTAGGGAATTACAACAAAAAAAGAATCAAAGCTTGTATCAGCCTTAACAAAAACAATCTACGAATCCTAAAAGGCCTCCTTGCGGGGCACTGCAGACTCAAGGATCACCTGAGGAAAATCGGTATATCAGAGGAAGGGCTCTGCAGAATCTGCAGTGAAACCGACGAAACTCCAGACCGCAAAAGGATAAGATATTTGGGCAGACACCAAATAACAGACAAGGTCATACAAACCATGGACCCGCTGTACATTCTCAGATTCATCAAGGAAACTGGACTGGACAAATCAGAGCAATACCCCGATACGCTTCATAAAAGAAGTATGTCTAGAGGGCGCTCTGAAAGAGGACACGAACAAGCAGGGATACAATAGACCAATAGGTCGCAGTGTAATATACCCTAACTAGTTTATCAATTATTAGGTGTCAACACGGAAGGCACTATCTTCAATAGATCCCTCTGGCTACTGGGGTATGCGGACGATGTCGACATCATCGGCCGTTCTCAGCGTGCCGTGTTAGAGGCTTTCACGGCGATTGATCAGGCGAAATTGGTTGATCTTGAAGTAAATGAGGACAAGACTAAATACATGCTATCAGCAAACAAACAAACATCTGTCCATCGCCTAGGACAAAACGTCACTGTTGATAGCAATAATTTCGAGGTAGTTAAGGAGTTCATCTACCTAAGAGCAAACATCAACTCCACGAATGACAACTTAGTGGAGATCTGGCGGAGAATTACCTTGGGAAACCATTGCAACTTCGGTTTAGCGAAACAAATATGTTCAAAACTCCTCACTCGAATTGCAAAATGCATGCTCTATCGAACACTAATTCTACCAGTCCTGCTTGGCTCCAGTCAAGAGGATCTTCGACTCCCAGACCCCTGGTTCGAGAAGGCAAGGAAGACCGAACCTCCGTTTTAAAGACCAAGCCATCGCGAAAGCAGCGTGCTCGGGATAGCAGAGGATGGAAGGCTGCAGTGTCTCAGGCAGAGACTATTCACGGGTCGGGAGCCCGTTAAGTAAGTAAGTTTAAACAAACGCGCCTTAGGACTTTATTACATTGTGCACCTTATCGTATTTCGTTTTAATTTTCTTAAATATTTTTTTCAAAAACATCGACACCATAAAATGTACAAATTGGTTAATCAAATTGCGTCTTCTTCCATTTCCGTTAAAAGACATAAACCGAAGTTAGTATGCATTGAAAAATTTCAAGCAGGTCAAAAACTTTTATAATTCATTTATAAGAAGTTAGGTTATTGTAAACAACTTATAAAAAAGTTTTATACCAGGGGTATATGTGTTGTCACCACTCACGGATGAGTGTGAACTTATTTCCAATTCAAATGTTCCTTCAGATTTGAAGAATAACAAAAGAAATGTTAGTTCAACTTATAACAACGTAAGGCGACACTTCAGGCAGACGGCAGTATTGCCATGTCCTTATTCTTAAGTATACCAATTTATAAACTTTATGATGAAAAAATAAAGAATCTATCTATCTATCTCTCTATCTCACTAGCTAAACTTTACAGTCTTACGTATTTTTTCAACTGAGGCAGACTTCAAAGACGCAAAAGTATTTGAAAGTTTTGCGAATGATGTGCTGCGCAGCGAATAAATGAGTAACTGTATACAAACATTGAAATCTGAAAAAGATTGTATGAATTATGCATGAAAAGTGCAGGTGCATCGAGTTATGCGTGGAGTGGTGCATCAGCATGAATAGAACAATGCCACGTGGTACTTATCGATGCAACAATATTGTGGGGACAATTATCACACTGGGATGGAGTTTAATTAAATCAACTGCCAATGGAAAGTGGATGCACAGTTACAACACTGGCCTTGACCAAGAAAATAAATTGTACCACTTTTGGAAAATGGGAAACAAAGGATATTTCTATATAGCCGAATGTTTGTGCAATATTTACTGGGTGGAAAAGTGGAATTACAAAGACTTTTGTTTTTTTAGTTAAACAATTCCTCTCTAATGCCAAAAATTAACGTAAGTGGCCATGGAAGTTTAACCAAAAGAATTACTCTACTTATGATTTCCATGGATGCAATAATGTGCAACTTTTTCTTAAAAAAATGTCAGTTCACTCTGCCATTAATAACTGTTTGTTGGACTAACTTTTTGAAAAACTGCAACCGGCAGCAACTTATTTTAGAATGGTTGTTGGGTTTAAGTTTTCCTTTGGAGGGTGAAATAATTCATGCTTTGCTGAATATACTGACCAGCGGTTTCATGATTTTCTTAATTTTTGTGTTGTTTTATTTAAAAAAAAATTTTGGTGGTATTCAGTTACACTGTTCCTTTGCGTAAGTAACGCAAAAAAAATACAGCGTGCTTTAGTCAATGTGGATAAAAGGATAATCTCACTGTTGCATTCTTTCATAAAACAATGATATGCAGGATACATTGTGACGTTAACTATGAGTGTCAAGCCTCATGGGTTTAAGACCTATACTAAAACTATCGACGAACATTACTCTGTACTTGTATTATGCACTTGTTAGAGGTACACAAGTGTGCTGGTTTGTGACAAATGTGGCGAAATTTGAATCCCTTACAAGACACGCCACCTCCAAATCAAGTAGAAAATATATGCCTCGCAGTATTATCCATTCAGGGACAGGCTAAATATAACTGCAGCCTTCAGACAAAGAGCTAAAGGCTTAAGAACAATAAGGCCAATGGCTCTGATGGCTTACATAGAACTTTTCCAATACGTAGGTGTTGTTTTGGTTGGAATCATGCACCAAATCATCAAAAAAGTGGAAGAAATCATGCCCGTCAGGAGCTCTATGTGTCGATTGCCGAATATGAGATCGCGGCAAAACTGATCCAGTTATACGATTTTAATTGTTTTTTATACCCTATTCTAAGGGTATATTAATTTTGACGCATAGTTTGTAACATACCTTAATATTGCCCGTAGACCCCTAAAAGTTACTATATTTATGATCAGCATCGATAGTAATGTCGATCTAGCCATGTCCGTCCGCCCGTCGGCAAAAATTATGCCTTTAAATTGGGCCTAGAGAGCTGAAATTTTAACCATATACTCTCTAGGGTCCCGAAATAATCAAGTTTACGAATTTTTGAAATCCGCCCACAGACACGCCCACAAACTCAAAAAATCAAAATTTTGGAAAAAATCGAATTTTGAGCTAGAAAGCTGAAATTTTTTATATATGATCTATGACTCCTAAAACTGCTCGGTATATAAAATTGTCAAAATCCGCCCACTGCCACGCCCACAAAAAAATAAAACAATTTTATTGAAAAACCAAAATTTGAGCTAGGGAGCTGAAATTTATAATATATACTCTCTAGGGGCCCTTTAAGCTCATGTGGAAATATTTTCAAAATCCGCCAACTGACACGCCCACAATTTAAAAAAAAAACTTTTTTTTGAAAATCCAAAGTTTGACCTAGGGAGCTGAAATTTATAATATATACTCTCTAGGGGGTCCTTTATGCTCATGTGTAAATATTTTCAAAATCCGCCTACTGACACGCCCACAATTTACAAAAAAACCTTTTTTGAAAATCCAAAGTTTGAACTAGGGAGCTGAAATTTATAATATATACTCTCTAGGGGTCCTCTATGCTCATGTGCTAATTTTTTTTAAATCCGCTTACTGACACGCCCACAATTAAATAAAATAATTTTATTGAAAAACCAAAGTTTGAGCTAGGGAACGTTTTTTTTACAAAAGCTTCGATTTTGTTTGATAAAATCTTTTAAATGTTATATAACAGAATATGTACAGCGTTCTTAACAATTCAACCATACTTAGACTATTGTCCCGCCCACTTATGAGGGATAGGAATAAGAATAGGGTATCCAACAGTTCGCCCAAGCGGACTGTAGCCCGCCCCTATGTTTTTTTATGTGATACACACAATTTTTCCTGGTTTTAATTTTTGTTTTCCGTCAATTTCCTTTATGTTGTTTTGAATGAATAACCTTACATTTGTTACCACGTGAAGTGGACGGCTGGAGTTACAGCGCTGTTTCACGGTTCGCCACAACCGATCATCAGACTCCTTCTGTGGTGCTGGCCTGTCTTTTTCCTTCATTTTATCCCAAAAATCCATTTCTTCCACTGGGATTCGAACCTAGACCAGCGTCTTCTCAGGCAAGCACTCATGCACTATGCCTGGTCTGTCTTTTTCCTTCATTTTATCCCGAAAATCCATTTCTTCCACTGGGATTCGAAATGGATATTCGGGATAAAATGAAGGAAAAAGACAGACCGGTACCACAGAAGGAGTCTGATGATCGGTTGTGGCGAACAGTGAAACAGCGCTGTAACTCCAGCCGTCCACTTCGCGTGGTAACGAATGTAAGGTTATTCATTCAAAACAACATCAATGATCCAGTTATGTCGAGTGACAATTGAAAACACGTGGTGTAATATGCAGTTTAGGAGCGACTCTTCCGAATTATTTCAAACATGTACCGGATTTCGGCAAGGAGATGCGCTATTATGTGACTTCTTCAATCATGTTCTGGAGAAAATAGTGCACGGGGCAGGTGTCAACACGGAAGGCCCTATTTTTAATAGATCCGTCCAACTACTGAGGTATGCGGACGATATCGGCATCACCAGCCATTCCTGGTATGCCTTGTTAGAGGCTTTTACGGCGATTGAAGAACAGGGGAATTTGGTTGATGTAGTGTATGCAAACAAGTGTACGACCAAATGCGCAAGCATGTTTGATCGCAACACACCCACTATCTCGGGCGTACGATTAGGAGGGAGAGTAGCGATTTGCAGGACAGTCCAGACCCTGAGACGATCGGACGTGCGTTGGCGGGCCAGTGACACAACAGTTGGTCTTGAAGTCAATGAGGACAAGACTAAATACATAATATCACTAAACAAACAAACATCTGTCCACCGCCTAGGAAAAAACGTAACTGTTGTTAGCAATAACTTCGAGGTAGTTAAGGAGTTCACCTACCTTGGAGTACACATCAACTTCACAAATGACACCCGTATGGAGATCCGACGGAGAATAACCTTAGAAACACGCTGCAACTTCGGTTTGGCAAACAATTGGGTTCAAAACTCCTCATTAGAAGAACAAAATGCATGCTCTATTGAACCCTAATCCTGCCAGTCCGGCTTTATGGCGCCAAGTGCTGGGTGATAAGTAGAAAAGGGATATTTGGTCCTGTGTGCGAGCAAGGTGAAGAGAGGACACGCTACAACGCGAACTATATAAGCTGTACCAAGATGTTGATGTAGTCCAAAAAGATAAATCACCACATTGAGAAATTGGACAATAATACTCCAGCCAAGAGGATCTTCGACTCCCAGCCCCGGGTTCGAGAAGGCAAGAAAGACCGAACCTCCGTTTAAAAGACCAAGCCATCGCGGATTCCAGAGCGCTTGGTCCGGACAATAGGAAGCAGCGTGCCCGGGATCGCAGTGGATGCAATGCTGCAGTGTCACAGGCAGAAACTCTTCACGGGTCGAGAGCCCGTTTAGTAAGTAAGTAAGTCCGCTAAACAGCGCTTGTTGTAAAAGGCGGTTGAGGGAAAAATTAACATCTATGCAATTTTAACTTTCAGTCGAGGCATTTAGCCTTTTAAAGCTCTCCCGTTGACACGTCTGGCGATGACTGGTGTCGTTAAACAACATTTAATAACAGGAGCCTGTAAGTGTCGTAATCTTATATAAGAGGCAGGCCTACAAATTCCTGGACTACACAAATGCAACGGCATCAGCATTTGATTGGCCTCAGTGATAATGTGATATGAGGCCTACCGATTATGTTTAACGAATGCGAATGGCAGAGGCCGACTATTGGATATGCGGTAACGCGGGAGGGTTTCGATACATTTTATCAAGATTATAGACTCAAAATCAGCTATAATTTTCTAGAATACAAACCTGATTATATAAAGCAATTGTGTACATTATCAGGCAGGGAAACTTTATCAACCCGTAAAATGAGGGAACACGCTGTGAACCGTGAGGAGCAAGCTCAATCCCTCTGAAAACAACAATATACGTCACCCATTAATCGAGAGAAACGAATGACAACTTGTGTCTTTACACAAAAAGATTTCTGCCTGGTAGTACAATGGACCATTACTGTCACATAATGAGTGCTCTGGGGATTGGATTTCCTTTTTATAATAAAGACAACGTTTTTTATTGCTCTTAAAACTTGCCTCTATTACTGTTTTACTGATATTTTTCTATCCAAGGTAATCAAATTTTCGAAACAAACGATTTTATAACTATCACATTGTCATTTAAAAAAAAGGTATAAATAAAAGGGATTTTGTATCTACGAATGGAAGGAAACTTATTTCCTATCAATATGGAATAAATTCCCATTTGAAGTAGATTATTAAAGAGTATAGTGACCAGACGTCCCGCATTTTGCGGGACAGTCCCGCATTTCACATGGCTGTCCCGCATCATAAACTGCCGGAAAAATGTCCCTCATTTACAGATTTGTCCCGCAAAGTCCCGCAAAATTATAAATATAGAACATTTCAAAGTATAATACTAAAATGTATCACATGCAAACTCTCAATTACAAAGTGCTTTTAAATAATGCGCATGTGAACAGTGCTTTACGAAATATTATTGTCATTTTGTTTTGACGTAGCTGTCAAAGCAAAATTAAATATCTGGTTTTCCTTTTGCAGTGTATAAGTTCTTGTTTTCTATGCTCCAGTAAGTATTTTCTTTCAGAATGAGAAGATGAAGTACCAATATTATTGGTCCAATAAGAAGTTGAACTATTATATTTGTTTATTTTTTTAGAATGGCGTCAACATCAAGTGCAAACAAAAAGGCGAAAAGAGAGTGCAAACTCACTGCAGAGATGCAAAAAGAATACCCTTTCATTAAGCCGACCAACAGAGATTCGTTTGTTAGATGTAATATTTGTGGCAGCGAATTTTCAATTGCTTCTGGAGGAAAAAATGACATAACCCGACATATTAAATCCGATAAACACAAAGTAAAAGTCGAAGGAACGTTAGGTACGACAAAGCTAGAGACATTTTTTCGGAAGGTTGATTTTGGTGATGGTGGAAAAAAATTGGCAACATCTCAAGCCGTAATGGCTTTTCATACAATTTGCCACAATCAGAGCTTCCGGTCGATGGATTACACTTCCAAGCTTCTGCAAAAACTCTTCGATTCTAAGTTTGCTTGTGCTCGAACCAAATGCGAGTCCATCGTCACTAATGTGTTGGCCCCCTTTGCCACAAACGAGCAACAAGAAGAGTTAAAGAAAATCAGTTTTGTGTCAATTTTTTCGGATGCATCAAACAAAAAAGACATAAAGCTTTTTCCCACATTGGTGAGATATTTTGATCGCAAAGAGGGCCTTAAACTGCGGTTATTAGAATTGGTGGCATTACCTGGTGAAACGTCCGAAATTATAAGTGAGTCCATTTTACAAATTTTAAGAAAAGCAGATTTGTTGGATAAGGTGGTAGGATTTTGTGCAGATAATGCAAACACTAACTTTGGCGGCTTATCACGAAGGGGAAGCAACAATGTTTTTAGTCGTCTAAATGGAGAACTTAAGCAATCCATAATTGGTGTAGGATGCTCGGCACATATTATTCACAATGCGGTTCAAACCGCTACTGATTTGGTTCCGGTCGACATAGAAAACATTATTGTAAAAATATACACTGTTAGAGTAGAAAAATTAAAAGAATTTTGCTGTGATGCGCAGGTCGAATATAATAGATTGCTTGGCTTCTGCAAGGCAAGATGGCTAGCCCTGCTGCCAGCCATCGAACGTGTGTTAAAATTATTTGAGCCATTAAAGTCCTATTTCTTATTTCTCGAAAAATGTCCATATACGTTACAAATATTTTTTGAAGATCCGAAATCTGAGTTGTGGTTAATGTTTTTACATAACCAGTCCTCTTTGTTTCATAATTCTATTTTGCAAGTCGAGGGGGATAAGAAAACTATAATGGAAATTCACAACCGAATTTCTAGTCTAAAGTTTAAATTAAAAGAACGAATAGAAGCTCAATTCATTTCCATCTCTATAAGACAAACCTTAAATAATTTAGAAGAATGCGGTACCATAAATAAGACATGGTTTATTTCTCATACTCAATGCTTTTATAAAAACTGCTTGCAGTACCTTGAGAAGTGGACTTCACAATTTATGTACGCTGAGGATTTTCAGTGGGCATGTCTAAAAGAAAGCATTGAGTGGCAAAAAGTGCAAGGCAGTTCTGCCCTTGTATTGGAAAATACAAAAGTTGATATAGCTGAAAGTGATTTTTTTGATGAAATTTCTTATTTAAAAAAATTTGTAAGCCCTCAGAAAATTGGGCAATGGAATGACGATGATATTCCAATTGATGTAAGGTGGGTTGAAATTTTTAAATACTTTTCTTCAAATGAAATACCCCACAAGTCTTCTGCTGATTGTGGAATATATACTGAGTCTTCCAGGAACAAATGCATCAACAGAACGAATATTTTCAATAATAAATCATTTATGGACTCAAGAAAAAACTCAGATGCAAGTACAAACGGTGAAGTCTATTGTTCTATTAAAAATATTTTTCGCTAATTCCTGTAACTTTTTTTATGAATACATAAAAAACAATGATAGAGTTTTGCAGAAAATACACACGTCTGTAAAATATAATTAATCGACCCGCGCAGTAAATTTAGAGTTTATTTTTTTATTTATTTTTTTATATGTGTTCATAGAATGAACTTTTAGTTTTTATTTTTGGGATTGCTTGCTTTATTTATTGAATTATATCTATTTACTTACTTTTACTATTTATTTATAGACTGATTAAAATGTTCCTATGTTTTAAAATTACATAAACTAATTATAACCAAATATGAAGTATTTTTATTTTAATTTTTAATAAAATAATAAAAAATATGTTTTTAGAAAAAAATGAAAAAAAAGGTTTCTTGAAATGTGTCCCGCATTGTCTTTAAAAAAATATGGTCACTATATTAAAGAGTCTTCTTTCTATCTTTTTAACGACGAGGTTATGATCTGGACTCAAGTGATTATGAAATTCCCACTTTACTGTATCCCCTACTGGTCCGCCGGTTTGACCTCAACAAATATTGGCACGCCTCTTGATCTCGGATAATCAATTCTTCATTGAGGCTAATCAAATGCTGGGTCTGTGGCATTTGTGTGATCCAGGAGTTTGTAGGCCTGCCCCTCTTTTACGATTTTAAGGAAACGTCAATTGAGTTTGCCTTTTTGACTGGGTTCGTAGGATATCGGCTTTGAAAATGACATTTTTAAATGAGCCCAAATAACATCTAGAAGTTTTTTGCACCGCCCCACTTCTTGCGAACGTCTGACCAACATCGAAGAGTATTAGTTGTCATGGGAAGCTTCTCAAATCTCAAATCGCTTCCACTTTGCTCAAGCAAATGGTTGGAGAAGCTAGGTATTAGGTCCTGTATGGGCCGTTAATGCCATATTAATTAATTAGGTTCTTTGACGTGGATGCTTCCTAAGACTTTTGTTTCCACGTACATATTTAAAAGTAATTTTCCTTGATGTACACGTACGTCGTCGGGATATTGTATCTGTTCACGTATACTTAACATCTCAAGCCTATAGTCTTTAGTTTGCGCAAATTTTTTTTTTTTTGAAACGGCTCGCCGGCATTTCAGATGAATCTAAAGAGAGAAAAAAAAAACAGCGAACAAGGAGTAGGACTTACTAAGGACCCAAAAGCTTCAGGACCAGTAGCCTTTCATCGTTTCTGTTAAGGGTCCTTGAAAAGTTGATTGATGTACGGTCTAAGAGTATTCCAGCTTCCCTGGGTATTCATGATAGCCAACACGCCTATCAAAAAGTCTACTCAGATGGCGCTGTTAAAGGTTTTTCGGAGGGTGGTGTGGTCTTAACCACATTCCTGAACCTTTTTGTCGACTCCTTTGCAGAAGTCTTAATAGCGAAGGGCACCCTGTTATTGGGTACGCTGACGATGTATGTATCATTGCCGTCGGCAGTAACTTACCAACTCTTTGCGAGCGTATGGAATCAGCTCTCAACATAGTCGGGAGTTGGTGCTGTGAGCAGGCTCTGTCGGTCAACCTTCGGAGACTGAGATGATGCTGTTCACGACTAGAAGGGCGCTCAACTAAAGTTATCAAGTAAGGTTAAGTATCTGGGCATTGTTCTAGACCCAAAACTTAACTTTTCGGAAAAGGTTGAAACCTATACATCGGCTAGGATAGCCAATCCGCTTTCAAAGCCTGCTCCGCCGCTATGCTCACCTACAAAATTGTTGAGGAAACCATGACCAAGCTGAACATATTGCCAAAGTGTAACTCTCTTACAACTGGTTTCCTGGGTAATGAAACACTTCATTGGCCCACAACCATCCATAGGATGCTGCTCATCTGTTCACAAAAGTGGAATGACTGAGGATCTACGTCAACAGCACTCCGAGTTCTGGCTTGACCTTACCACATGCAGGCATTCGAAGAAGCTTGTCGACGGTCTCAAAGGGGCTAAGTATTTGCTTGGATTGAATAGGAACGAAACCAATCAAGGATCTCCAGTATGATCCTTGGTTGGTCTCGTCACTGGTTCTCTTAACGAGCATCTAAATCTACGTAATGAGATCAGGTCTATGTGAGTGTTGCCTTGAGGCGAATGAAACGACATCTCATTTCATCGGCGAATGCCCTGCTTTTGCCAAAACCAGACTCAATACTATAGGTAAACAATTCGTCCAGGAAGATGAGTAAGGTGAGATAGAGCTTGCTAGTATCCTTTGCTTTGCCAAGGCCTCTGGCAGGTTCTTCAATACTGACTCTAAGGAGCGAGCTTGCACTTATACTGTACTACAATGGAACATTAGATCTAAGTGGTTGCCGTTTAGTGATGACCCCACTTTTCCAGTACAATACAATACTTAGCAGTAACTGCTTCAAATTATTTTCGTATCCAGCTACGATTGCCAAATATCTTCAAACAGTAGACAAAAGAAGTATCCAATGAATTTTCAATAACATTTATTTTTCGGGCCTAATATTACATCTCTTGTGTGCAACCCATTAACACAATTGCTGTTTTCCAGAGTAAATGTCACAAAACAGCAACAAAGAAATAACCCTAATTGAGAAAAATGTGCGGGGTAGCAAAGTTCGCCAGCATCCCTTGGAAGTGGTTGGTGGCCAAAAATAAAACAAAACACACCCCACAGCCGTACCCATTCCTACGACTGCGAATCAATTCCAATTGATTAGTATTATCTCATTTCTGTGAACTTCAATTGTAATCGATACAAGTATCTGCTCTTCACACGGATATCCTTTACAATATGAATAATTTTCCAATTAATTAATATGCATGCACATGCACATGTATCCGGGAAGTGTTATATCGATTGTATTCCATTTCATTTTGCTCCACAACTGCACGGATAAATACAATGTAAAATGGAAATCCGAAAAAACAAATACCTACCACAGGTTATTAGACAGCTTGCTCTCAGCAAATAATTCGATACCTGAAGAAACAGAAACACTCGCAAACCAAATAACTTGTTATATAAGAAGTGCTGCATCAAACAACATTTCAAATATAAGGTCACCATTTAAACAAAATGGTTTGATAGAGAATGCATAAATGCTAGGAAAAAATCATTTGCCCTTTTGCGTGTCTGGAGAACTTGTAATGACCCTGATGTTAAAAAGTGGTATAACCAAGTGAATACCCACTACAAAAATCTATGCCTAGCTAAGAAAACTGACTTCGATAATCAGCAAGCTCTCTTACTTAGTCAAACCAAGTCTTCGAAGGACTTCTGGAGAATAGCAAGGGAGATTAATGGTACAGTTTATCAAATAGGTACAGGAGTATCTGCTGATGATCTATCCATATATTTTAAACATCTTCTACTGGATAACTCAAACCTTTCTTTCTCGTATGCGGACCCCCTCATTTTCGACGATTCCCTAGATGGTGAGGTAACAACTGACGAAATTAATGCTGTTATCATGAAATCCAAAAATGGAAAGGCGCCAGGCGAAGATGGGATTCCGTACGAATTCTACAAAAATGCTAGTCCAACCTTAATCAACTATTTGAAAGTTCTCTTCAACAGTGTGTTCTCGAGTGCAGACATCCCTTCATCGTTTAAGAAGTCCGTAATATTCCCCATCCACAAAAGGGGTTCGCTGGAAAACGTAGAAAACTACAGGGGAATCTCATTCATGAATGTGTCAGCCAAGATATTTTGTGGCATACTTGTAGGACGATTAGAAAAATGGGTAGATGAAAAAAATATTCTGACAGAGCGTCAAGCTGGATTCAGAAAAAACTTTTCAACCGTTGACCAAATATTCACATTATCTGCGATTATAAGAGCCTTTCAAGCCAGAAACAAGAAAATGTATAGCTTTTTTGTAGATTTCAAGGCAGCTTTTGATCTTGTTAGCCGAAGTGCACTCTTCTATAAACTGTCTCAGTTGGGTATCTCTACAAAATTTCTTAAGACCATTAAAAAAATGTATGCCGAAACAAGTGCAGCAGTCTGGGATGGAAAGGATTTCTCAGAATGGTTTAAAACACAGACTGGTGTAAAGCAAGGATGTCCTCTTAGTGCCTTATTGTTTTCTCTATTTATAAACGACATAGAAAAAGATTTGCCTGGTGGAGTACGAATTGCTAATACCGTGGTCAATGTCTTGTTATATGCCGATGATCTTGTTCTACTCTCTGAATCTCCTGAAAATCTCCAATTGATGATAAATCGTCTAGCCAGTTACTGCAAAAAATGGGGACTAACCATCAACACCGAAAAATCTAAAATTATGGTATTTTCCCGTTCACCACGAGTGCAAAGTGGAAATAGATGGTTTTATAATGGAAGCCGATTAGAGATTGTGAAGGAACTCAAATATTTAGGAGTGAAACTGAACCCAACTCTAGAATTTGGTAAACATCTAACGGATAAAGCCAAGTCCTCCCAAAGCTTAGTGAATCTATCATGGAAAAATGTTTTTGCAAACAAGCGGATTCTCCTCTCAACGAAATACAGAATATTTGATTCAGTTGTTAAATCAACTCTTTGTTACGCCTCTCAAGTTTGGGGATCAGACGAGTACGAAGTAATCGAGAAATTCCACAGGAACTTCTTGAAAAAATTATTCAACTTACCAATGAAATCGCCGAACTACACAATCTATTTGGAAACGGGTCTTCCAATGCTTTTTACAAGCACTCTCAAATCGCAAGCGGATTACATCATTAAAATAGGTTCGTATCCAGACTCCCGAATAACCAAAAAAATGCTATCTTATGAATTAAGAAACAAGGACTGGTGGGCGTTAAGATGGTTAAGAATTGGAAACGCGTGTGGAGAAACTATTTCATTCGATCTAAACAACCTGGACAACTTAAAGAACCAACTTTATCGAATAATAAATAAAAATGAAGATGCTATTCGTGTGCGATTTATAGAGAAAGCTCGTGAATCAGATAGCAGAGTATTGTATTCTCACCTGAACTTCAATCTAAAGGATAAGAACTATTTCAATGACTCACTCAACTATAGTGAAATTTCTCTTATTTTCAAAACAAGGTGTGAGTTGATTGGTTTAAATGGCAGCCCATATAATGGAAGCTTCAACCAGTTTTGTAATATTTGCAACTTAAAAGCGAAAGAAGACTGCTTTCACATTATTAGTGTTTGTCCAATCTACAAACCACAGAGACTAGCTTACTTCGGAAAAAAATTCCTTACCATGCAGGAGACAATACAAATTCTGAACGAGTGTGATTGCAAAAAGTTATTCTATTATATTAAATCCATCTACAAATACAGGTCGCTATTAATAACAGAGTATTATGATTGATTAAGTTTATTAAAAAAATAACTATATTGTTAAAGTAACAAATGTAGGTACATGTATAAGCATTTTGCTAACCAAGCTGACGGCTAAGCCATAGCTTTAAAATTCATTCTATCTTGTAACTTATGTAATAAGAAAATATTAAATAAATGAATTTCTTACTTACTTATTTACTACAATGTAAAATCTCATTGCTAGCCCAATAACGTTTTGGGTAGAAATCTCTCTTTTCAATTTGACATACAAAACATACCTTTTGACTGAACCTATTTTAAAAATAAACTAATCATTAAAGTTTTGGAATAAATTTAATAAATATAAGCAGAAACACTTGCACATTAAATGATTGTTAAATTATTCAATCCAAAGCCGCCATCCAACTATTGTTCGATGGCAAATCCGCAAGCCACGAATAAATAGCCCAACTTCATATTTAATCAATAAATCGGATCCAACACTAAATTGCCACACAAAATAAATAATCCAAGCAAGCAAATACCTCCTCCAGTATGCAATTAGAAACAAAAACATAAATTCACAAACTTACACTCTGCCCATCATAGCATTAATCAAGCCTCCTACTAGAGGCCAGGATCAAGTAAAATTCAGCAACAGCATCTTGTATAATAGAAATCGTGTCGTGTTGTACCTTCTGGGCCAAATAACTCTGCGTGGGTTATACCGTAGAGCATCTCGACCGAATAAATGTTCATTAGTTCATTAAAAATGCACAAAGTCCTGAGTCAATATGAACCCTTGACAAAATAGGCCAAAATATATAAATATGTATAGTTTACTTAGAGAGGGAATGCCAAACGCATCATCTCCCTTATCTTGTTCTCATTCTCATTAAAAGAATGTTGAACATTTCTGTAATTACAATTAGGGATTGCTGTAATGGATCCGAGATCCCGAGTCTTTTGGTATACATATATCCACTAGGGGATTTCAATAATGAGCTGAAATGCACATACAGAGGTAGCCTATATTAAATGGGTTAAGAAGCGCACAGACCTTGATAGCATTATTATGTTATGTAAAATGCGTGAGCTTTGTTTTTATAAGGAATGTTTATGTTTCCATTTTATGGTATGAATAATTATTATGCGAATGTTAATAATATAATTATTTGTTGTGATGAAATGTTTATCATCTGAGAAATGATGTCAAGCTGAGAGAGAGAGAGAGAAAGTGGCACCTACCTGCCTTACCGGCGTAACATACATTCGGGGGAGCTGTTGAATGGCAAAATTGACGAATTTCAGCGATCGTTCCAAAGGATTTTTGACGGAGCAGAACAACTGGTGACCGTAGACAATGGCCAATGTCAAGGTTTTTACTATTTTCTGCATTATTACACCTGAAATAATTATTCAATATGGGTTTGTTACTAAACAGTGGTTGTGTATGCTCTTTGAATTTATAAATTGACACCAGGTTATTATTATGTTTAACTCATAGTTCTGTACAAAGTTTAAAATACCATAATACCATGACGAGGCTTTCCCCCACAAAAAAATGTTTCGATAGGCTTCCCCACAACAAATTTATCGATAAAAAGTTTCTTTTGCACCCGAACAGAATGACTTAAGAACTTTTTCGATTGCGGTTGAGAAACGAATACTTTCAGACGTTTTTTGGTAGTTTATCAGCTGACCTACGTTGAGTCTTCTTTATATTCCTGGATGGGGAAAGTAGTACAGAAATCCCCAAAACAATCTGATGCTAGGTTTTTCTGGTTCTTTAAATAAGTTTTTTAAATCATTTTACACCTTCAAATATTATGAATGAGCACAAAATACTTAGTTGAAATCATTAAGGCTTTATTGCTTTGTTTTTCTTAGCGAAAACTTTAACCAGCTTCAACATTTAGCACATCTATTCACAAATAAGCTAAGACAAGCTTTTTCGAAACAGTTATCTGATATCCTTAGTTGTTACTTATCGGACAGACTCTATCTTCGTGTAAAACACGGAAATGATTACTCTGAAATTAAAGAAATCGCGGCAGGAGTTCCCCAAGGAAGCGTTCTTGGACCGATTCTATTTCTAATATACACTAGTGATATTCCTCAAGAAGAAGGCACAACAGTAGCCACATTTGCAGACGATACAGCTATATTAGCGGTCAGTAATACCGTTGAATCAGCAACTAATAAACTCCAACGTTCTATTGACAAAATTTGTGATTGGACAAAGACTTGGGGTATTGCTCTCAACGAGGCCAAATCAACGCACGTGAATTTTACTTATAAAAATGTAGACAACTTACTCATTTTCATTGATTCGGTACGAATTCCGTACGCAAACGAGGCAAAATATTTGGGAATGACACTCGATGCGAAATTAAAATGGAAACCGCACGTCAAGAAGAAACGCGAAGAGCTCGCCATTCGATGTAAACAAATGCACTGGCTGCCTGGTAGATTTTCCCAACTCAGCATGCAGAACAAGCTGCTTTTATACAAGCAAGTACTAAAACCGGTTTGGCCATACGGTATACAACTTTGGGGTTGTACCAAATCCAGTAATATCAAAATTTTACAAACTTTTCAAAACAAAGTGCTAAGAAAAATAGTAAATGCACCATGGTTTATCAGAAACACTGATATCCACAGAGACCTAAGTATGGCTACCATCGAAGATAAAATAAAACATTTTGCCCGCAAACAACAGACACGCCTTCACGGTCATTGCAATAACACCATGCTACAAATTCGAGACGATACTAACCTAGTGCGCCGATTACAAAGGATAAAACCATTTGAATTAGCGCAATAAGATGTAACCGCGTGCATATGGCGGTATTAGCAGGTGTCTCCACTGGGAAGCTGCCTGCCAAACGCGTATTTAACAGTTTAAATAAAACTACTAGATAGGAATAACCTAGTTGTAGTATGAGGATTTCGAAGGGAGGTGTTTTTGTTTTCTTATCTTAAGTGAGAAAGAGTCGCATCTACGATTTTCCACCCACCCCTATTATTCGTCCGAGCCTAGTTCTGGTTCCAAGTCTCGTGCTTTCAACCAGCATAGGTAACTCTCAGCTTGCTGAGAGTAACGTTAATATTACTATGGCTTGGGAGTAATATTAGAAACTCTATACGAAAAAAAAAAATCTATTCACAAATAAGCCTATTTTCGGAAGTACTCTGACATGTTGCCGTTGCGGTGGTAACATTCTATAGAATCTCAAACCAAATTACATTTCAAGTTCATGTAAACAAGGTTGTTTGGCTGAGGGGTTAACGTTCAGTATACAGAAACCAGTCAACATATTTTTTACTGTTCCACTCCTCGCGGGCACACAAAAAACATATAACAGTTGTTATAACTGCTCAGAGAAAGTTTCTGCAGAACATTTTGGTTTCATCAGGATGATGAAATAAAATGAGATACGACCAGCGACTTATGGTTGAAATTGTACTCCGTATCCATTATGAAACAGGCGGTCAACGTTCATTACTACCCTTATGTTCCCTGTTTATTTGTATATGAGTGAAAGAGACCCGATGTATATTCCGCCAAAATACAGACATTCGTCGCACAGCACATCCGATTTCGCATATTTTGTTAATAATAATATTTTTTTTTAAGCACTTAAAGGTCTTTTTATTTCACCCTGATAAAGTCCCAGGATTTCCTTACAACAAAGTAGATCATCCAGAAATACCTAATCAAAGAACACTTCAATGTGCTTGTCGGCTTTAAGATGAATAATGTTCATTAGATCCTTCAGATTATTTGAAAGTCGACAAGTTTGGCTTTATCTTTGATGTGGGCCTGGGCAGTTCACTTTCCCTTTTTTGTTTTGTTTGTATTTTTTAACATGGAAGATTGTTTCGCTTAAATTCAAGCAAAGTGTATGAAGTTCCTGTATCGGGAGGTAAAAAGACTTTTTTTCTCCGGCTGCTGATAGAAACCAAGCTATCCACGAACTCTGAAAAGCCAGCTTGAACAAGGGCACAACCCCTTTCAAAATAGCCGCTCAGAGAAGGAGAAATGTTCAGGGGATCTATTCACCAAAGTTCATCAATAATGCTCAAGGGCTGCTTCTTGTGGATGACAAAAAAAATATTACACAGGTAGCAGCAGTATTGTGAAGGACTTCTAAATGAACCATTTCCTCGGATATGTTTTCCGAGAGCCGTTCCTAAGGCGATCAAAGACTCCAAAAACCGAAAAGCAGTTGGGCCGGACGATATATCCTCTGAGTTCTGGAAAAAGATGGGAGACATCGTGTCCAAATGGCTCATGATTCTCATCTCCAAAAGCGTTCAATCAAGCTGATGTCATACACCATGAAGATCGTTGAGCGGGTATTAGATAGCGGAATGCGAAAAATAGTACGGCTATCTGAAGACCAGTGCCGGTTTGTCACAGGTAAAGATTCAATCCAAAGTATAAGGATCATGATGGAAAAACATCGTATCCATGATAAAGGATTTGGTAATGATGTTGGTTGATTTTGAAAAGACATTTGATAGAAAACCAAGGGATCTGTTATGGGTGGCGCTAAGCCAACGAGAAGTTTCAGAAACCTAAGTACAGATGATCATGGACATATATGAGAGAGTAAAGACAAGAGTAAGATGCCCCACTGGCTTCACCGAGGAGTTTCCAATCAAAGTCGGTGTACACTATAAAAACGTCTTAAATCCCTTGATATTTGAAACATTCCCTGATTATCTGATGCTCCCAAGTGCATCAGTTTTTCCTTTCTGATCATGGAGCTATTATTAGCGAGGATCAAACGTATCTGCAACGAGCACTTGATGTATGGGTGGAAGTTTTGGAGGGGAATGTGTATCGTTTTAGTCCGAACAAAATACAACACTTACGCCTTGTGATGCCCTCTTTCTTTTTCACTCAGACATATTCTAGATATTTATACGAATGGAAGAGTAATTCCCTAGCGCGAAAAGTTCAAATATCTGGGATTTATGATGAAAAGCGTAGCAAGCTCTAATGCCGACATTAAGCACCGCGTATTTTAGTTTTTTTTTTATAATTTGCTTACGCTAAAGAGGTTTTTTCTGTTGTTACAGTAACCTTATAGTGCTAAGAACACAGCGTAAGCATTTGTGTTTGACAGCAAGCAGCACCTGGCAATATCATTGCATGCTTTTCGGTGCTACTTACTATTAGAAAGAATAGAGAGATAGGAATGAAGTCTTTGGGTGCAGTTGTAGGGGTTTTCTCCACGGGTGGTGTCTAAGTTGCTTAGGGAGATTACGATTTCATATATTCGAAATAAAGTAATGGACTTGGCCGGGATTCGAACGCACGACCTTCCATTCAGTAAGCGAATACACTACTACTGCACTGTTGCCACCCGCCTGTCTTGGTCTTGGCTTGTGACCCGTGCGGTGCAGCTTCAATTCCCATGGGGAGATAAACGAATGACACCTTGTTATTTCCTACCTCTACACCAAGAAGAGGATTTCTGCCTGGTAGTTTTTTTTGTCGGGGTGCGAGACTTTCTAGACTGGAGCACTCAGACTCAATACTGGTCCATTGTACGAGTACTACCAGAAAGACACACCACTTTTAATGTCAGAGTTTAGTCGTTTTTCTAAGAAAAACGAGAAGGCGCTTCAATGATAAGGAACTAAGGTTTACAGCACTCACCATATCAGCACCAAATACATGCCACCTGATACGAGCAAAAGCTGGACAGTCACAGAGGAAACGTTCCGCAGTGTCGTCGCTTTCTCCACAGGCTTCGCAGTTGGTGGTATCGCTTAGGCCTATCAACTTAAGGTGTGTGGCAAAAGCGTAGTGGCCCGTAAGAACGCCAGTAGTCTGTCTGCAGTCTTTACGTTGAGAGACAACAAGAATGCCGCAGATTTCCTACAGACGTCGAGGAGAATTTGTTTAGTCTGTCTGCACCCTGGAGAGTCACGCGATCGGCGATTGTGTTCATGTAAAACCCAACCGTCAATAGAAGCCCTGACCGAGAACGCAGGCAGACCTATCGCCGGTTCAGCTCCTGAGAAGTCCTCCTCTGTGCAATGTCTAGCAAGCTCGTCGTAGATCTCATTTGCCGTGATCCCGTTATGACCCGGGACCCAGACAAGTCTTAGTGAATTCAGCCTTCCGAACGAATTCAGAGAGATCTTGCATTCACGGCTATTTTGGAGGTGGTTAAGGGGTTGAGCAAGGCCTTAAGCGCAGCCTGACTGTCGCTACAGACGCAGATACTTGGCCCCCTTCACCTGTTCCTCGCAACATAGTCCATGGCCATTAGGATAGAATAAGTCTCCGTTTGGAAGACTGACGCATGTTTGCCTAACGAGAAGAAGAGTCTAATGTTGTCGCTCTCCATGAAAACACCAGCACCAGATCCTTGATCGGTTTTGGAACCATCCGTGAAGATTCGACTGCATTCCTTTCCAGGCTCAGAGTCTGGCCAGAGCCAGTCCTGAACACGAGGAAAGTCGACTTCGTAGTTGCGCTTCAACCGAAGTTTCGGTGTCATCGGACGGCATATCCATAAGACAGGAGTCGAAGGACAACCATTGCGCAAGTTCATCAAAACTTCAGTGCGAGTTATACCAAAAGCCACCTCTTCTTAAACCTGAGATAGCTTTGATTGTGCAACCCATGATGTAAACATCAAGGGGCAGGAGGTTGAATAATGCATCTAGGCCGGAGCCCAGTGTGCTGGGGAAGGCACCCGTGCAGCCAAGACATACCTTCCTTTGGAGTTTGGCGAAAGCAGCAGTAACGTATTTACGTGAAAGCTGTTTCCACCAAAGAACCGATGCGTATGCTATAAATGGTCTTATCATAGCCGTATAAATCCATAGGACTCATTTCGGTCATAAACCCCACGTCTCGCCGAAATTGCCCTTGTACTTCCAGAAAACCGACAGCGCCTTGGCAGTCTTCAGCTCAACATGCTTGGACCAAAGAAGTTTACTATCCAGGATGACTCCCAGATACTTTGCCTTATTGGAGAGTTGGATTGTGACACCTTTTAGCACTGGCTGAGTCAACCCGATCAGCTTCCTCCTTCTCGTAAAGAGAACAACCTCAGTTTTAAGAGAATTGACCGAGAGCCCATTCCTAGTGCACCAGTCGTCGATTACGTCAAAGTCCGCCTGCGCCTTGCATGGTAGTACAATGGACCGTTACCGAGTATGAGTGCTCTGGAATTTGGATTTCGATAAGCATCGTGTAAACGTAGGGTGGATGAAGTGGCGGAAAAACTCAGCCATCTTTTGTGACCGAAAAATTCCCCTAAAGCTGAAAGGAAGGCTTTACACCGCTGTTGTCGCCTAGCGCTCACATAAGGCTCACAATGTAGGACAGCGTACAAAAAGTAAAAGAAAAAATTAACGGCAGTTGAGATGAAGATGGAGAATGGAGCGCGACCGGGTCAGTTGGTACCGTCTTGTTTAAAGAAGACATCCTACCAGCCCTGTCAAAAAGGCAATATCAATCAACGTTTCCATACAAACGCGAAAGCGATGCAGGCGTACGAAGCAGCATTTGATTGGCCTCAGCGATTAAGTGATACAAAATCGGGAGGACCGTCGTTATTTTCTGAGGTCGAACCGGCGAACCACACAAGCGCACTAGTAGGGATGCAGTTAAGTGGGAAGGTTATGCTCTCTTTAATCCTGATCATAGCCTCACCGCCGTCAAAGGAAGAAGAATAACAAGGAGTAGCAATATTGATAGAAACTATGGTTTCCTATATAAGAATACAATTTTGACTCCATTGCTGAACAACAGCAATGTAGACAGACTACTGGCGTCCTTTCGAGTGTTCTTCCATCACCGTGACCTCTAACCCACTCGTTGGGTGGATCTGTTTATGATAGTGCATTAAGTGTTGTTAACCACCGCGCACAATCTGCTTCAGAACAAAATTTGAGAAGTCACATGATAGCGCATCTCCATGACAGAGTGCGGTACGCATTTTAAAATAGTTCAAAAAAGCTTCTTTTAAACTGCACAATTCACCAAGTGTTTTCCAGCTTCACGCGACCCAGCCAAAATTCCTGATTCGGCCAATGCCGCGTAGAGCTTGTGATCCCGAATGCTGTAACATGAGGCTTTCAAGCCGATGAGAAGGGCGAAGAGCACGGACTTGAATTGTCGCTCTGGGGTGCGTTGCACTACGGCTGAAGACGTTCACAGATTAAGCTGGACAGGCCTATATACGAGTACAAAAACAAACGTAATAACTTTTTTCTGTGTGAGTAATCGGCTTATTTTTTTTATTTGGCAGGTTACTATTTGGATTTATTAAAATGAATGCTTGGGATACCAAAAAGAGGATTTGGATAGTGCAGCGGTACCATGCTTTGCAGTCTTTTATTTCCGTCCAAAGAGAATTTAGGCGGGAGTTTGGTGGCACTCCCCCGAGTAGATGGACCATTATGAGGCTGGTAAACATGTTTGCCGAATCTGGATGCATCGCACGAAGACCGTACCATCGAGATCCTTATTCGGGTTCGTTTCGACTCGAAACTTATCGGCCCAAATTGGAGTTAGCAGATGTTCATTCAACGCCTATTCGCTTGGAATTTTGCCAACAAATTATTGAAATGACCGATGACCGATGACAACAGCTTGATAAATTGCTTGTTTATGACTGATGAGACCCATTTTGATCTTAGCGGCAATGTAAATAATCAAAATTGCCGTATATAGAGTGAATCTAATCCGGAAATACTCCATGAGACGGTACTGCACCCGAAACGAGTCACTGTGTGGTGCGCAGTTTCATCAAGGTGCATTGTGGGGCCATACCTCTGTGAGTAACTGTGAATGGGGAATGTTATTTAAAGATGTTTAAGGAGTTTTGTTTACCCAGAACTGCGCCGAAGAAGTACCCGTTTCAACATCATTTGGTTCCAGCAAGATGGAGCAACTGCGCACATAGCCAGACCGGTTATGGCGGAGCTTCAACGAAAATCGCAAACAAATTAATATCCAGAAACTCCACTTTCTGCTGGCCCCCAAGGTCACCTGCCCTGACTGCATCAGACGTTTTATTGGGGTTATGTCTAACAAGAGGTGTACAAAACGTAACCAAGGAATTTGCCTGAATAGAAGGAGTCCATTAAAACAATAATTGAGGAGATCCCGATTTCAACCCTTCAGGCTTCAAAGAATAATTTTCTGGTCAGGTGTCGCATAGGCGTGGACGAGCATATAGGTCAATGGTCTATCATCTTCAAAAATAATTAGTTGAATAAAATAAAATTGAATTTTCCAAACAATAAAAAATATAAATGAAATACATTGATAAAAAAAAAGTTATTTGAATTTCTTATTGCGGCACAATTGGTGCGCCACCCTGTATGTGTATGTGATATTTAACAAGGAAAAAAATCCAAACAATTTAAGGTTTTAATTTTTTTTTTTGTATTTTGAGCGACTTAATTATTTGTCTTTAAATGCACCGGTGAGCTTCTTTTCAGGTGTGGCTTGAGGTATCATCTTAACAAATTAAACTTATGTTGTGAGTAGAGAAATCAATCCCGGGATCCCAGACGATTTTTACTCGTAAACGATCCCGGGATTGCCAGTCACCAATCCCGGGATTTTCGGGATTGAAGACACTTTTAAAACACAACGCCAGACAATGCGTGATCAATTAAAAAATTACGGTTATGTAAATAACAGGGTGGGTATGCCATACCCAGCCACACTCTCGCCTGGTTAAAGGAGAAAGAGAAACAAGTTCAGTTATCAGTTTGGTTTCTATTGTGTTTGTTGTGTTCTCGCATGCCTTTTAGATAAAGTACTAGTCCCTATAATTATGGTGTGATTTGAAAAATGTCAAGTGAAACTCATTTTACCAAGCATAAAAAAGATTGTGAATCTGACCCGTCATCAACAGTTTGGCATCATTTTTACACATCAAAAGATGGAAAAAATGCACAGTGTAAAAATGTAAGGCTGTGCTAAAGACTTTGGGAGGTTCAACTAAAGGCTAACACACGCACTTATTAGCCATCCAAAAATCCAAAGTGGGACGTGAACTGAGTATTGCTTCGAGTAGTCGACAATCAAGAGAGAAGGAAACGGCAGGACCACCGGTTAAACGCAAAATGGATGATTATTTTTTAAAAACTGATACTGACACCCTGGGTAAAGTTTTGTCACGTATTACGGCTTTGGTCGACTGGCGTTTGTCACTTTTATTAAATCAGCAGATTTGAGAAAACTGCTGATTTCCAAAGGTTAGGTATACAGATTTACCTAAATCAACAGCGACAATTCGGAAACGTGTGGTTGACTTCTAATAAGGCACCAGAAATTAATAAATTAAAGCAGATGGATGAAAGATTTAGCTTGACATTCGATGAATGGACCTCCCATGCCAATAAGAGATATGTACATGAACATTAATGTGCACTCGCGTAATAAAATCTGGAGTCTGGGAATAATTCGTGTTTTCGGATCACTAAACGCGAAAGTGTGTAAGCTGCTTAAGGATCGTCTCGCCCTTCACAACCTTGCTCTTGAAAAAGATATAGTCGCAATTGTCACTGATGGACCAAATGTTATGATAAGTGTGGGAAACCAGCTTGACACTGAACATCAAATTCGCTTTGCGCACGGTATACATTTGGCTGTTTGTGGCGTCCTTTACAACAAAAAAGCATTAGTCGAAAACGAACTAGAATCAATTTTAGATGAATCAACAAACAAAATCAAAAAATGGATACTGAAGATGTAGACAATATCGCCCATATCGAGGATTTCGAGGACTCAAAAGCAGCTTTAGTTGTGATTTTTCCACATAATGCAATCGAACATGTTCCAGATTTCACAAACGAGCAAAATATAAATGAAGTCATTAAAAAAATTCACAGAGTTGTTGTGTACTTCAAGAGGTCGCCGACAAAAAATGATGAGATTCTCCAAAAATATGTTAAGGCGGCACATGGAAAAGAGCTGTCATTATTTTTAGATTGCAAGACTAGGTGGAATAGCCTTTTGATAATGCTACAACGATTCGCCCTTCTGAAAACTAGCATTCAAAAGGCCTAAATCGGAAGTTGATTTTTTTTGTTAAAAAGATGACATCAATTTTTGGTTTGAATTCTTTAAAAAAAAATAAAAATTCTGTCCAATCCCGGGATTCATTTTTCTAAATCCCGGAATTCCGGGATTCATTTTTCTAAATCCCGGAATTCCGGGATTGAAAATTAGCGTCGGGATTGAAATCCCTAGTTGTGAGACAGAATATAGGTTTTGTCTGCAGATGAACATTCTCTGTGAATGCCCGGCACTACATTGGCTAAGTAGACTTATCTTCCACAGATACGAGTAAATATGCTCACCAGCAGAGTTGAGAAACTCTGCCACCAATGATATGCTGACCTTCATAAGGGAAGCGATATTGCGACGACTGGAAGTTGAAAATCAACTTTCAGAAGACGGAAACAATCTTGTTCAGAACTCCATTGGCTGGGGCCTCTAGGGATACCAGAAAAAACTGGAAAAAATTGGCCATTATTGGACAAAATGGGCAGCCATTGGCGGTGAGAAGCGTAGTTAGATATCTAGGTATCTGGCTTGACCAGTATCTGTATTTCGATAGACATATAGTTGCTTGTCTTGCTGGGGCCAAGAAGGCTTATGCTTTGACAAGGAGACTGTTTCATAGCAGTCAACTTGACTCCAAAGTGAAGGTCATTTGCTACGTGGCCCTTATAAGGCCAATTATCGCTTATGGTTGTCCATTGTGGTTCAATATAGCGCCCAGCTATATGGAAAAGATTCGGGTTTTGGAGAGACAATGTCTTAGGACCTGTCTCCGGTTGTTCCGAACGCCCGAATCCAACTATATAAAATACTATCCCAACAAGGTCCTATACGATGGGGCTCAGTTGAATAGGATTGACAATTTCCTCATTAAGGTCACTCGAAGGCACGTTGCAAGGGCGATGGCCAGCGACAATAGTCTGATATTTGGGGCTTACTACCCCAATGAAATGTACATAGAGAGTACGCTCCGGTCTGGCTTTATTCCGCCAGAGGCATTTATCCATATTGATTCAAAAGGGCTGGTACAGACGAGGGATGGTATCCCGGTCTTATACCATCGCTACCGCAGCGCGAGAGATAAGCGGCTCCGCCATGACGGGGACGTCGCCAATGCTCATGAGCTCCTCCGTTTTAGTACCGCAATATCGGAGAGGGATATATTCGACACGGAAAAGCAATTCGCCGAATTTTGGTGGCTTGTTGAGGGGGGAGGGGTCAACATGCCCTCCCAGGACGGTGCGTTACTCTAGGTAACATCCTCTTAGCTTATAAGTTAGATTAAGTCAGCTAGGGCGTTTTTGGGAGAGGCCGGGCTCGCCAACGTGTGGTGGTGCTTCCGGGAGTTGACTGACGCTGTAAGGCTTCAGTCGGCTCACGGCGGCGCGTGTGCACGTTGACGACTGCCAGGCGCTCGGAAAGCAATTGGGATTTTGACCACTTGTTGCGCCAGGCAACGAGTGCTCAGAATCCTAATTATAGTTAGAATATGCTAAGTAGTTTAAGTAAGTAGAGTAGGTAGTTTGTAATTTGTTTTTTTATATAAAAATATAAAATTTGATAAAGATTCCGAGTTTTCTTAACAATTTTCTCGATGAAAACATAATTATGTAAGATTAGTTCGTAAAATAGTTTTTAGGCCGAAAGGCAATAATTATAAGATAGAGTTAAGTTTAGGGCGTCCGCATAAGGATCAATAATCTAGAATAAGTATCCTGTTAATTTTAAGTTAGATTTAATCATTTTTGTCTAGTATTTAAGTTGATATAAGCTAATAATTAATAAAAATGAATTTAAAAGTAAGACCTTCATAAGGGAGGCGATGCGCCTCTTGGAATAATAAATAATTTAGATCCAATCGATTATCCATGTCGCAGATAATACAAACAAATGCCTTTCAATTATTCTTGATAAGTTCCTAAATTCATAAAACACTTTCCGTTCATGTCAAAATGCAATTAAGCCAACATATATGTACATGTTTGGCTCCTAACGTAGTTTTTTTTCGTGAGGATTAATTTTGTCTATTGGTACGAAAATTAACACACATCCGATTTAACTTTTTCCGCTGTGTTTCAAATGCCAAGGAATGAGTATTTGACATGCATATGTGGCAGCAACAGAAAAACCAATATTTTATGAGATGTAAGTCTTCTACTTTCACTTGTTTACTTATACACAAAGCGACTTGTGGTGATAGTGAGTTCAAGCCAGAGCGGTTGCAATAAGAAATGAATTTATTATAATTTCACTCACACAGAGTAGTTGATTTTAATTGGTAGGCTCGTAGGATAATATTGATTAACAAACATTGAAAGCACAGAATAGGGACCTCGAAATCACTGAAATTCAAATAGATCTTTGTTAATTAGCTGGGTTAAATACCGATAAGGCCAGAGACAACCTTCACACACATTATATTAGATATTGGAAATATTTGCATGTGTAAACCAAATTTAAATAAATGCAGTCACACTTTCTATGTTAGTAGGTTAGGTTAGGTTAGGTTACTGGGCTGACGGGGCAAGAGAATCCTGCGCCCGTCACACTTAGGTCAATGTAGACCCTTTGTGATACCCTGGAGTTTACGCTTCCCTTATCTGGAACCAATGAAAAACCTATGAAAAACTTAGCGGGTTTACAAACCATCCCGATGCGTTGATGAACTTGCGCAAGTCATTCACAAACTTGCCGGAGAGTTCTTCTAAATTCTGGAAGAAATATCTGCCCAGGATATTGTTTCTGATATGACAGAGTGCAGGGCAGTGACAGAGGAAATGCGGGGTATCCTCATTCACCTCCTCGTCCCCACATCCTCTGCAGAGTTCATCTGTGCTGAGTTGTAATTTCTTTGCATGGTAGCCCAGCATGTTGTGTCCGGTGATAACACCTGTGAGAGAGGACAAAGAATTCTTGTTCATTTGAAGGATTCTCTTGATCTTTTGTTTGTCATATAGTGGCCACATTTTCCTTGTAATAACACAGGAATCAAGGGCACTCCATCTTTCGTTTGCTGCCATCAGTGTTTTATTTCCAATCACCTGTTTAAGGTAACAGGGTGGGGCTTTTACTGTGGTGTCAGCATCCCTTGATTCAAGGGAAGATCCTTTTCTTGCCAGTTCATCGGCTCTTTCATTTCCTGGGACACCACTGTGTCCGGGGACCCAGCAGAGTCTTACAGTGTGCTGCGCGCCAAGAGCCCGCAGCTCTTCGCGACAGCTTCTTACAAGCCTCGATTTTATTTCTGTGGCGGAAATCGATTTTTTCTTCATTGACAGCCAAGCGGCAATAAAATCGATTTCTATGTTAGTAAGGCGACACTTGTTTTTTTTTAATTTTTGCAAAATAAAATAAAGTAACTATATTATGATCTCCTATTCTTAGGCAGCCACTTCTTCCTAGCTACCTACCTTGTAAAATACAGTCCCTGGCCAAGTTATTAGACGCAATGTAGTTTTTTAATATTTTTATGTGTTGCACGAGCTTATATACAATATTGTTATATTTAAATGTACATATAATGTGTTATTATTTAGGAGATTTTGTATATGATTCTATTTTGTATTTATTTTTAACATGTTTCACTACAGTGTTAACCAATTGATACGCGAAAGTAAACAAGTACAAACAAAGTACATAGAACATTACAGTGCGTCTAATGAATTGGCCATAGGGACTGTAGCTTTTTATTGCCCGTAGACCATTGAAAGTGCGTTTGCAAGTATAAGCACAGAAGCGGCAAAAATGAGTTTAGTGGTGAATGAGGGCAAAACACAATACAACAAAAAGGGACACACACTATCGACAAATCGGACAGAACGACACAATAGACAGCTACAACTTTGAGGTAGTTAGGAATTTTGTCTACCTCGGCTCCGCTGTAAACTCTGACAATGCCGACACAACAGAAATCCAACGAAGAGTTACACTTGCTAACATCTTTGGCCTAAGAAGGCAGCTGACTGGTAAGGCCTTATTAAGAAACACAAATGAGATTCTATATAAGACTCTCATTAAACCAGTCCTGCTCTATGATGCAGAAACATGGACTTTAGCAAAGGCGGATGAAGATCTGCTCGGTCGTTTCGAATACAAAATCTGTGGCTCAGTGGTTAGTGTGTCGGACTACTAATCGAAAGGTCCCCGACTCAATTCCCCACCTGGGGTTTTTTTTCCACTGCCTCACCTCTTGCGAACGTCTGACAAACATCCAAGAGTATCAATAAATTGTCATGAGAAGCTTCTCAAAAATTTGCCGTACGGATTCGGCCTAAAAATTGTAGGTCCCTTCCACTTCGCACAAGAAAGAGGTTGGAGAAGCTAGGTTTTAGGCCCTATATGGGCCGTTAATTCCTAATATTTATTTAATATATCATTTTTGCGTTGACGGGGTTTGAAGTAGGAGATTTAACAGCGAAGTCTACGAGCTGTACAGTGACACCGACCTGATCAGAAAAGTACGTATCAGTCGACGAAGATGGCGAAGACATGTGGAATGACGCCCGGCCCGAAGAGTCTTCGATTCCAACCCGGAGGGACAATGCAGTAGAGGAAGATCTCGCCTTAGCTAGCGCGCACAACTGGAAGGGTATCTCAACCAACTTGGAATGCGCAATTGGATGCGGTTTGACAAAGATCGGTCTAAATGGAGAGGCGTTTTGGTTTAGACCCTGGACTGTAGCGCCTCCTAGGTAAGAAAGTGAGACACTTGAAAGTTACTAAAAAAAGAAAAGAATATATTTAGTAACTTTCAAGTGTCTCACTTTCTGGGCTACAATAACCTCAATTCACCGTTTATGCCAGACGCATCGTCGGCGAGCTGGATGCTCTATAGACATTTTCACCAAGCTATCTCTTTCTGAAGTGCGGAATCCCTGTCTTAAACAACAGAAACAAATGGGAGCGTATCGGAATCCCGCTTTTTAAAAACCCGCTTTTCAAAAATTCCGAAAAAAAGTTTTAAAATCCCGTCTACAAAAATACTGGTTTTTTAAAATCCCGATCTATTATAATCCCGCTTTTTAAAATCCCGCCAAATCCCGCTAATCCCGTTTTTTTTTTACAAAACATTCGTAATGGAATTAGACAAGTGCAGTACTCTCCTAACTTTTGGTCTGTGTATGATAGTGCAGAAAAACAATTCCCGAGAAAACAAAATAATGCGTGGCATCGCAGACTGAAAGTTTTGTTTGGACGAAAAAGTGCTGGCTTGTATAAACTCATTGCAGATTTGAGAAAGGAAGCAATTGTGGTGCAAACTGAAATACAAAAATTACGAAATGGACAAGAAAAATTAT
This sequence comes from Portevinia maculata, assembly GCA_949715645.1. Lineage (NCBI taxonomy): Eukaryota > Metazoa > Arthropoda > Insecta > Diptera > Syrphidae > Portevinia > Portevinia maculata. The sequence continues at coordinate 393,352,008 of OX454525.1, read as the reverse complement.
ATAAAAAAAATAATGTTATAAAGTGACGCGCTGTAAAAAAATTAATGAGAAATAGAAAAAAATGAGTAAAACTGATTTTTTTGCGTTGCATTGCTTATAATACTTTTGAACTAATAAAATAAAAAATGTTGTTAATGGTTTGAAGTTTTTTTTGTTCCCTTTTGCAGAATATCATATACCATTACTCGTACTTTATTTTATTTTTAATTATTGAAGATTGTCATATTTATTATATGTAATCATAAAATTTATTTTGATATTATTTATTTCTTATTTTGTTACTTCCTCTAAAAATGATAAATGTTAAAATAAAATGCATTTCAAAAAAACACTCATTGCTTAATTTATTTTAATTTTCTTATTATCCCGCTTTTAAAATCAAAAGTAGTTGCTTTATTTTAAAAAATCGCGCGATTTTTAAAATAAAGCAACTACTTTTGATTGTAAAAGCGGGATAATAAGAAACGGGATTATAAAAAACGGGATTATAAGAGGCGGGATTTTAAAAGACGGGATTTTAAAAAAGCGGGATTATAAAAAGCGGGATTATAATAGCGGGATTTTAAGAATCGGGATTATAAAAAGCGGGATATCGAACCCAACCCGAAACAAATTGAATGATAAAATTGCAGAAATTTGCACAAAAGTATGGAATAATCATTGTGATTGTTCCTGAACTGAATATGAAAGTGCAAACAGAAGCTATTGAAGGGTAAAAAGTAACAAATAATAGAGAAAAAACGTGAGAAAGTATGTTAAAGCAAAACAAACAATTAACACGCTGGGTGGTCAAAATAAGACATTTGGATTTTTTTTTTTTAAACCCGTACTGAGAAAATTGTTCAAAAAGATTTTATTTACATACTTTGCGAAGAATAGGACCTTTATTTTCAATGATTTATTTATTAAAACGGTTTTTTTCTTAAATAATTTGGCCGATCAAATAAGTGGGCCGATCTTAAAAATATTTACAAATGAGCATTAACGGCGGCCCCTAAAGAGTACATATTCTAAACTTCAGCTTCCTAGCTCAAACTTTGATTTTTCATTAAAACTTTTTTTTAAATTCTGGGCGTGACAATGGGCGGATTTTCAAAATCCTAACGCACGAGCATTTCGGGACCCTAAAAACAATATGTTCTAAATTTCAGCTTTCCAGCTCAAATTGGTTTTGTTTTTTTTTTGAGATTGTCGGCGGGTTTGAAAATGCGAGAAACGTGAGAAAGTATGTTAAAGCAAAACAAACAATTAACATAGGGACGCGCTACAGTCCGCTTGGCGAGCTTTTGGATATCCTATTCTTATTTCCAGCAGACACCTAGAGAGTCTATATCATAAATTTCAGTTTTCTAGCTCAAACTTTGACTTTCCAATAAAATTGTTTTATTTAATTGTGGGCCCACTGACACGGCTGATTTTAGAAATTTTATCTCCCGAGCAGTTTTATGACTCAAAGATCATAACAAATTTCAGCTTTCTAGCTAAAAATTCGATTTTTTCGATAAATTTGTTTTTTTTTTGAGTTTGTGGGCGTGTCTGTGGGCGGATTTCAAAAATTCTTAAACTTGATTATTTCGGGGACCTGGAGAGTATATATGGTTAAAGGCCCAATTTTTGTCGATAGACGAACGGACATGATCGACATTAGATACTATCGATGCTGATCATAAATATAGTAACTTTTACGGGTCTACGGGCAATATTATGGTATGGTTCAAACTTCGCGTCAAAATTAATATACCCTTAGAATAGGGTATAACGACAGTTGATATGTTGATCAAAAACGCTGTTCAATTGTATTTAGATATCTAAAAAACTTTTATTTAGAAAACTTTTCAACTTATTTGCTTCCAAACAAAAATATTTACAAATTACAAACTGACAATCACGCTATTGTCATCAATCCTGATAAAACACCAGCTGTATAGCACATGCGTGGATTTCATGCACCCGTTGTTGAAGACTTTGCTGGAATCATGATTGGCGACCGTACAGCGACGCGACAAATCGTGATTTGAAGAAGAAATAATAATCTTGAGTTCATTGCTGATACACACCGGTCTCCAATATCCGCTAATGTTCTGAAAGGGACAAAACGTCCACTGCGCTCAATTCCTCTTTAAGTCATAGACCACATCCCAACACACTTACAATAAGTTAGTTATTTTTCATTTCCCTACGAAAATATTCACTAGAAATAATTTATATAACAAAACAACGTTTGCCGGGTCAGCTAGTTCCTTTATATTCCTTTTTCTGCAATTGCCACTTTAAAAGAACTTTTTTTTTCGATAAAATTATATAAAAAACATAGGGACGGGCTACAGTCCGCTTGGGCGAACTGTTGGATACCCTATTCTTATTCCTATCCCTCATAAGTGGGCGTGACAAAAGTCTAAGTATGGTTGAATTGTTAAGAACGCTCTACATATTTTGTTATATAACATTTAAAGGATTTTATAAAAAAAAACGCTCCCTAGCTCAAACTTGGGTGTTTCAATAAAATTGTTTTATTTAATTGTGGGCGTGTCAGTAGGCGGATTTAAAAAAAAATAACACATGAGAATAAAGGGCCCCTAGAGAGTATGTATTATAAATTTCAGCTCCCTAGGTCAAACTTTGAATTTTCAAAAAAAAATATACCCATAGAATAGGGTGTACAAAAATTATTTTAATTATTTGTGGGCGTGTCAGTGGGCGGATTTTGAAATTTTTTTATCCCGAGCAGTTTTAGGAGTCATAGATCATATATAAAAAATTTCAGCTTCCTAGCTCAAAATTCGATTTTTTCCAAAATTTTGTTTTTTTGAGAATTTATTCTGTGGGCGGATTTCATAAATTCGTAAACTTGATTATTTCGGGACCCTAGAGAGTATATGGTTAAAATTTCAGCTCCCTAGGTCCAGTTTAAAGGCCTAATTTTTGCCGACAGACGGACGGACGGACGGACATGGCTAGATCGACATTACTATCGATGCTGATCATAAATATAGTAACTTTTAGGGGTCTACGGGCAATATTAAGGTATGTTACAAACTATGCGTCAAAATTAATATACCCTTAGAATAGGGTATAAAAATATGTGGATCCTTCTTAACAAGTCGGTTGAATTGAACACTTTCCATCCGTTTTTTTCTGTTTTTTTTTTTTCTCAAGTCAACCGTTAAGATGATTTGCATTAAATTCAATAATTCGAATGTAGTTTTTTATCAGAATCTCCATAAATATATACAGGGTGTCCGTTAATTCGTAGACAATATTTTAGGGCATGATTTATGGGTATATTCTAAGGAAAAAATTGTTCTACAGTAAGGGCCTATCTCCAATTTTTATATCATATATTGAGGATTTAAGAAAAAGCTTACTTGGGTGTACCCTGACCCATGTTAACGGTAATTGCGCTGTTAGTCCTAATGTTAGAAATTTCGTTTAATATTTTTTTTGAATGAAGGTAATAATAATAAAAATAAAAGCTGTACGGTTACGACAAGTTTGTAGAAAAACCCATAGATTTTATGATACTTGGTAAAACATGGAACAGGTAAAAATGGGGAAAAAAGGTTTTATTGCTTTAAGTTGCGAAAGTTATGAATGAAAACGATTTTATTCCCGTTTAGGTAATTTTTGTTTTAATGTGTGTACTTTAACAGGAAAAATCCATAGATTTTATGATACTTAGGAAATCCTGCAGCAGGTAAAAAGAGAGAAAGAGGCTATCAGGTTAAAAGAGGTAAGCTTTCGGTCATTCAAAGCCAACCCATCTGAGGAAAGGCGAAAAAATTTAAACGAGTTAGAAATGACTGCAATGCCCACTTCCATCGTCTCAAATTCTCCTATGATCAAAAGTTGAGGCAAAAAATACTAAAAAGTCCCACGGATAGTAAAAACTTCTGGTCATTTGTTAAAAACACCAAGAATTCGGCCTCATAGTCTATCCCGACACTCATTTACAATGACATTCCAGCTGTCAGCTCTATAGATAAGGCCAATCTGCTTGCTGCTCCCTTTGTAGTCAGCTCAACGCTCCCAGATTGTGCTTTGTCTCCCCCTGTACTCGAGCGCGTAGAACACTCCATGGGGCCAATCCACTTCCGCACTCGTACAGTGGCTAGAGTACTTCAAGATCTTGATGTTCACGTATCCGCTGGTAAAGAAGGTATTCCCCCTATCGTTCTGAAGAGGTGTTCTTCCTCGCTGGCAAAACCATTGCGCAAGCTTTTCCATCTATCCTTTACTTAAGGGCTCTTCTCGAGAATATGGAAAACAGCATTTGTCTAGGCTGTCGCAAAAAAAGGCGAATCCTCATCTCCCTTCTCCTACCGACCAATTACAATAACTTCCCTTCTTTCCAAGGTCATGGAAACGATAATAAACCGTCAGCTCATGAAATATCTTGAATCTCAAAAACTTTATAATGACCGGCAGTACGGTTTTCGCAGCAACAGGTCCACTGGTGATTTGATGACTTATCTAGCCGAAAAGTGGAACCAATCCCTTCACCAAGGTGGTAAAAGTAAGATAGTCGCGCTTGATATTTCAAAGGCATTTGACAGAGTTTGGCATCAAGCTCTCTTGTCGAAAATGCGTGCATTTGGAATCGATGATACTCTTCTTCAATGGATTAGAAATTACCTTTCGGACCGTTCAATTCAAATTGTTTTGAACGGTTTCAAGTCTGCAACTGATCAAATAAATGCTGGTGTCCCCCAAGGCTCTGTTCTGTCCCGACTCTCTTTCTCATTTTTATAAATGATCTCCACTGGAACGCCAACGTATATGTTAAGTTCATTAAATTCCGATCTTAACAGCATAACTCAGTGGGGTAAAACCAATAGAGTGGAATTTAATGCTTTCAATGTAAAACACAATGCTGTCTCCTGTTATTAAAGCAAAACCCACACACACTGCCATTATCTATGAATGGCACTTACATCGCTAAAACCGAAAGACTTTCCATTCTCGGTATGTGTGTCAATGACAACCTTCGTTGGAATGACCACATATTCGATGTCGCCAAGAACGCTGCGAAATGCCTAGGCTTCCTTAAGAGCTGCAAGAAATATTTCACTCCCTCTGATCTGACTAGTATTTGTAAGGCGTTTATCCGCCTAAAGCTGGAGTACAATACGCGTATCTAGTTTGGTGCACCAATAACTTATTTGGAGCTACTTGACAGGATCCAAAAACGCGCGATAAAACTCATAGGTAACTGTTATACCGCGAGTTCGCTTGACTCTCTTAGTCATCGTCGCAATGTCTCTTGTCTCTCGTTATTTTATCGTTATTTTCACCATAAGTGCTCAAAAGAAATAGCCAGTTGCATTCCACCCCTAGAACATTTCAACCGCAATACACGCTGTGCAAGGAATGCGCATCAGTTTACCCTTAAGCCTGTATTCGGAATCTTTCCTTGCCAGTACAACACGAATGTGGAATGCTCTTCCCCGCTCCATTATTCCTACACATTATAATCTACAAACATTCAAAACCAACGTGCATCGGCATCGGCATCTCTCCCAATCTTCTAACCCTAATTTCCTTAACACCCGCGCTGTGTAGCTATGACATTATTAGGGTATTCAAAAATCTCTTTAGTGCGAGTACATTGTAAAAACAAAAACAAAAAATGAAAAATCCAATTTACTGACAAATTACAGGCCGTTAGACACGGGTAAATAACACAAAATTATAAAAACGACGATTCCTTAGACATAAGTTGCCTTTGCTTATTTTCTTTTTAAGCCTCGGTAGCCTCTTAAATTATTCAGCACGTGCTTTTTGGTACTTGGTGTAGTAATTCAGTTAATTCCGTGACTCTTGTAGAAAATTAAAAAAATAAATGCCTTCTGGGTACTGCAGAAAAATATTTGTCTTCCCGATTAACCTTTCCAGAATATTAAAATTGTTTGCGAATTATTTCGTAAGACGTGATAAGTTGACGTAGCAACTTGAAAGTCTTGCTTCTTTGGAATACTATGCATTTTTAAGGACAGTAATCTTTACCAATGGACAGCTGTTATTCGTAGATCGTAGTTATATAATAACGTAGTTGGTTGTTCATAGAAAATTGGATGTGTTCGGCACTTGAGCTTAATCGAAAAAAGACTTCAAATCAAGGGAATAACCAAATCAAAAGCAGTTCCAACACATATAAATCGAAGTGAAATTGCTGATTTCTGGTTACATAACAACTTGTCATTTGGAAATGTGTACTTACTCGAATCCTTGACCTAACAGAAATCCACGATGGTATTGGTAGGGAATTCTTTGTGTGCTTTAAACGCTATTATACAGGGCAAGTGTCAAATGGTGTTTGAAATGTTGAATAATTCCTTTTCTTCATTGACGAGGTAATAATCTGGGAGGGATCATAAGCCACTAGCGGTTAACTTCATCACTGAGGCTAATCAATATCAAATGCTGTTGTGTTTGTAGTTGTGTGATCCAGGCATGTCTCTATTTAGCAATTGTATAGGAACATTTTTTGTTTTAAAGGTTTCGCTTTAATGACTGAAGACATTGTGTTTGAGAAGAATTAAATTCCACCCTAGTGGTTGTACCCCACTGAACTATGCTGTCAAGATCGGAATTTAATGTGCTTAACATACGCTGCAGTTCCAGTTCCACACCCGAAGAAGAGCAGCGTGAACCAGGAAACGAATATGAAAAGCTGAGGGTAGGTACTGTCATCAGCGAAGGAATCAATTGGATTAGAAGTTACAGACAGGAGAGCATTTATGAAAAATGAGAAAGAGTGTCGGAGACAACACGGAGCCTTGTGGAACGCCAGCATTTATTTGGTGAGTTGCGGACTTGTAACCTTCCAAAACAACGGTCCGAACAGAAGTTTCTTATAGATTGAAGAAGAGTATCATCGGTTCCATATGCACGCATTTTCGACAAAAGAGCTTGATAGCAACCTCTGTCAAATGCCTTTAAAATATCAAGCGCAATAATCTTACTTTCACCACCCTGGTGAAGTGATTGGTTCCACTCTTCGGTTAGATAAGTCATAAAATCACCCGTGAAGCTGGTTGGTTGGTTTTAACCGGCCCCCGATGAGGATGCACTTAGACCAAATGTAGGTCCATTGTGTTGCCGATGTGTAAGATGGGTGGGTCACCCCCTTACTCAGGCAACTATTTGCTCCTCTGAATGAATTAGCTAATTTTTGCTGTGCAGGCGTTGTTGAGATCATTTAGATCATTGCAAAGGTATTCACACAGTGTAGCCTTCCTAATGTTGGCGAGTGCAGGACAAGTGCAAAGGAAGTGACTGATAGTCTCCTATTCCTTCTTGTAGGGAATGCCCAGCCTTTGAGCATGTCTTCCTATAGAACAAAGTGAAAAACGCTGCAGTGTTCTGGAAGGTTAAAGGAGAGGTGAATGTCCAGGTCTTTAGAGAAGACTCCGGCACCGACTCCGTCCTCCGTTTTGGGCCCATCCGTAAAAATTGACAGCGATTCGTAGTGTAGGATGTGACACTGTGTCCACTCGGTTCTGTCTGGGACTAGATGTTGGTAGCCCAGGTTGAAATTGTATTCAGTAGGCAGGTGGTCGGTGACCTTAGGAAGATGTCGATACATCGATAGTATTTTGGCACGTCCAGCGTGTTGCTCTTTCCATTGTTTGGAGCTTCTCAATCTTATTGCTGAACTGGCAGCCAACTGTTTGCTGACGATGTCAGTCGGGAGAAGGTGGAGCATGGCTTGGAGCGCCGCAGTTAGAGAGGTTCTCAGTGCACCGGTGATGCTGAGGTATGCAACTCGTTGAGTTTTGTCTAACAAGGTTAGGTTGGACTTCTTCTCCACCCGTGAACATTGATTGATATTACTTCTGAAGGGGTTCGCAAGGTCTCTCCTTTGAACATGTCAGTAACAGCTCAGTCGGTCACGCTGCATACAGATTCATTTATGTAAAAGTTATTTCTGAGCCTAGGTTTGAAAGAAACAACAGCAACTGACTGCTTGCCACTTTCGTTTCCAAATGAATTTCGCTTCTAGAATCCCAGAAAGAAGCGAATGGGACATCAAAACCCTCACAGAAGAGGGGAAAATAGCTCACAGTTGGGCATTAGGTGCAGTGTTATAACTCCCGCGGAATTAAGGCCCGTGGGTTTATAGCCAAAAAAAGTTTTTTTTTTTTTTATAATGGACACGCACTAAAGGGATTTTTTGATACCCTTATAATGTATTAGCTACACAGCGCGGGCATTAAGGAAATTAGGGTTAGAAGATAGGGAGAGATGCCGATGCACGTTGGTTTTAAATGTTTGTAAAACATAATGTGTACGAAAAATGGAGCGGGGAAGAGCATTCCACATTCGTGTTGTACGGCTAAGGAAAGATTCCTTGTATTTCACTGTAGGTCCGAATACAGGATTAAGGGTAAACTGATGCGCATTCCTGGCATGGCGGGTATTGCGGTTGAAATGTTCTAGGGGTGGAATGCAACTGGCTATTTCGTTTGAGCACTTATGGTGGAAATAACGATAAAATAACGAAAGGCAGGAGACATTACGACGATGACTAAGAGAGTCAATCGATCTCGCAATGTCTCGATCGCCAATGAGTTTTATCGCGCGTTTTTGGATCCTGTCAAGTAGCTCCAAATAAGTTATTGGTGCACCGGACCAGATATGAGCGTTGTACTCCAATTTCGGGCGAATAAACGCCTTATAAATTGTAGCCAGATCAGAAGGGGTGAAATATTTCTTACAATGCTTAAGGAAGCCTTGACATTTCGCGGCGTTCTTGGCGACATCGAATATGTGGTCATTCCAACGAAGATTGTCATTAACACACATACCGAGAATGGAAAGTCTTTTGGTTTCAGCGACATTTAAATAAGACATTAAAAGGGTTTTAAAATCTGGACATCTCTTCGGATCATAGACCGACCGGCCTGCGGCCTCACATGCAGGTGCACAGGGCGCCACTACGCGGTATTGACCCAAAAAAAAGGATACATATTTCCAAAATGTTCATAGAAACCACGAAATATTTCTGTGTTCAAGCAATGTTTTATTTTTTAATTTCTAAGCTGACTTTATGTGATTCCCAAAAACAATGCTTTTTTTTTAAATATTAAATGAAACCAACAAGGCTAGAGTTATACCTTTTTTCTGGATCCGGGACGGACTAAGACTATATCTGCAGTGCACACCAACACAATTATGGGTGTAATCGCGAACGCGCGCTAGAAGTTCTTTGATGTGATTATAGTAAATTGAAATTGAAAAATTTGAACTCGTTGAAAATGTATACCAATGGAATAATTAGATCTGTATAGGGGATGCAAAATAATAGTTCATAAATTACTGCCGGGTTTCTAAGAACATTTTGGGTTGGAGATTTTGTTTTGGGGTTCCAAGCACTACTTGGTAAAAAAAAAAATACATACAGCTACGTACTTTCACTCGAAATGAAATCGAAATCGGTCAAAAATAGATTTTTTTGTTACAGATTTCACTTTTATCGATATCGATTTTAAATTTTTCGATTTTTCGAAATCAACCCTCAGTGAGCGCAAAATTAAACGATTTTATGCTTAAACAGAACGAAGTAATCGAAAAAATCGGTGAAACAATATATGGTATTTTGGTGGCTGCAAATAAACACGTCCGTGCAGCAAAAGACACCGATCATACATACTATAAGAAAGCTCCAAAAATCTGTGGACAACATAAGTATTTTGGAAACAAAAAATGAGGAAGCACAGAGGCGGAATATCGAAATTTCATCCAGAAGAAATTCTAATTTTAAACAGCTAAAAAGTAAATGCCGAAAGACTTGCATATTTAAGAGCTTATGTGATCATTTTCATGTTCCTTTTTTATTAATATTGTTTATTTTTATCTAACATTTGTACTGAACTGAGTTTTTTGTTGTTTCTTTTATAACCTTTTCAAATAAAGAGTAGAGTATGCCATTCGCAATATGGTTTGTCATCGAGCCAACAACTAATAAGTCAAAGGTTCTTTCACATTTCAATATGACAACACTACAAGGACGTATTGCCTCCAACTTTTTTTATTTCATCTAAAATTTTCACATAGCAACATTTCAAGTTGTAATGTCTCCAAAATAGATACCATAAGTTTGCTCCATTCAATTGTCAAATTGCAAATTTCATTAAATTCATAACCTTTTTGAAGTTCGCAACCCAATGCAGTAAATAAAATTGAAATCCAGCACAAGGCCTGCGTTTTGTTTGATTTAGCAGCTTTGAGAGGTGGATTTTCGTTCCTCGATTTTTATTTTCCGGCGTTTTTTTTTTAGATCTTGGGTTGGCACAACATCATGGTTTCTTATTTGAACGGCTCGATTGAAATTTGCAGCTTCTTCTTTGCTTCTTTAGCTTAAAGTGTCTACAAACATTTATTATTTGTATAGTTTGAACCAAATCACTTTGCCAACGGTCGGTTGCGCAGAGAGAGGATTTAAGAGAACAAAAATGGTGCGGAAGAGACTTAATGTGTGAAGGTTATCTCATAAATTTTACAATGCCTAACTCAACTTTGTTTTTCTTTTAAATTAAAATGCTATTGCATGTATGAGTTTTATTTTGTAATTACGGGGTTAATAAAAATATTAATCTTGCACAATACAATGAGGTTAAATATATAAACCTACTTGTGACCTAGGACGCGATTAATAAAGAGTTGACGGCTACTGTTTGTTTGTGCTTTTATGGTTTTATAATTTGCTGTTTAGCACCTTGTACCTGGGACGACGTCTTAATATATATATATATATTTACCTGTGGGTTTTTGGAAAAACATTTATAGATGAATGTTAACAGGATTTAAAAATTGTTTCACTTTGAATTTTTAAGAATGAAATGTTTACATCAGAGAGAAATTATTTGACGATGCACCAAACGTATTTACACGATATTTTTTTTATATACTATCGCAAAATTGAAAAGAAAAATAATTATAAGTAATAATTTACATTGATTTATTTTATTATGTCATAATAATTATACATTTATATTGCATAGCATTTTAAGAACTACTATCGGTTTCACAATCGCTTGAAGAATCATCACCTGGATTAATGATAATTGAATCCGATATTGTGTCCCACATCAGATCGTGAGAAAAGTATTCCTCCTCCGTCCTTATAGCTTTTGCACAAACTTTTCGCCAATCTTCAACCGTTATTTTTGAAAATTCTTCTTCTGCTAATTTTTGAACATCCAATAATTTGAATGTTGTGTTTCGTTTGCCCACTCTTGCCTTGACAGTTGCCCAAATATTTTCAATCGGATTGAGGTCTGGATGATAGGGTGGTAAACGCAGTACCTCATGCTCCATACCGTGAATAATATCGTCAATCTTATGCTTTGGCTTCTGTATAGCTCGATGATGCTTTATGAGCTCATAAAGTTCAGGTTTGAGCATCTCCAAAGTATGTGCTATATTTTTATCGGTCAGCCATTGTGTCATCTCGGATTTTCGGCTAGCAGAAGTGATTTGTTTGTCTTCTAATTTATTGTGATATGAGGCATTGTCCATTACAATTATTGAAGGCTCCTCCAGGTTATTCAAAACTTGTTCCTGCAGCCATTTGCAGAAATTTTCAAAGTTCATGTCGTGGTGATAGTCTCCCGTTTTCATACCAGATTTGAATAAAAGTAAAGCGTTTTGAACGAAGCCTTTTTCACCACCTGCATGCGCCATTATCAGCCTCTGTCCCTTTGAAATTGGCGCCTTCAATCCACTGCTGCTACCATCAGTCCATGCCCTTGGTCTTGTATGTGAGCTGTGAATATAGCTTTCGTCCAAATAAATGATGTCATATCCTTTTGACCTATACTCCCGGATTTTCCTCAGATACTTCACTCGCGAACGTTTGATTTCGTTTCTTTCACAAAGAGGTTTGCGGTTGTTTTCAGTTTTTTTATAGCAAAATCCATTTCTTTTTAGAATCCTGTTGAGGGATGTAATGCTTAAGTTCAGGCCCAGATTTTCCTGGACTCGTTCTCTCAACATTCTTAGGGATACCATCAATTTCTCCTCCTGGTGAAAATTGTGTATGATACGCCGAATAGCGGTGACGTCAAATTCGTCTAATCCAGTTTTCCATTTTGTATGTGGTATTTTTTTATTTGGTGATTTGATAACTCCTGTCTCCTCGTATTCCTTAACAATCGTTCTTATCGATCGTTCCGAAATTCCAGATAGTTCCTTGGTCTGCGAGTTTGCGTAACTCACAGGATTATCCAAACATAAACTCTTGGCTTCTTCCAATTTTTGATTATATATTTGAATAATGATCTTACGCGCCTGGCTTCCTATTGGTTTTCCTTTTCTTAATGGATCCATGAAAATGTCTTATATTTGTTTTCAATTTCGTTCTATCACTACTGTTGTTTTCTTAAAACTGAATTCCAAACCAAAACAAAAATCATTTAAATACGTAGGATGCATCATAAAATAATTTCTCTCCGATGCTAAAATTTCATTCTTAAAACTCCTAGGTAAAAAAATTATTAAAACCTGTATGTTACCATTACCATTAATGTTTTTCCAAAAACCCACAGGTATAAAAGTATATATGTAGTAAACACGTCGCCCCAGCCCCAGGTACCTGGTGCTAAGCCACAAACTATTAAACCATAAAAACATAGAATCAAACTCAAGTCCTAAGTCACAGGTTGCTTTATATGCGTAACCCCATTGCATTGTGCAAAAGATGAATTTTTTTATTATAAGTGCGCCGAAATTCGTCAACACTAATAAAAAAAACCTTTAACCCGGAATTTTATGTTTTCAAAGTAAAATTGACATCTACAGATCTTCTTTTTTTCACCCACCAGGGATGCAATACTTTTTTGAAAACTGGATAATAAACCGTGACCATACCTCATGAAAAAATTCCATACCTGGAATGGTATTTCTATTTTAGTCTGATGGAAAACAAAAACAAAACCCACTCTCAGTCACATCGGAGCTCCGATAATGGAAACAACGCCTGGGTGTATATACATCTTTCTTATGTTTTTATCAGTTCTTATCAGCAATTTTCGTATTTTTTTGTGCATATTTGAAAATTAAAGAGATGCGTAGAGAAAATTAAAGAGAGCTGCGCAGTAGATTGGCAAGGTGAATTGGTTGGTGCTATACCACTTTGTTTGGCTGATATTTAAGAGAACGTGCCAAGCACATAAAACGGTTTTTTAAAACCCCAATTGTCCTCTCAATTATGTTCCGAGCAGAGGAATGTTTCCGGTTGTATGCGTGCTGTAAGGTTCCTGCTTCGGAATCCCGGAATCGGAGAAAATGAAGAGATGCAGCTAACTGCAATCATTGAGTTTATACATATAGAGGATTCATCATTGCGAAATCAACGTTTCCTAATTGACCCGACATGGCGCTTTAATCGACGCTCTCCTGGTGGATGAATTAATTTTTTAAGTTGAGTTATTTCCTCAAAGATCCAAGAGGAAAGAAAGGGATGAAAACTACCATATTTTTACTCTCCCACTTGCACTTGCTAATACTTTGAGCGGAATACAGAGAGAAGTGAGTAAAAAGGACAAACAAGAAACCTGTAATTTGTTTTCGTGTCGGTTACGGTCTCGCGTTTCGATCGTTCTGGACATGACGATGAGTGATTTTATTTCTTGATGGTAAATTGGGTTTTCTGGAGTGGATAATGCGCATATGCGATTATTTGCTCTTGCAGTGTGGACGTGCTGAAGCCTGTGTAGACATATAGTAAATGAAAATATGAGTTCGTGTATATGCTCTTATAAAAATTGTTTCTGTAGATATGCATTTGGATCCAAATTATCTTTTTTTTTCAATTTACCAAGTGATGGTAGAAGGATGATCTGGATAAAACATTCAGGCAATGTTTTATTGGAAAAATTGAGAAATACAAAAACGCAGATTAAATTTTGCGAAAAACATTTTTATATTTCCAATGTCAGAGTAAGGGGCACATTAAAAATACTGAGTCCTAATTCATATCCAATTCCATTTGATGGTACTTGCACTTGCGTTGAGACTGATATGAATGTCACGTTCAAGCAACTTTTAAATGTTATGCCTAATATCCCCAAAAAGTCATACCCCAGGTCCAAATCAAGTCAAAAAGGAACACAAGAAATTACTGCGAATAGCTCAACCCTCCATATTTCTCCATTTCTAGACGATGACCATCTTTCATTAGAAAGAAATCGTTCACCCCCAGGCCCCAGCTTAAGAGTCTATTCAAATCGACTTCGTAATACTTCCTTCTCAAATTTTACAGATGTTGCTAAAATTAATGAAGAACATTTTCCCGACCGTCACAATTTTAATAAATCCAAAATAACCACTAAAAAGTCCCGTGTTCCTCAGTTTATATTAATGTCCCCTAAGAAACGCAAATCGAATACTGTTGATAATTTAGTCACTAAAAGAATTAATGACATGTTTTCGAATAAGAGTGATCCTGTCAGAACGTTTATATATACTATCACAACTAAACTACGAGTATAAATCCAATTCTAAATGGAGTTATGAAGAAAGGGATTTGTTTAAAAAAAATTATTATAAATCTCCAGTTGCATATAAATATCTACTGGGGCTAGAATTTACTTTTCCTTCCGTGTCAACTATTCAAAGGTGGCAACGATATTCTCCAGGAATAGTGAAAAGCGTTTTAGACTTGTTAAAAATAAAGAGCGCCTGTCTTTCAAAATTGGATAGAAAGTGTGTTCTATTGTTAGATGAAATGGATATAAAACCAGAGCTTGTATTTAATCCAAGAAGAAGTGTAAAGAACTCAGGAAAAAAAGCAAAACAATCAACACGAAAAAACAAATTTTCTAATTAGGTGAAACCATCTGCAATAAGGAAATATTTGTAGAGTGAAAAGCAACTTAAGAGTGAGAGGCACGAGGAACTCACTTGAAAAAAGTACCTCAGGAGTGAGAAGCACAGGGAACTTACTTGAAAGCAGGGTTCGTAAAAAATATCGCTCGCGAACGATCAAATAAGGATCTTTATCGTTCTTTATCGATCTTCTCACGAACCATAAAAAATAAAGTTCGCGAACGATAAAATGTTCGATCTTTAAAAATGTATAGTTCTCTCACGAACGAACTGTATCCTTTTTGTTCTGTATCTCTCGTTCGCGAGAGATCGGAAAAAAGAAATTCTGGTAGAATATGGTTCACTCGCGATAAGGATCCGTAAAGATCCATAAAACAAATCATTCTCGATTCGCGATTTAAATTTTCAATAGTTATTATTTTGGTTGAAATGGGGAAAATAAAGACTTTTGAGTTATATTAATATGTTTCTTATAATGAAGAAGCTGACGAATCAACTTGCTTACTTTGTAAGAGCAAATTGAGCAGCAAAGAGGTTCTTCTAGGCAAACTTGCACAAGTAGTGCTGGCAGTGCTATCAACTCAAGTCTCTGTTGAACGGGCTTTTAGCGGTCTACCAGTTTTTTTTTTTACAAAAAACAGAAATAAATTATCCAAAGTAACAATAAATAATGTTTTGTTAGTTAAACTGAATGCAAATTTATTCCAAAATCTTAATATGTAATAAAAATACTTTACACTTATGTTCTTTCAATATTAAAATATGTAATATAATTTTCATGTAAAATTACTTTTTTTTTCTTATGAGAACCATTCGCGAACGGATCTCCAATAGTTCGCACTTGATAAATTCGCGAACGAACTATATTTTACAGATCGCAACAGATTTGATTCGATCGCGAATACGAATTTTATTTTTGAACGACCGAAAAATAAGGCTCGCGATCGAATCAGAAATCAAATTCCTTTGCGAAGTTTTCATGAGAGAACGAAACATATTTTATCGTTCTGCGAACCTTGCTTAGAAGCGTATTAGATTATATTTATCATTTCTTCATGACTTCAATTCTTTAGAACAGATCTCCAGTCGAGTCTAGGACATATTGATTTTAATTGACCTTCCGATATAATGTAGCCTAATCTCATGTAGCTAGTGTGCAAGAACTGAATGGCGCTTAATAAGACTCCAATACTCTGAATGTTAAAAACTTACCACCAAGTATTGATTGATTTTATAATATCATCCCTTTCAAAAGATAAATCAAACACACTGGGATGGTTTTCTGTTTCTTAATTTGTCAGGAGAATCATGCGTTCACACCGCAATCAACACAAACAGGTATATACAATCAACGTATACCTACACTCGATTGCTTCGCCTCGAATCCCGATCGAGTTTAATTTGAATGAGTGGAGTGGATTTCTGTTTGCTCTCACTCTCTTTCCACACAAATTCGATTTGCCCGATGTGGCAAAGGTAGCGACATCTACTATGAGAATAAGAAAACCAACATGATTCCTCTATATGTACAAACTCAATGCTGCAACGTACAAGGAATCGAAGACTGTTTAAGAGGCGGCCTAAAAATTTGCAGCACGATTAGGAAAGCATATTAATTAAGTCGCTAGTATGATATGAATCTATGGAATGACAAATAAGTAATAAATTTGAACTTTCCTTTGCAATAATTGTAATTATTTCTTTTGCGTTGTTTTGAAACAACAACCATAATTCCATACAATTGCTACCACGTGAAGTGGACGGCTGGAGTTACAGCGCTGTTTCACGGTCTGCCACAACCGATCATCAGACTCCTTTTTCTATGGTACTGGTCTGTGTTTTTTCCCGTACCCCGTAAATCCATTTTTACTTCCACTGGGATTCGAACCTAGGACCAGCTGCTTCTCAGGCGAGCACTCTTCCACTGTGCCATTGAAGCCACGAGTTTCAGTTCATCCAGTTTACAGGCCAGCGCCTGTAAGTATATTATGTTATTTATTCAGGTTTTTCTTTCTATATTTTCTCTAATTAGGAAAATTGATGTAAACAAAACCAAAAACGGGAAAATTGTGAGATACCACATACAAAAACCAAGTTAAATTGTAATTATGTACGCAGCATCTGCAATTTCCAATGCGACAAAAGTAATGTCATAATGTTAATGTTTCATAACTATTGCAAATGGCGTCAAATGTCATTGTGCTTACATCTTCAGGTCTAACACTGAAATTCGACGCAACGAACGTCTGCTGATGCGAAATTGTGTACATCGTTTCGTTGCCTCGTCGATGTTTGTCGACTATCTCGGACGTCCTCGGCCACAACAGTGATGTTCTCGGTTAAGCAATAACTTTTGCCCTACCCTATATAAATTTAAATTTTTCGTTCAACCGTCTACAACAAACTTCAAGCTATACAAACGCAATTGTTCGAAACTTATCGAAGACAAACCTCCTTTCACAACATTTTCCACGTGTATTGAAACGGCATACCATTCCCCAAAATTAAACATACATAATTAAAACTGGAAAAGGTATAACGAAATGAATAAATTGCTTCTGTAAGTCTTTTTTGGGTGAAATTGTTGGAAACTAATTTAAATTAGTTCTGAGTGTTTATTTGATAGCCAGGAAGCTAAAAGTAAAGCTATTAATTGTTCAGTTGTTCTTCGCAACTAATAATTTATTTAGTGGCAAAATTAGTTGCGTGTTAGAACAGACAATTATGGTTTAGTTATTAAGTTTCTACAAATACTACAACTAATTATACCCTATTCTAAGGGTTTATATATTAATTTTGACTCATAAAATGTAACATACCTTAATATTGCCCGAAGACCCCTAGAAGTTACTATATTCGCATCAATAGTAATGTCGAATCTGCCATGCAGGCAAATCCAAGCGTTTCGACTCGAAACTTATCGGCGCAAATTGCAGTTAGCAGAGGGTCATTATAACGGATAATTCATGATGACTTAAACTTGTTTCCGTACAAAGTTCAAATTGAAAGCAAGTTAAACCCTCTGGATTTACCCATTCGCCAGGAATTTTGCCAAAAAATGTTTGAATTGAACGAAGAAGACAATAGCTTGATAAATTGCTTGTTTATGTCTGATGAGGCCCATTTGGATCTAAACGGCAATGTAAATATGTCGAATTGCCGTATATGAAGTGAATCCAATCCAGAAATACTCCATGAGACGGTACTGCATCCAAAACGAGTCACTGTGTCGTGCGCAGTTTCATGAAGGTGCAATGTGGGGCCTTATTCTTTAAAGAAAACGGTGTAACAGTAACTGTCAATGGCAACCGTTATTTAAAGATGTTGAAGGAGCTTGTTACTCAGAACTGCTCCGAAGAAGTATCCGTTTCAACAGCATTTGGTTTCAGCAAGATGGAGCAACTGCACATATACCCAGACGGGTTATGGCGGAGCTCCATCGAAAATCTCCAAAAAATTAAATTACCAGACCAAATAAACGCCAACCACATTTATTCATCTGGCATAAAAGGCGCAATCATCCATATATTCACGGATAGTCAAACAGCTATAAACGCCCTTAGCTCGCACACCATTGACTCAAAATCAGTCATGTACTGCTTCAATACCCTTCAAACAATCGGATTAAGAAACAAGACCAAATTATGGTGGGTTCCGGCTTCCGGGTCATGTGGGGGTAGAAGGGAACGAAAACGCCGACGATCTGGCCAGAAAAGGTTCAGAAACAAGTTTCATAGGTCCCGAACCCTTCTGCTGCACTCCTAGATCAGCAGCAACGGCGGCAATAAAAAGCTGGGAACATAGAAAATGTTTCTATCTTTGGGAAAGCATCCCAGGTCTAAAACAGGCCAAACGAGCCATTCGACCCTTCAATCAAAATACCAGCAAATGATATCAAAAACTTAGTAGGGTACCTTACAGGTCACCATGGCTTAAGATAGATAGATAGAGAGATACATTTATTGTTTCAATGAAAAATTAGATAGTTTACAATGTTTATAAGTCATTGCACAGCACAGAGATTTGATAACAAATTGTTGTATCTTACTACTGAAAATCAAAATTAATAGGTTTGAAAGAAAATAAGAAAGAAAACCCTTCATTTAAATTTTGTTTATAATTATATCACAGATATGACTTAAATCTAATGGAATGAACACAAATACTTATATTATTTCATAGATAAATAAATAAATAAATAAATAAATAAATACATTAACAAATAAATAAGTAAATAAATAAATAAATAGATAAATAAGGAGATAAATAAAATAAATACACTAATAAATAAAAAGATATGTGTGGGTTATAATATATGTATGTATTGTAAATGCATTAATTATAAATAAGTACAAAAGAAAAGTAAGAATGACAGGAATAATAAATAACAATGAAATAACAAAATTTAATAACAAAAGAAATAAATAGGTAAGATATAAATCATATATATTATATATATATTTTTATTTTATTTTTTTCATTTTTAAATAAGGTTTTTTATGAGAGGGTTTTCACTTGATTCACATTTTTCTATCTACTTTGATGACTTTTGCCTGATCGTTTAACTCCTGGGTTGAAAAATTCCAAGGGACTTTAAGGATCATTTTTAAAATTTTGTTTTGTAATATCTGTAGTTTTTTCCTATGCATTCCGGCACAATTTCCCCAAACAGGTGATCCATACAATAATATCGCTTGAAAAACGACTTTAAAAATTATTAATTTATTGTGCTTACTGAGTAATGACTTCCGGTTTATAAGCGGGCATAAAAATTTAATACCAATATTTATTTTATTTGATGTCATTTCTGTGTGTTCCTTAAAGGTCAGTGTCTTGTCTAAGTAGACACCTAAGTACTTGAAACGACAGAGTTGACCCATGGAATATCAGAGTTAATTATTTTCAAATTATGGCAGGGTAAGATATAATTTAAACAAAATGAAAATAGCAGAGTTCTCCTGAGTGCCGACTTTGTCTTGAAGAGGACGAGTTGAACACATTTTATGTGAATATCCAGCCCTTAATGAAATTAAATTAATGAAAGAAGATCTTTTTCAGGGAACAAATGAGCTCCGAGGACATAAAGAATTCTTCTACTGGTAGAATTATTCGCTTTACACGGAATCTACTAGTTTAAACTTTTTCTGCCTCATATGGTACAAAAGATCTTTTAGGTCGAAGTTTTTTTTTGATCAGGATGCGTGGACGAGCAGAGTGGTCTATCATCTTCAAAAACAATTAGTTATATAAAATAAAATTGAATTTTCTAAATAATAAAAAATATAAATGAAATAAATACATTGATTAAAAAAAAGTTATTTAAATTTCTTATTGTAGCAAAATTAGTGCACCACCCTGTAGATGGCGATATCCCTTCCGGACATTGATCCTGAGCCTTATTGCGAAGATCAATCGACAGTTGATAATTGACTATTTTCAAAGTGTGCTATTGTGAACGAACGATTATAAAGGATTTTGTCAATCGCCGTCAATTAAAAAAATGCGATTGACAAAAATACCAAATGAATCGTTCGTTCAGAATAGCACACATTGAAAATAGTGACATTTGACATTTGACATTTCATAAGACATTTATTCATAAGATACGATTTACAATTGTTGTGTTATCTGCAAAGCCTGAAAGGCTTGTCTGCAGAAGACTAGTTACAAAATTAGGTTATAAATATTGTTGAGTCTCTTGTATGTGTTGGTATTATTTTTTACTTATTATTATTAAATACATTAAATTACTACATTGAACTTAGATAGAAATCTTTAGCTTTTTTCACAAATTGCAATTTATTTAGGTTGCGAATTTCATTCGGAAGTTCGTTTAATATTGTCGGTATCGTTACGTTGTATCTTCTACTGCCATACTCGTTCCATGACCTCGGGATGGTATATCGCTGCTGTTCTCGTATTCTGGTGTTGAACGCCTGTTGTGTTGGTATTAGCAAGGTATTATTGTTATAGAAATTTGTCAATATCTCTAATTTATATAGTTGTGAGATATTTAGCAATTTCATATCGTTCGTGATTTGTTGTCCAAAAGTCTCTTGATGTATCATTCTTTGAATTCGATTTTGAAGTTTTTGTAAAGGTTGCATTTGATTCGCTCTTCCCCAAGCCAATATTCCATATCTCAGATGGGATTCAACCAATCCAAAGTAGCATTGTCGTAGCACCGTTGGTGGACAATGATATCTTGGATGTGCGAGAGCAAAAGTCGCTTGCCTCAACTTTTTGCTTAACGCGTCTATATGGTATCCCCATTTAAGATTATAATCCACCGTAACGCCCAGATATTTATACGTCGATACATTTTCGATATACATAGAACAACTATCTCTGTCTCTTAAAAGTTCATGGCATCTGCTACGGTGCAAGCAGGGTACGTCATGCATCTTGATTTTTATATGGGTTTTCGGGATATGTGGTGGTCGAATGTGCATGACCTTTGTTTTTTGTGCATTAATGACCAACCCATGATCATGACACCAAGCTACTACCGCGTTGAATTCTTTTTGTGTTATATCAATTGCCTCTTCCACATTTCTATGACTAACTACAATGGCTGTGTCGTCCGCATATGCGTAGCCCATGCTCTGGTTCAGGACTGAGAGTAGATCGTTCATGTATATTATGAATAGTAGCGGGCCCAGTTTTGAACCTTGTGGAACGCCGTATTTAATAGCTTCTTCATCGCTGGTATGCTCAGCTACCTTGACTTTAAATTTTCTGTTGCTAAGGTAGCTTTCGAACCATGGTAAAAAATTACCCCGCACACCTATTTTATCCAGTTGCCTTAGAATCTGTGTGTGATTTAATTTATCAAACGCTTTCTTAAAATCAATAAATATAACAATTGAGTTGTGATTTTTATCTAGACTGGTGTAAAGTGAGTTTGCGAAATCTCCAAGCAACCTGTTTATGCTTTTATTTTTCCTGAATCCAAATTGGTTTTTATGCAAAATTGAGAGCCTTTCGATATAATTCGATAGTCTCTTAGCTACTACTTCTTCAAGTACCTTATCAACAGTTGGGAGGATTGAAATCGGTCTGTAATTTAAAACATCATCCTTCTTTCCACTCTTGTATATAGGACGCACAATCGCTGTCTTCAGATTTGTTGGTACTAACGCCTGATCTATGCTCATATTAATGAGGTTGGCTATCACAGGGGACAGTGTTTCCGAATTAAATTTAAGGTCTTTAGGTCTTATTCCATCTATTCCAATTATCAATTGTCGATTCATCTTCGCAATAAGGCTGCCTATCTGCATTATCTCTACCGCTCTGTTCGAAGGGCACTTTTGATTGGAAGTCACTGCTTGTGTCCGGGAACACATACAACTAATTCCCATCCAAATCAATGCGGCGCTACAAGCCATGCTCCACCTTCTCCCGATTGACATAGTCGGCAAATAGTTGGCTGCCAGCTCAGCAATAAGACTGAGAAGCTCCAAACAATGGAAAGAGCAACACACTGGACATGCAAATATACAAGGTGGCGCAAAAGTCATCTTCCTATCGGAAGAAGCATAATTTTTGCAAATGGCGGCAAATGTAAATTCCACTTTGATATTTGTGGAGTAAACTGATACAGAAAAAACTTAAGACACCAATTAACATAATCCAAAAGCAGAACCAAAGTTTTTCATTCATACAAAAAATTACAGCGAAAGAACATCGGGTGACAACTTTTGCGCCACCTGACAACTTTTGCGCCACCTTGTACTATCGATGTATCGACATCTTCCTAAGGTCACCGACCACCTGCCTACTGAATACAATTTCAACCTGGGCTACCAACATCTAGTCCCAGACAGAACCGAGTGGACACAGTGTCACATCCTACACTACGAATCGCTGTCAATTTTTATGGATGGGTCCAAAACGGAGGACGGAGTCGGTGCCGGAGTCTTCTCTGAAGACCTGGACATTCACCTCTCCTTTAACCTTCCAGAACACTGCAGCGTTTTTCAGGCCGAAGTCACCGACATCTGCTGACTGGCTGTTGGTTAATACGATATCGAAATCAGATACTGTAAAATACATCGACAGTCAGGCGCCATCAAATCCCTTGCATCCAGCACAACGAGATCCAAGGCAGTGGAAGACTGCCGCTCATCTCCGCCGGTCAGTATAGCCTCACCCTTTGCTGGGTCAATGTAACATACCAGGGAATTGTGAAGCTGACGAACTGGCTCGACGAGGTTCTTCCGGTTCAAACAGCATAAGCGTCACCGACATCGAGGCGCTAACATCTTATGTTCTTAGGCATAAGACGGGAACCCTCTCCAAATAAGTAAACACCCTTACCTTGCACTGTACTATAGGAAGATATGCTCAAATGCTGGGCATTCCCTACAATGACTTCTTAGAAGCTGCAGGGACGAAGAGAAAGAAGAGACTATCAGTCACATCCTTTGCACGTATTCTGCGCACGCCAACATTAGGAAGGCTACTTGCTGAATACCTTTTCAATGATCTAAATGGTCTCAATAACGCCAGCATGGCCAAGATTAGCTCCTTCGTTCAGAGAAGCAAATGGTTTCCTGAGTAATAGGGTGACCGACCCACTGTACACATCGGCAGCACAATGCACCTACCTCTGGTCTAATTGCATCCTCATCGAAGGCCGGTTCCACCCAACCAACCAACAATCCAAATCTTTGTGAAAGTTGAGGACATAAATGGAGCGGCGTTTTTTTATCAGCGTCGGAAATATTCAAGACTGAGCAATGCCAAAACCAAGGAGGTAATTTTGATCTTGTATTGAAAGGCAAGGAAAAACCTGATTGAAATGACTTTTGACTAGTAGCAAACACCTTCTTAGGAAACAAAAGCGCGCTAAGTGAAGAATATGGAGAGCGCTTCCATTAGGATATCGCTAATATTGAAAAACGCTTTCAGGGTTAATGGAAAGTTTTAATGATGGCGGATTGTTGCTGTACTATTACTAGCAAAACAAAAAGGAGCACAGAAAGGAAAACGCTCTAATTCCGCAGAATAATACAATATTAACCTTTTGTTGTTTTTACTTATTATTTTGGTGAATAAATTAGATAAATCATTTTTATTTTGTATAAAACTAAAACTCATTTAATTTGTTCGTAATCATTTTCGTATTCAGCGCCATTAAAATCCATAAGAAAAGTTACTTCCCATAAAGAATAACATTTCAAAATCAACATTTGGTGTCAAGTGTAATTTTCATGACATTGAGAATTCATTAAAATAATGCTCTGGTCCTGCTTCCACCCCTACTCATTCTGCTACTGCTGCTCAGCATTATAAGCAGCAAAGTGAGCACCATACCTGTTTGTTTTGTTAATTGCACGGGTGTTTGGTCTGCTGTTTTAGTACGTTTTTTTTTATTGGTGGTGTTATTATTGTATGCGTGATTAGCATGAACATTGTTTGTTATACTGGTGTGCGTTGTATGTGAAATTTAAGAACTTTAAATATATATAAAACTGTGAATATATTCATTTTAGTATAAGCTGGACCAAAGTGCTAAGAGCTCCTTTTTCCTAAATCACTGCTCACGGGGCAGCCAGCCGACCTGTATGTCATTAATTTCGAGCATATAATTTAGAAGTTTAACTAATGTTTATGGCTTTATTGTTCAACAAGGGAATATAGCTCGAAAGGGCATACGTATATAATGACAACCTTGTATAAATTACCTTGAACTTAAGGTAAAAGTTCATTTGCTTCGCGTGGAGGTACTGTACTACATTGCAGCCAGTATGAGACAACAAATTATAGGTTCAAAACATCACTGTGTGGTTGAATATGAGTAGACCAAACAAAGCGTACGAAACTTTCTCGCTTTTATTAGATGCCGTTTTTGAGTCGCATTAAATTATTTGAATATGCGCAGTGCCTCAGTTTATGGTGCATTGAATTTCTTAGCGAGTTTCTTGCTTAAAATGTTTTCCTTTTTAATGTGTAAACATCTACAGCGGGACCACACTAATGTTCTGGCGTAGAGTGAAATGAATAGGTAGCCTAAAAATACCACATTAATTCATCAATTTGGCCGTCGTGGAATTAAAAGTCCTCCATATCATAATAGGTATTCCGATTTTGTGTGCTCTGTCAGCCCCAAAATCACTCGGAAACTGTGAGGCATAGGAGACTGAAATTTGAATCTTATATAGATCATGTAATGTTATGCAACACCGCCAGCATTTGCTTGGAATCGGTTATGAATTGCCACTGCCACGACAAGATATTCTGAGAACGCCTTACTTCAATTGGTAATTTATTAAAAATACGCGGTGCTGCAGAAGAGTAATAACTCAAGAAGAGATGAGTATTGTGAGGGGGAACACAAGCAAGACTCCTTACAGAGCTACGAAGACCGTAGAGTTTCGGATCATGAATTAAAGAATACCCGCTTCTTGAGAAAAATATTTTTAAGACTTTGTAAAAGTAAAGATGCTTTAAAGGCAATATAAAGGAATGCAAAAAAAGTGGAAAACTATGTTCGCTATGACGAGTGGCGTCTCTGTTCCAGATAATTCTAAGCAAATGCTTTTGTATTACCACCAAAGGTTATATTTTGTTTTTATGTGTGCCTCCCCAACAAGTCAACCCATACTGCAGTGTGGAATGGACCAGTCCATAATAAACTGTTTCCAAAAGGTTTGTAGAGCAATATAGCCTCAAATGGTACAGTATTTTAGTAGTTTTTAGAAGGTATTTTCTTAGGGAAGTAGTATGAGAGCTTCGGTTTAACGTACAGCCGTACGTACAGTACAAGACCGAGGTACCTGAAGACCTGTACATTTTCTACAAAAAACTGGAAGTTGTAAGTTCAGAGTAGTTATGCTAAAAGACATTATTTTAGTTTTATCGCTAACGACTAACTTATGCAAACTGAACCAATGTCGCGATATTTTTAAGTCATAGTTGACATCGGCTGTCAAATCTAAGATTGGGTTGTTAGAATAGGAACAGCCCATGTCATCGACAAACCCAGTACCTTTCATATTCAAAGTGAAAATTGAATTGATATAAACTAAAAACAATATTGGCCCCAGAAGAGAGCCCTGAGGAACACAATTTTTTATATCATAGCTTTCACTAAAAGCGTCTCCCATTCTAACCATTTGTTTTCTATTAGTGAGATAGGATTCAAACCATTTGAGAATAAACCCCTTTGAACCCAGCTTTGCTTAATTTATTTAGGAAGATGGTATGATCAACAGTATCAAAAGCTTTGATAATATCGATAAAGAGAGCAGCAGATAACTTCTTGCTGTTGACGCTATAGTAAATCATGTTGCAGAAGCTTAGAAGTGCATCTCCAGTTGATCTACCGGCTCTGAATCTATACTATTTATTGCTAAGAAAGGAAATAGTTTCAAGGTATGACACAACCCTAGTTTTGAATAATTTTTCAAAGATTTTTGAAAATACTGGAAGCAGAGAGAGGCCTATTATTATTTAACATTTTTTTTATCACCTTTTTTAAGATAGGCATTTATTGTTTTAACTGCTACTTCATATAGCCCTTATACCCAGGTATATCATAAGTATCTTTTTCATCATCGAAAATCCAAATTTCGGAGAGAAAAATTAAATCAGGATTGTTTTAAAACAACTCCAAGTGAGATAGAAACAGATCGAAGTTTTTTCTTAAGCTGCGAATATTCTGATGCGGTATAAAAAAATTATTGATTAGTTGCTCTCATTGCGAGCCCGTGAAGGAAGAAGAAGAACGTGAGTCACGGCGTCATACAATTGTTTATTATAAGTTTTCCTTAAATATGGGTATCATAACTGTACGCGAAAAACCCCTTTTTTGTTATTGTGAATGCGATACTTTACCCCAGGGACAAGCTTGTCGTAAAGGGCGACCAAGGTGACATCTAGGTGAGCCTATGGACACCTTGAAACTGTCCATTCATTTATTGATCATTCGTCATTCCCTGGCTGTATTATTGGACCTACCGCACCTTGATGTTTACATCATGGGGTGCACATTCAAATCTACCTCACGTTTAAGAAGAGGTGCCTCATGGTATA
This sequence comes from Portevinia maculata, assembly GCA_949715645.1. NCBI lineage: Eukaryota > Metazoa > Arthropoda > Insecta > Diptera > Syrphidae > Portevinia > Portevinia maculata. The sequence goes on along the minus strand of OX454525.1, from coordinate 393,325,137 downwards.
ACTCGCACTGGAGTTTTGATGAGCTTTGATGACACCGGAACTTCGACTTTTCTCACTGGCTCTTGCCAGATTCTGAGCCTAGAAAGGAATGCAGTCGAATCTTCACGGATGGCTCCTTAACTGATCAAGAATCTGTTGCTGATGTGGAGGGCGACAACGTTAGACTTTTCTTCTCGTTAGGCAAACATGTGTCGGTCCAAACGGAGATTTATGCTATCCTAATGGTTATGAACTAGGTTGTGAGGAACAGCTGGAGGGGCGGAGTATCTGCATCTATAGCGACAGTCAAGTTTCGCTTAAGGCCGTGCTAAACCCTTTAACTACCTCCAAAATAGTTCGTGAATGGAAGATGTCTCCGAATTCGGTCGGAAGGCTGAATTCACTTAGACTTATCTGGGTCCCGGGTCATAACGGGATCACAGGAAATGAGATCTCCGATGAACTTGCTAGACAGGGCTCAGGGGAAAACTTCGCAGGACCTAAACCTGCGTTATGTCTGCCTGCTTCCTCGGTCAGGGCTTGCATTGACGGTTGGGTTTCATATGAACACAATCGCAGATGGCATGACAGAAAAAACGAATTCTTTCGGACCTCTGTAAAAAGTCTGCGGAATTCTGTTTGTCTCTCAACAGAAAAGACTGCAGACAAATTACTGGCGTTCTTACAGGCCAACACATTTTGCTTAAGCGATACCACCAACTGCAAAGCCTGTGAAGAAAGCGATGACACTGCGGAATATTTTCTTTTTTCTCGTATCAAGTGGCAGGTATTTGGTGCTGATGTGGTGAGTGCTGTAAGAATAGGCCCCTCATCACTGAAGCGCCTACTCGCTAAAAGTTTTGTGTCTGCCTGCTATTACAATGGACCAGAATTGAGTCTGAGTGCTCCAATGTTAAAAGTCCCGCACCCCGACAAAAAAAAAATCATTCCCATAATCCCGTCAGCAAGGGAATTTGCAAAAGAGGTATTTCCAACTACAGACTCATTGCTTTTTGACTGAAAATCTGCGTCAAAGTTGGTTGGCGTGGCGCTCTCATTGCTCATACTCTTCCACGAAGTTACGTAATGAAATTATATTAAAGGATACCTATAGAGAACGTGGTGACGAAGCGAACCTCACTTTTGCTGTCTCTGTACCACATGAGGATCATGTTTGCAAGAAATTCACAAACTTTCGTATGTCTCACTTTCTGATCGTTACAGGTTTCTGAGGACATCGGGATGTCTAAACAGCAAACAGTGATCATAAGGAAAACAAATCGGCTAACTCCTAACGAAGTGTATCATTAAAGGTCCACAAGGACCCAACTGTAAGAGCATCGAGTATGACACGATGTTTTCCAACTGAACACCAATCTTCTATCCGCATGAACATGTTTTTCTTGAGAATAGATTTACAATCCTAAGCTTTACAGAGATTGTTTCTTACATATTACGTGCTCTAGGAAATATCAAGCAAGTAGACGTTGTGACAACGGACAAATTTCAGCAAAGCCTTTCATAAAAAATCACACTATACTAGACATAACAAACTTAAAACGCTTGGTTTTCAACCAACGGTAATTTTATGGCTTAAATCGTATACCTTGAAGATTTCAGTTTCTCATCAGTCCGTTGCAACTTCAGTAGTCTCACACTGTAGCCGTTTGGAACCCTTAATATTCATTCAGGCTGTTGGCGATGTAGCTCTTGTCGTCAAAATGTTGTGGAGTTTATCAAAAGTAAACGCCAGGCTATTACTTATTCACGTTAGCATCCAAGCCTTTCACGAAGATAATATTGTTGTAGCAATGAACTTTTTGTACGACAAAGTTAATCCGTCATCTTCAAATGACACTGAAATTGTTGATTCAACATCAACAACATTACTAACAAATATACCTCATTCTTCGGCTTTGTAGGGCGTTGGTCGAATTTCTATCTTACCAAATCCCTACAGAGAACTTTCGTTAGTCCGGTACTCGAATATACTAGTCAAGTTTGGTCAACATTCCACCTACCTCACATTCAGAGAATTGAAGCTATTCAATGTAGGATTAAGTCGGATACTTGTCTCAGGATTTTAGTTTGGATGATGTCATTTTAGATCTCTCCCAACACACCGATCTTACTGAATATGTCCCAAACGAACTTCTGACTAGAACACTGCGTAAAGCTTTGATTTTAAAGTCTACATTAGCTTGTATTAAGCTGAATAAATGGTGGCTCTTCTCTTGCCTACACCAAATAAAATAAATGGATGCCCAAATTTAAAGGGACCAAAGTTGGTAATAGACGGACGGACCCATTTAAATCGTAGCAACGATTAGACGATTAGATAGAAGACTGTTAAAAAATATTAGAAAGGTCTGAATGCTTTCATCGTTATCGTAGATTTGCTTTCACAAATACTGTACCGAGCAAAAAAAATGCAAACGTTTGTATCAACAGCAATAATATTGTTTTATTTCTTGTAACGGTAACCAATGGGTTTATTTCTTTTGGGATGTATATTCTCATTGTATGTACGCATGATTTTGGGCAACAGTTTGCAAATGTTCTTCAGCTTATGTTGACTATTTTGCAAAAAGTGAAAAATTAAGCAATTTTGTGGGAGCAATAAAAATGCAAACGGTGAATAATGTTGGTAAGGCAAGTATACAAAAAGATTTAGTTTTGTTAAAACAGCTTTAAATAAAGAGTACTTACGTACTAGTTAGAAGCAATTATCGGATGAATCCAGGGAAGTAATAATTCGGTCTCATAACAACGGCAGACTCATGAAGGATATTGCTGCCGATTTCGGAGTTGCAACATGAACAATTTCTCTAATTGTAGCTCGATATCGGCAACGAGGGATTGTTAAACGCAAATTGGGTAGTGGACGTCATCGCCAAACTACTCCTCGACAGGATTGACAAATGGCCTTGCAAGTAAAGGTTGATCCCTTAAAGACTGCACAGGATGTTACAGACTATGTTAACAATCACTTAGAAATTGGCGTAGGAGTTCACATTGTAAGGCGACGATTACGGGAGTTCAAACTTTTTGTCAGACGCCCAGCAAAAAAAACCGTTCATCAGTGCTGTGAACAAGATGAAGAGGGTGGATTTTGCGAAACGTCATCTTCATTGGACAACCGAGCAATGGGCCCGGGTTTTATGGAGTGATGAGAGTAAATTTAATTTGTTTTCTCTCAGATGGGATCCGTTATGTCCGAAGGCCTCTGAGACAAAGATACAGTCCTACATATCAAGTTCCAACTAAAAAACATGGAGGAGGGTCAGTTATGGTGTGGGGTAAACAGTTTACGTGTTTATTCAATTCAATTCGTAACGTTATCCTATCCTAGGTTCATTTTTGCGTCAGGGGGTTGGCCACCTGTGTAAAATTAGTGGTCGTATGAACGCTCAAATGTATCAAGAAATATTGGAAAGCTCCATGGTTCCTTATTTAAGATCCAATATGCCAGAAGGAAGGTTATTTCAACACGACAACGACCCGAAGTACACCAGCCGACTGGTCTCAAGCTTCTTGGAAAGAAAAAATTTTGAAGTTTTGGAGTGAACATTTATGGGATCTTGTAGATCGGGAAATAAGAAAGAAAAAACCATCTAACTGCACCGAGCTGATGGAACGAATTAAGTCAGAATGGGAAAAGATATCACCGGGCCTATTAATTTCCCTAGTGGACTCAATGCCTTCACGATTACGCGCCTTTTTACGACTAAATATTAGGTTAGTTTCTTAAAGCTTATTTAGTAGTAAATAAAATTTTATAATATATGAAAATAAGTGAATAAATATTTTAATTAAATTTTTTTTATAAACATTTGCACTTTTTTTGCTCGGCTTAGATGGCGCATTTTCAAACAGTCCTAATTTTTAATGAATATTGTCAAACAAAAGTTCAATGAAATACAAGTTGCAAAATGCAAAATATCAGCACTTTAGTGTAAAAATAAAAAAATATTTGATATAGAAGAACCGCACTTCTTCGGTTGCATTTTTTTTTTGCTCGGTACTGTACTTTCATTGTTAACATAAATTAGCACGCACACACATGTTATTTTATATTGAATAAGGTAGGTAGGTATAGGTAAGGTGGCTGCAAGGGGGGGGGGGGGGGGGGGGTGTTCTGCCGGTCGTCACTCGGCCTACTGGGTTCCCTGTAATTGCCTCCTGTGAGGTAGTGGTTTTTAGGGGGGGGAAGATTCTCCTGAAGGGGTCAGGGGCTGTGTTTCGCATAGGTTGCGATGTGTTAGAGTGACTAGTGCAGAGGCGACTTTCGCCCGACATCCGAACCAAGGGTTGCGATCGAGATGAGGCGATTGATTCAATCAAACCCTAGGTCGATCTCAAATTCTGCGCCGCGGAGGCAAGCTATTGCCTCCTGATCACCGGGGGAGGGAAGAGTCTTTTGAGATGACTGTTACAATCGAACCTCAAACTGCTCTATCCCTCTCTTTGCAGGCAATACCGTGCCAGGGAGATCGATACAGTCAATCCCGAGCAAGCTATTACATTTCTTGGAGGGGGGGGTCGGGGTGTACCGGCTGCACAGTCAAGTAGTTGGTTACAAAACTGTGCTAGAGGGCGTCACCAAAAGGTGGTCCAACCCCGCTACACGCATCACGGGGAGGGAGGGGGTGCGGCTTGTGGCGACTGTTGCAGTACGAACCTCAAGTTACACCATTCCGCGGAAAGGGAGCAGGGAGGGGCGGCCTTGATAGTCGATTTGAAATTATGATGACTGAGTTCGGAGGTTTGTGGTGCAGGTTTTGAGGCATGGGAGAGAGGCAGAGTGTGGTGACTGTTACAATCTAACCTCAACTCTGTTCCCGTTTTGTCTGCATAGCGGGGAGGCAGCAAGGCCGGTGGAGACCGTTTCAGTCGATCCGCCGGGTTACTGTCTCCCCCTCGGAGTGGAGTTCTGACTGAAGTGACTGATACAATCTAACTACAGTGAGATCTCTTTTATATTGAATAAAGGCAGTTAAAGTTTAGAACTCAAGCGACAAACAAGTTTCGGCTTTGTTTGTTCCAGTCTGGGTTTCTATTTTGTTTAACCTTTTTATACCCTATTCTAGGGGTATATTAATTTTGACGCATAGTTTGTAACATACCTTAATATTGCCCGTAGACCCCTAAAAGTTACTATATTTATGATCAGCATCGATAGTAATGTCGATCTAGCCATTACCGTCCGTCCGTCCGTCGGCAAAAATTAGGCCTTTAAACTGGACCTAGAGAGCTGAAATTTTAACCATATACTCTCTAGGGTCCCGAAATAATCAAGTTTACGAATTTTTGAAATCCGCCCACAGACACACCCACAAACCCAAAAAAAACGAAATTTTGGAAAAAATCGAATTTTGAGCTAGAAAGCTGAAATTTTTTATATATGATCTATGACTCCTAAAACTGGTCGGGATAAAAAAATTTCAAAATCCGCCCACTGACACGCCCACAAATAAATAAAACATTTTTTTTGAAAGTCCAAAGTTTGAGCTAGGGAGCTGAAATTTATAATATATACTCTCTATGGGCCCTTTATGCTCATGTGTAAATATTTTCAAAATCCGCCCACTGTGGGCGTCCCCACAATTATTAATATTTTTTTTTTTTTTGAAAATTTAAAGTGAGCTAGGGAGCTGAAATTTATAATATATACTCTCTAGGGGCCCTTTATGCTCATGTGTTAATTTTTTTTAAATCCGCCCACTGTGGGCGTCCCCACAATTATTATTATTTTTTTTTTTTTTTTTTTTTTTGAAAATTTAAAGTGAGCTAGGGAGCTGAAATTTATAATATATACTCTCTAGGGGCCCTTTATGCTCATGTGTTATTTTTTTTTAAATCCGCCTACTGACACGCCCACAATTAAATAAAACAATTTTATTGAAACACCCAAGTTTGAGCTAGGGAGCGTTTTTTTTTATAAAATCCTTAGAGCGCAAACAATATGTAGAGCGTTCTTAACAATTCAACCATACTTAGACTTTTGTCACGCCCACTTATGAGGGATAGGAATAAGAATAGGGTATCCAACAGTTCGCCCAAGCGGACTGTAGCCCGTCCCTATGTTTTTACATGGTGCCGAAACCCGGGAAACCATCTTCAGTGCCATTTGGGCCTGTGCCTTTCGACCGACCCAGATTACTTAGGCCGTTCGATATCATTGGCGTCGACTTTGCCGGTCCCCTTTACACCTTTGATGACTCAGACGGCTGGAGTGTATGAAGGTGTATGATGGTAATCACTTGAGCCGCCATTCGAGCTGGGCATCTCGAGATGTTGCCGAGTTTATCAACGGACAGTTGCCTAATAGGTATAGGTATCAAGCGATTTATTGCTCGGAGAGGATGTATACTCTGATAATGCCAAGACATTCCGCAGAGTCGCCATTGAGTTAAGGGGCGTTGGGATTACATATGCAGCACTTCAAGATTTCTTGGCGCATAAATGTATTAAATGTAAGTTTTCAGTCGAACGTGCTCCTTGGTGGGGCGGATTTTGGGAGCGTCTTATTCGAACTATTAAAAATTTCCTAAAGGTGGTAATAGGAAAGGCCAAACTTACTTCAGAGCAGCTGAGGACTATTTTAATCGAGACCGAAGGAGTGGTAAATTCGCGTACCTTAACCTATGTGGGCAGCAATTCGCTGGACGCCGATTCGTTGACCCCGGCTCAAATCTTGGGAATTCAGTATGGCCCTACAATACCCATAGACGCCTAAAGTACCTACACTAACAATTGTGGAAACGCTGGAGAATAGAGTATATTCAACTTTTGCGGTCATTTCATCACAATAAGGTATGCGAAACCTCGACATTAAAAAGGGGCGATATCGTTCTGGTTGCAGATACTGAAAAGCCGAGACTGAACTGGAACTTAGCTACCATTGAGGGCGTTTTTCCTGGTCGAGATGGCCATATAAGGGCCTTCGAAATACGTTATTCCAATGGCTTCATGACTAAATATCCTGTTCAATTGTTATACAACCTTGAGAATTCTTCACCTTCGCCGGCCGGAGGATGTTGAAAAATATTAGAAAGGTCTGGATGCTTTCATCATTATCGTTTTCACACATACTTTCATTGTTAACGTAAATTAGCATTCACCACACACATGTTATTTTATATTGAAAAAAGGCAGTTGAAGTTTAGAACGCAAACGACAAACAAGTTTAAATAAACTTAAACTTAACCGTAAATACCGCTGCTTAACTTTGTAACCATTTGTATCATCGCAGACATGAAACAAGCACAACAAGTAAAAGTATCAAACGTATTTGGTGCGGTAGTGAAATGCTGTCACTGATCTGAAGTGCGAAATGTCATCCATATTTGACATAAATTAAAATGAAATGCAAAAAAAAATTCAACTGTGACGTGCTGACACAAGTCACAATACAACTCACAAGTGATGCAAACAAATTTCAATAAATTCGGTACTTGTCGTTTATACTTTGATTTTCTTCTTCTTTAGAATCACAATTCCATGTTTGTGTCACATTTTAAAATTCTCTCACGTACCTAGGCACCCACCGTTCTTCGATTTGGCGTGCTCGTACACCACCCATGGCGTTGTAATATTTTATTTGCAAGAAGACAAATTTAAAACATTTTGCAACCGAAGTCATAATAATGTTCTGTCAAAACCAAAAGCAAGTTCTTAAGGAGCAATAAAAATGGAAATAAATCAAATATGATTCAGGATCAGGACAATCTGCACCTGAGACACATGCCCGTTTAGTTGTGCACGTAGAGTATTAAGAAATAAAATAAAATTCTTACTGCGATGAACCGAGGTCCGTTTGCGAATGGTTGCCGTCCTCATTGTTCCATACATGTCCTGAGCAGTTTTTATCCCTGACAATCTGTCGTTAATTCTCTCCCTCGCAATACCATTCATTTCGGATCTTAAGACGTCTGTGGGTATTTGTAGCAACTGGCACGCTTTTCTCGGCACCGAATCCGGGATTATTGACATTAATTTCTCAATATCCTGTTTATAGTGCACAATACCACCACCAAAAGGTGTGTGATTTCGTTCGAAGAAACGTTCACTTGTTTTGCGCGTCGCTGTCGTGGAAATAGCATTTTCATCTGGATCACTATAATATCCGGTCGATTTTAAATTTGAATTTGTACCGAATTTAAATGGCGACTGTTGCAGAAGATTTTCGTGTATTTTACCTTTCAATCGGCGGAAGGATGACCGAACCGAACGCGAACGTCGCAGACCACTAGAGTATATTTGGCCCGTGGGCAGTTTTGAGTACGAACTAGTGGAGTCCTTAAATGTACGCTCCATATTATTGCGTAGCTTGGACAGGAATAATTTATGTTTTTTAATAGATTTAATGGATTTCGCGCGCATAATGATTTGATAAAGATTTAACTAAATGCAGCTGCATGCTGCCTCTGTATATGTGTACACGCGCTACAAAACAGCACAAGAATTTTTTTGATAACAAACTACATAAATTCACTCAACAAACACAGTAAACCAGACGCGCACCCTTCCTTTACTTTAGTTCAGATACAACTAATATCGTGATTATCGTCTGCGATACTCAGATTTCACAACACCAGCGAAAATAAATTGTGAGTATTTGTGAAAGTGATCCTGGTTTTTCCCGCATTCCAATAACAATCAAGTACAGTTTCTTTGTGTGAGAATATGTTTGCGCGAGTGACTACCACAATCACGACAAGAGCCCGATGGCCAGGGGTATTTTTGCCTCTTAATATCTACACACAATTAATGTGAAGCGGTGTATTTCATATATAAATCCGATGGTCGAGGGTAGGAGAATGCGTGTAATATTGTTCATCCCTGGCTAGATTTGAATAGAAAAAAAATTTACACAGGGTGTAACGTATTTATTGTTTCAGGAAGGATTGCAAACAAGTCAAAATACCTACTTTTGACCAAGATCACCAGGTTGTAGATGTTGACCTTTCAAATGCCGTATAACAGAGACAGAAATCCAGCAGCTAGGATCACAAAATCAATTTCTTTGTGCCTCGAGTGAGCAATGTGCACGAAGTCCATGAGTCACGTAGGCAGGGCTTGTAGCCATGGCAAGCAGATTTAAAAGCAGAATTTTTTAGAGATCGAAATCTATGAGTTATAATAACAAACAACTTTCTGTATGGTGCTTCGACCGAGTGAATTTGCTCGTTAATTTCATTTTTTTGGATTCTAGCTGGCAAGTGGTGCGTCCAGTCAAAAACTCAGTATAGCTCTGGCAAGCACCTTTTAAGTTTCGTATAGCTCACGATAGTCAAGCGCAGTGGCTCAATGGTTAGGTTCCCAGTTCCAATCCCGCCGGGCCAATTAACATCTAGATTTTTTTCCACTGCCCCACCTCTTGCGAACGTCTGACAAACATCCAAGAGTATCAATTGTCATGAGAAGCTTCTCAAAATTGCCGTTCGGATTCGGCTTAAAATTGTAGGTCCCTTCTACTTCGCTAAGAAAGTGGTTGGAGAAGTTAGGTTTTAGGCCCTATATGGGCCGTTAATGCCTAATATTTATTTATTTTATAGCTCACAAAATACATGTGGGAGATTTAAACATATAATTATTAACAATTCAGATACAATATAGTCAAGTTTGAAAATTTGTTAACACTTAGTAAAGGCTTTTGTTTTTCGCACCTAGCAGCTAAATGGTGCGGCCGATCAAGAAGTTTCAAGGACCTGATAGTAAGTATGGTTGCCAAACCGCCAGGACTCCAGATTGGGATTATTCAAATATTTTCAAAGATGTCCGGAGTCCAACTGAAAAACATTTTGTCCAGTCAAACCTTTTCAATTCTATGGAATTCAAAAAATAATAAGTTTTCTCACTCACTGCGGTATCTTTTCGAATCCTTTGCTGATCTCTTTTACTTAACGGAATTTCAATCAATAAAGCAGAAAGTTGTGATGTCTTTTGAAATTATTTTTTTAGTGAAATGAAATGAAGACTTTACGACACTCAACTCAAACAAGTCCAGAGGTCGGCTGGGATTAGTGCACCAGGGGCTCTACGGTCGAATGCGACCGATGCCCTTAGTGTACTTCTAAACCTGCTCCCTCTAGACATTCGCATCCGATTTACTGCATCTTGCAGCGCAGTATGGCTCGTGGAACCTGAGTTCTAGTAATCGAAACCCTACAGTCACAGTAAGGTTCTTGACCTGCTACTCGGGGACCTTGCTGCGACTGCCACTGACCACACAACGCCAAAACACAACATTAACAAAGCCGCCCAAGTCTATTTCCAATCCAGAATGGAATGGAAAAATGAAGCGTTTAAAACAAACCACCAGCCGGGTTTACCGACGCACGGTTCGAAAATGAAATGCAGAGTCGGTGCGGTTGTCTTCTCAGCGGAACTGAACATCAGCATCATCAATCATTCCACTCTCACTCTCCTCTGGCCTGTTCCCGGCCATAGTAAAATTGAGAGGAATGAAAAAGCCGATGTGCTACCAAGGCACAACTCTACCCTAGCTCTCTCACAGATACAGTTTCTCCTCCTATAGGAGCTGTCAAAGGAAAAACATCGCAATACTATATTTCACAGGCGAACGGCAGATGGAGCAACCTAAATAGCTGCGTCATATCCAGGAATATGGCCAGGAGTTTGCCAGAATTGTGGGCCTGTCGGCACCCACGCTGCTAAGTTGGGCATCCCATTCTACCAACACTGCCACATTTGCAAAGATCCAGTGGGAAAGGAAATTCCCTCAGCGAATGTCCGGCCCTAGCTAGAACTAGTCATCGGACACTCGGCAAAACATGTTTCAACGATCTATCAGAATTAAGTAATATTAAATTCTGCAATATCATTGAATGGAGCATGCTGCCCCGGAGCCCCAATTTTTTTTTTAATTATTGGGTAACAACTTTGTGTCCGTAAAGTAAAATCTAGCCGTTGTGGCCCTGTCATACATAGATATTTGTAGGCGACTTTAATTTTTTTTAATGGTTAAATGAACAACAGTATCTTCAGATTGCTACCACATGAAGTGGGGGAAGCTAACTTGCAGCACAGTTTCGCGGTTCGCCCCAACCGATCTTCAGACTCCTTTTTTCTGCGCTGCTGCTCTTTTTTCTATTCATTATTCTCGAAAACCCCTCTCCTCCACTGGGACTCGGCAAGCACACTTTTTTGACTTTGAAACTCATTTTTATTAATCACTAGATAGAATTGAAAACATCGAACTGGAAACTATTTCTAGTTTTTTTTTTGTTAAGCGGGTAGAGCGAGAAACTCCCTTGATCCAAGTGGCATCACAATCGACCTCACATTGAGGAACACCCTTCGGCATAGATCAAGTGGCGCTCGTCTAAGCACATTTTAAGAAGGGATTTTAACATATAATTCAATTTATTCAGGAAGTGCTTGCCAGAGAGCACTTTTGTCGATTATTATTAATCCGCATACTAACTAAATGAGGCTAACCAATGACAAATTTAAATTGGAGCTAAAATTAGTGGTCCCGCTCATATATACGTCCTTTTGCATACGAGTGACTTATTATACTTATTTTCGAAGTTCGAATATACTGTGGATATTAACAAAAACACCTAGAATTGAATGTCTGACAAACATCAAAGAGCATTATTATTAAAGTCATAAGAAGCTTCTCAAACCGCAAGTCCCTTTCATTCGTGGCAAAAAAAATCAACGACACAAAATGTCTGGAGTGTAAAAGTAGGAGAAAAAGCAGTAGTAGTAGTAGTAGTAGTAGTACTAATAGTAGTAGAAGTATTAGGTGTACTAGTACATTGCTTGAAAAACTAAATTTAGATGGTTTTTTTTTCAGAAAGTCGATTATATATATCAATATAATTTATGTGGATTAACCAAATATCCGTATTTGTAAAATTAAGTTAAGATGAGAAGTATAAAAAGAGAAGATAGTTAAAGGAACTATTGTTAGTATAAGAGAAAAGAATAAAGACAAAAGACAAGAAATAAGAATAGGAATGAAAGTTAGTCAGTCGATAAGTGACCGCAAAGTCGAAAAGAAGCCGAAGCTAAGACCATCTGAAAAGTTGTTTAACCCCTTATCCCTACTTACCTAAATAATTAATAATTAGTATTACTCTTACCCATATGAATTTTGAATTTTGTAGTAATAAACTTAAAATTAACTCAATAGAATTCGGAGTGTTCGTTTATTTAATTACGGAAATTTTCAGCATATAAACAGACAAGAGACTACATTTATGAGCAGCGGATGCATCTACTTTAAATCATTGTGTGGTATCTCGGCCGAAATGTTCATAAACACCCAAATGGCGATTCAGTAATGGTAAATAGGAACGAGTATAGAAAAATGATTCTTACAGAGGCAGCTGCGTAACGATACGATCACTATTCTTCACGAAATGTTCGCCGGACGAATAATGTTAAAAAAATGGAGACAATGGTTGGCCGGCTCGTCCTCTTTAAGGCTAGCTAAAAGGAAAGGTTTACGAAAAAAGTTAAGCTGACCAGATGCAGCTCTCAAATGGACTGGACTATACTTCTAGCTGATAGGCAGTTGGACGGATCTAGTGAAAAAAGATACCTTCGGTGTTGACACCTGCTCTGCGCACCATTTTTTCCAGAACAAGTTTCAAAAAGTCACATGAAAGCGCATCTCCTGCCCAAAATTCAGTGTTAGTTTGGAATTATTTGGAAGACCTGCTTCCAAATTGCACATTACACCGCGTGTTTTCAAGTGTCACGCGATATAACTTGACAGTTATCGCCATGTAGAGCTCCTCACGATGAATGCATTCATATGCGGCTTTAAAGTCAATGAAAACATGGTGAATCTCGACTTGAAATTCGGAAGCCTTATTGGTACGTGCCGATTACTGTGTTCCAGAACGGCTTTAGACTTCCACACAGTACGTTAGATAGGATCTTGTATGCGACTTTTAGCAGGAATATGCGTCGATAGTTCTTCCAGGACATAGGACCGCCTTTCTTGTAGATGGGACATATGGAGCTGATAATCCAGTCATCGGGCATGCTTTCTTCCACGCATACTTGGTTGATGATTTGGTGCATGCGCCCAACCAGAACATCGGCGGCCTTATTGTTCTTAAGCTTTCTTATGGCTAACCCAACCAGCGTTCAATGCAGCTAAGAGAAACATTGATTGTGTTAGAAGTAATTTAGCTAAGGAAGAATGGAATCGCACAGTTGGTGGTGTAATAACCCCGTATTTTATGAACACATTCGGCATTGATAAATCAAATACACTAATGTATTTGATATATATCAAATAATAAATAGTCGTGTCATCAACTGGATACTGCATGACAGAAAACAAGTCTAGGTATTCTAGCAACTGACTTCTGCAGAAGCTGTAGGGACGAAGGGAAACTGTAATATGCTTCACATCTGTAGTATTTCACTGTCCAGGTCTCCAAAAACGCCGCTTATCCTACCTGGGACCACGGCTCTTGCATAAAAAAGGACAGAAAACTGAACAGATTCGAATAATTTTCTTAGCTCTCCTCATCGCTCTATTTGGGGTTATTGTCCAGGGATTCCTCGTAGTTGTTATATAATTAAGAAAAATAGATTTTGTTTGCGAAGTTTCGTATTCTTCTGAACTTGTCCTATCAAGTTGCCGAATGTTTTCTAACTTGGCAGGTTTGCGACTGACAGAAGTTTGGTAGATGTGGTGCATACAAATATATACCGATCTACTGGAATTTATTATAACAAAAAAGTCCTAATACTTCTAAGCCGCTTGCTGTGAGTTTTTGTCTTACAAACTTATCTTTGAGGAGGGAGGATGATAAACGATGTGTTGTTTTGTTTGTATAAAGGAAGATTACCAACTAAGTTTCCTTAACTAGTTTGTACAAGATGTGTAGACATCATGTTCTGTCCATAACAATTAACTTCAGAATAAGTTATTTATGACATCCAGACAAATTTCAAATTAAGTCAGTTTGAGCTAAATGTTGCGAAAAATTCACGTGTGCTCCTTTAGCTGCCCCTTTTATCGAAATAGGGCGAATATAGACTTCTCTGCGCAATAGCATTTATTTGCTGATAAATTAACGACCCACTGCGGTACCCCCAAAACTGTTAAGGCCAAGTTAAAATATTCAAGAACAATCTTTTTCCTTTCATAAATAAACCAGTCACAAAGTGAAAACAAGGGAAATCCAGATTTAAATAATAAAACAAAGTTTGAGGTAAACAGTTCTTTTTTGATGTGAATGATAAGACAAATAATTCATGTTTTCGAATATTATCAGGATATAACAATACGACCACATAAAAAGCCGAACAATAAATACAATAAAGATAAATGTAAGTCGGGTTCGGATCATTTGAACGATATCATAATATTCTTTAAGGATGTTTTCATATAGGAAAGAGTTGCGATGGAGTAAACAATTTTATGGGGTAATAAAAATTGTCCGGAGGGATGAGTTGGATTAAAGATACACAGTTGACAATTTTAAAGGATTTGACTAAAATGTACAAAACTTAAATTGCGGTACACAGGAACATATAATAAACTTTAAGCCTCAGACTTCCTGCAATCTACTACTGTTTGTTCAATTGTCTAGCAACAGTCGGCCTGCAAGGCTCACGATTTTACGATTACAATATGGAACTATTTTCATTCCCAATATAAACAGGTCCAAGTCGAAAAGAAAAAGTCGTACGTAATCTCCTCCTTTCACATTCGTTCTCCTATTTTTTTAAAAGATCTAAAATATCTTACGCTTGCAGCAAAGTGTAATGTCAATTTAAATAAATTTAATTCACTTAAAATTTAATGCAAATTGGCAGCACTTTTATCTTCCAAGCTGCAATCAAAAAGGGAATTTCCCTCTTTCTTGTTTATTTTTGTGTTTCGTTGGTTTCATCTTTCATGCAGTTTTCATCTGTCAGTTCGGTATTTATTTTATTGTTACCTGAGATTATGGTTTGTTGGTCGTTTTTTTGTTTGAACTCCGTGAATTTTTATGTATAGTTAAATAAAATGAAAAGGTTTGTTATATTAATACTTGAAATATTGTAATTCTTGTTAGAATAATTCAAATTAAACTTGTATTATACATATTTAGTAAATTGGAGTCATTTGAGGAGGTTAAGGCAAAAAAAACTGTAAATGTGTCTTGTGTTGCTGGAGGGTCTAAAATAAATGAAGCGGCTGCACCGACCAAATCAAAGTCGGTAAAGGCAATAAAAGTTCCACCAGCCAATGTCAATGTGTCTTCTGTTGCTGGTACAAAGCCAAATGAGTCTGCTGATATTCCTGCGAATTCGTTTCCTGAATCCCCTGCCGAAAGAACCGACGATGTTGAGATTTCTGATGCTGATGAAGTTGATACACCTACCACATCTTCTTCAGAAATAGCAGACTTTTGACCAGAGATATTTTTCTTAACAAAATGTCCCTGATGAAACACTTTTCCCTTTGAAAAGGGATTTTGTAAGTGCTTTGTTCAGTCTTCCGCACTGCAGTACAGCGGTAGACCGAGTTTTTCCCAAACTGTTTTTCATTAAAGATAAAAAACGGAACAGATTGGAGGTAGATACATTGAATGCAAATCAAGCATTTTCAAATAAAGTTTTAAAAAAAAATTAGTACACATTTATTTTTAAAGACTAAAAATTGTCTGTATTACTGTACTTTTTAAAATACTCCCCTTTTTTGACTGCAGTACTACTTTATAATATTTCTCTCCGGCAACACTGGTAGGGACACTCTTAAACAAATTTTAAAAATCGGGTGTGTAACTTTGACGTTCTCATTTGTGTTGCTCTTCGATTCATACACATACATATCACGGGGGAACGTTGGACGATTTTCTAATATGCGGAAAAATGTATGTGTTATTTATTTTGGCTGTTCCATAAAAATGGAAAATGCTGACAAAGCGAGAAGCCTGGCCTGAGACTGGCCTTAAGAGCCTGACGCGATAGGCTAAATCGTGAAGTCTGGTCATCCCAACCGGGAGAAAATTTGAATAAAAAAAAAATACATCGTGGAATATGAAAAAAATGCAAATAGCTTTGACGACTTCCAGAAGCGGGATCGTGTTATTTTTTGTGCTTTTCTTCTTCTTCTTCTGTTGCGTGTATTTTATTTTATTGCCTTGAAATACTAGCCGTGTTTAAAAATATATATGTGCAGTATGATTCAGTAAATCAAATATAAGACTGGATTTGAGACAAGATTTGCAAGTCATTTAAACATTAGCAGCCCTATTCATTAGATTTCCTTAATCAACTGATTAACAGTGTCTCCACTAAGCCACGTCAAATGAGTTAATTTGACTTTAACTGAGATCTCAAAAAAGTTTATTCATAAAATTTATTTTGCCATGTAGTAGCTAATCAATCAATTAAGCGAAACTAAGCTGAAAATCTGGCAGCACTCTCGGTCTTCTGTGTTACTTTTAAATTTTGACAGCTCATATAAATTTGAAAAAGAAAACAAAGAACGAATTATTGTCACAAATTTAAACTTTTTCTTCTAACGAATGGAAATATAATAGAAGAACATGCGGAAAAAATTTAATCGATTTTGATGATCAGGGAACTGCGGTTAAAATGTATTCAAGAAGAGCATGACTCGGCGATGAAGAAATTTTCTCATAAATGAACAATTGTTATTTGTATTATTTTAATAAGCTTTATTAAAAACAATCATTAAAAATGTAAATGAACAAATAATCTACGATTGATTTCTCGTCGGCTTGGGTTTGACAATATTGGCCAATCTGCTTCAGCTTCCTCTCGATTATAAGGTTCTATAAAGGTAGTAAAAAAGGTAGGTATTAAGTGGTAAAATGAACTGTGAATGGTATTATTGCCTTGTGGTTCGTTTAAATAGAGTGCTAAGTTATGAAGAACTGCTAGCGCTATTACAGTAGTTTTAACGGTATCTATAGGCCCTCTCATATCATTGAGCAGTATGCGAAACCTTTGCTTCCAGACTCCAAAACATCGTTCAACAACGTTTCTCGTGCCGATATGAGAAGCGTTGTATCTACGTTCTTGTTCTGTTCGAGGGTTCAGTATGGGAGTAAACAGATACGATGAGCAAGCATATCCGCCGTCACCAAGTAGACGTCCTTTAAAGTCTCCGCGTTCAAAACGCTTTTTAATGCGGCTTTCCCGAAATATACGAGAATCGTGTGTACTTCCGCGCCAATGACAAACAATATTTCCAATTTTTAGACACGAATCGCAGACAACCTAAAGAATAATTTTACTTTAAGATGATTAGATTCACGTATTAACAGCAACGAACTTGTGTATTTATAGAGTAATATCCTTTCCTATTTATGTAGTATTGACTTGCATCTCCTTTTACTTTTTGAATTTTGATGTGAGTACAGTCAATCGCACCTATTACATCAGGAAATCCTTTGATACTTCTGAATTTTGAGATCACATCAATTTGTTCTGAAGCCAGTGATAGCATATTTATATAAATTGGTCTTTTCGAGGCAAATGCTCTCGAAACCTTCGAACATATTCGGCTGAGAGTAGGTTGGCTAAAGCCATGAATATCTGCGCTGTCGTCTTGAATCTACGAAATGAATAGAGGATTACATTTTAAGCGGCTTCTCTTACTTCATTCCGACCCCAATATCGAATAGCTGCCATTACCTGAAGTTCAACATCGATATGCCCACCTCTCCGGTCACCCTCCAGATCACCTCGAACGATTTCAATTAGTTTTTTCATGTTTTCTTTACAGAATCTATATTTATTTCTGAATTCACTTTCATTGAGATCAAAAGGGTTAAAACGTGGTTTATAGTTTTTTAAACGCCTTCTGTTACCAATATTATTGTTCAATATATTAAAATTATCTAAAAAACTCGAAAACGTATCTGCCATATTTATCTGGTTTTATATTCTTTCTGAGCACAACGGGAAAATGAAAGTTAATTCACTGCTAAATGCGAAATTCGGCATTTAATTTTTTGACTTTTGATTAAGTGTGAATTATCTTTAAGAGAAGTTTTTGAATAAAGTTTTCTTAAATTAAACTAAGATTAGGTCTGATTCAGCTTTAATTAAGTGTTATGAATAAGGCTGTAGGTATATTTCATTTTCAAATACGGGACATCAACTATATCGCAAACTTCGTGTTTGCCGTATTTTAAAAAAACCCCAAACGGTAATGGTTGAATGGAATAAACAAAATGTTTCTGTTCGACATTTGGAGCGGACGATAAAAAAATAGGATTCGGTTCTTACAAGGTTTACCTAATAAAATACAAATGCTGTCAGTACATATTCAATTTACTTCATTCGTGAAAAACTTATGGAAAATAAAAGCTGCATTTGACTCTGAAGCACAAAAAAGGCGACTTGAGTGGACGAAACAAAGTAAAAACTGGACATTAAGTCCATGGCGGACTATTACTTGGAGCGATTAGTCAAGGTTTGAGATCAGCGTAGGCGACGAACGGGAACGTGTAATTAAAAATTCTTTTTCACCAAGATGGCACTTTTTGTCACAAGGCAGATCCACGAATGCGTGGTTTTCTGCTGAAGTTATTCCTTTGTTGGAATGGCCTTCAAACAGGCTCGACTTTCCACCAATCGAGATGGCATAACTTGTATTTGGGAATCTTTTACGCTAGAAAAGTGCCAAGATATTATTACACTTTGCTACAAAGAAAAGAAGCAGCAAGGCCAAAGTTGACGTAACGCAGTGGTAAAATAGACCCCTAGATCAACTAATTTGACTCCATAAATGTGTTTTAAACATGATTTGCTTTTATAAATTCTAAAGATCCCGTTGATATCATTTGACATTTTTTTGGTTTTTCTTATTTTCAAAATGAATAAAACATCTTACTCATTGTTGTTTGGTGAACTTAATAACTTGAATTCGTATTTGATTAAAGTATTAAGCACTTCTTGGGTTGCAACTGGCTTTATTAGTGGTTGGAAAACGAATGACTAATTTTACATTATTAAAGTATTAGCAAAATGACATTTCTCATAATCGACAATATTCTGACATTCAACATAAATTTTAACCAGAATGGGCAAGTTGCACTACATAGATTAATAACATTTAATTGACTTAAATTGACTTAATTTGAACACAACATTCTCCCCGCCTGTGAACGACGTTCGCAATTTTCCTCAGTTACGTCACGTTACGTAGATCGCCCTTATGCCACCTCTGATCATTGTCTTCAGCATCTTCTCAACTAGTAAGTGTCTGGTTATCTTCTTCAGCTCACATGTAAATAGAGAAAACATTATAACATGGAAATTGAAACATGTATATGACAAAAACTGAGTACGGAGACGAGAATAACAACAAAACATTCCATCTCCTTCCTTCCCATACTGCACAATAGCTGACTAAAAGTGCAACACTCTTGCTGTAACTAGCGTTTCTCGTAGTAAATTCGTTGTGTTGTTAATTTTAGTCGAGTCGGTACTGTATTTAATTGAAACATTTTATTTGTTAAAGTGCGTGTAGTGTCATTTTATTTATTAAAGGTAGAGGTTTTAGTGTGCAATGAAGGATTCAGGTGAGTTTATATCAGTTTATTAAGGTTTTTCGATGAAAAATTGTGTTTTAATTTCGCGAAAATGAGCTCCATTACAATTGCATGTGTTTGTGTGTATGCCCATTTGTCAATGGAATTTTTATTTTTGTCGTCTCCCCTTTTGCACGTTCCTTCTTCTTGTTGATGGTTGCATTCGTGGGTGTTTGCGGGTTGCGGTGCGGAGTATTCGTACTGAGTTGTTTTTATATATAATTGAATTAGTGGACTGTATTATATGTATGATAACGATCATGTTATTATTATTATTTTATTTTGCGGATGTATGTTGCCAAATAAATGTTGCCAGATGAGTAAATGTTGCTAGGTGTATAAGTGTTGCGCTGGCCAACTTGTGCAGGGTGTTTCGATATTTTTATGATTAATATAATTTTTGTAGTATTATAGAGTGGTAGATTTAAAAATATAGTTAATGTTGAGTGCTGGTAAGTTAAGAATGTGAGTGGTCGCTAAGTAGTAATTTGTTTTGAATTCAAGTGTGATTGTTTTAAATGCATTTAAATAAATGTGACATCGTATTAGTGTTTAAAGTGTGAATGATGCTAAGTATTTAAGTAAATGTTTTGAGTGAATTCGATATCAATTGAGTGCATGGAGTGAGTGTATTGATTAGTGTAATGTGATTGATATCATTTGAGTGTCTTGAGTACTTGTTTCTAATGAGTGTAGTATCACATAAGTTTGAGTGATTGTTTTTAATGAGTTTGGTATCATTATTCTGATGATTTGTTGTGAGCGTGTAAGTTGAATGAGTATTTGAATAATGTGACTTTGTGAGTAAATGAGTGAGTTGACTTGTTAGAATGAAATGAATCTGTGCAACTGAGCGCGTGTGTTGAATGAATGCTAGATTTTTGGAATTTGTTAGATAACTGTGTTTTCTACGGTGCTCGTGTTAGATGGTAAACGACATATTTTGGTGATAGGTCTTTTAAATTCTCCTGTTTGCGTTCTAAGCTTGACAACACGAACCAAGTTATCCGTTCCTGGATATAGTAAGGTGATACGGCCAAGCATCCATTTCGAGGGTGGTAAACGTTCATCCTTCAATAAAACTAAGTCGCCGACCCTGGGCTGTGACTCGGTTTTTAACCATTTCGGTCGTTGTTGTAGACGAGACAAATATTCTCCGCTCCACTGCTTCCAAAAAATATGAACGGCGGTTTGAATCCTCTTCCATCTGTCTATGTACGACGCATTGTCTGTTGATAGATCGGCTTGTGGTATGAGTTGAGCTGAGGTACCTATTAAAAAGTGTGCTGGTGTTAGTGCTGAAAAATCATCGAAGTTATCGGTAAGCGGACATAGAGGTCTCGAATTAAGACACGCTTCTATCTGAGCAAGAAACGTGCTGAGCTCCTCGAAGGTCAGTGTTTCGTTTTTGACGATCCTTTTCAAATGAAATTTGACGGATTTCACTCCTGCTTCCCATAGTCCTCCAAAATGGGGAGAAGCAGGAGGAATAAAATTCCATTTTGTTCCGATGTTCGTTGTGGTTGTGGCTATCTCAGTCCAATCAATGTTTGCGGCCTTGAGCATCTTCTGTAGCTCGGTGTTTGCTCCTACAAAGTTTTTGCCGCAGTCGCTATAGATCTCCGAACAAACTCCTCGACGTGCAGTGAATCTCCGGAAGGCTGCTAAAAATGCTGTAGTGGTCATGTCACTAACTGCCTCAAGGTGAATTGCCTTTGTTGCCAAGCATATAAATATCGCAAAGTATCCCTTGTATATTTTGCCTCCGCGTCCTTTCCAAGCCTTGACTTCTATTGGTCCAGCATAATCGACTCCGGTGTGTGTGAAGGGTCGCGATATCCTTACGCGAGGTGCTGGTAAAATTCCCATCAACTGTTGCATGGGCCTTGCCCTGTACCGATAGCAGATGACGCAATGATGGATACATTTTTTGATGCTTCGTTTAATGTTTAAAATCCAGTATTTTGTGCGTAGATATGCAACCATTTGCTGGACTCCTCCATGGAAGGTCTTCTCATGTGCATCTCGGATGAGCAGTTGGGCAAAATGATGTTCAGGTTTGAGGATGATCGGGTGTTGTTGATCGTATTCTAGAGTCGAATTTTGCAATCTGCCTCCAACCCTTAAAATGCCCTGGCTGTCGATGAACGGATTAAGAGATCCAAAATATTTTGATGAGGATGGTTGTTTGGTAAGTTCCTCGATCTCCTTTGAAAACATCTCTCTTTGACCAAGCCTAATGCAAATCAGAGTTGAAGCCTGCATGTCTGAAGGAGAAAGTGGTGCCGCAATTTGACTTAAGGGAGATTTTTTGAGACATATTAAGGCGATTCGGCGACAATATGAAACGATTCGGATTAATTTTTGTAGATTTGAATGCTTGTAGATTTGCTTCATTAACTCGTTCTTATTTTCAGCGATGCAATGTGTGTGTGTTTTAACAGGGCGTTTCTCTTCTTCCGTTTCCAACGTAGATGGTTGACTTGGGGGAGAAAATAACCAATTCGTTTGTAGATAATCCGGTCCCTTCCACCAAAGACTGTTGTTTTGTAGGTCCGATGGTGATGTTCCTCGAGAAGCCAAATCCGCTGGATTATATTGCGTAGGAACGTGCTTCCAAATATTGGTATTGGTCAGTCTCTGAATTTCTGCGACTCGATTACTAATGAACGTTTTCCATTTCGATGGTGGCGCTGTTATCCAACACAGCGTGATAGTCGAATCAGTCCACGCGAAGGTTTCAACGTCCCCTAACTGCAAAACTTCAACGATGTAGTTTAAAAGTCGGGCTAGCATAACAGCTCCACAGAGCTCAAGCCGAGGTAGTGAAACGGTGTTCAGTGGTGCAACCCTGGTCTTTGACATTATGAGTTGAGTGTGAGTTCTATTCTGACTATCTAAAACCCTTAGGTACACTGCAGCCCCATATGCCTTCATAGAAGCATCACTAAACCCATGTAGCTGTAGTTCCTTGTTTTGCCTTTCAGTGAAAATCCAACGTGGTATACGAATGTTTTCCAGCAATGGTAGCTGTGATCGCAAAGAAAGCCATTCCTCCTGGACCTCAACTGGAACCGGTACATCCCATGTCAAACCCTTCAGCCACAACTTTTGCATAAATGTTTTTGCCGAGATTATACAAGGAGATATCCAACCTAGTGGGTCAAAGAGTTTGGAAATTGTTGAAAGTATGGTTCGCTTTGTGACGTCAGAAGATTCGGTGTGAACCCACTGAAAAGAAAATGAGTCGCTAGAAGGAAGCCATTTTATACCTAATGTCTTGATATGTTCCGAAGCCTCAAACGGCAGCAGAAAATTGACTTCTCGTTCTTGGGGTGCGACGAGACTTAAAACTTCTTCGCAGTTGCTTCCCCACTTGCGTAAATTGAAGCTAGCCGATGAAAGTAAATTGCTGATTTCCGTTAATTTCTGTTGGGCCTCCAGAATTGTGTCTGCTCCGCTGACTAAGTCGTCGATATACATGTCCTCTCGTATCATTTTTGCTGCAGATGGATAAGTCTCCTTTTCGTCATCCGCCAACTTGTTTAGAGTGCGAGTAGCCAGATATGGTGCAGAGGCTGTTCCAAAGGTCACGGTCTTCAGTCTATACATCTTCATAGGATCCATCCTGCTCTCACGCCAGAAAATTAGCTGATAATAAGAATCTGCTTGACTGATCTTAATTTGCCGGTACATTTTTTCGATATCAGCTGTTAAGGTAATCCTGTACTTCCTCCATTTTAAGATGATGTCCATAATGTTTGCTTGCGTTTTAGGTCCGACCATAAGATGTTCGTTTAAGGAAGTCCCGTCTGTGGTTTTAAATGCAGCATCGAAAACCACCCGCAATTTTGTTGTAGTACTGGACTCCTTAAACACAGCATGATGTGGCACAACGTAATTGAACGGTGTTTTAAGAACTTCATCTCGGCTGACATCTACTTCAATCATCTGGTCCAGCTGTAAGTATTCTCCTATACATTTCTTATACTGAGTGTGCAGCGATGGGTTGTTTTCAAATCGTTTTTCCAGTTGGTAGAATCTGCGTAGCGCTCCCTGTTGACTTTCTCCTAGTGCTGGGTGAATACCGTCCTTGAATGGCAAGGAAACCTCAAAACGTCCTCCTGGCAGACGTCTAGTGTGTGACTGGAAATGCTCTTCACATACAGCGTTTTCTTTCGTCTCAGGTTCCTTAAACGGGGACTCCTCGATTTCCCAAAATTTACGTATCTGTGTGTCTACGTCAAAAGTCTGCAGATGAACTCGACAGGTCTCAATCGGGGCCCTACCTAGAACAATCCACCCAAGCTGAGTATTTTGAGCAATTGGAGCTATAGGCTCATTTCCTCGAACTATTTCGGGTAAAACTATTTCGCAAAAGATGTCGTTACCTAGGAGCAAATCAACATGTCTTGGCTTATGAAAGGAGGGATCAGCTAATTTTAACCCTCGGATATGACTCCATTTGTTTGGAACCAATTCCTTATTTGGTAGCAGACCTGTTAAAGTTTTGAAAATTAACGCCCTAACATCGGTAACGAAATCGGTTTGTGCTGATTTGAGTTTAAAGTCAACGTAGTTTTGACAAGACCCGCTTTTAGTGTTACCCAATCCAGTGACTTCAGTAAATGTGCGACGTTTCTTAAGCCTTAGTTGTTGTGCAGCTGCTTCGGTGATAAAAGTGGCCTCCGACCCTGGATCTATCAACGCCCTCAACTTGATGTAGTCTCCGGTTGAAGATTGTATCATCACAATGGCTGTCGCTAGCAGTATTTGTGTGTTTCTGTGTTGCGAAATGTGGTAGTTGCGAGCAGCCCTGCTTGTACTAGCTTGATCATGCGATGGTTTGAATGGTGGTGCGCTGGGATTAACTTGGGTTGAGGCCTGATATGACTGGTTGTTGGAATTGGGTATAAACGGCTGTGGATCGAAATTCGAATGTGATTGAGCGGGTGCAGATGGTGGCTTTGAATGTGGCAAATGACTAGGCTTAGAGTTTTGACCGTGTGAGTTGTGACTATATGGAACACGATTTTGTTCATTGGAGGAGTGTAATAGCGAATGATGTTTTTGTTGGCAGTGGTAACATCGATTCTGACTTGGACATTGTTGGGTCTTATGGTTGTAAGCCAAACAATTTTCACAAACTCTTAGCTGTTCCACCATCTTAACCCTAGCGCTAATGTCTAACCTCAAAAAACCATAGCAGGAGCGAAGGGAGTGTTGACCTCTACGACAAACAGAACAATTGTGCTTTTCCTTATGAATGGAGTTGACATGCATCACCCTTGACTTCATCTTGTTCTGATCTCCTTGAAATGATGTCCTTGACATGACCTTTTGTTGACACACAACTTCCAAAGAACGAAATCGAGTTTCCAAAAAGATCGAAAATTCTTTAAATGTTGGTAAATCCTTACTCATCCCTAATTTTTCCTCCCACATTTGTTGTGTAGACCTAGGTAACCTTTGAAGCAAGGTAAATATTATTATTGTGTCCCAATGCTCGATTGGAACACCTAAGCCCTTTAACGAATGCAGCACCTCGGTTGACTTATCCAGTAAACCCTTAATAGAATCTGCGGTTTCAGAATTGATAATTGGTTGATCGAAAAATATTTTCAACTGCGTACTAACCAAAATGCGCTTATGATCGTAACGCGTGGTTAAAATTGACCATGCTTGATCATAATTATCGTTGTTGACCTCGAGGTAATCTAACAATGACGCAGCATTACCTTTCAAACAAGATTTTAAATATGTTAACTTCTCGATTTTAGACAATGACGAATTATCATGTATCAATGTGACGAAAAGATCGTGAAACGGACGCCAGTTATTATAGTCACCGGAGAAAATCGGAGGAGTGATGGATGGAAGTCTAATCTCATGCGAATATGAAGTTTTGTCGGAATTGCTTGAATTAGATTTCTGAGTTTTGGCTGTCTTCTCAACTCGCGAATTTTCGTTGAGACTATCTAACCTATCTAGCTCATTCAATAACATTGTTTTATACAGAAAGTAAGTTTCCATAGCTTCATCGTATAATTCCTCACTATCGTTCGAAATTTCTTCATTATCCTCAGAATTCATTTCATCGTAATGGTCACATATTTTCCTTAAATTATCCTCTAAAACGTTTAATCTACTAATCAAATAATTTTTTGTCTTAATTTCAGCACTCACTTTTCCGAAGCTTATACTTTCTTTGCCAATTAGATTGCACAATCTCTTAAATATTTTCATTGAAACAGCACTCATTTTAATTTGTTTAATTTATGGACGAATAATAAAAATGTAAGTAAAATCGCACTCACTTTAAATTTCCCTTAATGATTTCTTGACTTCTTGTCTTCAGGTACTGTGGACTCCAATGGTACAAATGACGACACTCAAAATGTTACGGACTGGAACTGTATTCACTTCAACGGTGCAAGACAACGGCACAGACTTCAACGGTACAAGACTCCAACGATGAATAAAGAACGGCACGTCAATCCAACGGGACGATATTCCAACACGGGATAAGCTTCCAAACGACGTACGTAAAACACAGCACAAATAAAGTTTATATGGACGATTATTTTATGCATTGAACATCAACGACGTACTCACATTAATTTTGTTTAATTAGCCTTTCCTTTTTTGGCAGGTACTCGGACTCCACTTGGATGCAACTCAACTTAACTTAACAATTCCAGCAGGCAGATTTGGATTTGAACACCAAATGCACAGTTCCAACGATGTAGCGGGACGGTTCTTCAACGGGATGCCAATACAACGGCACGAAACTGCAACGGGATGAGACTCCAACAGCAATCCCAGGAATTCCACAGCACAAATGATTTGAAGTTGCAAATTGTAAAAACTAATTGTCGATTTGTGTAAAATAAATCCGGCTTGAAGCGACCAAAATGTTGTTTGGTGAACTTAATAACTTGAATTCGTATTTGATTAAAGTATTAAGCACTTCTTGGGTTGCAACTGGCTTTATTAGTGGTTGGAAAACGAATGACTAATTTTACATTATTAAAGTATTAGCAAAATGACATTTCTCATAATCGACAATATTCTGACATTCAACATAAATTTTAACCAGAATGGGCAAGTTGCACTACATAGATTAATAACATTTAATTGACTTAAATTGACTTAATTTGAACACAACACTCATCATGCAAGTAACGCAAGTTTTCGAAAAATTTAGTGAGTCAGTCATATCCTATGATCCTAGGTAGACCAAATATTTTGCGTTTGGGTTAGTATTTCCTTCCCGAAACGCTTCTTCGAACATTCATAACATCCTCCTCCCTCTCCGTACCGTATAATAATTATTCCTATACTCTTGAATTGTCAAAAGTATTAAGGGTATTACAAGACTCATAGTATTTAATATACGTTATTGCTCGTAGACCCCTTAACGTTACTATATTTTGTGAATACCTATATACAATTCGGGTGATCAGCAGCGAAAGTTATGTTGATCTATTTATCTCCGCCCGTCCGTCAGTTTTTAATGTTACTTACTTACTAACTAACTCAACGGACTCCCGACACGTGCTGAAGAGTCTCTGCTTGAGACGCCGTTTCTAATTTTGGGGCCTTTAATTCGAGCTAGAAAGCTGACATCTGGAACGTGTAACTTCTCAAAATCAACCAGAGTAGCTCCCGTGGATTGGTTCTCTCATTTATTCCACTGAATGTCGGAAAGCAATTGCATGAATAGTGCCATGCCCCGAACTGAGTTCTGTTTCTTTATTCATTCCATTCTGGATATTCCGGATACAAAATTCGAAAATTTAGTCTTTTCTATTCCTTATCCGGAAAAAATAAAGACACACCCTCAAAATAAAAACACAGCAGCACACAGATGCAATTTCACTTCTACCTACTAACTGCCCGAAACCTACTTCCAAATAATGAATAAAGTACGATAATTTTATTTTTGCAAAAAATGACTGGTAAATTCAATATTCGGATTGGGCAAAGTCGTCGGCAAATGACCTCGCCAAAAAAGGAACCACCTTACCTCTTTTACATGAAAAAGGTTCTCTGGGTATAAATATCGCTACATGTATGTATTATGTTTTAGCTATTCGCAATCGAGAGAACAAACCTTAGGTGGATAAGTAGTAACACATGTCTAGCGAGTAAGCATATTTGGCCAAAGCTGGACCCGTGACATTATATGTGTTAAACCTCACCAAATCGACTGCACATTAGCTCTACTATAGCTGTCATTTCAGGACACTGTCTAATAGGCAAGCACGCATCAAGGCTTGGCGTCTATTCAATCGACTTCTGTAGAAGCTGCATGGACGAGGAGGAGGAGGAGAATACACCTCACCTTCTTTGTAAGGGGTCTTTCATTAGCGACTTGACAATTTCAAAATTTCAGTATGAACGGACCCTTAAATCGATTACCGAACTGTCAATTTCAAAATATTCAGCATTTTCATCATGGTATACGAAGGAACAACGTTTACAAATATTTAAAATTTACTACCGAAATTCCGAGTCGGCGGTCTCAACTTTAAGAGCGTTAACGTCAATTTTCGGCCCAGTAGACAAGCATTCATAGTCTAGTGAAAAAATTTGAGTCAGAATATTCGCTGTTTGATGTTGCGGTGCCAGTGAGACTTTGTTTTGCACGAAGTGTGGAGAATATTGCTCCCGTAGAGGCGTCCGTCGCGTCGCAAACCGAACACATTATGGCGAAATTATCGTAAGAATCTTGGCCTACACCCTTACAAGATCAAGCTGAACCAAGAACTAAAGCCACTTGATCATATGAAGCGACGTACGTTCTCGAATTGGGCTCTGGACATGATGGAACAAAATGAAGAATGTCATCGCAAAATCATCTTCAGCGATGAAGCGCATTTTTGGATAAACGGCTTCGTCAATTAGCAAAATATGAGTAACTGGACAGGTGAGAACACACACATGAAGCTCATCTTCATGAAACAGCACTTCATCCGCAAAAAGTCACTCTTTGTTGCGGTTTTCATGCCGGTGGCTTCATTGTGCCGTTTTTTTTCGGTACGGTAAACGGTATTCGCTACAGAGACATGCTGGAACGTTATTTCTTTGAGCAATTGCATGAATTGGACGTCTGTGATATGTGGTTCCAACCAGACGGTGCCACAAGCCACACACCGGGTGCAACAATCGAGTTATTGAAGTCTCAGTTCGGTAAACGTGTTATCTCGAGAAATGGACCCGTCTTTTGGCCGCCGAGATCGTGTTATTTAACGCCTCTAGATTTTTTTTTATGGGGCTACATTAAATCATTGGCCTATGCCAACAAGCCGGCTTCGTTAGAGAAGCTCAGAGCCAATATTGGACGAGAAATAGCGGCCGTATCGGTCGAAATGTGCGGCCGAGTCATCGAAAATTGGGTTCAACGTATCGACCGCTGCATACGTTCCCTTGGTGGACATGCTAACAAAGTCGAATTCCATTCTTAATGTTTTGATAGTAATTCAAGCCCATACATTTTTTTGAGATATTTCAAGCAGTTTGCATTTTATTTAAAAACGCTGTTGTTAAGTCCTTAATGAAAGAGCCTTTACATGTCCTACACTCTCCCATAAAAGAAATCTCTATCTAGGAACCTTCTCGCTTAATGATCTTAGTGACTTGGCTAACACAAACGTTAGAAGTCTATCGGGCTTCATCAGAAGCTCTCATTGGTTTAGCGGGTGGAGGGAGAAACTCCCTAGATTCACGTAGCATCACAATGGACCTTCATTGATTTAAGTATGTTGACTATAGCTGACAACCACCTTAAGGCTGACAACACACCGAATAAAGCAAAACGTTTTTGATTCGATAGTCAAAAAAACATTTTTTTATTTCAACACACACCAAGCGAAACAGAATGTAACTAAACAAAACGTTTTGTTTTCTTGCTTCATTTGGTGTGCGTTGAAATAAAACAAAATTGAATTCGTGACTTGCTGAGTATACAAGAAAGAGTATACTTGAAACAAGAGTGTACAATTATCGTTTATTCAGAGCTCGAAGAGTGGTTGAATGCGCATTTGGTATGATTACCAACAAATTTCGTATATTTGATACTGTCATATTACTGCCTCCTCAATTTCTCTCCATTTACGTCCATATTTGTTAGAGTTTGCGCGCAGACTAAACTGGAGTATACTCGTATATCCATATAATGAGTAGGGACACTCTCATATTTTTGACTGAAGGGTTATTGTAGAGGTTTATAATGAGGTGTAATCATTAATAAAAATAATCAGAAAAAACAGCCATAAACCATTTTAAAAATAAATCAGGTATCACTGCACGTAGTGAAAAGGATCAAGTCATGCGTCTTTAAAAAAGTATTAAGAAAAAACCCACAATGTTTTGCAGAAAACAACAGGTCAGCTACGAAGCACGTTTTCTTGTTTTGCTTTTATTTTTATGTTTCGTTTCATTTGGTGTGTGTTGATAAGAAAGTAGGCAATTATCGTCAACGACGCTGGGTCGAAACTGTTTTGTTGCATTCGGTGTATGTTGCTCGTATATAATGGCATGTATTTTCGACAACCACCACCGAAACACTTCGAAACAAAAACCTGTTTTTTGTTTCGTTTTCTTTGGTGTGTGCGCTCTCATAAGAAACAATGTTCTCTTGTTTGACGAAACAACAAAATGAGTGTGCTTAAGACCACACGATGGAAGTAAAACTTCTCTCGCTCCATCTAATTTAAATTGTGGGCGTGTCAGTGGACGCATTTTGAAAATATTTACACATGAGCATCAAGGGCCCCTGGAGAGTCTATGTTGTAAATTTCAGCTCCCTGTCTCCAACTTTGTTTTTTTTTGTAAAATGTGCGCGTGTCAGTGGGCGAATTTTGAAAATATTTACACATGAGCATCAAGGTCCCCTGGAGTATATTATAAATTTCAGCTCCCTAGCTCAAACTTTGTTTTTTTTTTAAATTGTGGGCGTGTCAGTGGGCGAATTTTGAAAATATCTACACATGAGCATCAATGGCCGCTGGAGAGTCTATATTATAAATAAATAAATATATATATAAAAAAAAATAAATATTTCAAGCAGTTTGCATTTTATTTAAAAACGCTGTTGTTAAGTCCTTAATGAAAGAGCCTTTACATGTCCTACACTCTCCCATAAAAGAAATCTCTATCTAGGAACCTTCTCGCTTAATGATCTTAGTGACTTGGCTAACACAAACGTTAGAAGTCTATCGGGCTTCATCAGAAGCTCTCATTGGTTTAGCGGGTGGAGGGAGAAACTCCCTAGATTCACGTAGCATCACAATGGACCTTCATTGATTTAAGTATGTTGACTATAGCTGACAACCACCTTAAGGCTGACAACACACCGAATAAAGCAAAACGTTTTTGATTCGATAGTCAAAAAAACATTTTTTTATTTCAACACACACCAAGCGAAACAGAATGTAACTAAACAAAACGTTTTGTTTTCTTGCTTCATTTGGTGTGCGTTGAAATAAAACAAAATTGAATTCGTGACTTGCTGAGTATACAAGAAAGAGTATACTTGAAACAAGAGTGTACAATTATCGTTTATTCAGAGCTCGAAGAGTGGTTGAATGCGCATTTGGTATGATTACCAACAAATTTCGTATATTTGATACTGTCATATTACTGCCTCCTCAATTTCTCTCCATTTACGTCCATATTTGTTAGAGTTTGCGCGCAGACTAAACTGGAGTATACTCGTATATCCATATAATGAGTAGGGACACTCTCATATTTTTGACTGAAGGGTTATTGTAGAGGTTTATAATGAGGTGTAATCATTAATAAAAATAATCAGAAAAAACAGCCATAAACCATTTTAAAAATAAATCAGGTATCACTGCACGTAGTGAAAAGGATCAAGTCATGCGTCTTTAAAAAAGTATTAAGAAAAAACCCACAATGTTTTGCAGAAAACAACAGGTCAGCTACGAAGCACGTTTTCTTGTTTTGCTTTTATTTTTATGTTTCGTTTCATTTGGTGTGTGTTGATAAGAAAGTAGGCAATTATCGTCAACGACGCTGGGTCGAAACTGTTTTGTTGCATTCGGTGTATGTTGCTCGTATATAATGGCATGTATTTTCGACAACCACCACCGAAACACTTCGAAACAAAAACCTGTTTTTTGTTTCGTTTTCTTTGGTGTGTGCGCTCTCATAAGAAACAATGTTCTCTTGTTTGACGAAACAACAAAATGAGTGTGCTTAAGACCACACGATGGAAGTAAAACTTCTCTCGCTCCATCTAATTTAAATTGTGGGCGTGTCAGTGGACGCATTTTGAAAATATTTACACATGAGCATCAAGGGCCCCTGGAGAGTCTATGTTGTAAATTTCAGCTCCCTGTCTCCAACTTTGTTTTTTTTTGTAAAATGTGCGCGTGTCAGTGGGCGAATTTTGAAAATATTTACACATGAGCATCAAGGTCCCCTGGAGTATATTATAAATTTCAGCTCCCTAGCTCAAACTTTGTTTTTTTTTTTAATTGTGGGCGTGTCAGTGGGCCAATTTTGAAAATATTTACATATGAGCATCAAGGGCCCCTGGAGAGTCTATATTATAAATTTCAGCTTCCTAGCTCTAACTTTGGTTTTTTGCCGTCCGACCTGAAAATCTGACGATGACGGCGACGCTCTATATTTCCAACTAATGAACTGCGATTCATAGACACAATGACTTTACTCACTTCCGGTAAATTCCATCTGTCGGCAACTGTTTTAGATATAGCTTTCTCCTTTGGATCGGTTTGGATACATAATGAGCTTAGTATTGTCCTCTATTGAGGAGATTCAAGGTTGTTTACCCATTCCACAAACCTTTCGCCGACTAAATTGTATGGGTTGTAACAAAAGAAAGTACATTTGTCTACACTTCGGTATTGCCGGAAGTCTACGTTTGTCTACACTCCCGTTGCACCGTAAGTGTACATTGGTCTACACTTTCATTGCGCCAGAAGTCTACATTGGTCTACACTTCCGTTGCGCCGGAAGTCTACATTGTTCTACACTTCCGTGTCGCATTCACCAGCTTACTCCCCAAGTCAAGCGTGCGTAAAGAAGTTTTACTTCAAAAAAAAAGGTTTGGTTTATCCGGTGTGTTTTCAGCCTAACGTAACATAACCTAACCTGCAAATTTAGAATGCATTCAGTGACTTTAAAAACCTCAAATATGTAACATGAAATAATTGAATGCGTTCAGTGAATGTTATTGACTTCAAAGTGACTTCAATGAATGCAGAGCAATCGAAAAGATTACATTCTTTTTGACTTCAACATTCCGATTGCTGAATATGGCGGCTTCAATAATGAATTCAAAATGATTGGCAATTTATTTATTTTTCAATCTGAAGTCACAATTGACGTCATTGAATGGAACAAACAAACAAAACAATTATTTTCCAAAATAAATGCAATCTTTTACAGCTGTGTAATATCTATGTATGTATACAAAATGTTGCCAAGATCTCCGCCTTTTTATTACCATCTAACAAATACAAAGTCCAAAGGATATGGTTTTGATAGTTGGTCGCCTAAAAATGACCCACTTCTAGGATAAAATAAACATTTCCATAATTCGATAATTCTTGTATTTCTTGCCGATTCATCGTCTTAAGCTTTAATATGTTTCTCTCCCTATACATTGTAATCCACCATTTTATTCAGTAATCCGACATTACCCTAGTTTTCGAAATGGTGATTACAAAGAAGGAAATCTACATAATGTTTATGTTTCCAAGGATGAATATAATATGGAAATCGTAAATAGACATATTCAGCCTTATTAACGGCACACTTTTCCATTTCATTAATTAGGAGTTCAAATATGATGCGAACAATTTACTAATTTACTTTATTTCCTTTAAATTATTCTTGTGCCAAAATTTGTACATTTAGCGTTGGCATTTTAATTTCGAAAGAAAACAACATTAATCACCTTTCGTGCTACTTTTTGCTTTTTTTTTATGTGTTCATTATTTATGCCCGACCCACGACCGGGCCGAAAGTTATCATATCGGGACTACCATCCAACCTATCCGCATTATCTTGTTCGATTCGAGTGGATATGGGTAGGAGAAACTCTAATCGAATATGGTTCTAAAGAAAAACGAAAAGAAATTCCATGTAAACCGAATGATAATCCAGGCGCTGGCTGCTGAAATGACAAGGCTCTTAATGTGCTTACACAGTTATTGTTTCTTTGCCAAATACCTACTACTGCCTATAGGCATGCATAATTCATGAAGTAATGGGTCGATTTTCAAATAATTTGCTCACATATTTACGCCTATTTTAAATATTTAATGCAAAAATGAAAGCAATCAATAAAAGAGGGAGGCGTGGATCCAAGACCTAAACAAGAATGAGGGTGTGATAGACTGCACCACACCACTCCACTGCGATGAATCTATTAACTTCATTCTTGTTCCCATTCCCGTTCGAATGGTCGTGATTATTTATTATTTGTTTCAACCAAGTTGAGAAAACATTCTTCCTTCACATCCAGACTGGACTTAGATCTGTCGGATTTGGAAGTTCATTAAGAGATCTCATTCAATTAAATCAACTGCGGGTTTATTAAGTTAGAAATTTGCTGTTGTCCTGCCATTGTGCATTTAAATTCCTTCATGTTTCCCCCGTTGAGTAACTTGTTGTTAAACATTCCGAACATTCCAATTTAAGATTTAATTACGATCTACGAATAATCTTTGTGAATTGACGACATAATGGCGGAAACAGGTAGATATATTAACTAGGAATGTCCTTGTAAGAACCTGTTTCGCCTAATTCTCTGTCGACTGTCGAGGATAAGAATATATGAAAGATAAGACGCTGGTGGTAATCGAGTTGATGATGTCGATGTTGGTGGGATATTTAAGTATCTTTTGTCACATCCTCTCTAATCTTTACTTCTGATACCATACAATGGACTTTTGTAGAAAGTTGTAGGTAGGTATCTAAATTTATCATTTTTGAGCAAAATTATGTTGTCTGCGTGATGAGAAAAGCAGATACCTGCCGACCTACATTTCAGAAATGTTTTTTCGACGTTCACACGAATAGAAACATTTCAGAAATATTTTGTTGTTTCTGAAACGTTTCTTTAATGTTTCGCTCGATTTGGATGGACCACGCAATAAAAAGTGTTCAACTGTAAATATTTTGGGGAGAGTACGATAATTCAGGCGACAAAGTTTAACGACAGATTTGTGTAGAATTGTAAGGTTCGGTTAGGTTAAGGTGGCTGTTAGCTGAAAGCCAACAAACTTAGACCAATGAGGTCCGTTGTGATGCCACATGGATCGGGAGTTTTGACCACTACTCGCTAAAACCATTTGGAGCTTCTAATGAAGCGCGATAGACTTGTAACATCTGTGTTAGCTAAGTCACTGAGTTCATTAAGGAAGAAGGCTCCTAGATAGAGATTTCTTTTATTATAGAAGAGTGCAGGACATGTGCTGAGGAGATGAAGTGTAGTCTTCTCCGCCTGGAACACGCTACAGTTTGAAATAAGTTTTTTAAAAACTATTAATGGAAATCACTTGATTTAAAAACAGGATGATAGAACCGACGTCTAGCTTTTAAAAAATGTGCAACACCTAATTGTAAGTATTACCGTTATTTTTAAATATTTTTTTTTTAGAAAATCACCACTTCCGCCCAAATGGGGCGAGATAGACCCCCCTCCCATAGTAAAAAAATGCTTGTAAATAACTGTTCTCCAATTTTTTTTTATTTTTTCTTGTCGCCTGAGTTATCGCATGCCAATATTTTTTACAACAATAAATATCTAAATAGAAAACTTTCCGACATATAAACCATGAGATTACTACCTTCTCGACAGAATCTATGGTAAAGCTTTGCTTCCATCATTTTCAGTAAGAACATTGACAAACCACTGTCATTACACCAGCAGGATGCGTTGACAAAAACATTTTTGATAAAATTTGAGCTGCTTGAGCGATTTCTCTTCTTTTTTCAACCCTTGTAGTGGCTGATACAAAACACCAGTTGAAGCATGCAAGTAGAGCAGTGAAGCATTTAACATTGTGGAACATAAATTTAAAATTAATTGCAATTTACTTCCATAGAAACATTTGTTTCCTGTAGGTACTAATTTTCTGTTGAATTTTGACAAACAGCGAAACCGCATTATTCGTACCGTTACCGATTGCATATAATACAGTTTGAAAAATTTGAAATAAACAATAATCTTTAAATTCACAAAACAATAAGACCGGATAAGTTGCACCCAGCAGAAGTAGACATGTTTCTTACTGGCAAATGGGTCGACATTGTTCTTATATCCGAAAGCCATTTTATAACATCATCTTACGCTAAAGTCAACGGATAAAAGTTTTAACCATTCAATTAATCCAGCAAATGAAGCAAGAACAACGTGTAGCCTCCTTCATTAAAGAAAGCATAAAACACAATTAAGAAAAAAACATAGGGACGGGCTACAGTCCGCTTGGGCGAACTGTTGGATACCCTATTCTTATTCCTATCCCTCATAAGTGGGCGTGACAAAAGTCTAAGTATGGTTGAATTGTTAAGAACGCTCTACATATTTTGTTATATAACATTTAAAGGATTTTATCAAAAAAAACGCTCCCTAGCTCAAACTTGGGTGTTTCAATAAAATTGTTTTATTTAATTGTGGGCCTGTCAGTAGGCGGATTTTAAAAAAAAACACACATGAGAATAAAGGGCCCCTAGAGAGTATATATTATAAATTTCAGCTCCCTAGCTCAAACTTTGGATTTTCAAAAATTAATATACCCTTAGAATAGGTTATAAAAAAATTGTTTTATTTATTTGTGGGCGTGTCAGTGGGCGGATTTTGAAATTTTTTTATCCTGAGCAGTTTTAGGAGTCATAGATCATATATACAAAATTTCAGCTTTCTAGCTCAAAATTCGATTTTTTCCAAAATTTAGTTTTTTTGAGTTTGTGGGCGTGTCTGTGGGCGGATTTCAAAAATTCGTAAACTTGATTATTTCGGGACCCTAGAGAGTATATGGTTAAAATTTCAGCTCTCTAGGTCCAGTTTAAAGGCCTAATTTTTGGCTACAGACGGACGGACGGACGGACGGACATGGCTAGATCGACATTACTATCGATGCTGATCATAAATATAGTAACTTTTAGGGGTCTACGGGCAATATTAAGGTATGTTACAAACTATGCGTCAAAATTAATATACCCTTAGAATAGGGTATAAAAAAAAAATAATAATTGTGGGCGTGGGCGGATTTTGAAAATATTTACACATGAGCATAAAGGGCCCATAGAGAGTATATATTATAAATTTCAGCTCCCTAGCTCAAACTTTGGATTTTCAAAAAAATTGTTTTATTTATTTGTGGGCGTGTCAGTGGGCTGATTTTGAAAATATTTATACATGAGCTTAAAGGGCCCCTAGAGAGTATATATTAAAAATTTCAGCTCCCTAGCTCAAATTTTGGTTTTTCAATAAAATTGTTTTATTTTTTTGTGGGCGTGGCAGTGGGCGGATTTCGAAAATTTTATATCCCGAGCAGTTTTAGGAGTCATAGATCATATATGAAAAATTTCAGCTTCCTAGCTCAAAATTCGATTTTTTCCAAAATTTTGTTTTTTTGAGTTTGTGGGCGTGTCTGTGGGCGGATTTCAAAAATTCGTAAACTTGATTATTTCGGGACCCTAGAGAGTATATGGTTAAAATTTCAGCTCTCTAGGTCCAGTTTAAAGGCCTAATTTTTGCCGACGGACGGACGGACGGACGGACATGGCTAGATCGACATTACTATCGATGCTGATCATAAATATAGTAACTTTTAGGGGTCTACGGGCAATATTAAGGTATGTTACAAACTATGCGTCAAAATTAATATACCCCTAGAATAGGGTATAAAAAATAGAGGAAGAGTACTGCATAGGTACAGAAAGGCGCCATAAAACCATCTGGAAGAACAATTTATGTATGGTCCGCGAAAACACAAGCTAAAAAGGCAACATTTTCTTTATATATTCAAAACACCTGGGAGCAATTTTATTATTAGAGGGAGCTCTAATACTAAACATAAGGAAAGGGAGAAATGAAGAATACTCCATCCATATTGCTATCCGCCAGAGCGGGCGTGGTATTGGGCTGAGAGTCCTTGTCCATTTTGGAACATTTATTATTTCTTACTAAATGGCAAACGTAGGAAAAATCTTGTTCTGGCGAGTTGTTAAGAAGGACGTTGTCTACATATTTTGCTATTGTGGTATTTTTTTTTTTTTTTTTTTTTTATTAAAAGGAAATCCAAATCCCAGAGCACTCAGACTCGGTAACGTTCCATTGTACTAACTATTATGGTATGGTATGATACTGTGGTTTTCGTTTTTTAAGCAATTAATCATAAAAACAACGTTTTGATAAAAACGCCCACCAATATTGTTAAGACGGATAATAATATAATAATCTACATAATTTGTTCCTGCTACTTTTTAAGTATATTAAGGGCACTATTGCCAGCAAGTTATTTAATCGTTTAATGCAGCGGTGCAAGGTGCAGATAGGGGTTAGTTGGAACGCAGAGCATCAGTATTGGCTATGCTTGCCATTCTCTGGCACAACCGTAAAGTGTCCAAGTATTGGTTTTTTGGTTTATTGCCTTTGACCATACTATGGTATATTTTGGTCTCAACAACACTGTATATATCCAATATACTTAAGAGGGTTTCAATTCCCAAATCTTACGTGGCTGTGTGAAAAACCCTATATGCAATAAAATATCGGGTCCATTCATAAATGCAAGGTTTGCAACGCAATAGCAATGCAAAGCAGGAAGTACTGCGCAAATTGAAGTTCTGCGATTCTGAAATCTGCATGATTGCGCGCAATAAATAAAACTATTACATTTATGAATTCTCAGCTTAGCAATGATGAAAATTGATGCATTTGTGAACTCTCTACTTAGCATATCTTGCGCAATATTGCATTCATGAATGGGCTCATATTCTTTTTTTTTATGTGAACTTAATCTAAAAAATCGTAATCTACCTAAAACTAACTAAATCTAACTAAAGTATAGGGCTTTCGCTTAGCGTTCCACTTAACTCTGAAATCTAGAAATATAACACAGTAAGCCATTTTGAAATATTGCAAAAATAATGAAAAAGAAGTTTAATTTCACACCTTCATTTTCTGATGTTCAGACCTCGTCGACGACAAACAAGGCTGACATTATCTCCCTGCCCTTTTTGAGAAACTACATAAGCTCCAGCGGGATGGGGAATAGAGTATCGGAAACTTTGGTAGAAAGCGCTGTATCTATAGTTTAATGTCAACTCCAGAAGTTATAGAGGATAATTTGTATGTGACCTATCCGAACTAAAGCTTTTAATTTTGAAACTTAGAGCTCGCAAATCCCCAGGTATTGATAATATACAAAATATCTATATCAAGAGCCTCCCCAGAACTGAGATTAACTTTTTACTTTTCATATTTAATGCATGCATAAAATTACAATACTTCCCAAATGCGTGGAAGAAAGCTAAGATTATGCCGGTTTTAAAACCGGGAAAACCCGCAAATAACTCCAACAGCTGCGGACCCGTTAGCTTGTTTTTTTTTTCCCCAGAACATTCGGACTCGGTAACGGTGCATTGTATTACAAGGCA
Source organism: Portevinia maculata (assembly GCA_949715645.1). NCBI lineage: Eukaryota > Metazoa > Arthropoda > Insecta > Diptera > Syrphidae > Portevinia > Portevinia maculata. The sequence continues at coordinate 393,285,931 of OX454525.1, read as the reverse complement.
GAAATCCTCCTTTTGTTGTAGAGGCTGAAGAATGGGTGGCGTATGTTGTTGTTCATCATGGGGATTGAACCTGCACCGCACGGGTCGCAATTAGTTCTACATATACTCGTATGTAAACTTTTCGAAAAAAATTGTCAAAAATAAAATCGACAAATCTTGGTTGAGAAAGATACACTGGCGATCAGAAGGATGAGGCCATACATTTTCCAATCGTTTTTCAGTCTTTATACCTGTTCGAAATTGTATACCCGTAAAGTTTTACTACCTGTGAACAAGTACATATTTCCCAAACAGTAAGTTATAGAATTAAAGGGTAAATAAGAAACGACCGCTGGAATTTCCCAAGATCAAACAATGAACTAATGGAAAAGCGTATGAACAGATGCGCCACTAGGATGAGGCCACGATGGGAACTTGTACTTCCATGGCAAACCAGTAATCGATGGATCAAAAATTACAGGGCAGAGCCCAGTTGTTCCTGGTTATATGCTAGCTTCAGCCCAATCAAGCCACCTATATTTCTCCCTATTGAGCCTTTCAACATAATAATAATTCTTACCTCTTTCATGTATGCTCATATGCTGATGGATATCGATCAGACCTAATGAATTTGCATCTAGAAACAAAAATGTCTCAGGTGGTACATATCCGCTTTCCAATGTATATCGTAAATATCCAGAGTTGAATATATGTGATATCAGTTCGTTCTCCGAAACATTTACTGACCGGCCGAAATTATTCCTCACAAGGTCCAGAATTACATTGACACACCGGAAGCATCTAAAAGCTTCTTATTTCAGACGTAATGTCGAGACTCGGGATAATCGCTTCAGTACATTCGCATGCCAGCTACAATGCAACGAACGTTTGGTAAAAAATTACCTTCACATCAGGTTTCAGATATTTGGAGTAGAAAAATTTATTAAGATGCCGTCCTAGCCCTTCGCAACTTTGTATTTAGGTATGTGTTCATTGTAGTATATAAACTTGTTCAAATGAACACCTAAATACTTCAACAACGAAGCCCATTTGAACTCATTATTTTAACATTTCCCGACACGTCTCAAATGTGATGGTTTTACATTATAGTTAATGTTTAGCTTCCATTCGGAACAAAATTCATAGAATATGTAAAGTTTGCCTTCAAGGTTTGCTTGGATTTCTTCAATTTTTGTGCTGCTTGCATACAGCGCAGCAGAAAAATATATGTTAAACAAATGCGGCGCAGTTACCGTGCCCTGCAAAATACCATGAAAACTTCAGTCGTCGTATATGTTCTATCTGTTACAACAAATTTGATGTCATTATCATTGACATGATCGTCTTTATAAGGGCCCAAGTAACATCTAAAAGTTTTTTCCACTGCCCCACTTCTTACGAGCGTCTGACAAACATCCAAGACTATCAATTGTTATGAGAAGATTCTCAAATTTACTTTTCGGATTCGGCGTGAAAGGTCCCTTATACTTCGCGATAGCAAAAGGTTCTTACCGATATTAGGCAGGAGACTAATGGGCCTACTGCTGAAAAGATAAGAGGGGTTGTTCTTTCTTTTGTCAGTATTTTCTTCTGTTAGTTTATCCGCTTTTAATCTTTTAGAGAATCTTAAGGTAGTTGGCATTTGACTATTGTAAAAACTCAACAATCCATTATATACTTCGACAGTTTTGCTGCTTGGGAAGCCCCTAGCATTACCGGCCTCAAAATGAGAGTCTATCAGAAGCTTAACTAAACCCAGCATCTGTAACAAACTTATTTTCGGTCATGGGGCAGTCTTGCTTGGATATTAATCCCAGTCTGGGTTAGAAGTGTCCGAGGAGACAGCGGATGTTTTAATTTCGGAATATTGAGAACGTCACGTAGTTTAACAATTTTGTTCATTTTCGGGAACGTGTTTCTCGAGTCCTGTTTGATAATACATCCAACTCTTTGCTTCCAGTAGCCGTTTGCACTATTCCGAAACTGTTGCCAAAGCAGAGTTTTCAGCTTCTTCAGAAGGGATCAATCTCCGCAGCTTCAAATTGTGCCAAACTTCCGAGAGTCTTGAAACTGGCGATATATTCGATTTATCTGAGCGATAAGGAAGCTCCTATGTGTTTGAAGTATTTTTATGTCATGGTTTAGATACGAGTAACATCCCATGCTATTTTGTGATTTTATTGTTGGAACGGATGAATAATTTATAACTTGTAAGAGCACGGACCACGTCACGAGTCTAAAAGCCGAGTCACCAGTAAATTTCAACAGGATTTCTATGGCAAAATGATTGCTATCAGACGGTAGTAACGGAATTTGATTACTATGGACCGTTTCTATTTGCAATCGGACGTATGCGATGCAAAGATGTAGGTATGCATTTTCCGACGCAAAACTTGGCGGAATTCCCTCTGATCTGGCTACTATTTATAAGGCGTTTATCCGCCCAAAACTTGAGTACACATATCTGGCCAGGTGCTCCATTGTCTTAAGAGAACCATTATTCCTTAAAAACAGAGAGATAATGATGGTCTCAAGACAACCAAAGTTTTGAATGCCACTTCTGTCGATTTGTCAGTATTGAAGGGGGCTTCGAGTATCGCCGTACCACCGCCTTGGACTGAATTTCGTCGGTGTGTCCGTATGAGGTCGTAGTTTTTAAAATGTAAGTAGTGTCTATCGTTAAGAGTCGTTTCGCTTAGAAAGAGAACGTCTGGTTTATGATCCTTTGTAAAACGCAATAAGTCACCGCGCCTTTAATTGGAAATTATGGAATTTACATTTAGGGCAGCTATGTTGAGGGAACTGAGCGCAACTTCTAAACCCATCCATTTTAAAGCATAAGATGCTTCAGAAGCGCATTAACCTTCTTCGATAGTTCTGAGACAGTTTGGGGCAAGACTGTTTACTTGTATTTGTAATTTCTCCCTTGTGCTGAGGATTGTAGCGCTTGATCTAGTAATTGGTCCAACTATTTTGATCATTCCCAGAACTGCCACCTAGCAAGTTTGCGAAGGATATATCCCCTGAACATAATTTTGTATCTCCGGCATTGCTCCATGATCCTACCTGTCGTTCGTCTGTATGCCTCCTTAATCATTTCTCTGACATTTAGATTTCAATACAATTTTTTTTCGAGATAGTCCCTAAAGGCAAATCCACTTCCTGAAGCTTTGGGACATAGGTACCTACTACCTGTGTATACAAACTTTAAACAAAGCTTCTACTTTGCAAACTCCATAATCTACAAATAATGGAAATTGTATTAATGTGGCGTGTATGACGACACGACAGTTTTTCAACAAAGCTCTGGGTAATGCAAATCAATAAAGCAATAGCAAGTTAAAGTCTTTAATCCTTATCACAGCCATATGAGACACATTACTTAGAGCCCCTAGATTTTGTCGGTGCAGAGCCATTGGCAGGATATTCAGTATCACATGCAAATTAATTTAAGCAAGTTAAATTGCTTTTTTTAGAATAGAAACGGTACTGGCCACAAAATTGAACTGAAATTGAAAATATGTATTTATATTGAGCTATGCGACTCCTGTATAACGTTGCCCAAAAATAAGTTAAATGAAAGAGCATAACATTTTCACTTAAGGGCTTGCAGCTGTTACGCTTCGCTTCAATCGTCACGTTTTATTTCTCGGCAGATGTGTTGGTTTTCTTATTCGATGGTTTTGCGTACATGTTAGGATGACGATGAAGTCATTCATAGGGATGTAGTCACGAATATGTTTGCGATCTCAAAGAGTATGTATGTCGGTGCACATCTTCCGGAAATTTCAAATTTGATTTCGTCATGCATGCGATTCACAAAATATCACGCATGGGCGCTCGGTTATATGTAGAAATTAAAAACAATTTTAGACTGCAGAGTTGGATTTATAAATAATATCATAATCACTACCATCCGACTGACATAGATCTTAACAATTGAGGTTTAAATACTTAAAGCATATAACGTTGTTCGGCTTCAATGCATTCAAATGAATATACATAATTTGAATCTGAGCATCGTTTTTAGGCCAAATATATGGCCGTTATTGGTTAAAAGTGTGTATGCATTTTAATTGCACTCAGATTTCAGCCATGACACCTAAAGCTAAAATTACAGGCATTCAGTAAATGGAAGGGGTGCTGACCGATTGAGTCCTTTTCATTAATGCCCGATTTGAGAACTGCCAAGCTCCTCCTCGCAAAGCTAAAATGTATCAATCTTGAGTATTTTCCTCCTAACACGAACATGATCTCAATAGTTCAACCGATGAATTTGGATTTAATACAAATTTTAAAATTCCACTATAGCCGACGTCGGACATCAAGATTTGAAGGGTTTAAGAAATCAAAAATGAGGGGCACTATATAACTCCAGTGTCATCAATCTGAAAAAGGTTGAATTAAGGACTTAGACATGGTAGGATGAAAACAAAATACCACTTAACTAAAAAAGATGCGGCAACGGAAACACCAATCGAATTAAGATTATCCTTAACACGCCGCGTCTCCGCTTACTATAATTTTCCAGCAGACAACAGAAGCAGCAGAAAAAAGCAAAATCAGAGCACCTGTCAAATTTTGTTAGCGGGGCATTTCATCGCATACTTGGTTCGTTTGAGAGTGAGAAGCAAAGATTTTCATGGAGAGCATCACTGCACCAGAGTATATCCAAGTTAACACAATATTTCCATATTAAATTGCAATACCTTCCCCATCCACATTCCTTTCCCACGAAAAATAACAAAGGTAGACAAATTTACCCAATTGTAATTCTTGGAAGCATAATTGCTTCATTTGTTTATTTCGACAAATTATATTTTTTTATTTCAGTAATTCAAAGAAATAATATTGAATATTTCCGCTGACATGTAAATTAAATATTGTATAAAAAGGAAAATCATAATAAATAAAGTGTTCAGTTGTTGTCAATCGGTATCACCGAGTAAAGTTTGTGTTTTTTTTTATTCACCCGTAAAAGCGACGTGATAACTTTCATATACTTGTACCTAACGAGTAGGGACACCAGTGTTGCCGGAGATAAATATTATAAGGTAATACTTCAGCCAAAAAAGGGAAGTATTTTGGAAAAAATAGTAAATAGTACAGGCATTTTTTAGTCTTCAAAAATAAGTGTGTGCACACAATTTTTTTTTAACTTTATTAAAATAAAATCATCAACAAAAATTCAGTTCAAAAAATAACAAAACATAAGTAAATAAATTATTCATTCTAATAACAAAAATAAGTAAATATCTCTTTTGTTATAAAAAATCAGTCTTATGGCAGATAGCTTAATTCATAGTAATATTATTTTTAAAGAAAAAAGACTAAGCAAAGCACTTACAAAATCCCTTGTCAGAGGGAAAAGTGTTTCATAAGGACATTTTTTAAAGAAAATTATCTCTGGTCAAAATTCTTCTATTTCTAAAGAATTAGAGACCATAGTTTGATTAAGTAAAGTTTATCACTCCATGTCAAGGTTTTCAATTTGTTAGAAGAGGTTTTCGATTTGATTTTCATTAATCAAATCAGGAATGGAAGAAATTATTGTAGTTGCGCTTTCTGCTATCTTTAAAGGGTCAATGCTTTGTATAGATTTTAAAATTTCGTCATCAAAATCGATTCGCTGAGAAATTTGCGTACAGTGTCTTATAATATTCTCGGCAAACACCTTTAAATTCAAATATTGATTTATTTCATTGGTTTTTGTTTTTAAAAAAAAGTTCAACCTTAGCCCCAACACATACAGAGACAATATTTTTTACATAGTTGTCAGAAAAATTCGGACCGGAGAGAAACTCTTCACCTAAAAACTCCGATTTCATAATTTTTTTTAAAAATAGTTTTGTAGAAAGTTTTTATGTATGGCAGCAATTTATGAATCCGGACCGACTGAGATTGAAATTCTAAGTTAAGTTGTTCAGTTAACTGAAGAACATAGGCTAGAAATAATAAATACGATTTTGTGGTATCATTTAGCTCTTCTTGAATCTTGTGAGCAAGATCTAGGTTGCGGTCAGAAGATTCAAAAGAATTCTCCAAAAAATAATGTAATAATGCAGGTTGCTGTTCTAGTGTTCTTGCCACAACCTATTCAAGAGCTAGCCACCTAGTAAAAGACGTTTCTAAAATCTTATGTTTTTCGACGTTAAAATATTCTTGAAGCTCTTTAAACTCGATTTGCTTCTTTGGACTATGTGAAAAGTAAACATTGATATTTCTTAGGGAAACCTCAATATTCGGAGGTATTTTTTTAGCTGCGGCTGAGGAAGAGGGATGTAATGGATGTGCACAATGCACATACACACTAAAGTTAACATATTTGGATTTTCCTTTTAAAAAAGAGATCGAACTCTACTTTTTTCCCAACCATCACAGCAGCATTGTCTGAGGCAAAGCCAACACAATTTTTAAACGGTATTGAAAGATCATTAAAGCTATTTAAGTACGTTAAAAATAGATTTAGCATCAAACTCTAACAGCTCAATTAAGGAAAGAAATCGAACTCTAACTTTACCATAATTGATATCAAAATACCTTACCACGACACATAAGCAAAGAGGAACTGACATCCGCTGTCTCATCAATTATCACAGAAAACTTTTGTTTTCTTTAAAACATCCATTATATTACGATTTGCCTCTTCTAACTAACTTGACGTTATTGTTTCTTTGAATTTTGTTCTCCCAAGATTTATATCTTTTAAAGTTTCAACATCAATAATTTTTATTAATGCAATTAAAGGTTTAATTAAAGACATGGTACGTTGTACTGCAAAAGGAACATTATTATTTTTAGTTCTGATGTTTTAAGCTTTTCATTTTTTTTAGTTAATTCTGAATTTACTATATTTATTTTTGGTTATTGTTTAAGCGATTTGAGTATTTGTTTGTGGTATTTTGATTTTTCATGACCTTCAATATGCTGTTTGTTGTTTGTAAGTTTCATGTTACAATACGAACAAAATGGCTTTTGTGTCGATTTCCTTGAGAAAAGCAAAATCACTCAACCATCCTTGACGAAACATTTGCGTGCGGTTTTTGCTTTTTTTGAAGATGTGGTAGGTGTATCAACTTAATCAGCATCAGAAATCTCAACATCGTCAGTTCTTTCGGCAGAGGATTCAGGAACCAAATTTTCAGGAACAGCAGCAGACTCATTTGGCTTTGCACCAGCAACAGAGGATACATTGACATTGGCAAGTGGAGCCTTTACCGATTTTGATTTGGTCGGTGTATCAACTTCAACAGCAAATACTTTTTCAGCATTTGAAAGCTCAATATCGTTGGCTCTTGCAGCAGGTGCTGTCAAGTTTGCAATCAATTTTAAGTGAATTAAATTTATTTAGGTTGGTATTATATTTTGCTGCAAGTGAAAGATATGCTAGGTCTTTAAACAAAATAGGAGTACGAATGTGAAAGGAGGAATACGGGAGTACGGATGTGCTGAAAGTAGTACAATACTCCTATGGGAGTTCTTTCGGCAACACTGAGGGACACTCTCGACGTTTTCTTCATCAGTTCTTATCAGCAAGTACGTCTGTGTCACACAGACACTGGAAGTAGATGGATATATGAAATACTGTGTAAGATAGAGATAAAAGAGGAAGACTGTTTTTCTCGGAAGAGGGGACAGGGTGCTCCGTTAAATAAAGACAAACATTAATTTGTCATACGTTTTTATTAAATATTAAATAAGAACTACATGTGTGTTACGCTTAGATATTTTCGCTGGTTGTTGGGTTTTTTGATAATCCTTTTAAATTTTTTGATAATGTGATACACTCAAACACGTACATACAATTTTATAACAAATTCTTTGTTTTGATTTTTACAGCTAAATTAATCAGATTAATTTTTTATTATATTATACATTTTCATTTCAGAATTATTACGTGAAAACGAGAACTAAATAATTCTTGCTATAGGCTCTCTATCGCATCTAAGAACTCTTGAGAAGGGCGTGTTAAATGCGCACCCTCATATTCTTTGAAATCTGTGAATATGGAGGAAACACTAGGTTTCTGACTTAATTTCAGCTCACACTTGTGTTTTTGACGGTTTTTTTTCAACGTAGCCTGCAAAATAAGAAGACGCATTTTCGCCACAGAAATCAACAGTTTTATAGTCAGATTCGGTTTTAAAAATGTTGTTCACATTGTCCTTCTTTTTAGGTGATTGGAACGTCGGGAAGCTCTAAATTCACAGTTGGCTCGCAGTTTCAATGGGTTATATCCTCCATGTACTTTGCTGAAAATGATCTTTCAAATGAACAAATGAATTAAAATTGAGTCAGTAGCTTCTTATTTCCCCCTCGGTTGCGTAAACCGCGAAGGTATTTTCCAGACAATCTTGATTGAGGTGTCTCGTTAAAAGGAACTGAATACCATCTCCGCTTAAATCACTTGAAATGAAAATGAGAGCATTTATATTCTGCTGACATCTTTTTAAAAATCGCATCTTTTTAGTTATATTGGCAGGCTGATCAAAAAAAGTAATACGAGTATTTTGGAAAAATATATTCATTTCATTTGAGATATTGACTTGCTCTTCATTTCCAAAAAAATGGCCTTCTGGATTTTTTGGGGTCTTTAAACTTAGACGAATTAAAAATATCGTCTAACCTATCTAATATTCCCACGTCAGTCCAAAGGACCTCAGACCCATTAGTCTATCTTCATTCCTCCTCAAAACGCTGGAGCGATTGATTGATATCCATCTTCGCACGAACATAAATCCGCAATTATTGTCTGCGGCTCAGCATGCATACTGTAAGGGAAAGTCGGTGGAAACCGCTCTTCACTCCTTAGTACGCACTATCGAATACTCTCTTCATCACAAAGAGTATACCATGGTGTCTTTCCTTGACATAGAAGGCGCCTTTAACAACGTTAACACATCTGCAATCGCAAATGCACTGACAGAACTGAAGGTGGATAGCTCGCTTGGTGAATTGATTAATCTACTGCTTGAAAGTCGGATTATTAATTCAAAACTGGCCGTTGCATCTGCTAGGAGGTCTGTCAGTAGAGGCACGCCACAAGGCGGTGTTCTTTCTCCCCTTCTCTGGAATTTGGTGGTGAATAAACTACTGATAAACCTGGAAGGGGAGGGCTGCAGGGTGATTGCCTATGCGGATGACGTTGCTATAGCCGTCTCAGGAAAACACCTCAATACCATTAGGGAACTCCTGCAAAACGCTCTTAACAAGCTAACGAGATGGGCTAATCGGTGTGGACTGTGCGTTAACCCCCACAAAACCGAGTTAGTCCTCTTTTCCAGGAAATATAAAATCCCACATATTGACCCTCCCTCTATTAGCGGTACAAGCTTAACCTTCTCTGAGGAAGCAAAATTTTTGGGTCTAATCTTCGATAGGAAGTTAAGTTGGAAACCCAATATACTAGAAAGAGTCAAGAAAGCTACAGTAGCACTTTTCTCTTGCAAAAAAGCCATTGGCAATAAGTGGGGTATACAACCCCGTATTACGCGGCTTGTTCCGCTGTCCGCTTAAAAGCTACCTCACAGTGGACCAACAAGAAGATTGGCCACTCCATCATTTTGGACTCCTTTAAGTCTCTACCCAGAAACATAGACTACACCATACCCCATCTGCAGTTCGAAAAAAACTTCCAAATCACCATTCCTTCCAGATCATTCTGGGATGATGATGCATTTGCAGAAGATAAATCGATCCACTTCTACGCCGACGGATCTAAAACCAGCGATGGGGTAGGTGGGGGCGTTTTCTCAGAAAAGCTAAATCTTAGCCTCTCTTTCCGTCTTCCAGATTACTGTAGCGTGTTCCAGGCGGAAATTTTAGCGATAAAAGAAGCCCTGTCGTGGCTAAAGAGGAATGTGATATCCTCAAAGGATATCCGTATCTTCTCGGATAGTCAGGCAGCGATTAAGTCCCTGGACTCAGTCTCTTCAAATTCCATCGTAGCCCAAGATTGCCGCTCATCTCTCTCGGAGATGGCAGAGCAGTTCAACATTCACCTCTGTTGGGTGCCGGGACATAGAGACATTCCAGGTAACTGTAAGGCAGACGATCTCGCCAAAAAAGGAACCACTTTACCTCTTTTACCTGATAAAGGTTCTTTAGGAATACCAATCGCTACATGCAAACTCTTGCTCAAGCTATCAGCAATCGAGAGAACAAACCTTAGGTGGACATGTAGCAATACTTGTCTAGCGACTAAGCGAATCTGGCCAAAGCTGGATCTGCGACGCTCTAAGAGTCTAATCTCATTAAACCGACTGCATATTAGCTCGACCATAGGCGTTATCACAGGACACTGCTTAATAGGCAGGCACGCCTCCAGACTTGGCGTGCACTCAAACGACTTCTGCAGAAGCTGCATGGACGAGGAGGAGGAGGAGACTGTACTTCACCTTCTCTGCACATGCCCTGCACTCTCCCACAAAAGAAATCTCCATCTAGGGGACTTCTTGTTTAACGACACAAACGACTTAGCCAACACTGGCGTCAGAAGTCTTTCGCGCTTCATAAGAAGCTCCCATTGGTTCAACGAGCAGTGAGGGAATCCCCAGATCTGTGTGGTACCACAATGGACCTAATCTTGGTCTAAGTGTGTCGGCCTTAGCTGACAGCCAAGTCAACCTAACCTAACCTAACCTATCTCATCTTTCGATAATTTCAGTAGTATTGATAGATATATTTCTATTTATATATTATAATAATATTACTATTTAAATATTTTTAAATTAAAAAACAGTTGACCTTTATCTTTTACAAAACACGTACACTCTTATTTGTTTGCTCTGAGAACTAACACGCGTCACCCCGTATTGTGTTTTCTTCACTTGTTTCGTACGACTGACAAGGATTCAAGTCAATTGAAAATACATTATGAAAAAACGTAAGCACCGCCGACCAAACCTTATTGCAAAACCAGTGTGACCAACCACCATAAAAACTAGCAAATAAAGAGTCAAATCATTTTTTTTGTTACTAGGCCGGACACCAGATTGCATTATTTTTAGCGAAATCAAAGCAAAAAAGAAGCATTTATTTTCATATTTTTTGACTAAAGGGTAATTGTAGAGGTTCATTATTAGGTGTAATCAGTAAAAAAAATAATCAGAAAAACCCGCCATAAACCAAAAGCAAAACAGGTAACACTGCACTAAGTTTAAAGATGCCCACAACGAGGATCAAGTCGAGCATTTTGAAAAAACCCACAATTATTCGTCTTACGAAGCACGGACGCCGCGTGGTACAGGCAAAATATATTGCGTACCCTTTTTTCCAGAGCGGTCGTTCCATAAGGGTTAAAACACATCCTTTTGACCTGCTTCCACATATTGTAGCATTTTTTCTGCATTTTGCTTTGTAGTATGTAGTAGGAAATGCATAAATGCAAAGAGTGCCTTTTTTTTTTAAAGGAAACCCAAATCACAGAGCAGTCAGACTCGGTAACGCTCCATTGTACTACCAGGCAGAAATCCTCCTTTTGGTGTAGAGGCATGTGAATGGGTGGCGTATGTTGTTGTTCCCCATGGGGATTGAACCTGCACCGCACGGGTCACAAGCCAACACACTAACCTCTACACCGTCGCCACCCTTAGTGAGTGTCCCTACTCATTATATGGATATACTCTGCAACTGCACTGCACTAACAGCAAGGAACATTCTCTTTCTTTTGTTATTAGCATGCGATAAGGAGTATGTGAGCACAACATGCTTTCTCTCGCAAACTATCGAAATATATTTTGTTGCGAAAATGGTCTCCCCTTGAGATAATGGCAGCATGTATTAGTGTATACATACTATGAAGTTATCTCAAATGGAGACCGCGTCTAAGGGCAAAGGAATGATGCATTTATGTTTTAAAAAATTCAGCATTGCACTAAGCCAGCCCAACAAAACAACATACGAGGTACCTCGTAGGTACCTATACAGAATGAAAAACAAAAAAAAAACAGAAACAGACTTCTCTGTTACTTCATAAGAAAGCGTTTATATAGATGTGCTCTCTTCAAACCCCGGAATCCCTGTCGAGGCAGCTTAATAAGCATAGTTCATTTCGTAAGTGTGTCGCCTTCCAGAGAATCTTCTTCCTTTTATTACATGTAGATGACAGGTCGTTGTCTGAAATGCAATGAAAAAAAACACCAGGCAAATGCAGTTACACATTTGCCTCCAAGTCTATTTTCATTTGACATACATGCGTGCTTAATACCTACACTGATCTCCCACAGAAAGTGCCTTTATTTGACAGAGGATTCCCCCGAGCCGGATAATCTGGTTGACAAAAGAATTAAATTCATTCCATTGAATTCCCATGGACGAGTACCTACACCTACCTAGGAATGTTCTTGCTTTGTGCAAATCAACAAAAACACGAGTCAGTATACTCCGGCGAATCAATACGCAAATCCGTAATCTAAGCGATTTCAGATTTAAAGCGCCACCAAGAATCCAGCTATGTGAGTCCTCTGGTGTCAACCACGTTTGACTACTGGCTTGGAAACTCTGGTGTCTGATTCGATTTGAAATCTGCCTCTATTAGTTGAACATGGCATTGGCACCCGTATTCCGTGCTACGTCAGTGTGTGAAGCTGGCAAACAGTAACTCAATATAGATAAAATCTGAACGAAAATTGTATAATAACAATTCCCATACCCGTATTATCCCAGAATTATAACCCAAGTCAGACAGAGTAAGTCAATAGAAATTTGTTTATATATTGCGAGTAATTTTTCAATTGTAACGCTCGTCTAGTGATCTCTCATTGAAGTGTAAGACGACGACAATGCAACTTTTATTTTAAAATCAGGAAATCCCCAATAAAGTGTGTATACAGCTACATGAGCCTGTGATGATGAGCATTGAAAATGCTGATTCGCGGGGCGGATGAGCAATTTTCTGCCCGTTGATTCTCCGGCACATTGAAAAATGTACTCGTTGTTAAGGCATTGGCATGAGGGTGTAACAGAAGACGACAACGACGGCATCGCCAAGTCAGAAGTTGTTGCCTGAGCAAAACAATGTCAATACAAGGGAACAGCGAAGGGGGAACGGATAAGGAACCACTGTGTCTTTTCGCATTCGGAAAATTAATTGGAAAATGAGGTAACGTCTGTACTGTATTATAAGCCGTATTGGCAATTGTTGGGAAGTGTTCACTCTTGTCAGTAACAAAAGATAATTGGATTTATAGAAAGGATTATCTAGCAATAAGCAATTGGTTGGGGTGGAAATGTTGCTTCGCAGAGGTTTTAATTAACGTATACTATATAGGCTATACGAGGCATAAGTACTTTAACAAGGGTGGATGCCTAATCGAGTTTCGTGAGTCAATTTTCGGGGCACATTTCAGATACCGCTGGAGTGGCCGTAAGTACATATTTTAGGTTTTTCTCAGGTTACCGAACCAGATTCGCTTAACATGATAGATGGGACATGAAAATGTTGAAATCTGAACTCAGAAGTGAGACACAACACGATTTTTAGCTTTGATATAGCGTGTTAGGTTTTGTTGGGGGTTAAAGGCACAAATAAAGTAGAGGAACAATGGAGCGAAATAAAAAAAGGAACTACCTGGGTGGCTCTCAAGTCCACAAATCAATTGTGAACATATAACTACCCAGGTGGGCCATAAGATCACAATTATTCATTTTTCCTTTTTCGTTTTAAAGCACGACATTGTTTCTTCTATTCTCTTTTTGCGTGAATTATTATAATCAGATAGATGTCACGCTAAACAACAAAACAAAACAAAAACATTCGCTCAAACTGAAAGAAATATCCGGGTTCTGCGGGCATATCCTTGGAACTGGTGTATTGAAACAAAAGTTTATTTCTAATAAAGGGTTTTTCAATAAGAGCGCTACAAAAGTTTTTTTTTAAATAAAACAAAAACGGTTTTGGATATCAATGAAATTCTTTATTCTTGTGAAAGTACTGTTGCATGTTTGCTTGAACTGTGTCATTCAGCATTAATTTGTCAACTGCGCCATCTAGTAGAGAGTAAAAGTAGCCATATTACCGATTTTGGCAGCATTGGAATAGCAGTTTGAGTAGCTGTGGTATAACTTGGTATGTTGTTCTCGAACCTTCTGAACTTAACGAATCTGGAAAGTTCGAGAGGTGTCACTAGGAGATATAAATAGATGTCGCAGGAGCACCCAGGACATTCTAGTTGTGAACCGCGATAAAGAAGTACGATAGATGACAGTAGTGAAAAGTATAGAGAAAAAGTATAAGTATCCAGTAAGAGAAAAGTGTTTGTGTATTTAAAGTGATTAATTGTGAAAGTGAATTGTTGAATTAAATAAGTGAATTATTAGAATAATAATCAAGAAGTAAAAGACATTGATAGAGAACTAATAAAGATTAATTAAATAGAATTACGTTTTATCTTTTCGAATCCTAGCCTGAATGTAACAGTACGTTCGATGCCATTATGTATGGAACTAGATTTCTTTTGCATGGCCACCACGGACACGCTTGCAGAAGTCCAGACGCTGAACCCAATTTTCGACGGTTTTCAAGCATAAATCGGCCGATACTGCTGCAATTTCACGTTCGATATTCGTACGAAGTTCATCAATCGTCGCTGGCTTGTTGGCATAGACCATTGACTTGACGTAGCCCCACAGGAAATAGTCTAACGGCGTCAAATCGCACGACCGAGGCGGCCAAGCGACTGGACCATTTCGTGAGATAACACGGTTTCCAAACTTGGTTTCCAATAAATTGATTGTGGCATTCGCTGTGTGGCTTGTGGCGCCGTCCTGTTAGATTCACATGTCGTCCAAGTCCATATCATCCAATTCGGGCCAAAAATATTCGGTTATCATTGAACGGTAGCGATTCCCATTCACAGTAACGTGCCGGTCTTGATCATCACGGAAGAAGTACGGCCAATGACGCCGCCGGCCCATAAACCACACCAAACCGTAATTTTGTCGGGGTGCAATGATGACTCATGGAGTACGTGTGGATTACTGCCTGACCAATAACGCATATTGTGTTTATTGACGAAGCCATTCAGCCGGAAATGAGCCTCATCGCTGAAGATGATTTTTCGATAAAAATCCGAATCATTTTCAAGTTGTTGCTCAGCCCAATTCACGAACATACGACGCTTCTGGTGGTCAAGCGGCTTTAGTTCTTGCGCCAATTTAAATCTTGTAAGGATGTAGGCCAAGATCTTTTCGCAAAATTCGCCACAACGACGTCACAGAGATGCCCAACGCTTGAGAACGACGTGTAAGAGACACATTTGGGCTTTCTTCAACTGAAGCCTCAGCGGCAGCAATATTCTCGACACTGCGGGCACTTCTTTGTCTCACTGGCACGGGAACATTTTGTACTGTGCTTGTGGATTCAAATTTTTCCACTAGACGCTCAATTGTTGATCTGCTAGGACGATTTTGACATAAATTGGACGTAGCGCTCTTAACGTTGAGGCCACTGACTCCGAATTTCGGTAGTAAATTTTAATAATTACGACTCGTTGTTGGCTCGTATATCTTTTCATCATGAAATGGCAAACCTTACTGAAGAGAAATGTCAAAAGAGCGGCAAGAAATTCGGCGTCGTTTGCTGTCCCTGTCGCTCTACTTTTGTAGCGTCCCTGTTGAAAAACCCTTTAGTTTTGTGGTGAGAGTGTGATTTTCCTGGCACCGCATTTACGTAAAATATGAAAAAAATGCCAGGGATCGTATACATACGAGTACCAAACATCTATTGATTTTGAATAAAACACAAATTATTTAAGAAAATTATTGTCATTTCTTTTTATTATGATAATATTGCTATGCTCGGCGGCACACCTCCATCCGATGGTCCAAATATTCGATCACGCTGAGGCATAATTGAGGTTCTATGCCGTTAATGTGCCGAATTATCTCATCCTTTAGCTCTTGAATTGTTGCTGGCTTACTGACGTACACCTTTTCTTTCAAATAACCCCAAAGAAAGAATTCCAACGGTGTCAAATCACATGATCTTGGTGGCCAATTGACATCGCCACCACGTGAGATAACAAGGCCATTGAATTTGTCGCGCAAAAGAGCCATTGATTCGTTAGCTGTGTGGCAAGTGGCACCGTCCTGTTGAAACCACATATCGTCCATATCCATATCTTCCAATTCATATAAAAAGGCCGTAAAAAGTTCGTTATCATCTAACGATAGCGAATACCATTCACAGTAACTGCCTGACCGGCCTCATTTTGGAAAAAATACGGCCCGATGATGCCGCCAACCCATAAACCACACCAAACAGTCACTCTTTGTGGGTGCATTGGTTTTTCGACAATCACTCTTGGATTATCATTCGCCCAAATGCGGCAATTCTGCTTATTGACGAATCCACTGAGGTCAAAATGTCGAAAATTGATGATCCACTGTTGCCATTTCTTGCCACCATTCTGACCATTGACGACGCTTGAAATGGTCAAGAGACTTTAGTTCTTGAGCCAATTGCATCTTGTAAGCGCGTAAATGCAAGTCTTTATGTATAATGTTCATCAACGACGAGCGTGAGAGGTGCAATTGTTGGGCACGACGACGAGTTGAGGTGGACGCCTCTTCAGCCACACTATCGCGAACAGCAGCAATATTTTCTGCAGTACGAGCTGTACGAGCATGCACTGGTGTTTTCACATCTCCTACAGACCCGGTTTGCTCAAATTTTTGCACTATTTTTCCGATTGTACGCACATTTGGACTATTAAATTGACCGAAAAAATCACGAAGTGCACGATATGCATTTTGATTTGAACGGGCATTTTCATAATAAGCCTGAATAACTTTAACGCATTGCTCGATTGTGTATCTTTCCATGGTTCAAATTGAGTTAGTCTGAAATTGAGAAATGTCAAATAAAATGCAGAAAAAAACTTCACGTTTAGGGTTGGTTCACATTCAACATCGGCCCTTACAATTAACCCACCCTTTACATGTTTTGCACTCACAAAATGTAGGCACGACATTAAGAGCTCTGTCCATTAGAAATCTCTTTTACTAGGGTTTAGGGCAATGAACGTTTTTGCCATATCGACAGTGAAATGAAAGGAAAACATCGATTTTAAATTAACTTTTTTTTTTATAACGCTAAACCAGCGCCCAGAGATTCCTTCGAGTAAGTGTTACTTCTACTCTTAAATTGTATTGTTCAGCAACAATGGCCTTATATCGCATTTGTAATATGGCCTTATGTGACTGCAATCTACCCGCAATCTACCTAACTAAATTATATTCAGCGTAACCGCAGAGAAATGTCCAAAGGTAGAACAGAAGCTAAAAAAGAGTAGTATTTTAAACAAATCGGTGGTAGTAAAGACATTTTAAGGCGTTCAAATGAGTTTGTATTCATATTCAGCCAAATCGATTTTTCAATTGTAGTCAGTAGTTGCTATTTCTGTTTTGGGTTGCTGTTAGGTTGGGACGTTAGGTAAGGTTAAAACAGGGGTATGCAGGTCGCATACAGCACTAGACACCAGAAGGGCCCATTGCAATCCCTAGGGAACTGATTGAAACCAAAAAAATAAAACTTCAAAAGGAGAAAAACCTAAACACTTTCCCTAGACAAAACATCCAATCTTCCTGCTGAATTTTACCAGCTTCCTGTGGTCTGTGCCGCTCAGCTCCCCTAATTTCTTGAAGAAGTATTCTCCTAGAAACTTCCTACGGTTCCGTGCTATACCCTCGCACTCACACTTACATGTGCGTTATGTCTTCCTCGGCTTGTAGATCACCACAGAACCTCCATGTACCGGATTGCTGTTTTAGTGTTAAAAGCTTTCTTGATGAGGTTTCGAATTTTCGTGTCTGATAAGATATTGCTTGTTTGTTTGTAATTTTGGTGTTACCATTACGAACAGAATGCCTTCTTGTCAACCTAAGGAAACCAAAATCATTCAGCCAGCCTTGACGAAACATTAGGTCACATTGTTTGCCTGTGCACATGCTACTGTTAGCTATAGCGTTTCTATCAGAATTAGATAGATAAGATAAGATATTATATTTCTTTTATAATTTACAATTTGTTATAGAATAATTTACATAATTTACAAGTGACAAAAATTAACTTAAATTAGAAAAATGTTTGTTTTTGAGGAAAACAACGACTAAAAACCTCAAATTAAGGAGACAAAAAAAAAAGAAAATAATAAATAAAATATACATGAATGTATAAATAAATAAATAAATTGTTTAATAGGTAAATAAACAAATATATCAATAAATAAATAAATAAATAAGTAAATAAAAAAATATATAAATAAATAAATAGGTAAATAAATAAATAAATAAGTGAACAAGTGAATAAATAAGTAAATAAACAAATAACCATAAATGAATTGACAAAGGAGATACATTTGAGTAAATAAATAGATACATAATAGCAAATTGACAAAAAATATAGTAATGTAATATGTATAGAGATAAATAGATAACATACAAATAAGTTAACAAAAAGTTGAATATTGCGTTAGTTAATATCAGTGAGGTAGGTGATATTCAATATTTAATTGATTAATAAGAGGATTGTCAGAGATATCACATCTAATCTTAATTGTTTCTATTAGTTTGCGTATTCTGAAGGAGATCATTTCAACATTTGCTCTTGCATGTAGATCTAGCGTGGAGTGATGCCATGGGAAGTTAAGCATCATTTTTAATAATTTGTTCTGTGCGATTTGCAACTTTTTAATGTGACATTCTATCAGAATTAGAACACGCAAAATCATCGACATTTGCAGTACGAAGTTCAGGTTAATATTTGCACATAATTGCGAGGAAAATCAGCAGGCCCATTTTTGAAATTACACCTCCAGCAACAGCAACACAAGACCTTCTATTTTTTCCTTTACAGAATCCAAATTCAATAAAATTTCTGAAGCGCATATTAAGTTTGAATAATTGTTATGATAGTAATTTAACCATTCTAATTTACATAACTTTTCATTATCTAAAATTTTATAAGACAATCAAATTCAGTTGCAGTAAACTTTATTAAGTGTTCTGTATCTTTTTTTTTGTATTTATATCTTATAAACTACTTATTCAGGGCAGGCACCAGACAATACAAAGCTTGTTCATTTAATTGTTATGAAACGTGGGTAATTATTGGAATTAGTAATGTAAGTTAAATATCAAGACTACCGTCTTAGACCACCAACAGAATAGAGTTCTGATTGAATTTGACAGATGAAAATGTCGAGAAGCCAACGACAAATTTGTGCCGAATTCGCATTCGATAAAATAACGAAATATATGTTTTAAAGATGGCTGCATGATTTTGTTAGGAAAGCATTACGGGTCTTACAAAAATAGTAGCACAAATATGAAAGGAGGAGTACGGTAGTACGAAAGTGTCGAGAGTAGAACAATTCTAATATAGTAGTACTTTCGGCAACGCTGATTATACTTCAAGAAACGGTGAATGGAAGAGTGAAAAAATGGAAATATGTAGTTGTTTTTTGTTTGAATAAGACATATGGCAACACTTTCAAATGGAGTTCCAAAATCAGAGGAAGCCTTCACGTCAAAGAACCTATCTCGAAGAAAATGGAGAACGACCGGCTGAGTTGGTACTGTCATGTCAACGGAGAGATCCTACGAACCCTGTCAAATCAGCGTTCCCATACAATCGCGGAAAGATTATTAAGAACAGGCCGAAATCCTTTTTTCGACACATACGTTACTTGTCAAGATCCCAGACAAAAGCGAGTGGACACAACTTCATGTCCTTAACCACGAATCACTGTCAATTTTTACGTATGGGTCCAAAACCGAGGACTGAGTCATCTCCGGAGACCTGAACATTCATCTCTCCTTTAACCTTCCAGAACACTGTGGAGTATTTCAGGCCGAAGTCACCGCCGCGCCGTCCGCCAAGCGCCTGACTGGCTGTCAGTTAATACGTTATCGAAATCAGATATTGTAATATACACCGACAGTCAGGCGGCCATCAAATCCCTTGCATCCAGCATCGAGATCCAAAGCAGTGAAAGACTGCCGCGCATCTTTTAACGAGATAGCGGTCAATATAGCGTCACGTTTTGCTGGGTGCCGGGTCACTGTGACATACCAGAGAATTGTGATGCTGAAGAACTGGCTCGACGAGGCTCTTCTGGTTCAAACAGCATAAGCGTCGCCGACATCGAGGCGCCAATGTCTTATGTTAAATACCTAATCAACATCAATCCGGTGAGTGGAGCCAACCATCGTTCGCACCAACTCGACCAATGCAACACCGAAATGCTGTTCTGGCCGACATTAAATAAATTCAGGTACATCGGACTTCTTTGGCATAGGACGGGAACCCTATCCAAATAAGTAAACACCCTTACCGGGCACTGTGCTATAGGAAGACATGCTCAAATGCTGGGCATTCCCTACAATGACTTCTTAGAGGCTGTAGGCACGAAGAGGAAGAAGCGACTATCAGTCACATTCTTTGCACGTATCCTGCACACGACAACATTAGGAAGGCTACACTGGGTGAATACCTTTTCAAAGATCTAAATTATCTCAACAACGCCTGCATGGGAAAAATTAGCTCCTTCGTTCAGAGGAGCAAATGATTCCCTGCCTAAGAGAGTTACCCACACACCTTACACATTGGCAACAGAATGGATCTATTTCTGGTCTAAACCAACCAACTAACTTGTCAAGATTGATTTCTACCTTTATTTATTGTTAAAGTTAAATTGTTGCTTTACTCTTTAATAAATTTAAATAAAAATATCATGTGTCATGTGTACACCGGACAAAATGTGCATTTTTAATCGAATTCAACTTTGTAAGGTTTTTTAGGCTTCCCACTCGAAATGGTAAACAACCTCGTTTTAGTAAACATGCCTGGTTTTTATTAGTTCACTATATCGAATGTTTAGTGTATCACAAACGAATTCAAACGTTAGAACCATACAGAGATTAATATTTTATGCCCAAAATCATATGAAGACAACATTAAATGGTAGAGAATACAAAATATTTATTTCAAAGCAGAGTTATGTATATGAATACATAATAAACAAAAACAACCGGACACTCTCTTCCAAAATGTTCTTAAACAAAAGCAATTTAGAAAATTTGAATTTACACTGAACGAGATTTGATTTGTAATAATACAGTTTATTGTCCATCCGGAAGAACTTCGCACTTCCTATGGACAGAAAAAGTGTCTGTTCAATAAATATAATCGCCGATATCGAACAGTGCATTCAAACAATAGACAATGAAAGAGCTATTAATTTTTTAACCCTAGTACAGGGACTGGGGTAAAATGTTACCTCAACACAACTTTGGAATCGAATAATTTTTTTTCTGACAAGTTTTGAAACCTGGGGTCTTCTAATACTTCTACGAATTTTGTCCTGATTCCATTTTAAACGTTTTTAGTGATCTAGCGGCGTCCCAAATATTTTAGCCATATTTTTTGCAAAAGTCTACGAGTTTGATGGCACTATTTTGTTTTTATGTTATTTGTTGACAACTGCTCCTTGAAAACAGTTCGTTTCGTGCTACAGTTATAAATATTTGGTATTGTGGAAAAGTGTATTTCAGGTATGAAAATTGATATGTTTAGAATAAAATAAAAAGAATTGTGCAAATATTGTATATGTACTTTTATTAGTAGATGTCTAATCTACGCATACTCAATCGCGGTCAAATGACTGAAGAGGAACGTGAGGTATTTGTTACCGATTTGCTTTATCATGAGGTCGCCATCAGAGGTAGAAGAGGATCCCTTTCAAGTGGATGATGATCATGAAATGGATCCGGATTTTATTCCAGAAACCGAATTACGCGCATACGCACATATGATTGATTGTATTTTTTTTATTGCAAATGTTCAATGAAATTTGTTGTAATTTAGATGTTATATCTTTATCTTTTTAGCTGATTATGATGATGATAATGATGAAGAAGTGATTCCTGTATCCGATATAATTGTGGCTCATGAAGTTGTGGTTGGTGAAGATAATACCGAGTTTGAAAATGATGAATATGATGAGGATGAACGCTTTGATGAAGATAAATATGAAAATTCAAATTGTTGTGTCAATCAGTATCGTGCACAGAGTGGAAGGATTTGAACCAAAGAAATAGTTTTAAGTTCAACAACTGCTCGAATGCCTGCAATCAACGTATTTCCACCAGCCAGAAAGCCTGGTCCTCTGCCTTCTTTGAAGCCCGACTCGATCATGGACCTATTTGACAATATATTCACATCGAATTTAAGAAACGAAATCATAAAATGGACCAACGCCAAAGCCGAACATTGCTACAACCTTTTGAATGAAAATCGTCAAAGAAAGCGTCAATGGAGACCTTTGACTTTATCTGAATTCGATGCATGTCTTGGCTGTTTGTTGTACAAGGTGGCGCAAAAATAACCTTCCGATGTTTTTTGGCAGTAATTTAAATTATTGCTCAAATAAATAGTCACCAATATTCAGCGTTCTGGAGCAGTGTAGCGTAACATTGTTTATTAACGTGTATTTCGCATGTGTTTATTACACAAATGTCAAAACAGAACTGACATTAGGGGCCAATCGCAAAATTTATAGCATTTTTCTGATAGGAGGATTACTTTTGCGCCACCTTGTATATTGGTGCAATGCAAGATGGGCATCGTGATCAGGTTTCGCTAAGGAGTGCTGAGGAAGGTCATATCGTTCTTCGCGCGGCAATGAGCTACGATAGATCTAGATATATCACCAAATTTCTACGTTTTGATGATGCGCTTTCTCGTCGATCGCTACCAATTTGTAATCGATCTGTTTCACATCTTCGAGCAGTTCAAAGTATGGTAGATATTATCAACCAGAATTTGACTACGGTATACGAACCTTGTGAAAATTTGACTATAGACCAACGTGGCCGATGTAAGTTTCATTGAAACCAGCGAAGTATGGGATAAAACTATGGTGGATAACCAATAGTAAAACAGCATTTCTATTGAAATGTCAAATTTACGAGTATACAGGTTCTCGACAAACCATATCTCCCCATGGTCGTGCATTCGATGTGGTTATGTATTTGATGGAAGAATATCTCAATGTCGGCAGAAATCTAACTATTGACAATTATTTTACTTCCGTTGATCTAGCCTTGACTTTGAGAGATAAAAGAACGACAGTTGTTGGAACCATGCGAACAAATAAACGTCCGAAACCATTTGTGATGAAAGAAGCTGTCGATGACAACAATGCAATTGTTCTAAATAATAGAAAAAAAGTATATCGTTCAATTGAGAGCAGTTTGTTTGGACTCTCAGATGGAATGGCGCTCGTCTCTTATTTGCCTAAAAGGAATAAATCGGTCGTTTTACTATCAACCAAGCATTCGTCAACACCTGGAACGGTCTCTGGTCCAAAAAAAACAACAGATATTATTTTAGACTACATTTTACCCCTGGCTTTAAAACTTGTAAATGGACCTTGCCCCTGCACTAGGGTTAAATCGCTTCGCGCGCAATGGTTAAAAACAAAAAACCCAATTCAAAAGAGAACAAATAAAATAATAATAACTAGACCGAAAATTGTTAGCAGGGTTGTTAAATATCACAGAAAACTCAACAATACACACTAGAAAAATGTATACTCAGAGCTTGCTAGCTAGGTGCATAGGTGGCAGTGCAAAGGCGCCGTTTTGATGCCACCAAGTGACCAGAGTGTCAATTTGTGTTTCAAATCCAGCCTGTGGAATTGAGGAATTCAATGATATTGCAGAATGTTATATAGCTAGGGCCGGTCATTCGGAGAGGACATGGTGAAGGGTTTCCTTTTCCACTGGATCTTTGCAACTGCGGCAGTATGAGTTGAATGGGATGCCCAACTTGTCAGCGTGCCAATGTCCAGTGCTATTTGCCACAATTTTGGCAATCTCCTGTCGGGTTCTGTTTACTAGATCGTGAGTTCTTTTCGCATTGAAGCAGGACCATATCTTCCTGGATATGACGCAGCTATTTAGGTTGCTCCATCTGGAGTTTGCCCGTGAAAGGTAGTATTGGGATATTTTTCCTTTGACAGCTCCTATGGTAGGACAAACTGATCTGCAAGGGAGCAGTCAAGGGTAGAGCCGTGCCTTTATTGTGCATCTGCTGTTTTATTCCCCTCTTTGTTATTATGGCTGGGAACCCAAAGGATAGTGATGTTGAAGCGGTCGCTTAGACAAGTGATTGCTTCTTAGCACTGTTCAACTAATTTGGATGATATGGGTGTGAGTCGAGAGCTACCTGGCTATCGATAGAGATGCCAACATATCTCTTGGTTATGGGGAAAAGGGTGAGTATTTTACAACCCTCCCTGATCGCTAGTATTTCCGCCTGGAATGCACTAGAGGAACCCGGAAGTCGCTATGATTTGGATATGTGATATGTTCAGTTCCGCTAAGAAGACGCCCGCGTCGACTGCGCATTCCGTTTTCAAACCTTCGGTAAAAATCCCTACCTATACTTTTTCCAAGAAAAATTGTCAGTACAGAGAAGATAGGATGTTTGTCTCTCAGTCTGGTTGCAATGACTTACAAAAATCGGTCCCTCTTTAAAGCTCTCATAGGGTTGCCGTAGTGTGTATGATAATTCGCCATATCTCAGACAGCAATTCTATTAGGGTTACCATCTTCCAATTTAAAATAAAAATATTGCGGAACGAAATAAATTCCGTTTATCTTTTTCCTTTTCTGGTAAGATAATAATAGGCGCGTTTTTTCAAGGGTATCTCCAGTAGACCAACAAAATATATAAATTTCGTAACACAAAAAAAAATCAAAACGAAAAATATATCACTGTAATCCAATTTATTCATTATAAATATTGTAAAACATAAAATACTAATTTCTAATATCACTACTCAACTAATCCGATGAGTAATTAAGTCTTTAGTAAGTCTCTTATTTCAGCCATTTTAAATGACTTGTTTTGGCTTGCTACAACCCCTTTCACTTGAGCCCAAACCAATTCTATTGGATTAAGGTCACAGTGATAAGGCGGCAAGCGAAGCACTTTATGTCCCGCATTTTGAGCCATTTCATCCACGACGTATGTTTCATACATGGCTTTGTAACGTTTAACGATTTCAAGCAACTCTGCTTTAACCATATCATCCTCGAAACTTATCGCATTAAACTTCAACTGCTTTTTTATTTCATCTTTTCTCGTGGAAGTGAATATGCTTTATTTTATTTTCTGAAATGATAGGAAGCACTGTCCAAAACTATGACGGAGTTGGGTTCCAGGTGTATTAAAATATCTTTAAACCATTTCTCGTACACATCAGCGTTCATGTCCTCGTGGTAGTCTACGGTTTTTCCCCAAAATGAAGCATAAAAGTCCTCCATCGACGAAACCTGTAGAACTTCCTCGTTGAGCCAGGTCTCATCAGTGAAAGACAATTTTCTTTTCTTTTCTCAAATTTTTTTTACTTCGCGTAAATATCTTCGTCTCCAAGAAATAATGTCACTTCTTTCCAACAACAGATGGTTTCGCTGACGTTTGAAGAATCGTTGGAAGGTCATTATCCATAAAAAAAACTGATGGACTAGCCGCAAAGGCCGATAGTGCCCACAGCACTGTCAGAGAAAGCCAAAAACGATTCAGGCCTAAGTTAGGCATGGATTATGGATTATGACAACTGACTGACTAATTGGAGAACTTACAGCGAAAATCTTGCGGTCAGATCTGACATGCTGCCAGAAGCACCATCAACAACAAATGATGCAGATGCTGCGCAATGTCAAATAAATGATATTATTCTTACCTCATTCAAAAATAGTTGCAAGGTTAAAAGAACCGTGGTTAAAAGGTGCGTACCATGGTGGAACGATAACCTTGAGTCTATTCGAAAGAGAGTGAGAAAGCTTTTTAACAAAACCAAACGCACCGGCACATGGGAACAATATAAATCCATGCTGACCATATACAACTTAGAATTGCGCAGATCCAAAAGAGCGTCATGGCGTGCAAACTGTGAGAAGATCGAAAAACTTCAAATCAGATGGTTCAATCACACGCGACCGGGAAGAAACGCTGAAAACTTTGCTTCAGGCTCACTTCCCAGGGTCTCACACGATGGTATTTACAGATGACCATATAGCGGAGGTCTCAATCCCAAGAAACCTCAGCAGAATTAATAGTTTATCCGGAAAACTTTTTAATCCGGATAAGGTTAAATGGGCAATTAACTCATTCAAACCATTCAAGGCATCAGGAACAGACGGTATTTTTCCAGCCCTCATTCAAAATGGAATAGAATTTTTATTACCATCCATGATTGCCTTATTTAGGTTCAGCTTCAATTGGGGGTATATACCAGTTACCTGGAGGGAGGCAAACGTAGTATTTATACCTAAACCGGGAAACAAGCCGAGCGAATTACCTAAATCATATCGTCCGATAAGCCTGACATCGTTTTTTCTGAAAACAATGGAAAGGATTATTGACATCCACATTAGAGAATGCATATCAAAAAGCATGCCTCTGCACCCTCACCAATATGCGTACCAAAAGGGCAAATCCACGGAAGGCGCTCTGTTAAGACTAACTACAGAGATAAAAAAAACGCGTACCGTTGCAAAGAGATCGCACTTTGTGCCTTTCTGGACATAGAGGGTGCTTTTGACAACACTGGATATGAATCCATATCAAATGCTTTGTACCATAGAAACATAGACAAACCAACTATTAAATGGATCAAAGCGATGCTGGAAAGTCGCAAAATAACTGCCTCATCAGGTACGACCTCAGTATCAGTAACAGCCGTAAGGGGGTGTACTTTCACCCCTCTTGTGGTCATGGGTCATCGATGACCTGCTACACAAGTTGAGCAATTTGGGTTACACTGCAATTGGGTACGCCGATGATATTGTCATCATAGTCAGGGGTAAAGACTTAATTGGAGTCACATCAAAAATGAAAAATGCTCTAAAGACAGCCATAGACTGGTGCATCAAGGAATATCTTTCCATAAATCCCAGTAAAGCCGTCATCGTTCCTTTCACTAAAAGGAGGAAATTAGACCTAGGCCTAATCACAATAAACGACACGGTCGTAGAGTATTCCAACGAAGTCAAGTATCTTGGAGTAATCCTAGACAAGAGACTTAACTGGAACTCTCACATAAATAGCAAAATCGCTAAAGCTAATAGAGATTTATGGGCCTGTCGTCGCACATATGGCAGAACCTGGGGAATCTCTCCAAAGACCGTCCACTGGATCTACACAGTGATGATAAGACCCATTATAAAATACGCCTCCATAGCATGGTGGACAAAATCCACACAAAAGGTAGCAATAGAGAAACTCAAAAAGGTACAACGGCTTGCGTGCCTTGGTATCTCCGGAGCCATGCGAACCTGTCCAACAGCTGCCATAGAGGCAATAGCAGGAATTACACCTCTCCACATATACATTCAAAAAGTGGCGATCCGCAGTGCAATAAGTCTAATACAGTTAAACGAGATAAGTCATAATGATCACCCGGAACTAAAGACCCTTCTCGATGAACTGCCAGAACTTAACATGAACTGCGCGGTCACAGACCGCATTCAAAAAACAGTATGCTTCAACAAACGGTTCTCCACGGAGATCCCCAAGAGAGAAGCATGGGTTGGTAATAACCCACAAAACAGCCACAACGGCATAAAGTGGTATACGGATGGTTCTAAAATGGAAACGGGGGTAGGAGCGGAAATATACGGACCACAGAAACGCTTTACGATACCCATGGGAAAAAGTCCCAGCGTATTTCAAGCAGAGCTCCACGCCATTCAAGAATGCGCCAGCCACATTATTTTATCTGGCATAAAAGGGGTGCCGTGACATAACCCCAAGTGTCATAAGCCCAAATTTTAGCATTTGGTATTATGACGCATTGGAAAAGCGTCATAAGGCCAATTTGGCTTTATGACACTTTCGCTTGGTGCCCTTGCACCTACCCCAAATCAAACTGTGACCCCAAGCAGGGGGGTTGCAGGGGGGCAACATGGCCCCCCATATGCATTGCACTGTTTATGGGACTAGTTGCGAAATCGCAAGTAGATTCCATAAACAGTACAATGCCTATCGGGGGGGGGGGCATGCTGCCCCCCTGCAACCCCCCTGCTTGGGGTCAATGTTTGATTTGGAGTAGGTGCGAGGTACGGTTTCGAAAATTTGGCTTTATGCCACTTTTCGGATTTGGCCTTAGACGCTTTGTGAAAGTGACATAATACCAAATGCTGGAATTTGGCCTTATGTCACTTTCAAAAAGCGACATAAGGCCAAATTTCGAGATTTGGGCTTATAACGCTTGGGGTTATGTCACGGCACCCATAAAAGGTGCAACCATCAATATTTTCACGGAAGTCAAGCAGCTATAAACGCCCTTAGCTCGTATACCATTGACTCCAAATCAGTCATGTACTGCTTCAATACCCTACAAACACTCGGAATAAGAAACAAGACCAAATTATGGTGGGTTCCGGGTCATGTCGGGGTAGAAGGTAACGAAAAGGCCGACGAACTGGCAAGAAAAGGTTCAGAAACACCTTTCATAGGTCCCGAAGCTTTCTGCTGCACTCCTAGATCAGCAGCAACGGCAGCAATTAAAGGCTGGGAACATAGAAAATGTATCTATCTTTGGGAAAGCATCCCAGGTCTAAGACAGGCCAAACGAGCCATTCGGCCCTTTAATAAAAATGCCAGCAAATGTCTAAACCTAAGCAGGCATGATATCAAAAACCTAGTAGGTTACCTTACTGGTCACCATGGTTTAAGATATCATCTCATCTACACAAAATGAGAATATCAGACTCTCCTGAGTGCCGACTCTGTCTTGAAGAGGACGAGTCAGCTGAACACATTTTATGTGAATGTCCAGCCCTTAATGGAATTAGAAAGAAGATCTTTTTCAGGGAGCAAATGAGCCCCGAGGACATAAAGAATTCTTCTACTGGTAAAATTGTCCGCTTTACACGGAAAGTGGAAATTCTACTAGTTTAAACTTTTCTGGCCCATACGGTACAAAAGATCTTTTAGATCGAAGTACTCCCCCCCCCCTTTTAAATCGCCTTGGCGAGCCAGAATTAAAAAAAAAAAAAAAAACAAAAAAAAGCGCTTAATGGCACATTCATCAAATCATCGACCTTGCTCTTGATACCGGATTTATTTTTCTTCTTTGGTGGTGAATTGTGGCCTTTGATTGCTTTTTCCCTTAAAAGCCTGTACACAGTTCGTTCCGTAACAGAAAAAACATTAGCTACATTTCCTACGGCTTCCGATTTACTTTTAAAAAGGGCAAAGAATTTTGCATTTGCATCAACAATTTGTTGTTTCACACTTAGATCCTTTGAAGGCTTTGTAGCCATGTTTCTCTTTATTCATATAAACAATAAACTAAACCAACTGCTTAGATGCACTATCAGCGATTCAGACACAATCAGGGAATTAGAATACAAAATTATATAACCACGACGCAATGTCATATACCTAAACAGATGGTAAAAAAACTACACTTGTGCAGCTGTACAATACAAATACAATCAAATTAAAACCGAATGGCAACACCCCATGTAATAATTCGTTCTCAAAAGCACCAAAACCGAAGTTCTTTGACAAAATCCATAGAAAAACCCTTAATGATATGCTTCATTGTAGAGATGGTAATACTCTTCTGATGTGCTTCAGTCACACACACTGCTTATTTTAGTGGATGATAATAGCAAGCGAACACAAGACGATCATGCTCATTCCCCATTCGGCTGTGTGGGAGACTGGTTGTGGTGGTTGCATGCGAATTTTAGGAAAATTACAACAACAATTCCATGGTATGACAGTGGTTTGGTTTTTATTTCAGTGGCAATTCTTGCGTTTGAGTGCCGTGAGAGTATCTACAGGCACCACTCGTAGAAAAAAAGCTCCTCCATAAGGAATGTACTGACAATTTTTGTTGGATGAGGTATAGTGGTTTGTTGGAACGCTTCATTTCTCCATACTGTTCTGGATCCCCGGGTAGCAGGTCAATCACCTTACAGAGCTTATAAAATACACAAACATTACGTAGAACATACGAGGACGAAATGATAGAATCTGACGCAGATAAGGGCAACAAATCAGTCGTCATATACAAAAATGATTACAAAATAAAAATGGAAACACTCTTAAAAGACCGCGCCACAGATTTCAGAAATGATCTGCACAAAAATAACTTAATAACATCACAAGAGAAATACAAGTTGTCTTGCACAGCAGCCAACCCCCCAAAACTCTATGTATTAACCAACATCCATAAGCCTGATTTACCCTTGAGACCGATTGCCTCCTCAACAAGCGTTCCATGTTACCATCTCTCGAAATGTTGTTGGAAACATACTAAGCAATGTTGTATCGGCTTTGAATTAAAAGACAGATTAAGTAGCATAGTTTTGGGTGAGGTAGACATTTTACGCAGTTACGCTGTACACGAACATTTCGACTTGTCTTGCAATCAAAAATATAATGAAACATTGGACTAGGCTGCAAAAACATACTCAAATCCAAAAAAAAAAGAGTTCTTGCACAATTTTGTTTAAAGCACAACTATTCAATAGAACGAAAAAATCTGTAATAAACCTTCGGTATGTCAATGGGAAATCCATTATTCCCCTTGACGAAACCAAACAAGCAAAAGCACCAACACATTTCCTAAACACAGTCCTGGATATTATTGTAATTGAATTCCAGAAAGAAAACATTCAAAAAATCACACATTGCCTGCGATGGCTATCACATTTGATAGCATATGTTTCCTCAGGTGCCGTGACTATCAAATATGATAGCCCAGATATGTATTCATATAATACTTTGGCAATCAAAATTGATAGCTACGAGGAAGAGAATTCAATACGAATGGAGAACCCTTGGCACCTGATGATGTGCTAGGTGAACTTGGTTTCAGCAATATCTTGAATGTTAAGATTCAGGGTATATCCATTGGTGGAAGGAGTTGGAATAGCTTCACTTCTTATCGATGAGTTTTATTGGGTATGTACTGCCTACATCTACAGACAAGAGGGCCACTCCATGGCACTAGGGTTTCGTCAATGACTATTTATACTAGAAAAACACTTCATATAACAAAACAAGTTGTTGGCTTCCAGTGAAACAGTTGAGGACAACCGCGTGTCGTTGGCCAGTACCATCTACAGAGTTGAGGTAGATAATACATACGTGGTATCACAATGGACCTAAATTGATCTAAGTGTGTCGGCTTCTGCCGACAGCCACCTAAACCTAACCTAACCTAACCCAGTGAAACATACACAAAATTAGCTCTGTTTGCAATGGTTAAATGAACGATAAGCCTCTTAAGTGTAAAATGAGCTCATTACCAGGAGGACGAAGACAATGGAATTCTGGTGGCATAATCAACTGCGCATTGTCAGCGTGTTGATGAACCTTTATTTAGGGTCAACAACTGATTTTACAATCACTGGAGGCTCTTATTCAGTGGGATATGTTTGGTAAAAAAATATGAAAACTACGATTTTTTTGGCGCCTGATAACAATTGACATGGTAGAATCCATTTATTTGGTATTTTTTACTGATTTACTTTACTTTAACTTTAACTTCATGAATTGCATCAACAGTATTGAATTTGATACAATTGTATCCCTTTTCCATCCCTGAAACGGACCCTTCCATTGGTTCCATTAAATCATTGGTCTATGCCAACAATCCGGCGACGTTAGAGGAGCTCAGAGCCAATATTGAAAAAGAAATAGCGGCCATATCGGTCGAAATGTACGGCCAAGTTATCGACCGCTGCATACGTTCCCGTGGTGGACATATGAACGAAGTCGAATTCCATTCATAAATGTTTTGATAGTAATTCAAGCCAATAATTTGTTTTCCTAGACTTCTCAAGTAGTTTACATTTCGTTTAAAATAAAAGTTGTCAAGTCCTTAATAAAGACCCTTTATATGTGAAAGTTATAAGTTATCAAACAATACAGTTCGTTTTGTACCGTAATACGAACAATGACTTATAATCAGACGTACTGAATTTAAATTGCATAAGATTTCCTTAGAAAAAATAATTTCTTAAGTGGATTTAATTATTGACAAAGATGGGGTACATGCAAATATATATTATATAGGTATTGTTTTCCTCAGAATCAATTAGCGAACTCAAGGCCAAGATAAAAATTCACAAGAGTAATTAATTGCATTACTCAATTTTCAATTGTCTTATTGATTGCTAGCGACTTTGGTATATGATACACAATTTATTTTGTTGCCCGTCATCATTGCTTCAAATATAAAAACACGCATCTCTCAGATATTGTGATAGAAATTTAAATTCAACTGATTTTTGTTTCTAGATCGCGTGTTCTGTCTACTTAACCTTTTTTTTAATTATAAATAACGTATACACTATACATGTCATATATTTTGATTCCTTGCAATGACGAACAAATGTAAATATGTATTGACGAAGTTTTGTTGTCCTCATTCCTCTTAAGAATTTAAAAATATTCATTTTCTTTAAAGTACCTTTTAAAGAAAAGAAGAAAATGGACTAATTCCTCGGTGAGGTCGATGAGGATAAATGTTGTTAGAATAACAAACGCTTTAAAAATGCCTTCAGTGAAGAAAGGATGAAGAAAGATTACCCCAACTCGTGTTGAATTGAATGAATTTGCAAAATGGAAGGTTTACAACAATGTTCAGTGTTGTTTGTTTATTATTATAGTTTACTTATTATCTTAACCTAGAGGAGGACGGATGCAAAGTGACGGCCTACGCGGACGACATTGCCATTGCCATAACGGGGAAATACCCCAACACGATCAGAGACCTAATGGAATCAGCTCTCAGGAAACTATCCTCCTGGTCCATTAAGGTCGGACTCAATGTTAACCCATCCAAAACCGAACTGGTTTTATTTACAAGGAAAATCAAGGTTCAGGAGATAACGCCACCTACGCTCAACAACGAACCACTCATTTTTTCCAGCCAAGCTAAATATCTGGGAACGATCCTAGATAGCAAACTCAGTTGGAAACCAAACATCCAAGACCGCATAAGGAAGGCTACGATTGCCATTTACACCTGTAAAAAGGCCTTAGGCTCCAGATGGGGTCTACAGCCTAAGATAACTCACTGGCTGTACACGGCAGTCGTTAGGCCTATCCTCACTTATGGTATCATAGCATGGTGGCCTGCAATATCGAAGCAATGCCACGCAAGCGCCCTGGAACGCATCCAGAGGGCAGCCTGCATATGCATCACAGGAGCCTTAAGATCCACACCAACGGCAGCCTTAACGACTTTTCTAAACCTCCTCCCCATTGATATCTATGGGAAGATGGCGGCCACTAAGGCGGCCCTGAGATTAAGAGAATCCAATTCGTGGCAAAGTTCACACTTTGGGCACAGCAGCATCCTAACTGCCCACAAGATCCCCAACAATACGGATTATCTAATCCCAACACTAGATTTCAGTAATAAATACAAGACGGCCATCCCAGACCGAGCCAGCTGGGAAGAAGGTCGCATTGTAAACAATGACGCCATTGAAATATACACCGACGGGTCAAAGACAGCCGACGGCACAAGGGCGGGCGTGTTTTCAGACAACCCTGCGCTCAATGTCGTACTACGACTGCCTGACCACTGCAGTGTATTTCAGGCAGAAGTCACTGCTATCCGCGAAGCAGCACGCAGACTCTCTTTGAGCCCGATAGATGGAAAAACTATCGTGATTTACATAGATAGTCAGGCAGCGATTAAAGCCTTAGAATCACCAACAACAAGATCCAAGTTGGTAAAACAATGCCGCGAATCTCTTAACGAGATCGCGGTCAGATGTAACACTTCACTGTGTTGGGTACCCGGTCACAGTGATATTCCAGGCAACTGTAAGGCGGACGAGTTAGCCAGACGGGGTTCCGCACAAGAACTCTCTGACAACAGAGAGACACCGGCGGTACCCATTCAGACACTGAAACTCAAACTTCTAGATAACGCGTTAATAGAAGCAAATAACAGATGGAATAGCATCAGTGCATGTGTGTCCTCAAAGCAAATTTGGACCAAATACGATGCGAAGAGAACATCCAAACTTCTCTCCATCAGCAGGAAAAATATCAGCTCTGTAATCGGAGCAATCACCGGCACTGCCTCTTAGGCAGACATGCCATCAGATTGGGAGCTCCCTCAAACGACTTCTGCAGAAGCTGTAGAGACGTCGAAGAGGAAGAAACCACCACTCATCTCCTGTGCAACTGCCCCGCACTAGCCAATTCAAGGAAATAAATCCTCGGCAACTATTTCCTCGATGATCTAAGTGATCTCAGTGAAACAGATATTGGCTGTATCAGCAAATTCGTCACTAGGTCCAAATGGTAAAACTGAACTAGAGGACGGATTGGACGATGACTTGAGCCCCTCCCACTCCCCTCCCGCAGACCATCCCAAACCTATCCCCCTGCAAAGGAAAAGAGTTCTCACTGAAATTAGATTGTATCAGTCACTTCAGTCAGAACTCCACTCCGAGGGCGAGACAGTAACCCGGCGGATCGACTGAAACGGTCTCCACCCGCCTTGCTGCCTCCCCGCTATGCAGACAAAACGGGAACAGAGTTGAGGTTAGATTGTAACAGTCACCACACTCTGTTTCTCTCCCATACCTCAAAACCTGCACCACAAATCCCCGAACTCAGTCATCATAATTCCAAATCGACTATCAAGGCCGCCCCTCCCTGCTTCTTTCCACGGAAAGGTGTAACTCGAGGCTCGTACTGCAACAGTCGCCACAAGCCGCATCCCCCCCGCGATGCGTGTAGCAGGGTTGGACCACCTTCAGTCACGCCCTCTGGCACAGTTTTGTAACCAACTACTTGACTGTGCAGCCGGTACACCCTGACCCCCCCTCCAAGGAATGTAATAGCTTGCGCGGGATTGACTGTATCGGTCTCCCTGGCACGGTATTGCCTGCAAAGAGAGTGAAGAGCAGTTTGAGGTTCGATTGTAACAGTCATCTCAAAAGACTCTTCCCTCCCCCGGTGATCAGGAGGCAATAGCTTCCCTCCGCGGCGCAGAATTTGAGATCGACCTGGGGTTTGATTGCATCAATCGCCTCATCTCGATCGCAACCCTTGGTTCGGATGTCGGGCGAAAGTCGCCTCTGCACTAGTCACCCAACACATCGCAACCCATGCGAAACACAGCCAGGCTGCACACCCTGACCCCTTCAGGAGTATCTTCCCCCCTAAGACCACTACCTCACAAGAGGCAATCACAGAGAACCAAGTAGGCCGAGCGACGACCGGCAGAACACCCCCCCCCCCCCCCCCCCCGGGTTTTTGTGGTATCACAACTGGCCGAAACTGCGGCCTAAGTGTGCCTGGGCTCACGCCCTCGCAGCCACCTTACCTAACCTAACCTATTATCTTAAACTAATTAAAAAAAGGAAATCCAAATCCCAGAGCACTTAGACTCGGTAACGGTCCATTGTACTACCAGGAAGAAATCCTCATTTTGGTGTAGAGTGTAGACGTTGGAGAAACATGGTGTTATTCGCCTGTAATGGGTGGCGATGTTGTTGTTCCCTATGGAGATTAAACCTGCACCGCAAGGTTATCAAAAAATGAGATTTGAGATTGAGGTTAAGCTGTTAACATACCACCTAGAGAGATCAACCACTTAGAGCATTTCAGATCCAGCTTTGGCCAAATCTGTTTTGTCGCTAGACAACTGTTGCCACTCGTCCACCTAAGGTTAGTTCTCTCAATGGCCTCCCTCATAAACACGAGTTTGCATGTAGCAATTGGAATATCTAAGGGACCTATATAAGGGAGAATGGGCAGTATGGTTCCTTTTCTGGCGAGTTCCTCGGCCCTCCAATTCCCTGGAATCGTGGAGACATAATCCAGAGATTTTAGCGCAGCTTGGTTATCTGAGAAGATTCGAATGTCCATAGCGGATATCACATTTCTCTTCAGCCACGATAGGACTTCTTTAATCGCCATGATTTCCGCCTGGGAGACGAAAAGAGAGACTGAGGTTCAGCCTGTCAGAAAACACATCTCCACCTACCCCCGCTTCGGTTTTTGCTCCATCGTGGATCGATTCATCTTCGACAGGGGGGGCCTTTCTCCCAGAATTTTCTGGGAGGGATGTTGACTTTGAAGTTTTTGTCAAAACGGAGCTGAGGGGTGTTGCTGGGGAGGGTTCTACATTTTTTTATAATAGAGGCGTGGCCGATTTCATTTTCGGACCACAAGAACGTTGTTTTAAGGCGGACAGCCGCACTAGCAGCCGCTGGCTTGCTCAAGATATCAAGGGGTGTCAGGTGAAACAGAATGTCCATTGCGGCAGAGGGAGTAGTGCGTTGCTTAGCTTATCGCGATTTATCACTATGTCTGAGGGAGTCCACCAAACAACAACCCCGTACATAAGCATCGGTCTTATTACCGAGATGTATAGTCAGTTGGTAATGCGGGGTTGAAGGCCCCATTTATTACCGATGGCTTTTTTGAAGGAGAAGAGTGCTACCGTAGCTTTTTGAACTCTTTCTTGTATGTTAGGTTTCCAGCTAAGCTTTTTATCCAGAATCAGAATAAGACCCAAGTATTTAGCTTCATCAGAGAAGACTAAGCTTGTGCCCTTGATTGAGGGAGTGTCAATGTGTGGAATTTAATGTTACTGGTGAAGAAAATAAGTTCAATTTTGTGGGGGTTAACACCTAACCCACAACGATCTGCCCATGTCGTTAGCTTGTTAAGAGCGTTGTAGATAAATTCTTTCAGGGTGTTTAGGTGCTTCACCCTGCAGCCCTCCTTTTCTAGGCACATCAGCAGCTCGTTCACCACTAAGTTCCAGAGAAGGGGGGATAGGACTCCGCCTTGTGGGGTTCCTCTACTGACAGATCTTCTGGCAGATGTCATACAGAATTCGAAGCTTGGTTAAAGCATCCCTCTTATAATGGTGATGAAATAGTTCCTTGAATTTGAAAACTTTGCTGTTAAGGTCACTCGAAGAGGAAGTGCAGCTGAATTGATCAATACATTTTCTTCGGTTGCTTATACGAACTAGGCCACGACAAATTAGTGAAAAAGGGCACGAACATCTTCAAAACAAACAAACAAAAAACCTAGATAAGGAGAATACGCTTCCGAAATTCGTTCGCAAAAGTTTATTTAACATAAGAAACGGCTACATTCCGTTTGGGGGAACTGTTGGATACCATATTCCTATTATTTTTCCCCAAAAAGAGGGGATGGCAGAAAACTTTTAAACGACTTTATCTACATACTTTGCGAAGAATAGGACTTTCATTTACATTTATAGACAAATAGATAGATAGATACTTTATTTCGTATAATTGTGTTTACATAAGTGCAAGTATTTGTGGAAGAAAGCATGCGCGAT
Organism: Portevinia maculata; assembly: GCA_949715645.1. Lineage (NCBI taxonomy): Eukaryota > Metazoa > Arthropoda > Insecta > Diptera > Syrphidae > Portevinia > Portevinia maculata. Next base: position 393,248,564 of record OX454525.1, on the reverse strand, counting down.
GACTGGACTATTAGCTTCACATGCCCCATCTACAAGAAAGGCGATTATCAACGATATCCAACGTACTGTGTGAACGTCGCAAGCCGTTCAACACACTAGTCGGCACGTACCAGTGTGGCTTCCGGCCCGGCAGATCGACAAAAGACCACATTTTCACACTGAGGCAAATTCTGGGAAAGACCAACGAATTGCAAGTCGAGACTCCATCTTATCATTGACTTTAAAGCCGCATATGATAGCATTCATCGTCAGGAGCTCTACATGTCGATGACCGAATATGGGATCAAGCCTAAACGGATACAGTTATGTCGCGTGACATTTGAAAACACGTGGCGTTATGTGGAATTTGGAAGTATTTCTTCCGAATTATTCCAAACCTACACCGGATTTCGGCAAGGAGAAATTAGTGCGCAGCGCAGGTGCCAACACGGAAGGCACTATTATCAATAGATCCGTAAAACTACTGGGGTATCCGGACGATATCGACATCATCCTTTTCTAGCATGCCGTGTTAGAGGCTTTTTCGGCGATTGAAGAACAGGCGAAATTGGTTGGTCTTGAAGTAAATGAGGACTAGACTAAATACGCGCTATCAACAAACAAACAAACATCTGTCCACCGTATATGACAAAACGTCAATGTTGATTCCAATAACTTGGATGTAGTTAAGGAGTTCATCTACCCAGGAGTAAACATCAACTTCACAAATGACATCTTAATGGAGATCCGACGGAGAATAACATTAGGAAACCGCTGCTACTTTGGTTTGTGCCAAACAAATGGGTTCAAAACTCCTCACTCGAAGAACAAAATGCATGGTCTACCGAACCTTAATCCTGACTCTGCGGTCCCAGGCACGTTGCTTCCAGTTGCCCAGACGAAACGCTCAGTCATCCGCGATGGCTTGGTCTTTAAAACGGAGGTTTCGTCTTTCTTGCCATTAGCTCGATGTGGCCGAGCCAATGAAATAGACGTTATTTAGTTTGTTGGACTACATCCAGATCTTGGTTAAGCTCACAGAGTTCGCGGTTATATCTTGTCTTCCATTCGCCGTTCTCGCACAAAAGCAGAGTATCCAAGGGGAGTATATTACTCGTATGTCCCCCTATAAACCCCGTTCAATATCAATCAGCCAAAGTTTTCATGCAAACGCCAAAGATAGGCAGGCCTAAAACTCGTGCATCACACTAATGCAGCGGCACCATCACTTGAAGGTGATACCTCGGATCCAGATCATAACTTCGCAGTTAAAGAAAAAGTCACAATAAAAAATTTAACGAATCTTTTTTGCACATCATCGTCTAGCTCGCTTCTAATGAAGCTTTGCAATCTATATATTAACTAGCTGCACCTGCCCGGCTTTGCCCGTGCCCGAGAATTCTATTGGCCAATATGTTCGAGTCGACTTCCTTATTATTGTCTATAGCGGGTATCCGGCGTATGTTGCTGCGCCTAAAAAAAGAAGACCGATTTTGACCAAAGTTCACAGAAACACTCTCAGGCCAATACCGAAGATTGCCTGATTTGAGCTCAACCGGTGAAAGGGACTGCACGTTTTTCTCCGCATGGCTTAGGCCGCTCACACAACTTCGTTGTTCCGTTTAGGCTAGGTGCTTGTTGTCTGGCAGGCGCCTATGTCACCTTACTTCTGCGAATCAAACAACAAAGCGAAAATAAAAAACTTCGATTGAATCACTTTTCATTCACTTCCACACCGACTGTTATCAATGTTGGAAAAGCAACTTTCCGATGTCCGATTCACAAAAAAATGCAAAAAATTTCAATAAGAGTTATTTGAATAAAATATTGAACACACGATATCTCAAGAATGAAAGTGCGCACAAATTCCACAATAAGCTTGAAAAGTTCGTGTGGTCTCCCTCTTTCATATGCTTGTTCGGATAACAAAATAAGTGACGTCTGTACGGTCTCTGTATCTGCGTCGTAATTTACACGCATACACATATGCATGTGTACTCACTCAAATGCCCATATCTCACACACCGATGCAGATATAGCCAAACATAACAACCTTCGTGCAGACGTCGCCTTTCATGGAAAAAAATTTCATTGGAATCGGTTAACGCGTTTGGCCAAACACCGGCAACAAACACAAATACGGATTGCTTTTTATATATAGAAAATATTACACAAAAAAAAATTTTATTATTTCACTTAAATTTTTTTTTTTTTCAAAGCACATGATACTCGTACCTACATATGAAACACACAGTGTATAAATACATTGTCAATTTTTTTTTCTTTTTTAAGAAACACATAATTTACACATCGATGCAGATACAGACATCGCACATACATAACATCCTTCGTATAGACGTCACTTTCTTTAAAAAAAAAATTCATTGGAATCGGTTAACGCGTTTGGCCAAACACCGGAAACAAACGCAAATATGGATTGATTTTTATATACATATATATATAAATAGATATAGATATATTCTCATATCACTTTTAATTCACAAGAACTCACAAAATCGCAATGAAGAAATCCGAATCCGACAGCGCCACCAAACATGAAACAAAATTGGCTTCTCCATTGATCGATAATAGATGGCGTTACGTTGCGTGTCTATCTGACAGTTCAATTGTGATACGATATGTTATTTTTGCTATTATACGTCACATAGATATGCCAACACTATATATATTTGGGTAGGGGACAATACATAGAAGTGCACAATACAAAAACTATCCACATATATAACACACATTATGAATTACAGCAGGTAAAATGAAGCGAATTGGATGAAATTACAACAACAACAACATTGCTGTGTGAGGCAATAATCTGCCAATCGGAACGGACAAATTTTATATCATGAAGTTACTTGAAAATGCTTGAAAATACTTGAAGTTGCTTGAAGTTACCAACAACAACATTGCTGTGCATGTTATGCATTTGATAATGCTTGAACATACTTGAAGTTACTTGGACATGCTTGAAGTTACTTGAAAATGCTTGAAGGTACTTGAAAATGCTTGAAGGTACTTGAAAATGCTTAATGTTACTTGAAAATGCTTGAAAATACTTGAAGTTACTTGAAAATGCTTGAAGTTACTTCAAGTTACCTGAAAATGCTTAGACGTTGGCAAGCTCGCAAGTTGACACTATTCCTAAAACAAGCATGTGCATCCGTTTCGAATTCCATTCCAAAAAAAAACGTCTTCAGTATAACGGAACGAACATAATTCTGTGTTCTATTGTTATTGAAGAGTTAACAATGTATCATGGACATTCCCGTGGCCCTAACCGCTAGATGATACTTTTACTATAACAGTAAAAAATAAAGAAAGCAATTTTATTTACTGATGCGACTTCGGAATACGTGCTAACAATAGGTTCTGACCCTTAGAAATGTCCATTAAGAAGATGATGAAGAGGCTATACTTAGGGATCAATTTAAATGGACGTTTAGCCGGCATAAAAACGCAAATGGTGCAGCGACAGCTGCACGAAAGTGGCTTAGTAGTTGCCAACCTTAGTAAAATAAATTATGGTTGAAGAATTGATTCCTGTATGGTTTGGAAAACGAAACGTAGTGCCCCTCATACGATACTAATAACTGGCTTTTGAAAGAGATAAATACCACGTAGCTAACTAATGTATTTTTATTTAGAATCAATCATCAGATATTAAAAATCAGTAACCGATGTTAATAAGTACGGATTACGATAACAAAGTTCGCAAAAGTTTTATCAATTTACATTGCTGTCACGTTGGAGGTTACACGATATTTCGCTGGTATCAAAAAACAATAAAGACGCGGCTATTAAACGAATTCAATGTAAACGTCGGATGGAACACATTTATTTAACAGGATGCATCAGCTCAGTTATGCAATAGCTCCAGTAACACATGAAGTTTATGAACTGACTCCGATCCTGGCCTATTTCAATGGGAAAACATCAACCATCAAGGGTGGCAGAAGCGATTGTGGTGTAAACTGCCATTTCATCGCATTTTTAATTAATATATTAATTTAAAAAGTGCATTACAAGTATGTATCTTGACATGTTATATGTCGTCTTTCAAGGGGTGGCGGACTTCAGTCTTTAAGCAAGTGTAATGACCTGCAATTTATCGTGTTTTAAATGAGTTGCCTTGTGTCAATTAAAATTAGTATTATGTCACTGTGTGATGGGTGCTGGTTCCAACTTAAACAGATAGCTTATAATCGGGACGCCTGCCGATACTTTTGTAGGTCAAACCGGCGAATCCCAAAGGCGGACCAGTAGGGAGGCATTGAAGTGGGAGCGTTGTAATCCCCTAGGTTCAGATCATAGTCTCGTCTTTAAAAAAAAACAGAACTTAAATTTCACCAGTGCGGGAATAAGTCATACAGGGGAATATCCTTCCTTACAGATGGCTCGAAGATGGAGAAGGGAACAGGAGCAGGATTTTTGAAGCAAAACTTCTTAACGCACGCTTGACTTGGGGAGTAAGCTGGTGAATGCGACACGGAAGTGTAGACCAATGTAGACTTCCGGCGTAACGAAAGTGTAGACAAACGTAGACTTTCAGCGTAACGGAAGTGTAGACAAACGTACACTCTTTTGTTACAACCCATACAATTTAGTCGGCGGAAAGGTTCGTGGAATGGGTAAACACCCTTAATTCTCCTCAATAGAGGGCAATACTAAGCGCATCATCTATACAAACCGGTCCAAAGGAGAACAGTTGCCGACAGATGGAATTTACCGGAAGTGAGTAAAGTCATTGTGTCCATGAATCGCAGTTCATTAGTTGGAAATATAGAGCGTCACCGTCATCGTCAGACTCTCAAATGGTCCTTGCTGCTCATGTGTAGGTATTTTCAAAATTCGCCCACTGACACGCCCACAATTTAAAAAAAAACCAAAGTTTGAGATTTGTAATACATATAGACTCTTTGCGTTGACAGTCAGGTAGCGCAGCGATCAAGTCCAATCTCCAAACTCGAATGCGACACAGAATAAAAGTCAGAGCAAAAAGCCATCACTCAGTATTACTCCGCTAGATTCCGAGTGACGTTCGAATGAAAGGGAATGAGACAGCGGGTACTGTCATTAACCCAACTGGACTTATGACACTTTTTCAAGGTGTAATAATACCAAATGCTAGAATTTGGCCTTATGTCACTTTCACAAAGCGACATAGGGTCAAATTTTGAGATTTGGCCTTATGACACTTGGGGTTATGTCACGGCACCGCACTTACGTCCCTTCTTTCCAAAGTCATGGAAACCCTGAATAAACGTCAGATTATGAAATATCTTGAATCCCGAAACTTCTTAATGACCGGCAGTATGGTTTTCGCAGCAACAGGTCCACTGGTGACTTGACGACATATCTATCTGAAACGTGGAACCAATCTCTTCACCAGTGTGGTGAAAGTAAGATTGTTGATATTTCAAAGGCATTTGACAGAGTTTGGCAATAAGCTTTCTTGTCGAAAATGCATGCATTTGTAATCGATGATACTCTTCTTCAACAGATTAGAAATTACCTTTCGGACCGTTCAATTCAAGTTGTTTTGCACGGTTTCTGCAACTCACCAAATAAATGCTGGTGTTCCCCAAGGCTCCGTTCTGTCCCCGATCCTGTTTCTCATTTTTATAAATGGTCTCCTGTCTGTTACTTCTATCACTTGCAAAATGACATCGGCGCAGAGATCAAGCGAAGAATCACTCTTGCCAATCGCTGTTTCTTCGGGCTAAGAAGAAGTAAAGCCCTCTCTCATAGAACCAAGGAGATATTGTATAAGACCTTAATCATCCCGGTCTTGCTGTATGGTGCAGAAGCATGGACCCTGTCAAAAGCAGATGAAAACCTTCTGGGATGCTTTGAGAGAAAGATTTTTCGAGTGATATTCGGTCCAGTGTGGAGAAAAAGATTCAACGACAAACTATAAGGGCTATACAGCGACGCTGACCTGGTCAAAAAGCTAAAATTACAACGGCTGAGATGGCTGGGACACGTGGAGCGTATGGACAACAACGCACCAGCCCGACGAGTCTTCGAATGGTCAACGCAGCAGAGGAAGACCCCACCTTAGCTGGCGCGCACAAGTGGAGAACAACCTCAACCAACTTGGTGTGCGTAACTGGAGGCAGCTAGCGAGGGACCGAGCTGGTTGGAGGGGCTTGTTGGTTGAGGCCGTGGTGCACCTCGGACTGTAAGTGCCACCAAAAGTAAGTAAGTAAGTCTGTTACTTCTAATCCGAGTCATTCCTTTGCAGATAATAGTACCCTAAGCTTTTCATATTCCTTTCCTGATTCACGCATCACATCGTCGGGCGTGAAACTAGAATGGCAACGTATGGTAAGCTTATTAAATTCCGATCTTGGCTGGCATAGTTCGGTAGGCTACAACCAAAAGGGTGGAATTTAATGCTTCCAAAACACAATGCTCTCTTCGGTCATTAGCGTCATTAGCGAAACCTTAACAGTCTGCGATTATCCATGAATTGCACTTGCATCGCTGAAACCGAAAGACTTTCCATTCCCGGTATGTGCGTCCACAACAACCTTCGTTGGAATGACCAAATATCTGATGTTGCCAAGAATGCTGCGAAATCTCTAGACCTATCGCCGCTTCATCGATATTTCCACCACAAGTACACAAACGAAAAGCCAACTGCATTCCACCCTTAGAACATTCCAACCGCAGTACCCGCCATCCCATGAATACCCATCAGTTCACCCTTAAGCATATTTTCGGTCGTTTAGTGAAATATAAAGAATCCTGCTTAGTCAATCAACACGAATTTGGAATGCTCTTCCCCGTTGTTTTTCCTACCCATTGTGATCTATGAAATTTAAAACCAACATGCAACGGTTACTCCTCTGTCGTCCTTATCCCCACTTGCTAATGCCCCACTATGGAACTATAAACCATATTGTAAGGGTACCAAAACGGGCGACAATGTCGGCAGCGGAACATAGGTACAACACCAGTAGTTGTGTTACAAACCTAAGTCTGTGGTCCGCCATTGATAATAAGAGACCAAGGTCGCTAGTGTCCTTTGATTGAAACCAAATCCGAGTGCTCGTCGGGATATTAAGAGACACTGCATCATGGGAAACATAGAGAGAAGGCTATAGATTTTAACAAATGACTTCTGCAGATGTTGCAGACACGATCAGGAATTGGAGTCTGTGTATCATCTCCTGTGCCACTGCAACGCTTTCCAGGAACGATGCCTATCCGAAGAAAAATAATTCGTTTTATGTAATTTCTATGTTAAAGATTTATGTGAGCTGCCATCTGTCTTTAGGATAAAATGGGATAAGAAGGTTAAGAGAAGGGCGGGCAATTCACCGATCCTGTTTAACATCTGCACAAATCAGACGTGACATAGCGTATTCTGACGATTTGGTGGCGTGCTGATCAGGTCCTAACAACAAAGTCATCATCAGCAAACTTTTGCAGCGTGGCTTCGATCAAATTAAAGTATATTCAGATGAATTTAAATAAATCCTTATGTCTGGTGTGTCTAGGGACACAAGGAAAAACTGGAAAAATTTGATCAATATTGGAAGCAGTGGAAAGCTAACGGTGGAAACGTAAGGGCTCGACCAGCCTCGACCAGTATGTTGACTCTCCTTTGACAAGCAAACCGGTTTACAGCGTTCAATTCAATTTGCCACGTAAAGGTAAAGGTATAGTTCTGAAAATGTCAATCATCGCTTATGGTTTTTATACCCTATTCTAGGGGTATATTAATTTTGACGCATAGTTTGTAACATACCTTAATATTGCCCGTAGACCCCTAAAAGTTACTATATTTATGATCAGCATCGATAGTAATGTCGATCTAGCCATGTCCGTCCGTCCGTCCGTCCGTCCGTCCGTCCGTCCGTCCGTCGGCAAAAATTAGGCCTTTAAACTGGACCTAGAGAGCTGAAATTTTAACCATATACTCTCTAGGGTCCCGAAATAATCAAGTTTAAGAATTTTTGAAATCCGCCCACAGACACGCCCACAAACTCAAAAAAACAAAATTTTGGAAAAAATCGAATTTTGAGCTAGAGAGCTGAAATTTTTTATATATGATCTTTGGCCCATAAAACTGATTGGGACATAAAATTTTCAAAATCCGCCCACTGACACGCCCACAATTAAATAAAACAAATTTTGGGAAAAATTGAATTTTGAGCTAGAAAGCTGAAATTTTTTATATATGATCTTTGGCCCATAAAACTGCTTGGGACATAAAATTTTCAAAATCCGCCCACTGACACGCCCACAATTAAATAAAATATTTTTTTTGAAAAACCAAAATTTGAGCTAGGGAGCTGAAATTTTTAATATATACTCTCTAGGGGCCCTTTATGCTCATGTGTAAATATTTTCAAAATCCGCCAACTGACACGCCCACAATTATTTTTTTTTTATTTTTGAAAGTCCAAAGTTTGAGCTAGGGAGCTGAAATTTATAGTATATACTCTCTAGGTGCCCTTTATGCTCATACTTAAATTTTTTTTAAATCCGCCTACTGACACGCCCACAATTAAATAAAACAATTTTATTGAAAAACCAAAGTTTGAGCTAGGGAGCGTTTTTATTTACAAAAGCTTAGTTTTTTCGATAAAATCCTTTAAATTTTTGTCACGCCCACTTATGAGATATAGGAATAAGAATAGGGTATCCAACAGTTCGCCCAAGCGGACTGTAGCCCGCCCCTATGTTTAATTGTGGTTTAGTGTCCACGGACCTGTCTCGGGCTCTTTTGAACTCCTTAGTCCCATTGCATAAAACACAATCGAAACAATGCCCTATCTGATGGTGCTTGATAGGATTGACAATTTCCTAATTAGGATGATTTGAAGGCAAGTTACAAGGGCGATGGCCAGCCACAGAAGACTGATATTTGGGGCGTGTTACACTTGTAACATCCTATCTATATAGAACGCTCCGGTCTGGCTTGATTCCGCCGAATGCTTATCCATATATTAACGCAAAAGTATAAAAAAGGCCCGCGGGTGGCAACGGTGCAGTAGTAGTGCATTCGCTTACTGAATGGAAGGTCGTGCGTTCGAATCCCGGCCAGTCCATTACTTTATATCGAATACATGAAATCTTAATCTCCCCAAGCAACTTAGACAGCACCCGTGGAGATAAACTGTACAACTGCACAAATTCACTTCTATCCTATCTCTCTATTCTTTCTAATAGTAAGCAGCACCTCAAAGCATGCAATGAAATACGCCATTGCTAGGTGCTGCTTGCTGTTAAACAACAAAATGCTTGCGCTGTGTTCCTAGCACAATAAGGGAAGTGTTAGATTTAGAGAAAAAACCCTTTAGCGTATATAAATTATATATAAAAAACATAGGGACGGGCTACAGTCCGCTTGGGCGAACTGTTGGATACCCTATTCGTATTCCTATCCCTCATAAGTGGGCTTGACAAAAGTCTAAGTTTGGTTGAATTGTTAAGAACGCTCTACATATTTTGTTATATAACATTTAAAGGATTTTATAAAAAAAAACGCTCCCTAGCTCAAACTTGGGTGTTTCAATAAAATTGTTTTATTTAATTGTGGGCGTGTCAGTATGCGGATTTAAAAAAAAAAAAAACACATGAGCATAAAGGGCCCCTAGAGAGTATATATTATAAATTTCAGCTCCCTAGCTCAAACTTTGGATTTTCAAAAAAAATGTTTTATTTATTTGTGGCGTGTCAGTGGGCGGATTTTGAAAATTTCCGGAGCAGTTTTAGGAGTCATAGATCATATATAAAAAATTTCAGCTTTCTAGCTCAAAATTCGATTTTTTCCAAAATGTTGTTTTTTGAGTTTGAGTCTGTGGGCGGATTTCAAAAATTCGTAAACTTGATTATTTCGGGACCCTAGAGAGTATATGGTTAAAATTTCAACTCTCTAGGTCCAGTTTAAAGGCCTAATTTTTGCCGACGGACTGACGGACGGACATGGCTAGATCGACATTACTATCGATGCTGATCATAAATATAGTAACTTTTAGGGGTCTACGGGCAATATTAAGGTATGTTACAAACTATGCGTCAAAATTAATATACCCTTAGAATAGGGTATAAAAACAGTATCCCAGCCCCTCCGTTTTATTCCCACCAGGGGGATAAAATGGATATTGTTAAACAATTCACTTCGTTTTGGTGGCTGTTCGAAGGGGAAGGGTTTAAATGCCTTCCAAGAAAGGTACACCATTAACGTATGAAGCTCTTAGTTTTAAGTTAATTTAAGCAAGCTGGGCTGAGATAGGGGAGTTTTGGGAATGACCGGGCTCTTCAACATGAAATGTTGCCCCTGAGGAGTGAGTAACGCTTTAAGGGCTCGGTCAGCTCCCAGCGGCGGTACGCGTGCACCATTTTGGGAATTGATTGGGAAAAAAATGTGTTGGAAAATTCTGTTCGTTCGTCTGCTTGTTTGCAGATCTGCAGCCTAACCGGATGTGCCGATTTGCAAACTTGGCTCAAAGTTAATAGTCTCGCACTAGGCGTTGTTGAAATTGGAATTTTAGCTCTAAAACAATGGTATATGTCATATAGCGGTTTGTTCAAACTTAATTTTTCTAAAAACGGCCTTAACGATTTATATAAAACAGTATATCTGGTAAGAATGGATTTTGCGAGATTTATCTTAAAACGGTACCTCCTGTAGAATAGATTTTTTAACATCAGAATTTCTAGCTAACAACAAAAGCAATTTCAATTAAATTTAAGATTTAGGAATGCTTTTATGATCAAATTCATGCATAACTTTTTTGATTTTTTTGAATATTATTATGGAAATATTGAATTTTTACAGATTTTTTTCTAGATGAAAACTACAGATTTCCTTGTATTGAAATACTCAAAAAATGCAAAATATTTTTCAAAAATTAAAAAAAAACCGGTTTAAAAAAAATCCTTTAACGATTTTCAATATTTTTTTTTTAGGTAGACTCTCAAACAAATTTGAAAAACTAAAAGATTTTTCCAATATTTTTTTAAATAATTTTAAGTTATTATTTATTAGGTACATATCATAATTCTTTAAGATTTTATTATTACAAAAAGTGTTAAATAAAATGTAGGTAGGAATCATTTTTATAGAATTAAATTTAATCTTTTGGCCCGCTGCAAATATATCTAAAACTTCCTCAGTGTCAATTTGTCGCTGAATTGACATTAACGCCAAACCTGTTAATCTTTCTTTACCTACAATTTCTTAGATAAGTTTTTAGACGTTTTATTGTCGAAAATGTTATTTCCGGTGTACATGTTGAAACCGGTAGTGTCACCAAAATTTTAAGAAACTTGTAGATGTTAGGAGACAGATCCTTACTGCATTCCCCAAGAGCTGTTATTGCACTCCCTGAACGCTCTGTATCGTTTTGTGTATGGCATTTTGTCTTCCATAGCGTAATTTCAGCGTTTAAAGTGTTCCAATCAAAAAAAGATTTATAAAATTTGAAGTTTTCTTCTTTATAATTTTGTTCGTTTTTGACAAGGGTCGATGGAATCAAAATGCACAAAGAGGAAAGTATGTACTTATGGTTTTCAAAGCTCATTTTAAGCTGACTTAAAAAGTCATCTAAAAGAGGAATCATTATACTTACGTTTTTCATTCACAACATTTACTAAGTTTTGTGCAGTCTCAAAAATTGGAATGTGGTTGTTATTAATTCCACTAAGACACTAAGTCGCATGAAGTGGATTGTAGGATTTAACAAAGTAACAATGTATATGTAAACAAAACACTCAAACAACACGAACTTACTGCAAAATCACTAGCTGAAATAGATCTTAAAAAGCAACTCGCCTTCGATGACGTATCAGAGTCCTTATCACAACGCTACGGCCTTGGGCCCAACGGCAATGATATTGTTAAATTAAGAGTGCTCGACTTAGAGCTATCAAGCTATGATAAGCTAAATGTTAGTTTTAAATTGGATTCAGTCATTCTTGTTTGATGTGTGAATGACAATCGTTTCTTAAATTCTTAAAAACAGATCAAATTGGAAAGAAACGTTGTTAGTGAGGGAAAGTACACATCCGATTGTGAGCAGAATAGAATTTGGAGTTTTTGAGTTTTATCGCGCAGTCATGTTTTGAATGATTACCACAACTTCCTTTTATTCGCTCCATTCCACCCTCATTTGCATGCTTTTCTTTTTATCTAAATATATACGATTTTGGGGACCAACGCGGAAATCTTAAAGCAAACTGAGTAATACATCATGGTCAGACGGGCCATCAAAACAGTACACATTGCCGCACTTTTTTGTACGAGCATGGAGAAGCATGCATAACGCACGTTGTTTCTGTATGGATGGACAAATTGTTAGTTTCATATTGCATCTTTGCTTTTTAGTGCAATTTTTTTTTATTTACGTTTGTAAGTATATTTTCCACTTTAGTCGGTTGACGTCTGCATAGGTAACGTAAAAAAAAGTTGATTGACATTATGATGCATACACAAACCGGATTTTGTGCTGCTCGGAAAAACATCGCAAATGAAAAAACTCTTCTATAGTACATCGTGTTCTACATATATTATGCTAGTTGTCGACAGCCTATTTTAAATAAATGACAGAATTTCTCGGACATTATTAAGTTGTCCGTACAAATAATATATCCTAGCGGCAAAACCCACATCTGGGCGAAATGTGTCGACTAGATTGAACACTTTTCCGAACAAATTCAAAGAAATACAAAGATAATGTACCTAATATCTAATAAGGTGCCTTACCTATTACCTTTCCTGTTATACACTGGCGATTATAAAGATGGGGCCATACATTTTGCAAACTCTTACTACCTGTGAACAGGTACATATTTTCCCAACAGCAAGTCATAAAAATAAAGGGTAAATAAGAAATGATCGAGGGAATTTCGCAAGATCAAACAATGGCGATGCATGTTTTAATGTACAAACATTTAAAATCAACGTGCATCGGCATCTCTCCCTACCTTCTAACCCTAATTTCCTTAAAGCCCGCGCTGTGTAGCTATACTGTATTATAAGGGTATCCAAAAATCCCTTTAGAGCGTCTACAATGTACATTATAAAAAAATGCGTTTTGGAAGCATTAAATTCCAGTCTATTAGTTACACCCCACTGAGATATGCTGTCGAGATCGGAATTTAATGAGCTGCCAGTTCCACACCCGAAGATGAGGGGCGTGAACCAAGAAACGAATATGAGAAGCTGAGGTTACTGTCATCAGCAAAGGAATGGATTGGATTAGAAGTAAAAGACAGGAGATCATTTATAAAAATGAGAAAGAGAGTCAGGGACGGAACAGAACCTTGGGGAACACCAGCATTTATTGTTTTGAACGGTCCGAAAGGTATTTTCTAATCCATTGAAGAAAGGTATCATCGATTTCAAATGCACGCATTTTCAACAAGAGAGCTTGGTGCCAAACTCTGTCAAATGCCTTTGAAATATCAAGCGCAATGATTTTACCCTTACCTCCTTGGTGAAGAGATCGGTTCCACTTTTCGCATAGATAAGTCATCAAACCACTAGTGGACCTGTTGCTGCGAAAACCGTAATGCCGGTCATTAAGAAGTTTTCGGGAATCAAGATATTTCATGAGCTGACGGTTTATCTGCGTTTCCATGACCTTGGAAAGAAGGGAAGTTATTGCAATTGGTCGGTAGGAGGAGGGAGATGAAGATTCGCCTTTTTTGGGGACAGGCTGGACAAATGCTGTTTTCCATCTTCTCGGAAAGAGATCTGAAGAAAAGAATAGATAGAAAAGCTTGCGCAATGGTTTTGCCAGCGAGGAAGACCACCTCTTTAGAACGATAGGGGAAATACCATCTGGACCAGCAGATTTGTGACCACGTTCTTGAAGTACTCTAGCCACTGTACGAGTGCGGAAGTGGATTGGTCCCATGGAGTATTCTACGTGCTCGAGTACAGGGGGAGACAAAGCACAATTTGGGAGCGTTGAGATGACTGCAAAGTGAGCAGCAAGCAGATTGGCCTTATCTATAGGGCTGACAGCTGGAATGTCATTGTAAATTCTTGATGTTTTTAACAAATGACCAAAAGTTTTTACTACCCGTGAGACTTTGTAGTATTTTTTGCCTCAACTTTTGGTCATAGGAGAATTTGACAAACTCCATTAGCCAACGGTAACGTGTGTTTCACTTAGTGCCAAAACAGCTGGTTTATTAAGGGAGACATGGGCGTATCGTATAATAAAAGAAAAATGTTTCCTCAACCCACAGATGTTGCTCACATCCACTACAAAATTTATACACTAGTGAAGACGCGCATTGGAATTCCAAAACAATTTACCGCAGGTGTTATGCCCGTACGGCAATTTGCTTTGGTCTACCAACAAAATCAACACCACACGATCCGCTATCCACCCGATGCTGTCTCTACCCAGCCTTTATAAGTACACACACGATAATCGTACGGCACTTGCAATAGCCAAGCAAAAACAACAGTGGTGGAGTGGGATGGGGCCAGAGTAACTTCTGAGTTAAAATCAGGGATGGAAGAGTAATCTACCTGACGTAAGTAGAATCCATAGCAGATGAAATAAATGCATTTATTTTGTTTCCAAAAAAAAGGCAATTCACTGGATAGGACTTTTGCAAATGTAATGCCATTTTTATGTTTCACATTTATTCGCCGATAGGGATTTCGAGAGAGGATTAGGCACGGGCCATTTACGGGTATTAGGGGACGGGGGAAGTGAAAGCTAACTTTCTCATTGAGGTACTTACTTACTTACTTAACGCGCTCCCGACCCGTGGAGTCTCTACAGCCTTCCATCCTCTATGATCCCGGCACGCTGTTTTCAGTTGTCCAGACCAAGGGCTCTGACATCCGCGAAAAATGGAGGTACGGTCTTGCCTGTCGTCTCTAACCTGGGATCTCGGGACCGAAGATCCTCATCCCTGGAGCATTATTTCGCATTCGCTTGATGTGGCTGAGCAAATGCAGTCGACGTATTCGCATCCACATCGTGATACAGCTCATAGACTTCGCCGTTGTATCTTCTCCTTCATACGCCCTCCTCGCACACAGGACCAAATATCCGAAGAAGTATTTTCCTTTCGAAAGAACGCAAGACCAGCTCTCGTTTCCTGCTTATATTATAGCACTCGGCGCCGCAAAGCAGAACTGGTAGTGTCAGTGTTTTGTAGAGCTAACTCTTGGTCTTCCATGTTAGGAGTTTTGAATCCACTTGCTTTGCCAAACCGAGGTAGCAACGGCTTCCTAGGGTAAGTCTTCGTCGGATCTCCACTAAGGTGTCTTTTATGGAATTGAGGTTTACTCCGAGGTAGGTGAACTCCCTTACCACCTCGAAGCTGCTGCTATCAACAGTGTCGTTTTGTCCTAGTCAGTGACAAGTTCTTCGTTTTGTCCTCGTTGACATCAAGGCCAACCAATTTTGCCTGTTCTACAATCGCCATGAAAGCCTCTAACACGGCACGCTGAAATCGGCGAATGATGTCGATATCGATACCAGTGATCCGAAACCGGCAATCCTGCCGATACCTTTTTACAGCCCTTCCGGCGAGCCCCACAGAGGAACGAGTAGGAATGCGGTGAAGTGGCAGGGTTATAATCAATCTTAAGCAGATCATAGCCTCACCGTTAAAGAAAAAAGAACTTCAAGGCCAATCAATTCCTCCTCTTCTATAACAGTCGTGATGTCATCGGTCAATGATATCGATACCTTATCGTTCGAGGGGCTTGAAGCAGATTATTTTGTACCAGTTGTAGGATCTCTGGGCAATTCAGCTTCATAGTTTATCTATCCCCTGAAGATTTTGATAGAATACTTAGGTGATACATAGGTAACCAGCCTATTTCTTTCTAGAGGAATTCGCATCAAATAAAAAAACTACATAATCAATTGGGTGCCTTGGGACATAGTAAATACAATTCACAACATACATAATCGAATCAATTCATTACCTATGTATAAACCTCTTAGTTTTTGTTCGGCAAATATTGTGTTTGTGTAGGTTTCTATATGAATATACCAATAAATTAGTTTAATTTGATCCAGGGTGATACCCCAAAACCACAAACACGAATGCGAATCTACCTTGTTCGGTCCTCATTCAACTCAAGGTTTGTTTGTTTTGATTTCTCTGGAATTTTGCGGTCAGTAGCACCACCGACGCTCAATTAACCTAGCTTAAACTTTTTCAGAACTTACTTTCCCCGATTTAACAAAAAAGTGAAACCCCCTTGAAATTAATATATTCGCATCTATATAGGTACCTACAAAAGCAAACAAAATACTATTACATCCATTTATCCATTTACAATGTTTGTGCGAAATTTACTAAAATTCCAAAAATGGAAACTTGAATAAGAAAATAAAAAGTACAGAAAATGTTTCTTGATTAAATTACAAATATATTTATATTTACCTTTTCATCTTTAGGGAAGCAACAATAGATAATTATGCTTTGTACAATGAAGCATCAGAGTAAAAGTTTTGTTATCCAGAGTAGTAAACTCTTCGTTTCGGTTTTACTAGACAAGTTGGAAACTTTTGTACCTATTTTCTCACAATTCTTGTTGGATTTACACTTTCGCTTACTCAAGCCACTTATACAGAATAATTGCAACAAGTGCTTTAAACGAAAGGGAAGATTGTAGATCCAAATTAAACATTCAAATATTGCTACACACACGCGGAGTCGCGGCAGAATTGTAAAAAAACAACAATAAATTGGAAATGAAATAGAGGTCAACACACACGTGAAGTTTTCTGCCTGCGAAATCAACCAACCAAACTGGTTATGTTACCTACGTAAAAATGCCTATTCCCTATCTGACAGGTAACACTTAACACACCACAGAAATGACAGGTAAAAACGCACCGAACACTAACGCGAGTGTACACGAATAACAGCAAGTTAACTAGTGTTTGTGCACTGATCGCGGCGAGCAAGCATGACAAAAGAAAACGCACCTATGTAAGGAAAATCACATTGAGCCAATTGGAAAATTAAAAAAATATTATGTAACTGAAATTGTATCAATTTTTGATTCAAGTGTTATTTTTGGCGTTTAAAACACTGCAAAGATTCAAAAAATTTAAAACGCAAAACAACACAAACAAAGTACAACCCCGCGTTAAAAAACGATCCGCGATCAGCGAGAGCTCAGTCACACTGTCTTTTGAAGTCTACTGTCTACTCTATTCTCTGTGAGCATGTATGAAGAAGATGGATGCAAATACAAAGACGTTGCGCACATATACCAGTTTGACGTATCTACAAATTAACAGGAAACGTTCCCGCTCCTCTAATACAAAAATATGTACAAAACCCAGCTTGAGCTGTTGTAAAGAGCGATAAATGTGTTTTTTCGTTTTGTAGATACACTTTTTCTTCATTTGTTTGTACCTACGATACGAGCTACGAGAATGTGGTATGAGTATTTGTATTTTGTATCTCAAATAATGCGTTCAATGAAGTGCATTGCTTAATTGTTGCATTATCAAGATGGGAGTTCTGTCTCTTTTCGCTTCGAACAAGTAGAGATTTGGTAGGGGCTTGAATTGAATGCAGCCAGAGCTAACGATTGAGTTTGAGTACCTAATCTATAAGAGTTTTTTATTGCCTTCAAGTGAATGTGCAATTATGATTCCATCACTCTCTTTTTCGTCGGCTTCAACACAATTGAATTACCCGTAATTTAAGTAAAGAAGAATTGATGTGAAACGAAAAGATAGTGCGGTGTTGGAGCGGAAAACAATTTCACTTTACTTTTTTTTTTTGATTTTGCTCGGGTGATGTGAAACTTTCATGGAATTGTAGTTGTTGTTATTTAGTAAAAAATTGGATACTTTATATGGTTGACAATAAAAAATTGTGCGATCGGTACGTTGATTATATACTATTTCTTTTCCGATGAGATAGAGTGAGATGAATCGAATTCTTCTAATGACTGTACCTATTCAATTTGAAATGGACGCGGGAGGTACTACCTACCTACTGCCATTGTGAACTTATGAAAGAGCCTCTATAACTAAAATCTATATAGGTATAAATCCCTTTTATTTGCTTAACAGCATTATACGGTAACATCCCTACATCATCTAGTCGTGAAGATTTAAGAGTCTCTTGAGACTGACAGAAGCTAGGTAGGTGAATGAATGCCCTTGTGACAGCTGAGTGAACTGCCTTCAAACAAAGCCAACAGAATTATGTGATACACTTTATTTATGAACCTGCCAATAATAATCAGAAACGAACGTAAAAAAATTTACTAAATGCGTTTAAAAGTTTGCTTGTCCCAACTGTATATGTAATTGTTGAGAGAAGTTTATAGTCCACAGGAAGAATGTTATGGGCTAGGAATATCGATTGAAGTAATCAAAATCCTTGATATTTCAGTTGCATTGAAGAGATGAGATAATCGAAACGATGGAAGTGATTTCAAAAGGATGAACTCAAGCACCTATGAGTACGCCATTGAAAAAAAAACTTGATGAAACTTTAAGGAAACGATAAGTGCAAGTGTTTCGAAATAAGCTTTCAAATGTAAGGTTTGCTTTGATTTATTTTAATAAAGTGCTTAAGGAGTTTTAAAAATAGGTAATATAATATCTATTTTCGTTTTTTTGTCTTGACCGTGTATATTTATAAAATTCAATGTACCAGAGACCTACAATAATTCAGTAAACTGAATAAGCTTGTTGAAACCTGAAATAGTATGCAGACAAAAGTTATGAAAGTTCGAAAGTACGAGGAATGGCTTTAAGGAAAGCTACAGTAGCACCGTTTGTTCGAGCTCGGCACAAAACCATCAAGGTGAGGATGTGCTTCATCGCTGTACTGTGGCCGCCAAACTTTCATTATTTTTAAAAAATTGTTATACAATGAAAACACGTTGTTCTCTCTTGTTATGCACATTTTTACTGACCCTAAACTGTCAGATGTCCAATTTTATTTGTTTTAAGGGTTTGCCAACACTTTACTACACAAATGGTGCCACATTCAAATCTTACGTTAGTTTTGAGACACCCTTTACTACAGTGACTCGAGTTTTCAGGGTCAAATTTAGTTACATTGTGCTTTTCTTTGACGTTATAATTTGCTCATCAGCAACCCACAAACTAACATACATGGACGTTTCTCTTGTTGTTGTGCAATTGGATGTTACAAATTGAACTATAGTCCGAAACACCGGCCTTTCTGTCGATAAAAATAAAGAACGTTACCTTCGCAAAGTATGCAGACAAATCTTTCTTCACAACTCGCCCATATAATTTTTTGTTCTCCAGAAAAAAATGTTGTTTTTTTGATTCATCAATTAAGAGTGATAACAAAATATGTACATCCTCCTTTTCATCTCGCCGAAAGACAAGATTTTTACCAAGCCGCAAGTAATATTCTTAAAAATAAATGGACCATGACTCTCAAGCCTCAACCCAATGCCACACCTATTTTGGCGAACGAGTATGGATAGGCTTTCCTTTTGTGTTCGGAATATTCTAGATCAACGCAATTGAATTAAAGTTAGATGTGGCACCATCATCTGGAGCAGCTTAAAGTGTAAACTAAACGATATCGCATTGGCACAGTAGTGTTCTTTAAAAATCATCGGTACTGTCGATAGTATGTATCGATAGTTATTAACTAGTATTTTCGAATTTAATTTTCAGGTTTAATATATTCTAGCTTGACTGTAGAAAAAGCCGAAATATCAGATGACAGCCAGCATAGTGCTGCCAAGTGGCAGTCGAGCGTTTTTTTTTACTCTTGTAATCTAAGCCTAAATACGCTTAGGAAAATAAACACACCTATTAATATTAAAAATAATATCCACCATTGGTTCGTATGAAAACTTTCTCGCTTTTATTCGAATTGGTTTCGAATCACATTTTTTCATAAGCCAACTACTCGTAAATGTTGATTATATAATATAGATATGTTTTTACAAATCATAAGTAAACATTTGATAATGGATAAGTTAAAAAACATTTTGAATTCTTATTGTTATCCTTTAATCAGAGTCCAGAAATAGGTAATATATATAGGGATACTAGCTGTCCCGTGCTCGCCTTGCTTCGCCAGTCTGCCACTTCTCAAATTTAAAACAAAATACTTGCTGATAAGAACTGATAAAGAAAACGTCGAGTGTCCCTTCTCATTATACGAGTATGTCCCTACTCTCAGTGTGACTCCCTCTCAATCTCAATTACATTTCATACCCTATCTTTCTCAATCCCATGCGCCACAATAAAAACAAAACAAACTACAAAAGGTGCATAAAAAAAAGAAAGAAAAAGCACACGCCCAAAAGGTTCAGGTAGAGAAACAGATTTGTGGCGCACACACACACAAATTTTCCTCCGCTCAACGCTGGGAAAACCCAATGATCTAGCTTCAATCGAACATTTTACTTTTTATAATTGTATAAAATTTATAGTTTAATGCTTATTGTTCGTCTTCAGGATAACCTACAAAGATGATTTATATCTTAAAATCTTTGTACATAATTGAACTTTATATTAAAAAAATCCTATTTCATTTGGATGAGTCATTCCAAAGCTAGGAGCTAGAAAGCATTCGAGAGTTACAACTTTTCTTAGATATCAGCTTAGATCTCCGCTTCTGGACAGCAATTTCCCGCGGTTAAAAGTACCCTATGTCCATTCTCAGGCTCTAGACTATCTGAAGGCAAAGCTCTTCCTTTTTCTTTAAACGTACCAAAGTTAGGCGCGATGACATAAAGTTCATAGGGCTATAATTTCCGTTTGGAGCAGACACAATGAACATTGACTTTGTGATTGTGATCTTATGAATGATTTTAAACTTGTCATAATAGCTTTTGATCTTAATGTGTGTATTTGAGGGAAATAAAATTACGAAATGTAATGAAAAAATAGGGAAAGGAATACAGTCCGCTTGGGCGAACTGTTGGATATCCTATTCCTATTTCTATCCCTCATAAAGTGGACATGGCACAACTCTAAATTGGCCGCCACTTTTTTTACAGCTATTATATTACACCGAAGTTTTTTCAGGTATGAAGTAAATACATTCCCATTAGCTAAAATGGATCGGTACACTATTGAGCAACGTGTTTTTATTATTAAAACTTATTTTAAATATGGTGAACGTTTTGCGAAAGTTGAAAGAAAATTTCATTCAAAATACGGTAGAGAAATTGCTCCGCCAAACCGTGCTATTAAACTTATCGTTCATAAATTTGACGAAACTGGTTCGGTTCAAGATCAGAGAAGTAAAGCCTATTATCGTAGTGGTCGTTCGAGTGGAAATATTGCAGCTGTTAGCAGAAGTGTTGCTGAAGAGCCAATGACGTCAATTCGTCGTCGTTCACAGGAATTAAACCTCAAACCAACAACATTGTTTAACATTTTGCACAAAGATCTGCATGTAAAGGCTTACAAAATACAGTTAACCAAAGAAATAAAGCTAACTGATAACGCAGTGCGTCAGCAATTCGATAATTGGGCCATAGAGAAGCAGCAACAAAATGACAATTTTTCCAGCAAATTATCTTCAGCCATGAGGATCATTTTGAAATTGGCGGATATGTCCCTAAACAAAACTGCCAATTCTACAGTTTTGTTTAGCTGAAGAAAATCCTAGAGGATTGTTTGAGAGGTCAATGAAACCAAAAAAAGTTACTGTATGGTGTGGATTTTGGTGTGGTGACGTAATTGTTCCATTTTTCTTCGAAAGATGAAAATGGTAATGCAGTTCCTGTGGATGCAGCTCGATATCAAGAGATGATTAGAAACTTTTTGTGGAGTCAATTGGAAGATACTGATGTGCAGAATATGTGGTTTCAACAGGATGATGAAACATGCCACACAGCAACGAACTCAATCGATCTTTTGAAAAAGAAATTGAACAATCGCACAATTTCCCGAGGAACAGACATAAATT
The DNA here is from genome assembly GCA_949715645.1 of Portevinia maculata. Classification (NCBI taxonomy): domain Eukaryota; kingdom Metazoa; phylum Arthropoda; class Insecta; order Diptera; family Syrphidae; genus Portevinia; species Portevinia maculata. The sequence continues at coordinate 393,226,682 of OX454525.1, read as the reverse complement.
GGCCACCAAGATCATGCGATTTAATACTCGTACCACTGGATTTTTTCTTATTTTCTTTCTCTTGAAGAGTAAAGTTTATGGGATAATCCTCAAACTGTTCAACACCTCAAAGACAACATCATCAAGCAAATATCACTTATTGAACCATCATTATGCGAAAAAGTGATTCAACATTTTGGTAAAAGATTGACAGTCTGCCGAGCTAGCAAAGGAGGTCACTTGGACGACATCCTTTTTCATTATTAACCGGAACCAATGTACATTAATTTCCAATAAAAATAAATACAGATTTCATACAATTTATGTCTTTCAATCAATATTTAAATTGATACCTAAAATTCGAACACCCTTAAAAATCATTTCTACAATGAAACAGTTTTTTTTAAATGGTGAGCGTGTAAATAGGCGGATTTTTAAAATATTTAAACATGGGCATAAAGGGCCCCTAGAGACTATATATTTCAAATTTAATCGAAATTTAATCAAATTTATCTATAAAACTGTTTTTTTTTCAATTGTGCATTGAGGGCCCGTTAACAGCATATATTATAAATTTCAACTTTCAATCTGAAACTTCCAGTGAGCGGAATTTGATAATTCTTAAACTTGATTATTTCGGGCCCCTAGGGAATATATGGTTAAAATTTCAGCTTTCTAGCTTACCCTTAGAATAGGGTATAAAAACCAGGCTGCTGCGGACCGTGGGAATTCCGACTTCATTTAGAATAGCTTGCCCAGCAAAAGAGAGCTATTAACTATTGTTCGGTAGTCGAACGAACGAAAAGAAAACTGTTCAAAAAAACAAACTGCAAATTTCCGTCTTTAAATAAAAACAACTACTTTCTGCAACGTTATAAATCATAGAAGTTCTTTATTTGGTCGTTGACCCTCCTTTTTATATCATTTGTTATTTACATAATAGGTATGGGTTGGGATCGAAATTCTGGCGAGGTCAAAATTCTACTTTCAAAATTCTGTTTTACAAAATTCTGCTTTCAAAATTCTACTTTTCAGATTTTTTTTTTTCAAAATTCTGATTTTCACAATTCTGTTTTACAAAACTCAGCTTTACAAAATTCTGCAAATAATAAAAAAAGGTTTGGAAAATGTTAAAAAGCGCGCGCTTTTGTTTTTTTTTAAATATTTGTTTAAAATATTGCCTGTCAGAATTTTAAAAAATCTGAATTTTGAAAAGCAGTATTATGTAAGATAGAACAGAAAAAAAGCTGAATTTTGAAAAGCTGAATTTTTGTGTTAAGTCAGAATTTTGCAAAGCAGAATTTTGAAAGCAGAATTTCGACCCGCTCCCAATAGGTATCTATTGACAGTTTCACAATAATTATGCAGACGTCACGATTGATGTGGGTGAGTGCATCCCGACTGCCTGGTGCATGGTGACGTCATGGTTGCACGTCAACTTTGAATTGGACGTCAACACTATTACCACAAACAAATTGAAAAAAATTTAAAATTTGAAAATTATGAACAATATTTTTGAAAGGTTGGGAGGAGTTAAGTATTAAGAATTTTCTACTTAAATAGATATTTGCAAATTATTCGTGCAACGAGTATTCTCCCATTTCTCAGCAAGTGCAACAAAGACCCAAACGAATGCGTGTGTCGGCTCAAGTGCCCGAGCTGACCGAATATTGTTCGGAAAGCTGGGATCAAGATCATGTATCCGACATATGCTCACGTATATATGCAACTATGTGCGCAGCAGGCATGTATCACCTTGGTAATAATTGTCCTTACTAATTCTAAAGAAAATACATTCTGTCAGTACAAGAAGGTGCTTATTTTTTAAGTGCCCTCTTTTTCTTCATTGAAAATATAGTCACCGTAACTTTATTCCATCAGGCTTCTTCAATATTACTTGTTTTTTTTTAGTTTCAAGAAAACTGGGGTATTTGCTTTTCAAGAAATCGGTAAAAAATGATGAAATAAATTAGAATAAATAATACTCGTATAAATATCACTGAATGATGCCATTCACTCATATTTTCTGAATGCGACCGATGTATTTTAAAATATTATTTATTGTTTTTGTTTGTTTGTTTGTTTGTTTTTAGACCGACAAGTTTCTTACTAAAAAATAATAAAATAGCACGTTTCCCCCAAAAGAAAAGTGGCTTTCATTATAGAGTTGGATAAAGTGTCTATGTAGTTAATGGAAAATGATATTCTAAATATCCATCCGCAAGCTTTGATAAGAAAAATAACCAAGGAATCTCATCGAAAATGTAATTTAATTTCACTGAAATTACAAATTTAATTAGTAGAATGCCCTTCAGATACCACGGCTATTCAAATTAAACGATTTTTTTTTTGGCATATTTCTTGTTTTTCTGTATAAAATCACTAAGCTCCTATAGTCATCCGCCTTAGATTGTGGGAGAGGATCAGATACAATGGATTGGGAACTCCAGGTGGATCAAATGTATATAGACTGACACAGACAGGTATTAAGGATGGACGGGGCACATACATATACCATTTGGTGACTAAAAACACAATGAAAGCGAGAGAAACCACCACTCACTTCGACTTACATATATAGTAGTCAGAAGTATTCGTAGAGAACCGTCCGTCACTTTTGATAACTTAAGGCGAACTACATTTATACAAGGTGGCGCAAAAATAACCTTCCGATGTTTTTTGGCTGTAATTTAAAAATTTGCTAAATAAATAGTCACCAATATTCCGCGTTCAGGAGCAGTAACGCTAGTAAAATTATTTATTAACGTGTATTTCGCATGTGTTTACTACACAAATGTCAAAACAGAACTGACATTAGGGGCCAATCGCAAAATTTATAGCATTTTCTGATAGGAGGATTACTTTTGCGCCACCTTGTATTTAGTTATAATAAAGCAGGTTCTTAGGTAAATAGAAAAAAAATGTATATTGCGAAATTAGAGTACATACGTAGTAGGACATTTGAAGAAAAAACCCGGGGTCATGAAGTTTTTTCCGGGACAAACTAAAAACACATACATTGTGTTCATTTTCATTATATATAAACTGTTAATTTATACTTAACCTTTAATCAATTATTAAGTAGGCAGATTCAAGATGAAACCAAGACACATACCTCAAATATTAGATAATAGTTACCTTTGCATTAGAAGAAATAAATAATTCCTCTTATTGTAAATATTTAAGGTACCCGACGACTTTAAATTTATTTTGTAATTTTCGGAATTAAACATATTCAACATAGTAGTTTTTTATAATTAAACATTTAACATTGAATAATTAATTATAAATAAATCAATACCTATAGATTTTCTCAGTTAAGGGCAGCGCAGGATCATTGAAATTTAAAAAAAACAAGTTTTCGGCGAATGATATTTTTGCAAACATTGTAAATCAAAGTATGTAACCTGTTTTCCGCTGTGCACTTACCACGCACAAACGCCAACAATATGTGAAACTGGTATCGCTACATCATTCAAGAGAGGTAGCCGAGAGCACCGTAGGTTACCATGCAACTCCGGGGAAAGAGCCCGTGATAGAACGTTCACATGTTCAAACGCTGCAACGCAAAACTAGGGCAGCAAAGGAAGAGTGTCGAGCCAGGAGAAGGGAAGAGTGTAGAGCCAGGAGAAGGGAGGAGCACAAGATCCTCAGTAGAAAGAACAGCGCATAGGCACTCTCCCAGCTCAAGGAGATCCAAGTCTCGCGATCGAAACAACATACGGACGTTTTAAAAAAGGCCAAGTAACTTGCTGCTGGCTTAAAAACATAGAAGGAAACCTAGTCACCGAAGCACAGGAAATAGTAGATGTGTTTAAGCTGCATTTCCAGCAGCTGATAAATGGGCATCATGTAGAGAGAGTGCAAGGGCAGGAAGAGAACCCACGTCCAGTCAACGAAGAACCGCTTCTACCACCCAGTATGCAAGGTACTGTGTGAACGTCTGAAGCCGTTCTGCAACACACTATTCAGCACGTACCAGTGCGGCTTCCGTCCCGACAGATCGACAATAGCCAAAAACTTCGTACTAAGGCAAACCGTCGAAAATACCAATGGATTTTAAGTCGGTACCCACCATCTTGTCATCAAATTTAAAGCCGCATTCATCGCTAGGATCTCTATGTGGCGATGGCCGAATGGATTCCGGCAAGACTGATATAGTTGTGTCGCGTAACGCTTTAAAACATGCGGTGCAACGTGCAGAAGGGAACAGCTCTTCTGAACTATTACAAATCTGTACCGGATTCCGCCAAGCAGATGCGCTGACATTTGACTTCTTCAATACGGAAGGCACCATCTTCAACAGATTCGTCCAACTACTGGGATACCCGGACGATATCGCCATCATGGGCCGATCTCAGCGTGCCGAGTTAGAGGCTTTCACAGCGATTGAGGAACAGGCAAAATTGGTTGGCCTTGAAGTCAACGAGAACTTAACGAAGTACTTGCTTTTAACAAACAAACAAACGGTTTGGCAAAGCAAATTGGTTCAAAACTGCTAGCTCGGAAGACAAAGTGTAAGCTCTACGAAACACTGATACTGTCAGTTCTGCTTAACGGACCCGAGTGCTAGACGATAAGCAGGGAAGGAGAGCTAATTTTGGGTTCATTCGAAAAAAATGCTCCGTTGGAGATTTGGTCCTGTGTCTGATTATAATGAGTGGAGGGGAAGAAATAAACGCGAACTCTATGACCTATACCAAGATGTGGATGTAGTCCAAAAAGCTAAAATGAGTCGACTCCATTGGCTCGGCCACATCGAGCGAATGGACACAAATGCTCCAGCGAAGAGGATCTTGGACTCCCAGCCCCCAGGTTCGAGACAACAACCTACAGTACAAAGACCAAACCATCGCAGACGCCAGAGCGTTTGGTCTGGGCAACTGGAAGCAACGTGCCCGGGATCGAGGATGATGGAAAGCTGCAATGTCTCAAGCAGAAACTCTCCACAGGTCGGGAGCCAATTAAGTCGATAATAGTACGTAATATGCCGTAATGTTGCTCGTAGATTCCTAAAAATAACTATATTTGTGATCAACATCAAAATATCCGTTTGTCACCATTTTGACGCCTTAAAATTTGAGCTCGAAATTCAGGAACATATTTTTTCTAGATCCCTGAAATAATCAAGTAATATAAAAATAATATTATATAATTGACACACCCTATATTACTATTATAAACCTTATATGGAAGAACGCTGCTGAAATTTGAATGATAAATTGTTAAGGGGTAAACACACTGCAGTATTTGTTTGGTAAATATTAAACGTTCTTAACATTACAGGGAATGTTACCGGGTAAACCGTCTGGCAACGCTAGTTCGTATGTACATATTAAAACACTTATGTTATTTGCATTGTTTTTTGGCGTTTTTAAACAATAAATAAATTAATAAGTAAATTACAGCAATTTATTTCATAATATATAATTTGCTCTTAGTGAAAGGAATTGATTCCAAATGCAAATAGCATACACGGAAAATTGACACTCGGTGCAAAGACAATAGTGCCGTGGAAAAACTAAAGCACAGGATCAATTATTAGACTGCGCAAAAACTAGTTTAGTTGTTTGGATGTTATAATTCTGTGAAGACATTTAATAGTGTAGAATTTCAGGTTCTGGTCTTGGTCTAATAAGTATCTAAGAATACTTTTGGCGTAAGCAGATCATGATCATTATTCTTAAGGCATAAACATATCGGGCAATATTGGTGAATGCAATATTAGGTCTTCTCTTGGCATTTACTTTGATGAAGCAGCAGATTTTACAAGCTTTAGCTATGATGGGCAAAGAAGATATTTCGCTAGCATAAGTCTGGTTTTGAGTGGAGTGTATCTTTGGGATACCGGTAGATTTCTAAGAGACCCATAAAGTTAACCTTTTTTCGTAGCAACGTGATCATCCCAAATGTGCTTAGAATTTGATGAAAAGGTTTTTGGCCCTGCCAACATATTCGATAGGGTCGTCTCCATCGCATTTAGCAGAAAAACGGCTTACATCTAATTCAGTTCTGCTGAGGACCATGCATTTCCATTTGAAACAAATTTCTGAGGCCAATTAAAAACCATCCGGAGAACGTCGCGTCGTTTAGCTGAAATACAGCATCAGCAGTTAGCCTATGCATACAGGTGAGGTGCAGTTGAACATCATCTGCACACATGTTTGGTAATGAATATTTGATTACTGTCGGAAGGTCATTAATAAAAAGCATAAAAAGAAGACGACCAAGAACTGAACCTTGTGGAACGCCGCCAAATTATTGATTTTCATTGCATTTTTCTGAAAGCAGACTGATAAGCGTAGAGAATGTTTTTCCGTTGGACAAAAACTGATATCTGATGATAAAAAAGATTCTCCAACACCTTTGACAAATAAGGCAGAATAGTGACAGGTCTGTTCTCAGCCATAAAGTAAGCTGATACCTTCTTTTTCAGTATCGGAATAATGACATTGAAAACATGAGCCACAATCGGTATTTGTTAAACATAATTTTTTCCTAAATACTATTAGGGAAAAATTATGTTTAACAAACGAAGGGTGGTTGGTCGATGGTCTCCAATAGCTTTGGACTTAACTTGAAGTATCGTTTTGACAATATTATTTTGCTCGACTCTGTGAAATTCAAACAAACCGTTCGGGTCAGTACTGAGAGGTTGGTTTGACAAGAATGATGCTGCTGAGACCTCTGCCTATTGAGTTGGTTATGATCAAGGATCTCAGCATCGCATACATAATCCTAAATCAATGCAAACAAACTAATTGGACCTTTTTGAACGTTAATTTTGAGAACCTTCTCCAAACAATTATTTTCCTGTTGATTGTTTAAAAAAATGCAACACGTACCCCAGCGGAAAACTTTTTCAAACACCACGTTAAGTAGGCCAACGACCTAATGACAAAGCCTTTGTGCCCTTCTGCCTAATAAAATTAATAAATTCACACATTTACATTTGGGGAAACATTCCGCTTTTATAACCACGCCAATTTAATACATATTTTCCAGCATCACTCAATGCCTCCTTTTTGATTTTTGTTATTATTATTTTTTTTATATGCCAGCCATACCTGCTGCGTAAATCATTTCACTTGAAGTGTTAAGAGACTTGCTGTGCTGGGAATTCGAATTCAACCGCTTTTCGAGCATGGGATTTTCAAGCAATTACTTTCTTGAATATGAGGCCAATGCAATATTCATCACTCATTTTCATTTTATAATGTGCGATAACAACATTTGTTTTCTTTTAAAGAAACCGGTAATTGATGAAAGTTCAAGGATTTAATATGCTTGCACATCAAAGATCTTTCGTTGAAGAAAAAGAAAAATGCAGGGTTGGGTAGCAAATCGGGCGATTTTGAAATTATTCTGAAAATTCAACGAACGCTTTAACGAATGTATTAATGTCATCAATATTTACACAAAAAGGTATGAAGATAAGTGGTTAAGCATGATTGAGTTCATAAAAACGCGGTGACGCCCTTGTCAACTTAATCCAATCCATTCATTCAGAAACGACCTTCTTATATTCGTCTCGTTAAACTCTCATCTTCTGGTATGGAACTGGAACGGCATCGTGTGTCAAGCTAATTAAATTCCAACCTTGGCAGCATAGGTACTTTATTTCCGCAGAACCAATGGAGTGGAATTTGATTCTTTTAAATTACAAGACGGCGACCTGTAATTAAAAAAGCGAAGCTTCAATAGTCTGCCATTCGTTGCTACCACTCGTTGCTTCACTCACATTTTACGACATGACTTCTATTTAAAAATAAAAAGATTTCAGTCTATTTATTGGATAATGGCAGATCAAAAAGAAGTCCGTTTTGAAGACAAACTTTGGCACCTCATAGAAAAATAAATTATGACAAATATTTTCGATTATATGTTTTTAACATTTTTTCCCTTGTCAGTAAAGCCATACAAGAAATATAGTTTCCTACGCAGATACAAAGTTGTACTATATACAAGAAAGTACTCTTCCACCATTAGTGAGATTATGGAATTCTCCATATCACAAAAAATCTAAGTCGACGGATACAATCCGCCTTCGGTCAAACCCCAAAATGACCGAGATCATCATGTTTAATAGGAACCACCGATACTAAAAGGCGTTCACCTCAATCTCATAATCGACGCCAAGTACCTGGTTTTGGTATTCAACTTCAAACTTAACTGGAAACGGAATGCAGAATTGAGAATAAGGAAGCGACTGAATTATTTTACGCCTGTAGGAAAGGTTTTGGAATAAAATTTGGCTATTAGCCGAACATAGTACACTTGATGAACACCGCTATTGTCAGATGCACTTTTACCTATGGTTGGATGGTGGAAGGCGGTTAATAGCAAATCATACCTAAAGAATCTGAACAGGGTACAAAAGATTGCTTTTTTAAGGATATACCTTTATACCTGTTAGACAGGACTCGAATTCTACCAGCTCAGTCATCAATCTGCACAGATGGCTTAAAGACGGAGAAAGGATCCAGGCGCAATAGTCTTCTCAAAAACACTGAGTATCAAGCAGTCCTACCACTAAAGTGTTTGTAAAGCTCACGATTAAGAAGGCAGTGAAAGCCGCCCGACCCATGGAACTATGAGCAATGCAGTTAACCACCTGTGTGAACAGTGAAGCAGCACTTAAAACGATTAACTGCATCTGCTTCGATCTCATAGTTATTATAAGACTATTAGTTAAAGTTAAGTACGAGTAGAGTAGGTAGTTTGTAGTTTGTTTTCATTTAAAATATAAAATTTAACAGATGACGAATTTGTATAAATGATCTCCAAGAAAGCAATATGTAGGACTTGTGCGTAAGATAGTATTTCAATTCAAGTGTTTTTTGTGCGAAACCACACGTGCAGTTGGGCTGTCAATCTTCCGTCAATTTAACATTAGTCTAGCTTCCGTCAATTTACATTAAAATGGTTGAATGCACAACCAATAATTATAACTATAACACAACAATGATGTTTTGAGCGTGCACTTAAGGACTAGTGATCTGGAATAACTTATCTCAAAATTGTATGTAAGATTTAATCATCATGTCTGTCTACTACGTAAGTTAATATAAAATAAAAATTAAAAAAAGATATTTAACATCTTTATTAAATATCGCTTCACATTAGGTGTGTTATTTACTCAAGCGTATATACTAGAGCTGTGTCAATCGTTCAAATTTAATGATCGAATCGTTCAAGTATTGGTTGAAAAAATGATTCGGTCATTTCAATCAATCATTCAATCAATCAATGACAGATGGGACATGGGAGTATTGTATTGCTCCATTCAATTTCAATACAATCAAAAACACCAATCATCATTCGTTCAATTTAGTTTCGATAGAGACAGATACATTCGAATTTCGAATGGATTGTAAGAGTGAATACACTCAATAACAACAAACTGCAACTGCAACAAATAATTAGGAAATGGAGATTATTGAACAGAAGCGATATTTTTGTAGAACAAATATGTGTTGGTAAAACGAAAAACACATTTATTGGTTCAGTAGATAAGAAATCAGTAATCAGTAATGCCCCTATTGTGTAAAACAGTTGAGTTGTCTCTTGGTTGTAATTCAAAAAAAATAATTTGCATAATACGAAAAAATAGTTTAGTTGTGTGAAAGTTGAGTTGTATTGAGTTGTGTTATACAATAGGGGCATAATAAAGAAATGAAGTAGTCAGAACAGAACAAAAGTATTGACTCGATGAACGATTGACTTCGGGCATTGTGATTGCAATCACCAATACTTTATTGTGATCGGGTCAAAAAGATCGAATCAATCACGATTGACACAGCTCTAGTATATACGCTTATTCCCATTGGCATGTTAAATTGAACAACAACTTAGCCTAAATACGCTAACTTTAGCGGGGATAACAATCGCCGCTAAGTCCTCAAGCGTATATGGATCAGTGCTTCCAAATCTCGTTTTCTACGTATTTTGATAACTATTGTTATCGAATGTCAAAACGTTTGACATTTCTCACATGCTGAACTGACACACACCCTCAAATTTTACTTGCGTGTGAAATTTTTTTTTCCAAAAAAATATTGAACCGCTGCCAATTCGAAGCCACTTGTCCTATAGGCGTCTGCGTTATACTTTAAAGTTCGAACGTTCTCGCCCTACACGGTGGTGTAATTGGGTTTTAAATCTGATCAGTATTTTGGAATTTGACTTCCAGGTTCAGTGTTCACTTGTTTAACTGAAAATACCAAAAATCGTATATTAAAGCCCGCGCTACTTCCGAACGTCCTATCGAGGTCAACTTTATATTTTTAAGTTGCAACTTTCTTGCCTTGCAGGTAGAATTCGATTTTTAATCAGAGCTGTATTTTGTAATTTAATTTTCAGGTTCGATATACTTATTGAAGCCTCTATACGCTTGAGTAAAAAAAAACACTCATTTTAATTCTTTATCGCCTTTCCCACTCTTATCCTTATTCATATTTTTATAATGCCAGCACTATGTAACTAAACATTAAGAGCCGTAGTATAAAAGTTATTTCACGAATGTCTTATTAATAAAAAATAAATGTCAATGCAATAATTAATTTTCGTTAAGTTAAAATTTGGTTCAGTTATTTGATTAAATCGCTTTTTTATATAGGTAATTTCTTGCAAATAGCTGCATATCAATATCCAACAAAGTATTTGGTTCAAAGATTCCCTAATAAATGTTGTCAATTCTGCGTTTCACTTGAATAGCACACCATGCCAACTGTTTTTCTAGTCTTCATATATTTTTATAAATAAAGCCAGGATTTTTTTAAATTTTTATTTCAAGTACAATAGTTAGATACAAATTAAAGAACAATTTTTTTTTTTTTTTTTTTTTTTTTTTTTTTTTTTTTTTTTAATTTAAAAAAAGGAAATCCAAATCCTAGAGCACTCGGACTCGATAACGGTCCATTGTACTACCTGGCAGAAATCCTTCTTTTGGTGTAGAGGCATGTGAATGGGTGGCGTATGTTGTTGTTCCCCGTGGGGATTGAACCTGCACCGCACGGGTCACAAGCCAACACACTAACCTCTACACCGTCGCCACCCTATATAGAACAAATAATCCGTGCTTTAAAAACTCAACAGAATTTGAAAACCTAGTCGAAAAGGATAGTAAAAAAAAATACCGCTTGTTTTTTGTTTTACTTGAATAGCACACTTCATTGTTTCATATTATTAAGTACACTAAATAATATTTAATGTATGAACGAATATTTTAACAAATAATAGTATGAAATTAAAAGAAACTTAAAAAATATTAGTAATGGGTAGAGCTTCCCATGTTTAATATTGTCGAATAAATTCTACTTGGTAATGAATCATACAAACTCTTGATGTAATCAAGAGAAATTATAGTCCAGGCTCGGTGAATGGCTTCGATAACTTCAGTTTTTGATGAAAACTGCTTTCCCGACTCATAAACTTTTTGGGCCAGCCATCCCCAAACATCTATATGTTATGGTCCGGCGAGTATGGCGGCCAGTTCAAAAGGGTGACATTTTTGGACTCGATCCAACATTTGACCACACGGGCAGTGTGTATAGGAGCGTTGTCGTGTTCAAAAGTCAAGTTTGGGCAGAGGCCCAAAGAGATCGTACAATGACGGAAAAGCCTTCTCTAGAACATTTATGTACGTTTTTGAGTTCATGGTTAGGTTAGGTTAGGTCTATGTGGCTGTCGGCAGAAGCCGACACACTTAGACCAATTTAGGTCCATTGCGATACCACGTATGTATATCTACCTCAACTCTGTAGATGGGACTGGCCAACGACACGCGGTTGTTCTCAAACGGTCCCCCATCTACGTACTAACCGCGCCCAACGTCGTTTAATTGCGGTGATCTGACGAGAACCGATTAACTCGACGTGGTATGGTCGTTGGTTCATAGTTCATAGTTGTTGTTCAAATTTGAAGCTCACAGGTTACATAATACGATATGGCCCCCCAAACCATAACACCACCTTCTCGACTGTACAAGCGATCCAATTGGTGAGTCTCCTTCCTCAAATCATGAAAATAATAATGGGAACCATCAGGGCGTCCAAATTAAATTTGTTCTCATCTGAGAAAACAACTCCATGCCACTCTTTGTTCCACAACATGTTGGATCTGCAAAAAGTTAATCGCATTTCCTTGCGTTCAGGGGTGAGTGGTGGTTTTTTCTTAAGTTTTAGATATTTGATGTGTTCTGCTTTGGAAATAACGCGCAAGAGACTTGTTTTGCTTGCTTGGAGCCCTGATTATACCCTATTCTAAGGGTATATTAATTTTGACGCATAGTTTGTAACATACCTTAATATTGCCCGTAGACCCCTAAAAGTTACTATATTCAGCATCGATAGTACTCGTACCTAATGTCGATCTAGCCATGTCCGTCCGTCCGTCCGTCCGTTGGCAAAAATTAGGCCTTTAAACCTAGAGAGTTGAAATTTTAACCATATACTCTCTAGGGTCCCGAAATAATCAAGTTTACGAATTTTTGAAATCCGCAAACAGACACGCCCACAAACTCAAAAAAACAAAATTTTCTAAAAAATCGAATTTTGAGCTAGAAAGCTGAAATTTTTTATATATGATCTATGACTCCTAAAACTGCTCGGGATAAAAAAAATTTCAAAGTCCGCCCACTGACACGCCCACAAATAAATAAAACATTTTTTTTGAAAATCCAAAGTTTGAGCTAGGGAGCTGAATTTTATATTATATACTCTATAGGGGCCCTTTATGCTCATGTGAAAATATTTTCAAAATCCGCCTACTGACACGCCCACAATTTAAAAAAAAAAACTTTTTTGAAAATCCAAGATTAAAGCTAGGGAGCGTTTTTTTTTACAAAAGCTTCGTTTTTTTCGATAAAATCCTTTAAATATTATATAACAAAATATGTAGAGCCTTCTTGACAATTCAACCATACTTAGACTTTTGTCACGCCCACTTATGAGGGATAGGAATAAGAATAGGGTATCCAACAGTTCGCCCAAGCGGACTGTAGCCCGTCCCTACGTTTTTTCTTTGATTTTGGCCAGGGAATCATGCGAATTCGAAGTGTTGCGCAGAATAGCCCGCTTATCTGCAGCAGAAAGGACACTTTGAGAAAGCTGAAATGAAGGTCAAAACGAAACAGAAATAAAAACAACAACAAAGAAGAAGAATATGATTTGATAAGGAAATAACAACAAAAACATGAGAAGTGCTATTTAAAGTGAAACGCAGAACTTAATTACTCGGTAATTCACCTATTTCAGTGAATAAGTTAATTGCATGTTCATTAACTTCAATTAACTTCCAAAAATGTTTAGTTATAAGATGTCTCATTTAACTCATTGATTAGAGGTAATCCACCTGCTACCTCTCGTTGTTTCAAAACCACGTACACATCAGAGCTTTCAAATTGTATTTCTTTTTCGGTTCAGATTTCAGATTTAGTTTCAAGCGCACTCTTTATGCTCAAAACAAATTGACCGAGCAGTCTGAGCAATAAACTGAACCCAAACAACGGAGAGGGGGCAAGATAAAAGAAAAACAAAACTTAAAGCATTTAAAATCGGAGGTTATTTTTCTAACGTGAAAAATAATACAATTTAATAAAATATTTTTTTTTCAAAAATAAACATGATTGCTACTCATATGACAACTAAGAGCTGAGGTGTGATTCATAAACAAATCAGAATGCTCTGAGAGCACGTTCCGTTCAGACCATGCTTTATAATGCTTTCGCTCTGTTCAGTGTTCTGATCTTAACTAAAAAGAAAACCCCTGCCCTATTACTGGCAACCTTCAATTTAATTTAATTTAATTTATTTATTTACGCTTAATACAAGCAAATTAGTTAAGATTAACAAGATAAATAAATAAATAAATAAATATGTACTTAAGACTAACATTGAATATAAGTATGGATAGCTCAGGAGGAGGGTGATGTTAGGAGGGCATGTTTTAAGGAGTGTTTAGAGTGATTTAGGTCAAAGGAATTGGAGTTATTTACATACTTTGCACAGCATTCTAGTCATAGGTTCATGTTGGCCATATTCGGTGCGATGGTAGGGAAGGGAGAAAAATGGTACAGATCTTAGACGACGAGGGTTAGTATTCAGAAAAACTTTTTCGAGGAGGACTGGGCCATGGATACAGCCAGTTAATAACTGATGTACGAATAGAATGTCAGCGTTATCGCAGCGTGAGTTTAATGGGCGGTAAATTGTATGGGTCTGTCCAACCCAGCCCGCGTAGCGCAAAACGGATAAATCTACGCTGAACGGCTTCAATGCGTTTAACATGGACGTGATGGTACGGTGATCAGACCTGGGAGCCATATTCAAGAAGAAGTCTAACAAAGGTTACATAGAGAGACTTAGTGACATAGGGGTTACAGAATTCCTTGGACCAACGTTTCACAAATCCAAGGGTAGAGTTAGTTAGTCGCATGAGCATCGGCGTTACATGAAATATGATTAGAGATCCGCATGTCATCGGCGTAGATTTCCAGGTCAGATTTTGAAAGAATAAGCTGACATCATTAATGGTTAGTAGAAAATCAGTGGTCCTAAGTGGCTACCTTGCGAAACTCCTGAAGTTGCACGAATAGGATTTGAAGCACACGATCTGAAAAGGACTGTATAAAGACGATCATTTAAATAGTAACTTAGCCATGATATAAACAGGGAAGGGAAACCAAGCATTTTTAGTTTGTAAAGGACAACATTATGGGATATTTTGTCGAAAGCTTTACTGAAATCAGTTGCGACTGCGTCTACTTCTTTGCCAGCCTCCAGGGCACATATGGTATTGGACACGAATTCAATTAGATTAGTTGTCGTTGATTTGCCTTTTAAAAAACCATGTTGCCTAGGGGAAAAAACTGACTTACAGTGAAAGTAGAGTGTGTCGTAAACTATGCTCTTAAAAAGTTTAGGTATGCAGGAAAGTTTAGCTATGGGTCTATAGTTGGAGATGTCGCTCTTACTGCCTTTCTTATGAATAGGAATGATGAAGGAGTCTTTCCATAATTTTGGAAACACACCAGATCTGATAGACAGCTGAGATAGTGAAGTAAATGGTTGAGCTATTTTTGAAATACATTTTTTGAGAACAGCTGCAGGGCCGGATGAGAAATCTTCCTTAAGCTGGGAGATTTTGTCAACTACTGACGACAGACATGCAGTGAAGGAGGTCTTCATATAACTGAAGTAATTGGAATCTACTTCGCTGTTACGAGTATCAGGAGAAAACGCCTGGCCGAAAAAATTTGCAAAAAGGTTAGAGATGGCTTTTGAATCAGAGGACAATGAGTTCAGGTAATTTAAAGTTGAAGGATAGCCGTCTGATTTTCTTTTAGAGTTAATGCATTGAAAAAAATGTTTAGGGTTCGAAATAAGGTCAGACTGCATTTGGTTAATGTATCTTATATATTGGGACTCGCACAGGATGCAAAACTCGTTGTAAACAGAGATATAATTGTAAAAGTCTATGGTCGAGTTGGACAAGAGAACGAAGCTCTTTGTTATACAAGGGAGGAGAAGAAAAGAAGTTTTTATATGTTACAACTGGAACAGATTGTACAGTTATGGATGAGATCGTAGAAAGTAGCGGTAGCTTTGTCTATATTTGGAAAGTCATCAGAGATAAAATCAAGATTCAAATTACTTATAAGATCATTGAGTTTATCGAAGTTTGCTTTACGAAAGTTAAATTTGCGCTGCGTCAGAGAGTCGGGGTTAATGTTTACACTCTTATAAGCGAATCTGAGTGAGATGGGAGGGTGATAATTATCAAGTTTAGTAAGGAGATGATTGCTTACAGTTACGTCAGTATTGTCTGTGTCTGATGTGAAAATCAGATCAAATTGCCTCCCTAGTACATTTTTTACACAACTCATTTGGAGAAGATTGCATCCAATCTGTCGGTGAGCAAAATTTCTTTTTCAGATGTGGCATTGGTCGAAATAAAATAAATCCCATCGTCTGACTCTTCCCAAGTTAATCGTGGAAGATTGAAGTCACCAACGATGATGACATCGTCCTCGGGGTTTAAAAGTTCAACCACATAGTCTATGGCGTTAACAAGAAGTTGATATTCGCTAGTCGGTTGTCATGGGGGTATGTAACAGCAGAGTATATAGAGAGAACGATTCGAAAGGCAGATTTTAGCACAGATGAGTTCAGGATTGGAGGAGATGGGTATAGTTACCGATAATGAGTCGAGTTTGGAATGCAGTGCCAAAAGAACACCACGCCCGGAAGAAGGAACGGTGGAGGAGTCTTCGTTAGAACTACCATCATTTGATAGCGTATCTTTGCGATAGACGCTAAAATCGGAGATGAAGAGTTCATTGTTTTGTAAATTGGCTGTAAGATTGGTTTCAGTAAGGGCAAAAACGTCATAAGGCAGTTTTTGTGAATTTAAGTAGACTACTGAACATTTGGTACGAAGTCCCCTTAAATTTTGGTAGTAGATGGACAAGCATTGGGGAGGAGCAATTTTAGGTTGACTGTTGCTAGTTACGAAAAAGCTGTTGAATGTTGGACCGATTTTTTGTGGCTTGTGAGGTTCGTTTTGAATCTACATATGAGGCAAAAGCAGATAGATCGTTATTAACATCAGCCACAGTTAGTTTGAACATTTCGTGGAAACGGACGAAAATCTTCCTGAGCTCTCCTGGATTAGTTGGTAGACCTTCTTTGTGAATGGATACCATGACATTGGTTCTGGTCACCCCGTCCACGTAGATAGTTTCATGTTTGTCACTAAGGTATGCTAAATAGAGACGCACATTAGCGTAGATTCTATGGTTTCTAAGGCGAAATAGAATGTAGCGGCCACCGTCGTCGTCTAGGTCTGCGAACTTTTTGGTAAGTTTTGCTGTTGGAGGCAAAAGGGGGTTTAGTAATGGCGGAGAGGACAGAGGCAGTTTATCGTAATTGTTACTAGGGTGAGGCGCAGTCGCGGTCGAGCTATGTCTGACAATAAGAGGGTTAGTTGTACAGTTGCGGGGATCGGAGGGGGAGACGTTAATGGATGGGTTGGGAGGATAAGAGTTAAGGACGTGAGATTTAACGAAGTTTGGGTATTTAGATCGCGCGGTTTGGAAAGTCAAGTGGTAGGTGTCATCAGGTAAGTAAAAATACACTTTATTGCTTTGAGGTTTTGTTTCTAAAGGGGGGGGGGGGCGATGATGCAGTGAAGGTTGGCTGATAGGTGAAGACACTGAGGTGCGGAGATTTGGTTTGGAGGTTTTGGGATGGTTTACATTGAACATTGGGGCTCCAACTTTGAACCAATTTTGACCCTTATTTTCAATAGGTACTTACGAATTTGCTTATAAAACTGATGGGATTATTAATAAAAAATGTGCCACGTCCTTACCACTCAAAAATATTCGCCTAATGAAAGAATCGAGTACATAATAATTTATCACTTTGCTAATCAAAAGGATTGTGTTTGTTTCCTTAATTTTACAAGATGGTCTAACGTTAATGAACGTTCATAGTCACGTTGCTTTGTCCTAATTAAAAGCTTGTATGTACCTTAATATGAGATTATTGACACCTCAGTACATCCTACTTGTCACTCGAATTCCCGTCCTTGTTCATAATAAGCAAAGAAAGGATACCTCTTTCCATCCACCTATGTGTACCTATCTATCTATTCTTGTATGTATTTATTAGTGACTTAACAAACTTACCGTTAATTACGCGAGTTAGTTTATTCCTTCGCGTTGATGAGGGGCTAAGGACACTCTCACGCCGGTAGCTGCCCGGGTCAACGCTGAGCTGGGACGGATGCTGTAATCCGCTATTGGTGCTGCTGTTCGAGAAGAGGCTGCTGGACGAAGGTCGATGTTGAAATGGAAAATGCCTGTGCACAGCCAGGGATGGTCGTGGCGATTCATTCCACACTGCATCTGCCACCGAATCAATGCTGGCCGAGCGTGGTAGCTTTCCAGTAATGGTGTCTCGCCTAAGAGAGATTAAGATAGTTTATTATGTGTTTATTATTTTATCTAGCTTATTAGAATTTGCTATTCCTTCTATTGCATTGAAGAAAAGTTTGAACCCAAGTGGGGTCAGCAATATGAGGGGAAATTGGAAGTGGATCTTTTACGGAAGTGTATAAAATGTTCCAAGGACTATACACGGGCACCCACACAAGCAGGAGTCTACGGTTCAATTCCGTGCATAAAAAGAATTCAATTTGAAGCTAATTGATTCAAGCCACGATTAACCAATAAAGGACATACTTATTTTTTATTGAACTGCTTATTAATTCACTCGTCACAGAAGTGCATGTTTGCATACTTATGTTCAAGGACATACACCATGTATGACAGAAACTGCTCCCTGCACGAATGGATTCCTACGACTTGAATCCATTATCTGGAGAGGTTACATATAAGTATGCCGTATGCATATTCGCTTTTATTAGGTTATAAGATGTGTTCTGTTGGCATCGGTGCGGTGGAATAAAATGTATGTGTTTCGGTGTATGTGTATATGTGTATACTTGATGGGTGCGATGGGGACCAAAGGAAAGGGTGCCAATGTCAATGAGTACCAACAGATATTCATGTTTGTTTGCAAATATGAAAAGCGATGGCATGAGCCTTTGAGAAGACCGCTTGATATACATTAGAATAGCGCCTAAGAAATGCTAGTTACATTAGTCCAACTCGAATTAATAGCGTACCTCTCCCAGGATAAGCGACGTGGTGGGTCGCCTGCGTCTATCATCGAGAAATGCCCATCACTGTTAGACAAGTTGCCCTTTGTCGTTTGATTCAGTAGCTTCACCAGGCGACACAGTGCTGTGTTGGTTGATGTCGTGACTCCAATTCCACTGCCACCACCACCATCCCGATCTCGATCCCGACCACTAATGTTGCAGCCCCCAGTTAACTTTGCAGTTTCTTCCTGTTGTTGCCTGGTGGTCGTAGGTAGCTGGTAGTGGTGATGGTGTTGTTTATGTTGCTGCTGTACAGGGTGGTGGTGGTGATAGTGATGATGAGAGGACGATGACGATGGCAACGGTTGTTGCTGATGTGAATGCTGATGATGCTGGTGCAAGTTCACAGGACATAGATTTTTCTTCGCCTGACTTGTGGCCGCATTTGATCCCGTTGAAACCCGGTATGCTCTGGCTGCCACAATATGGGGCGCTGGTATCCTGTTACGATTAAATAACTTCACATTAAAAACACGTTTTACGTTTACTTCTACTGTGTTGCTTTGTGAACGGGAAAAAGGAAGGGGAAGAAGATTGGAAAAGTATATCCTTGGGGGAAAATCATTCGCTCAGTGGACGGAGTCAAGAAGGTCAGTAAATAATGTGCTGTGTAATGTGGTGTGGATGTGGATGCGGGTGCCTTTAAGATACTTTGTTTATCGAGGATTTAGATTCTGCGAAGTGTTAAAGGGATTTTTTAAATCGATTTAAATTTTGAACAATGTAGGAACCATTCGTTCGCACTTTGCGAGTGGCAGAGGAAATTCAATAAAAGGACAAATATACGATTTGCATTTATAACAAGCTAAGGATCTCTCTTTGAAAAAACCCCAGTCTCCCGGAAAGGGCAAAGCAGGGTTAGTGGTAAAGAAAGAAAGACGATATTGAAAAAAATTATTCACTATGAATGATCTGAATAATGGATTTAAGTTTTAAGAGAATGAGCTTCGGACGGTTGCTTTTAGTTTCTTAGGGACCGCTAAAGCCTTTATTGCCATTTTTGCATAAAATCGGGGGAGCAAACAATGAAACAGTAAATCAAAAAAATTGTTTGATTGGGATTACTTCTAACAGACGTGAACTCTACATGGTTAAGATTTGTGGGAATTTCAAATTCGTCTGAGCTTCTATAGGAACAGATAAGAACATCGCAGGGCTCTGCACAAAAAGTTTTTGTCGAAAAAGACGATTAAGGGGACAAATCACATCTAAGTAATTTTAACGCCCAGGTCAGCCTAGAGACGCATTTAACATTTTGAAACCCTCCCGCAAGTGCGCATGCAATCCGTGGGCTGGCGACTGAAGATGACCGGTTTCTTAAAAGGGCCGGGATCAAACAAATGCAATAAAACTAGTACTTGATTGGCCTCAGATAAGAAGTATTCCGAGCCGATAAGCCTGCTGATGTTTATTGAGGTCGAACTGGCGAACCCCACAGGCGGGTCAGATGGGATTCCATAAAGTTGGAGTCTTACGATCCTTTTAATTCTGATCATAACCTCGACATAAAGGAAAAGAAAAGCACCAATAGACGCGAAATAAGAAAATAAAGTAAATCTAAATATCTTCGGGACTAGCCATTGGGCTATATCCCACCAACCGTTCTCAAATACATTAAAGTAGAATTTGCTATACTCTATCCAACAAAAATTGTCAGTACAGGCCTAATGGAGGACCTTCTTTTCTACCAGTGGTGCCTGTAGATACTCCCACGGCACTCAAACGCAAGAATTGCCACTGAAATAAAAACCAAACCACTGTCATACCAAGGAATTGTTGTTGTAATTTTCCTAAAATTCGCATACAACTCACCACAACCAGTCTCCCACACAGCCGAATGGGAATGAGCATGATCGTCTTGTGTTCGCTTGCTATTATCATCCACCAAAATAAGCAGTGTGTTTGACTGAAGCACAGAGTATTACCATCTCTACAATGAAGCATATCATTAAGGGTTTTTCTATGGATTTTGTCAAAGAACTTTCGGTTTTGGTGCTTTTGAGAACGAATTATTACGTGGGGTGTTGCCATTCGGTTTTAATTTGATTGTATTTATATTGTACAGCTACACAAGTGCAGTTTTTTTACCATCTGTTTAGGTATATGACATTGCGTCGTGGTTATATAATTTTGTATTCTAATTGCCTGATTGTGTCTACCTTTCAGAATATACATATAGCGGAAAGAACTGGGAAATGTTTTTAGAAAAGCTTGCTGATTGAGTTTATGTCGCAAACTGTTTAAATAAAAAAAAAACGTAAATACATCCTTTCATGTCATTATGTACCTGTTTGTATGATGTCTTTGTTTTTCCGATGAATGACGCCTGTTTTGTCAATGAATACTGGAATTCCCAAAAGGAAGATCTCAAGTTAGGTAGGGATGCAATCATACAATAAGTTAGAGATAGAGGTAGGTGTAATAAGAATGGCAAATTTTGTTAAAATTCTAGGTATTGAAACCTGTTAGGTAGAATTTTATTAGAAATTGTATTGCCAATTATAAAAGCATAATCTGTATTTTCTATATAATAAAATAATTTATATGAATAAAGAGAAACATGGCTACAAAGTCTTCAAAGGATCTAAGTATAGTAAAGAAACAACAAATTGTTGATTTGTTTTAAAAGTAAATCGGAAGCCGTAGGAAATGCAGCTAATATTTTTTCTGTTACGCAACGAACTGTGTACAAGCTTTTAAGGGAAGAAGCAATCAAAGGCCACAATTCACCACCAAAGAAGAAAAATAAATCCGGTATCAAGAGCAAGGTCGATGATTTTGACAAATGTGCCATTAGGCGGATAGTTCATCAGTTTTTTTTTATGGATAATGACCTTCCAACGCTAGACAAGATTTTATTGGAAGTACAAAAAAATGCAAATATAACAAAAATAAGCAGATCAACTTTGCATACAATATTAAAAAAAAATCTCGGACTTAAATTCGTCAAACGTCAGCGAAAGAATCTGTTACTGGAAAGAAGTGACATTATTTCTTGGAGACGAAGATATTTACGTGAACTAAAAAAAAATAGAGAGAAGAAAAATTTATTTTACTGATGAGACCTGGCTCAAGGAATAAATTCTACAGTTTTCGTCGATGGAGGACTTTTATGCTTCATTTCGGGATAAACCGGAGACTACCACGAGGACATGAACGCTGATGTGCACGAAAAATAGTTTAAAGATATTTTAATACGCCTGGAACCCAACTCCGTCATAGTTTTGGACAATGCTTCCTATCATTCCAGAAAACAAAATAAAGCACCATCCACTTTCACGAAAAAAGATGAAATAAAAAAGTGGTTGAGGTCTAATGCGATAAGTTTTGAGGATGATATGGTTAAAGCAGAGTTGCTTGAAATCGTTAAACCTTACAAAGCCAAGTATGAAACATACGTCGTGAATGAAATGGCTAAAAATGCGGGACATAAAGTGCTTCGCTTGCCGCCTTATCACTGTGACCTTAATCCAATAGAATTGGTTTGGGCTCAAGTGAAATGGGTTGTAGCAAGCCAAAACAAGTCATTTAAAATGGCTAAAATAAGAGACTTACTAACGACAGCACTTATAAGGGTTGACAAGGAAAAATGGCATCGATGTGTCCAACACGTTGAACAGGTTGTTAAGCCAAATATGTGGGAAATGGACGTTTTTGCCGAGGAAGCAGTTGAAAGGTTAATAATACACCTAAATAACGAGAGCAGTAGCAGTAATTACTCATCGAATTAGTTGAGTAGTGATATTAGAAATTAGTATTTTATGTTTTACAATATTTATAATGAATAAATTGGATTACAGTGATATATTTTTCGATTTGATTTTATTTTGTATTACGAAATTTTTATATTTTGTTGGTCTACTGGAGATACCCTTAAAAAAGCGCGCCTATTATTATCTTCCCAGAAAAGGAAAAAGATAAACGGAATTTATTTCGTTCCGCAATATTTTTATTTTAAATTGGAAGATGGTAACCCTAATAGAATTGCTCACTGAGTTATGGCGAATTATCATACACACTACGGTAACCCTGTGAGAGCTTAAAAGAAGGACCGATTTATGTAAGTCATTGTAACCAGTCTGAGAGACAAACATCCTATCTTCCCTGTACTGACAATTTTTCTTGGGCAAAGTATAAATGAGTTTTAGCTCAGTCGTAAATAAAAAGAGAGGTGGTTTTAGTGGGTGGCGGGTCCCACACTACTAGCTTTGCTAGTGTCTTTCAAGATTTCCACCCACCCTCGAAGAAAAAAAAATGATTTAGATTTCTGGGTAGGTTAGGTTAGGTTAGGTAAGGTAGCTGCCTGGGCACAAAGCCCAAGCTCACTTAGACCGGTATGTCGGACCACTGTGATACCACGCGGGTGGAGGAGGTGGGTGCCGGCGTTTGCATGGCTCGGTGAGGCGAGGTGGTGATTATATGGATATAACTTCTAAGAGGGAAGTTCTGGGTAAGTCAAAGTCATTTGAGCATTTAACATAATAGAACAATGCAGTTTTTTTGAAAATTTAGTCAAAGGAATAGGTGTATAGTAGGTCCCTATGTACAAAATCAGTATAACTAGCAGTTACCTTTTCACGATGTCAAAACAAAAAGACGTCGAAAAATGCCATCCAAACAAAAAGTTCTCTCTGATAAAATATATTGTAGATTTATCATACGGCCTTGTCAATACTACTTTATAACCACAAACACCGCAGTATAAGTGTAACTTCAGATGGCAACCCAATGAGGACCTGGTAATATGATTATGAGCTCACGTCGCAATTATTTAACTTTCATCGTGAAGATAGGAACGCATTAATTACTCTGAAAACTCCGAAAGATTTAATTACACAACATTAATACCTCCCGGTTTCTGGGGTGCCACAAGCCACATAAATATATAAAATATTGCTGAGATTAAAGGCTGCGAAAAATATGAAAATCCCAAATAGGCCTCGAGATTAAAGCACTTTAGTGGAAGATCAAAGCTCTGTGTTTTTATAATTTAATTAATATTCCATGAATTGATTCGATTACTATCTTAAATTGTGTTGTGAGAGAAGCGATTAAACATTTTTGCAGAAGTTAGGTGCATCGTGTTCTCACTGGATTCATATATTTATGTGCCGAAATTTTAGCTCCGGCTCCAGGTTTTTGGAAGCACGTATGGTTTTCCGCTGAATGCTGTACTACAGCGAGATAAAAAGAATGGGCACTTTATAGTTCTTACATGTTATTAATTGTTATTCCTTTTTCAGATACCCTTCTCACTGTTATCTCTAACATAGTTTTAAAGCTTAAATGTTGACATTGGAGTTAATAAAAATGCGAATATTTCACCGGGCCTCAACTGCTGTTAATAATTTTGTTACCTGCGTAATTTTTGTGGGAATATTTTTTTATTTGCATCCCGTGTGTTGGCCATAGCATTTCTATTTTCATCTTATTCTATTTCATAATTTTTTCTTTAGTTGCTGCAGAACTACCTAAAAGTGGACAAAGTGGGCAAATTGCATCTATAGGTGCGTTTTTTTTACGCGAGCGTATGTAGGCTTAGATAAAAGGTCCAAAAACAGACGCTTGACTGTGACTTGGCAGCACTATGCTAGCTGTCAGCTGGCATTTCTGCTGTTTTCTCCAGTCAACCTAGAGTATATTGAACTTGAAAATTGAATTCCAAAATACTACTCTGATTAAAAATATACCACCGTGTAGGGCTACATTTTGAGAGTCGATGACTGAAAGTAATCGAATTATATAGAAATCTATCTTTTGAAGTACTGATCTATATCCGCTTAACTAAGAACTTAGCAGCGATAGGTATCCGCGCTATTTTACGCGCTGCGCCGCGAGAACAATTTTATCTCTACTGAGCATTATACAAAATTTCAATGAGGCGTTTGTTCTGTTCGAAGATACATATCCCTGATTTTTTATCTGGTTCACTTTTTGACCTCAGACGATATTGCCTTTAGATTTCTCATGTATCGGAAAGATTGTCCCCTGCTCTTCTATTAAGCAACCCTCAGGATTACCCAACCTTTCGTACCCACGGCAGAGTTTGGTCTGGCTATCCTACTAAGGAAGATTCTTTTGGATGTGAGATCATCGCCTATTTTCACCAGCTGAATTTGTTTATTAGTCATTAAAATGGACGGTGATACCTTCATAGGAATAGCCGGTGCCGTGAAATAAGGCCAAGGAAATAAGGCAACATTTCAAAGGTGGCCCTTATTTCACTTTGTGAAATTGGAATAAAGCCAAATTGTTTCGATTGGCCTTATTTCACTTTGTTTGTTGTTGCATTATTAATGAAATCTACAATCATAACAGTACCTACTCGTCTAGCACTCTTCGCGGGTGAAAGGGTTTCACACTCGGGACACCTCTTCGACTCACAAAAATTAAAACTCTGGCCACCTGTTCCACTGACAAACAACATATTCTAATAACTTTTGAAAGTTGATCTTATTTCACTTGGCATTATTTCACGGCACCGGAATAGCCTTATGTAGGTACATACGTTCATACTAGATTGCTTATTTTGAGGTTTTAATCTTTTTGTAGTTGGACTTTTGTTTGATCTCTGATCTGAACTTTCCTATGTTCCCAAAGCGATTTCCCAGCACTATCGATTTCGTTTGGCTGCGAGTGTAGCTTATGCTTTTTAGTCGATTAATCTTTGGGCAAATTGTCCTTGGATCGTAGTCTTTTTGAGGAGCTGTGGTTATCAGCTAAAACTGAAGTAGATCTACTTAATTTTTTTTATTATTGTTCATCTGCCGCGTAGCAACTTATTTCTACCTTGTTTTTTTTTGGTTCAACTTGGAGAAATCGATTTATTAAGATCCCACACAAATGTTTGACGAAAAGTTAAACTCAAATCGAAGTACGGAAGTAGATTTATTTCAACTAAAATATATTTAGTTGAATTGTGTTTAAGTAGAGCTGAAACTCCAATTTGATTTAACTGACAAAAAGATGAAATCGCTATAGCTTTTTAATCCAGAAGTCATACCAGCTGAAAAAAATTCGACTATCCTTCCACTGGGCACTGCGTTTTTTTATAACGCCATTACACAAATTAGAAATATTGAATTCCGACTTACGAGTGCACAGAGCTCATGTTAGTTAAAACCATCAAAGACGGAGACGTTGAATTTTTGTCCAGCTGCCAGGGAAATATATAAGAAGAAAATATTTTCATCCATTCATTCCGTTCGAGACGGAAAGCTATTTAAACCATCGCGAATCGTCTTGTCCTTCTATTTACTTTTAACCCACACCACTCGCCTGAACGATCTTGTACAACGTGAGTAGCCAAGAGTTTTTTTTTCTTTTTTTTTGTTAGGTTATTTGTTCAAGTATAATTAATAATTTTAGGCAGAAATTGCTACTGAAAATTATAAAAAAGAGCAAGAAAAAAGAAAGAAAACAAAGGTTTCTGCTTTGATGTTAATTGCGCGGGAATCCAGTAATCCGGTAATAAATGTGTTGGCTATGGAGAAACCAAGTCAAAGGACAACGTGAAGACCATTTTTGTCTGCCCCTGGTAAGAATTATTGACTCAGTAAAATTCTGTTAAGAAAAATTAATATCGAGTTGTCCATTCCCCTAGGCATTTTGAACGACCTTAGCAGAGAGTGCCATAGAGCCCCGCTAAGGTCATCTTCATTATACCCTATTCTAAGGGTATATTAATTTTGACGCATAGTTTGTAACATACCTTAATATTGCCCGTAGACCCCTAAAAGTTACTATATTTATGATCAGCATCGATAGTAACGTCGATCTAGCCATGTCCGTCAGTCCGTCCTTTTTTGAAAATACAAAGTTTGAGCTAGGGAGCTGAATTTTATAATATATAATCTCTAGGGGCCCTTTATGCTCATGTGAAAATATTTTCAAAATGCACCTACTGACACGCCCACAATTTAAAAAAAACTTTTTTGAAAATCCAAGATTAAAGCTAGGGAGCGTTTTTTTTACAAAAGCTTCGTTTTTTCCGATAAAATCCTTTAAATATTATATAACAAAATATGTAGAGCGTTCTTAACAATTCAACCATACTTAGACTTTTGTCACGCCCACTTATGAGGGATAGGAATAAGAATAGGGTATCCAACAGTTCGCCCAAGCGGACTGTAGCCCGTCCCTATGTTTTTATAATCGAGTTGTTCAGCAAGTGGTTCGAAAATATTAAATCTCGCCACAGCACTTCAAAAGTGATTAAAACAACCGCCCATCATCACCATAGAGCCCCGCTAAGGTCATCTTTATTTTAAAATCGAGTTGTTCAGCAAGTGGTTGGAAAAAAATTAGCAACATGCTGGGACTTCACAAGACCACATGCTTAAATCTCGCCACAGCACTTCAAAAGTGATTAAAACAGACGCTCATCATCACCCAAAGCTGCAACAAAAGAAATATAAATTAAGAAGCAGAAGCCGACACACTTAGACCAATTTAGGTCCATTGTGATAACACGTATGCATTATCTACCTCAACTCTGTAGATGGTACTGGCCAACGCCACGCGGTTGTTCTCAAACGGTCCCCCATCTACGTACTAACCGTGCCCAACATCGTTTAATTACGGTGATCTGACGAGAACCGATTAACTCGACGTGGTATGGTCGTTGGTTCGGACTCAATCTAACTTATCATTCCGTTTACAATGAAATAAGAATCATACAAATCAAATTCATCTTAAACCAAATACTCATTAGGTGACAAACTGCCATATTGCAGGTGGCAATGGTGCGATGGTAGTGTATTCACTAAAGTGATTGGCAGGTCGTGCGTTCGAATCCCGACCAAGGCCATGATTTTTATAAAATTGAATACACACAACAAAAACTGATCTCCCTAAAGCAATTTAGGCGCCACCTGTTGAGAAAAAAAAATCCCATCGCACCAAACTTCTTTCCTATCCTTCTATTCTTTCAGTAAGTAGCACCCAAAAATAGGCAATGAATTGCTGGGAGCTACTTGCGCAACAAACTAAATGCCTGCGCTGTGGTTTTACCATTATAAGGGTACTGTGTCACTACAGAAAAAAGAAATCCCTTTAGCACACGCAAATTATAAAAAAAAAAAAAAAATAGTGGCTTGGAAATTTAAGAAATGCTCCTCTTATTTTTGCATATTAACGCCTAAACAAAAAAAAATACCTATACATCTTGGTTCCAAGCCTTAGAAAAAGTAGTATATATTAATGAAATTATAACAAAAGTACCTACTTAATTCCTGAATCAACAGCGAACTTTGTGCATAAATTTCGGCGCTTCAAATCAGCAGATCAAAACGTGAGTATATTGCTTTTACCTACTACTTTTCTTTGGCTGTTTTATTTTACACACACCAATTGTTGCTTATTGTACATTTAGTTCATTAGATTCTTTTGTACAACCTTCCTACAAATATCAATTTTCATATTTATTACCTTACTACACACACAATCATTATCATTATACCTAATTCATTAAACCTATATATTTTTTTATTATAATCTATTTTTGTTTTTTTTTTTTAAAATTATTATTTATTACGTTGCATTTCAACTGACTTATTATCATATGCATCTATGCAGTTTATTTAACTTAAGCATTTTAATTGAGTAATAACTACGTAATCATACATTTGCTATATTTTTTTTCTTTTGGTGACATGCATAAACATTATGTATGTATGAGAGGGTGGCGACGGTGTAGAGGTTAGTGTGATGGCTTGTGACCCGTGCGGTGCAGGTTCAATCCCCATGGGGAACAACAACATACGCCACCCATTCACATGCCTCTACACCAAAAGGAGGATTTCTGGCCGGTAGTATAATGGACCGTTACCGAGTCTGAGTGCTCTAGGATTTGGATTTCCTTTCTTTTAAAAAAAAAAAACAAAAAATGTATGTATGAGTATAAATGAATTTGAGTTCCCCTCCATTTTTTTATATAATTAAAAGTTGTGAAACATAAATACTATTTGAAGTTGTTTCCTTGTATACCTAATGTGAACATGGGTATGTGCTAAGTCGCTCCGAAAGGTCGTTGAGATGAGTCGCTGAGTGAGGTGTTCGGGATCCCGGGAAAGGGACTATTCCAAAAGAGAACGAGGAAGTGATAGTCATAGTGCAATGGCTACTGCATGTTTTAAAAGCGAGGGTTCCTCCTGATGTCAAACACCCATGACATAACATTTAAGTTTTAAGAAAGTTCATATACTCCTTTCCATATTCACAATAACACCTGACCTTCAGTCACAGGTTCTTTTATAATTTTTTTTCTGGATCGCTTCTCATATTCGGCACGATAAATTTAGTAACCGTTAGGCTGCAGCAGTAAAATCCCACCCCACCGAAGAGTATACGCTGTGCAACCGCAAGCGTGCCAATGCTGCTGCAAACAAGGAATTACCACCTATCCCTGACCCCCTTATGCTTACAATATACTTCACGCTATGTACTATGCGACGCAGGTATGGGGTTTTCGTCAACACGATGAACTCGAAAAGTTGATGAGATACTTTATCAAACAAATCTTCCGCCTTTATTTATATACACAATCACAATGAAGTTACATTTCCACAATTTAAAAGTCATGACACCTCCCAGCAAACGAATCCCGCAAAAACTTGCAAAGCACCTAATCCAGAAAATGGTAACATTTTTCAGTGAAAAATCCAGGTTAAGCAATGAACAAGATGTTGTCTTAACGGAGTTCAACGACACTACGTGGGAAACGACCCTACGACAACTGATGATAAATATGGAGGTATCCTCTCATAACGCTTTCAAAGATAAGGCACAACAAAGTCAAACGCGGTGTACATATCGCGTGCTTGAATACGACCTATGAGAGACAAATTATTTTAAAGACCTGAATAGTGCGAACTAAATATCTACGATTTTTAAAGCTAGAGGCGAACATTTTGAGTTAAAACACATGCTGTATAGAACCGACAAAAAAGAAGAGTGCACACTGTGCAATCTACGACCCAAAGAGGATGTACTGCACGTTATCGGGATGTGTCCATTACTCAACACAATAAAAATAAACCATTGGGGGGTGGGGTGTAATGTACTATCAACCGAGGAAGTAATCGCGATATTGAATGGGCGAAATTGTAGGTTGTTATATAATTATCTTAAGTGTGCTCCAAATATCGACAACAAATCATAGATGTAGAATACACATACACTGGCGATCACAAGGATGAGGCCATAGATTTTGCAATCGATTTTAAGTCTTTATGCCTGTTGGAAATTTTATACCCAGAAACTTTTACTACCTGCGAACAGGTACCTATTTTCCCAACAGTACGTCATAAAATTAAAGGGTAAATAAACAATCAACTACTTGAAAGGCGTATAAAAAGATGCGCCACTAGGATGAGGCCATTGCGAATATTTCGTTGCAGGAGTTCACATCAGCGGTTTTATTTCAAAGTTTTGTTAAGAATATTTAAAAAAGCGTTGAAAAGAATTGTTTTTATTTAGTTTAAAGAAAATGGGTTCCGGAAAGACTTTGACAGCGACGGAAAGAGGAAAAATAGACGCTTTCAAGGAGTTAGGAGAAATTGCAAGGAGGCTAAATAGAATTAAGACTGTTGTAAACAGTTATCGTGTGGATGCACAACAAAATGGGAAAAATTAAGAAGGGCGCACGGCAAGAAAAGCGGGTTAATCTACACCTTGCCTCAAATTCTACTCTACCAGTGACTAAAATAAGGGCCAACAGCGAAGTATCAGCCATAGCAACGGTAAAGAGGATAATACGAAAAAGTGATACTATACAGAGAAGAAAACTTAAAATGAAACCTGTTTTGAGGCAAGTACACAAGGAGCATCGAATGAATTTTGCAAGATAACATGTCGCTTGGAGCAGTGAATGGAAACGCGATGTCTTTTCGGATGAAAAAAAGTTTGACGTTGACGGCCCCGATGGTTACAAATTTTATTTCCATGATCTAAGAAAGGAGGCATTTTTTTTGCCAAGACTTCAAGCCGTACATCAGGTGAAATGGTGTGGGAGCTATTATCCAGTATGGCACAATCGAGTTGAAGTTTTTGTCCACAACAATGAACGGAAACAACTACAAATGTTCCTGGAATCAGAAGACGTGGAACTTTTGCCATCGCCGCCCTATTCACCAGACTTAAACATAATCGATAATGTTTGGGCATGGTTATCTCTAAAGTGTATGAAGGCGGCAAACAATTTGAAGACAAGGACACTTTAATCGAAGCTATTCGTGATGCCTGGGCCCAAATTTCTTTTAAATATTTAAATTCCAAACCGTCTTATATAGGTCATATCGAAAAATGGCGGGCATACTCGTTATTAATGTAGAAAAACTTAATAAAACATAGGGACGGGCTACAGTCCGCTTGGGCGAACTGTTGGATACCCTATTCTTATTCCTATCCCTCATAAGTGGGCGTGACAAAAGTCTAAGTATGGTTGAATTGTTAAGAACGCTCTACATACGAGTATTTTGTTATATAACATTTAAAGGATTTTATCAAAAAAAAAACGCTCCCTAGCTCAAACTTGGGTGTTTCAATAAAATTGTTTTATTTAATTGTGGGCGTGTCAGTAGGCGGATTTAAAAAAAAATTAACACATGAGAATAAAAGGCCCCTAGAGATTATATATTATAAATTTCAGCTCCCTAGCTCAAACTTTGAATTTTCAAAAAAAATAAAAAATAAATTGTGGGCGTGTCAGTGGGCGGATTTTTAAAATATTTACACATGAGCATAAAGGGCCCATAGAGAGTATATATTATAAATTTCAGCTCCCTAGCTCAAACTTTGGATTTTCAAAAATTAATATACCCTTAGAATAGGGTATAAAAAAAATATTTTATTTATTTGTGGGCGTGTCACTGGGCGGATTTTGAAAATTTTTTATCCCGAGCAGTTTTAGGAGTCATAGATCATATATAAAAAATTTCAGCTTTCTAGCTCAAAATTCGATTTTTTCCAACATTTTGTTTTTTTGAGTTTGTGGGCGTGTCTGTGGGCGGATTTCAAAAATTCGTAAACTTGATTATTTCGGGACCCTAGAGAGTATATGGTTAAAATTTCAGCTCTCTAGGTCCAGTTTAAAGGCCTAATTTTTGCCGACAGACGGACGGACGGACGGACATGGCTAGATCGGCATTACTATCGATGCTGATCATAAATATAGTAACTTTTAGGGGTATACGGGCAATATTAAGATATGTTACAAACTATGTGTCAAAATTAATATACCCTTAGAATAGGGTATAATAAATGTTTTAAAACCATAAAATGTAAACATTTTATTCATTCTTTCCTTTCCTTCGAAGACTTTGCTTAGTTCATTTTTTGTTTTTTGTTTATAATGTACACGCACTAAAGGGATTTTTTAGTACCCTTATCATGTATTGGCTGCACAGCGCGGGCGTTAAGGAAATTAGGATTAGAAGAAAAGGAGAGATGCCGATGCACGTTGGTTTTGAATGTTTGTAGGTTGTAATGTGAAGGAAAAATAGAGCATGGAAGAGTATTCCACATTCGTGGTGTACCGCTGAGGATAGATTCTTTGAACTTCATTTCAGGGTGAACTGATGAGCATTCATTGCATGACGGGTATTGCGGTTGAAATGTTTTAGGGGTGGAATGCAACTGGCTATTTCATTTGAGCACTTATGGTGGAAATAACGATAAAATAACGAAAGGCAGGAGATGACTAAGAGAGTCAATCGATCTCGCGATGTCTCGGTCGCCGATGAGTTTTATCACTCGTTTTTGGATCCTGTCAAGTAGCTCCAAATAAGTTATTGGACCGAACCAGAAATGAGCGTTGTACTCGAGTTTCGGACGAATAAACGTCTTATAAATTGTAGCCAGATCAGAAGTGGTGAAATATTTCTGACATCGCTTAAGGAAGCCTAGACATTTCGCGTCGTTCTCGGCGACATCGAATATGTGGTCATTCCAACGAAGGTTGTCATTAACACACATACCGAGAATGGAAAGTCTTTCTTTTTCAGCGATGCAGGTGCAATTTATGGATAATGGCAGACTGTTAAGGTTTCGCTTTAATGACAGAAGACAGCATTGCGTTTTAGAAGCATTAAATTTCACCCTATTGGTTGAACCCCACTGAGTTATGCTGTTAAGATCGGAATTTAAGGAGCCCAACAAACGTTGCCGTTCCAGTTCCATGCCCGAAGAAGAGGGGCGTGACCCAAGAAACGAATATGAGAAGCTGAGGGTACACTGTCATCAACAAAGGAATGGATTGGATTAGAAGTAACAGACAGGAGATCATTTATAAAAATGAGGAATAGAGTCGGGGACAGAACGGAGCCTTGGGGAACACCAGCATTGATTTGGTGAGTTGCAGACTTGAAACCGTCCAAAACAACTTGAATTGAACGGTCCGAAAAGTAGTTTCTAATCCATTGAAGAAAATGATCATCGATTCAAAATGCACACATTTTCGACAAGAGAGTCAAACTCTGTCAAATGCCTTTGAAATATCAAGCACAACGATCTTACTTTCAATACCTTGGTAAAAGATTGGTTCCACTTTTCGGTTAGATATGTCATCAAATCACCGGTGGACCGAGGAAAAACGGACTGCCGGTCAAGAAGGGACGTAAGTGTAATTGCTCGGTCATTGTTTGATCGTGGGAAATTCTAGCGGTCGTTTCTTATTTTCCCTCAATTTTATGACTTACTATCTACGTGTTCACAGGTAGTCAAAGTTTCTGTGTATAAAATTTCCAACAGGTAT
The DNA here is from genome assembly GCA_949715645.1 of Portevinia maculata. Classification (NCBI taxonomy): domain Eukaryota; kingdom Metazoa; phylum Arthropoda; class Insecta; order Diptera; family Syrphidae; genus Portevinia; species Portevinia maculata. The sequence continues at coordinate 393,193,222 of OX454525.1, read as the reverse complement.
AAAGACTCAAAATCGATTGCAAAACGTATGGCCTCATCCTTGTGATCGCCAGTGTATGTATTTACTTATTGAATTATTGTATCTTAATTTTAGGTTATTATGTTATCATATTGTTAATTCTCTTGTTCCTGGCTAACGGCATACATGTCAATGTCACTAACATTTTATGAATGAACATGAACTAAAACATAACGAAGAATAATAAAATATATATATAATAGAATACTATTCTATACTTCTTATAGAATTTCGCAAAAGGTGGTGCAGTGAAAAAACGTGGATTTGAAAAGGTTTTATGTTTGAATCGATTAATATTAAAGTATATAGGTATTCCCTGGTATGCCGTATTGTTCAATTGCCTGTGCTTAGAGTTGTGTTTTGCAGTTCAGCAATTTCTCAGTTGAACATCGGTTTTAAAAGCAATGACATTTTCCACATGTACGGTTTTTTTCCCTAAATGATTCCTTATCTGATGGGGGGACAGCTGGTGAGTGCTTGTTTGTTATTGTTATCTGTACATAAAACATGGCGCCCATCAACGATGGGAATATAGACTCCATTTCGCACGATGTTTTTCAGGTGGCACTGATTTCTTTTATGGATATAAATCAAGATGAACGATTTTTTTTTGTTATCAAAGTAATTTCTTAGAAAGATTTCCGAAAAGCCAATTTCCCGTAATTACACTTCGCTGAAAACTACGAAATGACAGCACTGCTGTGAACTACACAAAAGGAAGAAAAATATAGTAGATATGGTGTATTTATTGTCGTTGGAAAAAATGGCGCCTTTATGATTGTTGTGAACATACAAATAATGTAGCATAACACCCAAAGGTTCATATAGCTAAACTAGCAAATGAAATGGCTGAAGTTGAAAGGTTTTCTATTGTCATTCAAGTCGATTTAATTTTCTATCAACGACAAATATGGTTGCGAATAATGTCAAGGTTAGTATCGTGAGAGACATTATGACGCCTACAAAACAACCAAAGCAGACACATATAGGTACATACTCGTAGGTTTGATTTGACGGCATGTTTAACTTATTTGAATTGTAAGCCACCCCCGGTGTCCAAAATTGTGACAAATTTCTGTGGAAAAGGTATCCATTCAGCATTGATTTTTAGTATCACAGAGCCGTTCAATCACGATCACATTTATTAACGTTCAATGAAAGTGAAATAAAAAAATAGGGACGTGTTTTTTTTTGCTGTATCAACCAACACCTCTAACTAGCAAAAAAAAACTCCACCACAAAATCATCCCTTGTAGGGGCATGCTCTGAATTATTAATTTAATTCTTAGTATCGTTACTTGGTCACCTTGGTCGTTGGTTCTTAAATCTATCCCAAGGAGCTTTGCTTATGGTAACATTAAATTAATAATGGCAAAATGCCTAGCAGCTGATGATTCAATGAATATGTGAATGTTCCACTTCGTTAACCAAAGGATAAATGGATTGATGTGGACTTTTGAAAGTAAACAGAAAAATGCGTTTAATTTTCGCACACATTGTTTGGATGAATAAATAGCAGGCCTTGCTATTGATCAAATAATTATTATGTTTCGCAGAGGACAGAATAGATGCCCTTGAGAAAATATGAGCCCAATGCTTTTGAATGCGTTTAAATCAAGCATTCATTTTTCCATCAGAGAGTCATATGTGATGTTCAAATGGTTCCATTTACTCGCATATTATATGAACTGATGAGGTTCTTAAGAAGCAATGCAATAAATAAAGGATTGGAGGGTCTGTTAAACAACTCTCTTAAAAAAACCAAATGATTCCTCTAAAACTAGAAGCCTGGTGAAATTGATTTTGTGAGGTTTTCGTATTCGTGGCATTGGTGCACATTCACTAACTGATTGGCAGGTTGTGCGTTCGAATCCCGGCCAGGGCCATGATTTTAAATTGAATACTCATAGATACAGATCTATGGAGAAAAACCAAACAAAAGCATCAAACTCCTTTCTTATCCTCCTATTCTTTCGAATAGTAAGTAGCACCTAAAATCATGCAATGTATTACTTCATGGCTAGGTGCTGATTACTATTATTTAACAAAGAATACCTGCGCTGTGTTCAAACACTATAAAGCCCAAACTACATTCGGCAAAAAGTAAAGTGTGTGCACGAAAATAGAAAAGTGCAAGCTCACACACATACGCATCTGCCTCTGGTAGTCAAAAACTAACCCAAAAAGCTATTTTTTGACATCCGAAAGCTCTGCAAAAACACAAATAAAGCAAACAATTGTACTTATTATTTTTAAAAGAAAGTAAACAAAAAGGGTTTCAGGTGCAACAAAATGTATTCAACTTCAACACATCACCATTCAGGCGCCAGTAAATAGCTAGTGGAACCCAATTCTTTACTTACAAGAAATAGTTTTAGGGTTGTTCTTTTCCATATTTCTTGCATCAGACCCATCTAACCATTAAATAATGAACTACCGCAAGCTATTTTGTGTTAGTGTATTAGTTTGTTCTGAGCTTTGAAAAAGTGTGTTACTTGAAAGTTAGAGGTATACCTAACTGTCAAGTAAGTTACTTTTTGAAAAGTTGAGAGAAAACTACAGATCTCAAATGGTGTGAAAAGAGAAAAAACATTTTCGTGCACACACTTTACTTTTTGCCGAATGTAGTTTGGCCTTAAGGGTGCTGTACATACATGTAGAAAAACAAAACCACTAGCGTAAACAAATTATAAAAAGAATAAAAAGCACACTGCCAGCTTGGCAGGCTCACGGAAAATATTCCACCAATCGACGTTTAAAACTTCCAAAGCTATTTTCAAAAATTACCCAGGTCACAATTTTTGTGTGAAAAGAAATTGCTTTGTTAGAAACGATTGTAAAGGGCCAAAAAAAGGGGTGCAAGAAAATAACTTCACGGGCAATAACTTCACATGGGCAATAACTTCACCACGAGTGGGCAATAACTTCACCTTTTTTTGTGAAGTTATTGCCCACTGATGGTGAGCAATAACTTCACCGTAAATTTTGTGAAGTTATTTCCCACCTATAATTTGAGAATTTGTCTATTATAACTAAAGACCCTTGCACCCACTCCAAATCAAACAGTGACCCAAGCTGGGGGGTTGCAGGGGGCAGCATGCCCCCCATATGCATTGCACTTTTTATGGGATTAGCTGCGAAATCGCAAGTAGATTCCATAAACAGTTCAATACCTATGGGGGGGGGGGACATGCTGTCCCCCTGCAACCCCCCTGCTTAGGGGTCACTGTGTGATTTGAAGTAGGTGCGAGGTACGGTTCTTGATTTATCATAAAATGTTAAGAGAATTTATTTCCCACAAAAAAGTGAAGATATTGGTCACCTATTGTGGGCAACACCTTCACAAAAAAAAGTGAAGTTATTGCCCACTCGAGGTGAAGTTATTGCCCGTGAAGTTATTTCCCTGCACCAAAAAAGGGTATTTCGTAATGTTATAGTGAGTTTAGCCTCCTTCCCAAACTTTTTGTGTGGACTTAATTGTTTGGCATTTTTAGTTTTGTTTTCTATTATTTTAAGTGACGGTAAGAATGCACAAAGTTGAAATGTATCAAGTCCTTCTGCAAAACAGCTTTTCGCATGTACCACTGTCGATTCGTTCCATGCAGATCAACGATTCGTTCCATGCAGATGGACGATAGACAACATTTTTACACTTGGCAAACCCTAGCAAATACCAGTAATTTGAAATTGAGGCTTACCACGATTTCATCGACTTCTAAGCAGAAGTCTGGTTCGATAGCATTCATCGTTAGCAGCCTTAAATGGCGATGGCCGAACCGGATATCTCGGCTAAAATGATCCAGCAATATGTAAATTGAAAGAAACCCTTCCAAGTTATTAGAATCTTGCAGCATATTTCGGTAATGATGAAGTAGACTGTAGAAAATTCATATTCTGCTGAAAACGCCCTTAAAAGCCGGCAGGGCAAACAACTTTGCTTTGCTGAGTTCTTAAGGACATTGTCAAAATACCCTTCGATGCGGATGACAAATAAAATAACTTTTAGCGGTCTAGACCAATAGTAAAGTATATTACAAATTATACGTCATATACACCCTAAGGATATGGTATACAACTTTACGCTCAACATTAAAAATATTCTTTCATTATTCAACAGCAAAATTCATTATTATTTATTTTATTTCATTAAATAGCGGGTACCAGGCGTGCGTTGCTGCGCCTAACAAAAAAAATTACACGTTTTTTTAAGTATCTAACAAACAAAACTATTGGACCGATTTTGACCAAAGTTCAAAGAAACACTCTCGAGCCAATATCTACAATTTGGGCTCAATCGGTTCCGTGGCTTAAGACATTTTACCCTTTTTCCGCATTGTTAAGCCTACTTAGAGCAGGATCAAGAATACAGGGATCAAAAGCCTCCCACTTTACTGCAACCATACTGGTCCGCCTGTGGGGTTGAGTGGTTCGACCTCAATCAGTATCGGCAGGACTTTCACCTTTGGATCAAATTGTTACTTTCGACACGTGCATGCTCATCTTATTCATTCAAAATGGTTCTATCATCCTTTAACGAGACCGGTGATCTCAAGTCGTATCAACTCATGGATTTGCATGCATACTTGCGGGACAGTTTATAAATGTGTCGCTGGGCTCAACTGAATGTACAAATTATATAGATACGATTTCTCCCCTTAGTCGCTTTATAGAACAAGCATTGTTTTCATGGGGGCGCAGCAGTGATATTATTAGACCGTCCTTGCGCGGGTTCATTTTCAAATAACCTAAACATTACACCCTTTTATGTGATTCGTGGCACAACAACCAAACAGCTACGAGTACTTCCGACCATAGTGCTTCCCGTACAAGACACAATACATGGCTTTTATCTAAGATTCACAGAAGAAAAAGTTTTTTAATCAAACTAATCTAGTAAAAGAACAGAGTCCTTCGATAGAGTCCCAGCGAAGAAATCCTGTGTTCCTCGAACAATGCTTGCTTTGAATTAAAATTGCTTTGAATTGCAACGATGCAGTATGTTCATTTTCTCTTGTGACTGGTTGTTGTAGCATTTACGATAATTTTTGTTGTTTCGAATAAGGACTGCTTTCAAAATATATGTATTACTTTACACTAAAAGGACACCAAAGATATAGCAATATACAGCAATTGAGTTGGAGGAAAATATGCGAAATCAAGGCACAGTTGATCAAAGTAAAGATGAATATTGCAAAAAAATCACAAAGCTAGGGCGGTAAAACGTACAATGTTGCCTAAATGATTGTGAATTACATCTTAAGAAGTAATAAATTCTATTAACATGCGCCTAAGTAGTTTCAAATAATACAAATACTAACACAAATTAAGGACAATATACCGATACCGAGGCAGAGTGGTTTTGAAAACGGTTATTTGTCTTAATGGCTTATTAAATAATCAGAGTACATCCGTATTCAGCCCTCATGGAATGAAATGTATCTTAAAAATTTAGGTATTTATAAAGGGTCTTTCATTAAGTACTTGACAACTTCTTTTTAAAATAAAATGCAAACTACTTGGGATATCTCAACAAAAATGTATTGGAATTACTATCAAAACATTTATGAATGAAATTCGACTTCGTTCATATGTCCACCATGGGAACGTACGTTGAAACCAATTTTCGATGACTTGGCCGCACATTTCGACCGATACGGTCGCTATTTGTCATTCAATATTGGCTCTGAGCTCCTCTAACGACGCCGGCTTGTTGGCATTTGCCAATGATTTGATGTAGCCCAATAAAAAAGTCTAGAGGCGTTAAATCGCACGATCTCGGTAGACGAGTCCGTTTCTCGAGATAACACGATCACCGAACTGACCCTTCAATAACTCGAATGTTGTACCCGCTGTGTGGCTTGTGGAAACGCCTCGTTGGAACCACATATCACTGATGTCCAATTCATGCGACTGCTCAAAGAAATAACGCTCCAACATGTCTCTGTAGCGAATACAATTTACTATACGTGACGGTCATTTTCATCGACGAAAAAAACGGCCCCCATTGACTTTTTGCGGATGAAGTGCTGGTTCGTGAAGCACATGAGGGTTCTCACCTGCCAATTTTGCTTATTGACGAAGCCGTTTAACCAAAAATGCGCTTCATCGCTGAAAATGATTTCGCGATGAAATTCTTTATTTTCTTCCATCATGTCCAGAGCCCAATTCGAGAACGTACGTCGCTTAATATGATCAAGTGGTTTTAGTTCTTGAGTCAGCTTGATCTTGTAAGGGTGTAGGCCAAGATCCGTAGGCAAAATTCGCCATTGAGAACGCCGTGGCTGGCTGGCGACGGACGCCTTTACGGCAGCAAAATTCTCCACATTTCGGGTAAAACATAGTCTCACTGGCACGGCAACATCAAGCATCGCAAATTCTGACTTAGATTTCTGCCCTAGACTATGAATTGCTTCTCTACTGGGACGAGAATTATGGCCGAAAATTGGCGTTAACACTCTTAAAGTTGCGACAACCGACTCGGAAAATCGGTTTAAGGGTGCGTTCACACTAAAAGTTTGAAGTTGTCAAGTCGGTAATAAAAGACCCTTTACAACTCCTCTTTAAAAAAAATGTTTTTCTTTACGTCCCCGTCTTGCCCTTAACTTTGCAAACTTCCAAGGATACCTTAAGGATTTAAGGAATAAAGCGCTAATATCAGGATTTCTTTTTATATATTTTCGTTAAGTTTCTTTTTTATTCTTAAAATCGAAAACTTACCTCAAAACAACGCTTCCATCCGGTTGACAGTCGAAATCATCACAATTGTAAGAATATGGATCTAGATTACTGACATTTCCTATTGAAATTCCGCCTTGCGAACTGCTTGATGATTTCCTGCGATATTCCAAGCTACTATCATCGCAGGCAAGAGATCCTCGAGGTCTTGGTAAAAGTGACCAACGATGCGAACTTGTACTTCCGTGAGCTTTATGTTTGAAAATTTTTTATTTTAATTGCTTTGAAGCATATTAAGAACGTTTTAGAATATTTACCATTTTGAAAGCGGTTTGTGTCAGATTCTGCAGCAATAATTGATATTCCAGGTACAACAATTGCTGGCAATGTTCTTGATCTAAGTAGTGGTGGCGGAACATTACGCAATATTCGACTTTGATTGGCTAAAGCGGCAGCCTGCTGCAATCTGTAAGAGAATAAACTATATACTTAAAATAAAATTATCGTGTTACATACGAGTACATCTAACTCAAAAAAATCGAATAATCACAGCACAGCTCAGAAATTCAAAATTTATCCCAATTATCAGCTCAAATTCGAAAAAAAAAAAATTAAAAATTCGTCATCTAAGGGGTGGAAACGGAGATAAACTCTTTGTATTTTGTCTTGACATTACTTTGACAAATCTCAATCAATGGAAAATAGTTCGAAATCAGTTATAGGCCACACTCTGCCAAGCATTTTAAGCTATCAATTAGCTTTCTCCTTTATCCATGGATAATTTTTCTAATGGATAAGCTTCTGCAGAAGCTATCTGAAGCAGATTTTTTTAATATTATGCAAATGTCTTTTAGGTTCGCTAGGCTTGTGGTTGGGTGTGTGTGAGGTGGTTGGGTGTGTGTGAATCGGGTAGGCGCTGATTGGCATCAACCTGGCGGTGCCCAGCTGTTGTAACTTTTCATACGCATCAATTGTGCTTATCTTACCTCCTAGTGGTAACCACCAGGTACTGGTCTGCCCATCCGGGAGCGACTTGCTCAACTTATAAGCGCGAGTGTTGAACGCGAAGAAAATAGCAACACTATAATGCTTTGTCGGAAAGACTGACTGAACGAGTCTCAGAAGTCTTACATGAGCTCCTCAGAAAGAGGACGACGTGCAGCGGATGAATTCATTAGACTGAATCAACGGTGTCGTCAACAGTCAAGATGACAGCTACCTTACTTGAGCTACTTCGACATATTTGGAGCTGAGGTCAGTGAGGACTTTTTCAGGACTAGTCAGTGTCCTGAAACAGAGATGATGGCGGATGAACCCTTTATGGGCCAACGGCAGCTCTCACATCCCCGAAGTGGGTTACTGACACCGGAGGAATCCGGCCCCTTTAGTCCAAGGGGTCCAACAAAGGGCCTGGCCCTCCAGGTTGGAGGTTGTACGCCGGGGTAACTGCCTGACTGTGTAAAACATATATAGTTACGAAGCAACAACAAGCCTCGGATACGGATGATTTTACTGTTGACGAACCTGGCAAACGAAAAAATGACAACGAATTTCGGATCTGTACGTGGAATGTTAGATCCCTTAACAGTCCGCGTGCAGCCGACAGCTAGCGGAGGCCCTGAACTGCTATAAAGCAGACCTTGCAGCCACCCAAGAAGTGCGATGGGATGGACCGGGCAAAAAGAGGATGAAAAACTGCGATATTTATTATGGCGACTGCTATCGGCAACAAAAACAGCGCTTATTTGGATGTGGATTCGTCGTTGGCGGCAGACTAAGGCAAGAAGTCTTAAGTTTCAGCTGTGTGAACGAGCGCCTCACGACAATCCGTATCAAGGCTAAATTCGCCAACATAAGCCTAATATGCGCGCATGCCCCCACGGAGGAGAATGACGACGACACCAGAGGAGCTCTTGGACCAGACATATGAGCAGTGCCCTAACTACGACATTAAAATTGTCCTAGGTGATTTTAATGCAAAAATAGGAAGAGAGGGCATCTTTGGTAGTACTGTCGGAAGGTACAGCCTACACGACACCATCTCTGATAACGTATTTAGGCTGATCGACTTCGCGGCGGGGCGAAATGTTGTCATAGCAAGTACGCCGTTCCCGCATCTCGATATTCATAAAGGCACATGGAGATCTCCCGATCAATCAACCGTCAACCAGATTGACCACATTGCGATCGACACAAGGCACTCCTCCAGTATTATGGATGTCCGAACGTTCCGAGGGGCCAATATTGACGCGGACCACTACCTCCCGAACAGCGCCAAGACGAACAAATACTGTGAGGAAGTTTGACGTCGGACGGCTAAAATCGCAAGAAGTCACCAGATACTTCTCCGATCGAGTCTATCTCAATCTCTCAAGAGGTTCCATGCAGCAAGCATCAAGTATCGAAGACCAGTGGCAACATTGCCAAAAAGCCATCAGAGACGCCGCCTCTGATGTGCTTGGTTTCACTCGGCCACCACAACGAAACCCCTGGTTTGACAAAGAGTGCCGGCAAGCACATGCAGCGAAACAAGAGGCATACAAAGCGGCGCTGCAGAAAAGGACAAGGGCTGCTCGTGAGCTCTACGCGCAGAAAAGAAGAGACGAACACCGGCTTCTCAGGAGAAAAAACAAAGAGCACGAGAAGCGCGCGATCGAGGAAATAGAGAGATGTTACAGCAGGAATGAGGTTCGGAAGTTTTACCAAAGGGTAAAAAGAACCTGCCAAGGCTACAGATCCCGAACCGAAGCCTGCAAGGACGAACAAGGGAACATCATAGTAGAATCGCAGTCGATGCTGAGGATATGGAAAAACTACTACTGCAGACTGTTTAACGGCGATGAGGAACTAAATCCCGCTGTCAGGCAGAATGCACCACTCAACCTGGAGGATGAAGACCACCAATTCCGTCCACCCGACCTGGACGAAGTAAAGATAGCCATATCTAAGCTTAAGTCCAAAAAATCGGCTGGAGCGGATGGCCTAACCGCCGAGCTATTTAAGGCGGCAGGCGATGACTTGGTTAGGAGCATGCACCAACTCATCTGTTAAATATGGTCGGAGGAAAGTATGCCCGATGGGTGGAACCTCAGCATTGTTTGCCCAATCCTCAAGATAGGAGCCCCTCTGAACTGCGCGAACTACAGAGGTATTAGTCTTCTTAACATCGCCTACAAGATATTATCTGCCGTGCTGTGTGAACGCCTGAAGCCTTTCGTCAACAACCTGATTGGTCCCTATCAGGAAAGCCAGGAAAGTCTACCATCGACCAAATATTTACACTGCGGCAGATCTTGGAGAAAACCTAGGAAGTCCAAATCGATACCCACCACCTTTTCATCGATTTTAAGGCCGCCTATGACAGCATTTATAGAGACGAGCTATACAGAGCAATGTCTAGTTTTGGCATCCCTGCCAAACTAGTCCGTTTGTGCAGGATGACGATGGAGAATGAACGCTGCTCCATCAAGGTCGGTAAAGAACTCACCGAGACCTTCGATGTCAAAAAAGGATTTAGACAAGGCGATGCGCTGTCATGTGACTTATTCAACATCGTTCTTGAAAAAATAGTGCAAAACTCAAATGCTAACACCAGAGGCACAATATTTCAAAAGTCCGTCCATCTACTCGCCTACGCCGACGACATCGACATAATCGGCAGAACACAGCGGGATGTCACTGGCGCGTTCGTGAGTATTGAGGCGGAGGCGGCGAAGATGGGTTTGGCGTTCAATGAGGGCAAGATAAAGTATATACTGTCATCAAGAAAGGACACCCAACACCGACGTCTCGGACAGAATGTCACTATAGACAGATATAACTTTGAGGTGGTTCAGGGCTTTGTCTACCTAGGCTTCGCAATGAACTTAGGCAATGACACCAGCGCTGAGATTAAACGAAGAATAACTCTTGCCAATCGCTGTTTCTTTGGGCTAAGAAAGCAATTGAATAACAAAGCCCTCTCTCGAACAACTAAAGTTACCCTTTATAAGACCTTAATAATCCCAGTCCTTCTCTATGGTGCAGAGGCATGGACTCTAACAAAAGCGGATGAGGTCACTCTTGGTCGTTTTGAGAGGAAAATTCTTCGGGTAATTTTTGGTCCCGTCTGTATAGATGGTGAATGGAGGAGGAGATTCAACGACGAACTGTACGGGCTGTACAGCGACATCGACTTAGCCAGAAGAGTGAAGGTCCAACGACTGAGGTGGTTGGGTCATGTAGAGCGAATGGACGTGAATGCTCCGGCCCGGAAGATCTTCGAATCCACACCCGAGGGACGGCGCAGTAGAGGAAGACCGCAACTCAGGTGGCGCACGCAAATGGAAGGGGACCTTAACCAACTTAGCGTGCGAAACTGGAGACAGCTGGCCAAAGATCGTGCTGGCTGGAGACGCTTGTTGGTTGAGGCCCAGGTCCACCCGGGCTGTAGCGCCACCCTAAGTAAGTAAGTATGGCTTAAACAAAAAATTAATAACAGGAGAATATACGTGTCAAAGTCGTACAAAGCGGGTCGAGCTCATAAAAATTTAATAGCGCCAGCATCTGATTGGCCTCAGTAAAGAAGTGATCCGTTACCGGGAAGCCTTCCGATGTTGATTGAGGAAAAAAATCGTTCAACAGCAGGGGTCCATTTCCAATGGGAAATTCACCCGTATTGCCAACTGCGGTTAGAAAAGTAGGTATAAGAGAAAAATAATATAATGGCATGTTATTACGTGGGCGCTGAGAATGTGGGTTTCGCCGGTTCGACCTCAGAAAATAACGGCAGGCCTCCCGATTTTGAATCACTTTGTCGCTGAGGCCAATCAAATGATGCTGCATTTGTGTTATGCAGCAGTTTTTAGACCTGCCTCTCTTTCGCGATTACATTGAAACTTCGATTAATATTTCTTGTTTGACAGGATTCGAAGGATCGCTCCTTTAAACATGGCAGTACCAACTGAGCCGGTCGCGCTCCATTTTTTTCGAGATAGGTACTTTTAAGTAAAGGCTTCCTCGGATTTTGAAACTTCTTATTCGATCGATCTTTGTTACTCCTGCTGTCAAACGAAGCATCTTCATCTGAGCTGCCGTTAATTTGCCCTCATACTTTCTGTACGCTGTCCAATATTGCGAACCGTATGTGAGCGTCAGGGGGGGGACATTTTTTGATCGCAGAAGATGCCTGAGTTTTCCCGCCACTTCATTTACCCTGCGCTTACGCGATGTTCAATGTTGTCATCACAGCTTCCTTCGTCATTCCGAATCTCCAGTCATATAAATGTCTGGAATAGGTCGGAGTGGATCTGAGAACGGGCCATACAAGTATTCTGTTTTCTTAGGACCAATACGATACCCATTCCCCTACAAAACTTCCACCCATACATTAAGTATTCATTGCAGTTTGATCCTCGCTTATGATGGCTCCATCGTCAGTAAAGAATAACTGATGTACTTAGGGATCCGCCACTTTTCCTTCAAGCAGATAATCAAGTACTGTAATAAATGTCAAGGGCCTTAAGATGCTTCCATTGTCTACACCGAAATTGATTGCAAACTCCTCGGTGACGCCAACGGGGCTCTTACCCTTGTCTTTACTCCCTCACACATGTCCATGATCATCTGTACGTAGGTTTCTGGAACCCCAAATCCTTTGCAAATCCTGTAAGGAATCACGATGTTTTTCCATCATGATCCTTATACTTTGGATGGTGTTGGTGATTTATTTACCTGCAACAAACCCGCACTGGTCTGGGCTATCCAATACCCGCTGAACGATGGTGTGGGACATCAGCTTGATTGAACGGTAATTGTTACAGTCTCGCGCATCGCTTTTTCCTTTGCACAAAGGAAGAAGAAAACTTTCCCTTCACTGATAACTCATTGCATCGTCTCTCATCAGTTTGGAGATGAAAACCATGAGCCATTTGGACCCGATTTTTCCCATATTTTTCCAGAACTCAGGGTGTCTCCTTGAGCAATGTTGATGCACTTTGGCAAACCGATTGCCAGGGCATTTCTCCTTCTCTGAGCGGCAATTTTGAAAATAGTTGTGCCCCTGTTCAAGCTGGTTTGTCGGAGTTCGTGGACAGTCTGGTTTCTGTCAGCATTCGAAGATGATAGTTCTTCTAACGCCCGATACAGACCCTCCACACTTTTTGCTTGAATATGAGCGCACGTTCTCTTTGCAAGCCTCCTGTAAAGTCTGTATTACAATTCGAGGCGAGTTTTTTTCATCTCCATTATTAGTGGAGCTATTTGGACAAGCTTTGAATACCGCTTTCTTGTCACTTAGCACTGAAGCATCTAGCAGTGATTTCGCTCTATCCAAGGAAGGCCGTTGTAGGCAATTACACATATCTTTTCCTCAGTTTGTTTGTTTACTTCTGTTCGTCCCCGCCGCCATAAAAATTTCTGTCAGGAGGAGACAGTGTTGCTGGGCGATTGCCTCTCCTAGGATCACTTTGCAATCTTTAACATCACGAGGCTTCATGAAACGTGTTACCAAATGGTAATAAATCTAGGTTTCATTTCCGCCGGGCGCTGCTGTAAGTGGTCAGGTGCCTGGTTTGTTTGACAAACATGGCATATAGAACGATAAGACCGTATAACTTGCACATGCTTAGGATATCTTCACCCGGAGAGTTCCTGGTGCCCATATCCCAGTCCCAAATGGCAGTCTTCAAAGTCGTTGTTTAACTTCCCGACATGTCCGTTCAAATCTCCGCCAACAAACAACACATCTTTTGGGATGTTCTAATGAGGTTGTGAAAATCTAGCCAGAATTCATGTTTGTCTCTGCTCCCATCCAATTTGGGAAGTATGTGCACTGACAATATTCCACACCTGGCATCACTAGTTTGAGAGACATCAAACATCACTGGACTTTGAAATGGTTAAGACGCTGAATCAAATCCATATCATTACACATAAAGCATGCAATATGTTTTAAGGACTTCCTTTTGTTTTGGATTTTTTTTATATATTTCAAATTAGGATATTTGAACGTCTTATTCAGATCCAGAATTCCCCAGACTCTAAAGCCCTAAAGCCCTAAATAAAGTGTCTGCAGTAAGTATTAGGGGAGATGTTTGTGTTAGCATGGGTCAAGCTAAACCAATGTAATTATTTTCTTCAATTCTCCATAAATGATGTCCATATTGGAGATAGACGCTGCTGTAAACTATTTTCTTCTTAGATTATACCCAAGAATTGTTTCCCAAAGTATTGACATTTAACTTCCCAGCACCCTGTGAATCAAATCCATATCATTACACATTAAGGATGCAATATGTTTTAAGGATTTCCTTTTGTTTTGGAGTTATTTATTTATTTGAAATTAGGATATTTGAATGACTTATTCAGATCCAGACTTCCCCAGGCACTAGAATTTTAAATTGGTATTATCGGCCTGCTTTCCTTTCAAAATAGAAACAAAAAAGACGAAAAACAGATACTTTTCAATGCAAACACTTGGGCGTTAAAGTGGGTCGCTTCATACATAATTTATAAAGACAAAGATACACCTACCATGTTAGTGCTACGGTTATCCACATAAAACAGTCAAAGCTTGTGACAAAAAGTAATGCCAAGAACAAAGTTTATATGGAAAGGACCTGTTCGATGGCTTAGCAAATGGGTACGAATGTTATTTATTATAAAGATTTACCACAGAAAAAAGGAGCAATCACTCTCAGTTGATTGTTTTTATGGCAGGATAGACAGCTTCAGGCTAACCTGGGGATTTACTTCGTTTGTTATTTTCAGTCTCTTTTTTTGTTCTTGTATGCAGTATGTGTGTTATGTTGATAAGAAGAATTGTTCTAAATGAATATTTAAGGTCCTTTGTTCGGGTCATGGGTTATTTTTTATTCTTATGAACTCATGTATTTCCAAAGCAATGGTATCTTCAATGCTATGGCATATTGGTATGCGAACACATTATGAAGTTAAGCCTGAATCGTTAAGTTAAAGCACTAAGAATTAACAACTGATCCTGGCAATAATGTCTAATGTGTATTGTGTATTCTCTGTGTTAGTTGGGGGACAAACGTTAAAATTGTGGCCCGAGATTGGCGTACGCACCAAATGAGTTATCAATGGCCCCACGTTGGGCGCCAAATTATCGCAAACTACCACGCCAAACATTTTCAGAAGCAAATTCCGGTTTCGCAATAGTTTGACTTTGATTTTCAGCATTGGCTGCTGAAAATGTATTCTCGGTGGTTTTTTTCAATAAAAAACGAAAGCTAAACTCAATCCATGCGAAAATAAATATTTATAAATATTTATTACAAGTGAGGAACAAAACCCTAGCTTCAGCAACCATTTGCGTGTGCGAAGTGGAAGGAACCAAAATTTTTTCGCCGACTCCGAACAGCAGATTTGAAAAGATTCTCATGGCAATTGATACTCTTGGATGTTTGTCAGGCTTTGTGTTATTGGGAAGTGGCGTGATTTGAACCTGAGACCACCTTATTCATACATTAATATCCGTGACATTATTTTACTTCGCGGAATTACTGATGCAAGAAAGTCAAACAAATACCGGTCAATAAATTAAACAAATATCGCGCATCCTCATAGGTTTTCACTGTCAAGAAAATGTCAATCGGCAAATATTGTTGATTGCAGGGCTACATTATTCTCGAGAAAAGGGTTTGGGTGCAAGATATAAACAAAAAGAAAGTTGATGACAAAAAAGTCTACCTGTTGAAATAAGCGCGACAATTTTATGGAAATACCCACTTCAGTATATTTCAACGTTAGATAAACTTGGGGATGCAAAGTATTTGACATCCTTTTATATTAGCTCACCGTATTGGTAGCTCACAGCCCTTACGTAATCCAATAGAGGCCTTTTCCAGTTTAAGTGAATGCTGTTTGGTTTGCATAATGTGACTGCAACGTTGCAGAGGTTTATCGACAAAGTTTAAGGTGCTGACCTCGAGCCAGGCGTATTTGTATACTTAGACGATATTATAATCGTCAACAATTTTTCCACCAGCATGTGGTGGAGAAAGTCTTCAAATGATTATGTGATGTGGGGTTAAAAGTCAAACGTAAAAAACGTAACTTTTGTAACTTCTAGGGTAACGTTATTGACAGGAAGGGACTGCACGTCGTACCAAGAGAGCCGGTCACGCTGTCCAACATTGTGAACCGTATGTGAGCGCCGGGTGCAAAACGGTGGGTAGTACTTTCCTTTCAACTTAACGGACTATTTTTCGGTTACAGAAGATGGCTGAGTTTTCCTGCCAATTCATCCACCCTACGCTTACGCGCTGCTTAATGTTGTCATCACAGCTTGCTTCGCTATTGTTCATAGATCCAACATATTTGAAATTGCTGCACTTGGGAATCACTCCTCCCTTAATTTTCCAAAAAAAGCTAACTTTTAATATGCCGTTATTTATGTAGTAAGGTATTAGCAACCCAAAAAAAATACAATTTGACAGCTGACTGTTTAGGGTTACTAAAAATGGAGCATTACACGAGAGAACAAATTGTTTTCATTGTTGAACGATATTTTAAAAATAATGAAAGTTTGGAGGCCACAGTTCGAAAATTTCGCACAAAGTATGGTCGGAATATTCATTTGACGTTCAAACGTCAATGAGGCAGTGCGTGAGAGTGTCGTTGAAAGTCCAGCAACATTAATTCGGCGTCGTGGACAAGAATCACAAATTTCAAGAAGGTCTACAGCGCAAACTGACTGAAGATCTGCTTCTCCATGCTTGTATCCTGTGTCTTTTTTGACTCAAAAAAAATATCAATCTAAAGACAAAAAACTGTGTTATCTATTTTGGGATATATTATATTCAACTAGGGGTCGCCCCATGGTCGAAATTCGACCAATTTATTCTATAAGTTGAAAAAAAAAACATAGGGACGGGCTACAGTCCACTTGGGCGAACTGTTGGATACCCTATTCTTATTCCTATCCCTCATAAGTGGGTGTGACAAAAGTCTTAGTATGGTTGAATTGTTAAGAACGCTCTACATATTTTGTTATATAACATTTAAAGCAGTGGTTCCCAACCTTTTCAACAGCATGCCCCCCTTAGGGCGAATTGGAGAATCGCATGCCCAAATAAAAATTCCAAATGTTCTTGTATACATGTTTGTTTATACATTTTTTGTAAATTGATTGTGAAAAACATATTTTTATTTGGTAGTAATGTAAGATGTTCAATGCAACTTCTGGGGTTGCATTTTCTTCACCTGCTTTGAGATTCTGGGTGCAAATAAATATTGAAATCTTCAACATTGTATTCTTTGCATCAAAAATGTACAATTCAAATTGTGTCCACGCCTCCCTTTTACAATCCCCATGCAACCCCTGGGAGCCGTGCCCCACCGGTTGGGAACCACTGATTTAAAGGATTTTATCCAAAAAAATTAAGCTTTTGTAAAAACACGCTCCGTAGCTCAAACTTTGCTTTTTCAATAAAATTGTTTTATTTTATTGTGGGCGTGTGAGCATAAAGGGCCCTAGAGAGTATATATTATAAAATAAGAAAGAAAAAGCACATTGCACAAAAGGTACAGGTAGAGAAACAGATTTGTGCCGCACACACACACGAATTTTTCCTCCACTGAACGCTGGGAAAATCCAACGATCTAGCTTCATTCGAACATTTTACTTTTTTGAATTGTATAAAATTTATAGTTTAATGCTTATTGTTCAACTTCAGGATAACCTACAAAGATGATTTATATCATAAAATCTTTGTGCATAATTGAACTTTATATTAAAAAAAAATCATATTTCATTTGGATGAGTCATTCCAAAGCTAGGAGCCAGAAAGCATTCGAGAGTTATAACTTTTCTTAGATATCAGCTTAGATCTTCACTTCTGGACAACGGTTGAATCATTTTCCCGCGGTAAAAACTAGCCATTCTCAGGCTCTAGACTATCTGTGTACCAAATTTCATTTAAATCGGTTCAGTAGTTTTGGCATTAAACCGAGACAGACAGACAGACAGAGTTAATTTCGCATTTATAATACTCGTATTAATATGGATGAGCATAAAGGGCCAATAGGAAGTATATATTATAAATTTCAGCTCCCTAGCTCAAACTTTGACTTTTCAATAAAATTGTTTTATTTAATTGTGGACGTATCAGTGGGCGGATTTTAAAAATTTTATCTCCCGAGCAGTTTTAGGAGTCATAGATCATATATCAAAAATGTCAGCTTTCTAGCTCAAAATTCGATTTTTTCGAAAAATTTTTTTTTTTGAGTTTGTGGGCGTGTCTGTGGGCCTAATTTTTGCTGACAGACGGACGGACGGACGGACGGAAGGACATGGCTAGATCGACATTCACATTACTATCGATGCTGATCATAAATATAGTAACTTTTAGGGGTCTACGGGCAATATTAAGGTTTGTTACAAACTATGCGTCAAAATTAATATACCCTTAGAATAGGGTATAAACAAGCATATTTTTTTTTCGGTTGCGCCTGGAGGTGAGGAAGCTTCTTAAGATATCAATGGCCCGCACATTGGTTATGCCCGATTCATATATTAGCTAGTATGCCTACGGGCTAAACCTCACCGCTCAGAGAGGCACAATGAAATTCGTTAATCTCATTTGTTCACTTTTTTTGATGACTACGACTAAGTTACCTTAACAAGTAGTTTACACTTCTGTAATGTTAATCGCGTTTGGTAGGTAGCTTTCCAGCGAACGCACCTACTAATATCATCATTATATGCGGTTTTTCCTTATGGCGCTGGGTCGAACTCTCTTGTTCTTTGTAGTCGGCGCTCAAGGTTTGTTACGTTTAGAGTACGGATTATTTCATTATTGCAATGAACATGAATACGAGTACGAAGTTACTTCGTTACTCACGGTAGCAATTCCTAGATCTCTGTGAATATCACTATTCCTTATATACCATGGAGCATTCACGATTGCTCTAGTATTATAGTCATATTGCTTGGTTTGGTACAACCCCAAAGTTGTATACCGTATGTCCAAGAAGATTTTAGCACTTGCTTATACAGGAGCAGTTTGTTGTATACGCTTAGCTTCGAATATCTTCCGAGTAGCCAATACATTTCTCTAAGTTTGAATGCGAGCTCGTCACGCTTTTTCTTAACGTGTGGCTTCCACGTAAGTTTTGCGTCTAGGGTCATTCCTAGATATTTTGCCTCGTTTGCGTATGGTATTTGTACAGAATTAATGAAAACAGGTAAGTTGTTTATCTTTTTGTATGTGAAATTGACATGCGTTGACTTGGTCTAGTTAAGGGCGATTCGCCAGGTCTTTGTCCACTCGCATACTTTATCGAGAGCTCGTTGGAGTTTTCCCGTTGATGATTCGACGGACTCATCCATTGCGAGGCTAGCAGTATCGTCTGCGAACGTTGCTCCGATTGCCCCTTCATCTTGTGGTATATCTCTTGTGTAGAGCAGGAATAAGATTGGGGCTAAAACGCTTCCTTGCGGAACACCGGCGTGGATTTCTTTGAATTCCGAGGATTCGTATCATGTCTCAGAGTCTGTTTCCAAGGAAGGATTCCAGTTATAACTTTTACGGTAGGATTGTCCTTAGCTTAAACCTTAAACCTTCGTGCCATACCTTGTCAAAGGCTTGCGATACGTCAAGAAAAGCGCTTATGCAAATCTTTTTCCATATTTTTCAAATTTTTTCAATTTCATTCGCTATTCGATACACCTGATCGATTGTGGAATGTTTGACCCGGAAGCTGAATTGATGATCTGGTATCAAGCGTCTTTTTTCAATTACTGGTTTTAATCGTTTTAGCAGAAGTTTCTCGTACCTTGGAAACCATAATAAACTTTTTTTTTTTATTCATTAGGGGAAACATTTTGTACCTTGGCCCGAGTGCCACAAATCCGACTGCAACTGCTCAGCAAAATAATAAGCATGCAAAAAAAGATTCTTCTATGAAATGTTCCCCTTTCGTTCATTTCTTTTCTCAATTTGTTTTTGGATGTCAAGCTAAACGCAACTAAAAGTAAATTGAAAAAAAAATCGCATTTATGTTCTTTTTGGTGGGAACACATTGCCACATGGATGCGTCTTAAATACAACCTTATAAGATAAGGTCGATGATAAGATAAAAAAGCGGCCAAGTGCGAGTCGGACTCGCCCATGAAGGGTTCTGCGCGAATTATAATTATTATTTACTTAGGCACCTATTACAGATTTATTATTAGAACATAATGGTTCACGGTTTACGCATAAAGTTTATGTTTATGAAATTAAATGTTTTTTTTTTATATTTGAGTTGATTGAATGAAAGGTAAATTTCGGTTTACGATTTATGACGTATTAAAAAAAACTACTTACTAGATTTCGTTCAAACCAATTTTCGGTGGAAGTTTGCATGGTAATGTACATCATACATTTTTTTTAGTTTCATCATTCCCTTATTTTAGAAGTTAGAGGGGGGGGGAGGGGGGCGACACACATTTTACCACTTTGGAAGTGTCTCTCGCGCAAACTATTCAGTTTAGAAAAAAAAGATATTGGAAACCTCAATATCATTTTTGAAGACCATCCGTAGATACCCCACACGTATGGGTTTGATGAAAAAAAATATTTGAGTTTCAGTTCTAAGTATGGGGAACCCCCAAAATGTATTTTTTTTTTCTATTTTTATGTGAAAATCTTAATGCGGTTCACAGAATACATCTACTTACCAACTTTCAACAGTATAGCTCTTATAGTTTCGGAGAAAAGTGGCTGTGACATTCCCGGACAGACAGACAGACAGACTTGACGAATCTATAAGGGTTCCGTTTTTTGCCATTTGGCTACGGAACCCTAAAAATGGAATACGGTTTAATTTTGGTGAATTCTTGTAGTCTCGTTTCTTTTCCATTTGTCAGATAGGGTGATCCGTAAGAGCTTAAAAGGGTCACGCATTTCGAAAGGTCCGATTTTGATGATTTTTAAAAAGGCGGGTCCTGGGGTCCGAACTTCTAAGAAAAGTTCTACCTAAGGGGTCCTAATGGTAACCCTGGTTGCCTTGTGCATAATTTCCAAACTAATTATAGTAAATTTTGAAGGAAAAAGAGAAAATACCTACCAGCTAATTTATACCTAGTGGCCACTTCTTCGTGCTAGTGTAATCATAATAGATCCCGCAATGAGAAGACGTAAACAGTGCAATCTGTATGTGCAAGCCCCCTACTTGGTCTCACTGGTGGATTTGGTGGAGGTGCGATGTTGGGTATATGCAAAGTTTCTTGAATATGATAATATTTTGTTCAACCCCATCCAGTTGGAGTCGCTACAAATCTTTTTTCACATCGATTTCAAGAATCTTTGAATACACCCAACTTCACACCAAGCAGTGAGCCCAAGCAGGGGGGGTCGCATTGTTTATGGGATCTATTTGGGATTTCACAACTCTGCGTCGCCGTCGCCATAACATTTTGGGCAATCGCCCACTTTTGGAATTTGGGCGATTATTCGCACAGCCATTCACTTATATTTTTGGGCGAACGTTGATTAATTTTTCTGCAATTGTACATTTTTTTCCGCTTTCTTGCCATATGCACAAACGCCCAAAAAAATTTGTCCGGTTGTTCATTTTGTGATTTGCGCGATAATATTTTGGACTATTATTCATACAGCCATTTGTTGATTATATTAGCGATATCTGGATGATTAAAGACTCATCACGTGAGCGTAGGGTGGATGAAGTGGGATAACTCCGTCTTCTGTGATGGAAAACTGTCGCATAAAAGTTTAAGGAAGACTCTTCACCGCATTTGTGCTGCTACCGAATGGCCTCAGTGACAGTAAGGAACAAGAAAAAATATCTCATATATATATGTATATCATAAGTATGGCGCAGATTGGACAAGGCATAGATAATTTGTTTGAATCCAACATTGAAATATGTACTTAATTTATTCAAAGTACATACTACAAAAATCGAATTAAGGAACAACATTGTAACCCACAATTGTCGTATAATTGTGGAGTACATTACTAGCGTAAGTTGAAACAAAAAATGCTTTGCTTTAATGACTTTCCTATAGCTACCTCAACGTTGTAACCAAAATTTGACAAATTATTTACTTATTCTATTAAAGGGTTGAAATAAATTTACCACAGACAAAATATATTGAATCAATGTCCCAAATGAATAATTATATGCAAAAGTATTCAATATTTAATAAATGCGCCCTAATTCAGAAGTATTAATTAAGTGGTATGGCTTCTTCTGAGTGCTTTTCTATTATTATTAAATAGTAGGGACCACTTCAATTCCAATTCCAGGGGGTGTACCTTTCATTAACGATATGATTAATTCATATAATGTGAAGTACATTAGCAGCCAATGACATTTTTGTGGACAAGGAGAAAGAGGCCGAAAAGAGCAGATCAGCTTAAATATGGTTTAGAAGTCTTTACATTAATTAGGAGAGGCACAATCATTGGAAAATTAAGAAAAAACTGTTATTGCCTATAGAGTACTTCGCGACAACGTCAGTGTCAAGTGAAAAAAAAATCTTCAGTTGAATCAATTGAAAGAACATATTGCTGAATTTCTATGGCGGAAGACGAATTTTGCGCGAATTTTCTTCTTCTTCTTCCTTTTAATGGCGGTAAGGCTATCAGGATTAAATGGATCATAACCCTGTCACTTATACGCATTCTGGTTCGAACTCAAAAAAAAAATGGCAGGCCTCCCGATTTTAAACCACTTTGTCGCTGAGGCCAATCAAGTGCTGGTGTTACTGCATTTGTGTGATCCAGGAGTTATAAGGCCTGCTTATCTTTCGCGTTTGTATTGGAACGTTGATTAATATTGCGTTTTTGAGACGGTTCGTAGGATCTCTAATTATTTGAACATGATAGTACCAACTGAGGCGGTCGCGCTCCATTTTTTCGAGACAGGTTTTTTTGGCGAGAAGGCTTCCTCGGATCTTGGAACTACTTATTCGATCAATCTTTGTTACTCCTGCTGTCATGCGAAGCATCCTCATCTCAGCTGCCGTTAATTTGCCCTCATACTTTTTGTACGCTGTCCTACATTTTGATTCGTATGTGAGCACGAATATTTCGTAAAAAGTTTAAAACAAAGCGAATTTTATATAAAAAAAAAAAAACTGGTCTGGGTGTGACCCGCAAGGTCCACACGACTAACTTCCCAGTGGGATCAATATGATTTATGCGATTAGTGGGAAATTTTGAAATGTGGTTAACCCTAACATATGGTTAAGAATTATTTAATATTAAAAAATTTGTTCATAGAAATTAAATGTTGTTAATAAAAGCGAAATGTGATATATATTAATGCAACCATTGTTATGAACACGGAGACCCGTAAATTTACATATATACGAAATAACGGAGCACAATGTAATAATAATTTGCTCAATGACAAATGACAATAAATAGTGCAAATAAAGGCAAATTATTTTAGTTATTTATTTACTAACAGAAAACGGCTGGACCGATTAAGCTGGAACCTTAATCAGTTCTGAGTTACGTAATTACGTCCCATGTCAATATCATCTTTGGTAATCGTGGCGAAAGATAATTCCGAAGGCACATACGCACATACGAACAACATACGTACATACAAACACACGGACAGACATCTCTATAAAAACGTTGAATTTGGATTCTGGTGACCTAGAAACGTGGAGATATGTCAAAATCTGCGATTCACAAAATCGGCCCCATTACAAGAACTTCCACTGGGAAGTTAATAATATCCAAAATATAGAAGGAGTATCCAAACATCAAACATGCAATGAGGCAGCGGACTCTCCGGCAAGAAAAGGGGCAGAGAAACCCTTCATAGCACCTCAACCGTTCTGCGGGATAGGAGAACACACTCTACGCGATGAGTTTTTTTTTTTCTTTTTTTTTTTATTTTATTTCAAAAACGTTATAATTTGATTTGGCTACCTGCGAAGCATATAGCTTATCTGCAGGTGGTTAAATAGTTATAATTGTTAATTCTTTAGAAGTTTATATATAAATTTAAAGATACGATATCTAGAGGTATGATTTAAATGTTCCGAATTCTATGAATTAATTAACATGGCTTATATTTAGGAAGTGTAATTTTAATTTTTTCTTTCTAGTTTTGAAGTTAGCAATACTTTTTAAAGTCAATGGTAGTGAATTATATATTTTTGGAATGACGTATTTCAATTGTCTCTTTCCATATGTATTAAACGTTTCAGGGATTTCCAAGAGTCCTTGGGCTCGTCTTCTTGTGTTGACATTGTGTTGAATAGGCTGTTGAAATCTTAAGTCGTCATAATACATAAAAACGCTATTTACATCTAGAACTAGAAAATTTATATTAGAGGTATTGATTACTTTAATTATTCTATGTTGTAGACGGATTATTTTGTCTAAATGTGTCTTTGAAGCATTTCCCCACGATAATATTCCGTATCGTATGCGCGATTCAACTAGTGAATAATAGACCTGCTTCTGGACATCGACGTTGGTGTATTTATTCAGATGAACCATCGCGAAAACAGCACTTCTTAGTTGGACTTGCAGCTTATTAATTTGGGCCTGCCAACTAAAATGATCGTCAATTATTACACCCAGATATTTTATGGTTTTAACAACATCGACTACTTTATTTCGAGCTGTTGTTGGGCAGTCATCGTTTTTGTGGTAGATATTTATAATAGCCTCGGGTTGATATGGTGTCCGTATATGCATAAGTTTTGTTTTTTCGACGTTTATTACTAATCCATTGTCATGGCACCATCTGGAAACTCTGTCGAATTCATCCTGCATTATTGTTGTTGCTGTGTTCAAGCATCTATGTTTTACAACAATTGCAATGTCATCAGCGTATGCAAATGTAGTACTTCTTTGAAATACCCTTAAAAGTTCATTAGTGAAGAGAATGAATAAGATTGGTCCCAATTTCGAGCCTTGTGGTACCCCAAAGTCAGTGGTTATTTCTTTACTTATTTCATTCCCAACTTTCACTTTCATAGTTCTTTCAGATAGATAATTCGTTATCCATTTAGCTAGAACCCCTCTAACTCCAATTCTATATATGCTTTCTATTAGCTTTTTGTGGCTTAGTGTGTCAAAGGCTTTACTGAAGTCTATAAACATTACTAACACATGATGGTTTTTATTTAGGCTAGTAGTCACTGCATTCGAAAGTTCACCCAACAAACTTCCAGTGCTCTTACCTTTTTGGAAGCCGTACTGATTTTTTTGGATGATTTTATGTTTTTCAATGAATTTGGTTAATCGCGTTATTACAATTTCCTCCAAACATTTTTCTACAACTGGCAAAATTGCAATCGGCCTATAATTTCCAGTATCTTTTTTAGATCCGCCTTTGTATATAGGTCGAATTAGGGAAGTTTTAAGTACCTTTGGGATTGAGCCTTCAATGATGCTTCGATTAATAATCATTGTGATTACAGGTGCTAGATATACAGCATTAAATTTAAGTTCAGGAGACTGGATGAAGAAACAAGGGCCAAAACCTTTCTCAACCTCCAAGGTCTGAGGCAAGCAAAGAAACTCTTAAAAAATTACAACCAAAAGAGATTCAAAGCTTGTATCAGCCTTAACAAAAATAACCTTAGGATTCTAACAGGCCTCCTCACGTTGCACTGCAGACTCAAGGAGCACCTGAGGAAAATGGGTATATCAGAGGACAGGCTCTGCAGATTCTGCAGTGAAACCGCCGAAACTCCA
The DNA here is from genome assembly GCA_949715645.1 of Portevinia maculata. NCBI lineage: Eukaryota > Metazoa > Arthropoda > Insecta > Diptera > Syrphidae > Portevinia > Portevinia maculata. The sequence continues at coordinate 393,167,849 of OX454525.1, read as the reverse complement.
GACCACATACTGGAATCCTGGTGGGCACAGGCCCACAAAAGGATGAGATATTTGGGTAGGCACCCAATAACAGACAAGGACATACAAACCATGGGACCATAGCTCATTCTCAGATTCATCAAAGAAACTGGACTGGACGCTGTGCTCTAAGGAGTGTGACCTGCCAAGGATCAATCAGAGCAATACCTCGACACGCTTCACAAAAGAAGTATCTAGAGAGGGCTCTGAAAGAGGGCATGAACCTCTCCGAGGCACAAGCAGGGGACCCAATAGACCAATAGGCCGCAGTGTAATATACCCTAACTAGATATTATTATTATTATCCAAACATCAAGAGCTGCACAAACCCTTTTGGTCAAGAAATTCACTGTTTTCAATGATTTCTTTTCTTTGATTCAAAATACTTCAGGTTTTTTGTCAACTTTATACTCTTCAGTAGCATTTGATTTCACTTAAATATACACTTTATTAACAATCACAATGATTTAGGGATGAAAGCATCCCTTTTCTATTAAATTAATGTGGGCCTTGTTTTGTACGGCGCACCCTTTTTCATTAGATTTCTGCAATTTACTAACATTTTATTCTTCAATTTTTTTTTGACGTTTAAGAAAGAAATTCGGCACTTCAGACAGACGAAGCTTCGCGAAATGCTCTATTGACAGACATTTCAGTTCCACAGCGAAACTGCAGCTGAATGGTTAAAATGCCTTAAAATTGAAGTGATATTTTTTACATTCGGCTAGGGTAGGTAGTTATGTGAGAAATGAACAATTATTGTTCTGTACTGATAGTTGCATCATTCAGTGGTGTTTAGGTAGTTTTACGTTAGGCAATATGCTTAGGCATACCAAACGCGCCCAATGTATTTTCGGCTAGCAAAGCAGAGTTATATGGGACGGTTCCTTCCGTTAGGTGTGTTAACGCTGATGGATGCGACGGATTTTATTAGCTGGGCCCTTAAGCCGCAATGATATTCGTGTTTTTACAGGACACTGAGAAGTGGAATTGACAACGATCACTGTAGAAGCTATAGGGATGTTGACGAAATATTATGGCAATGGCGTACACAACCTACATCGATAGCCACCTTGGGCTGTGGCACTTGAATCTACTTACATTAATTCTGATACCATCACGAGCTGTGGCGCAATGTTAATGAATGACACTATGCAGTCAAAGTGAGTTACACTATGTTGGGTAACATCATATTGCGGTGTAGATGGAAATAAGCAAACTTATGAGATGCGAAAAGAGGAGACGAGCTAGGAAGCAGTCAGGGAGTGGATAACAAACTAAGTCTTCAGAATGTAAGGGCACTATGATCTTGGTGGAAAATGTGTCTGGAAGGAAACAGTCTTCCAAAAAAAAACATGCTAAAATGCTTAGATTCGTTGACACGGATACATACAGATTCTGCGACGACCTAAATACTGTGTGAATTAAGTTTGTTTTTTCCGGGGCAAGTGTAAGTAAGTTAGCTTTTCATTTTGACTCTTAGGGCAGTTTGCTGAAACCAAACATAAATATTCAAGTTTAACATAAACGATTTTAATGGTTTTTTTATGTAATACCACACAATTTTTCTTGGTTTTAATTTTTGTTTTCCGTCAATTTCACATAAACGCTTATGTGCTACTTTTTCCTTCGCATAAACTGTCCCATCAGTGCTGATGTTAAATTTAAATATTTATGTTTCGTTTCAGCAAACGGCCTTAATATTCAATTAGTTCCACGGGAGTTGATTCATTATGGTTGGTGCCTAGTTGTGTGTGAGACTTGATACCGCTCAGACTCCGTTCTAACCTTACCTAACCTAGACCTAATATAGTAAAAAATGTTTGTAACAATTATTCGCTTAATGCATCATTTGAGGCGAATAAATGTTTGCTCGAGTGGGTAACGATAATAGGCCTATCTGAGGGGCGAAATTGCAAGATTCTACGTGTAAATACTCATCTCACCAACCAAACCGACTATTAAATTCCTACACCGACAAAGAATTATTTTGTCATAAAATATATTTTTATTTTTTTCAAATAACTACTTTTACTTATTTACATTGTGAGAAAAGTGAGAGCGATTACGGGATAAAAGCAACCACTTTCGTTGGCAAGTCATTTTGGCATTGCATCCGTTTTTACATTGTCATCAAGATTAACGACTTCTTCAACGTAACATGGGTGAGTTTCTTCACAGGAACGCCTTAGAAGCAACCGGAACAACAGAGACTATTGAAATTTCTTTATATGAATGCCTTTTTAAGAAGTTGTTTCATTTTATCTTCATGACGTGAAAAATAGCGCGGATAGGTGTACATGTATGTGCAACTTCAAATCTTGTAGCAAAAATGAATTTATTCGACAATGTTGTGAGTAAAGACAAAAAGTCCTTAAAAATGTTGATAAGAGATCAACATTTTTAATAAGGTGTTATGTGTATTTCGCATAACAACAGTTGAGTTCTTTCGAAAGTATTTTCGAAAATGCAATTTGGAAAACATAAATAAATATTATCTATTCATTAACGGCTAATACAGTGCCTTAAACCAAGCATCTCCAACCATTTGCTTGTGTGATGTGGAAAGGACCTACAATTTTAAGCCGAAACCGAATGGTAAATTTAAGAAGCTTCTCATGACAATTGATAATCTTGAATTTTTGTCAGACGTTCGAAAGAGGTGGAACGGTGGAAAAAACCTTAGGCGTTAGTTCGCCCCGGCGTTATTTGAACGTGAGACCCTTACATTAGTAGTCCAACACACTTACACCTGAGCCCCAAGAAATGCAATTAGAAGGCCGTATACAAAGTGTTTCCGACCTAGGGCCTGTTTCACGATGTAAAAGCAAAGTCACAGTTAAGCTACTTGCTACTTAATCAGCAAATAACATCCGCATGTGCGTTTAAAAATGACAGAATAAATGTAAACAGTGGTTAAAGTACCAAGTAACTCAATAACCCAATAACACAGAAACTGTCGGTTAAATAGTTTAGTTTGACAGTTGCATTCTGCCTGTCACGACTCACGAGAAAACATCATTTTCGTTTTGGTTTTTCGTGGCAGTGTGATTGGTTTTTTTATTATAATATGGACACTGGAAACAAAAAGCAATTAATGCCACTTTTGAGGGAACTGAATTTAGAATCTAGGCATATATATATCGTCGCTATAGGCCAACCTGTTTGGCAGAGGACGTAGATTCGCACTTCTCTCTATTTTTTGTGACATTGAACATTCAAACCTCTTTCAAAATTAGTTAAACACTTTTAACAATCAATGGTTTGATCACAATAAGAAAGCGAAAAACTTTCTTTTTTTTAATTTCCATTCACTAAAATCTTAACTGGATATCTGGAATAATTGATAAATAGTTACCTGAGACATTGATTTATGAGAAGGATGGATATGTAAGGCACTATTGGCCAATGGAAGAATTTAACTGGAGAGTAATTCAAGCGTTGGGTAACTACTAAGAACTTAAGAATTGGTTTCGAATCACATTTTTTCATTATCCATTTTCTATACTAGTAAAAGGAAAAAAAGCAATCGTAACAATGTCGATTACATGAAGATAGCTATATTCAATTTGTCCTAATTTGAAAACGGGTAAGTTGAGAAACATTTTGAAATTTAATTTTATACCTTTCAGCAGCGGCTGGAAATGGGAAGTAAAAGTATAGTCGCATTTTATAGGGGTATGACTAATGATGACATACATTTTTCAAGGAAAAACAGGATAAATCATTTCATTTTGTAGGATCTCATTTTCCGAAAACAGTATGATTACAGGATAATTTTTGTCCGAACGCTAATAGTAGAATAGATAGTATTTTTTGTGTAAATATGAATGTTTGTACAGAATACCTTTTTTTGCAGCATGTACGGCTTCGTTTTTATCCAATGATAGAAGTCAATACACGACATGTTCAAGTTGGTCTTAGTAAGAACTAATTTTTTTCAATTTTTAACTTTCAATTGCGATTGAACCAGGTGGCGTTATTAAACGTAGGAGTATGTATATTATGTATACGTATCCTTAAATTTTCTTCGATTTTGTGAATTATTTATATCATCTTTGGTTCTCCAGATAATCGTGGCGAAAGATAATTCCGAACGCACATACGTACATACGCACGGACATACATCTCTATAAAAACGTTGAATTTGGATATTGGTGACCTTGAAACGTGGAGATATGTCAAAATCCGCGACTCACAAAATCGACCCCATTACAAGAACCTCCACTGGGAAGTTAATAAAATAAAAATGAAATGAAATGAAAAAGATGTTTATATTTACGTGAACTGTTTTTGTTTTTTTTTTATTAAATGTTAATTTCGTTGTAAGTTATTATTTTATTTAATAATAAAAAATAAAAAATTGAACTAATTATTAATGACTAAAGAAAATGTGTTTTTAAATTAAACCGAAATTAAGTCAAATTGGTTTTAAGTGCATATTTTAAAAGCATATTTTGCATTTTTAAGCGCATATTTTCAGATTTTAAGTGCATGAAAATCCAAACCCTACTTATCAGCAATGTAAATCAGAATGCTGAATGGGAAGACTTCCCCGGGAAAATTTGTTCACGATAGGCTTAGTAGTTTCCACAAATGGATAATTCTCTTTCAAGTTGGCGTTGAAAACGTATTTGCCTTTCAACAAATTCGACACAAAAAATAACAGGAAATTTACACACATTAAGATTGTCGCGCAAACGTACAATCAAATAAAAATTGGCATTCAAACTTTAAACGTTGGGGTTTTGGAAGCTGACTGACTGGCTTAAATTAGGCCGATTCATAGTCCTTATTTCCGGTTGAAGCATACATAACGGCAATTGACTGTGTGATTGTGATCTTATGAACGGTTTTTTATCTTTCTTTAATGGGTCTATTTGAAGCAAATACATCACCTTACACATTTTTGAGATATTGCCGTGTTTCGAAAGTATTGCTGTTTTAGCCTTTTGGTAAAAAACGACTATTCCATTTTCTATTCTTTGCTTCAAGTAATTAAAACACGATCAATATCGTTGAAGCGGTTTTTGAGAAAAGTGAAATTTTTTACATTTTCAGAAACTGTTTAGAAGAATTTATACTTTATATTATATTTTTGTGTTGAGAATCATAAAATAAGCTTGATTGTCACATTTTTTAAAATCTCTCCACCGGTTTTTGAGTCAAAAATCTGAGTACGCCATTCTTCTCACAATTACTGCAAGTATTAAAAACCACAAAAGCAACAAAATGACTAAAGGGCTTTAAAGAAAAGTGATTATCTTCCAAATTTCAGCAACTGTTATAAAAAAATTTAAAAAAAGTTTTAAAAAAAATATTTTTAAACATCTAAGTATGCAGATTTCTTCTACATATTTGTGACTAGTACCTCATATATCAAATTTTTTTACATCGCCCATTTTTGAGATATTGATGATTTTCAAATGTACCATTAAACGGGTCCTTTTTAAAAATATAAGTATACACTCAGCCCAAGTATTCAAGATATCAAAATCGTTAAAGCGGTTTTTGAGAAAAGTGAAATTTTCACAAATTAAACAAAAAATTATATGAATAAAAAAGATACAAAACAAATAGCAGCATAAGTCAGTGTGGAAATTTTCTCAGAAATAGCCTGGCCCATTTTTGTGAAGATTCGTATGTAAATATTATTTATTATTATTATTATATTATATTTATCTACCTACCAGATAAAAAAAAATTAACAGGTTAATTGATAAATTAACAGATATAACATATAGGTATATGGTATTAAAGATATTTGAAAGGTTAATAAATTATATGAAAGAGAAACATAAATAATAAAATTTAATTATAATTTACATAATTTGGTATTTTAAATTACAAGAGAAGTTTTCTTAGCAATCGCGACTTAAGCTTATATCTATGTAACAAGCAACGGAATAATAAAACAAACGCATCGAGTTATAGGCTCAGTTAACTCATTGTAAGTCCTATGTGACTGACAGAAACATAAAGGCCTTTCTCTTAAAACTCTAGAAGTCGCGCAGAAAATCAAAGTTCAGAACACCGAATTCTGTTAGAAAAAATGCCATTTAAATACATCAAAGACTGTAATTTCCTTCTGACAAAAAGATTACTTAGATCAAGCAATAGACAAAGAGTTTTGTAAGGTGGTAGCTCAGAACTTAAATTAATTCTGCAGACTGCAAGCTGGGTAAAATATCTCTGGACGCGTTCAATTCGAGATGAATGAACCTCATAGCAAAGGTCCCAGATTACGGAGAAGTATTCTAATTTAGATCGTACTAAAGAGCAAAAGAGCGTCTTTAGGACAAATGGGTAGTGAAAATCATCCGAGTTTCTTTTTATGAAAGCCAATATCGAATAAAATGTATATACACCCGGTTTCTAAGAACATTTTGGCAAAATATAATTTTTCTGGTTTTAAGGACCTTTTTTTCAGTTCCAATTAACTTTTAGTCAGATAATATTGAACACAGATAAACTCTGCGGTTTCTGGGTTATTTTGGAAAAATATCCCATTTTCGGGTTTTAACGTTTAAGTCAAATAACATTGAACACAGATATACATTGCGGTTTCAAATGACATTTTGGAAAAATATCCTTTAAGGACCTATTAGTCAAATAGCATTGGACACAAAAATATTGCGTGCTTTCTTATGCTATTTTGGAGAAATGTCTTTTTTCAGGTTTAAAGGACGTTTCTTTTTGTTCCAAAGACCTCTTTGTAAAATAACTTTTACCCTTTCCGGTTTCTAAGGACATTTAAAAAAAATCCTTTTTTATACTTTTGAGCACCTTTTTTGTTGTTCCAAGAAACTTTAAGTCACGTAACATTAAACACAGACAAATCCTGCACTTTGGAAAACTATCCCTTCTTCGAGTTTTATGTACCATTTTTTTTTGTTCCAAGGACCAATACCCAATATCCTTTTTTGGGCGTTAAGGGACCTTTTTGTTGTTCCAATTACCTCTTCGTAAAACAACCTAATATTAAATAAAAGGGACATTTAATCAAGTTTTTTATATTCGCAAATGCATAATTAATCCCTTAAAATTATCAGCTTTATAACAAAATAATAAACATTGATTAGTTAGTTGTCATTATGGTAGCTAACAACTAAATCAATTTCATTTTTAACGCTGCTAATTCACCAACGTTAGCTATTTAGTTATGACGTTAGCTAGATAAAAAGTTAGGCACATAACGACCAGCTATGCAACCAATACATATACAAGGGACCATCCCTGCAAACCAAAAGTCAGTAGTTTGTCGAAAACACTATTTATTTATTTATTTATTTATTTATTCATCAATCAAAGAACAAGTTCTCCTATAGACTAGTAGATAACAATTATTCACTAAAGCTAATATAAAAATATATACGAACTTCAAGTTGATCTAAGTACATTCAAAACATAAATCTTAAAGGTATCTCTAGTGCAAATTCTGAAAAAGTCTAACCTACTGCAGACTGAATTTGCTTCTATGATGCAACGAGAAACTGGTTCATTACGACCATAGTTAGATCTATGAAATTGTTCATAAAAGAGAACATAATCTCTGTAATTATGCGTGGGTACACGAATAGAAATTAGTGCTTGAAGTTGAGCACATTTAATATGATAAGTAAGTATATCTCTAATGAACATTATCGCAAAATAAGCACGTCGATTTGCCAAGTTCTGCATTCCAAATAGGAGACATCTTGTATCATAAGATGGGAAAACAGTACCCCAATGAAGTTTATAATACATAAATCTTGAAATATTTTTTTGAATTTTTTCGATTCTTACACACGAGTTATAGTAGTAAGGGTTCCAAACTGTGTTGCAGTATTCAAGCAAAGAGCGAACGAGAGAGATAAAAAGAGTCTTTATAGTGTACGGATCTGTAAATTCCTTACTATTTCTTTTGATGAATCCTAACATTTGGTTGGATTTGTTTATAATGTAGTCGATATGAGGAAGAAAAGAGAGTTTAGTATCTAGGATAACACCTAAATCTTTCTTTTGTGCTACTCTATCCAAAGAAGAATTATCAATATGATAATCGTACAATATCGGAGAGATTTTTCGAAAACTAGACATGACTTGGCATTTTGAAATATTAAGATGTAGGAAGTTTATATTACACCATTCTGCCAGTTTATTCAAGTCATCATTTAACAAAACACAATCATCCAAGCATTTTATACTACGATATAGTTAAGGTCATCTGCAAAAAGAAGACACTGAGAATTTTTAAAGAATTTAGGAATATCGTTAACAAAAAGCAGGAACAATAATGGGCCTAAATGGCTACCCTGAGGGACACCGGATGGAACCAATATTTGATTAGAATGATGATCGTCAATCTTAACCACTTGAACTCTCGATGTTAAATAAGATTTCATCCAATCAAGAAACTTGGAATGAAAACTTAGTTCCGACAATTTGTGTAAAAGAATATGATGATTAACACGGTCAAATGCTTTTGCAAAATCAGTGAAAATTATATCAGTTTGACGATAAGATTCAAAATTATTAACGATATAATTCGTTATTAATGTGAGATTAGTGGACGTAGATCTTCCAGAGATAAAGCCGTGTTGGAAATCGGATATAAAATCTTTTAATTGAAAAGTAAGCTTGTCACAAACTATTTTTTCAAATAATTTAGGAAGAGCAGATATTTTGCAGATTGGTCTATAATTAGTTATTTCTTGTTTAGATCCAGATTTAAAAATAGGTGTTATATAAGACAATTTCCAGCAATCTAAAAACTCACCCTTTGCAAGCGATAGGTTGAAAATAGTCGATAACGGAAAGGCTAAAGAAGACGCACATTTGAGCAATAAAATTTGTGGGATCCCATCAGGGCTACTACAAAGAAACATGTTTTTGTGAATGTGTTTGTATTCCTGTTGAGTATTAGTATTCGGCCCATCGATGCATATACTCTGCGAATGTAAAAGTGCAGATAAAACCTGTTTAACATATAAAAAAGGGCAAAATTGTGATAATCCTTTTTTTGCCAGTATGTTAGGTTAGGTTGACGTGGCTGTCAGCTGAGGCCGACACACTTAGACCAAGATTAGGTCCATTGTGGTACCACACAGATCTGGGGATTCCCTCACTGCTCGTTGAACCAATGGGAGCTTCTTATGAAGCGCGAAAGACTTCTAACGCCAGTGTTGGCTAAGTCGTTTGTGTCGTTAAACAAGAAGTCCCCTAGATGGAAATTTCTTTTGTGGGAGAGTGCAGGGCATGTGCAGAGAAGGTGAAGTACAGTCTCCTCCTCCTCCTCGTCCATGCAGCTTCTGCAGAAGTCGTTTGAGTGCACGCCAAGTCTGGAGGCGTGCCTGCCTATTAAGCAGTGTCCTGTGATAACACCTATGGTTGAGCTAATACGCAGTCGGTTTAATGAGATTAGACACTTAGAGCGTCGCAGATCCAGCTTTGGCCAGATTCGCTTAGTCGCTAGACAAGTATTGCTACATGTCCACCTAAGGTTTGTTCTCTCGATTGCTGATAGCTTGAGCAAGAGTTTGCATGTAGCGATTGGTATTCCTAAAGAACCTTTATCAGGTAAAAGAGGTAAAGTGGTTCCTTTTTTGGCGAGATCGTCTGCCTTACAGTTACCTGGAATGTCTCTATGTCCCGGCACCCAACAGAGGTGAATGTTGAACTGCTCTGCCATCTCCGAGAGAGATGAGCGGCAATCTTGGGCTACGATGGAATTTAAAGAGACTGAGTCCAGGGACTTAATCGCTGCCTGACTATCCGAGAAGATACGGATATCCTTTGAGGATATCACATTCCTCTTTAGCCACGACAGGGCTTCTTTTATCGCTAAAATTTCCGCCTGGAACACGCTACAATAATCTGGAAGACGGAAAGAGAGGCTAAGATTTAGCTTTTCTGAGAAAACGCCCCCACCTACCCCATCGCTGGTTTTAGATCCGTCGGTGTAGAAGTGGATCGATTTATCTTCTGCAAATGCATCATCATCCCAGAATGATCTGGAAGGAATGGTGATTTGGAAGTTTTTTTCCGAACTGCAGATGGGGTATGGTGTAGTCTATGTTTCTGGGTAGAGACTTAAAGGAGTCCAAAATGATGGAGTGGCCAATCTTCTTGTTGGTCCACTGTGAGGTAGCTTTTAAGCGGACAGCGGAACAAGCCGCTGTTTGCATGCTGAAAATGTCAAGGGGTATCAGGTGTAACAGAATGTCCAGTGCAGCGGAGGGGGTAGTACCAGTATTGTTGTTGTTGTTTTTACACCGTTACAATCCAAATGCAGTCGGTCTATATCTGGACAATAAGAATCAACCGAAGTCTAGACATTTTGCAAAATATGCAAAAGCAACTGCAATTTTTTAAAATTACTCGAATCAGTTTAATCTTTCAGCGCGTGTCAACGAGATCGGTCGGCAATGATGATGAGCGATGTTTAGCTACGTCTAGAAGAAGCTAAACTCTGTTTTTGCCGGAAAATTGGTAAAAATAATTTAATTGTAACAAGTAACTATTTACCAAAAAAAACATTTCAGGAAACTTATTTAGTTGTATGAACAGTTTAGCATAACTGCTTAACTTCCATTTTCAGACGGTTGTGGTAGACTACTCGGCTACGAAAAAATTGAAAAAGAGATGCGACGATGCATCCTAAATGCACCAACCGCTATTATAAAAGAAAAACAGAATCGAGCGAATAATTATAAATATAAATAGATAAATATAAATATAACTTATTAATAAATGTAAATAAATAAATATAAATATAACTAATTGAATGTAAAATGTTAATGTGTATTGATGTTTTATTATAATTTAATGGTACCACTAGAAAACAACTACTTCTTAAGTACTTCCATTTACTAAGAAAAGAAGTACATCTTAACTACAACTTCACATATTGAAAAAAAGTACTTCTTTAGTACTACCTTTACTAAGAAAAGAAGTACATCTTAACTACTGCTCCATACGTAGAAATAAAGTACATCTGAAGTACTGCTTTTTACGTATGAATATCAGTACTTTACTTGAGGTTTCAGGCAGCAGATATTTCTATAAGTTAGAGAGAGATGGGTGCTTCACGTATTCTCATGTACACCAGGTATATAACTGAGTTTTTTCCCGAGTGTCTATCCTTTTTCAGTGGAAAGGAAGTACTTCTTTTCCGTACATTTTTCAGTAGTTATATTCGTACTTCTACGTTTGCAGGGATAGATATCGCCTGCGTAACCAAGAAGTTATCTGTTACTGAAAACTGCCTGCAATGCGATGTGGAGGAAACTGTGTAACAGCGGACAACTCTCAGTATCATTTTTCCCTATCATTAGACTCTCTATTATTATCCTGCAAAAGAATACCGAGGTTATTGTTAACAAGTTCTGACTCGGTCATTTGAAGATGACATGACACCGGGTCACTCTTTCTGAAGTCCCAATAATGGTAAGTGCGTGTTGTATTTTTCTGTCTTTACGGAACAATATTCCACATAATATTGCAGCAATACCAACGTAAGATGTGGCACAAACACATGCTAATCCATCTTATCATGAAATAATCTTGCAATCAAAAAACACGTGGTGAGTATCGCCACGGATTCACGATCTAGCGTTAGGTTAAAATTTGGTAGACTGTTGAATATTTCAGCCTAGAACCGCACTGATAACAGAATTCTTTTTAAAGGGTTTGTACAAGGTGGCGCAAAAGTTGTCATCTGTTTACTTCACAAATGTCAAAGTAAAATTGACATTTGCCGCTATTTGCAAAAATTATAGCATCTTCCGATAGGGTTTTCAGCCCTTGGGTGTGCCTTAGGCAATTCTGGTGCCAATGTTCTAAATGATCCACGACGTTTGACATCTATCCTATGTAGTTTTCAGTCGGATTGGTGAACGCCACTGGGTGATGACTTTTGCACCACCTTGTATTAACAATTCAAATGCTATCTAAGCACTCTGCACTCTTTGGAGTTAAAGATTGCTGCTTTACCGTTCTACAATAAAATTTGATAATGTTTGCAACAATCACGATATGGTTTTCATTAACCTTGCGGCAACTTGTGCAAATCATGATACTATACAAGCCTACGTGAAGGTACCCACTTATTTATTGATCTGGTGGCGTTTGTCAACACACTTGGGATACGCTCTATCTTCTCTTTCATTGGATACAAAGAATATTGTATCCATTTCACTACACCTACTCGTTTTTTGGTTGTTTCATTGTTTTCTTGGTGTGTTTTAAAATTCAGGATGAAATTCGAAGCATCACTTGCCTTCAGGGATGAATAATAAAGAGATACTTAATGTCTAAGGCCACTTCCAATAAAAAATTAGTATTTTCTTTTAAGCTACTTGGGGATTGGGGAGCCATGTCTACGAAGAGCTCAGGGGTGCAAATAGCTGCGCTGATAATTTCAGATTCAGGCTTTTGTTCACTCAGCCATTTGGTTGATGGAAGAACATATCAATTCATTTCATTCATTTATTCATTATTCATTAGATTCCTATGCATATTACGACATATTGTCTTTTAATCTAGCTACAATTTAAAAAGGAGAAAGCTAGAGTAAGGCAATTTCATGTTTAAAGATATTTGACAAGAATTCTTAAAAGCATAGAGTACATACGAAAAAACGAAAGTAGAAAACAAAACAAAAAAAAAACAAAAAAAACCTTATTTTGCTCTTAATACTCGAAGCATTTTCGACTTCTCTTATATGGCGCATCAGAGAATTCCATTAGCGGATGTAATATACAGAAATCTGACGCTGTGATGTATGGGAGGCATGGTGCGGATGGGTAAGCATTCTTGACCTGTGCGAAGTTGCCATTCTAATGACTTCTGAAAATGTTGGGGTTGACGGCTAAGCAGAATGTTAGAGAGCGTCGTGAGTGTGCGGTACTTGAGGACGTTTTCAAAAGACATGTTAAGGAGCTGTTTAGAGAAAGTTAACACTCTCTAGTATCTACGTAGGCCGAAAATATTCTTATATTAAAAAAACTAAGTTAACATATCCGGAAACTGCGACAACAGACAATGCGTACACCGAAGGAAATTGCTGCAATCACAGAAACACTTAATAAAATCCTCAAAAGTACGTAGAATAGAGCCTTTCCTTTAGTGATAATCAAAAATAGGAAGTCTCCATAATGTTGAAAGATCTCTTTGAGATCAGAAAGAATCTAAGGAAATAGTAAAGGCCACTAACTCCCTAACAGATAATGACGTCAACCGAAATTTAAAGGAAAAGTAAGCACTGCTAACCGCAGGACCGGCAAACGTTCTGCAGTTACATTGAACACGCCACAGAATCAGCCAGACTAAGGAATATACTGTCCAAGGAGCCAACAGTTCCATAATATCTCAAGGACAATAGTGGGAACTATACACAGTCCAGAGCAAAGACCCTTTGCATGTTATTGCAAACTAACTTTACGGGATGCAACCCGACTCAGAATAGTAATCAAGATATATTTACCACTTCAGAGACGATAGTCCCACAAGAAGTTATAACCAATGACAAAATAAACTGGACAAACTAGCTCATTCTCTCACTTCAAGCCACCTGGGGGCGACGAGATTTTTCTAATTATATTCCAGATGGAAAAACCCATCATAACACCATAACTGATAGATGCGTGACTAGGGCAACAGTAAAGATTCAAAATGCAGTTAACGAGATATGTGATTGGACGCAACGATGGCGAATAAAACTTAATGAGTCAAAGTCCACCCATATAAATTTTACAAATAAAAAAATAACGAATTATTAATAATCAAGTAGTTCCTTATTCTAATACAGCTAAGTATCTGGGTATGAATCTGGATGCTAAACTGAAATGGAAGGAACATGTGAAAAAGAAAGCAGAAGAGCTGAACATTAGATATAGAAAACTTTATTGGTTGTTAGGACATAATTCGGAAATGTCCACTGATAATAAAATATTATTATATAATCAGATACTAAAACCTGTTCGGACATATGGTGTTCAATTATGGGGTTATTCAAAGGAAACGAGTGTACAAATAATACAAGTATTTCAAAACAAAGTCCTTCGAGGAATAGTAAATGCCACATGCTTTATTAGAAATAACGACTTGCATCGTGAATTGCAGATTGATTTTGTAACGGAAGTAATTAAAAAGCACGCATTTCGTTACAACAATCGTCTGCGGATGCATATTAATCCTTAAATAGATGATGTCTTAAATATACGATATAATATTCGTAGATTAAGAAGAACTAAACCGCACGAACTCATATTTTGAAAATATATCAGAGAACCCGTATTTAAATTAGACTACCTTCTCAAACGCAACTGAACGTTGAAACTAAAATCATTTGTCGATCTTTTTAGATTGGTCATGATAAGGAGGTGTTTTTAGTGCGGTTAGAGTCTCACACTACTCTGGGTTTCTAACCCCATTGTGTCTTTCGAGATTTTCACCTTCACTAAAAAAAAAAAATAGCCAAACAATTAGACCTATAGTTCTAGACATATTTTAAACTTCAAATACATATACACAATAACAGCGTGGACAAAACAATGTGTTATTAGGAGTCCATTCCCAGAAGTCTGAACTTGTGCTGTATTAATACATGTCCTCTGCAATTGCGGTAGAGAGGCAAACCCAGAAACTCCTGGATCACACAAAGGCAACAACACCAGCATTCAATTGGGTCAGTGATGAAGTGATCCGGAACCGAGATTCGTATCGATTCTTTAAGATGTCCTCTGCAATCGCGATAGAGAGGCAAACCCAGAAACTCCTGAATCACACAAACACAACAACACCGGCATTCAACTGGGTCAGTGACGAAGTGATCCGGAACCGAGATTCCTATCGATTCTTTAAAATGTCCCCTGCAATCGCGGTAGAAAGGCAAACCCAGAAACTCCTGGATCACACAAACGCAACAACACCAGCATTCAATTGGATCAGTGATGAAGTGATCCGGAACCGAGATTCGTATCGATTCTTTAAGATGTCCTCTGCAATCGCGGTAGAGAGGCAAACCCAGAAACTCCTGGATCACACAAACGCAACAACACCGGCATTCAATTGGGTCAGTGACGAAGTTATTCGGAACCGAGGGGCCTATCGATAATTTAAGATGTCCCCTGCAATCGCGGTAGAGGGGCAAACCCAGAAACTCCTGGATCACACAAACGCAACAACACAAGCATTCAATTGGGCCAGTGACGAAGTGATCCGGAACCGAGATTCCTATCGATTCTTTAAGATGTCCCCTGCAATCGCGGTAGAGAGGCAAACCAGAAACTCCTGGATCACACAAACGCAACAACACCAGCATTCAATTGGGTCAGTGACGAAGTGATCCGGAACCGGGAGGCCTATCGATTCTTTAAGATGTCCCCTGCAATCGCGGCAGAGAGGCAAACCCAGAAACTCCTGGATCACACAAACGCAACAACACCAGCATTCAATTGGATCAGTGATGAAGTGATCCGGAACCGAGATTCGTATCGATTCTTTAAGATGTCCTCTGCAATCGCGGTAGAGAGGCAAACCCAGAAACTCCTGGATCACACAAACGCAACAACACCGGCATTCAATTGGGTCAGTGACGAAGTGATCCGGAACCGAGATTCCTATCGATTCTTTAAGATGTCCCCTGCAATCGCGGCAGAGAGGCAAATCCAGAAACTCCTGGATCACACAAACGCAACAACACCATCATTCAATTGGGTCATTGACGAAGTGATCCGGAACCGAGATTCCTATCGATTCTTTAAGATGTCCCCTGCAATCGCGGTAGAGAGGCAAACCAGAAACTCCTGGATCACACAAACGCAACAACACCAGCATTCAATTGGGTCAGTGACGAAGTGATCCGGAACCGGGAGGCCTATCGATACTTTAAGATGTCTCACCAGCAAACCGCACATGCAGATCAGTTGGGATGAAGTAGAGTGAGAGAGTTGAGATGCCCTAATTCAAATCATAACCTCGCCGTTAAAGAAGAAAGAGAAATGCATGTATACGTATAAAATATGTCTTGCGTAACATTTTAAAAAATTCTCCCGTTACAAACACTTCTTCAGTTGCTGGAATAGACCCCTTTACTAAATATAAGTCATATATGAAATACATTTGTTTATAAGTTTCCTCTAACAACGAACGCTTCCGGAATTCTCACGTTATTTCTGTTTGACTTCTTTTCCATGGTCCCACGAGCGTTCATTCATTTCTCGTAATTTGTTTCCTCCATGAAGTGTATGTTGCATTAAGAGTTGATAAGGGCTTACCAGAATACACTTTAAATCTCGGATTTCAATGACAACAACTGACACACGTCCCATTTAACACCGTCACAAGTTATTTTGAAAATGAAAACATTTTGTCAAAACTGTTTTGCTATTCTCGTGGCACTTTTAATGATGACAAGGAAATTGCTTTACTATTTGAACTAAGAAACACGTTCCAGCGTCTATGCATGGAGTGGCATTGAAACTCACAAAAAGGACCCACTTAAATGCGTCTACATAAGAATGACCATTACTATGTTCACATCAGCCTATACAATAGGACTTAACTGTAGTCAACACCCTCCTAACGTATGTACATAAATTCAGAAGGTTTACACAAAATTCACTTAACATAACTTACTTATGGTAATTGACGTAATCGCTTTGTACGCAGACAATCAAGATTGATGTAGCAGAGAGTGTGGCAAAGTGTGTGAGTCCTTTTTGTCGTAATCCCTCCATCAAGACAAGAGTCCCCGCAACGAAATTCAATCAAAATGAAGATGAAGATGAAGTCCACCTGATAGAATTCCATTTATCCCGAAGGTCAAATGGATGCTTTGCACTATCGCACAGGGTATTTTTTTAACAATACAAATATTGATACACTATGAAATGTCCTATTTGGTAAGCTCAATGTGCACCTTCGTCATTCCTACGTCCGGCTGAAGAAAATAGCTCCATTTATCTCTGTCTCTAAGCGATGACTATATTTCCGTTAATTATTTTTAAGGCTTTCGATTAAAGTTAATACCAATGTAAATGATGTTTGAGACAACAATATAAATAAATACGTAGTCGACTGATTGGAGCATGCCATCCTTTCAATAATTGGGAAACATTAAGTCATTTATGTCGATATTGTTTGTCATTTGTTAACATTAATGTTCATATCCGGTTAACTTGGGATTTGGGTGTTACATTGGGAAAGGTTATTTCACAAAATATCCTGTTTAATATCTATCCAAAAACAGGCATACATAATCTAGGACAAAAAGGGTTTTATGCATCAACTTTATGAAGTGACAGAGCAAGGATGGTAAGTGATAATCCTCTCGTAACTGTTAATAGTCTTATCATATGTTACAGGTTTCTGATACAATTCCGAAATGATCATCTTGCATCAATTGAAGCATCATGAAATTCATTTAGTTATTTCAGAAAAACATCCCTTCAGAAAATATTAAAAAATGTGACACTGGTGCACATCATATTGGGTGAAGAATTAAGTAAACCAAGCTAAATATTCTCGTGAAGGAAGATGAATGAATATTGAAATCGACAACCAAAAATATTGAGCTACCAGACTCAGTCCAAAAGCAAAATCTGTTTTACTCTTGCATGAACATTTGTGGATTAATTTCTAATTAAGACACAGAATAAATAGATACATTTTTGCGGTTAATTAACGGCGGAAGACATCTCTGTAAAAACAAAAGTGAGTGTCCTACGTCTGCTCAATTTAGAAATTATTGTCCGCAAATCCCAGAATAGAGATAATTTGCCCTAACTTGATGATTTGGAGAAAGGATTAAGTTTTCTTTTCGAAGACTACAAATTGTGCTTGAATAATGTAAATATTGACTTCCTAGTCAAAGCTAGTATGAAAACAATATTATAGCATCACAATCAATCAGCATCAGGTTCCATTTCAGTTGATACATCCAAAAGATTAAACGAAATAAAAGAAAAACAAAAGGAAAGGCTACAGTCCGCTTCAGAGATCTGTTCGATACTCTATTTCTTTTCCTATCCCGCATAAAATGGGCTTGTTAAGGATATCGTCTACATATTTTGTTATACATAAAACTGTTACGTTTTTTTGAAGAAAAAACAAAGGCTTTGAGAAAAAAGCCTCTATAAAGTGTCCCGTCGAACATCTCTTCCACACAGCGCTGAAGATCAGTGGTTCAAAGTCAGCAAAAAAACCTTCAAGAACAATCTACAGTGCCAACCTCTTCGAAAGGATCTCGCTGCTACATGTGTTCGAATCGCACCAACAGGACAAAATGTTCAAAATATTTCAAAAATCCTTTTATTACCCATATCTGTAACACTATGGTGACTACAGGGATTTTTCCTAGGCAATGGAAATCAGCAAAAATTATCCCCATCTCAAAATCTTCCAAGTGTGATGAGTACAGACCGATTTCAATAATATTTTTGTCAAAGGCCTTTGAAAGGATCCTCCAAAAGCAAATTAGCCGTCATCTCGCCATGTTCAACCTATTATCATCTAAGCAATCTGGTTTCCGACAAAAACACAGTTGTACCACTGCTGTGATAGGTGTGTCTGAAGATATTAGGCAAGCTCTGGACGAAGACAAAGTGTCCTTCTTAGTCCTTCTTGATTTTTCTAAGGAGTTTGATTTGGTTGACCACTCTTTTTTGTGCCGCAAGTTGTCTCATATATCGTCATACTTAACTCACAGATTTCAAGCCGTAGAAGTTGATCAATCCCTTTCAGGGCCTTTGTTTTTCTCCCTATATGTCAACGATCTTTCTAATGTCATCAAAAACAGCTCAATTCATTTGTATGCTGATGATGCTCAGCTCATATTAAGCTGTCCTCTGGCTTTAATAGAGCACGCCGGGCAATCGATTAATAATGATCTTGCCGATATAGTGCAGTGGTCTCAACAAAATGGACTGATATTAAATCGAGATAAAACTAAGTGCATTGTGATTTCGCGAAAGCCAATAGATCTGGCTTATTTTCCTATCCTCACACTCCAAGATGCTCCTATTGAGTATGTAGAATCCGTCAAGAACCTTGGGGTGACCCTTAATCGATTCTTAACTTGGGACAACCACATTAATCTTGCAGTCCGCAAGACTTCTGGAGTTATCCGAACGTTGTGGGGACCCAATCCTTTACACCCTTTAAAACACGAGTCTTACTTGCTAAAATTCTAGCCATGTCAGTCTTAACATATGCTTGTGAAATTTTTGCGAGCTGTAGTTATGTATCCACGAGGAAACTTAATATGGCATTTAATTGTATTGTGCGATATGTGTTCGTATTGCGTAAATTTGTCGAATATCACTCTACTCCAGCCAACTTTACAATATGACTTTCGACAATCTTCTCAAATTTCGAACGCTTTACCTGTTTTCGGACATATTTTTAACACATCAACCGACTTAGTCTTATTACTCAAGTTAACCTACATGTTCTATGCTTATTATTATATTAAAATTATTTATTTATTTATTCCGTACTTTTTTATGTACTTATTTATTATTTATTTATTTATTTATCTAATTGTCTATTTATTTATTTATATAATTTTGTTTATTTATTTATTAACTCTATTTATTTATTTTATTATTTACCTGAATTCCCTTTCTCTTTTATTGATATATACATATATATATTTATTTATTTCTTATTTAACATTTGCTCTTTAGCTATAAAACTGTTATTAGCTATAGAATCTTGTTAATTTATTACGTATATTGTTCCTTTTTATTGTTACATAAATTTTGTGTATATACCAACTTTTAGCTTTTAAAACTCTGTAAACTTTACATGCCTAGCATGCAACACTCAACCACTGTGATATTTCAAATGAAGGTTTTTTAAGTAGCTTTTTCCTTCAACTATTCACTTATTTACATATAAAGCTTGCATTCATTTTATATATTTTTCATAAGAAAGGTCAATAAATACCATATCTGTGTACATTAATGTTTAAGACAATATCTGTAAAACTGTTGCTACCAATAAATACATACATACATTATAAATTTCAGCTCCCTAGCTCAAACTTTTATTTTTCAATAAAATAGTTTTATTTAATTGCGAGCGTGTCAGTGGGCGGATTTTAAAAATTTTATCTCCCGATCAGTTTTAGGAGTCAAAGATAATATACATATAAAAAAAAACTTCAACTTTCTAGCTCAAAATTCGATTTTTTCGATAAATTTGTTTTTTGAGTTTGTGGGCGTGTCTGTGGGCGGATTTCAAAAATTCTTAAACTTGAGTATGTCGGGACCCTAGAGAGTATATGGTTAAAATTTCAGCTCTCTAGGTCCAGTTTATAGGCCTAATTTTTGCCGACAGACGGACGGACATGGCTAGATCGACATTACTATCGATGCTGATCATAGATATAGTAACTTTTAGGGGTCTACGGGCAATATTAAGGTATGTTATAAGCTATGCGTCAAAATTAATATACCCTTAGATTAGGGTATAAAAATGTAAAAACAATTCCGAACAAAAAATTACGTGAGGAAATTGTGGTTGCTTAGTAAAAAATGTGTTGGGCAAATTTGACCCGAATATACCTTGTGCGTTCTTTTAAGTACAGGATGAGGCTTATTTCAACTGTGGCCGTGTTGTTGGGCGGATTTTAAATTTTCTTACAATTGATAATTTCGGGCCCCTAGAGAGTATGGGTCAAATTTCAACTTTCCAGATTGAGATTTAAAGGCTGCTTTTTGCCGACGGACGGATAGACATGTGTAGATCAACATTACTAACGATGCTGATCACGAATACAGTAAGTTGTAGGGGTCTACGTAGTCATAAACTAGGAGCCCAAATTAATAAACAATAAGAAGAGGGTATAACAAGATGTAGCAAATTAAAACAAACATATTAATTTTAAAAAGGAATAACCTCAGGTGTAGGCAACATTTATATTTGCATTCGGTATGAAACATAATTTATGAAATTGGAACCGAATTAAATGTTCTTTCGAGAGAAGAGATGAATTTAATTTGCTTTGTATTGAATGCCCCAGGTTTTTTTTAACGCACTTCAGTATTTCGTTCAGAGATTGGTTCAAGAATTGGATCCAGTTGCTTTTTAAATATGAGCGAAATGCATGAATTTACAGTACTTGTCAGCTCGAGGAGTTAATAGAGAGGAATAATAGTTCTTTGATATACCTTTATATGTGCAGTATTATATTATTATATAGATATACTCGTTTTAGTCAGCGAAAGTTTATAAAACAAAAAATGCTCATCCTCAAATGGTACGAGTATACTCAGCAAACACAAGGATTCGAGAAACTAATTTGGGTTTGGAAACACTTCAGTATCTACGTTTCGGAATTCTCTCCCAGGGGGTGCATTTCCACGATAACACACAAAGCAATGTACACGAACCTGACGTGAACTTGAAACTTTGTACCATACGAGTAAATGCGATAAAGAAAACTTAAGACACGTATCTTTGAATTTTATTAGCTCTTCGAACAATGAGCGTTGGGCTCATGTGTTAACTCAATAAATGCTTGATCTATATATAGTTTGGGTTAATCACATTGATGCCCATTTTGTGTTAAATTCAGCACTGGTGACTTTTTACCAAATAGACTACCAAAATATTAACTGAACTTCTTAAAGGGTTAAGGTAAAAGAGCAGAATTCAAAATTCGTAAGAGCAACACTACAAACTTATTTGCATCCACAAAGAGCACACTCATACCCACCAACTGTACGTGTTGCACTTGCAAACAAATTATCTTCCAATTTCCCTCTCCATCGTCAGGCCATGTTCCTCTTACCATTCATCCACTCGAATAGCATCAATGTTACTCGTTATCGTTATTCCTCATTTTCCACCTACCTAATAATCCAATCCCAACAAGAAAAAGCCTCATCTGAAATAACCCCTGTGACTTGTCAATAAACAACCAGCGCCAGGTCTTTTTTATACTCTATGCTAAGGGTATATTAATTTTGACTCATAACTTCTAACATGCCTTAATTTTGGTCGTAGACCCCTTAAACTTACTATATTCGTGATCACCATCGAAAGTAATGCCGAAATCAACTGGCAGTCACTTGATATTGAAACGTATATTATCAAAATGGAAAGCAAATTTAATCTGGTTTTTGTAAATGTTAAGCGCCAAACGGATATCCACTTACAAAGGTTCTCGCATGGGCAAACTTGTAAAAAAATATGTCTAGCTTTCATTTCCGTTTAAGTTCTTGCACGTATACGAGACTTCGAAATAGAGAGAATTGGCGAGTTCAATTTGCATGGTAACTGCAAATTCCCTACTGAATAAATTCCTATCGCTTGCAAAACGATGGTCACGTGAGTTATTTGATCAATGAGGAAAGGTAAAATAGCAGGGACTAGTAGTTGCCTTGCAAATTGAACGCGCCCAATGATATCGAAAAAGAGTGAGTTTCGCTCTCGTTGACACAACCTTTTTCAGCGCTTTTGTTGTAACCCTCTTCGTATATCTGTAGCGCTTTTTTAAAGCTGACCTGTCGAGTCTTAATTCAGCCATTAATGTCATCTCTGACGTTTTAGTTCATGGTGCCACTTTCGTTTTCGTGTATATTCTCACATCAAATGTGCATTCTCCCAAACGCATCAATTTTTCGTTTTGCACAAGAAAAGTAGAATTGTGTACTCACTCTTTCTGCAGCAAGCTATTTTAGGTGTTTTTTTTTTTACTCAAGCATATAAAGGCTTAGATAAAAAGAATAAGAAAATGCTCCACTGTGACTTGGCAGCACTTTGATGTCTGTCATTTGACATTTCGGCGGTTTTCTCCAGTCAAACTAGAGTATATTGAACCAGAAAATTAAATTCCAAAATACTACTCTGTTAAAAATTAAATTATACCACCGTGTAGGGCAAGAAAATTGCAACTTAAAAATATAAAGTTCACCTCGATAGGACAAGTGGTTCGGAAAAAGCACGTGCTGCAGCATAAGATTTTTGTTATTTTTAGTTAAACAAGTTTTTTTTTTTATAATGTAGGCGCACTTAAAATATTTTTTACTATACTATTATCAGAAGAATAGCTACACAGCGCGGGAGTTAAGGAAATAAGAATAAGAGGAAAAGGAGAGATGCCGATGGACGTTGGTTTTGAAAACTTGTTATATGAAAATGGTTATAATGGGAAGGAAAAACAGCGTGGAAGAGTATTCGACATTCGTGTTGTGCGGCTGAGAAACTTCACTGTACGTCCGAATACAGGCTTGAGGGTGAACTGATAAGCATTCTTTGCATGGCGGGTATTGCGGTTGAAATGCTTGTTCGGTGTAGTCAAAATATAAAATGCAGAGTTTTGTTTAAAACGAATGGCATGGCTCTATTTGGACTCTGGAGGCTCAATTTCGATTTTTTTTCCTGGACGTGGTATCAGCAATCCAGCAAATTTTGCAAAATTCAAATAAATTATATGTTATATCGGCACCCACTTGTGCGCATCTAGATTTCAAATTCAACAAATAAACATTTTGCCATAAGTTTCAGTGTATACAAAAAGATGCTATGAGAAAGAATTGTAACTCAGCACTTTTTGCCCTAATCGATGTTTACAAAAGATCCATCGCTTCAATGTTTATAAAAGATGAGGAAATGTGACTCAGCACTTTTTGCCTTCAGCAACTGGTGTGAGAATATCATCTTATGATCCGCAGTCAAAATGCTGCGTTAGCAATTAAGCAATATAAAAGGGGATCGATGTATCTCAAGTTTTTAATTCTTAAGTCTACCATACCACAGTACAGTCACTTCGTATAGCGGAAGATTTCCCCCCACCAGGGTAAGGGATCTGAAGCTTCGACTTCAATAAAAATTCATACAATTATAAAAAAAATAAATAAAGTCTTTTATTTAGTGGTGCTCTCTTACGAGAGCAAACATATTTTTTATTCAATTGAGAATATTTAAACAAAATTTATATATGTATATGTAGGTTGGAAGGTGTTTATTTGTGTTATTTTTGCTTTTTATGAATCTAACCGCCGCGCCGGAAAAAAATTGTAGTTGTGCAATGCTCCAAATCAATGCTGAACATTTACGAAACAGCGCCCATCTTCTGAAATTGCTTGGCACCACTTGGGGACCTGTTCTTGGTGAAATAGTTCTCTCTATTTCATTCTTTTTCGAATTTTCGATTATGTCAATGTCAGAATGTCTTGTAAATAAAAGAAAACTTGGAAGAAGTGAAAGACAGACATATAAATTACTAGCGCATTTGGATATCCATGCGGCATTTTACATTTAAAAAACCAAATCACAATTCCTTTTTTTTATGATAATAAACGTCACTATCCGCTGATTTCAATTTTATGAAATTTTTAAAATATTACTGCTGTCAGCTTAAGAGTCGCGAATAGGTTAACGAAACTCATAGTTTAAGATTTGTCGGTGAATGCCGCCCTACATAAACACATTGGGATGATATTCTAGGAAGCACCACGTATCGAATACAATATTCAATTGTACTAGTAAAATTCTACTACAATTTGTAGTTGGATGAAGAAAAGTTATTTTACTTCTAATACTCTTCTGTTTGTTTTGAATTGTGAAATCATTCATGCGTCTATATTGAAAAATATATTGTTAAATTGTGCATGGAAATGGCTATTTCTTGATTTAATGTATAAGTGGACCTTTGTACATCAGATTTTTTGAAGAGCTATTTCCAGCCTAGCTCCAGATTCTTTTTTCCGATCGGAGTTCGGCAATACATTGTTGTTTTATTAAAACTTAACGTACAAATAATTTCCATTTCTACTATTTGCGAATTCTTTGCAGAAACGCGTGCAGTTCGCGCTTTCTGACATGTCATCGAATGGTGTTGATTCAATTTTGAGTTTTGTTCCACTGTCCCAAATCTTGCGAACGTCTGACAAACATCCAAGAGTATCAATTGTCATGAGAAGCTTCTCAAAATTGCGTTTCGGATTCGGCTTAAAATTGCACAAGAAAGTGGTTGGAGAAGCTAGGTTTTAGGCCATATATGGGCCGTTATGCCTAATATTTATTTATTTATTTATTTTTTTTGTTTCAAATGAAGTTGCAGAAAGAGTTTGATATGTTTTAATAAATTAAAGCGTAATTTGTTTAACAAAAAAATAGTTTGTTCCCTTGGGCGGACAACTCCCTTAGGACAACATTTGTCACCATCTGTGTCCGTCTTAAGGAGATTTCAATGTAGCACCAGTTTTAAACCTGTATGTAGGTATGGAATGTCCAGGATCACACCGCCATATCTTTGTTTTGAATAAATTTAGGCTATGTATTCAGTCATTGGGTCACGTGGACCAAGAGTACGTTTTGCAGAATTGTTCAAAATGTTAATATCAGCAAATATATCAAATTCACCAGTTTTTGATTTTTTTGCTGGTTTTCAAAGGTAGCGTTAATCGAAACTTTTGGGAAAAACTCAGAAAGCCATCCTCTTACGCTTACCCCAAACATTCAAATGATCGAAACTGATCAAAATCGTTGGAGCCATTTTTGAGAAAATCAGTGTTGAAAAAAGATATGGTATGTAGGTACCATTATTTGAAACAATAAAATACAAGAAGAACATGGCCGCGAGGTACAAGACTACAAAATCCAAATATGAAGAAAAGTTCGAAACTTCAGCCATTATAATATCTTTCTCCTTATTACCTGTAGACATACTAAAGTATATAAAAATTAAAAAAAAAACTCTTCCAAAACGGACAGACCCTCTAGCAATATGGATAGGATTTTCGACAGGTCGCCTAAGCGAATTTGTTTTCCTTGTCTGTCTCGTATGCATCATTATAATAGTCCGTTCATAACCAATTTATAGGTCATCAGTGCATCGTTCAAAATCAAGTATTGAAGTGTGTAGGAATTCAGTGAGTAACGGCTACGATAACCCTTTCTCTTCTCGTTATTTACCTGCTGGTATTCGGTTTACCGATACCGTACCGATCAGATAAAGGTATCCTTAAGCATTATTTTAAATAACTGGGAACTTTGATACCAAAAATTAACAGTTACTCAGAAATAACCTGTAACTGTTAACCGATATTTAAATATTCATCACTCATCACTGCATAAGAAGAGTTTTGGACTAAATGAACGGGCTCCCGACCTGTGGACAATCCCTGGCTGAGATACAGAAGCCTTCCATCATCCGCGATTAGGGACGCGCTAATCCCAGTTGTTTTCACTATGCCCTCCGGCATCCGCAATAAATTGGGCTTTAAAACGGGTTATCGGTCGTCATTACCATATCAAACTTTGGAACTGGGAGTCGAAGATCCTCTTTGCTGCGGCATTATTGTTCATTTGCGCCAATGTAGTCGACGTGTTTAACATTTTGGGCTACATTAACATCCTTCGCCCTCCTTTAGCAAATGATCGAAGATCCAAGTATTTTTACTTTGAAAGAACCCAGTATAAGTTTTTCTTGTTCCCGATTAGTCCAGCACTTAGCGCCAAAACGCAAAACTGGCAGTACGGTTTTGTAAAGCTTACACTTGGTATTCCGGTATAGGAACTAGCCACGGTTTTCTAGGGTAATTTTCCATTAGATCACCACTTAAGTGTCATTCGTAGAGTTGCTGTTAACTTCGAAATAGGTGAATTATGGACTAAGACAAACTTTAAAGCTACCAATTTTGCCTGTTATTCGATTGCCATAAAAGCCTCTATTAAGGCACGCGATGATGTCGATATCGTTCGCGTACGCCAGTAATTGAACGGATCTGTTAAATATAGTGCCGTCCATGCTTGAGGCCTATTCTGCGTGCTTAAGAATAAGATTGAAGAAGCCACTTTATAGTGCATCTCCTTGCCGCGGGTCCATTACTTATAAGTCCATTACTTTAAGTTGAAAACATGTAAAACTTGATCTCCCTAAGCAACTTAGACACCACTTCCCTACCTCCCTACTCTTTCTAGCACCGAAAAACATGCAATGAAAAACGCAAATTTGAAATTCGCTGTTAAAAACACAAATGCTTGGGCTATGTTCATAACACAATAATGATACTGTAACATTTTCCGGACAACCAGTTTGGTTTTAGGACGCGGCATGAATCTATTCATGAGAAGGCTTTCGACACCGTATGGTTAGAGGGACTTTTCGACAAGTTGACCAGGCGGGAGATGCACAAACCTCTGCTATATGTAATTTATAATATGCTTATGGGAAAGAAGTTCGTTGTCAAATGTGGTAACGTGACTTCGAGCAAAGTCTTTGAAATCAAAAACGCTTTAAGCAGGGGCGGTGAATTCTCCGATCCTGTTTAACGTTTACATGAGTGATCTGGTAGGTTCACTCAGACATGCCCACGATTTTGTGGCATACAGATCAGGTCCTAAAATCGATGTCATTAACATTCTTTTGCAGCGTGACTTCGATCAAACTAAGTGATATTGCGACGACTGGAATGGGAAAATCTACTTTCAGAAGGTGGAAACAATCTTGTTCAGAACAACATTGGCTGGGGCCTCTAGGGATACCAGAAAAAACTGGAAGAAATTGGCCATTATTGGACAAAATGGGCAGCCATTGGCGGTGAGGCTAGATATCTGGGTATCTGGCTTGACCAGTATCTATATTACGATAGACATATAGTTGCTTGTCTTTCTGGGCCGAGAAGGCTTATGCTCTGACAAGGAGACTGTTTCATAGCAGTCAACTTGACTCTAGAGTGAAGGTCATTTGCTACGTGGGCCTTATAAGGCCGGTCATAGCTTATGGTTGTCCATTGTGGTTTAATATAGCGCCTAGATATATAGAAAAGATGAGGGTTTTGGAGAGACAATGTCTTAGCGCATGTCTCCGGTTGTTCCGAACGCCTGAATCCCACTATATCAAATACTATCCCCACAAGGTCCTATACGATGGGGCTCAGTTGAATATAGGATTGACAGCAGCGCGAGAGATAAGCGGCTCATCCGCGGCGGGGACGTCGCCAATACTCATGAGCTCCTCCGTTTTAGTACCGCAATAGCGGAGAGGATAAATTCGATACGGAAAAGCAATTTGCCGAATTTTGGTGGCTTTTTGAGGGGGGAGAGGTCAAAATCCGCTCCCAAGACGGTGCGTTACTCTAGGTAACATCCTCTTAGTTTACAAGTTAGACTAAGTTCTAGGTGAGGCCGGGCTCGCCAACTTGTGGTGGTGCTTCCGGTAGGTGATTGATTCTGTAAGGCTTCAGTCAGCTCACGGCAGCGCTTGTGCACGTTGACTGCCAGGCGCTCGGAAAGAAATAGGGACGAGTGCGCAGAATCCTAATTATAGTTAGAATACATTAAGTACTTTAAGTAAGAAGAATAGGTAGTTTGTAACTTGTTTTATTAAAAAATATAAAATGTCAATAATGATACCGAGTTTTATTTAATTTTCTCGAGGAATACATAAGATTAGTTCGTAAAATAGTTTTTAGACTGAAAGGCAATAATTATATAAGATATAGTTAAGAGCGTCCGCATAAGGAACAATAATCTAGAATAAGTATCCTGTTAATTTTAAGTTAGATTTAATCATTTTTGTCTAGTATATAAGTTGATCTTCAATAGCAATTAAAAATGAATTTAAAAGTCAACAAAATTTTGCATGCGCCCTACCAAACATCACCTCCGTATTTCAAGAATTCCGATAGCAAACCATATGCCAACCTCTTCTATACTGGGTGGTGGAACCGGTCCTCTATTTACTGGATGTCTCCTTTTTTCACTCTCTCTACACGATGCCCTTGAAAATGGTGCTGGAAATACAACTGAACCGACAGGATACGCTTTATAATCGCTCAAATGCAAAAACCATCTTAAAATGTTTACGTGTAATTAAAATTCTTTCAAATAAAAGCCAAAGTTGTGTATATGTATTTATTTTCTGAACCTTTAAAAAAACCTCAACAAGATAAAAAAAGGCGATTGTTAAATTCCATCTATACGAAAAAGAAAAATAAACCGACAAATTATCTCATAAAATTTGAAATTCACTTAAATGGATCTTTTAATGCGCACAAGTACTGCCGCATATAAAGTAAGACGTGCCTAAGAAAATATTATGTATGTTTGTATGAATCTGTTCCTTTTTAGAGGTGTTCAATGCCTTAATCGAACCTATACTCCAATGTCTTCAAGTTCATTAGGCGCATAAGGGGTATATTAAATATTAAATAACTTAGTTAAATACATGCAACGCCTACAAATAAACGAGTTCACTACACTCACACACTCAGCGTTTAGCTCAAGGCCAAAATCATACTTTGCACTAATATCAAGATAATAATAGACACAATTAACACGGTTTTCATATTATCAGGATAGATGACTAGCGTGGAGTTTCCTGACCGCAGTCCCCTACAGATACTCCGATAAACTCAGGGTTGGTGGCAAACGTGTTACTCCGACTACGGCGGATACTCGTAAAAATATAAGTTCTCTATATGACATGCAATTTATTGGATCAACTTAAGATTGAGTGGGTGAACAAATGTCGAGTGAGAGGTGGTATAAGCGAATAAGTCATCCCATCATTCTATCCATCATTCCTACCCACTTTCCTTCTTCATTAGGGACGATTTTCTGTGTGCTCAGAGTTTCAGACTGCTCGAATAAACTTCCAGGGATACAATCCTATCATTCTTTTTTTATTTCGCTTGTCACTTTTGTGTCTTGGTTAAGTTTCTTTTCAGAAAGGGCAAACAG
Source organism: Portevinia maculata (assembly GCA_949715645.1). Lineage (NCBI taxonomy): Eukaryota > Metazoa > Arthropoda > Insecta > Diptera > Syrphidae > Portevinia > Portevinia maculata. The sequence goes on along the minus strand of OX454525.1, from coordinate 393,138,149 downwards.
CAAAAGAAGAACGATTCGTTTAACTCGCGCATTTATAGAGAAGAAATGATGCTCCCGGCTTTTGCCTACTTCTAAAAAATGTATGTAGTATTCCACCCTCTTCATTTCACTCAACTTGTCGGTGCCACATGAAAAGGGTATTCTATTTTAACAAAAAAAAAAAAAAAAAAACCCACAGCCAACCTCTTATTTACAAGTATATGTATATCCACACCACATTCTGTCAGCAGAGAAGTAAATAAAATGTTATCAAAACGTAAATAAAAATATCTCATTATTTACTAGTATGTATATCGAAATTGTTTTGACATTCGCTCCGTTATATCGGACAGTAATTATTAGAATGTAACCGGGTAGAAGGTAGGTAAACCTAATTTGTTCTATCTAATACTTTTTTTATACGCATTATTTATACATGATACATTAGTCAATGACAGTGACCGACGGGGATCTAAGGTCACTTCAAGGTTAATGGCACATATCACAAATCAATTATGAGAAAACGAGTGTATTAGATACTCTCCAAGGATCACAGAGGCTGACACACATGCTAGTGCTGCATTAAAGGGTGATTGCTCGTAGTTGTTGCCTTTTGCCAAGGATGGGAAACCCCACCGGTTTTAACCGAAAGCGGTTATTTTGTTTCGGTTGACCGGTTTTTTCGGCAATTTTTTTATCTCGTTTAAAACGGGTCGGTCTCGGTTTTTTAATCCTATAACCGGGTTTCGGCTATTTACTGCAAATTTTACACCAGAAAAATATGCAGACAACACTGAAAACCATACATGTTTTTGTCACCCGCGTTTATTCGCAAACATTTTCAATTGCTTCCAGCTTCTCTGTAAACCTAATAAGTCGTTAGCTATTTAGAGTAGTCGTCAGAAGGTGATAACGCCTAGAAACTAAATACACTTCCTTAAAAATTTTGCTTTTTTAGAAGCACACTTACTTTTAAAGGGTTACTTTTTTAAAATCAATTTTCATTGCTTCACTAATTGGCTTATTGTTCTTTGTTCCTTGGTCTTCTATTTTTTTCTTCTGTTATTCTTGGACCTCCATATTTTTTTTTATTTTTTTGATTTAATTTATAGATACAATAATAAATTTATGTATACTAAATTGTCTGCCTTTGAGAAGTGAGGATACTAAGATCCTGATCTGGGCAAGACGTGAACCTGCGTCATGTCAATGAATAAAAGATTTAACAACCCGATATATAGAAGAGGTAGACTAAGCTATTAGAAAGCTTAAGAACAATAATGCCGCCGACTCTGATGGCTTACCAGCGGAGCTTTTTAAATACGGTGGTGATGCTTTGGTTGGGCGCTTGCACCAAATGACGGGACTATCAGCTCCATATGCCCCATCTTCAAGAAAGGTGATATTATGTCTTGCAAGACCTATCGAAGCATATCCCCGGTAAATGCCGCATATAAGATCATATCCAACGTACTGTGTGAAAGATTCAAGCCGTTCTGTAACTCACAAATCGGCAATTAATAATGTGGCTCCCGGACCGGCAGATCGACAATAGACCAAATCTTCATACAAATCCTGGAAAAGACCAATGAATTTCAAGTCGAGACCCACCACCTTTTCATTGACTTTAAAGCCGCATTTGATACCATTCATCGTCAGGAGCTCTCTCCCGGCAAAACTGACGCAGTTGTGTGACACTTGAAAACACGCGGTTTTGTGTGCAGTTTTTAACAAGCTTTTCCGAAGTATTCCAAACTTGTACCGGATTTCGGCAAGGAGATCATGCGACTTCTTCAATCTTGTTCTGTAGTAAACAGTGCGTAGGGCAAGTGTCAACACGGAAGTTACAATTTTCAATAGATGCATCCAGGTACTGGGGTAGGGGGAAGATATCGACATTATCGGCAGTTCCCAGCGTGCCTTGCCTCTATTTACGGCGATTGAAGAACAGGCGAAATTAATTGGTCTTGAAGTTAGGACAAGACCAAGTACATGCTATCAACAAACAAACAAACATCAGTCCACCGCCTATGGCGAAACGTCACTGTTGATAGCAATAACTTCGAGGTACTTAAGGAGTTTATCTACCTAGGAGTAAACATCAGCTCCACGAATGATACCTTAGTGGAGATCCGACGGAGAATTACCTTAGGAAACCGCTGCTACTTCCTTTGGCCAAACAAATGGGTTCAAAACTCCTCACTCGATGAACAAAATACATGCTCTACCAAACCTTAATCCTGCCAGTCCTGCTTTGTGGTGCCAAGTGCTGGACGATAAAGGGGAGCTAATATTGGGTTCTTTTGAAAGAAAATTACTCCGTCGGATACTTGGTCCTATGTGCGAGGAGGGCGAAAACAACCGCGAACTCTACGAGCTATACCAAAATGTGGATGTAGTCCAAAAAGCTAAATCACGTCGTGTAGCTTGGCTCGGCCACATTGAGCGAATGGACAATAATGCTCCAGACAAGAGGATCGTCGCTTCCCAGCTCAAAGTTTCGAGAAGGAAGGGGAGGCCGAACCTCTATTTTAAAGACCTGCCATCGCGGATACTAGAGTCCTTGGTCTGGGAACTGGAAGCAGTGCGTTTTGGGATCGCAGAGGATGGAAGGCTGCAGTATTTCAGGCAGAGAGTCTTCACGGGTCGGGATCCTTGTAAGTTAAATTTTGTATGCATATACAGTCCCTGGCCAAATTATTAGACGCACTATAGTTTTTAAATATTTTTATGTGGTGCAAGAGTTTATATGCAAAATTTTTTTATTTAAACCTACATATAATTTGATTGTATTTAAACCTACATATAATTTGATTTTATTTAGGAGATTTTGTATATGATTCCATTTTGTATTTATTTTTAACGTGTTGCATTACGGAGTTAACCAATTGATACGCGAACGTAAACAAGTACATCAACGTACATAGAACCTGTGTTTTTGTTTTTAGACGCACTAATAATTTGGCCAGGGACTGTACATCAAGTAAAGTGTATGAAAATCTAAGATGTATGCTGAAAACTCCATAGATTTTATGACAGTTGGGAAAAGCGGCAGCAGGGAAATGTAATTTTTCATAAAGCTAATTTTTTATGTCGGCCTTTTGCTCTCTTTTTTAAATGAAAATAAAACTAATTATTTCATTTTCCTTCCCAACGTTTCGTAAGTTTTTCTAACTTCTTCAGGGGTTTTCCTTTATTCTATTGCAACTGTTACAATCAAGAGGAAATCAAAATTTGTTTTAAATACAAAACTTGCAATTTTAACTTACTATTCCTTTCGGACATTCCGTCCAAAAAAAATCATATGAACATTAATAAATAACAATAAAAAAAACATAAACTATTTGAAAAACACTTTATTTATGGCAACAGAACAGAAAGGTTATCGCAGTCTAAGGTTCCGTTTTTTTTACTTATTTCTACCACATAGCTTTGTTTTATTTCGTCTACATCTTATTTTGTGTTTTTTTTTTGACGCACCTTTTCTGATTGTTAAATTACAAAAATAAAATAAATAAATATTTTAAACCAAATAGAAACATTTTTATACAAAACGATGGAAATTGAAAGCAATGAAACAAATTTTTCTTTTTTTTACCTGTTGCAGCTTTTACCAAGTACAAGGTGGCGCAAAAGTCATCATCCTATCGGAAGAAGCTATAATTTTTGCAAATGGCGGCAAATGTAAATTCTATTTTGACATATGTGAAGTTAACTATACAGAAAAAACTTAAGACACCAATTAACATAATCCAAAAGCAGAACCAAAGTTTTTGATTCATAAAAAAAATTACAGCGCAAGAACATCGGGTGACAACTTTTGCGCCACCTGACAACTTTTACGCCACCTTGTATTACAAAATCTATGGGCTATCCAAGTTTTTTTTTTTAATATTGTTACGTTCATAAGAGAAAAAAAAACTTATGTTTATTATTTTCTGTAGAAACGACCGGAAAGTCGTGTAAGTGAGTTTAAAAGCAATTAAAAGGAGAATTATTTCTTCTTAAATGTAAGCCCTGAATGAAGTTTCTCTACTAAGTATAAGCGGAGAGATTTGTGTTAGCATGGATCAAGGTACACTAAGTAAGTCTTTTCTTAAATTCTCGATAAATGATGTCTACATTGGATATAGACCAGACGTAGAACTTTTTTTTTTCTTAGATTAAACCCAAGAATCATCTGCCAAAGTTTTGACATTTAACTTCCGAACACCCTGTATTTATAGGTAATTTTCCTGGTGAAGAAACCCTCTTTCCATTGTGTAATACTTGATTGAGCTACACAAAGATGGCAAGTTGCTACACCAAAACAGGATACTCAAGACAAAGACCATTCCTTGAGGAACTTTTACTTAACTTCATTTAATTTGACTGAGTAAACTTTAATATTACAAATCTGAATCCAAGCATTTCTGTATCATTAATCTCCTTTGGGGTTTTTCTTTCTCAATTCGACCCCAATATGCAATTACTTGGTCAGATGTTGGGTAAACGTTTGCTCAAGGATTTCGTGCCAAAATAAGTATCAAAAATTCCTTTTAATAAGTAAAATTTTACTCATTTTTTATGATAAAATTAATTTGGTCATAAAAAAACGGACCAACGAACATTTACGAGTATTTGACTTATTATACGCACATGGCAATCAGATGTCCGACGTGGCGCTTAAATATTAAATATTGAGCATTTATTTGTTTTCCTTTTGATTTATGGTTTCCACATTTACATAATTCCAAATTATGATTGTGAATTGACATGGGTGTAGACTGTATGTCAAACGACTTCAAAACAATCAGATAAATATGTTAAATAATGTATTGTACTGGATTTCAAACCAAAAGTATAATTTTCAAGAGAACATGGTAAAGAATTTATACATATAAAAAAAAACTTGGTAAGAAACTCAACAACGTCCAGTAGCTCTTGCATCGTGCTGGTGGAGTCCATTCATTCGGTTAAAGAGACTGTGTCTTTTTTTTAAGTGCGTTCTCAAATCGCATTATAAAATCTTCTATATTAATAAGAGGTCTTGGGGAGAGTACGATAACTCAGGCGACAAAGTTTAACGACAGATTTGTGTAGAACAGTTATTTACAAGCATTTTTTACTATGGAGGTCTATCTCGCCCCATTTGGTCAGGAGGGGCGATTTTCTAAAAAAAAACACTTCAAATGGAAAAAAAATATTTAAAAATAACGATAATACTTACAATTAAGTATTGCACATTTTTTTAAAGATAAAAGTCGGTTCTATCTTCTTGTTTTTCAATCAAGTGATTTTCATGAATAGTTTTTAAAAAAACTAATTTCAAACTCAAAGTTTCTTTAAATCCAGATTCCTTAAATGCAAAAGAAACTTTTCATACACCCAACCTAGCACCTACCCCAAATCCTAGAGTGAGCTCAAGAAGGGTGGTTGCATATATAACCTCACTATTTATACGCCGTACCGTAATGCTTGCATTCTAGGTAACGCCAAATAACTTACTGTTCTCTACTTATTAAAAGGATATCATTATTTATTCATTGACGTCCAGGAAAAAAAAGTCCATAAATAAAAATTTAATAAAAATTAGGTTTGGTAATTTTCAATTTTTTCGAAAAGTACTAGAATTAAAACCATATAGTTTTCAGTATTCGATTAAAAACTTATAACAGGAACAAAACAGAAAAAAAAATAGTATGTAGTCTCACAATTTGGAATAAAGATAATATAAACTTATTTTTTTCATTTACTTTCCGAAATTTTGAGTTTGAAATTAGATTTTTCAAAAACTGTTAATAGAAATCACTTGATTTAAAAACAGTATGATAGAACCGACTTTTAAATCATTGCACTTATAGCATACAAACGTGAATGAGTTGGTTACCTGATGCTTGGTAGCCATATAGTCCAGTCAAAATAGACAAAAAAAAGTCATAACCTAGGCAAAATTCGCATAGAGCTGAAAATTGGTAGAGACGTTACATCATTATAAATAAAATGTCAAAGTCCCCATCGATCCTACTTCTGCAAAAATTATTCAAGGTTAAACGTACCAAATTAAGGTTTTTTCCATTTTTCTCGAAAACGGTAAGTTTTATCGTAAAAATAGGTTAGACAAAAGTGTAGATCATACAATTCTCTACAAAAACGGTCCAGGCACTTTTTCTCTTACGACTCACCATTCGTGAGATATCGCGGTTTTAATTTAGATTTTAATTAGAAAATTCATATTTTACATAATATGCACACATTTCCGCAACAACTATGAGTTAATGTACTTGGCACATTTTTTTTAACGTGGTTTCCCCAGTATTTATACTCCGCGATCTATTGTAATAAAGACAGTTTGATCAGATCTTAACCTATTGATTGAAATAATAGTAATATTGCTAATGATCAAAGTGGAATAGGTTGTTTTCTTCTAAATGTTATTATATTATAAAAAAATAAATATTAGGCATTAATGGCCCATAGAGAGCTCAAAACCTAGCTTCCTCCAACCACTTTATTTGCGAAGTGGAAGGGACCTACAATTTTACGCCGAATCCGAACGGCGAATTTGAGAAGCTTCTCATGACAATTGATACTCTTGGATGTTTGTCAGACGTTCGCAAGAGGTGCGGGATTGGAAAGAAACTCAAGATGTTACTTGGCCCCGGCGGGAATTGAACCGGGGACCTTTCGATTAGTAGTCCGACACACTAACCATTGAACCGCTGCTAATTATATAATTTTCTAATTCTACTTCGACAATTATTTATTCGTCTTCATTTTCTTCTTCTTGCAGAATTTCTGTTCGCTCTTCTAAGAAAAGGGATGCATCAATTGTGTCTTCATTAATATCATAAATATTTTCATCTGTTATATTTGTTTCAATATTGGAGCAAGTCTGACCCTGACAGTTGATGCATACTGGCGAACAAAATAATCCCACTTTTTGACAGCCATAATTCTTACTACAATCCGTCTTGCATTTACAAAAAATAGTATTAAGCAGTTTTTCTGGAGCAGGCGGGAGTAGAGTTTGAATTGGCTCCAAATAACTATCTGTTAATTTCCAACCCCAACCCCCCATCTGGGTCCAGCTCATTGCCTAGCCACACTTGAACTTGATAATACACACGATACAAGTGTTGAATGGCAGAAGCAGATGTTGGAGGCAGACAAGGCAACTGTGCTGTTTTATTGTTCCACGCAGATTTTACAAACCTCAAATATTTATATTTGTCTATGGAATCAATTTTTTTTGGAGCATAATACATTGCAAAAAGAAAACGAATTCCATTTGTAACGATGTCGTGTGGAGAAGAGTCAATCTTTGTAAATAGTTCTGCGAATCAATTAAATCATTACGTTTTTCGAAAAATTTAAATACTGCTATTTTACCTATTTTAAAAATTGCTGATGTAGTATCGCAACCAGTTATTTCATGTACAAATAAAATATGAGCTTGACATTTTAGATATGCAGTCAGACTTTGTGATGAATATAGTCTTGATTATACCTGAGCTTTCCCAGGTTTCAAAAACTAAATAATTTTATCATTTGGATTCCGTGCAGTCAGTAATATGAACAAATCAACATCTTCCCCAACAACGACAGTTGTATTTGAACTTTTCCATTGTTCTATTGCTGTTTCAGTTATAAGGACATCAGCATCATTATCAGCTTGTTTTATTCGAATATTAGCAGTTGTAAATTTTTCACATAACATTGAAATAAAGCGAGAATTATTTTAAGTATTTGCAAGAAATTGTTGTTGGTTTGTTGGAACTTTCATAGATCGATCAAAAACGATATCATCAGATGAAGATGTGTTTGTAGTCCGACGACGTTGTTCTGCAGCTTTTATATTTTTCGTATGATTAGTATAACCATCAAATACAATCGTACTGTTATGATCAAAATGTCTTTGTACATACTGAACATATTTTTCAAAAATAATATGGAATGTTTCATCTCGATCCCGTACAACCCGGTGTAATAGATACCCTCCATCGATGATGTAGATAGCATTTGTGTTATCAATTTCGAAGTTTAAACATTCAAAGCAAATATAAAGAGCTGACTTCATAGTTTTACGCATTCCCACTGCATCAAAGAGTGATAATGGGTAAGGAGCTAATTCATATGCGAAGAATGTTTCAAGTTCATCTTCAAATGTCTTAGTAATGCTCATGCGTTGAAATAATAATACAGGGTCTATAGGCACATTTTCACCATGTACTTTTATGACGCTACTTGCACTTAAATGAGGAAATACTCTATCAGCGCGTTTTAATTTAATATTAGCTATTAAACGTTTGGCCAGTCATTTTGCTCATAGAAGCAAGTCCAACTGCCCGAGCTTTATGACAATTAATTTTATCATCGCCGACGACTCCGCTGGCAATGGACATAATTTTTGGAATCATAGGGAACGGATCATGTGATAAGAGCCACTCCGCAAGTTTATTAATATCTTCAATATCTCTCATTACACGAGTATCGCTTGCATCCACATGCGGGTCTGTTGTGTCCATTCTAACATCAGCGAGATCTTCCAATCCTTCACACACAGTATTCATCGTATGCATGCCATAAACCCATTTACTAATGACACTTTCTTGCGTACTCCTCCCTCGAGCAACACCTCCATCTGTTTTCATACACTTCATCATTGATTGTTCAATCACCATATCCGTCGAAGTTCCACAATTTAATTTATTAGAACGTCTAATAGTGAAAAATCATTTGAAAAATCTTTGATAAACACTAAGATCTATCAAGTTCTCTAATTGCATCATATCTTGTAGATATAAATACGCAGACTTGGCATAATTAAAATGTCCTGACGCATGAAAATAAGGAAGCATTTCTTTAACGCAATTCAAATGAGCTCGCCAATCTCCCATACGTTCAGCTCTTATAAATTCCGTTGCAATAGACACCATATGAAATATAGTATCAATAGTATCCATAGTTATTTCGTTTACTTCCTTCAAAAATAGGCAGGTGTGCGACCCTCCACACTCGAACAATGACGTAGCTAGCTGATGTACTCAAGGTTACCGACTAAGGGAATTAGGGACTGACAGTATAATCTTTTATTGTGCATAGTATGTAAAATATGAATTTTCTAATTATTAACACCGCGATATCTCACGAATGGTGAGTCGTAAGAGAAAAAGTGACTGAACGATTTTTTGTAGAGAATTGTATGATCTACACTTTTGTCTGACCTATTGTTACGACAAAACTTACCATTTTCGAGAAAAATGGAAAAAAACCTTAATTTGGTACGTTTGACCTTGAATAAATTTTTTTTCCAGAAGTAGGATCAATGGGGTCTTTTGACATTTTATTTATAATGATGTATTTAACGTTTCTGCCAATTTTCAGCTCTATGCGAATTTTGCCTAATGTCTATTTTGACTGGACTAATATGAGTTGAATAGAAGAAGAAGTGAGTTCTAATTTATAAACATTCATAATTTAAATAGGGTGCACTGAATATTTATGCTTTGCAATGGTTAGCAGTGTGTATGGGGCCTGCGTTCGCTTGTCGTTTTATAACATTATCAGTTTATATTGGAATTTAAAAAAAGTCTCGAACACAAAAATACTTCGCGGTTTCTAAGGGCATTTTGAAAAAATACCCTTTTTCGGGTTTTGAGGTGCTTTTCAAGGACCTCTTGGTTAAACCTTGAACAGAGAAATACTGCGCGGCTTCTACCAACATTTTGGGAAAAAATCTTTTTTTCGGATTCTAAGGACATTTTTGAGTGTGGAGGTGTTCTTTTTCTAAAACTCAGTAGTAACTTGTAACTCACTCTGTGAGATCAGAAAAAAATGATTAATACTATTTCTTAACTCACTCTGTTTTGCTATCTCCAAATTGACACATTGTACAGTTTCTTGACGGTGCAGGAAAATAACTTCACGGGCTATAACTTCACAAGGGCGATAGCTTTACCTCGAGTGGGAAATAATCTCACTATTTTCATGTGAAATTAATGCCAACTTAAGGTGGCATTTTTCGGTCACAGAAGATGGCTGGATTTTCCCTCCTCTTCATTTACCCTACACTCGCGCGATGTTTAATGTTATTGTTTAAGACCTAATCAAAGATATGTTGCCCAAGCACCTGAATCAAAAACCGAAACACAAAACAATCGAAAGACAGCGAATAAATCAGAATAATACAATTTATTTGTTTAGCAAACGTATCCTCTTAAGTATCCTTGATCCAAGTGACCGAGCTAGTTTTCACTTGCAATATAAAAGCCTTGCAAATCAAGAAAAGCAAGAATAAAAATAATATGACCCAGTTAGAAATATGAGAGTAATAAAATAGAATAAATATAAGAGTTATGTACATGTACACAGTTATCGAGAGCATAACTGCTAATCAAAAAAGTTAAGATCGGCAAATAAAGAAGATGACAACATAGAGAAATATTAAGAGTAACACTATTAGAGTAAAATGTAGTGTACCCACTTGCTGACACCACTTTCCACAACACATAACAATAATAAAGTGACGAAAATGGTAAAGTTCAATAGAGTGCAATGTGCCACACAACTTGGTGTGTCATACTCAATTGCACTGAATGTCACTCAATAGAAATAAGATCCTATGAATGGAGCATAGCCAATAAGAACTTAGAATAAGATATTCATATCACTAATGTAAGTAGAAGTAGGATAAGAGATAAGTATAGCAGTTATGTACTTAGTATTTAAGGAATGGTTTTTGAAGAATAAAACAGAGAATGATTTATAAACTTAAAGTCGGCAGTATTGCCTTTAGTAAATAATTTATTTTCTCTAAGCTGCGGCGAGTAATCACCTACACATACAGCGTGGTACGCTTAAATACCAAAGTAGGGAGCACATAACACTACATGGCGATCCTGCCAAAACCACTTGAAAAACATAACTGATAATCTATAACATTTTCAACATGAAAATTATAGGGCAAATCATTTAAAATGTTTACGAAAAACACAAAGAAGAAGCATGAGATTAATTAAGTTAGTTAGAGAAACTTTATTTGAAAAATAAATTTGAAATTGTTACAATAATTTGATAGTCTTAAGTTTAATGGCCGTCTACCAGGATTATTAATCATCAATGATCAGTAATCAAGCTGATATAAGCTGTCGTTCTCAAACAATCATCATCACAGCTTGCTTCGCCATTGATCTTATATCCAGGAATCACTCGTTCATTCATATAAAGAGAACGGGCAGCACAAGCATTCCCCTCCAAAACGTCAACACATACATCAAGTGCTTGTTGCAGGGAGGTTTGAACTTCGCTAATGATCCTCCATTGTCAAAGAAAAACTGATGCACGATAAATATTGTTAATGATTGCGTATGTCTATTAGGATATAAGACTTATAAGGGCACATTTTTTGCAAAGCAAGTCTAAGAAAAACGTGAAGTATTTTAATAATATACCCAACAAAGCACCTACCCCAATCTCGCGCAAACTAGAACTCCAACAGTGACCGCAAATTGTTGGGTTTCAGTGGGGAGCACCCCATACTTTTTTGAAGAGGTATACTATACCTCAAAGTTCATAAGGTATGAAATAGTTTCACAGATAACAGTACCTGAGTGCCCCCTTCCCTGGTAAAAGGGTTTCAAACTCTGGACATTTCTTCGTCTCATACATCGGCCGTCCTTCAGTTTCGATTTGTACAAACAAACTCAATACTCACTAAGATGTTTTTATACCCTATTCTAAGGTTATATTAATTTTGACGCATAGTTTGTAACATACCTTAATATTGCCCGTAGACCCCTAAAAGTTACTATATTTATGATCAGCATCGATAGTAATGTCGATCTAGCCATGTCCGTCCGTCCGTCCGTCCGTCGGCAAAAATTAGGCCTTTAAACTGGACCTAGAGAGCTGAAATTTTAACCATATACTCTCTAGGGTCCCGAAATAATCAAGTTTACGAATTTTTGAAATCCGCACACAGAAACTTAAAAAAAAAACATTTTTGGAAAAAATCGAATTTTGAGCTAGAAAGCTGAAATTTTTTACATATGATCTATGACTCCTAAAACTGCTCGGGATAAATTTTTTTCAAAATCCGCCCACTGACACGCCCACAAATAAATAAAACAATTTTTTTGAAAATCCAAAGTTTGAGCTAAGGAGCTGAAATTTATAATATATACTCTCTAGGGGCCCTTTATGTTCATGTGTTAATTTTTTTTAAATCCGCCTACTGACACGCCTACAATTAAATAAAACAATTTTATTGAAACACCCAAGTTTGAGCTAGGGAGCGTTTTTTTTGATAAAATCCCTTAAATGTTATATAACAAAATATGTAGAGCGTTCTTAACAATTCAACCATACTTAGACTTTTGTCACGCCCACTTATGAGGGATAGGAATAAGAAGGGTATCAAACAGTTCGCCCAAGCGGACTGTAGCCCGTTCCTATGTTTTTTTTTATAATTTGCTTACGCTAAAGGGATTTTTTCTATTGTTACAGTACCCTTATAGTGCGTAACACAGCGTAAGCATTTGTGTTTTTAACAGCAAGCAGCACCTGGCAATATCGTATTTGATTGCATGATTTTCGGTGCTACTTACTATTAGCAAGAATAAAGAGATAGGAAAGAAGTGTTTGGGTGCAGTTGTAGGGTTTTTCTCCGCCGGTGGTGTCTAAGATGCTTAGGGAGATTACGATTTCATGTATTCGATGTAAAGTAATGGACTTGGCCGGGATTCGAACGCACGACCTTCCATTTAGTAAGCGAATACACTATACTGCACCTGTTGCCACCCGCGCCACCTGTTTACTGCTTGAAACCAGTGACGCCGCGCCTTTGTATAGTTCGCGTTTCTTGTAATAACAATTTTTTCCTACCGAACTAAGAAAATTAAAAAAGGCTCAACATTTATTCAAAATTACCACAAAAAAATAAAAACAACGCCCCAAGTTGATCATAATTTTTGATATTGTTTGCCATACATTTTTTTAGACACATTTTACAGAACAAGTTGGCACTTTCATTCCGCCCATCAGCAGGTAACATAATATTTTTAAATATGTCCCTATGCCGCAAACATGCAGGAATGACCATTCATAAATTATCATAAAATGCGAAGAGAAATTATTTCCCACTGGAGGTGGGCAACAACTTCCCATAAAAACATATTGAAGGGCTACACTTGGGCGAACTACTCCAATCCTCATAAAGTGGGCGTGGCAAAAGTCTAAGTATGGGTGAATTGTTAAGAACGCTCTACATATTTTGTTATACAAAATTTAAAGGATTTTACCGAACGGCCCTCAAAAGTGGGCATGGCAGAAAACTTTATATGAAGGAATTGTTTAAAATGACTTTATCTACAAACTTTGAGAAGAATAGGGCTTTCATTTACAATGATTTCTTCAGTAAAACGGTTTTATTAAATAGTAGGCGTGTCAGTGGTGGGATTTTGAAAATAAAGCGTCTTTCAATAGCGACTTGACAACTTCAAACTTTCAGTGTGAACGCACCCTTAAGCCGATTATCGCACTGTCAATGTCAAAATATTCAGTAAAATCACACATGTGAAGTACACGACGAAAAAACGTTACAAATAATTAAACTTCACTACCGAAATTCCGAGTCGCTGGTCGCAACTTTAAGAGCGTTAACGTCAATTTTCGAAAGTTATTCTCGTCCCAGTAGTCAAGCGATGCATAGTGTGGTGAAAAAATTTGAGTCAGAATATTCGCTGCTTAATTCTTAATGTGGCGTGCCAGTGAGACTACGTTTTGCCCGAGGTGTGGAGAATATTGCTGCTGCAGAGGCGTCCGTCGCAAACCAGCCTAATTAGTCAATTTAACGGCGTTCTCAAGAATTTCACGTAAGGATCTTGGCCAACACCCTTACAAGATCAACCTGACTCAAGAACTAAAGCCACTTGGTCATATGAAGCGACGTACGTTCTCGAATTGCGCTCTGGATATGATGGAAGAAAATGGAGAATTTTATCGCAAAATCATCTTCGATGAAGCGAATTTTTGGTTAAATGGACAGGTGACAACCCTCATGAGAACCCTCATGTGCTTCATGAAACAGCACTTCATCCGAAAAAAGTGACTGTTTGGTGCGGTGGCGCCATTATGCCGTTTTTTTTCGATGAAAATGACCGCCACGTTACGGTAAATTGTATTCGCTACAGAGACATGTTGGAACGTTATTTCTTTGGGTATTGGGCACCTGCATGGACATCAGTGGTATGTGGTTACAACAAGACGGTGCCACAAGACACACAGCGGGTGCAACAATCGAGTTATTGAAATCCCAGTTCGGTGAACGTGTTATCTCGAGAAACGGAACCGTTTATTTTCCGCCGAGATCGTGTGATTTACCGCCTCTATACTTTTTTTTATGGGGCTACATTAAATCATTGGTCTATTCCAACAAGCCGGTGACCTTAGAGGAGGTCAGAGCCAATACTGAACGAGAAATAGCGGCCGTATCGGTCGAAATGTGCGGCCGAGTCATCGAAAATTGGGTTCAAAGTATCGACCGCTACATATGTTCCCGTGGTGGACATATGAACGAAGTCGAATCCCATTCATAAATGTTTTGATAGTAATTGAACCCAATACATTTTTTTTTTCATATCTCAAATACTTTGCATTTTATTTAAAAAATAAGTTGTCAAGTCTTTAATGAAAGACCCTTTATTTAAACATGAGCATTAAGGGCCCCGAAAGAGTATATAATATAAATTTCAGCTTTATAGCTCAAACTTTGACTTTTCGATGAAATTGTTTTATTTAATTGTGGGTGTCAGTGGGCGGATTGCAAACATTTTAACTCTTGAGCATTTTTATTTCATTTTTCATTATAGTTCGATTTCTAAGGCCTTATTTTTGGCGACAGACGGACATGGCTAGATCGAAATTACTATCGATGCTGAACAGGAATATAGTAACTTTCGGGGGTCTACGTTATGTATGTTACAAACTATTAGTCAAAATTAATATAACCATCCTTAGAATTGGGTATAAAAATGAGAAATATTTTTCTCCTTCGAGGTGAAGTTATTGCTCGTCTGAAATTATTGGCTGTGAACTTATTTCCCTGCACCATTAAAGCTGATTGTCTGCTCGAACTGAACGGGAACGACTGGAGAACTGTACAAGTTCTCGACATTTATATTATTCCCCTCAACGATTATTTACAGTAAAGTATTGTCGAGTCCTCCTTGGGCTACATGCCATTTTCTTTCCTTTATAACTGCTGTGGTATTCGTTTGTACACACAATTCCTCAATCGAGTTTCTACGGCAAAAGCTCTGTTTGTGAATAAAAAAAATTATAGCTTTATGATTATTTTTATTTGGTAACATTTTCCTTTTTTTCATTAAATGGCGAAAATAATAAATGGCCAAATGGCTTCCGCCCGTTGCCAGTGTTCTCCACTCCCTGTTAGATTTTCGCCTTTAGCCGCCAAGTTCTGTGGCTTATTCGTAAAGAGCTCGCGACGTAGAAGAACGCCTAAGTAGTCTGAAACGGTCAAATCGGGCGTTCTTGTAGGCTAGTCATTAACCGATCGGGAAATGCTTGGGAATGCCTATGTATCGCTTGGCCGTCGCAAGGCCTGCTGGACGTTGATCAAAGAAACAAAATGGACATATGGTCACAGAACAATATAAGTGAGTAGATCATTTGATTAGTTCGTATACATATATTCTGCGTTCGACTTAACTGCTGTAATTTTTAATAGTAAAATTTTACCTAAAAAAACATAATTTTCATGAAAAAAAGTTCTTAAAATCAGAAGTTTGAAATTTTGCTTTAATTTCTTTGCGGTACAATTTCAATAAGGACGGCTCAAAAACAATAACGTCCGGCTAATGATGCAGCTATTGCAATTTGCGTTTTCAACATTGTATTTCCATAAATGCAACCATACCAACTAATTAAAAAATTAAATCAACTTAAAACAATTTTTCTTAAACACTTCCCCAAATTTACTATGGGATAATACCCATCAATGGAAAGAAATACGGAAATAGCATGGGTATGTTACACCTTCAGTTTTTTTCTGTTAAGTTATAAAACCGAAATCTTGGTGCCGTCAATGGCTGTTTTAGGGAAAGTTTTCTGCAATAATTCGAACGCAAAATTACCACATTATCTATTCACCTATGGTCTAAAGGTGGTCCAGAACAACAGCGATAAATCGTGAAACATTGTTTTATCTTTGTGCCAAGGTAATAAAAAAATATCAGAGGTGATGTGTACTTGAAAAAGGAAACAGCGCTTTGAAGAGGTCCTTCGCGGCATCACTAAACAAAGCAATATATTTGAATTTTCATGTACAAATTGGAATACTTTTTGCCGTCATAATTCAAATATATTCTGTCCAGTTATGGTGCAAACAGCACAAGATGGAGCAAAAACAAAAACGCATTTGCATACATTGACACACATTCCATTCAGGGGAGAGAGTAGGTAAACTTACCTTTTTCCTTCGAAAAGTTACTTCACAATGTTTTAATGCAAAAGCAAGGTAAGCAAAAAGTTTTGCACTCAAAACTTACCTTGAAATATAGGTTGCACAGCACATGTTAAGATAAATTCATGAATGATAAGTTTACACAAATGTTTCAGCGGAAAAGTTCATGACGAACTTTTGATTGCGTTTTATTTCTTTGGTTCTAAGCAAGATACTTTAACAGCAACTCAATGGAAACTAATTTTGTAATGTGAAAACAAGCTATATCCGATTTCCCCTAATCTAGAAGCGCACGATGTATAAGCTTTACAAATGTTTAATTAAGAAAAATCGTATTTATTTTGGTTTAACTTTAATTCGAGATCAAACAACATTTTTCGATAAAAAATTTGTCTTATTTGAGGGATCAAAAGTCTTCCAAGTTATCGACAGTAAATGAGGAAATCAAAATCTGTTCACAAAATTTCAAGGATTTTTTGTATAAGTAGGAGTCTGTCATTTTATGAATTTGTTTCCAATAAGCTGTTACTGACTGCTGGCAAGAAAAAGACATAAATGTATATACATATGTCGGCATACAAAACTTCATAGGAATTGCTGAGAAACTGTAATGGCTATGCAGATGTTTGTCCTC
The DNA here is from genome assembly GCA_949715645.1 of Portevinia maculata. NCBI lineage: Eukaryota > Metazoa > Arthropoda > Insecta > Diptera > Syrphidae > Portevinia > Portevinia maculata. The sequence goes on along the minus strand of OX454525.1, from coordinate 393,121,074 downwards.
ATATGCCTGGCTGATATGAAACGCATTTTGGCCGAAATGAGAAACAACGAAATGACAACAACGACATGCATTTCGCATGACATTTGCTAGAACCTGATTTTTATCCTTAGGTAAGGTTAGGTTGAAAACCTGTCAGTGGTTAGTGTGTTGGATTAGTAATCTAAGGGTCTCGAGGTAAATCACTACACGCCGAGCCAACTAACACCTAATGTTTTTTTGTTTTTTTTTTTTTGACTGCGCTACCTCTTGCGAACTTCTGACAAATATTTAAGAGTACCTATCACTTGTGTTGGGACGCTTCTCAAATTTTCCGTTCAGATTCGGCCTAAAATTGTAGGGTTCTTTCCATTCGCACAAACATATGGTTAAAAAAGCTATTGATTAGGCCCTATTTGAGCCGTTCATGCTAAATATTTGTTTATTTTTAAGCAACCACATACAGCCCTGGACACCAAAACAGGCCCCTCGCAATCGATGCGGAACCAATACAGTTTTAACTTCAAAAGAAATAAACTGAACACTTGCTCTCGAAAAACATCCAATTGCCATCAGAATTCGATTAGTTTGCTGTAGTTCGTGCAACCTAATTGCTCTTTTTCTTTCAAGAAGGACGAAAATAGAAGAACTAGAACGTAGTTATTTTTTACAATTCCGCGACATTCAGTCAACGCATACTCACAGTATAAGCTCTATGTCTTCCTTGCCTTGCAGGTCAGCACAGAATCTGAACGAGTCCTTGTCGATCAGTTTGAGCCATTTGGCATGCTTCCTCAGAAAACAGTTTCCTTACAGAATCCCAACCATTGTTCTAAGCTGCTCCAATATGAGAATTTCTCTAGATCTTTTCTAATCAAAATACGGCCAAAACGCCTTAGACAACCTTTGCTCATTTCCTTCTAAACCGCTGTATACCCAACGCAGTTTCAATCGGTGCTGACTGCATAATGCCAGCAAGCAGCCGGAACTTCTGATTGGAAGACACTGCTTGTGTCCGGGAGTTGCATAGACTCTTTGAACTCTAGAAGATCTACAGAGAATATCCAGAATCCGTTCCTTAGAGCTTCTAATGAAGCGCTATTGACGTCTAACTTCTGTGTTAGCTGAGTCAATAAGATTATTAAACAAGCAGGCTCCTAGATAGAGATTTATTTTATGGGAGATGGCAGGACATATGTAGAGAAGGTGAAGTGTAGTCGTTTCACCTTCTTTGTCCATGCAGCTTCTACACAAGTCGTTTGAATAAATGCCAAGCCTTGACGCATACTTGCCAATGAGATACTGCCCTGTAATGACACCAATAATAAAACTTATGTGCATTCGGTTTAGTGAGATTATACACTTAGAGCGCCGCAGGTCCTGCTTTGGCCAGATAGGCTTATGCCTAGACATGTGTCCAACTAAGGTTTGTTCTCTTGATTGCTAATAGCTACAACATAACTTTACATGTAGCGATTGGTATGCCCAGAGAACCTTTATCAGGTAAAAGAGGCAATGTGGCTCCTTTTTAGGCGAGGCCAACTGCCCTACATTTCCCTGGAATTTCTCTATGCCGCTGCACCCAACAGAGGTGAATGTTGAACTGCTCTGCCACTTCTTTAAGAGATGATCGGCAGTCTAGGGCAACGATGAATTTGAAGAGACTGGGTCCAGGGACTTAATCGCGGCTTGTGTATCCGAGAAGATACGGAGGTCCTTACATGGATATCACATTTCTCTTCAGCCACGTCAAGGCTTTTTTTATTACGATTTTAATGGTTTTTTATGTGATACCACACAATTTTTCCTGGTTTTAATTTTTGTTTTCCGTCAATTTCCTTTATGTTGTTTTGAATGAATAACCTTACATTCGTTACCCCGTGAAGTGGACGGCTGGAGTTACAGCGCTGTTTCACGGTTCGCCACAACCGATCATCAGACTCCTTCTGTATCCCGAAAATTCATTTCTTCCACTGGGATTCGAACCTAGACCAGCGTCTTCTCAGGCAAGCACCCATGCACTGTGCCATTGAAGCCACGAGTTCATCCAGTTTTTATTTTGATTTTTTTGGACAGACTTTGCTCCTGTAAGTATATTATGTTATTCATTCTGGTTTTTCTTTCTATGTTTTCTCTAATTTTATTCCATTTCGACAAGCATAGTTGGACTGAAATGGGTGATAGAGAGGGTGAAAGACTTTTTGACATTGTTTTTGTCGAAAATTTTACGATTTTAATGGTTTTTTATGTGATACCATACAATTTTTCCTGGTTTTAATTTTTGTTTTCCGTCAATTTCCTTTATGTTCTTTTATTGCCATAATTTCCATCTGGAACATGCTACAATGATTAGTAAGAATATAAAAAATAAGAGAGACTAACATTTAATCTTTTTGAGGAAACCCGGCAGTAACTCTGTTAAAATGGTGCAGAGTCCAAAATTACATTTTTTAAATGTGGCATAAATTCGCGTGGCGCAACGCACTCTTGCGTCCTTACTTTGTAAGATTGGCAAAAAAGTTCTCTTCACAGGACTTTCAATTGATGAAGGACCCTTCTTTATTTGGCACAATCACGCCCACAGTATTTCGAACAGAATTATTATTATTGGGAAGAAAGCAATAACTACATCTTTTGGAAAACATGTTTCCATTTTACTTTTGCTTGTTTCAAGCAAGCTTACAAGTAGGTATAATATTAAAATTGCACCCGGAACTCTCGATTCCAACAAAAAAGACTTATCTGGGGTAACACAAGCGATAAATATAGCCTACGTGACGTTACCAACGTGGCACTTCTTCCGGAAATCAGGTTTATCGAGTTTACTTTGTGACAAATCATGACTATAGTCAATAATCATTGCCCACAACATTTTCTATAAACAAAGGACCGTTACTTTATCGATGGTGCTTCAATTGTGATCAAATTTCTAACAATAGGTAGCATTCCCGCAATATTTGTATTTTCCGACTACTCGTATTTTACATACTTCTTCATCTGCTGGGAACATGAAATTTAAAATAAATTCCATTAGTACATTTTACACGGCTTAAATAAAACATTTTGACATAACGTCATGCTGATGTATTTGACAGCCCCACCCCATGCATTGGCGACACCATGACACCTCCATTTAAAAACCAATGAAGGGCTCACATAATAATATTTGCTGAAGCGGTGCAAACGCTTGATGGCAATTTGTACGACTTACAATAAATGCGAACAATCCTCTTAATTATATGTATTCAACATACGAAACCCAGCCCCAGGTTCGAGAAGGCAAGGAAGACGAACCTCCATTTTAAGGACCAAGCCATCGCGGATGTCAGAGCGCTTGGTTTGGACAACTGGAAACAGTGTGCCCGGGATCGCGGAGGGAGGAAGGCTACAGTTTCTCAGACAGAGACTCTCCACGGGACAGTGGCTCGTTAAGTAAATAAGTAGATTTTATCACGAAATATGAATCCTCTATTTTAAAATGCATTCATTTAGATTTTCTTCCTGGACTCTTAAACATTGATTTGTAATATTCGTAGTATTTCCTCATCTTCGAAAGGTACATTTTTTGCTAGTTGTTTATTTCTGTTTTTTTTTTAAGTTATTGAAATTATATTTATATTACTAAAAACGATCTAATACCCGCCATGCGTTGAAATGCCTTTTTCAATTTACTTGTCATTTGTTTGAAGTAGGTACGTACTCATACAGGAAGCAGACACATTTCCATGTAATAAATAAGACATATTGTTGTTAACTCAACTGCTCACAGTTGGTAGTCAACTTATTGGAACATTATTCATTTATTCATTGCGCAAGTGCCAACAACAACTGTACACATTTTCAAATCAATTTTATAAGCGATGCGCGAACGCATAGAAGATGAACAATTATCCGCCACCTATTGTACAATTCTGGTTTTATGTCAGGAACATTCGCGCAACCGCCATTTACTACTATAAAAAGCAAATTTAATATTAATTAATATTTCTGTCACTGTCGTTTACTTTTTTATAAATTTTTCGGTACCAGAATTGCTACATCGGGCTTCCAACATGTCAGATTTGTTTTAACCTCATGCCCAACTGCAAGCCTAAAACTCGTCGACTATATTGACATCGAGCGAATGGAGAACAATGGTCCACCGAAGACGATCGTTGACTCCCAGCCTAAAGGTTCGAAACGACAAAAGTAAGCAATGAATACTATTATTTACAAAGAGGTTGCAGTGGCGCAGAGGTAAGTGTAGTGCACTACTAATCAAAAGGTTCCAGCTACAAATCCCGCGCGGCCAAGTAACACCTAAAAGTTATTTCCACAGCCCCACCACTTGCGAATGTCTGGCAAACATCCAAGAGCATAGGTTGTCATGAGAAGTTTCTCAAATTTGCAGTTCGGATTCGGCTTAAAATGTTATGTCTCTACCACTTCGCTCAAGGAAATAGTTGTAGAAGCTAGCTTTGAGGCACTGTATGGCTATTACTTTTACTTACAAAATGTTCTACACCCATAAATGAGTACTGTCGAGTTTCTCCCGAAGCAGTAGCTCACTGAAATTGAAATTTTCAACCTTCCCGAAGTAACATTTTACTACCTACTTGGGTTGGTAGGGAAAAATGATTTGTAGGGCGTATACGTAACAATTTCACCCACATAGCATCGGGTAAAATCTACCAATTACGAATTGTTTGCACAACCATTACGTCAAGGCTCCTTTCTGTTTTATTGTCCATCAAACAAAGATAATTTCATACACATATAAATTCAGATCTCCAGAAGTGTTAACCCAAGGATTTGCATGCTAAATTGCGGGACAGCTTTTATATAATAAATTTGTCGCTAGTGGTGTTTTTTGGGGGATGCCGCAGTGATATTCTTGGCTCGTCTCTGCACAGGTCAGGGCGATTTTATTTTGTATACACAAATGAATTCTGACTCAGCTTGTAAATAATCCGACATGTATACCGGTCAATGCAGTCAAACCGCCAACACACTGGACTTGTTCCTTAACTCACAAAATGACAAATAAGCTATAAACATATTAACGATTCTTGGCTCGTCAGACCATTTTGATATAACAGATATTTTCTCGTGTGGGATGCGGAAGCTGCTGCTGATATGATAACAAACATAATTCACCTGGGTACTATGAAATGCTTTGCCCCTAACAGAATAAGGATTATCTAACCCAATGCAAACACGTGGTGTGACTTGAGCAACTCAACTGAGGAAAACCGAACGAAGTTCGAAGAAGACAGATATGACGACAGTGCCCACATTCATCGTGTGAAATGCTCCTTAGACCACCATTTGTGGAAAAAACACCAAAAACTCCCTTTTTTAACGGGTTCCCGACCCGTAAATATGCCTAAGATACTGCTGCCTTCCATCCATTGGCACATCTTGTAAAGTTTACGTATGTACCTTCTCCTCCATTTACCCTCCTCGCACACAGAACCAAATATCTTACGTAGAACTTTTCTTTCAAAGGAGCGCAATCCCAACTCTCCCTTCCTGTTTCTCATCCAGCACTCAGCGCCATAAAGCAGAACTGCCGGGATTAAGGTTTGATAGAGCATGCATTTTGTCATTCGAGTTAAAAGATTTAAACCCATTTTTTCCAAAACTCAAGTAGCAGCGGTTTCGGTGTAATTCGTGGACTTAACGTTCAAACTACTTAACTATTACGTATAACCTATTAACTGACTATCAGCATTAAGGTCTTAATGTACTGTGACATTTTGTATTATTGTATACATCAAAAATTAAAAATTGTGTCTGCCACTTCTATGGGCTTTAATAAAATGATTATAGGCCCCTTTAAAAAACGATATGCATAATGAAAAATAAATACAAAATAAACCTTCGTAAAAGGAAAATGAAAACCATACGTTACTCCAAAATGTCAGAAAGGATAGATTCTATTTCAGCACATTTGAAATTGAATAGAAAATGCCTTAAGAAATGTTTAAGCCTTCCAGAAAATGATGCAGATCTTATGGATTAAGGGACCTTATTAAATAAGCGAGAAGATGAGACCAAATAAAAATTAAGTACGAGCATGCGGTACAGATACAACATTGAAAAAGTTTCTACACAGATTATAATCAGAAATTAATTTGCAATTTAGATTTCCAGATCTCTTAAAAAACATTTTTAACACAAAGATGGTGGACTGGAAGTATTTTCAATTTATGAAACAATGGGATGTCGACGGTATTTTTTTTTGACATATTTTTGTCGAAACAATTTTCTGTAGAATTAACAGAGGTTGAATTTTATTCATATACATAATGTACCACCCTAACAACTAATACCATATTGAAGCTTTGAAGGAAAAATACCATGATAAATAATTTTAAGTAGTTTTCTTGAATAAACATTTTTTAGATAAGAGAAATGTCTGAGAGTACATCAAAAGTATTTCCTCAAAGAATCCGTATGGAATATAAAGCTCATTCTAGTGTCAAAACGGAGCGTCAGATACTCAAACGGATCAACTTTCACAATCAAATAACACCTTAACTGCAGTTTATTGTGATACAGACATTTGAATGGGATACATCGGAAGCACATAAGCAGCTTGGCATTTCATTTTATCCTCAGGTGCATGAAGAAACATCCGCATCTGACCCGCTTCGGGTTGAGAGATTAAAAAACATTAAGCAGCGAATATTCTGACTCAAATTTTTTCACCACACTATGAATCGTTTGACTACTGGGACGAGAATAACGGCCGAAAATTGACGTTAGCGCTCTTAAAGTTGCGACCACCGACTCGGAATTTCGCTAGTGAATTTTAATTATTTGTAAACGTTTTTCATTCGTGTACTTCACCATGATAAAAATGTTGATTTGACTGAATATTTTGACATTGACAGTTCGGTAATCGGCTTAAGGGTGGGTTCACACTGAAAGTTTAAGTTTGTCAAGTAGCTAATGAAAGTCCATTTACTGTGTCCAGTACTGTGTTTGAATTGTTTTGTAGAGAAGTATCATTAACTTAAAACCAACAAATTTCACCTGTTCTTCAATCACCGTAAATATCTCTACCACGGCACGATGGGAACAGCCGATTTTTCGAAATCGTCCGCTACTTAACGGATCTATTAAAGTTAGTGCCTTCCGAGTTGACACCTGAAAACTTCTTAATCACCGGCAACACGGTTGTAGCAGCAACCTATCCATAAGTGATTTGATGACCTATGTATGTAACCGCAAATTGGAACCAATCTTGATGTTTCGAAAAAAATTAATTGAGTTGGTAACAAGCGCTTTCGTCCAAAATGCATCCATTTGTAATCGATGAAACTCTTCTTCAATGGATTAGAAATTACCTTTAGTTAAAGTGGCTTGGGCAGTTTTATCTTCGACTCTCTTTCTTATTTTTATAAGCGCTCTCCTGTCAATTATTTCTTACTCAATGCATTCCTTGGCTGATGACGGTACCCTCAGCTAATTATTTACTTAAACTGGAACGGCTAGTTGGGTACAATAATAAAATGGAATTCAATGTTTCCAAAACAAAAGGATGTTCTCTTTCAATTAAACAAACTTTTATACTCTGTCATTGTCCATGAATGGCACTTGCACCGCTGAATCCAACTCAAATCACCACATATTCGATGTCGCCAAAAACCCTGCGAAATGTCTAGGCTTCCTGAAGCGATGGAGGAAATATTTCACACCTTCTATGTACACACCTTCTATATATGGCTTCAATTTTTAAGGCGTACACCGCTCATATCTGGTCTGGTGCACCAATACCTAATTATTAACAATAAGTTACTGGTGCAGCCGGATTCAAAAATCGCGAATTTGCTTGACTTTCTTTGTCATCGTCGCATTGTCTCCTTCCTATCGTCTTTTTTATTGGTATTCCCATCATAAGTACACGAAATAGCCAGTTGCTTTCTACCCAAAGAACATTTCAACCACAATACCCCTCATGCCGGGAATGGGCATAACAAAAATACCTTTAGTGTGTGCAAATTACAAAAAAAAATCGAGTAAGTAAAGAAAGAGTCAAGCCTAAAATCTCATGGATCCATTCATTCAATATATCAGCAGTAATCCGCAGCCTGCCGATACTTTTTGAGGTCGAATTAACCAAACCCACAAGGCGGGAGAGTGGAAATGCAGAAAAGTGGGTGGATTATGGTCTCTCTAATCCAGATCATAAACTCGCGGTTAAAGTAGAAGAGGAAGAAAATGTTCGATTTAACAAAACAAAATCCAATAAAAATTATCTTAAATCTTTGCAATTTCCTTTTTACATTAAAATTGTTTCGGCAGGTATTTGTAAGCCAATCGCCGGCAAACTTTCTTCGTTTATATGCTGAGTCAAGACGATCGATCACGAGGTGTATCCTTTTTAATTATTCCATTAATTGATTTTTTTACTATTGCTTTTGAAAATCAATTTACCGAAATACGCAAACTTTTCTCCTCGGCAAGGGCATTTGGGAATTATTCATCATAAATTAAATCTGATGTTGATGCCACTATGTGCGTATTTCAAAATGTAAACACTCCGAATTTAGCTGAATTTAATTCACCAGCTATCGGTCAATGTCGAAAGGACATGAGCCAGAGAATATTTCTTGGTATATTTCTGAATTTGGAAGAAATATAAAACACTTGCCCATGCTCAAGGAATTGTGGTTTGACAGAGGTTGGAATCGAGTGCTTTGCTTTTGTAGGATTTTATTTTTTTGTCTTCAATTTTGTTATTGGTGCTTGCCTCAAATTGACACGAGATGAAGGTAAAAAAAAATAGGATAATGGTAAGGTAAACACCTGACCCACGTCTTATAAGTATTACTTAACTGAATATGCGTTCATTCAACTTCGAAATATTTATAAATAGAAATATATTTGTTTCGTTATTTTCCTTACACAGGAATGAGTGAATTAATGTCTTGAACTGATAGTACTTTGTTTCCTTGCCAATAACTGGGATTGGGTTTTATCAATTTTGAACATTTAATGATTTGCCAGATGTATTATTTAAGAAGACGTGAACCAAGTAAAAGATACAGATGAAGAAACGGAATACACATGAGCAGTTCTTACTGGAAAATCATTGAATGAAGTACGCAATGAGCTGAAAAATTACCGTCATTAAGCTCATTGATGTAGCAATTTATCTTTTTCCTACTTTCGTAATAGATGACTCATATCATCCTTACTAAAAGATATAGAATAAGAAATTCTTGCTTGAAACAAAAGTTTTAATCAGTCGTTAGGTTATGATTTATGGGGATGAAAGTATCGCTGGAGTATGTAGAATGGGACCGATTGAAAATGAACGAAAAATTGCGAGTTGACAGCGGAAAATGAAGATTTCATCAAATTGGTAAACTTTTCAGTTGATGTCAAAAAGGACCAAACCATAAAATACAGCGAAATAAGTTTAAAAAAGGGATAATGTCAATACCAGACGATTCAATGTCTTTACGTAGAAAACATTGGCATGGATCAGTAGGAATTATGTCGATACGAGTAGCTTTGATAGGAATTTTGCATCTTTAACTGTTATATACTATTCAAATAAAGGGTTTTTCAACAGGGACGCTACAAAAGTAGAGCGACAGGGACAGCAAACGACGCCGAATTTCTTGCCGGTCTTTTAACATTTCTCTTGAGTAAGGTTTGCCATTTCATGATGGAAAGATATACGAGCCAACAACGAGTCAAAAGTATTAAAATTTACTACCGAAGTTCGGAGTCAGTGGCCTCGACTTTAAGAACGCTACGTCCAATTTATGGTCGTCATAATTGTCCTAGCAGATCAACAATTGAGCGTCTAGTGGAAAAATTTGAATCCACAAGCCCAATACAAAATGTTTCCGTGCCAGTTAGACAAAGAAGTGCCCGTAGTGTCGAGAATATTGCTGCCGCTGAGGCTTCAGTTGAAGAAAGCCCAAATGTGCCTCTCACACGTCGTTCTCAAGCGTTGGGCATCTCTGTGACGTCGTTGTGGCGAATTTTGCGAAAAGATCTTGGGGTACATCCTTACAAGATTAAATTGGTGCAAGAACTGAAGCCGCTTGACCACCAGAAGCGTCGTATGTTCGTGAATTGGGCTGAGCAACAACATGAAAATGATTCGGATTTTCATCGAAAAATCATAGCGATTTCTGGCTGAATGGCTTCGTCAATAAACACAATATGCGGTATTGGTCAGGCAGCAATCCACACCTACTCCATGAGTCATTATTGCATTCCGACAAAATTACGGTTTGGTGTGGTTTATGGGCCGGCGGCGTCATTGGCCGTACTTCTTCCGTGATGATCAAGACCGGCACGTTACTGTGAATGGGAATCGCTACCGTTCAATGATAACCGAATATTTTTGGCCCCAATTGGATGATATGGACTTGGAGGACATGTGGTTCCAACAGGACGGCGCCACAAGCCACACAGCGAATGCCACAATCAATTTATTGGAAACCAAGTTTGGAAACCGTGTTATCTCACGAAATGGTCCAGTCGCTTGGCCGCCTCGGTCGTGCGATTTGACGCCGTTAGACTATTTCCTGTGGGGCTACGTCAAGTCTATGGTCTATGCCAACAAGCCAACGACGATTGATGAACTTCGTACGAATATCGAACGTGAAATTGCAGCAGTATCTGCCGATTTATGCTTGAAAACCGTCGAATATTTTAAACGATTTGGTGCGCATGTTGTAAATACTAAATTCCAATATAGTTATTTTATATAAGTCTCAAAAGTTGTTGGGAGAACTTTGTGCTGCAACAGCACATTGGGGAATCAGGACGACACAGCTGCTACAGAGGTGTCGTCTTGATTAATTGTTCTTAGAGACGTCGTTGATTGCGTTGTTATTCTAGCAAAGCGCTGTAAGTGGAATTTTTCATTATGGGTTTGAAATATTGTTTTTCTAGAACCTTGACATTAGACAAAACATTCGCTTGCGTTATATGTTTGAATATGATGGAAAACGGTATTTTAAAATTATTTTTTATTTCTTATGCAATTATTTGTTCTTTATGATGAGAAGGAAACTTTATTCAATGGGAAGCCTCACCTAATTTTTTAAAGAAAATTCATAAATATAATAGTAACCACAGCCCAGCCTAAACCATTACACTGAGAAACATTAAATTTCAAAGTTCGTTGTACGCTTAAGGCGGGCTTTTGAAAAATTCACACGTAAACGGGAAAAATGTGGTACAAATGTTTTATTCTTTGACTTAAACTTGTCACTTCACTCTATAAAAACAATCACACAAATCGAATAACCAACCTAAACTATTAAAGATAGAAACTTGTGATTCAGCATACCGGATTTTTAAATGCTCAGGACGAGACTAAAAACGGGATTCTCAAAAATTCACCCTCAAAGTGGAGGTAAATGAGGTTGCAAAACTTTGGATTTTGACTAAACCTCCTTTAACTTGCCATTGCATTAACAATTGAACTATGCCGGTCTTTTCTCCCTACATGGTGGTTTTTGCATTCCAATTTGTTTTTCTGTTTAAGCTTAGCTTTGCTATCCAAAAGCACATTTAGGATAACAGTTCAGATCAGGTTTGAAAAGCTAAATATTTTGTTTATCCTAACCGTTAATTAAAATTCACAGCAAGTACCTTCGCCATTCATTCAAGCAGCGAACGTCAAATATTAAAAAAATGGATTTGATCCTGGACTTTGGTAGCGTCTGGCAAGGACTTCGCTCCGTACAAAACGTCTTATACTCATGATTTCATGTTCAAGAGGGCATGTTCTATGTTTATTGAAAATTACATTCGGTTACGTCAAATATTAAAAAATGGGTTTGATCCCAGACTTTGGTCCCGCCTGGTAAGGACTTCGCTGCGTGCAAAACGTCTTGGACCAATATGTTCATGTTTAAGCTGATCTATTCTGTCGCTTAGGGCTATAATCAAGTGGTTACACTTATTATTACTATTGTGGAAAATGATGCATATTCAACGCGCTGTCACACGCTTTGGGTGCCACGATTTGCTGCCAGACTAGTATTTTCGATGCACCTCTCAGACCGAAAAATTACTTCGGGCTCTTAGACTAGTACTACATCTTTACAGATTGAACAAGATTTGAATTCATTGCACATTTATAAAATCTACACATTAAGTTAAAAGTAGATCGCGGGTGTATGTAGTTGCGGGAAATCTCAGCCAGCTTCTATGACCAAAAAATGTCCCCTAAGCTGCAAGACTCTTCACTGCAGTTCTGCGCCCGGCGTACACATACTGTTCACAATGTTGGACAGCGTACACAAAGTATAAAGGCAAATCAACGGCAGCTGAGATGTGTAAACATTTTTGCTCTCGTTGATGTATATATATATTTGTTCTCGATAGGGGCTAGTTGGAAATATCTAGCGTCACCGTCATCGTCAGATTTTCCCGTTAATTTTCATTACCACGTGAGTTAATCGCTGCTCGACAGATCACCGCAATTAAACGACGTTTTGCGCAGTTAGTACGTATGGGTGACCGTTTGAGAACAACCGCGTGTCGTTGTTTTTTTTTTTTATTAATTATGTATGTTCAATTTTTTTAACTACGTTAGTTAATTAGTTACGCCGTTAGCTAGATAACAAATTAGGTAGCTGACGGGCAACTGTGCCTACATGTTTACACATCAACTATACCGTGAGTGCAGCGTGGCTCACACCTTTTTTTTGAAGGAGTTCGGGCTGCTCGTGCGCTTGATTTCAATGGATAAAAGGTTCCAAATTTAAATCGCATGAAAACAAAATTTACAAGATCAGATGCAGAGTTCTTTGAACTCTCGCAAATTGTACTTCCTCATACAGATATTCTACTTCTTTAACGGTAAGAATTTCAAATAATGTTAAGATGCTCTATACTAGTATTTCATTAAATCTTTTAAACAGCAGCTGGTTATTTGTTTAGGGTAATCAAAAATGTGTTAGCGTCTGCTCGCACATGTCCAGGTTCGAATTATCGCAACGGGTATTGATATCGAGTATTCTTTGATATAGAGCCGGCGAGTAACGAAACCAAAAAAGTATTAATACTATTCAATATCGAACAGTTTTCATAAAAAAAATAAGTAAAATAAAAAATTGCAATGAAATAGTTTTTATTTAACAAAAATGATGATTCATTCATCAGATATAAAATGTTATAAAATTTTATAAGTTAAAACCATTCTACTTCAGGGCGACCGCCCTTACCTATACTTTAGCTTTAAGCGATGTCTGACCTTAGTAGCTAAAACAACAGCTTTAGAAAATATTCTTTCTGTTGGCACTGATGAGACAAAAATCATAGCCTGATGTCGAAGGTGTCGATAAATAACTCCTTTCGTACTCGTCTTGCCATCCCTATCATTGTATCACTTATTATTACGGATTGGGGGCAGGTATGGAAAAGTCGATACAATTGTACCGAATTCAATACAAATTAATTTGTTCAAACACAAAAGTACAATTTGCCTTTGTTCGATACAATTTATCAATCTGCACCTTTTGAATTCTTTTTCAAAAAAAAGAAAAAGAAAATCGAATCAATTAACGATTGACACCGACTATTTGTTTTAATTTTTCCACATAGCGTTGACTGTAATCAATTTTGTACATCCCGCCGCTCTGAATCCATTACTCCAGTCTTCATTTCCAGAAGGAGAAGGAGAAGGAGGATTTCCAAAATCGAGAGAGAATCCTCTCATAAAGAAAAGTACGCAAATGCTTTTGTGTAAAAAGATGAAAAACGTCAAAGTTTGGCTTGAAAAGAAGCAACCGCTGTTTTTTCTGCTGGCAAACTCATAGGGTTTCATCATTTGACAGTTTTCATTTTTTTACCAGCTGAAATTCTGTGTGAAGACGAAAATACATTTTTTTACCATTTTCTCAGTTTATATAAATTTACGTTTGCATATTAGTTCGCGAAACAGTTGTCTGCGTTTTCTACGATAACTACACGAATATATAGCAGACGTTACAAATGTAGTTTTTCCCGAAAAATTACATTTCCGCCATCTCAGTTAGACTAAACTTTAAACTGAAGAGGTGTAAAAACAAAATTATTTTTGTTTGTAAGGTTTTGTTACGAAGTTATTTATGTTTATTTTTATTAGTGTATATTATTAGTCTATATTATAGTCTATATTATTTTCATGCGAAAAAGAGTTTTCAATACAATTGACTCCATTCCAATACAATCTTAGAATAGTTTTAAATACAATTCAGAAATGTAATTTTCCATCCCTGATTGGGGGTGGCGACGGAATAGAGGTTAGTGTGTTGGCTTGTGACCCGTGCGGTTCAGGTTCAATCCAAATGGGGAACAATTTAGAGACACGAATGACACCTTGTTTTTTCCAACAACAACTCAGGCCGTTACTGAGTCTGAGTACCTTGGATGCCTATTTTTTTTTTAACAGGGAAATGCTACAGTCCACTTGGGCGCACTGTTGGATACCCTATTCCTATTCCTATCCCTCATAAAGTGGTCGTGACAAAAATCTAAGTAGGTATGTGTGAATTGTTAACAAATTGAATTGAATTGAAACTGTTAATTGAAAAACAAAATAATGTATATATGGTAATGCTAAAATCCATTTGTTGAGCTGGCAGCTCCGCCAAGGTCTTCCAAACATTCGACCACAACAGCAACTTCTCCTATTTGACGTTTGACATGAACTGCACCACGAGTTGTAAACACCGAAACAAGTAGTTTACATTTTTTTAATTTTAATGCGGAAAGTAGGATTTCTTGGTTATTTTTTGTAAGACATTCTCGTAGATAGATAGTGCGGGTGGAATCGATTCCAATGTGTCGTAAACAAAGTTCCTTTTTATTTACTTTACGAAAAAGTGCGATGGACTTCAGGATAAAGTTACGATCGTACGGTGTAAAAAATGTTATTATAATCCCAGTGTCTTTGCAGTTTGGTGGATTTATTTTTAGTGTAGTGCACAGTGAATTAAAAATAGTGGTGAGGTTTTCATTAGAAAAGTATGGAATCCCAAAAAGTATAGCGTCGCATGCCACGATACGCTGTTCCTGAGTACATACGGTTTTTTTTTTTATTACGCTCAATTCAGTGGTAACACAGTGAATGTTATTTTTTAAGTCGGCAATTTCATTTGTTTTCTCGATGAGAAGTGCCTTAGACACACTTTGTTTGTTGTTTACGTGAGCAAGGGATGACTTGATGCTTGTCAGATCTTCTTTCAGAGTACTGATTTCGGAATTGGCGTTAAGAAGTGACGTTTCCAGGTGAGCAACTTTAT
Source organism: Portevinia maculata (assembly GCA_949715645.1). Classification (NCBI taxonomy): domain Eukaryota; kingdom Metazoa; phylum Arthropoda; class Insecta; order Diptera; family Syrphidae; genus Portevinia; species Portevinia maculata. The sequence goes on along the minus strand of OX454525.1, from coordinate 393,105,844 downwards.
TGTTTATTTGACATACTGATTCTTTTAGATCATTGATCTGCTGATCAAGTTTATCGGAGATTTTGCTCTCCATATCAGACATTTTTTTTGACAGTAGGTTAATAATCAACTCACTTTGTTTGTGCAACCGCTCATCCATTTTATCCCACATATTGTTTCCTTCCTCGACACGTTTGTGGGTAGTAGTTGCAAGTGGCGAATTCATTGATGACAATGTATTGGAGGATGCCGCTTTGTTGTTTTCTCTCAAGCGGGAACTGGTACGAGCGGAGGGCGGAGACATTCTCAGAGTTTAAAGATGGCGGAAACAAATGAAATTGGAACAATGCGCGATAAAATTGTCAAATTAAAAATATTAAAATTATTAATAAAAACAACACTCTGCGCTGTTGAACGGTTCTGTGTGCAAGTTAATGTGATATACAGTCCATTAATCGAAACACAAGAAAAAACTGGTAATTGGAAAGGATAGTTTGTACGAATAGATCAAGACTTTATTGCCAGCTTAAAACACACGTCTACTCAGTAGCTTTCATTTGACATTTAGAGGATTTTATCGAAAAATTAAATATTTTGTAAATATTCCAAATTTCAGCTACCTAGGTCAAAACTTTGATATTTGATTAAAGGTTTTTTTTTAATTGTGGACTTGTCAGTAAGCGAATTTTAAAAATTTTAACACACGAGCAGTTTAGGCCGCTAAAGTCAGTATATTCCAAATTTCAGCTTTTGAGCTTAAATTTCGATTTTATCGAGAAATTTGTTTTTTTGAGAAATGGTTTTCAGTGGGCGGATTTTAAAAATTCTTACACTTGATTATTTCGGGCTCTTAGAGAGCATATGGTTCCAATGTCAGCTTTCTAGCTCGAGTTTTAGGGTCTAATTTTGCCGCCGGGAGGTTGGACGGACGGACATGGTGCTGGTCACGAATATAGTAATTTTAAGGGGTCTACGGGCAATATTAAGGTATGTTGCAAATTATGAGTCATACCCTTAGAATAATGAATACAAATTACACACGAAAAACACAATTTCCCTTTCTTAAGTGCTCTTTTCGGAAACATAAGTGTATGTTTTCTAAACCTTCAAAGTTGTGATTAGCGAAAAAGACTTAACAAGCTTTAATTTAAAATTTGTTGGAGGATAATAATTTAGTCTTAGTCCACGAAGATCCCCATAAATCTTTGACACGGCTTTTTTTTTTTTTTTTTTTTTTTTTTGTAAAAAAGGAAATCCAAATCCCAGAGCACTCAGACTCGGTAACGGTCCATTGTACTACCAGGCAGAAATCCTCCTTTTGGTGTAGAGGCATGTGATTGGGTGGCGTATGTTGTTGTTCCCCATGGGGATTGAACCTGCACCGCACGGGTCACAAGCCAACACACTAACCTCTACACCGTCGCCACCCTTTTGACACGGCTTTAGTTACATGTGTGATTTTTCTAGTGGAGACTCTGTCCGTAATTAGCTCCAAGATCATTTCCATTTTTCACATATTCTATAGGAAAGTGGTTCAGGCCAAAGCTTTTGATTTCGTCAGGTTGAGATAGAGGCGGCTTTTTTCTCTTTATCATTCTAAATAAATTCTATTAAATTATCAGTCAGGCATCCGTGCAAAATACAGTTACACTACAGCTCCACTGATGGTTTGTGAAGACTTGCGTACCGGGTTGAATAATAATAAATCGGTTGTGGCAAGTCGTGAAACAGCGCTGTAACTCCAGCTCCTACTTCAAGTGGTAGCAGTCATAAGTAACGGTTGTTCATTCTACCATTCAAAGATATTAATACGTTAAAAATACGTTTTTCACAAAAACAATTGCTCGTCTTGCTTTCCAGTTCACTCCAGACATTTCAGTAAGTCATAATACCTGTCACCACCATATTTATGCTGATGACGTGCAAATATATTCCACGTTTTCCAAATCGCACAAAATCCAGGCTGTAAACAATTTGAATCGATAATATTTAGTGACCAATTTTTTACTGTTTGAAAAGTTTTTGATGTGGTGAGTTCCAATGGTTTCAAATGCCTTACTTATGAATGGAAGAATGGCAAGGAGTGGTACTCTGCTGACTAAGTGCTGACGAACTTTTTGGGAGGGTAATTTGGAAAACTACCGGAAAAATTGAGGTTGTGATAATGCTATTGAAGGTTTATGTTATTGGTGGATATTTGTGGGGAGGAGAATTTCAAGGAAAATCGGGTCCTTAATATTGATCTTAGTTGCACCATGGAAAGTTTGAGGACGATGCCCTTCTTACAAATTCGCATGAACAAAGCTTGTTGCTACGTCCACTTTTGTGGTTCAAATGTTGGCTATTTTGTAAAAAAAAAGACTCTCAACACAATGCCAGTCCCACTTTTCTTTTCTTTTTTTAGTATTCCATCACAGAGCGCACAGAACAATATGCGCTCTGAGTGTAAGCTCTCAGTATCGCTTTGCCCTGCTGTTGTTTGTTGCGCGAGTAAGGATTATCTTTATCAGGGCCGACTTCAGTATCAGTATCAGCAGTAAGGGGCTGCCTACAGGGAGGAGTGCTGTGACCCTCCTCGGGTCATTGGTCATTGACGACCTGCTCCATATATTGAGCAATTTATGCTTCAGTTCAATTGGATACGCCGATGTCATCGTAATTAGAGGCAAAGATGCAAACTAAGTCACAAAACGTATGCAAAACGCATTCAAGACGAACCTAGACTGGTGCAAAAGAGAAAATCTTTGTATCAATCTCAGGAAGGCTATCATAGTTCCTTTTACCAGAAGAAGAAATTTAAACCTAGGTCGAATTTCAATTAACGCCACGATAGTTGAGTATTCTGAAGAAGTAATCCTAGACAGAAGGCTTAATTGGAACTCTCACAACAACAAAACTATAAAATGTTGTTTTGAATGAATAACCTTACATTCGTTACCACGTGAAGTGGACGGCTGGAGTTACAGCTCTGTTTCACGGTTCGCCATAATCATCAGACTCCTTCTGTGGTGCTGGTCTGTCTTTTTCCTTCATTTTACTGTAACTCCAGCCGTCCACTTCACGGGGTAACGAATGTAAGGTTATTCATTCAAAACAACATAAAGGAAATTGACAGAAAACATAAATTAAAAACATAGGGACGGGCTACAGTCCGCTTAGGCGAACTGTTGGATACCCTATTCTTATTCCTATCCCTCATAAGTGGGCGTGACAAAAGTCTAAGTATGGTTGAATTGTTAAGAACGCTCTACATATTTTGTTATACAACATTTAAAGGATTTTATCAAAAAAAACGCTCCTTAGCTCAAACTTGGGTATTTCAATAAAATTGTTTTATTTAATTGTGGGCGTGTCGGTAGGCGGATTTAAAAAAAATTAACACATGAGCATAAAGGGCCCCTAGAGAGTATATATTATAAATTTCAGCTCCCTAGCTCACTTTGAATTTTCAAAAAAAAAAAAATAATAATAATTGTGGACGTGCCAGTGGGCGGATTTTGAAAATATTTACACATGAGCATAAAGGGCCCATAGAGAGCATATATTATAAATTTCAGCTCCCTAGCTCAAACTTTGGATTTTCAAAAAAATTGTTTTATTTATTTGTGGGCGTGTCAGTGGGCGGATTTTGAAAATATTTATACATGAGCTTAAAGCGCCCCTAGAGAGTATATATTAAAAATTTCAGCTCCCTAGCTCAAATTTTGGTTTTTCAATAAAATTGTTTTATTTTTTTGTGGGCGTGGCAGTGGGCGGATTTTGAAAATTTTATATCCCGAGCAGTTTTAGGGGTCATAGATCATATATAAAAAATTTCAGCTTCCTAGCTCAAAATTCGATTTTTTCCAAAATTTTGTTTTTTTGAGTTTGTGGGCGTGTCTGTGGGCGGATTTCAAAAATTCGTAAACTTGATTATTTCGGGACCCTAGAGAGTATATGGTTAAAATTTCAGCTCTCTAGGTCCAGTTTAAAGGCCTAATTTTTGCCGACGGACGGACGGACGGACGGACGGACGGACGGATGGACATTGCTAGATCGACATTACTATCGATGCTGATCATAAATATAGTAACTTTTAGGAGTCTACGGGCAATATTAAGGTATGTTACAAACTATGCGTCAAAATTAATATACCCCTAGAATAGGGTATAACCAGGAAAAATTGTTTGGTATCACATAAAAAACCAATTATAATCGTAAAATTGCAAAGCTACTTCAAGCTTTATGGGCCTGCCGCCGCAAATATGGCAGAACATGGGGCCAAATATCACCCACTGGATCTATACAACGATTATCAGGCACATTTTAACATATGCTTTAATAGTATGGTTCACAAAAGCCACTCCAAAAATATAAATCGCAGCCAGCTACAAAGGGTACAACTGCTTACATGCTTAGGTATCTCCGAAGCCATGTGAACTTGCCCCACAGCCACTACTGAAGCAATAATAGGAACACCGCTCCACATATACTAACATAAAGTGGCTATTCGCAGTGCAGCAAGTTTATTATAACTTAATGAGATAAGGCTTAGCTTATCCACCCGGAACTAATGACCCTGAACCTGCGGAACTTGATATGAACTGCACGGTCACAGACCAACTTCATAAGACCTTGTGCTTTAATAAAGAGTTTTTAACAGAGATCCCAAATATATAAGCATGGGATAGCAATAACACAAAAAATAGCCACAATGGCATACGGATGGTTCTAAAATAGAAACGGCTGTGGGAGCTGGTACATGCGGACCAAATTTCAACATGGCAATTCCTATAGGAAAAAGCCAAAGCGTATTTCAAGTAGAGTTCCACGCCATTCAAGGATGCGCCAGCATCTTGTATTAAAGGCGCAAACATCCATATATTCCCGGATAGTGAAGCAGCTATAAATGCCATTAGCTCACACACCATTGATTCCAAATCAAGGTTTTAATACCCTTTAAATACTATTCTTAAGAAACAAGACCCAACTATGGTGGGTCTGGGATATGAGGGAGTTGATGGTAATAAAAAGGCCGTCGGGTCTCAGAAACACCCTTCACAGGTCCGGAACCCTTCTGCTGCACTCGATACCACCTATAAAAAAGTCGGCTCTCCAGAGTACAGAGCGAAATACCGGAAACAGCTGAACACATATTATGTAAATGTCCAGCCCTCAATGGAACTAGAAAGAAGATCTTTTTCAGGGAACAACTGAGTTCCGAAGATATAAAGAAGTCCTCTCCTGGTAAACTTGTCCGCTTCATACGGAAAGTAGAAATCCTACTAGCCTAAATATTTTCTGGCCCTTACAGCATAAAATATCTGATAGGTTGAAGTGCCTTGGCGAGCCAATCTTATAGACTTCTTCAAATAAGCAAAAATATATTAATCGAATGGCAATAAACGCGACTTTTAAATTTAACGCGATATAAGCAAAAATCAATTTCGTTGCAGAATTCATTGAATGTGCTTAAGCGCGTTGTAATAGGTTCATTATTGACATAATTTATTGGTTTTATGCGTTTCAGTAAAAAATAAGCTAATAACCCGCAGAGTCCTTTGGGGAGCTCATATATTTAAAAGATTAATCAATTCTGGTGAAAAAGTATGATCATTAAGAATATCGCGAATAAATATGATTGAAGTTGCAACGCGTGTGAAACTTAGTGCTTGCAACCCAATTAACTTTCACCTATTCTGATAATTGGGAAGCTCATCAAACCTATATATTTTACGAACTCTTCGGATCCAAGTTTGTGAATAGCATGAGGTGAATTCCAAATAATTGAGGATTATTCTCCGACCAACGAGCAGTCGATATCTGTAAGGCTATGTACATGTTTAGGGGATGAAAATGTTTGCTATGATGAAATTTTTTTCTGAGGGTTAGCTGCTCCTCTTCTTTTCTTTTCATGTGCTGCCACAAATCATCTTAGTCTATAGCGCATTATGCCTAAGCGGACTTGAAGCTTTTATTTTCGGACCAGCGGCAACGATTTCTGACGTAGAAGTATAATGACTTCCATGTCATTTTCGGTGTGTTCTCCCATTTCGAGGAATTTTCACTCCTTTGTAGTTTTAGGTTAAGGAATTGCAGTTATGCGTACGAATACAGTTTTTTATCTGTTGAAGCTCTGAATTTTCTTTCTGTTAAGACTGCACAGGCCAGCGTCGACCTTATGTGCGTCTGTATTGACGACGAAATCCTTAAACCAGTCCAAAGTGCTCCCATTGTCGCATTGCACAATTTTGATTCCTTTGAAAGTCATCTGCCCTCATGATTGCGTCGTTAACCCTATGCAGGATCTGTAGTTCAATCAGTTGCCACTGGTCTTCTGTGAGTGTTTCGCTCTGTATTTCCAAGGTCGACAGCTTCGTATCAGCAAATGAGCCTTAATGTACTTTAGCAGAGTGACCGTTCTATATTCCTCATCAGCGAGAATATTTATGTTACTTAGTTCATCTAGACTAGCGCCTTGATTTAGACATAAATTACATTATCGTGCAAATGTTAATTTGGAAGCGTAAGCACACCCATAAATGGAGGACTTGACATCAATGAGTTCTTTGCAAGAAAAAGCAATTCTTCCCTTTTGGAAATTATTATTATTGTGTTTCTTCAACCTCTTCAATAGGATTAAAAGGGTAATAACCCCCCCACTTCGTTCCGTTCCTATTCTACCGCCTGTGGCGTTCGGCGCGCGGTTTGACCTCCCGATTTCAGGTTACATTATCACTGAGGCCAATCAAATGTTGGTGTCCATGGGTTGGTGTAATCCACTAGTTGTGAGGCCTGCCTCTTGTTTTACGATTGCGACACCAGCATGCTCCTGTTATTGATTATAATTATTTAATCTTCCTTTTAGGACACCTGTGAAACTTACGGATTTGCATGTAGAATTGCGGGACAGTTTCAAGATGTTAAATGTGTTGGTGAGTTAAAATGAAATGTTAGAATGTTGCCTCTCCTTAAGGCCCAACTATATAGCCGGAACGATGCGTACGGTGCCGTCCGAAACTAAGGGAATACAAAGAATTTTTATTGTCTGCCCATAATAGCAGATTGCTACGTTTCGTTGGGTTTCGTTCCTCTCCGCTTACGTCCGAAAACAGCGATCCCATTCGCATTTTACGTACGTAAATTTGACACACACTTTTTTGTTTGGGAAAAGACAGGTAATTGCTTAAATTCACGTACTTTTATTATTATTATTTTTTAGTTAATTGGCGTACTCTTAGGGGTTTTTCTGTAATTATTACTGTACCCTTATAGTGTAAGAAACGCAGCGGCGGCATTTTTTTGTTTGTTGCTGTAAGCAGCACCCAGTAACCATTACTGCATTGCCTGTTTTTAGGCGCTACTTACTACATGTTTGAAAGAATAGGAGGATAGGATAGCAGTTTGGTGCGTTTTTAGGCTGTTTCTCAACGGGTGGCGCATGGGAGATCTGTGTTATCGTGTATTCAATTTTTAAGACCATGACCCGGGTCGGTACTCGAACGCGCGACCTACCAATCACTTAGTGAATACACTACTATCGTACCATGGCCACCGCAATTGGGTAACTTTAGCAATTAATAGATCGCAAGGGAACGGTTCGTTCAATTATAACATTAACTTCAGTTTTTGCCCGTCTATTATATTTGGACAATCACCTATGAGCTTTTGTCTGCGCATGACATCTCTAATTAACTTCCTTCCCAGTGTATTCACAAAAAAAAAACAGAATATCTAAACGCGGTAGATCACCTGAAACCGAGGACAATCGCTTGTCGTCGGAAAATAAATATCTTCGGTAACGCGAATAATTCACTTAAAATTGACTCTAGTAATTACTGGAGACCATTACAAAGTCTACCTGACAGTGACAACTAAGACGATATGGACGAAAAAATGTATATACCACCAATCCAACTCCTCCAAAAATCGAGTGATTACGTCCACAGTTTGATGAAAACATTAAATATAAGTTAAGGATGAAAACCATGCTAATGCAGTTGTCGCCAATGGCCAAGATGCATCGCATTTGTTTGTGTCGAAGGATGATCTTCTGAGCATCACTAAGAAATAAAAAGTCGACGGGAATGGATGGTATCCCAATCGTCGTATTGAGAAACATGCCTCTGGAGGCTGTAGATATTTTTACCACGCATTGGAAGGTAGCTGCGCATTTTTGGTTAAACGGTTTCCTCAATAAGCAAAATATGCGTTACTGGACAGGTGAGAACCCTCATGTGCTTCATGAAACAGCACTTCATCCACAAAGTCATTGTTTGGTGCGGTTTTCATGCCGGCGGCGTCATTGGGAAGTTTTCTTTCGTCGATGAAAATGACCGTCACGTTACAGTAAATGGTATTCGCTACAGAGACATGTTGGAACGTTATTTCTTTGATCAATTGCATGAATTTGGGATCAGTGGTATGTGGTTCCAACAAGACGGTGCCACAAGCCACACATCGGGTGTAACAATCGAGTTATTGAAGTCTCAGTTCGGTGAACGTGTTATCTCGAGAAACTGACCCATCTATTGGCCGGCGAGATCGTTTGATATAACGCCTGCACACTTTTTTGTATGGGGATACATCAAATCATTGGCAAATGCCAACAAACCGGCGACGTTAGAGTAGCTCAGAACCAATATTGAACGAGAAATAGCGGCCGTATCGGTCGAAATGTGCGGCCGAGTCAGCGATAATTGGGTTCAATATATCGACCGCTGCATACGTTGCCGAGGTGGATATGAACGAAGTTGAATTCCACTCATAACTGTTTTGATAGTAATTCAAGCGAATACATTTTTTTTCTTGAGTCCTTAATGAAAGACCCTTTATAAAGTAATGATGTACCAATTTGTATTCATCAAATTTGTATTTGTTATTTATGTGCAGGGTGGCAATGGTGCGATGGTAGTGTATTCACAAAGAGATTGGCAGGTCGTGTATTCGAATCCAGACCAGGGCCATGCTTTGTAAAATTGAATACAACAACAATTCAAATCTCCCTTAAGCAATTGAGGCACAACATGTGGAGAAAAAATCCTATCGCACCAAAACTTCTTTTGTATCTTCCTATTCTTTGAAGTAGTAAGCTGCACCCAAAAACAGGTAATGAAACATCTGCTGGGTGCTGCTTGCATTATTTATTTATTAACCTATTTATTAACTTATCTTTTTATTTGTTTACCCTTTTTATACCCTATTCTAAGGGTATATTCAATTTGACGCATAGTTTGTAACATACCTTAATATTGCCCGTAGACCCCTAAAAGTTACTATATTTATGATCAGCATCGATAGTAATGTCGATCTAGCCATGTCCATCCGTCCGTCCGTCGGCAAAAATTAGGCCTTTAAACTGGGCCTAGAGAGCTGAAATTTTAACCATATGCTCTCTAGGGTCCCGAAATAATCAAGTTTACGAATTTTTGAAATATGCCCACAGACACGCCCACAAACTCAAAAAAATTCGTAAATTTTGGGAAAAATCGAATTTTGAGCTAGAAAGGTGAAATTTTTTATATATGATCTATAACTCCTAAAACTGCTCGGGATATAAAATTTTCAAAATTCGCACACAAAAAATATAAAACAATTTTATTGAAAAACCAAAATTTGAGCTAGGGAGTTGAAATTTATAATATATACTCTCTAGGGGCCCTTTAGGCTCATGTGTAAATATTTTCAAAATCCGCCTACTGACACGTCCACAATTTGAAAAAAACTTTTTTTGAAAATCCAAAGTTTGAGCTATGGAGCTGAAATTTATATATACTCTCTAGGGGGCCCTTTATGCTCATGTGTAAATATTTTCAAAATCCGCCTACTGACACGCCCACAATTTACAAAAAAAAATGTACAACAGTTCGGCCAAGCGGACTGTAGCCCGCCGCTATGTTTATTTATATATTTATCTATTTACCTATTTATTTATTAATTTATGCATTTATGCATTATTTATTTATTCATTTGCTATCTTTTTTTTTTGTTTTAAGATAACTATTTAATTATTAATATGCACTATTCATATAAATCTTTTTTTCTTCTTTTTTATATATTGAAGGTTTTTTTTTCGTATTTTCCTTTAAGTTAATCCCATTCTTCCTGTATGTATCCTTAATCCAAATTGAAAATAATGTTTCAGTAGAAAGATAAAATCTATTATCAAATCTATTAAAAAAAAATTCTGTTAAAACATATATATACACGAAATAAAACAGCTATATATCTAAATATTATAATTGGGCATTAGGTCGCATTTTACGACATGCGCTGGTTTTGAAGATATTCATAACTTGTCCCTGCACCGGAAAATTAAATTTAAAAACTATTGTAATTAGAACAAATTTTTATTCAATAAGCCTTTGCCTCACGGAACGCGTTTTAACGCACCGTTCCACCGCCGAATTGTATTACACTTCAATACAAAGATCGGGCTCACACAGCGCGTCTGTAGGGTTAGGTTAGGTTAGAGTGGCAGTCGGCAGAAGCCGACACACTTAGACCAATAAAAAGGTCCATTGTGACACCACACGGATCTATCTTCTTCCTACTCGTTGAACCAGTTGGAGCTTTTGATGAAGCTTAAAAAATCGTTGAGATCGATCCTAAATGGAAATTTCATCTTTGAGAGAGAGCAGGGCATGTGCAGAGAAGGTGAAGAAAAGTCTCCTCCTCCTCCTCGTCCAAGCAGCTTCTGCAGAAGTCATTTGTATAGACGCCAAGCCTAGTTGCATGCTTGCCTATGAGACAGTGTCCGGTGATTACACCAATTGTAGCACCAATGTGCACTCTGTTCAGAGATATCAAACACTTAGAGCGTTTCAGATCCATCTTTGGTCAAATCTGTTTTGTCGGTAGACACGTGTTGCCACTTGTCCACGTAAGGTTAGTTTTCTCAATGTCCTCCCTCATAAACATGAGTTTGCATGTAGCAATTGGAATGCCTAAGGGACCTTTATCAAGTAGAAGGGGTAGTATTGTTCCTTTTCTGGCGAGTTAATCAGCCCCACAATTCCCTAGAATATATCTGTGTCCAGGCACCCAGCATAGGTGAGTGTTTGTTGAATTACTCCGCCATCTCCACGAGAGATGATCGGCAGTCTAGGAGTACGATGGAGTTTGTGGACGCAGAATCCAGAGATTTTATCTCAGCTCATGGTTCATGGGGATTTTTCTTATTAAGTTTATTGCGATAGCTGAGCCAGAAAAGATACCCTCTGAGTTCTGCAACAGATGGCAGACATTGGGTGCAAATGGCTCATGATTCTCATCTCCAAACTGATGAATGCCTAACCATGAAGATCGTTCAGCGGAAAATAATACGGTTGAATGCCAGTGCGGGTTTCTTTGCAGGTAAATCAACCACAGATGCAATCCAAGGTACACAGGATCATGATGAAAAACATCGTGGTTCCCCAAAGGATTTACAAACGGTGTTGGTTGACTTTGAAAAGGCCTTTGATAGACAACTGAGCGATCTGTTATGGGTGGCGCTAAGCCACGAGGAGTTCCAGAAACCTACATCCAAATAGGATAAGGCATAAAGGCAAGAGTAAGTTGTCCCGCTGGAGTCACCGAGGAGTTTGCAATTAAAGTCAACGTACACCAGAGAAGCGTTTTAAGTCCCTTGATATTTAAAACATTCGCTGATTACCTGCTTGATGGAAAGGTGACTGACTTTAAAATGCATCAGTTATTCTTTGCTGACAATGGAGCGATCATATGCGAGGACCAATCGTCCATCGACCATCGAAGTTTTGGAGGGGAATGGGTATCGTAAGCCCGAAAAAAACAGAACACTTGTGTTTCCCGTTCGCTAATCCACTCCGACCTATTACAGGTATTTATATCAATGAAATATTGATTCCCAAACTCGAAAAATTCAAATATCTAGGATCTACGATGAATAGCGAAGCAAGCTGTGATGACGACGTTAAGCATCGCATAAGCGTAGTGTGGATGACATGGCGGGGAAACGCAACCATCTTCTATGACCGAAAAATGTTCCCTAAGCTGGAAGAATGACTTAACACCGCAGTTGTGAGCCCGGCGCTCACATACGGTTCACAATGTTGGACAGCGTTAAAAAGTATGAGCAAATCAACGGCAGCTAACATGAAGATGCTTCGCATGACAACACAAGTAACAAAGATTAGTTGAATAAGAAGTTCCAAGATCCGAGGACGCCTTCACCTCAAAGAACATATCGTGAAGAAAATGAAGTGCGACCAGCTCAGTTGGTAGTGTTATGTTCAAAGGAGAGATCCTTCGAACCCTGTAAGAAAAGAAATATCAATCGACGTTTCAATGTAATCGCCAAAGAGAGGCAGGTCTAAAAACTGCTGCATTACACAAATGCAGCAAGACCATCATTTGATTAGCCTCAATGACCCAGTGATTCGAAATGGGGAGCACTTCCGTAATTTGTTGAGGTCGAACCGGTGAACCGAACAGGCGGACCAGTAGGGATGCAGTTAAGTGGCAGGGTTATGAACCCATTAGTGAAGATGATAACCTCGTAGTTGAAGAGAAAGAAGAGAAGAAGAACTTAAGTGCCGACAACATAAGGAACATTTTATCACAAACTATGTTCATCGAATCGCATTGATTGGAAATATGGTCCTTAAAACTAAATAAATAAATATAAGGTATTAACCGTCAGCACAGGGGCTTAAACCTAGCTTCACCAACCACTTGTGTGTGCGAAGTTATATTTTTGGCACGGATTGAAGTAACCTACAATTTTCCGCTAACTCCAAACGGCAAATTGGAGAAGCTTCTCATAAAAATTGAGAATCTTGGATGTTCGCTAGAGTTGGGGCAGTGGAAAAACAACTACTTTAGACGTCATTGGGCGCTAGGATAATTTGCACTCGAGACTCCTCGCTTAGTAGTCCAATGCATAACCACTGAGCCCTACGCCCACTTGGAATACAAATTGGAATAGTTTCCAAGGCAGAGAAAAACGGACAATAAAGCACAACAAAAACCTACACACGAATGTGCGCCAACATACTGGTTGTTAGGTATTTTATTTCACATTAATGTCTTCTTTCGTATCAACTTGAGTTTTGTTTAAGCACCGGATGAAATAATTCCCTTGGCCTTTTATAAGAAGTAATTAACTTTCATTACCTCCTTTTCTGAGAGCAACTATTACTTTTCACTTTGGCGTGAATGTGTAAATCTGAAACAATTGGCATTTTGTTTTGCATCCGGCTTAACTTTGATTGCGTCTGTGTAACGATGTTGGTTTTTATGAAAGAAATTTCCTTAGTTTATTTATTCACTTTGTTGATTTTCTCCGCACAATGGATACCATATTACTTTTTTCTATGTAGGATCACTTCTTAAAACACATTGTTAAGCCAAAAAAAAAATTGAACATCCAACATTACATATACGAGCATAAGTAAGACCTTGTCGTTTATAGTATTTTTGTACGAGTAACTTAGAAAACATGAACGATGAATCTGGTGCTGCAACTTACTAATTAAGTTTTAAATTGCCAAATAATTTTGGAATACAATTTTGATCAATTGATTTCTTGAAACAATTCAAGATAATGTATATTGTATTGCACAGTTTGTTTATTTGTTTTTGGATACCATAACAAGTGTTAGGAAAACATTGAACAAAATACTCGAAGAATGTGTGCACAATTTCCCTTTAAATTTATATGGAACTTTTCTCGCTGACAATATTTCAGAGTGTGAGAGTCGTGCAAGCAGCCGGAAATCCATTTATCATAATGTTTTGTCCGCCTTATAAATGAGCAAATAATAAACAGGAAATCAAGATAAGTTAGTAAATGCTATGCTGGCGAATCAAAGTGTCTTTTATTTTAATAGACCAAATGAGTGAAGGGCTTTAACTAAAATCATTGTATGGGATGGCGCGTGTTCAAGATAAGAATCAAGGAAAACCCGGAAATGTATAAGCAATGCCACCTAAAATAGGTCAAAAGTAGACGGCTTACGGAAGTACGTTTTTCTTCTAGCTTGGTTTGTTAGTGCTTCAGATAAGAGATATACAGTCCTCGCCACTTGAATAGGACACCCCTTACGTCTGTTTTCTATCCTTCATTGCTCCCAAACCAAGCATGCTAGAGACTTAATTTTTTTAAAAAAATTTGAACGTTTATTTAAGAAAAACATGTACAATAGTATTATTCAAAGTATTGCCCATCTGAAGCTATGACGTTTTCCCATCTTTCTGGCAATTTGTGGATCCCATCCCAAAAGAACTGTGCCGGCTTGGCAGCCAAGAATGAATCAAGCCAATTTTTGATATTCTGCTCTGATGTGAATCGTATTTCAGTGAGGGCGTTCTGCATCGACCGGAACAAATTGTAGTCAGAAGGGGCAAGGTCTGGGCTATAAGGCGGGTGGGGTGATTCTTCCCATCCACTGTTTTCCAAATAGTTCTTAGCCGGAATAGCAACGTGGGGCCGAGCGTTGTCATGATGGAAAATTATTGCCTCGTGTCTGATCGCATATTTCGGGCGTTTTTCAGCTACTGCTCTCTTCAAACGGATTAATTGTGTTCGGTAGCGTTGTCCATTGATGGTTTCACCCTGTTTTAGCAGCTCATAATACAGCACACCCTTCTGATCCCACCAAATACAGAGCATTACCTTCGCGACATGGATATTTGGCTTAGCCGTTGATTTGGCTGGTTGGCCGGGTTTCACATATGATTTTTTGCGCTTGGGGTTATCGTAATGTATCCATTTTTCATCACCAGTAACAATCCGATGCAAAAATGACTTACTTTTGTGGCGTTCCAGCAGCATTTCGGACATGGAAAACCGCCGTTCGACGTCTCCCAGCTTGAGTTCATGTGGAACCCAATTTCCTTGCTTTTGAATATATCCAGCTGCTTTTAAACGTTTTGAAATGGCTGCTTGAGTGACACCCAAAGATTCTGAGAGCTCTTCTTGTGTTTGGCAACAATCTTCATAGAGTAATGCTTTCAGTTCTTCATCTTCAAACTTTTTTGGCTGCCCAGGACGTTCATCGTCTTCCAAGCCAAAATCACCACTTTTAAATCGTGCAAACCACTTTTGGCACGTTCGCTCAGCTAGAGCATATTCACCATAAACTTCCACGAAATTACGATGACTTTCGCCAGCAGTTTTCTTCATATTAAAGTAATGAAGAAGAACTCCCCGCAAACACTTTTTCAGGCACAAAGTTCGACATATTTGAGTGAAAAAAAAATATTGTTGTTTACGCTTCAAATGAATGAAATATACTGAAATGACGTACAATGGCAGTAGCTTTCCAACGCATGTTCCAATGGACTAATACAAGTTACGCCAACTCTTAGCAAACCGCACAAATTAAGTTATAGACCTCAATATTATCAACCAAAAACCGGCAAAATGCGGTTCGAAAATTTGCACCACTTTAATAGGACACTTTAATAAAAAAACATTTTAGAGATTTCTGATTCTTTTTATTACAAAAAACATAGGGAAGGGCTACAGTCCGCTTGGGCGAACTGTTGGATACCCTATTCTTATTCCTATCCCTCATAAGTGGGCGTGACAAAAGTCTAAGTTTGGTTGAATTCTTAAAAACGCCCTACATATTTTGTTATATCACATTTAAAGGATTTTATCACAAAAAAAACGCACCCTAGCTCAAACTTGGGTGTTTCAATAAAATTGTTTTATTTAATTGTGGGCGTGTCAGTAGGCGGATTTAAAAAAAATTAACACATGAGAATAAAGGGCCCCTAGAGAGTATATATTATAAATTTCAGCTCCCTAGCTCAAACTTTGAATTTTTAACAAAATTGTTTTATTTATTTGTGGGCGTGTCAGTGGGCGGATTTTGAAATTTTTTTATCCCGAGCAGTTCTAGGAGTCATAGATCATATATAAAAAATTTCAGCTTTCTAGCTCAAAATTCGATTTTTTCCAAAATTTTGTTTTTTTTTGAGTTTGTGGGCGTGTCTGTGGGCGGATTTCAAAAATTCGTAAACTTGATTATTTCGGGACCCTTGAGAGTATATGGTTAAAATTTCAGCTCTCTAGGTCCAGTTTAAAGGCCTAATTTTTGCCGACAGACGGACGGACGGACATGGCTAGATCGACATTACTATCGATGCTGATCATAAATATAGTAACTTTTGGGGGTCTACGGGCAATATTAAGGTATGTTACAAACTATGCGTCAAAATTAATATACCCCTAGAATAGGGTATAATAACTTAAATTTAAGATAATTGGAGTATTTTACATTCAGAAAAAAAATTTTAATAGTGTGAGGCACCTTTCTGTTCCAAAACTTCACACATCCGGTTTGGAAGGGATGTATACAAATTAGCCAAATAATTCCGTGAAATCGAGCTCCAAGCTAATTCGATGGTTTGGGTTAGTTCGGGTATACTCGAATATTGTTGTCCTGATCCGTATACGTGACGTGTCAACCATCCCAAACATTTTCAATGATATCTAAATCCGGAGAATAGGGCTGCCAGCTTAATAACTCCACATGTTGGCTGTGTATATAGGTTTTAACTACCCAAGCTATATGCATTGGCGCATTATCATGTTGATAAATCCACGGCAGAGGTTCAAAAAGGTATGAAAGTAGGGAAAGGCCTTTTTCAATATGCCATTGTAAGACAACGCATTCATTGTGGTTGACATAAATACTATCGTACTCAAACGCACGCAAACAGTTCCGCGTGTTTTGATCTATGTTCGTCAGTTGAAGTCTTGCGTCCGTTAAGGCCAAGTCCAGGAAACCACCGCTTCTTGGGAAAGAAGGGATATCCGTCGCGTACAACTCGAGTTTGTACTCAATCATATTGAGGCGCCACCAGTCGTGAAACTGGTTGCCCCTGGGATTTGCAGTAACATTTTCCCACGCCGCATGTTTGGCATTAATATCTCCGGCCAAGAAGTAATAATTCTCCTCCGAGTTCAGCTGCAGACCACGAAAAAGTGTCTCGAGCTGTCATAAATTGGTTTGGTGGAGGTGCAGCAGGTGCGTAAAGCGACACCACATACATTCTCCTCCGGCTATGGAGAGGAATGCATATGATGCATGCTTCCAACAACTGGAACCTACGCACGCCCCCGCTATATATAACCCTATGGCGCAGGCCTTTTCGAATTAAGATTCCAACCCCACCTCCTTGAGTGGAGTGAGGCCGGTCTCTTCTTATTACATGATAGTTTTTGTATCCCAATTTGTGCTTCTGATTAAGCTTAGTTTCGCTAACCAAAAGCACATCCGGGTTTTCGGTTTTTAACAAATTGGCAAGTGACGTTCTTTTCTCGATCCTGACTAGTGAATTAACATTCACAGCAAGGATCTTTAAGTTTCGGGTTGGGGACACAATCCCGAAAACCAAAATCCCGAAAATCCAAAATCCCGAAAATCCAAAATCCAGAAAACCCAAAATCCAGAAAATCCAAAATCCCGAAAAGCCAGAATACCGAAAAGCCAAAATACCGAAAAAAGAATCCCGAAAACGAAATCCCGAAAAATAATATATAAAATGAAAAATTTGCGCAAATTTTCGTTTTCGGGATTCTTTATTTATTTTTGAATGTAAAATAGACAAGTGTTTGTCCATTCCATTTACCGTAATAATATTTTGCAATTGTTTGCGTTGTAATGTTTTGCAATTCGCAATGTGCATTCAGTTGAGCTGATCTCAAATAGTGTGATAGCTGACAGACTAGATTTTTGTTAGACAGAGAACATCGTAATATAAAGTGAGTATCGTGCATGCCTTTGTAATTAAAAACTTTATATTATCAGTGACATTTTGTATTTGAAGTCTTAAGTAGACATCGTGAAAACCAACAAACAGCGTGAGAAACTGCTTATTGACGGCTACAAAAAATACAAGGATATATTTTACTGGGAGTGTGAGCAGCGAAAGCCTTCTGAAATATGTTATCTCAGAATAATTGCGTACAATATGAACTAGAACTTGTATTATATTATTTTGTCATGGATCGTTTTTGATATGTTTTTGTAAGACTTCAACTGTTTTTGTTATGTTTTATTTATTTGAAGTTTTTTATTTTGTTTATTTTGTTAAATAAATTTGCCAAATTTTTTTGTTGGTACAATAAAATTTTTAGTTTCATTTTCGGGATTTTGGTCTTTCGGAATTTTGGATTTTCGGGATTGTGGGTTTTCGGGATTTTAGTTTTTCGGGATTGTGGCTTTTCGGGCTTTTGGATTTTCGGGATTTTGGGCTTTCGGGATTACGTTTTTCGGGATTCTGTCCGACTCCCTTAAGTTTCCCTCATCCAGCGCAGCCATTAGATTTATGGCACACCAGACCCCACAAACAGCTCCGAATAGATAGAGTCAATTCGGGCCGCTTGTTCATTTAACTGTTTCTGGAACTTATCGATATTTCCGTGCAGAGACAGAAGGATCGATTTTAAGTCCAGATCCACCTCTGATGCCTTTTGGGCTACCTTTGGTTGGTTTAATGTCATTTGGGCTTGACCCGGACCAGCTGCCATTTGGGCAAAGGACACGTTGGGTGCCACAAAATTTGCGAATGAGCGACTCTTCTGACGTCTATCATCTTCAGACTGCTGTTTGCGAGCCTGAACTCGCTTTTTCAGTTCTTGGTACTTTGGGCAACCCCTGAAGTTGGCGGGATGCCCAGAGTTTCTGCAGAGCACACAGGAGAGCACACTCCGGTCTTCGACTCTCTCCTTACCCAGAGAGCATTCACCATGTATGTGGTTCTTACCGCATCTTGACGCATCTAAACTGCATGTTACAGTTAGCTGCGGCGTGCCCGAACCTTTGGCAGCGCATACATTGAAGTATGCGATCTGACCGTTTTATTTTCTCCCATCTAACAGCATGATAGTACAGGAAGCGGATATTTCGCAGTCTGTCAATTTGGCTGTCGGGAGTGAGCTGCACTAAGAAGAATGGTAAGTGACGGTTACCACCCCTGCCCACAGCCGAGGAAAACGGGTTGACCCCCACGAACTTGAGGTCGTCGCTGTCAAAATTCTTGAGCTCTTTTTCGAGCTTCTCTGTTTTAATTGAGGGATCAATTCCCTTCAATACCATGGTTTTAAGCTTTTGCTCCCTTGGGGTGTACGTAAAGTACTCGGTCTTAGCCTCCCCCAAGGCGGTACGAACCCTATGGTACTCTTCTATATTTTCACATACAATTATGTGCTTGTTTGCAGAAAGCCTCTTAACATAAAAATTCTTAGTTATTAACCTACATAAACTAATACTATCACTAATATCGAAGTTACTTACGTTAATCGCGGGTATTTGTTCCTCCCTTGCTGGTTTCTGCGTCTGCTGCTTTGGCTGCTTTTGTTGTTGCTGTTGTCGTTGTTGCTGTTTTTCGTGATGCTGCTGCTGGATTTGCTCCCTCAGCACTTTTTGTTGTTGTTGTTGCTGATTTTTTTTGCCTCAGCTGCTCTCGCTTCTCAAGGAGCTCTTTAATGAGTTGGTCGAGCTGAGCCTCCTCATCGTCGTCTTGTCCATCCTCCATTTGTGTGACACTGTTATTGTCATCGTCGACCGGTAGGTCCCTGAAGGAATTTCCCTCTCCAACGTACCGGCCTGCTGCCTCTTCAGCCTCGTAGGAGCTCGAATTATTCGAATTATCCGCGTCATCATCGGTTCCAGCCACCGAGCCTGCCAGATTTGCCCTTCTCTTGGCAGAAAGATTCGGCTTCGGATTAAGTTTCCTTCGCCTCTTCTCTACCTTTCGGAACTCCTCATTGATTAGTGCTACTGCTAGCACAGCTGTAGTGGGAGTTTTTACAGCTGCTTGGGTAGTAGCTTCTTTATCTGCTACTACTGATGTTGATGTTGCTGATGTTGCTGTTGCTGTTGATGTTGCTGGTATTGCCGGCGAAAACACTCGTCTGGGCAACGACCGGCCATTTGTTGCCGTTGTCGATATATTTGCAGCTGGTGCCCTTGGCATACATACTGTTGCTGCTGCTGCTGCTATTGCTGATGTTGTTGCAGCTGGTGCTATTGTTGTTGCTGCTGCAGATTTTTTAGCCGGCTCACGTGTTTGAGTCACGCGTCGCAACTGCACTCCAACACCCGCACGCGGGACCACCGATTTTCCGGGGTCCATCCCCACACCGTACGGCACTTTTTTTGTTTGTTTTATTTTGACTCTTCTTACACTTTTTTTTTATACTTTGTGTCTAATGTCAAAACTATCAAACAATTTTTTCTTCCTTTTTTTTTTTTTTTGTTTTTTTAAATAAATTAAAAAAGGGAAGCGAACCTAAGCCTCCGGTGCCTGAGCCAGACACTCAGTCCACTAAGCAAACTTTAAAATTATAAAATTTCTTTGCTAATCACCACTAACTATCACTTTTTCACTACGGATCTTCTCTAACTAGCCGCCCTATCTCGATGAGAGCTGCGGAACGACTGTACAGGGTGTCCTATTCAAGTGGCGATGAGTGTATATTATGGTAGCTGAGGAGTAGCATAGATTGATGGAATAAGAAGTTCCAAAATCCGAGGAGGCCTTCACGTGAAAGAACCTATCTGAAAAAAATGGAGCGCTAACGGCTCAGTTGGTACTGTCATGTTCAATGGAGAGATCCTACAAACCCTGTCCAAAAGTCAATATCAACCAACGTTCCATGCAATCGCGAAAGAGAAGCAGGCCTAAAACTTCAAGCATCCCACAAATACAGCAACACCAGCAATTGATTAGCTTCAGTAAAAAAGTGATTCAAAATCGGGACGCCTGCAGTTATTTTCTGAGGTCAAACCGGCAAACCAAACAGGCGGTCTAGTAGGGATGCAGTTGAGTGGGAGGGTTATGATCCCTTAAATCCTGATCATCGATCAAGATTGTTTTAGTAGTGATATTAGCTCTTCTGTTTGTTCTTAGTTATTAGCTGCAGTTGTTTTAAGGTTTTCTTCTAGTATTTTATTTTTTTTAGGAGTATATTTTTGTACATGTTTGTTACTTCAAAATATATCATTTTTTATTGTGTTAGCATGTACTGTTACTTATGCTGTGATTGTTTTTTATTCTTATGTTTTTATTGATTAGTTTGTGTAAGTATTTGGCGCTGTCGGTTTTCTGGCAGTGTAAGGGCATTTTCGGCAAGACATGGGGCTTATCACGGATGTTTCTTATGTTCAGGACTGGCTCTGGCCAGCCTCTGTGCCTGGAAAGGAATGCAGTCGAATCGTCACGGATGACTCCAACACCGATCAAGGGTCTGCTGCTGGTGTCTTCATGGAGAGCGACAACATTAGACTCGTTAGGCAAACATGCGTCGGTCTTCCAAAGGGAGACTTATGCTATCCTATAATGGCCATGGACTATGTTGCGAGGAACACGTGGAGGGGGCGAAGTATCTGCATCTGTAGCGACAGTCAGGTTGCGCTTACGGCCTTGCTCAACCAGTTAACCACCTCCAAAATTGTTCGTGAATGCCTCTGAATTCGGTCGGAAGGCTGAATTCACTTTGGCTTGTCTGGGTCCCGGGTCATAACGGGATCACGGAAAATGAGATCTCCGATGAACTTGCTAAACAGGGTTCAGAGGAAGACTTCTCAGGACCTGAATCAGCGATTGGCCTGCCTGCGTGATAGGTCAGGGCTTCCATTGACAGTTGGGTTTCATATGAACACAATCGCCGATGGCATGACTCTCCAGGGTGCAGACAGAAAAACAAATTTGGCGTCTGACTCTTGTACCATATTTCAGTATGTTTGGAAGGCCGTTGAATTGTGGTACTCTAGTATTAGTTTGTTACATTACATTTATTTATGGTATTGTTGCTGTCTTTTGTGTATTTCTTAGTAGGGTTATTTTGTAATGTTTTTTATATTTTTTTCGTTGATGAATTTATGCGTTTTTTCTATCTACAAATCAATAAAAACTCATCAAGATAATGACAAGCTAACATTAATAACGATAGCGTTTTATGACACTGCACTCAATATCCAGACGTGTACACATAGGACACAAACAAAATAATAAGGTTAAAAAAATTACAAAAACAACGAATCATTAGAAGACTATAAAAAGAACAACAATAGAAAAAAAGGATCTAGAAGTTTCAACAAACAAAAGAAGGAATTTACAAAAATTCGGCCGAAGATGAAGTTTTGATTTCGAAATGTGTCGCAAAGTATAAAAATAACTTGTGCTAAAATATCTTTAAATAAAAATATTAGATACAGTGCTCTTCACTTGATTAGACGCACACTTTTAATTTAATTTTTTTGTTAGTGTGTGTAACAATTCTCAAAAAATTGCATTTATTAGAAAGGTTATTATGTTCTCAACAAAAAAACATAAACAAATGGTAGGTGAGCGGAAGTTAACGGATTTTTTTCTCTTTCTTGCCTATGCCGTAAGAAAAAGTGCAGTTTTTTTTTGTTCACATGATTAGACGCACAAAAATGAAACATAGACTTTTTAATTCCCTTTTTTCTCTTTTATTTTTATTTTTCTTGTTTTTATACCCTATTCTAAGGGTATATTAATTTTGACGCATAGTTTGTAACATACCTTAATATTGCCCGTAGACCCCTAAAAGTTAGTATATTTATGATCAGCATCGATAATAATGTCGATCTAGCCATGTCTGTCCGTCCGTCCGTCCATCTGTCGGCAAAAATTAGGCCTTTAAACTGGGCCTAGAGAGCTGAAATTTTAACCATATAAAAAATCGAATTTTGAGCTAGAAAGCTGAATTTTTTTTTATATGATCTATGACTCCTAAAACTGCTCGGGATATAACATTTTCAAAATCCGCCCACTGACACGCCCACAAATAAATAAAACAATTTTATTGAAAAACCAAAATTTGAGCTAGGGAGCGTTTTTTTTGATAAAATCCTTTAAATGTTATATAACAAGCTATGTAGAGCGTTCTAACAATTCAACCATACTTAGACTTTTGTCACGCCCACTTATGAGGGATAGGAATAAGAATAGGGTATCCAACAGTTCGCCCAAGCGGACTGTAGCCCGTCCCTATGTTTTTTATATATTTTCAGTACTTTGTACAACCACCATGTTTTAAAATCACATCAAAAATTCTATTTTTAAGTGAATCATACAGTTTTTCTAAATAATTTAAGAGAAGTCTGGAGGACGAGGCTCTTTTTATTGCGACAGTTAGCTCTTCATAGGTCTCATACTGCCTACCTCCTTCGTAAGCTTTATGCGTGAGCCATCCCCAAACATTTTCAATTATATTGAAGTCAGGTGAATAAGGTGGCCACGGCAACAATTCCACATTTTCTTCGGCAAGAAAGCTTTTCACTACACGAGCGTTGTGGATTGGCGCATGGTCTTGTTGTGATAACCACTGTAGAGGTCCGAACAATTCTTTCATGGCGAGGAAGGCTGATTGCAAAAGGGCTTTGTAGGAAACTCCCGTCATTTTGTTGGAAACGAGAAGCAAATCGAACGCCCCATAGTACCAAATGGCTCCCCAAACCACTACTCCTCCTTGCCTCGAATGGTGACGTGTCAAAAACTTTTCCTTTTTTCTAAGATCATGGAAGTAGTAGTTGTATCCATCAGGGCCATCCAAATTAAATTGGTTTTCATCTGAAAAAAACACATTTTGGTATCCCATATCATATGAAGGCGTGCGAATTCCGACCGCTGTTCTGTTCTTACGGCGTTTAGTGGGATCTTCTTTTTAGTTTTTTTAATTTTAGATGTTCTGCACTCAAAATAGCTCGCCGAAAAGTTGATGTGCTGGCAGTTATCCCAGATTTTTCCTTTATTTTGCTTGTGGAGACAGCTCAATTTGACACTAGTCTTAGAATTTTTCTTTCGTCCTGAGGTGTTAAAGTGGTTTTTGTCTTTGCCTTGCAATTTTTACCATATAAAGCACTGTTTTTTATGTAATTTCTCAAAACGTGGTCACTTCGGCCTATTTTCTTGGCAATGCTTCTCATTGAAAACCCTTCAGAATGCAACGCTTCAATTTTGCCTTTTTCTTCCGGGGTTAAAACATTTGTTTCCCCATTTTGAATGAAAAATAATAGAAAACACTCCTTGCTTCTTAAATTTTGTAGCTAACTAAAATCTACGTAACGGATCGCACCCACTAACTAATTTAACGGGTGCGTCTAATCATGTGAACAAAAAAAACTGCACTTGTTCTTACAGCATAGGCAAGAAAGAGAAAAAAGTTCCGTTAACTTCCACTCACCTACCATTTGTTTGTGTTTTTTTTATGTAAAAAAAATGTATGCGTCTAATCAAGTGAAGAGCACATAAACGCACCACGGCTTATCATACCAACAAAATGAAAATAGTCGACTCTCCACAGTGTCGGCTATGTCTTGAAGAAGACGAGACGTATTATGTGGATGTCCAGTCCTCAATGAAAGTAAAAGGGAGGTATTCTTCAACTGAGTTCCAAAGATTCTCTACTGGTAGCATTATCTGCAAAAGTAGAAATTCTACTTATCTCAACATTTTCTGGCCCTTACGATACAAACGGTCTTAAAACAAATGTGTTCAATGCAAACGATGTTGTTAAAATGACGTGCCTTAATGGCTAAAACTTCCCAATAAGCTCCATCCGGGATAGAATCAAAATATCTTTAAAAACCAGACTTCTAATTTTATTTTCTCTATATCCATGTAAAATTTCATATTGATATGTTTCTACCAAAATGTAAAGTTTCCAATGAACACCACTAACGGGACGAGAGTTATCGTGTTTATCGAAGTTATGAAAAAGTCCACTGAATGTAACAGGGGGAGTCATATCCGAAAATCCCCTCTTCGTGCACCACTACAATAGCTGCGTCTTATTGGTGAGTGTAAAGCCAGCTTAGCAACATTTTAAACGGTAAAAACCAACAAACCCAAAGTGAAGGATAATAGGTCATCAAGTGAAGAAAAAGTTTTAGAATCTTTGGAATGAAATGACACTCAAATGGCGTTAACCAACCTTAGCTAAGATTTTCAATGTCCAAGCTAAGGTGCGGAAATTAAATAAATGTACTACTCCGCAACCACTCACACTGATTCGCTTACAGTAGATAAATAGTAGAAGGGAAACTTGATTTGGAAAGTAAAAATTAGATTATTTGTACAGGAATAATAAATTCGAGACTTGATTCCGTGAATATGCGTCGAAAAGCACATTTTAATTTCACCAAAAATCAGATGTTTCACAAATGACTAGAAATAACGAAACCTCGAAACAATTATTTGGGCATTGTGTATGATTCCATATGTTATCCGAATTTGACAGTTATTTTGATATAAAAGGAAACATATCGTTTTTATTGGAACTTCAATTGCTGTGCTTGATAAAAGTTCCCAATAAAACGCATCTAATATAAGAAGAATCTCTGTACAAAAGTTCAGATTCCCGCTTATGTAACGTTAAGGGTAGAAGCTAGTTGTCTGGCAGGCGCTTATGTCAGCTTACTTTTTCAAATCAAACAGACCACGAAAGAAAAATCCTCGATTTAATCACATTTCATTCACTTTTACGCCAATTTATTGTAATCATCGAAATTACCGATTCGTGGTTAGAGAAACAGTTTTCCGATATTCGATTCGCGAAAAAGATGCAACCGCAGAGAAAACACGATGAGTAATAAACAGACAAATGCCAGAGCTGTCGATAATTTTATGTGGCAACGCCATCTAAATCATTGCTATATAGTTCTTCTCATTCTTTATGCAAAATTCTCTTACAACACGATATCGGTTTTCCCTAAATTTTCCAATTTTGCGCTCAACTTTTCCATTTTTTCAGTAAAAAACTTTTTCGAACTGTTACAAACAACAAAAAATGGGCTAAATCTCAAGTGATGCGGTTACATGCAACAATTCAACTCAAATGTCAAAAACTAAATTGACCAACATATACAAGAGTGAAAATACAGCACCACCTATCAGAATTCAACATAATTGTAAACATTTCAATTATCATAGCCAACGTACATCCAACGAAACTTGATGTCTTGAACCAATTAGGACACCTCGCGTGGAAAAAACCCCTTTCAATCAAAATTCTACCCTATCTCTCTTTTCTTTCTAATAGTAATTAGCACCTAAAACCATACAATGTATTACTCCAGTGCTACTTCTTGCTTGCTATTTAAAAAAAATGACTTCGCTGTCTTCCTTCACGCTATAATGGAACTTCGATGATTACCGAAAAATAAACGCTTTAACTTAAATTACAAAAATTATAAAAAAAAAAAATTTGGAGAAACAAAACAATATTTACATGAGACTAGATGTGCCTATTATAATCTTGGATGAAGCAAGATTCAACACAAAAAAAGTTAACTTTGGCTTGTAATTCACTCATAAATCGGTTTCAAAACCAAGAAGCTCTTGGATTTCAATTTTCCCACGTATAGACCTCCTCACGACAACGTCAGTGTCAAATGAACGCAAAAAAAGCAGCTGAATGAAATGAAGAAAGACAATGGCGAATTTGTATGGCGGGAAATATGTTCTTCGCGGATATTTCCTAAAAATTTTATAACAAAGCCAATTTTAACAAAAAAAAAGTTCCGGAACAAACCACGTTTTGGAATATTAAAAAGTTAATATTATAATATGATTGTGTACAAAAAAATAAAACTGAAACATAGGGACGGGCTACAGTCCGCTTGGGCGAACTGTTGGATACCCTATTCTTATTCCTATCCCTCATAAGTGGGCGTGACAAAAGTCTAAGTATGGTTAAATTGTTAAGAACGCTCTACATATTTTGTTATATAACATTTAAAGGATTTTATCAAAAAAAACGCTCCCTAGCTCAAACTCGGGTGTTTCAATAAAATTGTTTTATTTAATTGTGGGCGTGTCAGTAGGCGGATTTAAAAAAAAATTAACACATGAGCATAAAGGGCCCCTAGAGAGTATATATTATAAATTTCAGCTCCCTAGCTCAAACTTTGGATTTTCAAAAAAATTGTTTTATTTATTTGTGGGCGTGTCAGTGGGCGGATTTTGAAAATATTTATACATGAGCTTAAAGGGCCCCTAGAGAGTATATATTAAAAATTTCAGCTCCCTAGCTCAAATTTTGGTTTTTCAATAAAATTGTTTTATTTTTTTGTGGGCGTGGCAGTGGGCGGATTTTGAAAATTTTATATCCCGAGCAGTTTTAGGAGTCATAGATCATATATAAAAAATTTCAGCTTCCTAGCTCAAAATTCGATTTTTTCCAAAATTTTGTTTTTTTGAGTTTGTGGGCGTGTCTGTGGGCGGATTTCAAAAATTCGTAAACTTGATTATTTCGGGACCCTAGAGAGTATATGGTTAAAATTTCAGCTCTCTAGGTCCAGTTTAAAGGCCTAATTTTTGCCGACGGACGGACGGACGGACATGGCTAGATCGACATTACTATCGATGCTGATCATAAATATAGTAACTTTTAGGGGTCTACGGGCAATATTAAGGTATGTTACAAACTATGCGTCAAAATTAATATACCCCTAGAATAGGGTATAAAAAGTGAGAATCGCGTAATTGTGGCAAAAAATGTTTTTGTTGCGAATAACGCGTAATAAGTTTGTATTAAAGCGAATTATAACAAAAACAAATTTCCAGAACTAAGAAGGAATATCCAATCACTATTTTGGTATACTAAAAAGTTATATGAAGATTCTGTATAAAAAATAAAAGTAAAATCGTGACAATCGCGTTGTGGCAAAAAAATAGTTTTGTTTGGAAGCAAATAAGTTGAAAAGTTTTCTAAACGTACATTTTTACTTTATATTACCACACATTTTTTCATTTTTTTTGAACATGTTCACTGTTTTTATTGGTTTGTTGCTTTAACATACTTTCTCAGTTTTTTTCTCTATAATTTGTTACTTTTTAACCTTCAATAGCTGCTGTTTTCACTTAAATATTCACTTCATTAACAAAAACAATGATTATTCCATACGATTTGTGCAAATTTCTGCAATTTTATCATTCAATTTGCTTTTGACGTTTAAGAAAGGGATTCGGCACTTCAGAAAGAGATAGCTTGGTGAAAAGGTCTATTCACCAAGCACTACTACGGTTGCATTTGCATCTACGCAAGTTCGAAAGAGCGAATCTCGCTCTTTTTCGAATTTCATTTTCTCTTATTCGAACTTCATTCCAAGATCAATGTCAAAATGTCAATAGACCACTTCGCGAAGCTATCTCATTCTGAAGTGCCAAATCCCTTTCTTAAACGTCAGAAACAAATTGAATGATACAATTTCAGAAATTTGCACAAATCGTATGGAAAAATCATTGTGATTGTTAATAAAGTGTATATTTAAGTGAAAACAGAAGCTATTGAAGAGTAAAAAGTACCAACTTATAGAGAAAAATCCTAAGAAAGTATGTTTAAGCAAAAAAAGCTATAAAAACAGTGAACATGTTGACCAAAAACGCTTGTGCAGCTCTTTATGCAGCCATTTACAAATGTGTTCACCCTTTTTTTTTTTGTACAATTTTGTTATTAATTAATTGTTGTTCTTCAATTGTATTAATTAGTATAAAATGTATGCATAAAAAATAGTTCTACTTAATTTATTTCCAAGCAAAAATATTTTTTGCCATAACGCGATTCTCACGGTTTCACTTTTTTTAATTTTTGTACACAATCCTTCTAGATTGTTAACTTTTTAGTATTCAAAAATAGTGTTTGTATACTCTTTCTTAGTTCTGGAACTTTTTTTTCTTAAAATTCGCTTTATTATATTCTTTTTACGAAATATTCCCGGATCATACAAATTCGCCATTGTTTTCCATCATTTCATTTTGCTGCATTTTTTTTTTTCATTTTCCACTGTCGTTGTCGCAAAGTACTCTTTATCAATAAAAAAAAAATCAACCAATTCCCGTAAACCAATTTAAAAGTGCATCTTTAGAAAATAGAAAAATCAGTAAGTATAATTTAAACGGATTCCATGAACGCCATGGACAATCTTCTCGACATTTCATCCAGCAGCCCTTCATCTTCAGAAATCCGTTCTGATGAAGAGGTGCTTAAGAACTATCAGGAAGATGTAACCTATAGAAAGGAGAAGAAAACTTTGGAAAGAATAAATTGTAAATTGGGCAAATATGAAGAGGACGAGTTCGAGAGGAGGTTGCGTCTGCCAAAGTTTATGGTAGGTGAATTTTTGAGTCGAATTGGTTCTAAGCTAATTTTTTGAATAGGAAGAACAATCCTGTCTCCGCGAGTGATCAAGTTCTAAGAACCCTTCGATTTTATGACACCGCTAGGCTCCCACTAGTGGCAGCTGACCTATTTGATTCAATTTTTATTTCAATTTGTTTTCAATTTCTCATTTAACAACTCATTATTTTTTTTTTTTTATGTGAGACTGCGTTTCACCTTTTTTAAGCTAGCCAATGTTCTTCCACCTCCTTGAGTTTGTAATTGTTTGGTGGAGTACTGCAGTGGTCGATAGTATTAAAGGAAATGATGATATCTTCACAAACCTCTAAAGGTGACAGTCGATGGACATAATATTGTGAGTGAAGCTGGTGGAGGTGTAGATCGAACTATTGCAGACGTAATTAAACGAACGAGAAGATGATGAGGGTGATAAAGTCGGTGTGAAATGAATGTGATTGGATATAAAAAGTCGAGGGAAATTCTTCTTCGGAAAGCAAATACTGAAAGGAAGAACATATTAACATTATACTGCGTGAATAGTTATACATACATACCTCTTTTTCAAAATGGGTATACTGTCGTATTGTCTAGGATTACGAGTAGTTTTCCTAAGCACCAAGCTCATCAAAGGGTTACTTTCATCTACCTATTTTGTGTAGTTCCCCTTACCAGGGCCTGCGATATGCCTAGAGTTTTTCGGTATCGGTAGTGAGATCCTACCTTTAGCTGGCTCTTTGAGTTTTGCAAAAAACTTTTAATTTGTTTCAAAAGATGAACTGGAAATATAAAGTTCATCCATTAGTTGCTCCCAGCAGTCTATTTTCTTCAAGTTAATAGTATCGGAATATTTCAGCACCAGGTTGAAAATAATTCCGTTTCAAGTTCCGATAAATTTGTTTTTTTGGCCTTTTTCCATTTTTCTTCAAATTTTTTATATTATTTTAAATTTTAATTGTCAGCCGATTTCGAATTTATTTGAAAATTTTATGATTTCGCATCTGCCAACTTAACAGCGGATAGGGAGCGCACGTAAATCTGCACTAATTATGTTTGGTGAATTGGTTTAATAAGCTTATAGTTTAAGATTTGTCGGTGAATACCGCTCTTAAAGTCTAATCTTTTATTTCCCTCTTACCCACTTCAAACGAAGACGAAAAGGAAATACAACCAGTCCAATCTGAGCGACAATGACATCTGCACTCTTTAAGAAAACTTTAATTCTTAGAGCTTATATATTTATACCCTATTCTAGGGGTATATTAATTTTGACGCATAGTTTGTAACATACCTTAATATTGCCCGTAGACCCCTAAAAGTTACTATATTTATGATCAGCATCGATAGTAATGTCGATCTAGCCATGTCCGTCCGTCCGTCGGCAAAAATTAGGCCTTTAAACTGGACCTAGAGAGCTGAAATTTTAACCATATACTCTCTAGGGTCCCGAAATAATCAAGTTTAAGAATTTTTGAAATCCGCCCACAGACACGCCCACAAACTCAAAAAAAAACAAAATTTTGGAAAAAATCGAATTTTGAGCTAGAGAGCTGAAATTTTTTATATATGATCTATGGCCCATAAAACTGATTGGGACATAAAATTTTCAAAATCCGCCCACTGACACGCCCACAATTAAATAAAACAAATTTTGGGAAAAATTGAATTTTAAGCTAGAAAGCTGAAATTTTTTATATATGATCTTTGGCCCATAAAACTGCTTGGGACATAAAATTTTCAAAATCCGCCCACTGACACGCCCACAATTAAATAAAATATTTTTTTTGAAAAACCAACATTTGAGCTAGGGAGCTGAAATTTTTAATATATACTCTCTAGGGGCCCTTTATGCTCATGTGTAAATATTTTCAAAATCCGCCTACTGACACGCCCACAATTATTTTTTTTTTATTTTTGAAAGTCCAAAGTTTGAGCTAGGGAGCTGAAATTTATAGTATATACTCTCTAGGTGCCCTTTATGCTCATACTTAAATTTTTTTCAAATCCGCCTACTGACACGCCCACAATTAAATAAAACAATTTTATTGAAAAACCAAAGTTTGAGCTAGGGAGCGTTTTTATTTACAAAAGCTTAGTTTTTTCGATAAAATCCTTTAAATTTTTGTCACGCCCACTTATGAGATATAGGAATAAGAATAGGGTATCCAACAGTTCGCCCAAGCGGACTGTAGCCCGCCCCTATGTTTTTAGTTTATATTAGTTATATTTTTAGCACGATAGAAAGAGAACTAAAGTTCTTTGGCAGAGTTTCGCAAGAGCTAAATCGGTGAAGAAACTGTAAGAGTTCCCGGTGGAATTTGAACCTAGAACAGCACATCACTCAGTAGTCATACTGAGCCGCTGCGCCCAATTGGTATAGCATATAAAAAAGCATCGTCACAAATTCTCGCGTTCCGCAGGATTGCATTCTAAACCCGGCTATTTTTTCTATGTATACTAAATCTGTGAGAGCATACCAGGCTATCTTGATGTGAAAGTTTAAGTGCTGCTGGATGTGAATGATTTGGTTATTCTTCCTCAAAGTCTATTTGCCATCTCAACTTCAAATAAATAAGCGCTAGGAGAATGTGACAAAAAGGCAACATCAATCAACGTTCCAATACAAACGCGAAAGAGAGGCAGGCCTTAAAACTCCTGGATCACACAAATGCAGCAGCACCAACATTTGATTGGCCTCATCGACGAAGTGATTCAAAATCTGGAGGCCTGCCGCTATTTTCTGAGGTCGAACTGGCAAACCCCACAGGCGGACCAGTAGGGATGCAGTTAAGTGGGAGGGTTATGATCCATTTAATTCTGATCATAGCCTCACCATTAAAGGAAGAGCAAGAGCATCCTCATCAAGATAAATTTTAAAGCAACTGGATTATTTCCTAGAAAATGCCTCTCATGCTTAAAATGTGTACCGACATTTTTGAGTTTAGTTATAGGTCATACAGGACTGGAATAAACCCTAACGGCCCCCTTTGTAATCTCAACCAAAGGGAAGATGTACTGCACATCTCGGTGATGTGTAATTGTATTTTTCCATGACTTATCTAACATCTGGGGAGTGTATGCGATCGTT
The DNA here is from genome assembly GCA_949715645.1 of Portevinia maculata. Classification (NCBI taxonomy): domain Eukaryota; kingdom Metazoa; phylum Arthropoda; class Insecta; order Diptera; family Syrphidae; genus Portevinia; species Portevinia maculata. Next base: position 393,073,670 of record OX454525.1, on the reverse strand, counting down.
AATTAATTGATGACGAGGCGGTTGGAGGTTACTTATTCGATTTGCTTCACATGCCATAAACTATCACAATATATTTATGAATTGACAGCGTAGCTATCTAAAACTCTGATCGAATTATTGTTTTTCCATCATTAGTAAAAGCATGTTTGTAGTTTATTTTGTTTGTTATTTTTTTACTAAACTAAAAGCCTATAATCAATGAGCCGCATTTATTCAATTTCCTAAAAAACAAAAGGTAGTTTAGTTGAACATCGTGAGTATCTACGCAACCTTGAGGCAACTTCTTTGAGAATGTAATTTACTTATAAACAATATTCCCCGTGTGTTTACTAAAGCCCTTTCTTCCTAGAACAGTTCTCGTTCCGAGAAAACAAATCCTTGCAAGGCAAAAGTCGTAGCTCAATGTACGAGATAATGAGGGTATGTTCCTACGTTTTCAAATATCGCAACGAGATTTAAAGCAAGCGAGATGACATTTAAGCCAATGTCTTTTCTAACAGAATTGTATTAGGGAAGTGAAGAAAAAATGTTGAACTTGATGGAAAAATAGCTGAAAATCAATCGGCTTGCTATATATAAATATACATCAAATTGGAAAATGAAGAAAATGGATTTTTCCAAGGAATCTGCCTGTACGAAAAACACCACATCAAATTTACAGCGAAATAACATCTGAAGGCTCTTGTTACCTATAGCTATATCCTTATATACATATTGTGTAAATCAAACATACTCGTGCTACAAGCCCACTTAAATTAAATCATTACTGATAATATCCCACGTATGTACATGTTCACTTCTCCTTGAAACTACATATTTAACTTTAGTGTAGTTTTCCTATTGCGTACTCAGAATAAATAAAATTGTTTCTCTTGCCTTGCAACAATACCAAAATCTGAAGGGAAACCGTTGCGAGAATGAATGGTTCGGATAAATAATTTTATAGTTGCTAGTGAACCTTTTTCCGCATGGCTTAGCCCGCTCACGAAACTTCGTTTCTCAGCTAAGGGTAGGTGCCAGTTGTTTGGCAGGCGCCTATGTCAGCTTTTTTGAGTGTTTTTTAACCCCGAGAAATGAAATACCTTTTCGAATCTCGAAAACTTAAAGCGATTTAAGAAAACAATATTAACGCAAACACATATCTTTTCAGATAGTTAAGCAGCAGTACAGGCACTGTCGTTCAACACAATGGAATGTTTGACTGTTAGGAACTGCTACAATACCTTGCAAAAACTAGCCAAATACAACAAGGTCAAACTCGGTTGGGTGCCTGGCCACGCGGCTATAGATAGATAGATAGATAGATTTCTTTATTTAGCATTGTCTTAAGCTATTGTTTTCAATTTTTACATTTTACATTAATCGATCAAAATTTAAGTTTTACGAAATTCAATACACAATTTTTAAAGGTTCTTACATTTGTTATGCTTTTAGCAAAGTTAGGCAACTGATTAAATAAATTAAAACCTTTGTATATTAGCGAGTTCTGTGCTCTTGCTGTTAAAAAATTAGGGAATCTAAGGTCACACATATTTCTCAGACTGTAAGGTTGAATTTCACCAACCTGTAGTATGTATTTTGATAAATATTTTGGCATTATATTATATTTAATTTTGAAGACAAATATTAACATGTTCATAACAATTCTTTGTTTGACAGATAGCCACTTTAACGAATTTAACATAAAATTTATTGACGTATATCTATTGCACTTCAAGATAGTTCTCATAGCTCTATTCTGTAACAGTTGGAGCCTGTTTATTCGACTTTCATTACATAAAAACAACACAGTGGAACAATATTCAAAATGAGGCTTGACGATAACATTATATATATTAATAGAGGTTAGTGTTGACACATCTCTTCTGATTCTTTTCATAAAACCAATTTTTTTAGCTATTTTTTTACATAAATAATCAATATGGCTTTCAAAATTGAGGTTCTTATCTATAATAATACCGAGATATTTTATTTCTTCTACCATTTCTATATATTCATTTTCAATACTTAAGTTTAAATTTAAGGTTTTTTTTTTATTTACAATCATACATTTTTGTATTAATTTTTAGCTTGTTTTGGCAAAGCCATGTGTATACATTATTTAAATCCTGTTGAATTTTTCGATGACAGTCTTCGACATCCTCACCAGCAATGAATAGGAGAGCGTCATCAGCAAACAGTGCCAGTTGGCCATTCTTCACCACACTTTGTATATCATTAATATATATAATGAACAGTAGAGTTCCGAGCACCGACCCTTGAGGAACCCCCAGTTTTACTTCCTTTGGGTTCGAAAGTTCGCCATTAACTTTGACCCTTTGGTACCGTTTTTCAAGATACGAGGCAAACCAACTCAGCTCTTTGTTCTTGACTCCATATTTTTCCAACTTTTTTAGAAGAATATCCCTATCGATCGTTTCAAAAGCTCTTTTAAAGTCCAGGAAAACACTGTATACACATTTTTTGTTTGATATGTATTCTTTCCAGTTCGTTAAAACGTAATTTAAGGCGGTTTCACATGAGTGGGATTTTCTAAAACCTGATTGTGCTTCGATTATTAAACAATTTCTCTCGAAGTAGTCTTCAAGTTGCTTAAATACTATTTTTTCTACAATTTTTTCATATAGAGGCATCGAATTTACTGGCCTAAATTCATCACTTTTTTTTGTATTTGCAATTTTTGCAATTGGAGTCACAATTGATTCTTTCCAAGAGTCAGGAAAGATTTCCGCTTGAAAAGTTTTGTTAATTATTGATCCTAGGACCGGACCCAATGAATCAAAGCTATCCTCGTATATTTTAGGACACATAAACGAACAGCGGGCAGTGGATCTGCAGATAAACTAGCCAGAGCTGGATCCGAATCTGAGTTCTCTGGACCAGAACCTTATTGCAGAGTCAATTGGGGTGCTGCTTTAAGACAAATTAAAGAATGGGTACAGCAGCTCGGTCTAAAACATTGGGAAAATGTCCCTGGTTTAAGACAATGCAAACGCTTAATTAGGCCATACACCTATAAGGAAATCCTTACATTAAATAAGGGAAATATTAGAAAGCTGGTGGGCTTTCTCACTGGCCACTGTGGCTTGATATATCATCTCAACAAACTGAACATTAGTCCAGAGTCAGAATGCAGGTTCTGCATGGAGGGCGAGAAAACTTCTGAGCACATTCTCTGTGAATGTCCAGCTCTCTAATGGTTGAGACGACGCATCTTTCATAGGGAGATGCGTACATATGTGGAGCTTCGTTAATCTACCACAAAAGATGTATTGGCTTTCAAGAGGGAGTAAAGGTTACAACCTCACTGAGGTCGGCCCCAACAGACGCCCTCACTGTGCTCTTGCCACTTTTGCCTCTTGACCTACACACAAAGGATAACGCACTATGCAGTGCGGTAAGACTCAAAGTCGAGGTGCTGGACTGCAAGGCCATACGGCCACAGCAACATTCTGGACTCGTTAGCAGAAGGCATGGTCACGTTCCAACCGACTACATCACATCCAAACTAAATTTGAAAAAGGCTTCCAAGTAAGTTTCCCTTCCAGAGCATATACACCGACCGATCTAAGATGAACTGTGGTGTGGGGACGGGTGTCTACTCGGAATCACTAAAAAAATTAATATCCTACCGCCTGCCGGATTTTGCCAGCGTTTTCCAGACGAAACTACTGGCTATCCGAGAGGCCTGCACGCAATTAGGGCCTGACACGTCGTACAAACAAAACATTGCTATGACTGAGCGAACGTTTCAGGGTTACACTACTCTGCGTTCCAGGGCATAATAACAAAACAGGAAACGAGCGTGCAGGCCAGGCAAGGCTTAGCTCTAGATGGCTCACTCGCGTCAAGCGTTCATATTCCGCTAGGTGAGATTAAGACACAAATACACTCACACTTCCTGCAAAAAGCCAACTTCAATGGAGAAGGGTAACTAACTGCATCATATCAAGGAAGATATGGCCTACTTATGACAAAAGAAGAACAAAGGATCTTCTAAACAGAACCCGCCCCGATGTCGCTAGAATTACGGCGATAATCACGGGGCATTCGCCAGTTGAAGACCATGCGGCCAAACTAGGTATCCTATTTAACCTCCACTGTCAAAGTTGCGGGAATACAAATGAAAGAGAAACACTCTTCCATTTCCTCTGCGAATGTCCGGCACTAGTAAGAGACAGACTGCGGGCAGTGGATCAACTACTCTTCGACGACCTTAGCGATATATCGGGCAAAGTGATGCAAGATCTTATCCGTTTTCTCAACTCCACAGGTTGGATATAGCAACACAGGTTGGATATAGCAACACATCCTCTACAATCATTACAAAACATAGTGCTACTTGGGTTCAGGCTGAACTGCCACCTCTACCTACCCATCCTTCGGTTACTCGTCTTTGGGCTAAGGCAACCCTTTGACACAAAAGACCTTTTAGGTCCCAGTCTCAGCCATAGGACAAAAGTCTTTTTATATAAACAAATACAAATGAGCCTGTCGCGCTCCGTTTTCTTTGAGATAGGTACTTTGACGCGAAGGCCTCCTCGGATCTGGGAACTTCTTATTCGATCAATCCTATTTACTCCTGCTGTCCTGCGAAGCATCTTCATCTCAGCTGCCATAAATTGGCCCTTATACCTTTTGTACGCTGTCCAACATTGTGAACCGTGTGTGAACGCCGGGCGCACGACTGTGGTGTACAGCCTTCCTTTCAGCTTTGAGTGCATTTTTCGATCACAGAATATGACTGAGTTTTCCGCCACTTCACCCACCCTACGCTTACGCGATGCTTAATGTCGTCCTCACAGCTTGCTTTGCTATTGATCATAAATCCCAGATATCTGAACTTTTCGCACTTGGGAATGACTCTTCCATTCATATAAATGTCTGGAATATTTCGGAGTGGATCAGAGAACGGGCAGCACAAGTATTCTGTTTTTTCCCCGGACTAATACGATACCCATTCCCCTCAAAAACTTCCACCCATACATCAAGTGCTCGTTGCAGGAACGTTTGATCCCCGCTAATGATGGCTCCATCGGTTAACAACAATATGCCGTTTATTTATTTTCAACAATGTTAATGTGCCTGCTTTGTATAGGTGTACCTACTTCAAACGGATTACAAACAAATTGAAAGTGGCGTTGCAACGCATGCCGGGCATAATAATAATAAAAATAAAGTTTTCGGACGCGTTTGCCAAATAGGACCTAGACAATACTTTAAAGCGTATAGATGAAAAATTCAATATCAAAGTTGAGAAACGGAGGTAGGACCTACGAAAAGTTCATTACGTGCTTATCTACAATTCTGCAGAATGGAACATAGCGATGAATTGATTTAAAACTAGTAGGCCTGCCGGTTCTAAACTAGAAAGTTGTAATCCCTCTAATCCAGATCATAGCCTCACCATCGAAGTAGAAGAAAAGGAACTTCCCAATTCAAGTGACTGTGCTAGGTTGGTTTAATTAGAGATAGAGCGAGCTGATCGAACGTAATACATTAAAATTGGGACAAACAATTTTAAAATGGTCCTATAAGTTAAAATAATGCTTTAGGCTTTGTGAAGTTCGCTAAACACATTCAAAACAACGCATTTCCTATGTTGTGGTTCCGGTGCATAAAATCTACTAGCGCGAACTAAGTGAATCTAAGCGAGAGCGAGTCAATTTTCCGATGCTTTCATTCCTCTTTTACTCGCGCGAGTAAAGCGAATTCAAGATAATTTTTCTGAGTTATAAAGTATTTGGTAGATGAGCCTACAAATGGTTGAAAGAGTTTGCAACGTATGTGTGAGAGCAGGGCGGGTGGGGAATGATATCCTTTGGTAGAAGAGTGTGTAATGCGCCATGGCGACATCGGCGTATCAATATTAGTCGACATTTTCTCTATTGTGGGCTCTTTACTTGACAAAATGTAATGGAACGTATTATCTGTTTTCTATTCAGCCCTATCGTGAATTCCGAGTGTCCCCTCGAAAAGAAAAACAGCTGATTTCTGAAGTTTCTGACAATTATATTTGGTTAGAATTAGAGATTAACATTTTATTTTTGTGAAAGAAATATTATTTTAAAATAATGATTAGCATTGCATTAAGAGTTGTGGCTGAAGAATTTGATGAGATGGAATTTAAGCGACAACGTTCAATTAGAAGACGCTTAAGAGATTGTTCAAATCCGTTGGAACTGCCGCAATCACTGTATGTTAACATGAAATATTTTCATTTGTTTAAGGAAATTATGGGAGCAGTCGAAATTCTGCTTTCAAAATTCAGCTTTGCAAAATTCAGACTTTTAACACAAAAATTCTGCTTTTCAAAATTCTGCTTTTTTTCTGTTTTGTCTTACATAATTCTGCTTTTTAAAATTCTGACAGGCAATATTTTAAACAAATAAATTCTGCTAATTCTGTTTTTTTTCCAATTTACGAATTTAAAGAAAACAAATATTTTTCAACTTTGTCACAAACTACAATAAATATTTCTTCTATTTCAATAAATGTTCTTCTATAAAGAAGGTACACAGGTGGGTACCAGGAACACACAAAAAACAGCCAAAAATAACAAATTATTTCATAATCGAAATTACCAAAGAAAAAAAGAAACAACAGCATTAAGAAACTAAACAAAGCACACATTCACTCACTAAGGTATACTAACAGAATATTTGTCTAAGCCAAGAGAGCAATCTTAAAACCAATAAGAAAAATACTTTTACCTCTTCTTCTATAACAAGTGAGTGGTGGAATGTTTTACAAAATTCTGCAAATAAAAAAAAAAGGTTTGAAAAATGTTTAAAAGCGGGCGCTTTTTAACATTTTCCAAACATTGTTTTATTATTTGCAGAATTTTGTAAAGCAGAATTTTGAAAAAAATGAATTCTGAAAAGCAGAATTTAGAAAGCAGAATTTTGTAAAACAGAATTTTGAAAAAAAAAATTTGACCTAGCCAGAATTTTGACCCCAACCCGGAAATTATTACATACACTTCGCTTCAACTGAATAAGCATAAACATTTTCTAAGCTACGCTGTCCTTTTTTTTAAAAACCTTGTGCCGTAATATATCATTTGATGATGCTAACTGTTTGCTTATGATGTTAAGAAAATAAATCGGAAAGAATAATTCAAAAAGTACCGCTTTTTTCCCCCTGGTTCCCTTGCAAAGCATTCAATATGAAAAAATGCAGTTTTATTTTGCGTCAACTGAATAAACACAAGGTCATTATTTTCACTGCTTATGAGTATTCTGTTGAGATTGACACATTAAATCAACAGTTGAAGTGCTTTAAGTGAATTTTATTTGATTAAATTGTATTTCAAAAAAAAAATTAGTAGATCAAAATCTCTATATAGTGTTGAAAGAGCTAAAATCGATTTACTAAAAGAACAAGGACTAACCGGGCGTTCTATAGCTGACAAAATTGGACAAAGTTTTAACGTGGTCTATTCTTATTTAAGAAGCAAAGATTCGTACTGAAAAAACATGAAAGGAGGTGAAAAAACGGCAACAACAGCAGTTGATCGAAGAGAAATTTTAAGATGTGCTTCCAATTCCTGCGACTCTACGGCAAAAATAAAACAGGAAGCCGGTGTTACTGCAAGCGTTTCAACAGTGCGAAGGGTTATCAATAGTGCCAAACATCTAAAACGGATGAAAATTCAAAAGAAACCACCACTTAACGAGAAAAGGAAGTGTATGCGCTTAGAATTCTCTAGACTCCATATGAGTTGGAAAAATGAATGGCGTCACGTAGTTTTTTCGGATGAAAAGAAGTTCAATTTTGATGGCCCTGATGGGTTTAATTATTACTTCCACGATGTGAGGAAAGAAGAACGATTTTTAGCGTGGCATCATAGTCGCGAAGGTGGTATTATGGTATGGGGAGCACTTAGCTACTATGGCACTGTTGAGTTTGAGTTCCAAACCTCAAAAATGACTGCATTAAGTTATAAAGGAAATTTGAAAAGAAATTTCCCTAAATTTTCAGGCATTTTTGGACCCATAAACTGAACTTTTCAGCAAGAAAACGCCCCCATCCAGACGGCGCGCATAGTAAAAAATTGGACAGAGGAGCAGAATGTGGAATTGCTCCAATGGCCGCCGTACTTACTGGACCTGAACCTTATAGAAGACGTTTAGAGATGGTTAACACGAAAAGCTTATGAGTCTGGCCGTCAGTTTGAGGACATAGAATGCCTTATTGCAGCCATTAAATTGGCCTGGAGGGAAATTTCGCTGGACTACATAAAGAGGCTGTACGATTCCATGCCGGATCGAATTTACGAAACTATTACGAATAAAGGCGTAATTAACCAATAAAAACCTATTTTAAGAAAAACTTGTTTCATTTAGGTAATCCCAATAACTTTTATTTCCAATTTTAATATTTGTGTCTAATCAGTTGACGCAAAATATTCCATATTGAATGCTTTGCAAGGGAACCAGGGAAAAAATAGCGGTACTTTTTGAATTATTCTTTCCCATTTATTTTCTCAACATCATAAGCAAACAGTTAGCATCATCAAATGAAATATTACAGCACAAGGTTTTGGAAAAATGGACAACGTAGCTTAGAAAATGTTAGTGCTTATTCAGTTGAAGCGAAGTGTATTTCTGATTCAAGTACTTACTTGACGTGCGAGCAAATTCTTCGCCACAGCGTAAGAAAGCCTTCGGAATTTCACCGATAATAAAATTAGCCGCATGCTTGCGCTTTTTGCAGAGTTGGCAAAGATAGCGACGTGGGCCTGGCGCAATCAAGTTTAAGCGAAGTTCTTTCAAAGGTTTTAACCATTTCTGAAATACAATTGTGTACGCGATACTTGAAGAGAAAATGAAAGTAGCATTGTCCTTCTACGAGAAGCACAGGATACCCGGGCGGCATTGTAGGATGCATTGATGGTAGTACTCATGTAAGAATTGTTTCTCCCTCTGCAAACAAGCATTTGTATGAAATCCTCTGGCAATGTCTGGACTCACACCCATTAAATAAATTAAAACATCGACTTGCTGTTTATTAGTTGTATTTGACATTCTATTCACTAGATTTTTTAATTTTCAAATAATCAGCCTACTTGTCTTGCTTCTCATAAATTCTCCAACTAAATAATGGCGGAAATATCCGAGGGACAATCCAAAAAAAAATCCCACGAATTGTTATTCACGATTGGTATATTTTTCCAGGGAATTAATTTCCCTCATTCGAACATCATTCACGATAGGAGTATTGCGAACAAGGAAAAATTCTGAGGGAATATTTATTGACGATAAGGCTAATTATATTTAAAAAAAAGATAATTCTTCTTAACAAGCTTCATTCCGTTGGTTTCCGTGGTACTGTACATGATTGGTTTGTATACTACTTAAAATACCGAACACAAAAAGTAAAAGTGGGGGAACACCTCAGTAACACCAAGACGCTCAACATATGTGTACCACAAGGATCGGTCCTTGGTCCGATTTTGTTCCTAGTTTACATAAACTCCCTGTTTAACCTACCATTCGCAGGTAAAGTAACAGCTTTTGCAGATGATCTCGGTATCGCATATGCCTCATCTAGCCCTCTAAGCTTATTGGCTGAAATAAACCTCAATGTTCACTTACTGGGAATCTGGTTTGCCAAACACAAGCTAAATGTAAGTAACAAAACCAAACTGATGTATTTCACTTTAAGAATATATGAATTTCCAGATTTTGAAATCTACTCTCACGATGGAAATTGCATACGATATAAAATGCTAAATTGCATATGTACTGGGGACGATTCCTTAATGGTTTTCAATGAGCGTAATGTTTGTAATAAGAATTGTTTTAAGATAGAAGGAGTTGATAATTTTAAATACCTGGGTGTTTTAATTGATCGAAATATGAGCTGGTCCAAATATATTTCAACATTGAAGCAATATCTGCGCTCTTCTATCCGTAGCTTCTATCATCTCAAAAAATGTTGTGATAGCAGAACTTTAAGCACAGCCTATTTCGGCATTTTCCATTCAAGACTTCAATATGGTATAAGTTGCTGGGTCGCCTACCTAGCAAAAATGCACCCTCTCCTCGTCCTGCAGAAGTGAACTGTAAGGAAAATTTGCGGTGTTAACAGCTTAACTCGCTCTATGCCCCTCTTTAGATCGCTAAAAATCCTTCCGGTCAGACATTTGTATTATTTTAAAGTCTCCAAGTTATTTCATATGAGAAGTGGCTATATGCAGAGTCCTATATATGACGTCCGTACTCTGCGAAGCAATCTTGACAATTATGTTCCTGTTCCCACTTTTCGTACCACGCATTTTAGAAACTTCTACTCCATCGTGTCTTGCAAGTTGTTAAATACGTTTCCTATGGCTCTTCGGTGTACCAGGTCTTTGTCAATATTCTTAAAAAAAGTTAAACTGTGGCTTCTGAATTTTGATCACAGTCAAATTGAAGTTCTGCTGCCTTATATTTCTTAGTAATAAAATATTTTTTTTAATTGCTTACTTACTACTTGTTTTTCCCAAAAATCATTGTATAGCTTTTTTCGCGTTTTGTTATGTCATATCAATAATCATTTAAATATTGCATACCCCACATAATTCTGAATTTTATTTATGAAGTAGCATTTATAACCATTTCAATTTTCAAATAAAAAATGTCACTAACTATTCTTGGGAACATAGAAAATGTATCCTTCTTTGGGAAAGAATCCCGCAAGTCTAAGACAGACCAAACGAGTAATTCGGCCTTTCAATCAAAATGCCAGCAAATGCCTAAACCTAAGCAGGCATGATATCAAAAACTTAGTAGGTTACCTTACTGGCCACCATGGTTTAAGATATCATCTACACAAAATGAGAACAGTAGACTCTCCTAAGTGCCGACTCTGCCTTGAAGAGGACAAGTCAGCTGAACACATTTTATGTGAATGTCCGGCCGTAAATGGAAGTAGAAAGAAGATCTTTTTCAGGGAACAAATGAGCCCCGAGGACATAAAGAATTCTTCTACTAGTAGAATTGTTCGCTTTACACTGAAAGTGGAAACTCTACTAGTCTAAAAAATTTCTGGCCCATACGTACAAAAGATCTTTTTAGGTCGAAGTGCCCCTATTTAATCGCCTTGGCGAGAATGAATTTAAAAAAAAATTATTCTTTATTATACCTGAATTTGTGTAATGATAGTTTAAGGGAAATTATATTTGCATTGTTATAAAGAATAATTATTATAAATAATAAAAAAAAGAGTCTCTCATCTTTGATCATCAAATTGTTTAAATTTTGAATTTCTTCATATTCCAGTTTTCTTCCTAAATTAAATTAATTTTACGCTTTTTATTGTACTTCAAAAAGCTATTTTCTAACAAAAATTGTTCTTCACAAAGCGACTACGACATGATAAGACTTTCCCAAGTCACATTACTTCAGAACGCGACTTCTTAGCAGTACTTCCTGCAAATAAATGTTTCTCTCCCACTACATATGAGTGTCTACATAAATTAAAACTTCGCCTGAGTAAAATTCGCTTGCTACGGAACCACTCTGTTTGCGCGAACGTGCACGAGTTTTATTCGATTATATTTGCTTAGTTAGCGCAATTAAAATTCGCTTGCACCGGAACCGCAGCCTTAATCTAGGTGTTTTTAATATTCAGTTTAATTTTTATCCCTTCCCGTTGCTTAAGGCAAGTAATTCAAATGCAGCCAATCAACGAAACTTCCCTCTTTAATCCTGAGAAAAGAAAATTTCTCTCACGAAGCGCATTTCTAACATGAAAAGCTCGAAATTGACAACCATGACCCACAATTCCTGACCAGAATGGAGAAAGCATATCGGCACTCGTTCGTTTCAGATCACCGATTCACAGCTCTCGAAAATTGAAAATAAATTCCTGAAACTCTGTGTTTGTTTTAGACCTTATATGTGCTCTCATTGGCCTTAAAAGTTTCAAGTCCATCCACGATTGACGTCGTTATACTCCTATAATTCGTGATGGTGCAACATTCAAACCTGTGTCTTGCTTTTTATTGAATCGATTTCGTTCAAATTTCATTGGGATTTTGTTTTATTTTCGAAAATCACATTAAGGTACATAAGCAATTAGTTGATAATTATATCTGTAGCAGACACCCAGCGAAGCCTTTTACCTTTGGATTTCCAAAAATATGTACTCGCGGACACGCGTAAATACATTCAGACAAGGACCTCCCCCAGCTAACACAATGAGTAAAACACCATAGCACATTACAATGATTCCTTGTTACAAATGCCTTTACTTCTAGAAAGTTAAATATCAGTCAATCCTTATGCATTTATTTTTGGGTAAGGTCATGAGGCATAGCAAATGGCGAAAGGTACCTTCAGTTAGACATGCAATCAAAGAAACTTAAAAGTACGTGCCTCACATTTCACCGTTTCGTGAGAAATTTAAATTCAACATTTACCTGTTTACAAAAATGTTATTTTTGCCTGGGGAGTTTCCCCAAAATCGTTCTATGAACTAACAAATAGAACTATGAATGAGCCCCCAATGTGTCATCTGCACAGAATACACCCGAATAATGGGTAAGGTAGTAGGTAATCCATCGAGAGAAAAAGTACAAAGTCAAATTTAATACGCCATACACGTGTATCTGCCTACTCTTAGCAAAAGGATGTATTTCTTGTATGTAAATTCAAAGATATGAATACAGTATATCATCTAATTTGATATTCCATATCCCCATAAACCCAATGGAGTCAATGTTTTAAGGGTACATGGCCGTGTTTTCTTTTTTCTATTGTTCGAAAACCACCACCAAACGGAATGGTTTCATAACAAAAAAAAAATGTTCACATGATGTAGAAAAAAACGAAAAGTGAATAAATAAATAAATGATAGGTACTTACTGTTTTTCTTTGCGCTGTTGTCTTTTTTTCTTGAAGGCTTTCTTCACTCGGAGTATTAGAAAGGCCGCTCGGTCGATGGATAGAGCCGGTGGATTGCTCTTCTTGGGAGTATCATCCATTTTCCGTAGAATTTAGGGAATAATTCAGGAGCATACAACTTTGTTCTTACTAAAATCTCGATGATTTTTTTTTTTTTGTGAATATCTATTTATGTATGTATTTTTTTTATTTTATTTCACATAGCTTCCTTAAATTTGTTAATTTATTTTATAGAGTTGCAAGGACACCAGGCAAAAGAAGTGAAAGTCGAAACATATTTATACACAATTATATAAGACGGAAACGGAAGCAGCCACCAAATCGAACCTTAGAGGATTCAATAAAATTTCTCGGGGTATTAGGGAAGTCATAAATAAGTGAATGCCGCCAATTTCGAGTCATCGTAGCCTAAATGAAAATTTCGGCACGGCCGAGTTAAGTCCAATAGAGACATTCAATCAACAAGGATAATTCAGACCACTGTCATTGTAGAAATCCAATTTGTATCCCTACATTGGAAGACATCATGAACACGAACAGATATCGCCCCGTTGGCATAGGAAATTTCAACTTTCGCATTTAGGTTTTCTTCAAGCATTGGGTGTGAGGTGGTTGCTTCCAGGTTAGCTGAAGTTAAAAACGCCCCACTGCGTGTATACACTCACAGCTCACACCCTCTTACCTAAAAGCAGTATATTCCATTTAACGTGTGCCAAAGAAGGGACATCTTGCAAAACCTAAAGGTCAAAGTGGGACAATTTAAAGTATCAAGTCTTGCACATCATTATATAAAGAACTCTTCCCAGTAAGCTCGAAATGACCCTCTCATAGTACGAATTGTGTATTAAACCACAGACACCGTGTGGCAGCCTCCCATCCCATTAGCGTAAAGTACCGAACCGTTCAAGGGAAGTATATTAATCAGATTTGCAAAATGTAATTTTGTCGTCGTCGTCGTAGTGGTTGGCACAGATTTCTTAAGTGGATCCAGCCGCAACAAAATGGCGACGACATTATACATATATAATTCTAATTTATTGCATTAATTTCAGTCAAAAATTAATAACATAAATTCCGGATGAGAGAGTTGATTCACTTATATGTAATACCTCAAAGATCACATATGGAAGACACGAAGAAGCATCGGTTTCCTTTTAGTGGATCTAGCAAGGTACTACATTGCTCCATGGCTATTGCTCGAGAAATTTAACCAAATCCTTACACATGGCATATTAATTTGCAAGCAATTGAAACCGGAACCAGCAGCCCGAAAATGGGAATCAATATTATTTTTATTTCTTTTTAAACACTAACTGTCATTGCTAAAGGACACACACACACAGATATATGTATATATATATAGAACAAGCAATTAACAACCGACAATAACTTTTGTTTAGTAGCGTTACCACCCGCGCACTAGTGGCGTCACAATAAATAAAATATTCTCACAGACAACATTCTTCGACTGTGAAATAAAAGGAAACGAAAACAAAATCGTCCTTTTAAAAAATAACACCCAGGAGATATCCGCCTGTTATTACATTGATCGACAATGACACTAACTAAATCCAAGCACCGACTGAGCAAAAAATAAACAACGAAAACAACCCAATAAAGTAAAATAAAGAGAGATTATAAGAATTTGCCGATCCCGTGTCTTATGAACTATGCTTTATGTTGACCGTTTTTCTATAGATACTAGTTCGCGTCTACGGTTAGAGCACTGTTAACGGTTGCCGAATCGGAAGAGGACTAAAGACGTTAGACAAGATTAATGCATCCTTCAGCGAGAAGCTTTTGAAAGAAAAACGTTAACATCTACATAAAAGAGACCAGTGAGACAAAGAGAGAGCTTTTTGGCAAACCTCAATTGGTATCCTGCGCGTAATGAATTGGAGAGGGGTACCTATCATATTTCACTAATCAAATAAAAAATAATATCCCCAAGTGCAAATTGTAAACTTGAAGTTTTCCGGTCCTACTGATATTATATAATTCAGACACCACTTTCACATTTTCAATTAGTGCATTTTAAAAAAAATCAAAAAGGACTTGGCAGCACTTGCGACAATAATTAAACGTATGTTTAAAAAGCCCAAAAAAATCTCTTAAATCCTTAATCTGTGTGAACATTTGTGTGGAATAAAATCCAATTATCCTGCCTGTTATATGAACATTAAATGATTTTGACTTCGATTTGCAGTCGGGGTGCTGATGGAGCAGTCAATTTCATGTAGGCATGTATTTATGGGTGGTAGTGGCGGTTTTTGTAAATATTAGCAGCAGTTGGGAATTGTTACAATCTCATTTGACAGCATAGTAGAAAAGCGGGATTATGGATTGGAAAGATGCGTTTTGTTTTAGATTTGGTGGTCATTCGAAGTATATTAACTGATTCCACTATTAATTATAGTTCAATCAATACAATAAAATGCAGTGGGTGAAGTGGCGCAGAGGTAAGCATGTTGGACGTCTGACAAACATCCAAGAGTATCAATTGCCATGAGAAGCTTCTCAAATTTGCCGTTCGGATTCGGATTTAAATTGTGGGCCCCCTTCACTTTGCACAAGCAATTGGTAGGAGAAGCTAGATTTTAGGCCCTGTATGGGGCCTCGGTCGTAAGACCGAATCTTACATAGGGGGTTGGTGTCTGGTGGCCTGCCCTAGGTAAAACTTCAAACTGTGATAAGCTTGGCGAAGTCCAACGCACAGCATATGCAGCACTAAATATTCTGCTCCATCTGTTACCCATTGACATTTTTAGCAGGAAAACAGCGGCCTGTTCTGCTGTCCGCCTTAAAGCTACCTCGCAGTGGGTTAACAATAATATTGGGCACTCCATCATTCTGGACTCATTTGGGTCTCTACCAGGAAACATAGACTACACCATACCCCAATTACAGTTCGGAAAGAACTATCAAGTAACTATTCCTGTCAGATCATTCTGGGATGACGCTGAATTTGCGGAAGATAAATCGATCCACTTCTACACCGATGGATCAAAAACTAGTGACGCGGGTTGGTGGTGGCGTTTTCTCCGAAAGGCTAAATCTTAGTCTCTCTTTCCGTCTTCCTAATCTTGTAGCGTATTCTAGGCGGAAATTATGGCGATAAAAGAAGCCCTGACGTGGCTGAAGAGAAATGTGATATTAACAAAGGACTTCCGTATCTTCTCGGACAGGCAAGCCGCGATAAAGTCCGTGGATTCAGCCTCCTTAAAATCCAACGCAGCCCTTGATTGCCGTTCATCTCTTAAGGAGATGGCAGAGCAGTTTAACATTCACCTCTGTTGGGTGCCGGGGCATAGAGCTATTCCAGGAAACTGCAGGGATAATGAAGTCGTCAAAAAGGGAACCAAACTACCTCTTTTACCTGAAAAGGCTTCTCTGGGTATACCAATCGCTACTTGCGAACTTTTATTCAAGCTATCTGCAATCAAGAGAACAAACCTTAGGTGGTCAAGTAGTAATGCGTATTTAGCGACTAAGCACATCTGGCCAAAGCTGGACCTGCGACGATCTAAGAGTCTGATCTCACTAAACCGACTGCATGCTCCACTATAGGTGGCACTGGGCACTGTCTAATAGGCAGGTACGCATCGACGCTTGGCGTTTATTCAAACGACTTCTGCAGAAGTCGCATGGACGAGGAGGAGGAGGAGACTACACCTCACCTTCTCTGCACATGTCCTGCTCTCTCGAATAAAAGAAATCTTCATCTGGGAAATTTCTTGCTTAATGATCTTGGTGACTTGGCCCTATTTCTCGGCCAAAACCCTTCTCTACATCTCCCCCTTGGTATATTCGAAGACTTCGATCGTTACGCAACAAGAGAAACAAATTATGGTCAGTTTTCCTTCGAAACAAGTCTTTTTCTGACTATTTCAACTATCTCGGCTCATACCTTTAATTCACCCAGGCTTATAACTCCCTCTATTAAAGACATGTTTACAATGCGCGAGCCAATCTTATAAGCGACCCTAAATCTTTTTTCCGGTTCGTTAACTACAAGAAAAAATCCGACGGCTACCCCTATCCCTCTCTTACGAAAACATATCTTCAAGTGATCCACAAACCATTGCTAATTTTTTTGCCACCTTTTTTAAAAAATCTTTTGCCGACAACTCCTTTGTACCAGATCATTCTTATTTCAAGTACCTACTCGAGTACTCCACTGGTCCCTTTCTCTCTCAAACTTTTGAACCTTCTGTAATTGAAAATAAGTTGCAAAAACTTAATGATGAATATTCACCTGGCCGAGATGGTATTCCCGCTATTTTTCTGAAGAAGTGTTCCCTAGTGCTCTCCTACCCCCTTTCGCACCTCGTTAAGCTCTCACTATCTCAAGGCGACTTTCCTCAGATATGGAAGTCCTCCTTCATAACGCCGATTCATAAAAAGGGATTAAAAAGTGAAATTACTAATTATCGCCCGATAGCCAAACTTTCGCATATACCCAAACTCCTTTAAAGCATTTTGTACGAATCCTTAAGCTTTCAATGCAAGTCTTTAATTTCCCAAAACCAATAAAAGGTAGATCAACCACCACTAACCTCGTTGAATTCGCATCCTCTGCGCTAACGGCCTTGGAAAGTGGTAAAGAAGTCGATGTTATTGCGACTGATTTTAGTAAAGCTTTTGATAAGATATCCCATAAATTAATTCTTTTCAAATTGTCCACCCTTGGTCTCGAACCAATACTGCTGAAATGGATATCATCTTATCTGGAAAACCGTTTATATAATGTTCGCTTCAGGTCCGTCTTATCTGCCCCATTCCTGGCGACCTCTGGTGTACCACAAGGCAGCCACCTAGGTCCACTTCTCTTCATCTTAACTATAAACGATCTGGAAAGGGTTATTAACCACTCCTCTATCTCTCTCTATGCCGATGACACCAAATTTTTCAAACACATATCTTCATCACAAGACTCCTGCTTGCTACAACAAGATCTAGATAGTTTTTCTATTTGGTGTCTCAAAAACTGCCTAGTGCTCAATGTTGCGAAATGCCAATCCATAACCTAATCATTAATTTATTATTATTAAATAACGACACGTCCGTTTTGTTTTAATGCGATCATGAAACTGACGCTCTCTTTATTCTTTTGCTTAATCTAACATATGTATGACTGTATGTGTATATATAAATATAATATAATAATTTAAGTAGATATCTTATATGTGTATGACTGTATGTGTATATATATAATCACAGCTTCTGAATGTAGGTACATGAATATAAATATGGTCTGACAGTGTGAGTTGCATGCTTAACTCTTACAATAATTACTACAATTCGGCCATCCTGACCATTAAGATCACCTGGTCTTGCAAATTTACAATCAATCATTCGCTTTACTCTTGTTCAACCATGGTTTCATATTGCCGACCGCCCATACTCCTTGGTAAGGTAGTCGCGACTGTTGAAAACCGTCAACATCTTTAAGCAGATATCTGTCGTTTCGTAGGACTTTTTCGATCTGGTAGGGTCCTCTAAATTTCGGTATCAGTTTTTTAGACGCCCCCGGGTGCGAGTCAAAATTTTTTATCATAGCGTAGTCTCCTACATTATATTTCGTGGGCTTGCACCGTTTTTTATCTACGTATCGTTTGTTGTATGCCTGCGACTTCTTCTGTTCTAGAGCTGCTTTGCTACGTGTCTTCGCCAGGTCGCGTACGTCTCCTGACTCTAGTTCTGTCAAATTTTCTTTAAGTTCATCCGACCATTTGCCTTTCTGATTTACTCCAAACAACATTACACTAGGGTGTTCTTTTGTAGTCCTACCCAACGTGTTATTGAGTGTATGTTCGACTACCTCTAAAACGTGGTCCCAAAATACCCCTTCTTCTGGTTTAACTAATTTTGCTATCATTGGTCCCAAGCTCCTGTTTACTCTCTCTACTTGTCCGTTTGCTTGGGG
Source organism: Portevinia maculata (assembly GCA_949715645.1). Taxonomy (NCBI): domain Eukaryota; kingdom Metazoa; phylum Arthropoda; class Insecta; order Diptera; family Syrphidae; genus Portevinia; species Portevinia maculata. Next base: position 393,054,851 of record OX454525.1, on the reverse strand, counting down.
TGAACCTGTCGCAATCTTTATGTGTTGAAAACCTTCTTTGGACAAAAAGTCCTTGAACTCTGCAGAGGTAAAACAACTACCCCTATCTGATATAATATACTTCGGTCTACTATACGCTCTAAAATAGTCCGTTAACGCTCGATTTACTTCCTTTGTATTTGTAGTTTTAGTCGGGTAGAGTCTCACGAACTTTGTAAAAGCATCTATTACCACCAGTATATACTTTTTAACCGTCCTTGAATTGTCTATTGGACCATAATGATCTACATGTACTACCACGAACGGTTTTTCTTCTTTAGGTATGTTGTGAATGAAACCCTCTTCACGGCCCTGTTTAGCCGAAAAAGCAATACACTTCAAACAGTTTTTTATGTGCGATCCTATCTTCTCTCTCATTTTGGGAAACCAGTAACTTTTTGATACTAATTCTAACACCTTATCTGTTCCTACATGACCTACTTCGTCATGATATTTATACAAAACGTGACTTTCCATCTCTGTTGGTACACAAAACACGACACTGCCATCATTTTTTCTTTCTATATACCACTCCGTTTCTCATCTCATATAAATTATGGTTCGATCGTTCTAACAACTTTTTGATCTTAACTATATTTCCGTCTTTTCCTTGGCATACTATCAAGTTTTCCTCGAAAGTATTCGTTTCGATTGTCAGAATATTTGTCGATCTACTTAACGCGTCGACGTGTTGCATGCGAGTACCTGTCCTGTGTGCTAGAGTGTAATCAAAATTTTGTAGTTCTAACGCCCATCTGGCAATTCTAGGGTTGAGTTCTTTCTTGTTTAGCGTTAGGGTCAATGAATTACAATCAGTTACGATCTTGAACTGTTTACCCTGTAAATATACCCTAAAACGTTATAAAGCACTTATTATTGCCAGCGCCTCTAACTCAAACCTATGCAACTTTGCTTCGTAATCTGTCGTTCTCTTTGAAAAATAAAAAATCGTAGCAGAATCGCTCCAAATCCTTGTGCGCTTGCGTCGCAATGAAGTTCTGTTTCGTCCTTTGGACTATACAGTTTCAAGACCGGAGCTTCTATCATTTTGTTTTTCAAGTTTTCGAAAGCCTCTAACTGTTTGTCACCAAACTTGAATTCCCTATCTTTTTTTGTAAGATCGTACAGTGGTGTTGCTATGGTCGAAAAATCTCTAACGAATCTACGGAAATAAGAACACAAACCCAAAAAACTTTGTACCGCATGAGTTTTTTGTGGAACCGGAAAATTTTGTATAGCTTCGATACCCCTATCATCTGCCTGTATACCCGCTCCCGTAATCGTAAAACCTAAATATTTTATTTTCTTTTGTAGAAACTTGCATTTATCTATCCTTAGTTCTAATCTATTGTCTACCATCCTCCTCCAAACTTCAGAGAGTATTCTAAAATGGTCTTCGTACGTCGTCGTAGCTATCATTATATTTTTTTTTTTTTTTTTATAATTTGCTTACGCTAAAGGGATTTTTTTTCTGTTGTTACAGTACCCTTATAATGCTAGGAACACAGTGTAAGCTACTTGGTATTAGAAAGAATAGAGAGATAGGAAAGAAGTGTTTGGGTGCAGTTGTAGGGTTTTTCTCCACGGGTGGTGTCTAAGTTACTTAGGGAGATAACGATTTCATGTATTCGGTATAAAGTAATGGGCTTGACTGGGATTCGAACGCACGACCTTCCATTCCGTAAGCGAATACACTACTTACTACTGCACCATTGCCACTCGTCTAGGTATACTATAACTTCATCGTTCCTAATCATGTCTGCAAATATCTTGTTAATGTGTCTTTGAAACGTTGACGGCGCGTTTTTTAAACCAAACGGCATTCGCAAGAATTCGTATTGCCCCAACGGCGTAACGAACGACGTCTTCATGCATGTATCCGTGAAAAAACCGTTCTTGAGGTCTAGTTTAGAAAAAATCGTCTTATCTACCAGTTTGTCTAGCAAATCGTCGATCACCGGAATAGGATAACTATCTTTTGCAGTGGCTTTATTTAACGTACGAAAATCTATACACATTCTAAGATCCCCTGTTTTCTTTTTCACCAATACTATCGGCGACACGTATTCAGATTCGCTTTCTCTAATATACCCTTTACTGATATATTCATCTAGTAACGAACTAAGTTTGTTTTTTTCGGCATACGACAAACGACGCGGTCGACACTGAAACGGTTTTATGTCATTCAGCATTAAATTCATTTTAGTTTTAACTACCGGTTCCGCAGGGCGATCGGCAAACAAATAACTTGACTTAAACAACGTTTTTCTTTATGAACGTAACATACGTCTTCACCAACTTCTAAATCCAATTCTGAACTATCATTATCTTTACAGTCGATTAACAAGAGCTGTTTTTCAAAATGTTCACTATCATTTTCTATTTCATTTGAGCAAGTTGTATTATTCTCTAACTGTGAAACTAGTTTAAATTTTCCACCATAAAATTTACTTTAATTCCAACTTTTTTATAAAAAACGACGCACGACACCATTCCATTTTAAGCAAACTTTTATTTAACCCGAAATATTTTTTTCGTGTGTTACATTTATATATGGATATATTAGTCGGTATACACGATCTTCTAACCATACTTATCGAACTTCCGGAGTCTATGAGGCAGTCAAATTTATTTTTATTATAAACTTAAAATATAAATGTCTTACGTAATCATTGGTCTTGTCATCTTCTGACAACTGATGTACTGCTGACTTCCTCTTTGGCTTAGAATACCCATTTGCCATGTGTCCCACCGAGTTGCAAATATATCACCTGACTACAACTCTTTGTCCGTCCACTTGTCTATCTTTTGCCGTTCTATCCGCTGTCGATCCTGTCTGCACCTTCCGTTGAGTGACTTTGCCGAACGCTTGAAGTAGTCCTGCCTTTGTTGTATACCCCTGGACACGGGCATATAACCTTATGTTGTCATCAGAAAATCCCTCAATCGCGTATTCAATCCATTCATCTTCGTCCATTTTCAATCCAGTCGCCAGTCTCACTTTGTCGTAGAAATATTCACTGAAAGTTTCGCTCACTTTCCACTTTCGGTTTTCGAATCTTTTTCTCATCTCCATCTTGTTTTGTTTTGTACCAAAAACTTCTTTCAACTCCTCTGTCAGGTTATCTATGTCGTCGTTTAAAAAATTAGCTTGTGCGTACAATCATTCTTGGGCCTTGCCTCTCAATTTACTTACGAAAAGTGCGTGCATTTTTTTTTTCTCCACACCGTACACTTCTTCGACATTCCTTAGCTGTGCCAGCCACACATCAACACTTGACGTTCCGCTAAATTCCGGCAACATCTCCTTCCACAATCCAATTTGTTGCGCCACGTTAAACTCCCCTGTCGTACCGTCCGATCGTTTTTCACCACCTTCTGCTTTAGCTTCTGCTCTATCGTTTGCTTTTGCGATCCATTGCAACAGTTCATTTTCTCTCATTATGGCGTTTTTTTTCCAGCTGCAGTGTCTAGCGGCTGTTTTTCGATCACTTCTCGTAGTCGTCCGTTACTTGGATGTTCTTCTCGCACATCTGCTGCTATGAATTTGTTTGAATTCAATACTGTGTCTTTTATTGCGAAGAGAATAAAAAAAAAATTTCGCGGTGACTGAACAAGCGGCGACAAACAAAAACAATTTCGCGGTGACTGAACAAGCGGCGACACAACCAACTTTGTGGTAAACACGCAATCTGTAATGCCAATTTTATTTTGCACTCAATTTCACTTGTGGCAAGGTATTATTTTATTTGTTCTTTTTTTTATAATCCCACTTCTGAGAAATTTGTAGTACTGTTTCACTATACGACGCGGATTAAATAACGACACGTCCGTTTTGTTTTAATGCGATCATGAAACTGACGCTCTCTTTATTCTTTTGCTTAATCTAACATATGTATGACTGTATGTGTATATATAAATATAATATAATAATTTAAGTAGATATCTTATATGTGTATGACTGCATGTGTATATATATAATCACAGCTTATGAATGTAGGTACATGAATATAAATATGGTCTGACAGTGTGAGTTGCATGCTTAACTCTTACAATATTACTACAGTAAATACAACAAGTCCCCTCCCCGTCTTTACCTTCTTAATGATCAACCAATACCCAAGGGTGGCGACGGTGTAGAGGTTAGTGTGTTGGCTTGTTACCCATGCGGTGCAGGTTCAATCCCCATGGGGAACAACAACATACGCCACCCATTCACATGCCTCTACACCAAAAGGAGGATTTCTGCCTGGTAGTACAATGGACCGTTACCGAGTCTGAGTGCTTTAGGATTTGGAATAAAAAAAAAAAAGAAGAAGAACCAATACCTATCGTACAGTTTTTTCGTGACCTAGGCATACTGTACGACCGCTAGCTTAATTTTCGTTCGCAAATTGACGAGATAATTCGTAAAGCCAATTCATTCCTTGGGTTCATTAAACGGTGGTCAAAGGAATTCTCCGATCCATACGTGACCAGATCTCTCTACATTACTTTTGTCCGCCCTCTCCTCGAATACGCCAGCCAAACGTGGTCACCCTTTCAGCAAGTTCATGTAACCAGAATCGAAAACATACAACGACGTTTTCTTCGATTTGCCCTCCGCGGACTTCCTTGGAACGATCCCCTAATTCTGCCTCCCTATCTAGACCGCCTCAAACTCATTAACTTGAATAGCCTTGAAGACCGCAGGGATGCAGCAGACATTCTCTTCATTCATCGCCTCCTCTCAGGCTCTATCGATTGCCCGTCCCTTTACAACTCCATCTCCTTTAATACTATCTCTCGTAATTTAAGACATCCCCGTTTCTTCTATCTACCAACCCACCGCACGTTCTATGGCTCCAACGAACCAATTTCTCGTATGCTACGGAAGGTAAATTCAAACATTTCCGTTTTTTGATTTCAACCGCAGCACTCCCTCCATTAAACTTAGACTCCTTCTCCATAAACCCTAACTTTATCTCTAGCTTGTAAGTATTAGTTTTTAAGTCTAGCTATAAGTCTTAGTTTTGTTTTAAGACATTATAGCTTGTATTAAGCTGAATAAATGGGGGCGCATGCCCCCATCAAAATTTGAAAAAAAAACTAACTCTGACGGTAGAAGTCTATCGCGCTTGATAAGAAGCTCCAAATTGTTTAACGATCACAATGGACCTAACATTGGTCTAAGTGTATTGGCCTTAGGCTGACATCCACTATAAGTCTATAACCTAACCTGTATGGGGCGTTAATGCCTTATATTTATTTATTTATTTAATATAATGCAGTGAATATTTTTCTGCAAGAAAAAGTGAAAACACTGAATATATGTAACCAAATTTATTTGATTTCAATTGCTGCAGATACAAAAAAGATTTTTTTATTAACGAACTCTTAGCCGTGACAGTAACTTGGTAAATTTTTCAGAAACTATCATTTCTCTTAAATAAGTTGGTGCATTTCCGAGCAGAAATTCCGTAACAATATTAAAAGTCAACAACGAGCAATACAATAATAAATATAGTATCAAAAATGGAACGCATAGCAGGAATAGGCCGACTTTTCCATCCGTGACTGAATGTGTTCCACGAGTGATATTCTTCATCCAACTCCAAATGCGTGGAAAGCTTTGATCAAACACTTCCTTGACGTTGACAACAACTATATGAAAGCTTTCTATAATCTTAATTGTCACAAAACTTGATAGCAACAAAAACAAAAGAAAGTAAGAGATATCTTCAGATTCATCTGTGTTCTTTTTCAGTTCTATAGCGCAGGGGCAAACGATTTCATCGTCAGGCTCAGTCTTGTTAAGTTTTATTATTTTCAAGAGCTCTTCATTGTCGGATAAGATGTCCTTGTATTTTTTCTCTTCGCTTTTAAATAGATTTTTCATGTTTTGATTCTGATCTTCCTCCGGCTCAGAATTTCCATAAAGTCTAAACTGAATTGGATTTAACATCCCGATAATCGCTTATAAGGTCGGGCTTAAAATTGACTTTATTATATAGGGATGAAAAATAACGAAAGGGTTGCTTACTATTTCTCAATAATTCGGGAATATTTTAAGTGAGTAAAGGCTGTAAAATTCGAAGCTACTCGTACATTTTCCTTGTGTTCGCCAAAGTTCATCAACAACGCTCAAGGGCTGATTCTTGTGTATGACAAAAAAATACTGCACAGGTGCAACAATATTTTGAAACAATTTCCTCTGATATATTTTCCCAGAGCCGTTCCTAACAATGAAGAAGTACACGACATTACGTCGAAGAAGTTAGGAAGGCCATATACCGGACTGAGGTGACTACTTTAGACAGTTATATTCTTAGAAATCTTTCCGACGGTGTCCAATAGGCATATAACGCGATAGGCAGATGGTCTCCTGGAGGGATCTTTCGCTTCGGTAGCAGGTCATAGTGCCGCATTTTCCATTTTTGTCTACACTGGAGCACTCACACTCAATACTGGTCCATTGTTCTACCAGGAAGACGCAGCACATTTTAATGTGAGAATTTACTCGTTTTTTAAGAAAAACCTGTCCTCTGACCCCTGACCGAGGACGCAGGCAGAAATATGGCCGGTTCAGGTCCTGAGAAGTAGTCCTCTGAGCCCTGTCTAGCAAGTTCATCGGAGATCTCATTTCCCGTGATCCCGTTATGACCCGGCACCCAGACAATCTTGCATTCACGAACTATTTTGGAGGTGATTAGGGTTTGAGCAAGGCCTTAAGCGCAGCCTGACTGTCGCTACAGACGCAGATACTTCGCCCCCTCCACCAGTTCCTCGCAACATAGTCCATGGCCATTAGGATAGCATAAGTTTCTGTTTGCAAGACTGACGCAAGTTTGCCTAGCGGGAAGAAAAGTCTAATGGTGTCGCTCTCCAAGAAGACACCAGCACCAGATCCTTCATCGGTTTTGGAGCCATCCGTGAATATTCGACTGCATTCCCTTCCAGGTTCAGAGTCTGGCCAGAGTCAGTCCTGAACGCGAGGAAAGTCGACTTCGTAGTTGCGCTTCCGATGTCATCGCATCAGACGGCATATCCATAAGACAGGAGTCGAAGGACAACCGTTGCGCAAGTTCATCAAAACTCCAGTGTAAGTTATACCAAAAGCCACCTCTTCTTAAACGTGAGATAGCTTTGATTGTACAACCCAAGATGTAAACATCAAGGGGCGGGAGGTTCAATAGTGAATCTATCCCGGAGCCAGGCGTGCTGGGGAAGGCCCCCGTGCAGTCGAGACATACCTTCCTTTGGAGTTTGACAAAAGCAGCAGTAACGTATTTACGTGAAAGCTTATTCCACCAAACAACCCATGCGTCTTATCATAGCCGTATAAATCCATAGGACTCTTTTCAGTGATAAGCCCTATGTCTTGCCGAAAATGCCTTTGCACTGCCAGAAAACCGACAGCGCCTTGGCGGTTTTCAGCTCAACATGATTGGACCAAAGAAGTTTGCTATCCACAATGGATCCCAGATACTTTGTTTCATTGGAGAGTCAAACCGATCAGCTTCCTCCTTCTCGTAAAGAGAACAACCTCAGTTTTAAGAGGATTGACCGAGACCCAATTCCTAGTGTACCATTCGTCGATCACGTTAAGGGCCGCCTGCGCCTTGGCGCATACAATCGCTAGGTATGATCCAACAGAAAGCACGGCAACATCATCCGCTTACGCCTGGGCGTATACATTAGAACTGTTGAGTGCGTTCAACAAAGAGTCGACCAGCATACACCACAGCAGTGGAGACAGAACGCCGCCTTCCGGGCAGCCTCTGTTTACCCCCGCCATAACATAACGGCCACAATCCGCATCCGCAACCAACGTTCTATTCATTAGCATTGCTTTAATCCACAACACCAATGGTACGTCTATGCCGTGTTGTCTGGCAGAGCTGCACATTAGGGTGGTCCTTATTTTTAACTTTTGAATTATCCCCGGGCCACTTTCCCATTTGATTATATACCTCTAAATATGAAATACGTTTTTTTTGTTTTTTTTTTTTTTTGTTAAGATTTAGGGGTCGCTACCAGCTGTCAAAATTTTTACAAAAAGCCCTCGCCTCGACCCCTCTTCTGTACCGATGCGTCGAGATTTAGCCCGCCCCGCACTTCAGTTCTAATAAGTGATTTACGAGAGCGCAAGCGTTTTATTTGTAAAAGTCATAGTAACGTGTTTCAACGTGTTGCAATGGCGTCTAAAAGTAGCGGACTCAGTAAAGCAACTACAAATCAAAGTAAGGTTTGGCTTATCGGTCAATTATTATCCGAATTAAAAAAATCAACATTGCCATACATCTTTGAAGATTTTGTAATATTTTTTTATGTCCTGAAAATAAAAAAAAATAAAAAAAAAACAGATTTTGAGTTTTTTTTTTAAATTCAAACCTTGGTAGCGACCCCTAAATGTCATTTAAAGAATTCCCAAAAAATCCTGAAATAGTTTCTTATGGTATATAATTAAACTACGTGGTGCCATCCATATCGTTGAAAATGCCCATCGCGTATTCTTTCATGTCAAGGTCCCCCTCAGCCTCAATCCTACCAACTAGATTTTGGAGCGCAGTCTCACAGGATTTTCCACGTTGATACTTGATAGACATGTTGCATCTGAGATAGTGGGTGCAATCGCAATGCAGTTTTGCGCACTTGAAGTTCGACCAGTCTTTCCACGCTTTTCAGCAAGATGGAAGTCAGACTGATTGGTCCGTGAGCTTAATGACGAGTACTTCTTTATTTATAGAAATTGCTCTTAGAAAATATATATGGGAGGAAACTTTTCGTTAAGACGTCGTTCACAATGCTGTTGCCACCTATGCAGTATTATGTCGTCATCCGCAAGATGCAGCCCTTGACCTTTGTTGATAAGCTTTGGCGAACGGGTTTCCTGAGCGTTTCTTTTTCTCTGAGCGGCTTTTTTGAACATGGCTGTGCCCCTGTTCAATGTGTCTTGTCGCAGCTCGTAAATAGCCTGGTTCGTTTCAGCAATCGAAGAAGACATATTTTCTTACTTCCGATACAGAACTCCAAACACTTTGCTTGAATTTGGGAGAACAGCATACGGGTTGGTTATGACAAAGGCAAAGGGATATATGACAATGAAGTGTGAGGGCTATGATCCTATAACTCCAGATCATAACGTCGTCTGTAAAGGAAAGAAAGATAAAGATAGAGAATTTGGCAAGATTTTACTTCATCAGAAACCTTTTTTTTTTCGTTCAAAGGGTCTAAAACAACCAAGTGAAAAAATTGGCTGATATAGTTGTTATCTCTTCTTTAACAGGTTATAAGCTCTTGAAAACCAAATTTTAAAGCATAAAATTGGTGGATTGATTTAATAATAGGTTGTTTTTAAACGTTTGAATATAGTAAAGCTGGTCGATCCCATAAATAGTAATGCGCAACCTCCCTGCTCGGACTGACTAGGCCTTTTTGTTTTTTAGCTCTGAGCAGAGCACTGAGCAGAGCCTGAGCACGTCGAGTATGCTCTTAGAAGAGTAAGCTCCGAGAGCTGCGAATTATTTTTGAAACACACTTGAGCACTTCACTGTCATTATGATTAGCAATCATGTTTTTTTTAATGAAAAATCATTTTATTTAATTGCATTACATTTACCGCCAAACCCCAACAGTCATTTTAATTATTTTCCCTCCTTTCAGTCCATTTCTAGACGCATTCAGCTTGACAGCGTCTTACTCCAACTACCCGGTCATTTAATTCAGAGCTCACGGAACGCGCTCCGGTCGCCCTCTGAGCGAAAACGAAACACAAGTAGAGCGCTCTGAGCAAAAAAAGAAACACCGACCTTTTTTTGACAGCTCAGTGCACTGCTCTGAGCTGAAAAAGAAAACCGCCTACCTATATGCAAAGTTGGAAAGCGACAAATGTTCCACGAAAAAGCTTGATAATCCATACTTTTCCCTATCTTCGCTCTGAAACACGGCGCTTTACAGCAACGAAAAAAAATATTACGTTTTTTTCGAGTCTCAATTTAAAGTTGAAATGCGACGTAGCTTTGTGATTTCATTGATTTCTTATGGTTCAACGGGAGGGGTTTGTCCACGCGAAGTGTTCTCTGCCTGAGAAACTGCAGCCTTCAAACATCTGCTATAGATTCTGGCATTAACGTTAGTAAGATTACTCTGCCATCTCTGCTTTTACTCTAAAAAAAAAAAGTGGTCCTAACTTAATACCTATTTCACTAAATATCCAACGTGTGCCATCTTCACATTTGATTTGCATGCAAATACTAATACAGTTAGGCCGCTAATGGAGTTTTTCAGGTGTTTCTTGGTTGCATTTTCAGATAATCTCTCTTAGTCTACTATCTCGTTTCTAGGAAATGTAATCTATTCTCGAAATTTAAATTCATATGCTTGACTAGCAGACCAAACCCGCTGCGCTAGAATGTTCAACATTTGGGTCAGAAGCCCGATAAAAAATTAGCCTTTTCAAAAATCCTTATGGTTTGACAAAGTGTTGAAAAGGACATGGTCTTCTAAGTCTGCTCGCGTATTAATATGCAAACGTAAATATAAATAAACTTTCGTGCGAAACTACACCGACGCGTTCGCGTACTAAGAACATGGTAATAAGATGAACGAAAATAAAATGCACTATCGTTCATTTTTCAATGAAGTAATATGATTTGCCGGGAGTGTGGAGGGACGGACTTCTTTTCAAGTGCGTGCAGCTTAACCTCCCACCCCATATCTTCCATCTTCTGGACAGCTTCCTTAGCAGCAGACACTTCTTCATTCAGATCCAGGGCACCAAACCCAATGATTGTGCCTGTGACAGCGGCGTTCCCCAAGGATCCATCCTCTCAATTTTTTTGACTCAGCGCCTGTTGAAGCACCGCTGTCGTTTTACCTCAAATCAACGCCTGGCCACAATAGAGGCTAGATACTCTAAAAAGCTTTTACCACGATTCACGCTATACATCATCGTATGTATCTTAAAAGAAATAAAAGAATAAAAATGAAAACAAAACGTTAAGGCTATACGTCATAATTGGGGTACAGAACTTATCCCTTCGTAATTTCCCTAGTCTTAAGCACCATATAACTCAGTGTAAATATCCGGACTTTTCTGTTCACTTCTTATTATCGTTTTGGCAATTATAGTTTGTAACTCATCGCGAGACTAACTTACTAAATTACTTTTTTTTCTTGAAGTGTCTGAAATAGTCCATAAAGACGATCATATCACTCATAATATGCTTTTGCTTAAATAAACATAAACATAAACATAAGCATTTTAAAACATATGGTTTAATATGGTTTAATATTTATATTAATATTAATATTAATATTAATATTAATTTCGCTGTCGTTGTTGAAGAGGAGAGAAGACATGAGTACTGTGTACACATTTCCTCTCTACCTCACTTGTTATCCTAGTTTTAAGTTAATATAATGACATTAAGTCAAAAGTAATAGCAACATATCGCTCCGGGAGCAAGAGCAATCACATAAAATGTAAACTAGCCAAGTGGCAATCACATTAATTCAAATCCGAGTAAGCAGGCCATACTTTACAGCCGCTGTCTATGTATATATATATATATGTATTCTCACATAAAACAGAAAGATGTACAAACTGTAACAGATATATATTTTGTCTCAATAAAAGAAATGTCAAAAAATGATTTGCCGGTAAAAAAAACAGCTATTGGTTTCTCTTCAAGACAAACTTTAGCACTTTTGAAATTTTTACGCAAAAGCGTTCGCGCATATCTTTGAAATGAGAGAGTACCCCCTCTCTTGGAGATTTGACAGTTTTCATGTTTCATCATATAATAGGTCCGTTCGCGTACTTTATGTGTAGAAAAATGGAAAGTGTCAAATCTCCAAAATCGAGAGAGAATCCTCTCATTTCTAAGAAAAGTACGCGAACGCTTTTGTGTAAAAACTTCTTAGTTTGGCTTGAAAAGAAGCAACAGCTGTTTTTTTTTGCTTGTAAACTCATACGATTTCATCATTTGACAGTTTTCATTTTCTTACCAGCTGAAATTCTATGTGAAGAAAAATGAACGAAAGTACATTTTTCTTTCGTTCATCTTTTTACCATTTTCTCAGTACGCGAACGCGTTAGTGTAGTTTTGCACGAAAGTTTATATAAATTTACGTTTACATATTAGTTCGCGAACGGACCTAATATTACGCGGACTACAGATAACAGAACCTCCATTTCCATCGAGTTTGACGATATCGCAAGTTATTTAATTGCGTATCATTTAAATTCACTTTTTCTATTTAACAAGAGAAACTTAACTGATTTCCAAAAAAGTTTTTAGCACTTTATTTTGTTTCGATTTGAAAAAAATGTATTGGAATTGCTTTTGGTAGTGAAGTAGTAGCAGGGTCCCAATAACTATTTTTTTCGTTGAACGCTTTCACACATTCACCCACCTAAATTTGCACATTCTAACAATGAATTTGAGATGAAGCACTTTCATCAATGAAAACGGTGAGAGAATGAGAACAAACTGTAATCTACCATTTTTAAACGATCCTTTTGCAAACTCAAAACGCATTCCATGGGTCTTAAGTCTAGCGGACTTCAACGAACTTTTTTTGAATATGAAATTCGATTATGAATACCGATTGTGCAATTAAGTACTACTTAGAAATTTTTAAGATTAAAGTAGCATTCGAATTAGTAATCCAGGTATGAAAGTTAAAGCAATTGTAAAACTAAAAGGTTTTTCTCTGGATTTCTTTGTGAAACATTATTTTGTGTGATAAAATATTTTGTACCCGATTTACAAATTTGTTGAAAATAGTTTATTTTAGAAGTATTGTCTCCTATTCCTTTCATACCAATATTTCAAATTCAATTTTAGTATTAAAATAAACACTAGACTTTAAGTAAAAACATGCACCCTGTTTTCGATTTCATTCTCAACCTTTAGTACAACTCAGAATTAAGAAACCCCTATAATTGACATTGCTGTCAACATGACACTAGAGCTAGACTTTAAACAAATTTGTGAATGCTTAAAATTGCAAATATCATCAGCCTTTAGTTTTTTTTGTCTGCTTCCGAAAAATATATTTAATTTAACAAATTAATAATGGCTCACTATAAAGGAGCAGCCAGCGAAGCTGGTCGTGCAATGCAACTGATGAAAAAGCGTGAAATCGCCCAACAAGAGATTGAATTCCGCAAAAAGAAAATCGAAGAAGATCTCAAAATTTCCAATATCGAACACAAATTTGCCAGCCACTACGATGCTGTGGAACAACAACTCAAGACATCCACAATTGGATTGGTCACTTTGGATGAGATGAAAGCAAAGCAGGAGGACATAGTGAGAGAGCGTGAAAAGAAACTAGCACAAAAGAAAGACGAGAAAGAACGTGAAAAGTTACGAGCACTAGAAGCGATTCAAGCAGAGAAGAACAAACAGAAGAGGCAAATCCAAGCGTTATCTTTCAACTTGGACGAAGATGGTGATGAAAACGATGACGAGAATAAGGAAGAAGACGAGGATGTCAAGCCTTTGGACATTAAGCCAATCAAAAAGTGGATGACCGAAGAAGAAACCAATGAGCCGCAGAAGAAGAAAATCTGCAAGAATCCGGATGTGGATACATCTTTTTTGCCCGATCGGGAACGTGAAGAAAAGGAGAATAGATTGCGTGAAGAACTTCGGCAAGAGTGGGTAGCCCAACAGGCAGCCTTAAAGGACCAAGAAATTACCATTACATTCAGTTACTGGGATGGATCCGGTCATCGTAGGAGTGCTACTATGAAGAAGGGTAATTCGATATATCAGTTCCTTCAGAAGTGCTTGGAAATTCTGCGCAAGGAATTCAACGAACTGAAGACAGTGATGGCCGACCAGCTAATGTACGTGAAGGAGGATCTAATTCTGCCGCATCATTACACCTTTTACGACTTCATTGTAACCAAGGCCCGCGGTAAGAGTGGTCCGCTCTTTCAGTTCGATGTGCACGACGATGTACGAATGATTAGCGACGCCACTGTGGAAAAGGAGGAGTCTCATGCTGGTAAAGTACTTCTGCGAAACTGGTATGAGAGGAACAAGCACATCTTCCCTGCTAGCAGATGGGAACCATACGATCCAACGAAAAGTTATGATAAGTACACTATAAAGGATAAGAATAAAAAACAGTAAATTTTAGTTGAAAGTAGGAGGATATGAGTTTTTGTGTCTGTAATGATTTTCGTGGATTATGCCATTCAAAATGGCGAAGAATATCACCAAAAGAACAGCGCTTGTAGTAAAAGCCGACTTAGTGGAGGAATCACGTTTACATCTTATTCGCACCGCTTTTAAAAACTGAGATTTCCAAATCTCATCACACACTTGAGAGAACTGTTAGATACCCTTTTCCTATTGCTATCCCTCGTAAAGTGGGCATGGCAAAAGTCTTATTATAGGTGAATTTATTGTTAAGAACGCTCTACATATTTTGTTATACAACATTTACAGGATTTTATCGAAAAAACAGTTTTTGCAAAAAAAAACACTTAAAAGAAGTGGGCGTGGCAGAAAACTTTAGAAAGGAATTGTTCAAAACGACTTTATCTACATACTTTGCGAAGAATAGGGCTTTCATTTCTTTAAACAAGAAAAGAGAATATACCTATTCACCTAGGCCTAATTAGATTTGGCAAAATAAGTTTTCCACAGAGGTATACAACTTCTGCTTTCTCTTTAACGAGTAAATGATCATAAACCTCACTGATCCGACCTAAACAAATAACTGCAGGCCTCTGGATTTCGAATACATGGTGTTGCTGCATGTGTTGGATCCAGGAGTTTTTAGGCCTGCCTCTCTTGCGAATGTATGGAAACGTTGATTGATTGAAAGTTAATCTTTAACAGCCCTATTTATTAGATTCTCTTAACTCATGTCTCAGATGTTATTCAGTTAAGCTTGCTTAAATATTTCAATTTCTTAAAACAACGTTCCTTTAATTCGCATTTGTAAACATTTTTCTTTTGTGTGTTTACTAAGCGAATTTTGTGTTTTGATCAGTAGAGAAATCGAACACTTTAGTACCAACGACAACAAATTCTACTCCATTTTTAAAGTCAATTCCTGGTGACAGAATGTTTTGAAATATGACTTTTTTTTGTCAGTTGAGAGTTATCACTTATCACACATGCACACATTTGGCGCATTCAATTTGCTTGTAACTACTAGTCCCTACTATTTTATCCTTCGTCATTGATTAAATAACTCACGTGGTCGTCATTGGCGAATGATAGGGGTTTATTTAGTAGGGAACTTGCAGATGTCTTTTGAACAAACACTAGATCAGAACAGAACAGCACAAGTGAGGGATCAGCGGCTACAATTATTTGTATTTAAAATTTCATAATTTCGAGGGCAATAGCAAATAAAAAGAGTTCGATTTTCATAATAAATTGTATAATATGTAATTCTGTAGCACATACAAAGATCTAAATTCAATTGTTTCCCTTAAAAACCGTTCAAAAATGTTTTACTGCTAAATATGCAAATCGAACTAAAACCAATTGTTCTTAAGAGCGGATTCGAAACGATACCTTATTAGCTACCGACTATTATCGAACAATGGAAAGCAAATAGTGAATGGTCGAAATTTTATAGCCTAGGCGATAGACCATTTTTGAAGTTACGGAATGCAAGAGTCTCTTCAAAACAATTTCGCCAGCCGACAATCGACTTACAGAATGACCCCTAATATCAGTATTTCGCCTTGGTTTGGCGTCCACCATTGACTTTCTGATTGGCGTCTAACAGTTTGACGCCTTCTCTCAGAAACTGTTCAAATGTATTCGAGTTAGGAATGTTCGATTCTGCTTCACTTCATTTGCCACAAATGATGTAACTCTCATTCTGAAATGTGAATCTGTAATTTTTAATTGCATTTGGAAATGTGAACCAAAAAGAACTAATTTACCTTAAGAAAACGTAGTACCTATAGGTAGGTTAAGGTATAGGTTAATTTACTTATTTATTTCCCAGAAATGTTCTATGTAAACGTAAAATATGACCTTATTTGAATATAAAATTGGTCGGTGGATTGGATATGCAAATGCAATACTTGTTGTTGGACCAATTTCAACCGAATAGTGGTAATAATAATAAACTACCGTTCTGATGAGGAGTTTGTGAATCTGGTACACGTACAGTACGCTATCCACAAACACCTGTTCATCTACTACATTCACCCACACAATCTATTACAACCTGCCGTCAAATACCCAATCTGACAAACTTGTATATGCATCTCTTTCCAATCGCGCACTGAAAAGTCCATTTTAGTCAGTTCACCCTGTTTTGTGCACTGCCTTCAACATTTCTCCCTCAGATTTTCTTTTATCGTTGTCTTGTTATGTCGTACGTTTTGTGTGCTCGCTGAAAACTAAGTTTATTAAACTCGCAAATAACTGCAACGCAAACCATGAACTATTAAACGAAACCCCATCAAACACCATCACATCTTACTCATTATCATTATAAAATCCATTCTGACCGAGGTAAGTGCTCCAGATCCATTCGTTCTCCAATATTAGGAAAAAAAGAAAAGAAAACGGTTTCCTCCGAAAAATTGTTCAATCGTAAACGCCTTATTAATTAAATGCTGTTACGCCAAGACGATCGCATCCCATTGTATAGCAAACAGTTGAGTTAACTGTAAACAAGTTAAATTGTTGAAAACGATGTCACTATTTATTTTACAATAATTACGTAAAATGTGAAAATTCGTTTGTGCAAGATTAAAGTAGTTTTTTGTTTTTTCATCGTCCATTCTTGTGCAGATGAGAAAAATCAATAAAAGGTCCTCTTTATCCTCTTCCCGTCCGCCGTTGTCCCAGAATGGCATGAACTGAACTATGTGCGCCAATCCTATATATTTGTGCATACCTAAATACAACGTGTGTATATAATTTTTTTATTTCTTATTTCATTCAAATTGGTACAGAAAGACCCTACTTCAATTGACTGGAATTTTCTTATTGGGACTTTGTTTTCTTTCGATTTATTAAGGTGCAGTGATCTAATTCCTTTTTTACAAAAAAGTATTTATCATTCGTTATTCAAGTGCGCTGCGATAAGCGACAAACGAAGAATGTGCGAGCAGTAAGTGTATCTAGTGACAAATAATTAGCCGGGAAGCGTCGTCAATTTGTCATACGAAAATAAATATTTGCGGACTGGCTCGTCGATTCAGTAATATAGCTACGTGAATCATTGGCCTTGTGTTGTTGTTTGAGCTCCTCAGTCCTTTATGTTGTCATCGATCGGGGACCGGCGCGGACTTCTTTAAAATTCTGGACACACTCCCTATGTAATAAAAAGGCGATAGTGCTACTGGGGAATGTATATTTATAGTTTTGCTTGTGTTTTGTTTCCGCGATGTGTGTTCCCTAAGTGTAACTATGTACATATTTAAAAATACGTATGTAAATATATTGAGATTTATTTTAGATTTGACTCGATAGAATTGAAAGTGATTAACGAGTCAAGAAAACAATTCAATCTTTAATGGCACTCGTGTTTCGTGTACATATTTATACATAATCCAAACAAATTGGAAGTTGAAATCTATTTTGACTCTTGATGAGTGAAATATTTGTGTTTATTCGGAATTTGACACTTGACGAGTGAATTGTTTGGAGTGTACGACAATAAAATTTGGGTTCATAGCTGTTTATATTTGTTTAACTCACTAGTCCAAGGATGCTTGTTAGAAGTTAACTTCTTAACTTGAATCAAATTTAATTCTCTTAAGAGCGATATCTAAATCTTGTTTGCGTTATTACTTGTTATTATTTGCCAAGTTGCTTTTGCATCCGCGATGAGTTGGTCTTTAAAGCGGAGTCCGTGCCAAGCGTAAGCAGAGCTTTAACACTCGTCTCCATAAAGCCGAACTCGAAGAATTGCTGTTTTGTAGAGCAAGCCCAACGGTGGGATTCTGTACAAAACGAAACGAAAAATACTTTCCTTTTCAGTGGTGCAAACGAAAACGGAGTTCTAAAGTCTTGTGTTGCAAAACTTAACATCTTTGAACTGAATTTTGTTGATTATAAAAACACCAAAGTTTCAACGGTCACAGGAATCGTTAGTCTAACCACACCATTTCAACATTATTTGTTTGAATTTCAATCATAAAATAACAAAAACAAAATGTTTGTACAAAGCGTTTAATGGGCTTATTGCATCAGATACACATTGTAATTTGCCTTCTTGGAGTAAAATTATCCACTTTTTGTCACCTGTCACATAAGTATGACGTCAAAAACGCGTCACAACGCAACACAATTTGTATATGATGCAACCAAACAAAATGCCACACTCTCCATCGCATTCTCTTGTTTCGTTCTCTTCCTTAACGGCAAAGTTATGATAAAGGGATCATAGCCCTACCACTATAATGCATCCCTACTGGTACGCCTGTGGGGTTCGCCGGGTTGACCCAATGAATATTGTCAAGCCATTTCGTTTCGGATCAACACATAACAGCCAATCAAATGCTGATGGTGTTGCATTTGTGTGATCTAGGCTTAAAAAAGCCTGTATATGGTTTTACCTAGGTCACATGTGTCGTTACGGGAAAGTCGTGACTTTGTGTCGTAATTGTTAATCGTTGGCTGTGGATCGAAAATCGCATTGGCTGGAACTGCTTTAATTGTTGCTTTTTGGACTAAATCAAAATCTCTTGATTCAGCTCATGCATATTGGAAATACATATGTACTTATTCTTTAAAGATTCTTTTTTTCTCGAAAGAGTTTAGTATCTCCTCTACTTTCCCGCTTATTGACCAGCACTAGCAGCGTTTGATCATCGCACGACTCAGCTGGATAAGTTTATCTGTGAACGCGAATCGTTCTCATATCTACAGAGATGGATAGAGACCGCTAACGTAATTGCCGGATCTTACTCATTTTACGTGATTTGGCTATCATACTTCTTTTAATTGACGGGCTCCCGACCCATGAAGAGAGTCTGCCTGAGACTGCGATTGCAGGCACGCTGCTTCCGAATCTCCCTCCCTGCTTATCACGCAGCAGTCGCCACCGGTAGACAGAATTTTTTGTTTGTTTGTTGATTGTATGTGTCTTCATTTACTTTAAGACTAACCAATTTTGCCTACTCTTGAATCGCCGTAAAAGCCTTTACCACAGCACGCTGGGAACGGCCGATAATGTCGGTATCCTCTATTGGAGATTTTTCCTTCCGTGTTGGCACCTGCCTTGCGCACGATCTTCTCTAGGACAAGATTGAAGAAGTACCATAACATTGCATCGTCTTGCCGAAATACGGTGCATGTTTAGAATAATTTGGAAAAACTGTTTCCAAACTACACCGCGTGTTTTTAAGTGTCACGCGACACATCTGAATCTAGGCATCTCAAAGTCGGCTGTCGCCAATGCAACGCTGACGATGAATGCTAGTATAATGAGGTCAAACCGGCGAATCCCACAGGTGGACCAGTAAAGTGGGAGGGTTATGGTCCCGTTAATTCTGATCATAACTTCGCTGTCAAGGAAGAAAAGGAAGTACACTATGCACATGCTTGCACTGAACATGAACACTGTCCAATTAAACTTTTGAATCAAGTACCAGCCAGTTAAGTACCAAATACAACACCAACAATCTCACAAATAGAAATTCTTTTATGACTGTGGGCGTCTTTTATTGAAGGGTGTAATCTATTAATTTTTGACAACCTCAATTAATCAAAATTACCATTAGATGGAACGGTATCGTAAATCCATACAACGCCTTTGCTATTCGCCAAGTCTTTTATTATGAGCAAATCCATGTACGGGCAAATCATATATACATAACTCAGTTGATCGATTTGTATACAGTCTTAAAGTTTCAATTTGTCATCGTGGTGTTTAAAAAATGTTTTTCATTTAAAATGTTCTCCTTGCTCAGTGGGAGGAAGTTGCTATTCCCATTAGTAGCCCGCAAACCGAGTCAACAAAAGCAAACAAAGAAGCAGCATCACATCTAGTTTATCAAGTCTCTCGAAAGGTTGACAATTTGTACACTGCAATTCATTTGTGTTTCCATCAATGTTTTCATTCAAAGCATTTTTATATACATAATACTGTGAAACTCTGCAACAGCGCCCCAAAATGCCTACACCTATTTTTAAGCATCTTGCGAGCATGAGCAACAGCTACACAAAGTATAATTTATTTTATATAATTCCTATTACAGATGGTCTCTTGCGACGCTTAATCAGTTATTTTATTGTTGACTTTCTGAATATGATAATGGCCACCTTTCATTTTCATAACTCATTTTCCCAGTGGTTATCGTTTTGTCTTATACTTTTTTTGTTTTTCTTTAATAAAATCGTTGTATCGGATGGGAGAATAATTAATTAATTATACGCGATATATAAGTGAAATTTATGACATAAATTCACTTTTAATGATGGCGATTTCTTGCTCATAACAAGTGACTCAGTTAACCAAATATGATGGGCGCATACATAACCACATGGATGGACCTTTATTCATTGGGTTAGGTCAAAATTGCGGCGTCAATTATAAACAACTGGAGTAGTTGAAACGTGATGTACATGTGATGTACATATTGTAATGAAATAATATTTCAAGTTGTATCTTCTTATTTTTTGGGAGAAATGTTAGGACTGCACTTTAAAAACAATTATCTGTTTAGGGAACCTTATTAAAATTCGTTTGCTGAAACCATAACCATTTAAGTTCCACATAAACAACTGCGTACCAATAAATAGCACTCGTTATTTATAGTAATCTTCTTCTTCCTATGACCGGGTTAAAAGAAAATATAAATAACGGCAGACCTCCATATTGTGAATCACTTCGTCACTTGGTCCCTAAGCCAAGTCAAATGCTGATGTTGTTGCATTTATGTGATCCAGGAGTTTTCAGGCCTGCCTCTCTTTCGCGTTTGTATGGAAGCGTTGATTGATATTGCCTTTTTGACAGAGTTCGTAAGATCTCTCCTTTGAACATGACAGTACCAACTGAGGCAGTCGCGCACCATTTTTTCGTGATAGGTTCTTTAACGTGAAGGCTCTTTTCTCGGATCTTGGAACTTTTTATTCGATAAATCTTTGTTACTCCTGCTGTCATGCGAAGCATCTTAATCTCATCTGCCGTTAATTTGCCCTCACTTTTTCTGTACGCTGTAAAACATTGTGAACAGTATTTGAGCACCGGGCGCTTTGGAGTCCGTCACTTTTCCTTCAAGCCAATAATCAAGGAGCGTAATAAATATCGAGGGACTTAAGACGCTTCCCTGATATATACCGACTTTGATTGCGAACTCCTTGGTGACGCCAGCAGGGCATCTTACTCTTGTGTTTACTCCCTCATACATGTCCATGATCATCTGCACGTAAACAAAATAAATAGTAGGCATTAACGGCCCATACAGGGCCTAAAACCTAGCTTCTTCAACCATTTGCTTGTGCAAGTGGAAGGGACCTACAATTTAAAGCCGAATCCGAACGGCAATTTTGAGAAGCTTATTATGACAATTGATACTCTTGGATGTTTGTCAGACGTTCGCAAGAGGTGGGGCTGTGAAAAAAACTTTACGATGTTACTTGGTGGGATTTGAGCTTAGTAGTCCAACACATTAACCTCTGCGCCACTGCTTCCACGACATCTGTATGTAGGTTTTTTAAGACTCGTCGTTGTCTGAGCGCATTTTTAAAATTAGCCAACACCATATGCAAATCCTTTAAGGAACCACGATGTTTTCCATCATAAAACTTATACTTTGGATTGCATCTGTGGTTAATTTACCTGCGACAAACCCGCACTGGTCTTCAGACAGCCATATTATTTTCCTCATTCGGCTATCTAATTAATTTCAACTATTTCTAGGCTGACTATATAGATGTGGTGGTGTGGGATCATCAGTGAGTCGTAAAACAACATATACCCGTTGATCGCCTCTCATCAGTTTGGAAATGAGTATCATGAGCCATTTAATGCAAATCCGATGTCTCCCATCTTTTTCCAGAACTCAGAGGTACTTCATTTAGAAGTCCTTCACAATACTGCTGCCACCTGTGAAGCCGCCCGTGAGCCTTGTTGATGATCTTTGGCAAACGGATTTCGTATGCATTTCTCCGTCTATGAGCGGATATTTTGAAATTGATTGTGCCTCTGGTCAAGCTGGTTTGCCGGAGTTCGTGGATAGCCTGGTTTCTATCAGCAGCCGAGGAAGTGATTTCTTCTTCACACGCTTTGCTCGAATTTGAGCGCACTTTCTCTTTACGAGCCTCTTACAACCTCTGTATTCCAAATCGAGGCGAGCCTTTTCATCTCCATTATTTGTGGACCACTTCGACCAAGCTTTTTACGCCCCTTTGGTTCTATCCAAGCAAGGTGGTTGTAGGGAATTCTTGCACTCTGCATGCTTAACTTCGTTGATGATGTGATGGACATAATTTTGCATATTTGCAATAAATGCTTCGCCTTTCTCTTTGTTAAGATTGTGCCATTTGATTTTCGCAGATAATTTTGTTTGTTTAGTTCTGTTAGTCCCCGCCACCATAAAAATTAAAAAAAAAATGTGTGAAGGGTGCGGTGTTGCTGGCGATTGCCTCTTCTAAGATCACTTTAACCCGAGGCTTTATGAAACGTGCTACGAATAGGTAATCAATCTGGGTTTTATTTTCGACACTGCTTCACTTACAGCACCTTAGACTTCCTGGTAGCATTCATAGTCTTCATTTGACTTCCGGACACGTCCGTTCAAATCCGTCAACAAAAAAAGTTCTTCTTTTGAGATGTTCTTGATAAGGTTGTGAAAAGCTAGGCAGAATGCATCTTTTTCCTCTGCTCACATCCATCTTGGGGAGCATATACACCGACAATATTCCAAACCTCACCTTGCATCACTAGTTTGACAGACATCAAACGACCGCTAGACTTTGAAACTGTCAAGGCGCTGCCAAGTAGTTCTGCCGTAAGGATGATACCGATTCCGTTCCTACTCTGTTCTGTTCCGTAGTAGAACGACTTCAAAGCTTTTGTCCTAACGTCCAAGAAACGCGCCCGATTTCCATTGTTTCTCAATTTCGTTTCTTGAACACTTAAGATGTCAACTCGCCTTCTAACCATCATCTCTTCAAGCTCGTAAGTACGACCACTCATTAGTACCCCAGCATTAGTAAAATAATAAGTGGTGCCTGGCGGGGTAGTGCGTTTTATATTAGCGTTTTCCGTACGGTTTTAGTTTAAAGGCGTTCACCAGGTACATGCTCCTATTATTTCTTGTTTGATCTTGCTTTTACGACACCGGTGTTCTCCAGTCGTGTCAACCCACTGATTTGCATACACACTTGCGGGACTGCTTTAGGATGTGAACTATGTCGTTAGGCACACGTGGAAGTTTAAATTGTCTTTATGTGATTTACCCCTAGTCGCCTTTTACGACAAGCGCTGTGTATCGGGATGCGCTGTAGTGATATTCTTATAAAACCGCCTAGAAGAAATTTCCTATCTTATAAAAACAATATACATAAATTAAATTCAGAGCGAATGTCTCGTAAGAAAACTACGACTATTAGCTTTCTATTAGAAAGTACATAACTACCCTCATAAGAACGTCATAAAAAGTAGAGTCCGACGGAAGGTGAATTTTTTTGGCCGAGAACTTTAAATGCAAACTGTTTCAGTAAAAACAAAAAGAAATACAACAGCTTTCAATTTTACTTACTAGAACCTACTACAGGATCAAAACAAACACGAAATGACTTGCTCAAAATCTACTCTAAAAACGATCAGCCGCCTCTAAGGTATACTTTGACGAACGAAGGAGATTCTGTGGGATCAAAAAGATGTTTGGGAATGGGATCAAGCATATTTCCCTATCTTGCAGAGTTGAAGGCATTCTTTACGGTTTTCCTCGGTAATACCCTATTGAGCGTTTTTTGTGGCTCTAGTAGCAGCAAATAGTAAAATTATACTAAATAATCGAATACATAAATCGCCCCCTAGATTGTTCCTGTTATGAAGAAGCCTTTTATGAACGCAGGATGCCATGCGGACAGATCACCTGAGTATTGGATTGCTGCTGTGAGGCGTGGTGGATTAGGAAACCTGGTCTCAATTACGGTCACCTAGTGATGAATCTGATTAAAATGTCTATGCCTATAGATAGAAATCCAACTTTGGTTGTTGCAGCACATCTGCTTAACATTAATATCTGCAGTTTTATATACAAATAAAGTGCCTTATTTCTCAGTTGATTTCGGATGGTTTCTTTAATTGGAGCAAGGTTGTTCGTCTGAAGGCGACAAAGAAGTTGCATTTGCTTACGTATACTTTTTACGTGCCTGGAGGTCAAGGGCTGCCATTGAAACATTTGTCACCATCTCTCACCTTAAGTTGTTATGACAAACCATACAGACTTAAGTTTGAACAGACTGAAACTCCAAATGCCACTCATTATTTACCTTACCCCTCTCCTCAATAAATGTTGTTTTTATTTTTAAAATTATGCTTTGAGACCCCTCTCCTTAATAAATGTTGTTTTTATTTTTAAAATTATGCTTTGAGACACCTCATGTGTATGACTTTTTATTGAATGTGTTTCTTATTCTACAAAAGATATATACAAACTACGCAATAATCCCATTGATTATTTGTCATAAATACTTATTGGCAAGGTAGACGACCAAAAATCGATAAAAATAAAAATTATTTGACAATTCCAATGGCACACAATCCAAATAGGTTTTAAAATCGTCATCGATTTACATTTATGTTTCTGGATGAGTTTGAATTGCGTCATTTGTAATTATTTTGAAATAAAGATGGGCTTCCAATTTTGAGTTTTGAGTCTTTCGACCATTTCTGTGAACCTTGCATTGTATTCCTCTTTGCTGGTTGTAGACTTTAAGCATTTGCCGAGATCGGTATTGATGCTGTCATTAGGTAGTCTCCAGGGTGGATAGGATGGACCATTTTTGGGGTTGACACATATTGGTATACCTAACTTTTTGCCTAGCAATATCGAGTTGTTTAATGTTGAAGAGTATTTCCAAATTTTCCTGCTGCGCAGTATTTTCTTGGCAGGTTGGTGGATCGGGGATTTTTTGTTTGAGTTGATCTTTGCTATGGTCAATGTGGTGAAATAATCAATGCGGTTTTGGATGGTTGGAAGCCCATCTTTACAGACGGCTCCAAATCGGAATGCTCAACATCTTTCGGAATCGTAGACGAAAACGGTAAGACCATTTCCAAAGGACTCCTCAACAACTTTTCATCAATCTTCACTGCCGAAGCATTTGCAATTTTAAAAGCTGCACGCGAATCCACCAACAACAAAACTGTCATATTCACAGACAGCTTATCCACCATCTCCGCCCTGAAGAACAGCAACAACAGGACCGAACTGATTGAAAATATACGGGACAAACTTATCGCTTCGAACAAAAAGCTGAAGCTTGCCTGGATTCCAGGACATGTTGGCATTAATGGCAATGAAGCCGCTGACGCGGCCGCTAAATCTGCGTCTAAGGAACCACTCATCGAGTTCTCTGCTTTCAACGCAACGGACATCAAAAGGGCAATTAACAATACTATACATCAAAACAAGAAATCAATCTGGAAAGAATATCAACACCACTACTCCAGCATAAACCCTGAAGCAGAAAAAGTACTCTATCCCAAAACAATCTCACCCGCAGCACTGAAAAACTTCATCAGACTCCGTCTAGGGCACACCAATTTAACCCACTGCCACATTATAACCAAACACCCTCCACCATACTGTCACCTCTGCAACAATAACGTACTTTTATCCATCAAACACCTTACCTCAGAATGCGACAAAATTAACTCTACCATGATGCAACTAACTACCAGTCACAAACTTGTTGATTTATTGAAAGTTCCCTCCGAACACAACATAAAAACTGTTTTTAAACTTTTACAAATCCTGAACTTAGAAAATAGTATATAAACACAAAACAAACTTAAGCTTAGTAGCCGTAAGCCCTAGCAGCTAGTGCCCTAACTCTAAGGTTGATATTGTAATTTTATTACATATTAATAAATTATAATAATAATAATAATATTTTGAAATAGAGCTAATTGCAATTTGGAGGTACTTTTGTGTTAAAAAAAGGATGCAATCTCTGGAAGAAATTCCTGGGATATCAAAAACTTACTGCCCTTCTTTAAATAGACACTTACTAAGTACAAAGTAATTATACAGTTTCTTGCCGAATTCGATCGGCGAAAAACCATAAGTTTTTTTTAGTTTGAAATAGGTCTTGTGTTGCTACTGACTGGCAACAGTGACGGATTAGCAAAAGGAGCCCGGTCCCAGAATTTTAAGGGGCGCACATTTTATGTTTTAATTGAGCTTATCCAATTAGACTTCAAATTATTTAAAGGAGAATGGCCAGAGCTAAAATCCCCTATCTTAAACTTCAAAAAGAGAGATGTTCAGGTAGTGAATCCGGCAATCGCTTGATGCACTACTTTAACAAATTTCTATTGAAGATTTTAAGTTTAGTTTATGCTTAACCCTAAGATGGGCAAAAACCTACTTAAATAACGGACTCCCGACACGTTAAGAGTCTCTGTCTAAGACACTGCAGTCTTCCAACCTCTGCAATCCCGAGCGCGCTGGTTCCAATTGTCCAGACCAAGCTCTCTGGCATCCGCAATTGCTGGTTTTTAAAAGGAGGTTCGGTCGTCCATGTCGTCTCGTTCGTGGGGGATGGGAGTCGAAGATTCTCTTGGCTGTAGCATTATTGTCCATTCGATCAATGTGGCCGAGCTTATGCAGTCGACGTGATTTAACTTTTTGGACTACATCGACATCTCGGTGCAGCTTATAGAGTTCGCGGTTGTATTTTCTCCTAATTCGCCCTCCTCGCACACAGGACCATACATCCGACGAAGTATTTTTCTTTAAAAAAGAACCCAATATTAGCTCCCCTTTCCCACATATCGTCCAGCATTGGGCACCATAAAGCAGGACTGACAGGATTAAGGTTCGATAGAGCATGCATTTTGTTCTTTGACTGAGGAGCTTTGAACCCATTTGTTTAGCCAAACCAAGGTAGCAGCGGTAAGGTAATTATTCGTCGGATCTCCACTAATGTATCATTTGTGGGGTTGATGTTTCCTCCAAGGTATGGGAACTCCCTAACTACCTCGAAGTTATTGCTATCAACGGTGACGTTTTGTCCTAGGCGGCGTACAGATGTTTGTTTGTTGATAGCATGTTTTTAGTCTTGTCTTCATTGACTTCAAGACCAACTAGTTTCGCCTGTTCTTCAATCGCCGTAAAAGGCTCTTGCACGTTACGCTTGGAACGGCCGATGATGTCGATGTCGTCCGCATACCCCAGTAGTTGTACGGATCTATCGAAAATAGTACCATCAGTATTGGCACCTGCGCATTATTTCTCCAGAACGATTGAAGAATTCATATAGCGATATCTCCTTTTTTTTATAATTAGCGTACCCTTATAATGTAAACACAGCGTAGGCACCTGCACCCAGCAAATGATTCATTGCCTGTTTGTAGGTGCTACTTATTACATGAAGGAATAGGAGGAAAGGATGTAAGTTTGGTGCAGTTGTACAGGGTTTTGTCTGGGTGTATTCAATTTTTAAGATCATGGCCCTGTTCGGGATTCAAATGCGCGACCTGCCAATCTTACCATTGCCACCCGAATTTCCTTGCCGAAATCTGGTGCAGGTTTAGAACAATTCGAAACTGCACATTCAAGTCTCACGCGACATAATTGGATCAGTTTGTCGGGATTCCATATTCGGCCAACGCCAGGTAGAGCTCCTGACGATGAATGCTATCATTTTCGGCTTTAAAGTCAATGAATAGATGGTGAATCTCGACTCGAAATTCGTTGGTGTTTTCCAGGGTTTGCCTTAGTGTGAACATTTTGTCAATTGTTGAACTGCCGGGTCGGAAGCAACACTGGTACATGCCGATAAGTATGTTGCAGAACGGCTATAGAAGTTCACACAGTACGTTGGATAGGATCTTATTTGCGACATTTATCAGAGATATGCCTCAATAGTTCTTGCAAGACATATGATTGGCTATGAAGCTGACGGCCTAGTCATGCTTTCTTCCACCCGTAATTGGTTTATGATTTGGTGCATGAGCTCTAAAACTAAACTAACTAAAACTTTACCTCCGTATTTGGTAAGCCATCAGAGCCTTCGACCTTGTTGTTCTTCAGCTTTCTTATAACTAAGCCAACCTCTTCTATACTGTTCTTCATTGACATGACGTGGATATTCTTCTTGCCCTATCACTCTATCTACAATCTACATGATATATATTTAGGAGCTGTTGGAAATGCTGCTTAAATTCATCTACTATTCCTTGCGCTTCGGTAACTAGGTTTCCGTTGCTGTTTCGAAGAGCTTGCGTCCGCATTTAAGCCAGCATTTAGTTGTTTCGTTTTCTTGTTTGTTTCGATTGCGAGACTTTTCGATTTCCTTGAACTGGGAGACTGTGTCCCCCGTCTTCTTTCGATACTCTTCGCTCGCTGCCATTGTTTTGCGCTGCAGCGTTATTAAAGGAGGCTTTTTCTCTGGGGTGGCTGCTAACCTACGGTGGTCTCGGCTACCTCATTGCTGACGTCGCGATATCGGTTCCACATATTATTGTTTACGCTTGTGAGTGGTGACAGTGAGTGCACAGAGGAGAGTCTCTCGCTCATCCGCCGCCGAGTCAAATCAGTTTTGGTGATTTTTTTTTAAACTACTAATTTCGGGCTTATTGGTAGTGGTTAAAAGTATTGCTTATTTTTGATATATGAAAAAAAGTAGGGCCCAGTGCAGCACTTGGCCTTAATCCGCCCCTGACTGGCAATATCAAGACTGTTGAATATTGCGCGGGGGAAGAGGTTGTCAGGAAAGGTTTAATTACACAGTGCTTGGTACAGATCGGCTTGAAATTCGTGATCGTCTTAAAATCATTCGCAGATCGAATTCTCAAGATCAGTATTTCCAATGACAACTTTATTTTAACGCATATATAACAGGTCAGGAACAATTGCTGTTTCTATTACAACATACCAGCAAAACCACAGCTGTTAAAACAACTTCCAAGATCAAAAGTCAGCCATAGAATAGAAAATGTATGAAAACCGTTTAATAGCCGCAGTCATGTCAGCTCTCATAAAAAAAACACAGATCAAAATATTTAAAATAAATTCAAATCAAACTGAAAATTGTTCTTTCATTTTGGTTGTTTTGGTCTTGACATTGCAGGGGGTCCCATGAGTACAATTAGTGAGTCATCATGATCTTTATACATTAAATAATTTTCAACACAACAACTTACTACGGTGAGGGTAATAAAATTCACAACGCTGATGGGATGGCTGCACATTAAATATTTATAAGGGGGTTGACTACCAGAGAATTTTTTGTGCTCTCTGTTGCTTTTCGTTTGTTCTGCCTAACGAATCTGAGGTTATAATGTGCGCCGATTTAATACCATTCAAGCTTGTCAAAGAAGAAATAACATTGACATTCTTACTACTAACATATATTGTGACTAAGGATCTCAACCACGACTACGTCCATGCTGCTTGATGTTTGCAAATAGACACTGGTTCGGGCTCGCCGTCGTTTCAAGATCACTGTTCTCTGGGTTCCCGTACATTGAAGGAAATGAAAGAGCCGACAGACGTGGCGCTACAGACACGCACACGAGAGTAAAACCTGATTTCATTTTCTTTTCGGTTGTCCGGAACTGCCCAAAGCTACACATCGCGAACTAGGCAACATTTTCTTTGATGGACTCTCGGAAATTTCAATGACATCATCGATCTCCTATAATCAACTTACTGAGTTTGAGTCTTACCTCAATTTTTAACTGTATGTATGTCTCTCGAGCAATTGCATCGAAACAAGTGCTATTTGCGTGTGGCTTCATTTCTAAACTCATCAAAAAGTACTGTAACTCCACACATATTGTCAGATTGCCATAGACTTTTTGAATGCGGCATTGTTATGGTGCTTTTAACAAGTTTTCGGACACGCCACTTCTCCGTTTGACTTTTCTCAACCACTTGCCGACGAAACATACTTGCAGTAAAGAACAATGCAGTTAACAATTCGGTGCAATCAATACTTGTGTCAACCTCTTTACCCCGAACAAAACAAGTAGGTAACAGATTAATCAAACGATGTCGCGTAGGTGTCATTGACATGTCATGGCGCGCAATCCTACCTATCATTCCTTTTGGCAGCCCAGCTTTGAATAATCCCATTTAAACGACACCTCTTCTCGGTTTGATGAATACCAAATAGACTTGTCGTTCCAAAACTAGCACAGCCAGTGTGTGCGCGCATCTAAAGATGTTCTACTAACCAGCGATATGGTCATTAATCTTTCGTTTATGTTCTGTTTTACGTTTTTACGCAATTCTTTCGAGTTGGTTGTAGTATTAAACTTTCGTGATATTAAGTGTTTTTTTTTTGTTTCAAACACCATCTGTTTGAATTATTTGCGGACGATCTCGTTTGGTTTCTTTTATGCCCTCAGCATTTAGTAACGAACTGTTTTGTCACAAAAAGAAAGCATGGGCGGTGCCGTCAGATAACACAACGAACTATAAACATAGACATCTACATTGTAATTAAAGCGAAACTATATTTTTGTCATTGCAGAGCGTAACGATGACCTATTAACTGCGAGACAAAGAAGCAAAACAAAATGTCATCTCTACGCAAAGAACCGACACGCTCGGATTCGTCAACATCATCGAATCAAGATCTTGACGATATATACCTTGATCATAAGGATTTGGAGGGACTTGATGATGTTACACCACAAAAGCGACACTTCCTGGACTATGATGCCGTGGCACCACCCGGATTCGAAGACGATTGCAATGCCATGCTGGCGATAGGTGCGTCACAAAGTGGCTCGCAACCAACGGTTAGCACAGGCATGGGAGAGAATTTAAAGATTGATAAAAAGTATGAACGCGACGGAGAGATTAGTGACTATGAGTTGGCTGCAAGTGGCTATACGAAAAAGGAATTCACTCAGGACGACAATACAATTGTAGTTAGATGTGCGGCCGGCAGCTCCAGTGGGGTATTTGGCAAGAAGAAACATTTTCTAGACGAAAATCCAATACCACCTGACTACATGCTCGAGAAGGATATGCGTGAGCACCGGAGTTTGGATAGGAACTTCGAGAGACAACATGACTTCCAAAGATCCACATCTGGATCATGTGGCCGCAAGCACTCGCTGGACAGGGACAGAGACTCTAGAGGATCCACTCGTAAGTACAAAGAACCAAGCTACACACTGTCGCGATTTATAGAAAGTGATCTGGTTTTGCCGCCAATTGAAAGTGGTTTGACGTGGGCGGAGGATCGTACTGATGGCAGTCAGTACTCGGGCTTGCCCAAAGCTGAATGCGTTTACTCATTAGCTTCAATGCTGGGCTCGCACGATTCCGTGGAGGTTTCAAAAAAGTTTTTTGAACTCTCGCGCAGTGGTGAAGCATGCGTTGCGTTACGTAAGTCCGGGTGCATTCCATTGCTAGTGCAAATGATGCACTGCGACGCAAATGATGGAGTTCGTAAGTTCGCAGGTATGGCACTGAACAACGTCGTGCACAGCCACCCGGATGACAAAGTGGGTCGTCGAGAGGCTAAAGTTTTACGACTCATCGAGCAAATACTCGACTATTGCAACTTTCTAAAGACACTGCTGCAGAGTGGCGGCGAAGCTATTGCAGACGACTCCGACCGGCACCCCCTAACGGCGATCTCTAGTCTTATGAAAGTCAGCTTTGACGAGGAGCACAGGCACGCAATGTGCCAATTGGGCGCCTTGCAAGCAATAGCCGGATTAGTGCACTTGGATCACGCTGTTCACGGACCAAAGTCGGAAGATGAATGCTGCAACTCGTTGAGGCGTTATGCTCTAATGGCTCTGACGAACCTGACATTCGGGGACGAAAATAATAAAACGCTTCTCTGTGGAAACAAAGAGTTCATGGAAGCTCTTGTTGCTCAGCTGGACTCGGCACCGGATGATCTGCTTCAAGTAAGTAAAGCTTTTGTTGTCTTTTTGGATAACTCATTAATTTGGTCTACTCCCTGATGATAGGTTACAGCGAGCGTGCTACGAAACTTGTCGTGGCGCGTTGACAGCAACATGAAGGCAGTGTTGAATGAAATCGGAACAGTCACCGCTCTGGCTAAGGCCGCAATGATAAACAAGAACGAGAACACTTTAAAGGCAATCTTGTCAGCTCTTTGGAACCTATCAGCACATTGCAGTACAAATAAAGCGGAATTCTGCGCAGTTCCAGGTGCCCTAGCATTTCTAGTCGATATGCTGACCTACGAAGGTCCTAGCAAGACATTGAAAATCATCGAAAACGCGGGAGGTATCCTTCGAAACGTCTCTAGTCACATAGCCGTTCGGGAAGACTATAGAAAAATTTTACGTGAACGGAATTGTCTCGCAATTCTGCTGCAACAGTTGAAGTCGGAGAGCTTGACTGTTGTTAGCAACTCGTGTGGAACTTTGTGGAACCTATCCGCTCGTTCAGCGGAGGACCAAAAGTTCCTTTGGGATAATGGTGCCGTTCCGATGTTGCGATCACTTATCCACTCGAAACACAAACTTATATCAGAAGGGAGTTCAGCTGCGCTCAAGAATCTTCAAAATTTTCGGCCAAGTATACTTAATCAGAACAATCTCGATCCAATTGCCCGTTCAATGGGTTTAAAGGAATTGCCCACACTAAACGCGCGGAAGCAAAAAGCCCTCGAGCAAGAGCTTGTTAACCAAAATCTATCAGAGACATGCGAGAATATTGACGTGGTGACTCCACCAAAAGAGAGAAACGACTTTATACCGCTGACTGATCCGCGCAAGTTTCCGCTGCCTCCAGTGCGACTGACTCGGTCGGCTGTAGTCTCAAAAAGTGAAAGCAGAGATTCTATTTTCTCAGCCAAATCAGATTCAGCCTACGAAATGATTCGAGGCAACTCAGCAATGGTGAGAGGCAAAATGCCCCCAGATAGAAACATTGAATTCGCGGTAAAGACTTCCGCATTTGACGTTGAACCAGATTCAGAGCAACCAATCGATTACTCTGCCAAATACTCTGAAAGTACCACTTCAAAGTCAAACAAATCACAGATAGACCCCGTCACAAAACCGAGTCAGAGCTCAAAAGGGCTGAAAACTGCTCGAAATTACTCCAGCTACCAGGAGACAGACTTAGATCAACCAACGGATTTTAGCTTGCGTTACGCTGAAAACCAGGTCGAATCCGATGTAGAGGAGAAAAATCAGCTAAACAATGGAAGCGAAATTATTTTAATTCTCGAAGACAGTGTCAAATGTTATCAAACAGAAGACACACCGTATGTTATATCAAATGCAGCATCAGTCAGTGACCTTCGCAATCCGAAGCTCGAGGAGAATATAGTTCCCAATAAGCCGCATACTTCCGCGCTTCCCGTAAGCAACGTCATCTATGGATCAGGGTCGTATACACCCGAGAAGCCAATAAACTACTGCGAAGAAGGTACACCGGGTTACTTTAGTCGATATGAGTCTCTAAGCAGCTTAGAGGAGTCTCCGCAAAACGCTCAAGCAACAAGTGGCACTGCTTTAGCTAAAACAAAGGTCGAAAAGGGCGAAGGTGCCAATAAGAAAATTGAAGGCTCTCCACGACCTGAAGTCGTAGCTCCTTCCGATGGAAAAGAGGAGGAAAAACCTTTGCCAACTCAAAATGGCCAGGACTTGGGGGCTAGTGCGATTATATCCAAAAACAGTTACAACTCGGCGCAAGAAACTCCACTTATGTTCTCGCGGCACAGTTCAATGGATTCCCTAGCGGAGGAAGAAGAAGTTGGTGCTATAGTTGCCGACGATAAGAGTTCTGTAGTTAGCGATTTTAGTCGCCTGGCGAGTGGAGTCATCTCGCCCTCAGACATCCCAGATTCTCCTACACAGAGTATGCCACAATCACCCCGTCGGAATAGCAACGCGCAGTTGTCATTCCCAGTGGGAGCTGGTGGAGCTAATGGCAGCTTAAAAAATCAAAATCCGTCGGCGCGTCTGCGCAGCGTATTCGAAGATGATCTAAATGCATTCCAAGTGGAAAACACCCCTGCTCAATTCTCATGTGCCACCAGTCTAAGCAATCTCAGTCTGGACGATGAACCATCTGCCAACCAGGTTAACAAACTGCTTAATGACGACGCTTCACTAGCAAAGGAGGTTCTCCCAGAAAAACCATTAAAAATGGAGGAGAATCAAAAAGACAACACTCTGTCCGAGGGTGAAGAGGAGACAAATGATGATTACCTCCTGGCGACTTGCATCAATATCGGTATGAATCGAGAACGAAAGGAGAACGAAACGCACACAGAAACGGCGGCAATAATGTTGCCACCACCTGTTGCAGACGCAACCAAGCAATATTATACTGAAGACACCCCAGCTCTTCTGTCTAAAGTAGGAAGCAATACAAATTTGTCAACGATTTCCGTATCAACCAATCCCACAGGGGATCACAAAAGCGAACGAGAATTGGCAAATCTTTCAGATGATGTCAGTTCGAATGCTTCAGATGGCGCATTCGACTTGTTGGAGCAATGCATTCGAGATGGAATGCAGAAACCGGTTAGTGCAGCAAAGGATATTGTGACGAGGGAGGCGAATGCAGCAAGGAACACGGGTACTATGGAAAAAGCAGCTCGAAGAAGGCCAGGAAATTCAACTAATGATCCGATTGCAATGTTGCGAAGAGGTGGACTGCCCATGCAGTCATTTCCGTCGCCCGCTATCGATGAAATAAACAAGTATCTCGTGGAGGATAGTCCGTGCAATTTCTCAATGATATCGGGCCTGTCGAATCTGACCGTTGGCTCTAGCATTGTTGGTCCCGCTTTGATGAAAAAGTAAGTATATTTTTTAATTATTCTAACTTTGTTAAATAGAAAATAAATTTACATATCTTTGAAGATAAAAATACAGATCTAAATTACTTTTTACTACTGCATCATACGGTTTTACATTCTATTGCTCGTTTGCTTATTCATTTTTTGTGCTTTCCTTTTTGAGGTGTCTTGTTTTTTAATGAGTCTCTGTCTCATTCCAGACTATCATCAAGAGGGGATGATTACCTATCGGACGATATCAAAGAGTCTACAAAGCTGCAACAGCCTCCAATGCAACATCAGCATCCATCCCACGGTGCTGATGATTCCCTCAGCTCACTCTCTATTGAGTCTGAAGATGATACGAATTTACTAAGTCAGGTAAGTTTGAGAAAACTCTATATTGCGAGCAATGCGTTCAAGATTTTCTTCCTCAGGCTATTGCCGCTGGCTGCAATAGACCGAAATCCAATCTTGGTTTCAATTCGTCAAGCAAACGTCCTCTATCCTCATCTCAACCAATTCCCACATCATCAAGATCAGCAGCAAATCATCAATTGCCATCAAATAATCAAAAGACATTCGATGGCAATGAATCCATTAGCTCAGTCGACTCAAGTGATTCAAATGACAACCAATCCAAATCTCTGTTTGAACAATGCATCCGTACCGGTATGAACAAGAAGACGCGTAATCATGCTGATAAATTACATCATCAAGGTCGTTCATCCGCATCCAATCCGAATCTAAACGCGACACCAAAAGTATCGCAGCTATCGAGCATTCCGCGTGTGCCGAATTCAAAAACTCCAGTACGTCTGGATCGCGAACGACAAAGAGATCGCGATCGCAAGGATGAGCAGTTGCTGCAAGAATGCATAAGCACTGGTATGGCAAAGAGTTTGGCACACAATCAAATAAAACCTCCAGCCCGGCACACACGGCACATGCTGTCCTCAGTCGAGACTATGTTCAACCAAAGACGATCCAATGATGCGCCACATCACCTTCAGCACATGGCAAACTTCGCAACGCCACACTTGCAATCACCGTCGCCAGCATTGATCCCAACCATGGTACCGGCGATGGCGCAGAAGAATCCAAAAAACGGGGAAACTACGTCTGCAGCTGCGTTGGAACTATCTCAACATCGGGAAATTACTACATCTCAAAGTGCCCCCAACACAGCTCCAGACGTAGGGACGAACGAGTATCCAGACGGCACAGACGATCTAGAAAATCATCAGCAACAGCCATTGAGGGCGGAGGGAGCTGCATTGATCCACGACAACAGCCGCCCAATGACAATTGGGTGTAGCATGAGCAGTGTGGAAGGCGGCGCGGAATCTGCATTGCTAGCTAGTATGAATACAACGTGGACAGATGAATATCCCGGACAGGAAATGATCAGCAGTCAGGATTCGTTCCAAGAGTCGCAATCTGTTTCCTTTGACATTGATGATTCAAGTCACAAGCAAGCGAATCCAATTGTGGCCAACAAACATAAAGATCCCGATCTGATGCTAAAATCAGTCGAGAGGCTGACACAAGATTACGTATCTACGGCAGAGTACTTGCGAGCAGCCGACACCAGCGACATCACCGATGGAGATGCATGCAACAACAAGTACATCAGTAATACAACCACGACTTCAAACAACACGTGGAATGAGGACACCTGTCCCAATGACGTGTCCTTCCCCAGTGTTAGTATTTCCGCCCCTATGATTGCTTCTCTACAAGACGATGATGACGACGACGATCAGACGTCAATGATTATAGAACCGACATCGTTCCGTTTGATGGGTGAAATGCACGACTTTACAATTACACCGACGAACGATATTCAGCCTTTCGAATCTCTTTCCTTGATAACTATGAACACGGTTGAGGAAATTGGCACATCGCAGCCGAATTCACTGGAAACAGAAACTGACACTTTAGTGAATGACGAAGTAGCAATAACACTTTCAGAGAACGAAAGTTCGGCCGAATTGTCCAGCGAAGGTATCCGATTCCAAGTGGGTGGGGAAGTGAAACGCGTACCATTACAACCCGCTTCCACAAATCCATATCTAACTTTGGGACCGCTGTCGTTTGGAGCACCATCAATTATGACGAACTCAACTTTCATAGCTTTGGAAGCGAACCGATTGGCTGATAACCTGTTGAACGACATGACACAAAGCACTCACAGCTTGGATTTGGACAACATTCGACCGCCATCTTGCATGGAGTCGCTTAGCATGTCCGGATGCTTCGAAGTTCCGCAGAGTCCACAATTATCACGATTTCGCAAAAAATCTCTTCCCCCAGGCATTGTCGCCCGACGGGCTTTGGGTCATCTACCCAATGCACTAAATGGCAGTATGGAGAGCATTAACTCCAGCTGCAATCTGGAAAACATCAAGCCGCCATCACTAATGGATGAACTTCTCGATTCAATGTTAAGTGTCGCCAGCATTCAATCGGAAATTGTTGACCAAAGTCTTAACACGACATTAAGTAACTATGAAACAGCATACAATGACTTTGACGACAATACCATAACTCTGCACAGTTGCAGTGAAACCCTGCCAAGAGATGGATACGATTCAAATGAGACTCCATTACAATCGGATTTCAGTTCTGCCGAATCGACTCCAAGAAAATATCGCAACGTCAATGGCGTCAAGAGGGCTCTGACCCCGAAACAAAAGAGAAAACTGGTCAAGGACCGGTTCAAAACATATACAATTGCCGCGGACTTTGCTCTCAGTGAGAACTACAGTGGTGAACAGCAAGAGCTAGATTTTGATGATGACGATCAAGGAGAGGAAGATGAAGTACTGCAAATCGAAATCGAAGAAATACCTGCTGACATCGGCAAAACGAAGAGTCCCTCATCCGTTCAGAAAAGAAATACAAATCCAGAACGTTATCGCACAAGAACAATAAGCTACACATGCGAGCCGGAGTTGAATAATTGTGATGTAAGTTGATGTTTTATAAACTTCATGTGATTTGAGGATTTTCAGTGAGACTCAGAAAGTGATTTTATTGAATTAAAAGTCATCTTTCCCTTTGGTGACATCCCCTAACCCAATATTTCATTTCCTCTTTTCAGATTCAATCTATTGGTGCGAGCAACAACCAAGGCAGTCTTACATCCACTGACGATTGCTCCGAAGAGATGTCTTCTATCAAAGCATTAACAAAGCAATTCAAATTTATTGCTTCATCCGATCTAATTGCGGATCACAATCAAACCGATCCAAAGGAAGGTCGCTCTATGCAAACCATTGTGATTGCTCCATCCATAACGACAACAATCGAAAGTGACTACAACAGTATGGAATGCGACCAAACATCCGAAACGGAGTCGTGCTATCAAAACAACTACCGCACAGATGAAAAAGCTTCGGCCAAGCGCAACAAGCCCCGCATATTGAAATTGGGTGACAAAGACTCAGGCACTGATGTGAACTTTAGCGAGGACGGCCTTACGCCACCTGAGTCGGTTGTGAAGGTTGTGCGCGGACGCAAGAAAGCCCAATACATATCACCTTATCGCAGAACAACTCGCCCAACTTTTCCCAGCAAAGCGCAGATCAGCAACATCACTAACATTGCGGTAAACAAGACGACTCAGCTTAAGAAATCAGTCACTGGCATTAAACAAAAGAATATCAAGCCGACGACAAATACTGCTCTGAAGAAAGCATCCCTGGCTGACGTGAATGTAGTGGCGGCTGCAACGCCACCTGTACTTGAACGTCAAGGGACATTTGTTCAGGACGAGCCTACAATCACCGATTTGCCAGTACCTGTTGTGGACATTGTGGTGTCACCAACACGCGCCTCTAAGCTTCCCATGAAAAAAGCATCTATTCCCACGAAATTAAAGCCGCCCTCAGCAAAAGTTGCTCCGTTTATGTCTGGGAAACTTCCCAGGCAAATATCCGTACCCGCCCGACCCCATACCGCAGCAACGACTGCATCATCAAGCAACGATGTCAAACGCAAGGGCTTAATCGGCGTACGCAAGTCACCAAGCGTGCCGATTGTACCACAGCGCTCAAACAGCAATGCCGCTATACGTGTTACACCGTCGGTAAATTCACTTCGTTCTAATCTTCCGTCGACAACACCACCGTCCCGTAGCAACTCAAACCTTACCACAGCGACCAAGATCAATCAAATCAGCAGTCGCATAGCGGGTATATGGAAGAAAGTCGACGAAGCCAAACGCTCTGCTGGAAAGCCGACTGCTCTGGCATCTTTAGCAAAACAACCTGCTACAGCTGTTGTTAAACCTTCTCAACTGAAGCCAACCACCAAGCTCATACGCAGCTCAACCTTTGACAATAGTCTCGAAGAGCCGCCCAAAAAGCAATCCACAGCCGGCTCCAAAGGTGCCAGCCACCTTCATGTGTCGCCAACAAAGCGAATACCCGTCACCACTTCTCCCAGAAAGTGAGTACCAGGTGTCGCCCTCTCTAAATTAAATAACCGAGTTCTTTAACTCGACATTATTTGCGAGATAAGAAAGCTTAGCCAAATGTTAATCTTAGGGTCTTTTGATATAGCAATCACAGCAAAGGATTTGTATTTAATTATTCCTTCTTCTTTTTTAAACTTGAAACCAAAACTTGAAAGACTTGAGAAGCATATTACGTGTATTTGTATAATCTTTTCTTACTTCATTTGCATTGTTTTTAGTTTATAGTTTTAGTGTAGAAACACCCTCAATCCTGCAGCGCAATCATCGTCATCCAGGCTAAAGTGATGTACCCTTTCACGGACGACACAGTAGCTGCACGATTGACAGTGTTTGGTTTATACATAGATCGTTAATTTTAATTTGGGTAACAATTTCTGTTTTTTTAGACTGTTAACTTCAAGGTAGGGATGACGATTTATTAATAATCCCGTTGTCTTTTTTCAAGCATATTATTATTGTTAGAAAAAACATAAGCAAATTTGTAGATTTTAAGAAAGTATAGCTATTGTAAGTAATTTATTATTCTATTTTTGAAATAAAACTAACAGTAGGAACAACATACACACACACAAGAAGTATTGTAGCATAATATGTAGAGAAAGTTTTTTTAGGAAAGATTGCTTTAATCAACCCTCCCATTCTTGTAGAAAATTTATAAATATGTTAATCCCCAAGGAGTATTAAACTGTATATCCCCCTTGATGCATTAAATCTTACTGTTAATTGAAAATAACA
The DNA here is from genome assembly GCA_949715645.1 of Portevinia maculata. Taxonomy (NCBI): domain Eukaryota; kingdom Metazoa; phylum Arthropoda; class Insecta; order Diptera; family Syrphidae; genus Portevinia; species Portevinia maculata. The sequence continues at coordinate 393,014,708 of OX454525.1, read as the reverse complement.
TTGTAATCAATAAACAACAACAAATATTGTCTGTTCCTCTGAAATATAATCAAATATATAGTTGTAATGGCAGTGAGTTTGTTTTATTTACGAGCGTCCACACAGCATTGTTTAAAATTGCTTCGCCTTGCTGCAGTATTCGCTGATTTTGTCGTTGTAGCAGCGGGTGCGCGAATTTTAAGACTGAAAACGCAATCACCCCATTGAATCCGCCGGTGGGAATATTAGATCCGCAACCATTTACATGCGCATAAGAAATATAGTTTGTATGGAGATATTCGATCCCGGGGGGATATTCCCCCATCGGATTGAATGGCAGAGCAGTATGAGTGAATTCGAAAACATTATCAAAAATGCGCGTCAATACGGCGTACGGTAAATTCGGAAACGCACCACTGCACAGTTTATCAACGCAAACATTTACTACAAAAGGCAATCACCCTTATTACGAGTATGGTTTTGGTTATCCTCTTGTCGTTATTTGAGTCGTTGCGGTTTTGTGTCGTTTTAGTGCCGGTAATTTATATTCCACATACGTTCCACAGAAAAAAACTAACACTAAACCAACACGACTCAAATAACGACAAGAATCGATCAATTAAAACGCCACTTAATACATTTATTTTTGTAAAGTTGCGTAAACTGATGCGCAAATTTCAACGAAAAACGCATCAGGAAAATTGCCGATGCTTATAATAGGTCCGATCGCGTACTTTATGTGTAGAAAAATGAAAACTATCAAATCTCCAAAATTGAGAGAGAATCCTCTCATTTCAAAGAAAAGTACGCGAACGCTTTTGTGTGAAAAGATGAAAAACGTCAAAGTTTGGCTTGAAAGTGCTAATAGTGTTAAAAAAAAAGAAGCAACCGCTGTTTTTTTTTTGCTGGCAAACTCATAGGATTTCATCATTTGACAGTTTTGTTTTACCAGCTGAAATTCTGTTTGAAGAAAAACGAACGAAAGTACATTTTTCTTTCGCTCATCTTTTTAACATTTTCTCAGTACGTGAACGCTTTTGTGTAGTTTTGCACGAAAGTTTGTATAAATTTACGTTTGCATATTAGTTCGCGAACGGACCTATAAATTTACGTTTGTATATTAGTTTGCGAACAGACCTAATGCATCAGCATCATTCGGTTGCACATCGGTATCGTAATTTATGTAGTGATGCCGCATCAATGAACATTTTGTTGGATTTTCCGAATTCACCAATTGAAAACATTAGCTATTTTAACTTTTATTAATTGTATTTTTCATCTCCTACCTATAAGTCGTCACACACACACAACTGTATTATATTATTCGAAGGCATTAGGTTCAACCAATTCATAAATCAAGATGATTAACGGAAAATAAGAGTACTTACTACTTACTTATCATTCCGCAACGTCACAGAAAAAATATTTAATTCATCAATGCAAAGCTGCCTATCGTAACACTGTGCAAGTTTTTGGAGTTTTGGATTTCACTCTATTTCGAGTTCCCTACAAATAAGCTCTCATTCAAATGGGGAACAACAATATACGCCACCTCTACACTAAAGAGGATTTCTGCCTGGTAGTACAATGGACCGCGACCGAGTCTAAGTGCTCTGGAATTTGGATGTCCTTTTTTTTAAAAAAAAAATCTCTATCACTTGTTAAATGACGGTCACGTGATTTACCGGTTACACAGAGTGTAAAATAGTAGGGACTAATAGTTGCCTTGCGAATTGAACGTGCTCATTTACGCAACTACAAAAAAGATCGTTATGCCTTTCCACTGATGCAAAATGTTTGGCAGGGCTTATAGAGCATCAACTCGGGGACCTTCTTTGTTTATTGTGCAGTGAGGTGGTTTCGAATTTAATCTATCTGCAACATCCATTCAGCTATTACATTGGTTACTCCACACCTGGTTTGCTTGGCTTTCAAAACGAAATTGGTTGGTCTTAAGGAAATCCTGGGGACAGACCACGTAAAATGAAAATGATCGAGCGACATCGTTTCGACTAAGAGTAGGTACTCTTACCTTTAAGCCTCATCTTCTTCGACTACTTACCTTGTCGTGGTGGAGATGCTTAGTAAGAACCCGATGATACCGGGGAGCGATTGCAGCAGGGCTTCCCAAGTTGTAAGGTCTCCGGAGGAGGGCTCCGAAGCTAAAGAGTAGTTAACCCAATTCCAGTGGTAGTGCGAGCGCAACGTAAACCGTGCCCAGGGACGAAAGGTTGAGGGTATATTCAACCGAAAACGAGCTCCTTCAGGTGCCCTGGCAGGGCCTGTCGTATCCAGCCTTACCCCAGTAGAACCGGCAATGCTGGGGTGGACGTTTTCTCACCGGCTTACTCGTGGGACTCAAAATCTTTTTAAAATGAACAAAAACCAAACAAAAACAAAACTACAAAACGAAAAAACAGAACAACAAAGCTCAGCAGAAATTTCAAGAGCTGGCTTACAAACACAAGACGTAGAGATACAGGACGGGACTGACGACCGATTTAAATACAGAGTCAATGACAGCTCAGAATCCGTGAATTACTCGGATTCCGAGACTGCATCAGTCAAAACAACGAACTCTGACGCGGAGGGTCCGACAAGCGCCGAAACGGCCAGGTGCAGTCGGAAGCCCGCACGTAAAAGAGGTGGACCCAGTTCCAATAAACACAAAATGGCCCGCTTAGCTAAGTTCCAGCTGAACCGTATCCTCGAAAAACCAGAGGATACATGGGACCATAAAGATAGGGACACGGTACGGTGGGCTAGAGACATGCTGGCGGAGAAGTCCGATCATCCCGAGACAGGGGGTCGTCCTCCTCCAGCCACACATGGCTCAGGCGAAATCACGTTAGCGTTGTGCGCCGCAAAAAGGGAAGTGACTCCTGAGCACGGGAGACCTACCCTCAAACACGGTGCACAAACTAATAGAATGGGGAAGGCCCTTTCTGTAACAGGAGGACCCCCCAATCCACACCAATCCAGACTATTTAAAGGCAGCGATCCCGAGGCTAACGAATCTCTGGGTCAATGCCAAGCTAAGTGTCGCTCACTGGATCGACATTCCGGTCCGCCCAAGAGCTCGCACTTGGGTACCCCCAGGACCTAATAAGCCAGATGAGATCCTTCGGCTTATTAAGAGACAAAACCGGGATCTTCCAACCGAGAATTGGAGGATCATAAAGGCCGATGAACCGGAAGAGAGGGGAAGACTAATATCTTTCCTCCTCAACCAAGAGTCAGTTGAACTCCTTAACAAAAAAGGGGTCAAAATCTTCTACGGTATGGACAATCTGGTCCTAAAAATCCATGAGAAGTAGTCTTGGCTTAGAGGCTACGCCCGAAAGTTCTTCTCTGGGAACAGACACGGCTGGAAACAAGACAGACGAACAACCCTCTGTATCGGGGGTTGCTCCTCCGCAAGAACCGCTCCCTAAGGAGCAAAATAGTGGAGAACTGTCCTCTGAATCAGAGGACGGGGACACCACAGTCATAGAGATGTCGGTACTAGTCAGCAATGATGCTCCGACTAGTACAGATTAACCTCCACCATTCCAAAATAGCTTCGGCTAATTTACTTCTCCGCCTGGAAAAAGGTGGGGAAGACATCGCCCTCATCCAGGAGCCATGGGTCACAAACAACGACCGCATATCTGGACTCAGGGAAAGAAACTATTCCTTGTTTTATGTAAGAAATTCAGGTAAACCCAGAACTTGCATACTAGTAAAGAATAATATTAAAGCTTTCCTTCTTCCGAATTACAGCGAACCTGACTTCACTTGCGTGGGGTTAGATCGAGCCGGAAAGAGACCGCTGTGGATATCGTCAGCGTACCTCCCATATGATGACACGGGAGAAGTACCATCTAACACGATACGCAGGACGGTACAGACAGCGGCAGCTAATAATACCCCACTGGTTGTAGGTGCTGACGCAAACGCGCATCACACCATATGGGGCAGCAGTGACATTAACAAAAGGGGTGAGTTACTATTTGAATACATTATTGAAACTAACCTCGTAGTGCGTAACATAGGGTCTAAACCCACTTTTATAAACAGAATCAGGCAGGAAGTCATTGACCTGACACTGACCACCTGTTCACCTGATATAGTAATAGAAAATTGGAAAGTATCTATTGAAGTCTCATTCTCGGACCACCGCTACATACTCTTCAATCTTAAATTCGAGACCCCCCCAACGAAAGTGTTTAAGAACCCAAAAAACACAAATTGGCAGGTCTATAATTCTTCACTCAAAAAGAAACTAGACAGCCTCCAAATCAGACAGCCCAATTCACCGGAAGAATTAGATGAAATGGTGAACGCAGTAACGTCTGCCATGAACAAGGCCTTTAATAAGGCCTGCCCCACTAGTAGACATAAAGTAGGTGGTAAACCCCCGTGGTGGACCTCCACTGTAGCTTCTCTGCGCAGAGATAGCAGGAGAAAGTTTAACAAGGCCAAGTCTTCAAGAAACCCAGATGACTGGGATAATTATAAAGACAGTCTTAAAATCTACAAAAAGGAAGTAAAGAGAGCACAGCGAGAGTCGTGGAAATCATTCTGTGAGAATATAGAAAGAACAAGCGACTCCAGTCGGCTGCGTAAGATCCTCTCAAAATCTCCACAAATACCTAGCGTCATACAAAGCCAAGGAGGAGTGTGGACTTCAACCAGCGAGGAGGCCTTAGGCCTACTACTGGATACCCACTTCCCAGGCAACAAAGTAGAGGTAAATCACCCTACACAACACCATCACAGGGTCCAAATGGTTCCGGAGCATATTGCTGACAATCGCAAACTGGCGTGGGCGATTAACAGCTTCCTCCCATATAAATCACCTGGACTAGATGGAATCACACCCATAGAGCTACAGAAGAGTATCGAGACTCTCACACCCTGGCTACTGGTGATTTTCAATAGCTGCCTAAAACTCAGCTTTACGCCCACAGTTTGGAAAACGGTAAAAGTGGTCTTTATACCAAAATGCGGTAAAGCTTCACACTGTTCTCCAAAAGACTTTAGACCCATCAGTCTAACTTCATTCCTCCTGAAAACGTTGGAAAGAGTTGTAGATTACTACATACGCTCAAACCTGGAAAACAATTCCCTTTCGAGGTGTCAACACGCCTACCGAAAAGGTTTTTCAGTAGAAACAGCACTTCATTCGCTAGTCAGCACTATCGAAAAATCGTTGTATCACAAAGAATACACGATGGTATCCTTTCTGGATATAGAAGGGGCTTTCAACAATACAGAAGCCGTCACGAATGCACTCACCAGACTAAACGTGGATAACTGCCTCTGCACCTGGATAAAAAACATGCTAGAGGCAGGCTGATCCAGGCGGAGCGTGGCAGCTGTCTGACCAGGAGGTCAGTGTACAGGGGCACACCACAAGGAGGAGTGCTCTCACCGCTACTATGGATCTTAGTAGTCAACGAGATCATCTCCAACCTAGAGGAGGACGGATGCAAAGTGACGGCCTACGCAGACGACATTGCCATTGCCATAACGGGGAAATTCCCCAAAACGATCAGAGACCTAATGGAATCAGCTCTCAGGAAACTGTCCTCCTGGTCCATTAAGGTCGGACTCAATGTTAACCCATCCAAAACCGAACTGGTTTTATTTACAAGGAAAATCAAGGTTCAGGAGATAACGCCACCTACGCTCAACAACGAACCACTCATTTTTTCCAGCCAAGCTAAATATCTGGGAACGATCCTAGATAGCAAACTCAGTTGGAAACCAAACATCCAAGACCGCATAAGGAAGGCTACGATTGCCATTTACACCTGTAAAAAGGCCTTAGGCTCCAGATGGGGTCTACAGCCTAAGATAACTCACTGGCTGTACACGGCGGTCGTTAGGCCTATCCTCACTTACGGTATCATAGCATGGTGGCCTGCAATATCGAAGCAATGCCACGCAAGCGCCCTGGAACGCATCCAGAGGGCAGCCTGCATATGCATCACAGGAGCCTTAAGATCCACACCAACCTCCTCCCCATTGATATCTATGGGAATATGGCGGCCACTAAGGCGGCCCTGAGATTAAGAGAATCCAATTCGTGGCAAAGTTCACACTTTGGGCACAGCAGCATCCTAACTGCCCACAAGATCCCCAACAATACGGATTATCTAATCCCAACACTAGATTTCAGTAATAAATACAAGACGGCCATCCCAGACAGAGCCAGCTGGGAATAAGGTCCCATTGTAAACAATGACGCCATTGAAATATACACCGACGGGTCAAAGACAGCCGACGGCACAGGGGCGGGCGTGTTTTCAGACAACCCTGCGCTAAATGTCGTACTACGACTGCCTGACCACTGCAGTGTATTTCAGGCAGAAGTCACGGCTATCCGCGAAGCAGCACGCAGACTCTCTTTGAGCCCGATAGATGGAAAAACTATCGTGATTTACATAGATAGTCAGGCAGCGATTAAAGCCCTAGAATCACCAACAATATGATCCAAGTTGGTAAAACAATGCCGCGAATCTCTTAACGAGATCGCGGTCAGATGTAACACTTCACTGTGTTGGGTACCCGGTCACAGTGATATTCCAGGCAACTGTAACAACGTGTTAGCCAGACGGGGTTCCGCACAAGAACTCTCTGACAACAGAGAGACACCGGCGGTACCCATTCAGACACTGAAACTCAAACTTCTAGACAACGCGTTAATAGAAGCAAATAACAGATGGAATAGCATCAGTACATGTGTGTCCTCAAAGCAAATTTGGACCAAATACGATGCGAAGAGAACATCCAAACTTCTCTCCATCAGCAGGAAAAATATCAGCTCTGTAATCGGAGCAATCACCGGGCACTGCCTTTTAGGCAGACATGCCATCAGATTGGGAGCTCCCTCAAACGACTTCTGCAAAAGCTGTAGAGACGTCGAAGAGGAAGAAACCACCACTCATCTCCTGTGCAACTGCCCCGCACTAGCCAATTCAAGGAAATAAATCCTCGTCAACTATTTCCTCGATGATCTAAGTGATCTCAGTGAAACAGATATTGGCTGTATCAGCAAATTCGTCACTAGGTCCAAATGGTTGAACTGAACTAGAGGACGGATTGGACGATGACTTGAGCCCCTCCCACTCCTCTCCCGCAGACCATCCCAAACCTATCCCCCTGCAAAGGAAAAGAGTTCTCACTGAAATTAGATTGTATCAGTCACTTCAGTCAGAACTCCACTCCGAGGGCGAGACAGTAACCCGGCGGATCGACTGAAACGGTCTCCACCCGCCTTGCTGCCTCCCCGCTATGCAGACAAAACGGGAACAGAGTTGAGGTTAGATTGTAACAGTCACCACACTCTGTTTCTCTCCCATACCTCAAAACCTGCACCACAAATCCCCGAACTCAGTCATCATAATTCCAAATCGACTATCAAGGCCGCCCCTCCCTGTTTCTTTCCACGGAAAGGTGTAACTCGAGGCTCGTACTGCAACAGTCGCCACAAGCCGCATCCCCCCCGCGATGCGTGTAGCAGGGTTGGACCACCTTCAGTCACGCCCTCTGGCACAGTTTTGTAACCAACTACTTGACTGTGCAGCCGGTACACCCTGACCCCCCCTCCAAGGAATGTAATAGCTTGTGCGGGATTGACTGTATCGGTCTCCCTGGCACGGTATTGCCTGCAAAGAGAGTGAAGAGCAGTTTGAGGTTCGATTGTAACAGTCATCTCAAAAGACACTTCCCTCCCCCGGTGATCAGGAGGCAATAACTTCCCTCCGCGGCGCAGAATTTGAGATCGACCTGGGGTTTGATTGCATCAATCGCCTCATCTCGATCGCAACCCTTGGTTCGGATGTCGGGCGAAAGTCGCCTCTGCACTAGTCACCCAACACATCGCAACCCATGCGAAACACAGCCAGGCTGCACACCCTGACCCCTTCAGGAGTATCTTCCCCACTAAGGTAGTGTTGGGTAACTCATACTTGAGGTGGTACAAATGTCCCATACAAAAGATCTAAATGTCGCAACACCTCAAAAATAATTTTTGTACCACCTCTCAAATGTGTTACAAACTCACATCGAAGAGCACAAAATAAATTGTCATGTCAATAATACAAGCACACGGAAAATTACTCACGACTTCACACATTCACATTATTTCCTGCAGTAGCAGTTAAACTCGTTTAAAAAAGGGTACACACATATATCCAAAAGCGTCTCTTTCTCTTTTCCTTTCATTTGAGTTTTGAGGGAGGATATAGATACATACAATATAGGTAACACTTCAATTGAGTTGGGGTATTTGGACTGTGACATTGAGGTAAAAGTAATGAATAGAGTGAATCTTCATAGCTCATTCTCATTGCCTCATTTGTATGGGACATGGGACTTTTGAGGTAAAGGTAAGCAATAACTCATTGCCTCATTTGTGTGGGACATGGGACTTTTGAGGTAAAGGTAAGCAATAACTCATTGCCTCATTTGTGTGGGACATGGGACTTTTGAGGTAAAGGTAAGCAATAACTCATTGCCTCATTTGTGTGGGACATGGGACTTTTGAGGTAAAAGTAAGGAATAACTCATTGCCTCATTTGTTTGGGACATGGGACTTTTGAGGTAAAGGTAAGCAATAACTCATTGCCTCATTTGTGTGGGACATGGGACTTTTGAGGTAAAAGTAAGGAATAACTCATTGCCTCATTTGTACTTTTGTAGTGCGATAGCAGAACTGAGGCAATGAGGTGAGTGTGACAAAGTGAGAAAAAGTATTGTCTATTGTCTGGTCACTCTCTCTACATCATTTATAAATTTTGTGGCGCGACTGCGGGTATGGATTTACATTACATACACTTTGTGAAAATGCAAATGTAGATGCTATCATTTTGTTTTAACTTTTAAAGGAATTTTTAGGCGATTTGGACTGGACCATACAATTAGTTCACTTAAATACATAGATATACTTCATACGAATAAACATTTCTTGAGGTATGTAAGCTTACCTACCTACATAATACCTAATATTTTATTTTTTTGTACCTACTACATTATATGAGCACAAACCTCAATTGAGGTGAGTACCTCATATTCCAAAATGAGCACCTCATACAAACTCATAAAAAAAACGTGTCCTACCCAACACTACACTAAGGCCACTACCTCACAGGAGGCAATCACAGAAAACCAAGTAGGCCGAGCGACGACCGGCAGAACACCCCCCCCCCCCCCCCTCCCCCACCCTTTTTTGTGGTATCACAACGGGCCGAAACTGCGGCCTAAGTGTGCCTGGGCTCACGCCCTCGCAGCCACCTTACCTAACCTAACCATCTTTAAGCCTTCTTACTTTATGACATAGACAACTTGGCCTGATGCTAGAAGTCTATTTCGCTTCATCAGAAGCGATTAGAGAGATAAGTTCCAATAGATCCACGTATTATCAGAAAGGACCTCATTTTGGTTTGAGTGTGTTGGCTCTTGCTGACAGCGACTTCTACCTAACCTAACCACATGCTTTTTCTACCAAAGTTTGGTAACGCATCGATCAGTCCTTCTAAAGGACTTTTTAAGTGTTTTGAATAGACTCATTGACAATCATATTTACTTATTCCTGAAAGCTGGCTTCTTACTTATCGAACTACCAACATGTTTTCAGTTTCAGTTCCTGCTGCTTGTGACAATCAGCGTTTCCGAGTTTGCAGCAAATAGGAAATCATCCCCTCCTCCCAGATTAATGCAACAAGACAGGCTGCCATTAAGAAAGTCTTTTACAAAATTACACAACACTTGTATAAAGATACAAGCTGGAGGTTTATTATTTACACTTGTTCAGTTTAGCCTTATATTTGTACAAGATTTTTCAGAGTGGTTCAATGCTTAGCAGCCGTATGCAATAAATTATTAGTATTTTTTATTTCTTTCAGAATGCAATTCAAATGGGAAACTTAATGTTTCGAATAAAATCCAACTTTAGCTCATAGTTGTGAAGATTTCGTTCTTTTCGTTTCATGTCGTAAACATGTTTCAATCTCGCGCGAATATTCATGCTGATTAGTAGACTTATTTGGAGTAACTTAGGTTGGATCTTCAGTCGGGTCTTGTCTTTTTTCTCACTATATTTATTTATTTACAGAAATTTGTTTGCTATTTCTGAGTGTTAGAAGAGAGAGTCGAGTCTCTTTAGTAGAACCGCTTTCTTGAATTCTTTTCTTTGTAGTAGGAGATGGCAAATATGCAAATGGCAATGCATGCTAGCATTCCGAAGAGTAGAATTAAGAAGATCTTTGCATTAGACATTCCTGGTTTGGGATCCTCTTTGTGTTCTCTTTGTGGTTCGAAGGATTCTGCTTTTGGAATAATTTTTGTTCGCTCCATTGCTTGCGCGTGCTAAGGAAATACGCAATTTGATTTAGTTTAAGTTGAAGGAGATGTATTTCATTTAATGTACCGTACCGTGAAATCAGTATCCAAGTCATAGAATTTAAAAGAAAGAATATCATGGTTGTCCGACAGATCGCCAGTGGTTGCCGATATGCCGAAATAGTATCCGGTTGGTAGTTCGACATCTTTCACAACGAAACAACTTTTCCATTCGTTTTTGTTCTCCAAGTCAGTGAAAACAGATAGAATATCATTTTCGTAGCGTATTCTGACCTGGGTATCAAAATCGGTGTTGCGGAATCGAACTTCGCATCCGGCTAGTTGCGTGTGTGTTCCATCGCGGTCGTGATCGTAGCTTAGAGAGCCGTTGTTTACCATTGCACTCAGGTAGGGATGATTGTGCTGAAAAAACCCCAAAAAACAAGCAAATGCATTAGGTTAATATTGTATAGAATTACAATCTGTTAACGTCATGTTTACTAAACAGATAGGAATTCATGCATATTAAGTGTAATATAAAAAACTTAGAAGTATTATGCTAAGAACATTCATATCTTCTCGGATAGATAAGCTGCGATACAATCCCTGGAATGAGTATCTATAAATTCCGCCAAAACCACAGACAGACGGACATTCCGTGGCACTGCAAGGCTGATTAACTATCGAAAAGATTAACGCATACCCTCTGCTACCTGAGAAAGGATCCCTAAGTATGCCAATCGCTATATGCAATCGAGAGAACAAACCTTAGGTTGATCTGTCCCAAGACCTGCCACGCTCTTAGCGTTTAATTTCTCTAAGGCGACACCATATCAGCTGCATTGTAGGTGCCATCACAGGGCACTTGGCGCGTTCAATTTGCAAGGCAACTGCAAGTTCCCTACTAATGCAATTTCTATCAATTGCCAAACGATGGTAACGTGAGTTATATGATCAATGAGGAAAGGTAAAATAATAGGGACATGACATATGTTAACTACGTCTGCTAGTTATCTACGTTTTCTACGATAACTACACGAACATGTAGCAGACGTTACAAATGTAGTTTTTCCCGAAAAAATGCTTTTCAGCCATCTCGGTTTGAAGAGCTCATAGACTAAACTATAAACTGAAGATGTGTAAAAACGATCAGCCTTATTGCGAAGATCAATCGACAATTGATAATTGACTATTTTCAATGTGTGCTATTGTGAACGAACGATTCTAAACGATTTTGTCAATCGCAGTCAATTAAAAAAAAGCGATTGACAAAAATACCAAATGAATAGTTCGTTCACAATAGCACACATTGAAAATAGTCAATTATTAATAGGCCCGTTCGCGTACTTTATGTGTAGAAAAATTAAGTGTCAAATCTCCAAAATCGAGAGAATCCTCTCATTTCTAAGAAAAGTACGCGAACGCTTTTGTGTAAAAAGGTGAAAAACGTCTTAGTTTGGCTTGAAAAGAAGCAACAGCTGTTTTTTTTTGTTGGCAAACTCATAGGATTTGATCATTTGACAGTTTTCATTTTCTTACCAGCTGAAATTCTGTGTGAAGAAAAATGAACGAAAGTACATTTTTCTTTCGTTCATCTTTTTACCATTTTCTCAGTACGCGAACGCGTTTGTGTAGTTTTGCACGAAAGTTTATATAAATTTACGTTTGCATATTGATCTCCACAATAAGGCTCGATATTATTTTTGTTTGTAAGGTTATGTTACGAAGTAGTTTACGTTTATTTTTGTTAGTGTATTGTTTTTTTTTTGTTTTTTTTTGTTTATGTTTTTGGAAAATACTTTGAGTTCACCATCACTACTCCCCGCCACATTCTCTGGCTATGCGCTGCTCTCTCCCAACAACAAAAGCTAGACATGACCTACTAGGCAAATAGTTTTTTTTTTTTGCTAACAACATTTACAATCAAAAAGCCAACTATTTCTACAAAATAACCGCTCTCTATACCCAAATTTCAACCAAGCCACGTACTTAAATGTAGGTGTCATACAGTTAACAATCTTCAATTTGTTGCAGGAAAATAGATAAAAACCAATGGTACTGCTCTTATCTACACCAAACAATGCCAATGATTGATACATGAAATACAGAGGTAATCACAGACCTCATATCAACACACAAAAGCGAAATAAAATGCCACAAGTACGTGTAGTTTTGTACTTACATTATGCGGCCCATTATGATTGCTGTATGTATCCAGAATAATGGCCAACCCAGAAAATAAATCTTTGCTTCCAAACACTGGACCATTTGTCATGCGATCTTTCGCATACCAAATGGCAAATCCATCACCAAACAGTTCAGTGCCTTTGCCGTGAACTTTGAACATTACTTGAACTTCCCAGTTCCTCGACATACAGGGCTGGAAGTTTGATAATCTTTATAAAACAAAGAATATGCAAAGTATTTGAACATTTTTGCTTACTGCGAAATTCCATATCGCTCCGCTTTTCGATTGCAGATCTGCGGTCAGTCTGATGAAATTATTTAACACCATGGTATTGCCGAGAAAGTCCCAGTAGGGCAGATTCATCCCAGAGCCTAATACATAAGATAGTTTTAAGTAACTTAAATTTTACTTTGCTTTTCGAAAAAAATATTAACACACCTTGGAACGGTCGAACCAGAGAATGTTCTCGCTTCATATAGTCTTCGCCATCATTAACCCTAGCATCAATGTGCCATAAACATAAAAAATGAATAAATACAACTAAGATCGTACTAATTTTTGGCATTTTAATTAAACTATTTTCTGTTAATAAACTTTTTGATGATACTGCCATTTCATTATATTTTATTTTTCTTGACCTGGATGTCAATTAGGAGATTTTACTTAAAACGCCACTGATGAAATAAGTGGCGCTAGTGCTGTTTCTATACTGTTGGCAGATGAAGAGATCTGTTTGGTTTGGACTTCGGTCGAGACTTGTTCTATTCATAATAAGAGTGTGTCTGTATGATCCAGTAGAAAATCAACTCCGAATGTATGTATTTTTGTACATACATACATACATACATAGATAAACATTTAGGGACCGATTTGCAAAATTGGATCGGGCAGTTCTAACGGTTTTTTTTATGTAGAAAAAGGCCTAAAAATAACGTTTGCACAAAATATCTGTTTCTGTATTTGTTGTCTGTTATTTTGCCTCCTTATAATGAGAAGTAATTTTTACCAACTCTGCATTACAATAGCTTAATATGCATATGCAAGCATCCTTACACTGTTTGATTCGAACAAGTATACCATTTTCTGGGTTATAAATGAATGCAATCAAATCCAAAATCGTTACTCTCTCTAACATAAATTCGGCAGAGTAGGAAATGAACATAGGCAAGTGTTTATGACAGTAACACAAACATATCCGGCATGTACATTGCTGCAAATGTTACTGACAGCAGCGCTGACATAATCCACATCCCATATGCACATCGGTAAATTGGATAAATTTACCCGTCCATAGTGGCGTAAGAAGTTATGTCGTTTTCCATTGGTCCCACTCAAAAATTCACTCCTTCCGTATTCCAATGGGGTGTATGAGTAGGTGTTGGTAAAACCTAATAAAGGAAAATTAAATAAACAAATAAAAAAATGCACCACCGGTTGGCATACTAATTTAATTCATAATATTGTGAAAACTTTAGTGTTGCAAAGGTCGAAGGAAAAACTCGTTGCAATTGTGGCCGAAAATGGTTTGAACGTTTAACAATTTAAAGAACAAAAAGCAACAACTTCTGCTCAAGCAAACACTGCTGAAGAAGATGCAGTAAGGAAAGGATCAAATGAACTTTCAAAGTATGTGGCCATTTACGCCAATCCATTTTGTTTTTGAGTTTATGTTGGACATGATTTTAAGCGAAGAACAAAAAAAAAACAATTTCAAAATTGTATAACGTAATATTGTTGGTCGATGGGGTTGGATTTCGACCACTGGCCGATACTTCATATAAATGTCTGTTATAGGTCGGTATGTGTCAGAGATCGGGCACACAGCTATTCTATCTTTTTCAAACAAATACAATACCCATTCCCCTACAAAAATGTGTTTTTTGCAGGGACGTTCATAATCGCTAATGATAGCTCCATCATCAGCAGAGAATAACTGGCCGTGTTAGAACGTTAGTTAGTACAATTTTGCGTTACGCCCTTTCCTTTTTGCAAATAAGGCATTAAATTGCCTCTTAAGTTTACAGATAAGCTTTGTAAGCCATTTGGACCCGATGTCTTCCTTCATTTTCAAGAAATTATGGGGTATCTATTATGGCCAAATTGCTTTTTCGTAGAACGAACACTTTTATATAGCTTCATAAAATAAAACAAATTTCATTTCAATAATAATAATAAAAGTTTAACTTTAATTCACTTTACAGCTTTATAAATTAACTACAATGTAAATATTGTAATACATTTGTATTTACAACTTGACGATTTCATTTGTACCTAAAAAATATTCATTTTAAAGTCTCTCTCATACTACTAATATTCATTATATATGTATGTATATAATTTATTTATTTTTAAAACAACAATCTTATGAGCTCCTTTTATTTGTTTTAAAGGTAAAATTTCCATTTTCTATATATCTTTATGGAATTTACATAAAATATATACTGTAAATATATGTGTTGAGAATTGCGTGTCCGATTACCTAACAGGCTATAAACTAATTATTAAATGTTTATTTTGTTTATTTATTGTAACCGTTTAAGTCGTCTTTTGTTATTTGGAAAACCTTATTATTTTTTTGTTTTTTATTGTTCAATATCTAATATAAAGTATTAACATAAGGAAAAGATTTGTTGAACTTTTTTTGATTTATATAACTGCTTAACATTTTATATTTAATAATATTAATAGTGCTTTCTACGCCTGTAGTGGCAGTGATTTTTAGTAATAACAAAGTATTCTATTCTATTATTTCTATTGCTTTGGTTTTTTTTTTATAATTGTTGCTTAAAGGAATTAAATTGTTTGTGAATATCTAACTTTGCTATGGAATTTCAGTTTTTCCTCGAACATTAATATACATATTTTTTTTAAATATCCAAAGTACTGTGTCTTGGTTGCTGAAACAACACTGCTCCTGCTCATAGTAAAAATATTAAGTTTTTTAAGTTCTTTTCTATGATATGTCAATTTAAACTGTGGTGAATTAAATTAGTGTAATTATATTTTTATATGTATTGAGTTTGGTTTGATGATTGTCCTAATACTGACGAGAAAATAACATTATTCACCTTATTATTAGTGCTTTGTTAAAATGATTTTTTTAGCAAATATATGAAAAGTGGCCTAGACATTTTAAATCATACAAAAGTATGGCCAAAAGTGCTTATAAGCAATATTCGAAATCGATGTTAAAGAATTTAGGGCAAAAATATTATGTCAGAGATTGATTCTTCTTTAACGTTGAGGTTCATGCTTATTTAGAGACTCGGTTTCGATCGAAACTTGGTCGTATTCGAAGAATCTGTATTTTGAGATTCAATCGAATAGACATTCGAACGAATTGACTATTCATTCAAATCTCAAAATAAGCATGATTAAGCATGGTTATGATCTGGACTAAAGGGATCGTAACCAACCACCTTCACTGCATCTACTATTCCGCCTGTGGGGTTCGCCTGTCTGACCTCAAAAATTATCGGCAGGCCTCCCGATTTCGAATGACTTCGTCACTCGAATCAATCAAATACTGGCGCTGTTGTGTGATACAGGAGTTTTAGCTCCTGCCGCTCTTTCGCGATTGTAAAGGAACGCTGATTGATGTTTTTGTGTCTTTATAGGCGATTATACCGAGATGATTCATAGTTTTCTTTTTTTTATGACGCTCAGACTTTAGTTGAACTTTTTTTTTTAAGGAAATCCAAATCCCAGAGCACTCAGGTAACGTCCATTGTACTACAAGGTAGAAATCCTCCTTTTGGTGTAGAGGCTTTAGAATGGATGGCATATGTTGTGATTCCCAATGGCACCGCACGGGTCACAATCCAACACACTAACTCTACACCGTCGTCACCCTAGTTAAATAACTTAGTCTGTTAGCATTCAAAGTTGCTAGGTCTACTTACCCTTGATTTCGAAGAAGGAATCTGAAAAAGATCAACGAATATCAAGCCGAGACTTACAAACTTTTTATCGCCTTTACTTCGAAGTTCTGGCAGAACTAGATCTTCGGAAATATTCCAAACTGGCTTATTGAGAAAAAAGTTCGCAGGGCAGGTGTCAACACGAAAGACAGTAGCTTCAACAGATCCGTGCAGTTAGTGGGATATGCGGAATATATCCCAATCATAGGTTATTCAGAGCGTCTCACGGCGATTGAATATCAGGCAAAATTGTGGGTCTTGGACGTCCTGTTAAGCGCCTAGAACATACGTCACTGCTCATAGCAACAAATTTTAGGCAGTCAACTTCAAAGACACCCTAGTGGAGATGTTACAAAAACCTACCCTTGGAGACTGCTGCTATTTGCGACGCAAAAGGGCTGAAAACTCCTGACACAAAAGACAAAATGTATGATATACCCAACCTAAACCTTGGTAATTCTACTTTACGCGCGGAGTGCTGGGCGCTTGGTCTGGACAACAATCCATCTGCATGAAAGATGGACTTTGGTAAAACAAAGCGAATCATTTCTCCCACTTTATTTAACTGGCTTTACTCATGTGGATTGAGTTGGTAGCAATTGTACAAAACAACCCAAAGACTTCTATCTGCTTTTTTTCCGATACATGCCTTTGCGCTATGTAAGACCGATAAAAAGGATCATACAGCTTCTCTTCTGTTGCTTATATGAGGATTTTTTGTATGGACGGAGCACGGTATACCGAAAAAAACCGTTTCCCGTGTGGAAAACCACTCCGTGATCAAAGATATAAATTAAGCTGACCATTGTTTACCGTTTCCTTGAGTGAGAAAGAAGGGGCCAACGTGCTGTATGTCGGTAGTTACTGGAATAAAACGATTAAATGGATTTCATTTAGTCAAAAGCGGTACTTAATATTACCACAGAATAAAAGAAAACGCTAACTGCTGAGCCCAAATGTGACATTTTTCTTATTAACCTGATTACGCTTTATTGTTTTTATAATGTACGCGCACTTAAGGGATTTTTTAGTAATGTTGTCATGTAATAGCTAGACAGCGCGGACGTTAAGGAAATTAGGATTGGAAGAAAGGGAGAGAATCCGATGCACGTTGGTTTTGAATGATTGTAGGTTATAATGTGAAGGAAAAACAGAGCGCATTTGTGTTGTACGGCTAAGGAAAGATTCTTTGAAATTCACTGTATGTCCAAATACAGGCTTCAGGGTTAACGGATGAGCATTCCTTGCATGGCGGGTATTGCGGTTGAAATGTTCTAGGGGTGAAATCCAACTAGCTATTTCGTTTGAGCATTTATGGTGGAAATAACGAGAGACAGGAGATATTGCGAAGATGACTAAGACAGCCAATCCCGCGATGTCGCAGTCGCCAATGAGATTTATCGCTCCAGTCGAGTAGCTCAAAATAAGTTTTTTCGTTTCCTTAAATCCTGCTCCAAGCATAATTTCAAGACCTTTGTTCTCAAAACTTTTCCGGTTTTTAATAATAGTTACGAATCCTGAGCGGTTTTAAAACAGCAGCAAATGCGGCAATCGCTCCCACTTTGGCCACGTTTTGAACGCTTCGAAGTTTCAGCTGCTGGCAAACAAGTAATCCAACCAATACTATTTGTACGACTTAAAACATTAAGAGAATAGCTTTGCTGTGTAAATAAATGACTAATTGGCATATATGCTCCTTTGGCACAAAACACATTAATAAATTCTAAAACCAATAAGTTTCCCGATTGAATCTTATTAATCACACAATAATTTCCATTCGATTTCCCTTTCTACTAACTTTTGGTGGGCCTTGTGAAAACTCCGATATTCCACCATACTTGAAAGTAAAAACCACAGTTTGTTGCCCGAAATTCGCTTCAAATCTAGTTATTGATAATTAATTATAGAGTTATTACATCTCGTAAAAAGACTCAAAATATTAACTTACTCAGTGCTTATGTGTATCTCTGGAGGTTTGCTTGTTGCATTTTGTATGACTAAAAACAGTTTTGTAACAATTTCAATGACATGCCCCGTCTGAAAGACAAAATCGCCTTTTTTTCTACCAAATTCGGACTAAAATTAGAAAAAAAAAAATAGGATGTATTGTTGTGGGAAGAAAATATGTTGGCCATGTCTCTACTTACAGCTTTAACATGAAACACTGCTATGTCGTCTAAGTAAGGACTCAATGACATGCGATATATTTCAGCTGCTGGTACCCGATATTTTACTTGTAACGTACGCTGATCCAGGAGCAATAACGATGAAGTTGATAAAACTAATAAAATTGGCACAAACTAAAGAAACGAATTTGTTTATAATTATTATTTTTATATATTGTTCATGCATTGTTGTTACCTTTCCATTTGAACGAGTTATCTTGTTTATGATATCTGCGAACACCACATATTGATCGTTGGTTTCAACACTAATCTTTTTCCATTGCAAGTTATGCCGCAGTCTAACATAATCACCTACAAACGGATGCCCCACGCTACAAAGAAAAATATTCGAATATCGGAAATGTTTTATGTTTTAACCGCTTAAAGAACTTTGAAAACTTGTCTTCAGCGCGCTTACCTTCTGGGATAAGTCGCCTTACGATCCTTAAATATAATACTGGCCGTCACTTTTTCCCTCATACGATTGCGTGACGTTTGATCAAATGAGTTTCTGTAGATGAGGCATTTCCAACGATGATAAATTGCGCGTAGAATTTTTGATGTTTCTGTGAGAAATTTCGGAGCACTCGGCCACTCCGTAGACAATGGACTCAGTGTATTTGGCGGAAGACGTAGCGGAAGTGTAAGAAGGAAATGTCGTATTTTCCATTTTCGATAGAATTGAAAAATCACTTGAACAGCCCATTCAACTTGTTTCCTGTATTTCATTGCACGGTACTCCTCTCGAGCCTAAAAGGAAACATTAAATTCAAGTTTTTATCGTCCGAATTATTACAATAATAACAATCGAATGAAGTTTTAAGCGCAATATGTATGTAAGATAAAACTTAACTTCATTTCCATTCGCATACTCACAATTCGATATAAACTCCACAAGTGCTTTCGCCCTGTAAACGGAATACCAAAGCGACACTCCTATGCAAACATACACAAAAAACACAAGTTACATGCAAAATCGTGCAAAATAAACTATCGAACAAAACTATGAAAATATGGAATGCCACCGGCAAATACCAACCCTCCATGTTCTCCACGCGCTGGATATAACAATTTGGCTCTCCCGCATTAAAAGAAACCTTTTCCTCCGCATATGCATCCGATATGTTTTCTGGATCAGAACAGCTAGATCGTCAATACGCGTTTTCCGGAATTGCTCCAACTCAAAAACCTGCAAGAATTGCATACTTTTACTTTGTAATTTAGTAGACCCAACCACAGAACTCACCGTCCGTGGACTCCTTATGAAGACATTCTTTGTACCGATAGTGAATTCCGCTGACGGCAGTGGAACATTTCGTATAATTAAAGCAATGCCTTCAACGGTATTCCCAGTAAGAAAGTGAGGCCACGTGACACTATTCAGCAGCTTATAGCGATTGAAAAATTTTCCATGAGAAAGATGAAAACAGTGCCCCGTTCGACATAGATTCACTAAAGGCATAAGGCTCATGTAACGTACTTGATGTTGTACTAAGGCTAATTCGAAGGTTCTTGGCTGTTTTGTATCGTTCGGCTTAATGCAGAATACATAATGAATTCGGCGATTTTTGATTATAGCTATAAGAGTTTGTAATTGGATTCGTAAATTAGCACTGAGGGTTGTGGGTTTTTTGGTTGAACGTTTTGGATTGCCTGAGTAGGAATGGTGATGGAAATAAAATAGTATTGTACTTATATTGACTTCCGATTAGGAATAACTACCTTCTGGAAAGAGGCTTTGTACTAAAGACATTTTGCTTAAGTAAAGACCCGCGCTAATATTTTTTGGAAGCACATCAGAATTTTTCTCCAGAAACCGATGAACCGAGTAGTTGACCACATTCGCAAAATGCCTTATTCTACAAAGAGAAACGAATACAATTATTATATGCCTTACCTCCGCGCATGGGCTTTCAAACTTACTTAAAACTCATGGAAGTCAATGTTGGACCACTTGTTAGAAAATTCGGATGGCCGGCACAACATTGTTGTATTCGAACTAAAAGTGCCTCGTCGGTGTTTATGTGCGGTTCATTAATAAGACTTAAGATGCCATAACTGGGCTTATCGATCAGCTCGCAAATGGATTCATTATCAAAGAAGTCTATTCGAGACCATTCCAGTCCTTCCCTGACATAAATCTCCTGTTCTAGCCTAAGAACGTTGTATATAAAGTTCTGAAACTCCAATAAATAACAATTAGTTCAATCATTTTCGAGGTCGCTTCAGCATACCTGATGAATTTTCTCGGCGCAGTAATTGATTGCGAATTGTTCAAAAGAATTATTATCAAAAATTTCGAAACCGTAAAAATCTAGTAAAGCTAAATTTTTCTCTCTTTGATTTGATTTAAGTGAGTCGTTAATTCTATTGACGAGCCATGTAAAAAGTCGACTGTAAAGTGTTCGACACAATGTATTTCTGACCACTGTCGCTTGTCTGGCATCCAGTTCGGAACCTGTTTATCATTTGAAAAACACAAGTTGGGAGTTTATTTTGTGAAATGTGAACCTACTTACCAGCATCTTCGTGCATACAAGCAGTGCTTGCTCGCGTAAGGCAATGTAATAAAATTTGAGCATCTAGATTAAGTAACTGAGCCGTCTCCTGTAATTCTGTTAAAAGAAAGAGAAGTTGTTATTTATATTAATAATGCGCTGCCATCTGAGGATGAATTAGAGTAATAACAAGTCTTACCATAATCATTGGAAACCTGACAGCCTTCGCTGCCATCTATATTTGTGATTGGTACAAAGATAAAATTCCCCAACTTCAGTACAACAGCTATTATACGAAAAACCGATTGAATTTCATCCGATGTAAAGCCAAGGACCTCAAGAGATTTCTAAAAAGATTTTTTTAAAAACGGTTAATTTAGAAAATACATCTAACATTTCGAGTTGAAAAGGGAAACAGAGGAGGACTATTAATCGAAGAATTGCGGCTTAATTTCATTCAAAGAAACTTGTGCTTTTAAGTCCAACAGTTTTGAGATCTCTGACCTTTTAGTCTATCAGTTATCGTTCTTAAGATCCTAATAAATTCGAACAGCCGTCTTTGCACAAACATAAACGGCACAACTATAAAACGGCTCGGCATACGCTTGTATGTACCATCGATTATATGCACCATAAAGCAACTCGTACAATACGCCATAGGGTAGGTAGGTAGATAGGAGTGGCTGCCTGGTGTTACAGCAGTACAACAGGACGCAATTAGTCACCACTCAAGTGAGCCAGGGTGTTAATTTGTGTTTCAAATCAAGCCTGTGGATTCAATGATATTGCAAAATTTTGTATTACTTAATTCTAATAGATCGTTGAATAATATTTTGCCGAATGTGCGATGTCTAACTCTAGCTAGGGCCGGACATTTGCAGAGCAAATGGTGAAGGGTTACCTTTACCACCGTATCTTTGCAACTGCGGCAGTGTGGGTTGAATGGAATACCCAACTTGGAACGTGAACGCAGACACGCCCATGTCCAGTGCTGATTGCCACAATTCTGGCAATTTCCTGTCGGGTTCTGTTCGTTAGATCGTGAGTTCTTTTTGCATTGAAGCAGGGGCATATCTTCCTGGATATGACGCAGCTATTTAGGTTCGACCGTGAAAGGTAGCACTGGGATATTTTTCCTTGGACAGCTTCTATGTGAGGAGAAACTGTCTCTGTCAAGGGTAGAGCCGTGCCTTGCTAGCGCATCGGCCTTTTCTTTCCACTATATGTTGCTATGGCCAGGAACCCAGAGGAGAGTGATGTTAAGGTAGTCTCTGAGACAAGTGATTGCCTCCTTATGTTAGGTTAGGTTTATGTGGCTGTCGGCAGAAGCCGACACACTTAGACCAATTTAGGTCCATTGTGATACCACGTATATTATCTACCTCAACTCTGTAGATGGGACTGGCCAACGACACGCGGTTGTTCGGTCCCCATCTACGTACTAACCGCGCCCAACGTCGTTTAATTACGGTGATCTGACGAGAACCGATTAACTCGACGTGGTATGGTCGTGGGTTTGATTGCCTCTTTACACTGTGCGACTAATTTGGATGGTATGGAATGTGAGTCGAGAGCTTCTATAGGTGCCTGGCTATCAATAAGGATGGCAACATCTCTCTTGGTTATGGGGGGAAATGATGAGTATCCTACAAGCCTCCCTGATCGCTATAATTTTGAATATGTTCACAGACCCGCCGACTCCGCCTTCCATTTGCGAATCGTCGGTAAAAACCGCTACCTGATGGTTGTGAACGCTTGATTTTTCCATTCCGGAAATAGACTTGGGCGGCTACTTAAGGTTGTGTTTGGGCGTTGTGTAGTCAGTAGCAGTCGCAGTGTGAAGGGATCGCACCAGCGAACAATTAATTAATTGCTCAAAAACAATTAATTCTGCTCAAGCCGGTCTCGACACCTGATATCCATAACCCACGTCCAGTAAAAGCATTGCTTTAAACGACGGAGTGATACGATTCATTCACCGGCACTCTGCGAGTGAACAAATAAAATAAAAATAAAAGAGTCGAATTACTCTAACGGCACGAGCAATGCATTTTAAAGAAAATACAAAAAAAAATACACACTGGCGATGGCGAGTCAAGGGCACGTCTGGGGTTTACTTGTGTATGACAACATTACCTAATAAATATGTCTATTCAGCGTTGTACGCAAGTGAACCCGAAACACTTGAGATGTTTTGTCATTTTGCCTCGCCACACACTATCAGTATTGCTAATTTAGCAATATATGGGTTATTGGAATATCCGGTGATTCGAGCTGACTTGACAGAATAATACAAAATGAATTGTATAAAAGATAAGTATTTTTCGGAAATAAAGCACTTGTATTTTAAAGTCCTAAAGTGGAGAACCATTGGAGTTTTACTAGCTTGCGAGCTGAAATTCTTTAGGTAATCCTGCTCCAGTCCACCAACTTGTTAGAATCCTCACCTTAGGTGCAGTACGCTGCTAAAGGTTCGAGCTGAAGGTACCAGTGCTTAAGCGAGAGGGTTCTACCCATAAGAAGTACGTTGGCCACAGGACCGGTCAACGCTACAGCAGCAAGGTCCCCGGGTAGAGGGTCCAACACCTTACTGTGACTGTAGGGCTTTGATGACCAGGACCCAGATTCCGTGAGCCTTAATGTGTTACAAGATGCAGTAAAACTGATGTGAAGGTCGAGAGGGAGGAGGTTTAGAAGTACACTAAGGACACCCGTCAGACTATACCGCAGAGCCCCGGGTGCAACAATACCTTTGGACTCTATTGAGTTTAGTGATGTTGTATGCTTTTCTTAGGGCAGGCAACTATACTAGTAACCCGTAGGTGAGGATAGGACGTATTACTGCACAGCACCATCCTAGGCCGGATTTCGAACCTTTTGCCAAAGCTCTGCTACAGGCGTTACAGACGTAGAAAGCAACACATGCTTTGCGTCCCGGTGATCTATGTTTTGATTTCAGCTGAGGTATGGATCTAGGATAATTCCTGGATATTTAGCTTCGGAAGATAAGGAGAGTGTTTGGTTGTTCAGTTTTGGGGGGCAGCACTAAATCCGCCATAGTTGGGTCTTATTTTAAACTAGCTGTATCCGTTTCGCTTTGACCGACTACATAATTATTGTTTATGGACAATTTCTGTATGAAACTTATTCTGAATATAACGAACATTTAAAAAAATGAGCCAAATAAGTCCTGCCGTTCTCAGTGCATACCAAAGACAGAATTTCATTTTTATTACATAGACAAATTGCTCCAGTAGCAATTCTCTATTGCTTAAACGGCCTTGGTAACATATATAAAGTCGTTTTACTATGTGGCTATACGTCTCTTTTCTATTTCCAATAATAGTTTGACAATAACTTGCAAGTCACCATTTAATTTAGGTAGTTCTGGCAGGAAGAAGCATTCATTGGGGATCGATGCATAGGAACATTCCTGGGAACTCTAAGGCTACTTACTTTGTCAAATAATGGAATAACACTAGTTATCCTTTGTATACTTATCTGATGCAAACTTATGCAGATGCTATCGAAAGAACAAGAGTTAGTTGGGCATTTCTCTGCACTCAAATTACCTTTGTGTAATGAAAATTACTTCGATCCTCCTCAATTGCCGCTGTGTTTTTTAAAATCTCATATTTTTCCACATTCCTATAGAGCTTCAAAGATTCTAAAAAGAGAAAAATATAACTTTATTTCTAGACTCATTTTATTTACAATTTATTGCTTACTCAAAAATTGTACATCAGCTCCCAACAAAAGCTGATAGAATATATGAAAATTTCTCTCTCCAGGGCTTAAGTGTGTGATGCGGGTCTAGAAAAAAATAAATACAAGTTTTGCATTTCCTTTCCCAGACATATAGTATATTACAAACCTTTTCCAACATATCTTCGTTTGCAAATAAATAAAACAAAACAAGAAATTACTAACCGTATTCAAGGAAGTACAGAAAAAAAAAACAAATCCCAGCATTTTGATAATGAATAAATGTTATCCCAAAAGTACATTCTTAATGAGATGGAAAACAAAACAGGGGGTTTTTGTTTTCCATGTCGATAAGAGAATGCAAAGCTTACAACACAAGATAGTACTTGGTCAGAATATGATTTATATATAAAACTCAACCTGATCTGCGCAGTCAATTTCAAAGCTCGGCCATGAATAAACGAAATCTGGGAGTTCGTTTCGTTTGTTGTCTATTGGTTAGCACCTACGTACGTATCGCATAATTAATTGACTATTTTGGATCGTATTTTTTCCACATCTTCTTCCAGATCTTCGGTTGTCGCTGTGACTGTCAATCCACATCTGAGATATCAACTAGTGTAGACGACTACATTGAAAATATTTCGGCGCATTACAAAAATGAGATTCAAATTATTGAAACTGATTTGGCACAAATGGAACTATCATTCAACAAACAAATCTCTCTTGTAATCTATAATCAAGAGTTGGCGGCGAAACTTGCTAGGCAATTAGAATCTCGCATGCGAAGCACTGCCTCTCTTAATACGAAAGGCAAGCTGTGCATTCAACACTTTATCGGCAACGTTACGCTGGAGCATGTGAATTTGCAAACAAAATTGCGTGCATGCGTCGATGCTGCCAAGGCGAGTTCAAAGACTAATCCTGATAGTGCAAGAAACCAGGCGCGAAATTCGAGAGCTCAGCTGCATGAGTTGGTGAACACAGATCTGCCACTTTGTCGCAAGAATAATGGAAATAATGAACAAAAGCTCGTTGATTGTGTAAGGGAAAAGGTACGCATTAACAATCAAAGTTAGACAAAAAGTGTCCAATAATACTTCTTTGCGTTTTCTTTTTAGTTAAAAATTCGAGAAACCAATGTCCAGAATATGATGAAAGCTACAGGTAAAGAGATTGAGGCGGCTGTTTGTAGGGCCGATATAATTGCACGCACCGCTCAGGAATGCTCATTTCTTGTTGTTTTGGTAACGCAAACGCTATTAGCGGAAATCGTTTCAAATATAAACACCTGCATAGGTGATAGGTTGTTGGAAATAATATAAATTAGCACCTTACAAAATGAATATCGTGTTTATTATAATAAACGTCAGGCATTAACGGCCCATACAGGGCCTAAAACTTAGCTTCTCCAACTATGTTCTTGTGGAAGGGATCTACAATTTCAAGCCGAATCTGAACGGCAAATTTGAGAAGCTTCTCATGGCAATTGATTATATTTGTAAGACGTTCGCAAGAGGTAGGGCAGTGAAAAATACGAGTACTTTTAGATGTTACTTGGCACCGGCTGGATTTGAAACTAATGCCTTTAGATTAGTAGTCCAACACACTAACCACTCCGACCACAATTTTGTTATGGCGAACAACGGCGAATGATACGTTGTTGGGGCGAAGAGCGATATTCAACATTCATCACACGCAAGAGCATAATGTCTGAAGCAGCTCAAAATACTTCAGTTATCTGCGTTGCGTAAATTAACTTCGACCGCGGTTCGTTTATTGTTAGCTAGTAAGAGGTGTACTGCCGTTGAGCAAAGACATTTTATTTCAAGAACATCGGAATGGTTACCCTCTGAATACAGACTTAAATAAATAAATAACTTTAAATAAATTTATCAAAAATGTTCTCAAAATAATATCAAATTTAGTCAAACTGATTCAAAGCAGAAAAGAAATAAAAACAGCTGCTCTGCTTATTTACAAAATATTCTTATCGTAAAATATTTGCGAATTTGCGTCGTGAAATATAGATTAAGAACTTCTTAGACAAGTAAAATATTTTTAAAGCGGTGCTGTCATAGTTTTTGGGTATTAAAATTAATTTTATTTGTTATGTCAAACTCCAATACAGGCAGCTGAAGTAGTTATTTTAAAGTTAATTTATTATACTTTATCCAGTCGGTCATGGACCACAGTTATTTCAAACGTTCAGCGTGCACCAGAGTCCAGTGACAAAGGTAAACAATTTAATTTTTTAAGTCTGTGTGTAGTAGTAAAAATTTATATGTTGAAGAAATGCTTTCGAAAGATTTTTATCTGTATTCTGGGTTTATCTTCCGGACAACGAAAACCAAAAGAACAACACATAGGAGAGCGAATTAAGCAATCGCATTATGGCCAAATGAGGAGTGAGCACAGTGGCTCAGCGGTTGGTGTGTTGGACTTCTGAGCGAAGGGTTGTGAGGTTCATACCCCATCCAGGAGGACCTAAAATTTTATTCACCACCCTTGCAAAAGTATGACAAGTCTAATAGTGTAAAATGTCACGAGAAGCTTTTCAAACTAACCGTCTGAATCTTCGCAAATTGCTTGATCATTATAGTGACATTTTAACTGTTAACTAGAAAAAATAATTTAGTTATAAGGAAAGTATTATCGGTCTCCCATTGATGAAAACAAAAAAAGAGATGGTAGGTTACGGAAGCTTAGTTTCGACGTGCACACCGTTTCAACTACTGTAGATGGGTGTGTAGATGTTAGCTTTGCAGAAGGATATTCGAGTTGGAGCTTTATTAAATAGTGGTATGCCAGGAGCATATTGCATACAGCGGGACTCTGGGCTTTCACATCTTATGCGTAAAGACAATGAATCATGGGTAAAGTATAGCGTTCATCCCCCATTGAGGCATTCATTGGATAACAATTTTGGGACAAAACAAAAACTCAATTCAAAAAGAATGTAATTAACGCAAATACCCAGAATGGAAAGTCTTTCGGTTTCAGCGATTCAAGTACCTTCATGAATAATGGAAGAATTGTTCACTGTTCTATAAATACTGTGTTTTTTTTACCTATATTTCTATCAGTGTGCCTAAGCTATTTAATAAAAATTGTTCACTGTTCTATTAATACTGTGTTTTTTTTCTATATTTCTATCAGTGTGCTTTAAAATGTCTAAGCGTAAAGACAATAATTTAAACGGTGAAAATTTTGAAATCGTTGTAGCAAAGAGGGCATTAAGAAGTGTTTGTAAAGATGAACGCATTTTCGAACAAATTCAAAAAGATGTAAAGGAAATGTCCTCGCTTTTTGTGGAAGTCTCTAGGTATATTCATTTCCATTTGATGAAACAATGGAGAGGTGGAAATTTTGAACCTGTAAAATTTCAATCTTTTTACTATCATTTGATGAGGACAAAGAAGTCTAAATACATAATGGACCCCGACTATGAAAAAATAAGAAGATCGCTTCCTTTGTACGACAGTTCATACCGTTCGAATTTATTTATCGCATCCTCCAACCAATATGAAGTACTATTTCACAATAATATATGGATACACGTGTATACCAGACTAAGAAGATTTTTCAAATTTGAACCGGACAAGAAAAAAATATATAGAACGCTTTCATACTTGTTCCAAACTAAAAGCGAAGAAACACCAGACCCTGATCTGATACAAGAACTCCGAGATAAGTTATCGTGGAACGGAGAAAGACTCGATAAAATACAGAACCGTAAATTATTTTGGTCTTGTTTGCCACAATTCTATAACCTACAGCGTTATAATGAAAAAAATAATATGAAGAATTTTTCGTTGGTCCCTATATTGAAACGCGGATGTCATCATATACAATATGACTCATTTGCATTTTACCAAATGTTATGCGGCATCAAGTTGTACAAGGGTGCGTGGTCAGCGTTTCAACGTGATTCTGAATGGAGATATTTCAAGTTGCCAAAAACTGCCGCAAAGAAATTCAACTATTCGCTTCAAACAGATGGTGTAGCAGTATCTTTTTCGATGAAGAAACCAACCAAATATGTTAAAGTTAAAAGGAAAAAAACACATGCGCAAGAAGATGAATGCTGTGGAGATTTGATAAAAATGAGAAACACGACATATGACAATAAATTAGGGCTTGATCCTGGTCTAAGACTTGTGTAGCAACCAACGACCATACCACGTCGAGTTAATCGGTCCTCGTCAGATCACCGTAATTAAACGACGTTGGGCGCGGTTAGTACGAAGGTGGGGGACCATTTGAGAACAACCGCGTGTCGTTGGCCAGTCCCATCTACAGAGTTGAGGTATATAATACATACGTGGTATCACAATGGACCTACATTGGTTTAAGTGTGTCGGCTTCTGCCGACAGCCACCTAAACCTAACCTAAGACTTGTGTATGGTGGAGTTCGTAATGGCGTGCCAATTAAATTGAAAAGTTCGGCATATCACAACATGTCAGGATATTATTCTCGAAAACAAAAATTGCTAAAATATACCAACAAATACGTAGAAGACTCGCAGCTATCACCGTATTCAGAAGCCTTCGAACAATATACAGAATACCAGCTTTCAATATTTGCAGAGAAGCAAAAAATATACGCACAGAGCCATGTTATTGCGAAGCAATTAGTTCCAAATGTAGAGGAAAAGACGTTGATTTGCATCGGCTCTACACAAATCACTTCAAATTCTCCAATGCGTGGATATATACGAAGCCCAAATAAAAAAATAATCGAGGCACTTAAGAAGAGAAAAGCGGATATTTTATTTGTAAACGAGTTCCGAACTACGAAGCTGTGTGCAAAGTGTTTCTGCGAAAATAAAACATCAAAATCACCACATAGGTACCAGTATTGTCCAAACTGCCGTACTTGTTGGAATCGAGATGTGAATGCCGGGATTAATATACTATACCTTGGAGAATGTATAATACCACAGATTGATAAACATTTGAATTTTTCTAGAATCTAAGTATCATTATTTCTAGTATTACGAAAACTATGTATACTTGTCTGTTTTAATAAAACGGATTAACTTTATTGGATTCACATCGCACAATTGTGTATTGTGGGTCTGAAAGGGTTATACTTTATCCCCAGCAACTAAAGCAAACATTTTAATCAAATTTTATGGATTCGACCGTCGAACAAAATATCGCTTACACGCAAACATGATAGTGGACTTTTCACTTTCACAAAGATAATAATTTCCTTTCCTATGTTGACACACATACACACACAATGTTACTCCGTCCAACCGAGTTTAGAAAGCCTTACGCCCTTTATATAAAAATCAATTCAAATGAACATAAACTATTAAATACTTACAATGTGTTATGTGAATGCCAATTGGATCGCCTTTGAAATCGATTTCAATGTCAAAGAACTTGCCCTAAAAAAATACTAAAACATGATAATCCGTTTTCCCTAAGCCACTATTTAAAACTTACATATCTGCTAGAATTGTTATTCTTCAAAGTTGTAGCATTGCCCATAGCTTCCAGAAAGACATCCGCGCACGTTACACATTCTCTCATTTTCGGGTTTCTGCACTGCACTATGACACTGCTGCAAGATGTATGTCTGTTGCCTTTTATGCTCTCGCCGTACATCTGGTTCAATTTGTGAGCATCAAAAAGTGATATTCTCGATGAACTTAACGCAAAGTTTGGAAACAATTCCCTGCCAACTGTACTCTCGTTTGAGTGCTGCCGAACTAAACTGGAACAACTCCCTCTTGTTTTGCAATCTGCTTTAAGTTTATAAGAAATCGAATTTCCACTGCCACATGCTTTATCGTCTACTTCAAAACTACGCTGTTGCGTGCATTTGCTGTGCCCACATTGCCTGCAACCTGTAGTTGAGGATGTAGGAATTGAGCTGTATGACGTCGGTGCTTTGACCGTAATGTTATAAGGCGTTGCATCGCAATTACTGCCGCTGCTGAATTTACCCATAGAAACATTCGTGGACGCGTCAAATAGAACCTTATCGTTCATCATAGCGGCCTTGTGGCGAATCGAAGAAGCTTCATTGTAGTTATGCTTAAAGCACGACTTCGCTGGTATTGTTGTTGCGACAAACGAAGCCCTTTCGTGCCGCTGTAAAGGATCTTCGGTGAAGTTTTCTGTACTCTTGTGATGCGAAAAATCAAAGTCAACCACTTTTTCTCGTAAATTTTTCTGTAAATTAGAAATGATAAGCGTGCATCTGACAAGTAGGATAGTTTTCTTACTCTAGATGAACGATCACTGCTTTCAGCGCGCACTCTTATTACGGATTCTGGTGTAGCTGCCATGTGCTGAGATGCTGGAGATTGTTTCTTTCGACGTGAACTTGGACAGGCGACAAAATTAGCAGAAAATGAGCTTGACGTTCGACGTCTGACTGTGTCCATTTGGCATTTGGCTTTGTTTTTTTGAGTCTCTTGGATGTGAGTGAGAAAGTTGACAACCATTTTAAATGATTCTGTTTTGCCGGATCCACTTTCACCTAAAACGGTATATTTTTTGTTAACAGAATCAAACCATTAGTCAAATTTATTTGGTTTACCTAAGAGAATTATGCATTGATCCTCACTTTGGTTTTTGAGTGACTGATAAGCCAAATTTGCTAGACCATATCTAAAAGTTTGTAATAAAATGAGTTTATTCAACGGTCGGTTATATACTGGGAAGTAGCATCACATTTTGTATTAGGCCAAATTTTATTTATCGGTTAGTTTGTTTCCGTTGTTAAGACTCTCAAAGAATAATCTTACTTTAACTGATAGTGTCTATTTTTTTAGGCAAAAACTTTAAACAGTTACATCATAAACAAGGCCGAAGCAGTGTCCTCAGTTTAAAATCCATAATTCGGATATTTAAATGATACAAATCAACAGTTTTATGAAGACTTTAATGCATGTCCTTAACAAACGTGACGTTTTGGAATTTAACTTAAAATATCATTTCAAGGTATTTGTCAAACATTAAAAGTTAAGGGCAATTTGATTTTTAGACTTTCAACTACAGACCTGATTATGCTACACAATGCCAAAATAATAGGTCAAGGCTTCTAGCCTGTCTTTCTTTTTCATATTACAAATTCATATCATCAAAATTGTGTTGTTAGTTTGTGTATTCTGCCAACAATTATGTACTTACATATGCGGGGGCAACTGAAAAATTCCCTTGCTTCCATAAGCTCGTATAATTTCTGAAGTGTGCTCTGATATGTGACGGTATGGATTGACAGCAACAACTGATGTTCCAATGTACGTCTATTAAATGAAAACAATTCGTTAGAAAAAAGTACTCAAATTTGCATCAATCATTGTCTTACGTATATGTAATCTCTTTTGTAGCGTTGATGAATGTTATTAATGAAACTATCTTCGGATAAATTTTCCAACAACACCGAATCCCAAGTGCCGATTTCTTGCTCCATTTTGGCGGTTTTTTAATCTATACCAGCAGCGAAAATTTCTACTTTTTGTTTTTCGAAAGAAAATTTCATCTACCAAAACCTCCGCAAACCAAACTACATTTGATTTTGTAGAACAAAGTTATCAGCGATTTATCTCGTTCGTTTTTTTCGCATTTGCTAGTTTACATGGGAAATTATCGATTTACATGCGAAATTATGTGGGGTAGAGCTAAGCACCTTTATTGAATGCGAAATCATTTACTGATTCAATTTTTCGATTTGATTTTGGAGAATTTTTTGTAAGAATAATTGAGTTTGTTTGGAAAATGATTAAATATTAAACGTAAATGCATATTTAATGAATGAAACAATGTGTAGCAATTTTTTTCATATTTAGTTTTAAGTAATAAACAATTTAAACACTTAATTGAACTAATTACAACTTAACTCTTAAATAAAAGTACGTTCTTGTATTCCGACATGTAATTAATATTTAACATTAATAATGAAACTCAAAATTAATTGGGTAAACACCAACATTTTTGCAAAACTGCAGTTTTCAAATTTTCACGATTGACATTTGGTCTTGCTATTTTTTTTTGTCACCCCAAACTGTCAACATTTTTGATTTACGTTCAGGGAATAAGAAATGCACAAATCATTTTTGTATTTATCCGAAAAGAAAGCATGCGGTGTTCCAATCCCACATAGGCACATCTAGGGAGGTATTCACCAACAAATGTTAAATCAGAGCTCCTAAAACTATTCACCAAGCATTATTTGTGCAGATTTACGAGCGGTCCCAACCCACTTTTTGGTTGACAGCAGCTTCGAAAAAACAGGAAATCAGAAATCGGTAAAATAAAATTTAAAATTAAATCCAAAAGTTTTAATGAAAATGGAAAACAAGGAAAGAAAACCCAATTTACTAGAACTGGAAAAGGAATTGATTATTAACCTGGTGCTGAAATATTCCTGCACTATCAACTACAAGAAAATAGACTGCTGGGAGTTGTTAAATGCAGAAGTAGAAAACTGTACCCAAGATCATTTATTTAATTAAAAATAAACGAAAAAATGTGTTATCCGGAATGATTTCGATATCTGCTGATGGGACTTCTCTACCTCTAAGCAGTGTGAAAACTGCTGTAGGCAAACAAAACTTTTTGCACGCTTAGCCTCCATCACCAATCACACTAAACTCTCCTGTTTGTTGCCGCGCTCTTGATTTGGTTAAATCAAATACTATTGGTCTTATGTAGATCCGGGCTATCTGAAATTTTATGAATTACTAATACACAATATAACGAAAATATATAAGAAGTCTTTTACCGCGCAGCAAAATCTTGGATAGGCATATTTGAATCCACAATTATCCGTGGGTTTAGAGAGGAAAAGCCTTTCCGACATCTTAATTGCTCCGCTAATAGTTCAAGGAAACCTTACATCTCCAAACGTGTCTGCTGTCACTAGTTGGGAGCTAGCATTGGCATAAAATCGAGTGATTATCAGAACTTGATCACGCGTGGAGACTGGATGGTTCTCCTATTCAAACAAATTAGCTTATAACAAATTCGGCTCAACAATTCGCCTACCATAAACTTTGGCAGACGGAAAATCATCTCGAGCTCGGTATCTTCATATTTGTCCATACCGTTTATTATTTTCAATGTTTTTTTCATGGGGTTCCATCTACCAGATAGTTCTCAAGCTCCTATTCATCAGAACTCATTTCTGAAGATGAAGAACTGCTTGAGGAACTGTGGAGAGGATTTTCCTTGGAGTTCATGGAATCCGTCATAAATTAAATTTAAAATCTTACGTAGAAAATGAAGGGAATACGCAATCGTTCAGCTCAAGGAAATCCAGGAGTTTCACGACCAAAACAACGTCTGGAGGTTTTATAAAAAGGCCAAACAACTAGATGCGCAGCGCAGGCATTTTGTTTGCTACTGCAAGCAGTTCCCAGCAAATGATTCACTGGTAGCGCCTAAAAAACTACATGAAGAATAGCAGTGGTCGGTAAATACCAGCCTTTGTGATAGTCCAATCAGATGTAAGTCTTGCTTCGAAATCGAGATTTGCGAAAAGTGAACTAGACCAAAAAATAATCGATTTTTTTGCGGCGTTAAAACACGTTCTGGGTTGCGAAGCATTTAAGCTAAAATTCAAAAATGGCTACAAATGAGAAAAATAATTGAGATGGGGATTTTCGTGGAGTGCGGTATCAAGTGGAAATGGGACATTCATTACTTGTACGTAGAGTTCGGCTAACGATTTGTATCATTTCTGTGAATTGACTGAGAAATTGAACAGAAAATGTTTTCGTACTGACAAATCAATGAATTCGTTTTCTAGCTAATTTTATGTTCAATTTCTTTCATTTAAATAATTCATTACAACAAAAAAAAAATCTAAATTGTTACGTTTTACATTTTATATATGGCTATAACTGGGGCCTAAGATGGGTGCGCGTGATGTTAACTGCGTGGCTGTTCAACGCGTAGTGAAGAAAAAAACAGATCGAGAAGAGGGACACAAAGGAAAACGCCAAAAATCACACCGAAATTATGAAACTATGTGAGCTTAGTTTTTCGAATTAAGCAGCGTTTGAGTGGCACCCTTCATGGGTAAAAAGGATTTAACCCTTTATACTTTGCGCTTCTTGTAGTAAAATTTGATATCAAAACAAGAAAATGAAAAAAACCCCATAAATATGCAAAAATGACTCCAATTTTCGAAATGTCAAATTTCGTCTTGCATTTAGAAGTTTGTCAAATCGAACATTCCAATATCCCCACACGTCCTTGAGCGCACGGAATAAAAAAATAAGTGGAAAGAAAACCAAAAATGCCATATTATATTTTCAAATGAAGACAAAGATGAACCGAAAAATATTGAACAAAGGAGCAGGACAGATAATGAAATCAAGTAATTCAATAGACCTTTTTACCAAGCTATCAAGTGTCGCGTCCCTTTCTTAAACGTCAAAAGCAAATTGAATGAAAACAATGTCAGTGTCAAAAGAGCAAAAAAAATAAACAAACAGCTGAATGAAATGAATAATCATTGTGATTGTTAATAAAGTGTATATTTAAGTGAAAACAGAAGCAATTGAAGATTAAAAAGTACCAGCTTATAGAGAAAAAACGTGAGAAAGTAAGTCAAAGTAAAAAAAAAACAATAAAAATAGTTAATATGTTCACCGAAAATTGAAAACATTTTTTGCCACAACTCTGCGATTCTCACTTTTACACTTTTATTTTTTGAACACAATCACATTATAATGTTAACTTTTTAATTATCCAAAACGTGGTTTGAATACTACTTCTTAGCTCCGTAACTTTTTTTTGTTAAAATTGGCTGTTATAAACTTTTAGTAACTATTCGCGAAGAATTTATTTCCCGCCATGCAAATTCGCCATTGTTTTTATTCATTTCATTCAGCTGTTTGTTTGTTTGTTTGTTAGTTTTTTTTTTCTCTTTCACACACTTTTTTGACACTAACATTGTCGTGACAAGGTCTATTCATATTACCGTATCTGTTATATAAAATGTTCTCCGTTCTGTAAAATGAAACTTCGTGTTGGAATGAATTTCGGCGCGCTGTAAACATTCTACAAGGGAACAGACCTAGTGCGAAGTGCCTCCCACAGATTTAATAAAGCAAACGTACCTTTTGAAACGAACTGAGTCGTGTAATACGAACTGCTGCTGTCAGACTAACAGCTGACTAAAAAAAACTACGATTGGAAAATGTTAAGGTCGCTTGTGCAGGTAAATCAGTATCTATTCCAAAAAATCATCTCAAAATTATTAATTAAATTGTGCCCAGATTATTACAACTGCCCTTAATAATGAGCTCTGCAAAAAGTCATTACACACATCAGCTGTAATGTGCAGAGTGCAGTCTGGCCGATATCGCATAACCCCAAAACGCGACAGGCCATTAACTTACGAAATGGCAAATCCTCCACATCATATCGTACATCGAAAAACTTGGAACTCGTGGAATACTTGTGAGAATTTATAACAAGTTTATTTATAAAGGATTAACTAATAAATTTGTCTTACAGCCACCATTCTCGACGGTATTCGCCCTTCCCAAACTGCCGTGGAAGACGTGTTCGTTCGGAAATTTATAATGGGAACATGGCACTCACTTGTCTGCTCCGAAGTCATTATAAAGAGGCAATACAACCACATTCGCATTGCTGCAATTATACGACAAGGAATTACGGCTAGGAAAATGTATTTCCTGATTGGATACACTGAGGAGATGCTCTCGAACTGGCTTCAATGCCCAGTGACGTTGGAACTACAGACCGTAACTGATAGAAGGGATGTTGTATTCAAATATATTTAAGTTTGTGTAGTAAAATTAATGTATTTGCACATTATTCAGTGACTTGTTATTTCATTGTGAGTTTTGTTGCAAGATTTCCACGATTTAATGGCCTTGTTCAGCACACTAGATACATCTTGATCTCGAGCCTTTTCAATGGATTTTCTTATGGCGTCTACACTTTTGCACTGTAATAGTGCAATACGAAAGGTTTCCGTTTTCAGTAGTTCCAACAGAATGAAAATTAAAATTTTCGTAGACCCACCACAGATTTTGTCCCACACATTAACCAGCGCCAGTTCGTTGATGATCCCTGCAAAGCAGGTGCCGTACCACTCTTCGATAAGGTTGCTCTTAAACAACTGATGACTATCTAGATGGCTAAATGCAGAACTATGTTCCAAAATGTATTCTTCACTAATATTGAAATCCATACTTATAAAGAAGGTTGTCTTCTCGCTTCAAAATGGCCTGTGTCTGTTCCTTCAACTTTGGTAGCTCCGCTTTAATGGCTTTTATGAGTTCGTAGAACTCTTTAGCTATCCAATAGATCTCCACATCGTCTTCGAACACCTTCAGGAGTACATTAGCTATTTCAACAAAGTGATTGTTTTCCTATTAAATAGAGACCAACTTAGTGACGTGGAATTTAAAGACCTATTATCGTTAAAATAACACAAAAAAGCTGGCAAATGTAAATATGGTTAGCGATTTTTAAAAATTATTTTTATAAACTGAACGGTTGAGGCGAATAAATTTTGAAAGTTTGCTAGCGCCAAATATAACATTCATCAGATTTATTGTTTGTCTTAATAACGATAGTAGGCTTATTACTGTGGTTTTCCCATCCTCACGTTAATGTTAGTATCTGGATGAAGATTTTTATTCTCAAGTAACCACATTGCGTAAAGCACTTTGTACTTTGGGGTTTTCTCGTCAATGTATCGCATAACTGTGACGGCTCTTAGGACATCCTGATATACAGCAGTCCTCTGCTCCATTACGTAGTTTCGAGCATTTTGAAGAACTGGCAATGGAAGTACTCCTAAGAATTCAGTGACGAGTTGTTAGCCATAACATTGTACTATATTCTAGTTACCTAAAATAATGTTCCACACGAGACTTCTCTGGGCTGTGGGGACTGTAAAGCTCAAGCAAAACTGTTGAAGTTTTATTCTAGTTAGTGTCTGATCTTTCAGTAATATATTTAGCGACTTTTTCTCTTCCACACTATTGCAACCAACTTTCTCATAGTAGCTGGAACGGAAATTCCGTGCATCAGTTGCCATTGTTGGGGATGGCTATAAATTCTTAAACGGTAAGATCACTATTGATTTAAATTAACATTCAATAAAATGTTCCTTTCAATTTATTTATTTTTTATTACATATCTACATCCAGCTTTCTATCGTATTTTTTGACCACGGCCAAACAGCTGTTTTATTTCGCTAATGACAGTTATAAGATTCGTTTGTTTATCAAATTTGTTCAACTCGAATGTGATTCGCTAAGGAGGAGTACCCACACCAACATATTGGTTGGAGATCTGTTTCCATGAAATGAGGAGTAATCACAGGAGGTTAAAAAAAATCCACCAGTGCGGCGCTGCTATTGTTGGAGATCAGTGAAATTGTTATTTTCTGCGCATTTATAGTTCTGATGCGATTACTGGACGAGTCTGAGTATGCACTCCCAGCAAACGCGCCAAACTTGGGTCCAAATTGAAATGCAATGGCATATAGAAACCGAATTGTACAATGAACGTTTATGTCACCATGTTGTTTCACTTGGACGGCATCAGTTTCTTGAGTAAAATACGTTCGATGTCAATCTACGAGATGATTATCGGGTCCATATAGGTCTTTGTCAAGTTCATTGACCAGCCGTGTGAAAAATGATGAGAATTTTCTCTCTGTTTTGGTATTTGGATTAAATTTATCTTCAAGAAGACTGCCTTTAACACTTTATTCACACGAAACCACAGCTCCGTCTTCGCCATCACCTGAAAGTTGGCAAATAAAGACAACTTTGCGGATCAGTTCTTTCGCTTTACTGCTTCCAACTTCTTTGCATATTTTAATGAATCCATTTTCCTATCGAGAACCTATTGATTATTAATAAAAAAACTTACTCTTGTTTGCTGATTCGTATTATTTTCCCGCCTATCGCTGATAATTATTTTGTTTGTTTACCCTCCACACTGTTGTTGTTTTTCGATTTGGCATCGATTTTACATCTGTCAATAAAGTGTGGATCCCTATAGCTTATGTTAATAGTAGTATATCAGAAACTTTTGCGCAACTAAAAACAACAACTGTACAAATTTTCAACTTAATCGGATGAACGATGCACTACTAACAGCAAAAAAATGCAGTTGCGGGTAAACTGCTGTACCAATTTTGACCAAACTTAACAGAAACACTCTCGAACCAATACCTGAACATTTGAGTTTAATCGGTATAGTGGTTTCGAATTCCACATCATAGACAAAAACATATAAATATAGGTACATAGATACATTGATTTTAATATAATATTTTAGATCTCGACAACAGCGCCCCCATAAGTTCCAAAACTATACTATCTTCCAAGCTAAAATTTACACAATTTCATTGAAATCGGCTGGGCGGTTTCAGAGATAAGCGTGTACGAACACTGTGACACGCGGTTTTTATATAAAATTTGTTGGTCGCGGACGCCGCAAATTCCAACTGGAAAGCTACAAGCAAATATTATTGAAACATGGATTTTAAGGTTAAGTTCGTAAAAACTATTAAGGTGTCGGTAGGTGGAACGCGACTAAATGTTGTGGATTGTGACAAAACTTTGACAAATTGCAGCAAAATGTTTGGAATTCGATATTTGTTTGATTTAACCGTGCTGAACCCTGTTTATTAAATATATTTTGATGAACTAGTTACATATCCCGCTCTTGGAATAGTAATACTTGCAATTTTCTGTTTAAAAATGCATTAAAAGTGGTGTACTCTGCTGTTTGTCTAATCTTTTAAGCGAGGAGCGCTCATGTGTATAATATCTACGTTATTTTTCTGTAAAAAAGCATCAATTATAAATTAAATCTTTTTTCCTGTACATCTTGTGTTTCTATTTTTTTATTCATTATTCATCATTTTCACTAATCCATACGTATTGTATAGAAACAGATCTCTAACCACAGTACCAAGTGGAACTTCTCTAACCTCCGGAGTACTCTGTATCCTAACTCCCAACTTTCAACCAATATAGCCATTTTGCCAAATTATTTTTTTAAAAGTGCTGAAGAGATAAAAATATGAAATTAATATTAGGCTTTAACAGCCCATACAAGGGCCTAAAACCTAGCTTCTCCAACCATTTGCTTAAGCGAAGTGAAAGGGACCTACAATTTTAAGCCGAATCCTAATGGCGAAATTGAGAGCTTCCTATGCCAATTGATACTCTTGGATGTTTGTCAGACATTCGTAAGAGGTGGGGGAGTGGAATAAACTTTAAGGTGTTACTTGGGCCCGGCAGGATTTGAACCTGAGACCCTTAAAGCGTTTTTCATGGCAAATATAAGGAATTCCTCTCAAAATCTAGAATTGCTCTTTTGGCTAAAACATGTTTTGATTCTGATCAATTGACTATTTTAGTATTGGTGAGGGTGTTAGTATCACACACACTATTGACGTCGTGTCTTTTTCTTCAATGTAACATGCAAAACCGAAAAAGATTTGCTTTCTCCTGCAAAAGAGCAAATCTTTTCATTAATGAAGAATGCCATTAGTTTAGTAATCCAACAGAGTAACCTCTGCGCCCACAATTTCTTTCTTACGTATAAACAAAAATTGAGAAAATTTGCAGAAATCGTATGGAGATTACATTGTTAATATAGTGAATATTTAGGTGAAAACAAAAGCCGAGACAACAGCCCTTGAAATCGCAATAAATCAGACCCCATGTTTTCCTCCAATAATTAAATTAGCTGATATCTTTATTTTTAATTTGACATTGACGTTGTTCGGCGTTACTCTATCGGCGGTTAACCTGCTGATATGCTATGGCATACTGAATGCCCCATTGACACATGCAGCTCTCCAGTATCTTGGAAATTATCGCCTATCTGTCTATCTGCTGCTTCGCTTCTGTAGTTTTTCTCATGTACATGCTCATAAGCAGTTGCTCTTTTCTTCCTTGTTATTGTTTATTAAATCAAATAAGTAGACAAATTATACTTAAACAGCAACCATGACCGATGAAAAAATATCGGTAAGCTTTTCCTGCCAAAGATGTCAGAAGCCTCTCGTTCTGGACGGCAGTTTGGATAATATTAACGAGCATGCAATGGCCGAACTATCATGTGAGTACCATAATTTTTTTTAATAAATCCAAGTTTTCATCGTTCATTTTGCAATTAAGTACCAATTTATGCAACTAATATCGACGAAATGGACCCCAACGAAAGTGGCTTTGATCATGTTGTCCCACCCTTCCGCCTAAGTGACTCCATAAACGGAACGGGCTTTACCCTAGTCTCCGATGGTAAAGAAATAAAGAAGTTGAGCACCGAGTTTCTCGCCAAGGCCCAGCTCTTTGATGCACTGTCATCAAACTCTGAATTTGATCATCCGTTATGCGATGAGTGCACCGATTCGATGTTAGAGCTACTGGAGCGTGAATTGAAGATCGCTGAAGACGAATGGCGGGACTACAAGAAGTACTTGGAAAAGCTTGAGAAATCGGAAGAGAAACCTAATATACCCGAGCTGAGAAAGGAACTAGCCGATTTGGAGTCGAAAGAAAAATACCTTTTAGATGAGCTCACCAAGCTAAAGGTGAAAGAGGTCACATTGAACGACGAAATCAAAGCCGAAGTGGCTGAGAAAACCAAGCTAGCCGAACAGGAAGTAAACTACTGGCGAGAGTACACCAAACACAGACGGGATCTAATGTTAACAGAGGATGACAAGCGTAGTCTGGAGAATCAGATCTCTTACGCTGAGCATCACTTGGAACGACTGCAAAATACGAATATTTTCAACGTCGCCTTTCACATTTGGCATGCCGGTCACTTTGGTACCATAAATAACTTTCGCTTGGGTAGATTGCCATCGGCTTCGGTGGATTGGTCAGAGATTAACGCTGCTTGGGGTCAGACTGTGCTGCTGCTTTGTGCTCTGGCTCGCAAAATAGGTCTCATCTTCGAAAAGTACCGCCTAGTGGCGTTTGGTAGCCACTCTTACGTGGAGATTCTCGGCGAAGGCCGGGAGCTGCCCCTATACGGCACCGGCGGCTTCAAATTCTTTTGGGACACGAAGTTCGACGCTGCCATGGTAGCCTTTCTCGAGTGCCTCATTCAGTTCCAGCAGGAGGTCGAGAAACGCGACACGGAGTTCTGCTTGCCTTACAAAATGGAGAAAGGAAAAATTATCGATCCCTCCACTGGAAATTCCTACTCAATTAAGTATTTTCGCCGTAGTTTTTATTTGAAGAAGATATTAAATTTCTATCTTTCGACAGGATACAATTCAATTCAGAGGAGCAGTGGACAAAGGCCCTAAAATTCATGCTGACCAACTTAAAATGGGGCTTGGCATGGGTCTCGTCCCAATTTACGACTCCGTGACTTTAAGGACTACATGTGGGATTACTTTATTCGGTTTACTAAACCTAATGTGTACATTAAACTTTAATTTAAATTATTATATTGTTCGTTCTACTTCGTTGATGTGGAGGGTTGTTCATCCACGGAGTTATCCTGTTTTGTAGTCGATAGAGAAGGCTTGTCATCGTCCGAATCATCACTGCCCGAGGAGGATGACGTGCTAATGTCAGCGCCTATCCAAAGAGCAGCCCTTTTCTCTTTTATTTT
Organism: Portevinia maculata; assembly: GCA_949715645.1. Lineage (NCBI taxonomy): Eukaryota > Metazoa > Arthropoda > Insecta > Diptera > Syrphidae > Portevinia > Portevinia maculata. The sequence goes on along the minus strand of OX454525.1, from coordinate 392,972,313 downwards.
ACTGGCTGGGGCAGCTTTCCTTTTCCGAACAGGTTTTTCGTTCTGTTTTCCCACTTCCTTTTTGAAACCTTCTTCCACAGCATCGTTTACTTTTTCTGTCAACTTTGATCTTGCGTTTTCGTACTGCTCGTCTTTAAACTCGTGTTTTGGTACGTGCAGTAGTTTCTCGACTCTCTTCTTTTTCTTCTCCTCTGCTTCGGCTTCACGGTCTTTCTGCTTTTCGAGCCACGCTTTAAGACGTTTCTCCTCGTTAATATCGCGAAGTCTGCGCCCGCTAAGATCACGGCAAGCCTCACGATTTGTAGTCTTTTCGATTTGTGCACCGATTGCACGAAGCATGGACCCAAAGCCTCCTTTGCCACCCAAAGCGCGTAATTCGATATGAATGGGTGCTGCATTGTTGACTGAGCAGTTAGAGATAAGTTTACCGTTTTGAAGTAAATAGTACTCCTCTGGTTTAAGGTTCTGCATAAAATATGTTATTTTCAGAATAAGTTGTGATTGAAAACAAATAAAAAAAACTCACTGTTGCGTCGCAAACCCGCTGCAAGATTTTCTGCCTATGTGCAAATTCGCAATATAGAATTTGCTTACCAGCCAAGTATATAGACACCATTTCAAATAAATATTTTTACAAGTTTTCGACTACGAAATCGTCGCAAACAGCAAATAAGGACTGAACTTTAATTAAAGGGAACACATAACGGGGTGAATTTCCTTAACCGGAACACGTATTTCGGAATAATTTTTTTGTTTGATAAGTCAAGGCCTAAAAACAACGTTTGCCCAAGTAATTATTTATATTTACTGTCGAAAATGTTTGAAAATATAAGAAAATGTTTTTAAAACCTAATTTTTACCCTCAACCTCAATTTGCCAAAAAAAACATTAAGGTCACGTTCACAAAATAGCATCATTCAGTGTTCGTCGTTTTTCGGACCCGTATGCGGAGTACTCCATATGTCATTGACTACGTTTGCGGACGTAAAACGGATTCTCTTGCTTGAAGGGTAGCTCTTGCTCACGGAGCTATATATTTGTTTCATCTGACTACAGTGTCATCGTTTTCTTATGAACTACCCTAACTATTTACATTCTACTATTTACAATTTATGGGTATACGAGTATACCAATGCGAACGAAAGTTCTCTTGTGACTGTTTGATAGATAGATAACCTAAACATATTGCAAGTTAGTTGTTCTGATTGTTTAATCGATATGATATTTTATTTTGTGTTGTATTTTTCTTTTTAGTTATTCTTTGTTGACCTGTTTGTTTGGTCTTTTAATGTTTAGTTTTTAGTTTTGCGAAAGCAAAATTTATTGAATACTTTTTACTTAATGAATAATGAGTTTTATGTGTATGTTAGTGTTATAATATTGATATTATACATAGATACTAATAAAATAGTGCATTTTGTCAACCGATTATGTTTGTTTTTATTGAAATTTTTGTTAAATTGATTGTTTTTTCTTTTTAACTAAAAAAAAAATCTCTTTGGATTCAAAATCTGTGATTTGAGTGGTGGGTGTTGATGCGAGGTTGCTTTTGAGGATTTTTAATTCCATTATTTGTATAGCATTATTTGGTTGAGCAGGTCCAGATATGCCAACCTCTTTTGTTGTATGGAACCCGCGTTTTTAATGTTTTTGACGAATGACTCCACCTTATTTAACAGCTCCGATATCTCTACTCCAAGGAGATCTTTGGAGAGGTCCCAGAATTGACTGATATAGTTGTTTTGTATACCCATGGTGGAATTGGGCATTGGTGTTTGTTTTTGAGTTTGGAAGTGACTTGCGTAGGTGACCCTTGGGGAAACCAACCCGCCTAGCGCGATACTTTTTGAGATTGCTCTTGCACTTTCTCTCTTATTTTTGGCCTCTCTTATTTGCCTATTTTTTGCTTCTATGTATCTAAGGTATGCCTCACACCCCCGGTAATTGGCGGGGTGGTCTTTGCCACAATTGACACAAACCGCCTTTTTGTTGTCGCTCTTAACGAGCTGGCATTCTCCTGGGTTGTGGGCATTATCGCATTTAACGCATTTGTAGTTGTTTGCGCAATTTTTTGCCAAATGGCCAATTTGTTGGCACCTTCTGCATTGCAGGTCACCTAAATTTCCCCTTGGCTTCTCCCAGCTCACTTTTGTGTTAAAAATGTATTTGATTTTGGCCGTGTCAATGGCCTGTTGGCCAGGTGTCAGGCGTACTAAGAAGAGGTCGTACTTGAGCCCTTCTCTCTTAGACCTTATGGTCTCGAAGGGCGACACTTTTTCGATTGTATTTGGAGTCAATGACTCCATCTCCTGCTGTATCTCCTCCGCTGAGAAGTAACTTGCTAACCCCCTCAGGATTAGGTTCTGCGTTCTGTTCTCTTTTAGAGTAAATGAGTACCCCTGCACCACATCACTTTTCCGGGCCACCTCCATCAGCTCCCTGTGGATCCCCGCGTCGTCTACGAACAGTTTGCTCTTCCCACCTCTCAGATTCACAATTCTAAATCTAAAGTCTAAGTTTTTTGATCTAAGGTCCGTGACCAGATCTCTTACGTTCGTATTAATCAATATAATCGGAGGACAAAACTTACCATTTCTCCCTGACATGTTAGTTCCCGTGCCTCCTTCTGTGTTAATGTTGTTGTCTGATGTCGCTTTGTTGCTGGTATTGGAGTTACTACCGCCTCCCCTTGATGACGCCGCTATCTCTGCTTCTGTTGTTTGTTCCGGAATCAGTCTCGCATACTTGGACTGTCTGTCTGGATTGTTGCCACCTCCGTTCAAATAGAACTATCCCAGAGCTGTGAATCTATTTGTGTCGATTGTTCCCATATTGGTGTTTATGTTGGTTTGGTCATTGTTTGACTTTCCACGTTTCACTGTGGTCCATTGTTGGGCTTCACTTTGGCTATCCATGGGTTCGCCATTTTGTTTTTCAGCTTGATGCCCTTGGTCAAGGACTCGTGCCGACACCATTTTGTTTGTCGCGCTCAGAATTGGCACCGACTCGTCTTGATTTTGATTTTTTGTTTTAAACTTTGTGAGGATTTGTGCCGCTCGGATTCCCCTGGGGCTATTTAAGATGAATGCTGAATCACTGCTCGTTGATTCGTTGTTTTTCGTTTTGTAGTTTTGTGCCATTATTTGTTTTGAATGAATAGCCTTACATTCCTTACCACGTAAATTGGACGGCTGGAGTTACAGCGCTGTTTCACGGTCAGCCACAACCGATCATCAGACTCCTTATGTGGTGCTGGTCTGTCTTTTTCCTTCATTTATCCCGAAATTCCATTTTCTTCCACTGGGATTCGAACCTAGACCAGCGTCTTCTCAGGCAAGCACTCTTGCACTGTGCCATTGAAGCCACGAGTTTATCCAGTTTTTATTTGCAATTTCTTGGACAAACTTTTGCTCCTGTAAGTATACTATGTTATTCATTCAGGTTGTTTCTTTCTGTGTTTTCTCTAATTCTATTCCATTTCGACAAGCATAGTTGGACTGAAATGGGTGATAGAGAGGGTGAAAGACTTTTGACATTGTTTTTTGTCGAGAATTTTACGATTAATGGTTTTTAATGTGATACCACACAATTTTTCCTGGTTTTAATTTTTGTTTTCCGTCAATTCCTTTATTTGTTTTGAATGAATAGCCTTACATTCCTTACCACGTAAAGTGGACGGCTGGAGTTACAGCGCTGTTTCACGGTCAGCCACAACCGATCATCAGACTCCTTATGTGGTGCTGGTCTGTCTTTTTCCTTCATTTATCAAGAAATTCCATTTTCTTCCACTGGGATTCGAACCTAGACCAGCGTCTTCTCAGGCAAGCACTCTTGCACTGTGCCATTGAAGCCACGAGTTTATCCAGTGCCATTATTGGTTTTTTCCGCATTGCGCACAAAGCTTGGACCTGTTTAACGTCGCTGGTGTGACGTGTTTTGAAAAAAACCTTTGTGAAAAATAAGAAGAATTTTTTATGACTTCTTAGTAACCGTAGCACCTGTGTGAGGATGGCAAGTCTCGACGTTTCCAAGTCCAGCGTGATCCCGCGAATTCAAAATGGCGTCGACGATCTATTATTTAGTTATACACAAAAGTTTGTGCAATTGGAAATCAGTTAAAACGTCAATTCCACTAGTTATTGAGGCAATTGCAATTAATCACTTTTGATTTGTTACACGAAACTTCTCATCACTTTTCAATATAAAATTTAACATTTTAAATTCTCGTTATGTTGAGCAGACATGTGGTCGTGGTCCAACCTAGGCAGGGAATCGTGCGTCGACTAGATTAATCACAAGTAGATTTAGATTCGATATGAGCCCTGCACACGCTCAATGTTACTTGAAAGAGTCATCCTTCGATCGTCTGTTTGTGGTTGTCGATTACCAATCGAAGTGACATAATATGTCGATTGTATCGATTGGTTACAAACAATGTTTGGTATTGTGAATTCAATCAAATGAGCAAAGCTCTGTTCTCAAGGGCTTGCAAAGAATTAACATCTAAAAGTAAGCAACACTTTAAAGAAATACAAATGAAACAGTTGTGTTATAAAAGATTAAAAAAATGTATTCAGTAGTGTCGTCAGAGTATGAGATACATCTCAGTTGAGTTGTAATTGTTAAAAGTGTTGCCTACTTTTAGATATTAATCATGTTAAATCACCAAAATATTTTCAATATTTATATATATAACGCGTCGATCAGAAAATTACAATTGGCAGCAAACGTTTGTGAAGTGGAAAAACGTCGACAATCACAATACGAAATACAGAAATCGACGAACGAACATCCGCAATAGACCACTTCGCGAAGTTGTCTCTTTCTCTACTGGCACTTTCAGTAATTTGCACAAATAGTATGGAAAAATCATTGTGATTGTTATTAAAGTGTATATTTAAGTAAAAATGGAAGCTATTGAAGAGTAAAAACTAACAAATTATTGAGCAAAAACCTGAGAAAGTATCTTTAAGCAACAAAAATAAAAACGGTGAACGTATTGACCAAGAAGGATTGCGCAGCTCTTGATGGAGCAATTTACACGAATTTTCACTTTTTTTGTACAATTTTGTTATTAATCGTTTTTTTTTATCGTTTGTATTTAGTGGTATTAAATGTATGTATGGGTAATGCTTCAACTTAATTTATTTATATACAAAAATATTTGTTTGCTACAACAACGCGATTCTCACGGTTTCACTTTTATTTTTTGTACACTTTATTACTATATTGTTAACTTTTTAGTATTCAAAACTAGTCCTACTGTCAAGCAGAAAATGTACCAAGTGTCAAAGCAATAATATCATTACACACGTGAACAACACTAGAAAAAAGCATTTGATTTGTTTTTTTATAAACAACATAATAAATATGAGTTCATCAGAGGAAAATACAAATCTCAATGACGAAGAACAGAATGATTCCTCAGATGATAGCTCTGACTCTTCAAGTGAACCTGAAGAAGACACCGAAGATCGAGTAAGTACGCTACATACCTACAGAAGTCAAATTTTAAACATAACACAAATTCATCTGTAGAGTGAGATTCGAAGTGACCTCAGTACAATGTCATTCGAGGAACTAATGAAATTGAAAGAGGAGCTGGGAGCGAAAGTTTACAAAGAAGCTGTATTTGGTACTGCATCCTCTAAAAATAAAAAGAAACCATCCGATTTCAAGCGTCTCAATAAGAACCGACCTAGAGAGCAATCTACACGGAAGCAAGTTCCGTTTTTAGGTGGAGTAAAACCATCGAAGAAATCAGTACAAACCGAACTTCGTGATCCGCGGTTCGACAAGAACAGCGGCGACTATGACCCGAACAAATTCAAGGAGAATTATAAATTTTTGCGAGATGTTCGCGATAAAGAAATTGAAGATCTGAAGATCAAGCTATCGGCCACAACAGATGAGAATGAGCGAACGAACATAAAATTCGTAATGTTACGTCTGAAGAACAAAAATGTCGAAGAGAAGCACTGGCAGGCAAAACAGGACATACTAAAGCAAGAGCAGAAGGAAATCCAAAGAGCCAATGATGAAGGCAAGCAGCCTCACTATGCCACCAAAAGTAAGTTACAGTTTGCTTTGGGCTTGTAAGTCCTCTTATGTTTTCCTTTCCAGAGGAACGTCGTGCAAAGGAGCTGGTGCAGAAATTTGTCGAGCTGAAATCAACCGGTAGTCTTGGCAAACATTTGGAGAAAAAACGAAAAAAGAACGCAGCCAAGGATAGGAAAAAATTCAGTTTTGACTAACATATTTTTTATTAGAGTAGGTACCTATAGAAATAAATGTAGCTAGCTCTAACCAGTTCTTAACATTTTTGCGTCTCGTTTTTCTTGTAGCTCTTTGCGTTGTTCTTCAATTACTTGTTTCCGCTCTTCTAAGAATTCGGCATATTCGTCTGCATTTAAATCCTTCACAATTTGTATTCCGCAGGTTCTGGCGATCCCAACCATTTGCTCACACATTTGCTGCAAGCAAAAGTCCCCATTAGTTTCCATCGGTTTACGCTATTATAACTTACCTCCATGGTCTTGAGGGCATTTGGTGGGTCTTCTATCTTGATGGCTGCAATTTCGTACAAGTGCTTTAAGGTAATTTTTCCTGCAAGTTCTTTGCCTGGGAACATTGCACCCCGTGGTATGCCAGCAGCTTGCTTAAGAAAGAATGTCGCTGGTGGAGAATGGATGACAAGCTCATAGCTTCGGTCACTGTTTACCCAGACTCGGCATGGCAGAGGTATTCCTTCCTTAATATCCTTTGTGCGTTCATTGAAATCCTTACAAAAAGCAGCAATATTAATAGATCGCTGTAATTTGGAAAGCAATGATATAACTAGGAGCTCGGTGTCAATATCGTGGTTACCTGTCCCAGCATGGGCCCAAGTGGAGGTCCCGCTGCAGCCATTCCTGCTGGGATATTTGTTCTTAATTTCGTTGTGTGAGTTATCTTTTCGACGACCTTTTTCATGGATTTTAATTTGCCAGCAGCTGCCTTTGACATTTTTAATTTTTGAATTAGGATTTAACAAATTGATGCAGGGATTTTTTTTATATTGGTTATGAAAGGCTTAAGCCCATCTGTCATTCGCAGTAGTGGCCGCATTCAGTTATGACACGAAACTATTTTTCGATGGTTTGGGAGAGAAAGCATGCTGTGCTCGCATACTCTATAGCAGCGGTTCTCAATCTTATTTGGTGGCGGAACCCTTTTGGAAAGCGAAATACTTGACGGAACCCTACAATAAAACAATAGTTTTTAAAAGTGTATTCTTTATTAATAAGCATAATGAAAGTACCACGCAACAGTTACTTATTACTTACTTATATAACAAGTATAATAATAGAAGATATTAAAACAGAAGAAAAATCTAACTAATGGGAGGTATTAAATTGTTTTTTATTTTTCATCAATTGGTTGATATCAGGTTTGATAGATGACAGTTGAAGTCTCATATCAGGTTCGGTGTCCAGTCTATAGACCTTTTCACCAAGCTATCTCTTTCTGAAGTGCCGAATCCCTTTCTTAAACGTCAGAAGCAAATTAAATGATAAAATTTCAGAAATTTGCACAAATCGTATGGAATAATCATTGTGATTGTTAATTAAGGGAATATTAAAGTGAAAACAGAAGCTAATGAAGGGTAAAAAGTAACAAATTATAGAGAAAAATTGTGAGAAAGTATGTTAAAGCAAAAAAACAGTGACCATGTTCACCAAAAATTGAAAAATGTGTGTGAATAAAAATCAAAAATTTACGTTTAGAAAACTTTTTAACTTATGTATTTGCTTCCAAACAAAAATATTTTTTTGCCACAACGCGATTGTCACGGTTTCCCTTTTATTTTTTGAACAGAATCTTAACATAGTTTTTACTTTTTAGTATTCCATAGTGATTGGAAACTCCTTCTTAGTTCTAGAAATTTGTTTTTGTTATAATTCGCTTTAAATCAATGATTTTATACTCAACACAGCGAAATCGTAGACAAGGCTTTTTTAATGGCTTCAATCAGGGTCGCAGAATCGTCGAATTGTCTCCCGCGCTCATAAACTCTTCGGGACAACAGCCGCCAAATGTTCTCAGTAATATCAATGTGTGGGAGTACGGCGGCCACTCAAGCAATTTTACATTTTGGTCGTTTATCCACTGTTTCGCTTCCCTAGCTGTATGAATACGTTGTCGTGCTGGCATGTCCATGTAATCCGTCCGAAAACGTTTGATAAACGTGGAAAATTTTTGTATCATTTTTGATGATACAAACTTCAGCTCACAAGTCCCATAATACGATATTGTGCCCCACACCATTATGCCCTGGTGTGGTGACGACTTAATACGCGTTCCTCCTTGCGCAGGTTTTGAAAGTAGGTAATAGTTGTAGCCGTCCGGTTCATCCACGTTGATTTTTTTTTTCGTCGGAAAACACGAGTGCCACTCCTTTTTCTACGTCATATGGTCTCGAGCAAACCGAAGGCGCGCAGCTTTACGCACATCATTGAGTGAGAGGTGTTTTTTTTATACTTTCAGCTTATTCAAATGCTTGGCACTCCGAAAAATCAGTTTTACACTTGCCAGACTTGCATTAACTCCGTATTCTTAGAGAACGTTTAGAATTTGAAGCAGTTCTGATGATAAGTCTTCTTTTTGCGGTGGTTTGTTACGTATTGAACACCTTCTTTCATATTATTTCCATAACGGGATTGATAACGAATAAAATTACTAACAACATTTTGGCTCCGACCAATTTCTATAGCAATTTCGCGCTGTTTTAGCCCAGATTCCAAATACCTCTTTATTTGGGGTTTTTCAAAATCGTTCAATTGCTTCCCGCGGCCCATTTTACAAAAAAAAAAAAACAGCGGAAGTTACTTACGATTACAAAAAGGAAAAAAATTACGTCGATACGTTACCGCTTAAGATTACAAATCATTTCCCTTGAATCTCACCCGTTGAGAGAAAAAAATGCAGTGCTTTTGGGGAATATAATGATAAAAACAAAATTTAAATTTTTCGTTTTACAAATCGCGTTATTTTTCTCTTCTATGTTATGTGCAAACAAATGAAGGTTCAAAGCATGCAAAAAAAGTATATACATATATACATAATGCAATAGACTGAGAGAGAAGACACATTACATAACAGAATTTTTTGAACCTATTCAGTTATGCGGGAGTGTAAATAGGTATATCTTTAACTTATAAATAAAATGTAAGTGCACTCAAATTTTCGGGGTCAGCCACTGAAGTTCCTGGAATAAATGTAACATAAGCCGTGTTTCTTTGCACGCGGATATAGGGATGGCATCAGAAAACGACTATCGCCGCTTAAGAATTCATCAAAAAAACTTGACAGCACACATGCACCTATGACATGCACCGTGACACAGCTGTAAGTTGTAGTTAAGAAATTTGTATTGAAAATCCTGAAATTAAAAAATATTTACTTCCGCCAATTGAAATTGATGCCAAGCATATTCTAAAATTATGAAAAACAATTTCACATTAACAGATTTGCTAACTTCGTTATGTTTATAATGAAGTTTGAAAAAAAATAATAATAAAATCACGAACAAAATATTTGGCGGGATGTGTTAGTGGTCGAAGGGATGTCAAACTTTGACATTTCCTGAAAAATTCATCCCATGAGTTCATCAGAAACGAAGAAAATGGGTTTTGGAAGCACTGTTTATCCCCGCTAAATGACTTAGCGGCGATGGCTATCCCCGCTAAAGCTAGCGTATATAGGATAAGTTGTTGTTGTATTTTACATGCAAATTTCAAATTATAGGGATGGCATCAGAAAACGACTATCGCCGCTTAAGAATTCATCAAAAAAAACTTGACACCGCTGTAAGTTGTAGGTAGTTAAGAAATTTGTATTGAAAATCCTGAAATTAAAAAATATTTACTTCCGCCAATTGAAATTGATGCCAAGCATATTCTAAAATTATGAAAAACAATTTCACAGTAACAGATTTGCTAAATTCAATTACCTTAATAATGAAGTTTGAAAAAAAAATAATAATAAAATCACGAACAAAATATTCGGCGGGATGTGTTAGTGGTCGGAGGGATGTCAAACTTTGACATTTTCTGAAAAATGCATTGCATGAGTTCATCAGAAACGAAGAAAATGGGTTTTGGAAGCACTGTTTATCCCCGCTAACTGACTTAATTGGCGTATATAGAATAAGTTGTTGTTGTATTTTACATGCAAATTTCAAATTATCCCTATATCCGCCTGCAAAGAAACACGGCTTATAATTACATATAATCGTGGTGACAGATACCATTTTAACTTTCATGGGCTGCAATTTCCATCTGCCGAAATAGCTCAGTTGGGAGAGCGTTAGACTGAAGATCTAAATGTCCCCGGTTCAATCCCGGGTTTCGGCATTTTTTTTTTTTTTTTAACGGTGATACGTTTTAGTTATTTTAAGTTTTTACATCCTTTTCAAACCCAATGTTTAACTTTCTCGTAAACTTAAGTACATATGTGGCGTTCAGCAATCCGACTGAAAACTATACATTTTTTTTTTTTTTTTTTTTTTTTTTTTTTTTTTTTTTATTTATATAGAGTTTCTAATATTACTCCCAAGCCATAGTAATATTATCGTTACTCTCAGAGTTACCTATCCTGGTTAAAAGCACGAGACTTGGAACCAGAACTAGGCTCGGACGAATAATAGGGGTAGGTGGAAAATCGTACATGCGACTCTTTCTCACTTAAGATAAGAAAACAAAAACCACCTCCCTTCGAAACCTGCATACTACAACTAGGTTATTCCTATCTAGTAGTTTTATTTAAACTGTAAATTACGCGTTTGGCAGGCAGCTTCCCAGTGGAGGCACCTGCTAATACCGCCATAAGCACGCGGTTACATCTTATTGCGCTAATTCAAATGGTTTTATCCTTTGTAATCGGCGCACTAGGTTAGTATCGTCTCGAATTTGTAGCATGGTGATATTGCAATGACCGTGAAGGCGTGTCTGTTGTTTGCAGGCAAAATGTTTTATTTCATCTTCGACGGTAGCCATAGTTAGGTCTCTGTGGATATCAGTGTTTCTGATAAACCATGGTGCATTTACTATTTTTCTTAGCACTTTGTTTTGAAAAGTTTGTAAAATTTTGATATTACTGGATTGGGTACAACCCCAAAGTTGTATACCGTATGTCCAAACCGGTTTTAGTACTTGCTTGTATAAAAGCAGCTTGTTCTGCATGCTGAGTTGGGAAAATCTACCAAGCAGCCAGTGCATTTGTTTACATCGACAGAAAACTATACATAACGATAGATGTCAAACGCAACTGCAACTCGTTTGAATTAGATATAAAGAGTTGTTTTAACGTACGCTGGTTGGTTTTTTGAGAACAAGAGAAACTTCTGTATTGTGCGTCTCATAATTAAGTTGCTAATTATTATTACCGTTTATAATAATAAAATTGAATATGTTATAATTATCAATAATCGAACTAATTGTGTCGTGGATTATTTAGAACATTGCACACAGAATTGCCTAAGGCACACCCAAGTGCCTAAAGTGGTGACCCCGACGTGATCCATTTACAATTAATTTCAAGTGGCGACAGCCAGACATTCAACGCATAGTTTTATTGCGTTTTTAATTAATTTAGAGACGGCCATGCCAGATGATCAATAAACAGTCCAATCCGATGAAGAAATTTCAGAGATTGCGGCTGTAAGAAATCTCAGAATTCCGGAATTCTGGAAAGTAAATCCAGCGCTTTTGTTTGTTCAAATGGAAGCGCAATTTCACAACAAACGTATAATCTCGGACAACAGCGGTTTCAATACACCATCAACAAAGCCGGTTGCAGATCACCTAAAGTCAGAGTTGAGGCTATTTCCAACTACCCGAAGCCATCTGTCATCATGGAACTACGTCGTTTTCTTGGAGTCGTGAACTATTACAGGCGTTACATTCCAAATTGTGCCAACATGCAGGCACCATTTAACGGTTTCATTAGGGATTCCAAGAAAAATTACAGACGACCCATCGCTTGGACTCCTCAAGCAAAAGAGGCGTTTAAAATTTGTAAAGACTGCATCAAACGAACCACCTTAAGTTAATGTGTCACGAAGAGACAAACCGGGTTCTGCAGCTAAGATGGTTTATGGAACAAATCTTAGAGTTCCTGGTGAGTTTTTTTCTACTGACAACTTCGTCTCTGTTGCACAGATTTTCGTCGAGAATCACCGAGAGGCTATGCGCAAGTTTCGTCCAACAGCAACTGCAAATCACTCGAAAAACAAACGGTTTGTCTCGCCACATCGCGAGCAGTTCGAAGCACTAACACCGAATCGTTTTCTTCGTCATTCACCTGGATTGATGACACTGCTTGGCGAGTTTAATGATGATGCAAAGCTACTTAAAAGAAACGCACTGATGACATAACTACGCGCTAGCCATTTCTGGAAACGCTGGTTGACCGAATTCTGGCTCGCCAAGGCGATAAAATAGGGGGGCACTTTGACCTAAAAAGATCTTTTGTGCCGAATGGGACAGAAAAGTTTAGACTAGTAGAGTTTCCACTTTCCGTCGAAGAATTCTTTATGTCCTCGGGGCACATTTGTTCCCTGAAAAAGATCTTCTTTCTAATTCCATTTAGGGCCGGACATTCACATAAAATGTGTTCAGCTGACTCGTCCTCTTCAAGACAGAGTCGGCACTCAGGAGAGTCTACTATTGATACGGAGCGGGAAGTAACGGCAACACTACGCAGTAGCGAAAGAAATGAAAAAGAGAAGAGCGAGGCATTGAGGGAGCGGGAGGGCATTCTAGAGGCGAAGGTTGAGGTGTTAAGGTGTCTTTTAGAAAGAAAATTTGAATAAACTTAACCTTGAATTTCTAAATTATTTCTTTGTGTTTTAGTTCAGAAGTGGGATCGGAATTCAGACCAGTTAAGTATTAGCAACAAATAATAATTTATAGTAGAATAGAGAGTGATGGATGGATGAAAATGCAAATGTTGTTTGAATGGTCGCAAGGACAATCAGGTTCTCAAAAGAAAATAATTATGTTGATCAAGGTGATCGTGGGTCCTCATTTGTGTTGTGTGATGAAACCAAAATGGTTAACAAAAGGAGATATTTGTGGTTGAAATGTCGGCCATTGTTGGCGAAAACGTTTTGCAGTATTCAAATCTAAGCGAATGGTGGCAATGTGTTATCGGTGTACGAAAAAGCTAGCCACCTATCTTCTATCTTTGAATACATAATGTAGTTGCGTTAGTGGATATAAGGAACAAAGAAAAGGTGGTGTATAATGATAAAAAGCTGAGACAGAGCGATGAAATGAAAAGAGACAGCAAGTGTCCATGTCCATAGCGTTTTCGGTTTACGAAAAAGCAAAAAAAGGGGGCGATGTGATGTAGAAAGAGAGATGATATCAAAGCGTTAACAATATTCCTTTTTCCGTTTTCGGTTCACGAAAAAGCATTGCGTGGTAAAGGAGGTTTAATATTTGGTTAATAATATTCCTGTTTGCGTTTACGGTTCACGAAAAAGCATTGCGGGTACATATTATTTTTGAAGATGTGATATGTAATCTGGAGAGTAAAAAAAAAAAAAACAATAAAATAATTGTTTGGACCTTTTTTTTTGGATCTCAGAAATTGTATTGGTTTTATGTATGTGTTGAAAGAATGTGTTATTAAAAAAAAAATATCTTGTAATTATGTAGTTGGTTGGGAAATATTGCAAATGCGATAGTAGACGGTTAAATTTGATACACCATGGCATTAAAGTTAAATCTATTTTAAGAAATGTTATTCAATATTGCAGATACAATGGAGAGCATGAATGGAAAGCAGCTTAAAGAAGAGCTAAGAAGCAGAAAATTGCCACTTAATGGGTCGAAAAGTAGTCTCATCAATAGGATCAGAGAGTTCGATAAAAAGCGTGCAAGATCAGGACCGCAGCGCAATGAAGCCACAAAAGATGCACCGGTTGAAAATCTTCAGTTGAACAGCGACGAACACAGTTCACCACTCAGCTCCAGCTCAGGAACAGTCACCGGCAGAAGTCTTTGAGCGAAGGAATGGGAATTGATCAACCGCGAAAAAAGGCTGATAGAAAAGGAACGTCAAATGATGGTGCAAGAACGGGAGCTGGCCAACAAACTTAGGGATTTAGAGGCGCGAATCTCAACAAGGTCCAGCAGTAGATCGGAAGTTGTATGCAGCGTCAAGGAAATAGCTGAGACCATACCTTCTTTCTCACCTGGAGACATCTCATCCTTGTCAACGGAATTATGGTTGAAAAGAGTTGAAGGGCTGGCCAAGCTATACGAGTGGAATGAAAGAGTCTTGCTTATGGCAGTATCATCCAAAATGCTGGGACCAGCCCGTTACTGGTGGAATACAACGCAGGAAATTTGCACTTCGTGGAATCAGTTGGCAGACGGGCTAAGAATGAGTTTTCCATCTGAATCCAATGAAATGGGAACACATCAGCAACTGGGCAAGAAGGTGATGAAGCCTAACGAAACTGTAGAGAGCTATTGTTTCGAAATGTAAATGCTTGGAAAGCGTATCCAACTCGACGACAAGACGATTATTCAGTATATACTGACAGGGTTGAATGATCCGCAGATGAGTTCAATTTTAGCTGCGAGTATATTTAAGGATATTGCAGAGCTAATTGAAAAGATAAAATGGTTTCGAAGCATTAGATCAAACGCACTAGCTTTGGCATCAAGCACCAGTTTATTGCGAAGGACAGCTGGTGAGTACCGTGATCGACATTCAACTAGTGTGCACTCTAAATGGCAACAAAGAAACCAAGTGGTGCAGCAGAATAATATCAATTGCTATAATTGCAATCAACCAGGACACTATTCAAGACAATGTTCGCAAGCAAGGAAAAGATCATGGACTGATAACCGGAATAATGCCGATGGTTCAGGCGATGCAAAGAAGGAAAAGAATTATCGAGTTAACATTGTGCGCTGCAAAACTGGCATCGATAGCTACCATAAGGAGGTTACAATTCAAGGGAGATAATATACGGCCCTACTTGATTCAGGAAGTGAAAGGACCATTATATCTAAACCAACTGCAATGGAGCTGAACATGGAGGTACAAAAGTCGAACATTGTCTTACATGGTTTTGGTGGTGGACGATGTGAAGTTATTGGAAGTGTCTGTGTTGACGTCGAGATAGATGGGTCTTGTTTTTACAGTTCGTGCTATTGTAGTGAGGGAGGCATTACTAACAGAGGACTTGTTGATCGGTAAGGATATTCTGGATAATCCAATATGTATATTGACAAAAGACCACACAAAGTTAACTGTTCAACGAGTCAGCGCCTTCGAGAGAACTCCTTCAGAAATCAAGTTGACAGACATTCATAAAGAGAAAACTCTTAACCCTGAAGCAGCTGAGAAATTGCATCAACTTCTGAACGAGTACCGGCGATGCGTAGCGGTGACAAAGAAGGAACTTGGATGAAGAAGCAAGGGACTCGCAGGGGTGTCGTTGCAAGGCAAAGGGGACCAGCAAGTAGTTGGTTACTTCAGTAGAGGAACTACTAAAGAGGAAGGATCTTATCATAGTTATGAGCTGGAAGCTCTAGCAGTTGTCGAGTCAACCCACCGATTTCGCCAATATCTGTTGGGGAAACATTTTACAGTAGTCACAGATTGTGGAGCCCTCAAAACAGCAATGGATAAAAAGGAGCTAGTTCCAAGAATTGCCCGGTGGTGGCTTAAGATGCAGGAATACGACTACGAAGTTAAGCATAGAGCTGGTAAGGGAATGGCGCATGCAGATGCTTTCTCACGGGCTCCTTACGAACCTCCAGTTGAGCCCGATGTTGTCAATATGGATGTCTTAAGGGTGAATATTGACGAAGATGACTGGATCTACACAATGCAACTACAAGATCCAAATGTTAAGGAAATCACAGAAGCTTTAAGGAAGACTCCAGAAAATAAAGTAGAGCTGCAGTTGCACAAGGACTACAAGATCAAGCAGGGTCGGGTATACAGGTCAGTGGATGGGGAAAGTAGACTATATGTCCCTAAGGGTGTCAGACAACAAGTGATGAGAGGAAGCCATGACCAGTTGGGACATTTTTCTGAGAACAAGACAATCAGGCATCTAAGGGAAAGGTACTGGTTTCCTAGAATGACGCAGACGGTAAGAAAATACATTAAAAGTTGCATCCAGTGCTCATACAACAAGAATGAACTTCAAAACAGAGGTGAATTGCATCTAATTTACAAGAAGAATGTTCCATTCGACACCGTCCATATCGACCACCTCGGACCGTTTGTAAAGTCTACCAAAGGCAATATATACTTGATAGGTAGATGCATTCACAAAGTTTCTTATCATGAAAGCAATACCCAATACCAAAACAAAACTGGCGCTAAATTTTCTTGCGGAAATTGCAAACGTATTTGGATCTCCGCAGCGCATAATAACTGATAGAGGCGCAGCGTTCACTTCAAAGTTGTTCCATGAACATGTCCAAAGCCATGGCATTCATCATGTATTGAATGCAACGAAGACTCCGAGAGCCAACGGACAGGTTGAACGCTACAACAGAACTATATTGCAAGCACTACTTGCCGCGGTGGACGACGACACTCGTTGGGATCAACAAGTTAAAATAATCCAATGGGGAATAAACAACACACACAAAGAGACAACACAAAAAACAGCACAACAGATGTTAATGGGTTATACCCCAAGAGAGCCTTGGCCTAATCCAATCTCAATCGGCGTAGATCTAAACCAGAATAATCAACCGTTGGCCGGCACTAGATCCGAGGGACAGGCAGCCATTGCCAAATCACAAGCAATACAAAAACAACGACATGATTCTAAGAATAAGCCGGCTAAAAAATATGAAGTGGGTGACCTGGTATAATGATTCTTAATGGCGGAGTAGGTGCTTCGGGGACTTCTCGTAAACTGGAATCGAAGTACAAGGGTAAGGGACCTTAATTTGTGACAGCAGTACTATCCCATGACAGGTACCAAATAGAAGATGTACCATTTGCACAACGAACTCTGAAACCATATTCGTCTGTGTCCGCTGCTGACCGTATGAAGAAATGGATCCAGCTGGAAGCTGAGCTCGACGAGGGCGTCGACGATGTCAGGATGGACGAATCTGATACGGAGCGGGAAGTAACGGCAACACTACGCAGTAGCGAAAGAAAGGAAAAGAGAAGAGCGAGGCATTGAGGGAGCGGGAGGGCATTCTAGAGGCGAACGTTCAGGTGTTAAGGTGTCTTTTAGAAAGAAAATTTGAATAAACTTAACCTTGAATTTCTAAATTATTTCTTTGTGTTTTACTATTTTCATTTTGTGTAGATGATATCTTAAACCATGGTGGCCAGTAAGGTAACCTACCAAGTTTTTGATATCATGCCTGCTTAGGTTTAGGCATTTGCTGGCGTTTTTATTGAAAGGCCGAATGGCTTGTTTGCTCTGTCTTAAACCTGGGATGCTTTCCCAAAGATGGATACATTTTCTGTATTCCCAGCTTTTTATTGCTGCCGTTGCTGCTGATCTAGGAGTGCAGCAGAAGGGTTCGGGACCTATGAAGGGTGTTTCCGAACCTTTTCTGGCCAGTTCGTCGGCCTTTTCGTTACCTTCCACTCCGACATGACCCGGAACCCACCATAGCTTGGTCTTGTTACTTGTTCCGAGCGCCTGTAGGGTGTTGAAGCAGTACATGACTGATTTGGAGTCAATCGTATGCGAGCTAAGGGCGTATATAGCTGCTTGATTTATCCGTGAATATATGGATGGTTGCACCTTTTATACCAGATAAATTTATGTGGCTAGCGCATTCTTGAATGGCGTGGAGCTCTGTTTGAAATACGTATGGGTATCGTAAAGCGTTTGTTTGGTCCGTATATTCCCGCTCCTACCCCCGCTTCCATTTTAGAACCATCGGTATACCACTTTATACCGTTCTGGCTGTTAGGTGCGTTATGACTAACCCATGCTTCTCTCTTGGGGATCTCCGTGGAGAACCGCTTATTGAAACATAGTGTTTTATGGATGCGGTTTGTGACCGCGCAGTTCATGTTGAGTTCTGGCAGTTCATCGAGAAGGGTCTCAAGTTCCGGATGATCGTTAAGACTTATCTCGTTTAACTGTATTTGACTTATTGCACTGCGGGTCGCCACTTTTTGAATGTATATGTGGAGAGGTGTAATTCCTGTTATTGCCTCTATGGCAGCCGTTGGACAGGTTCGCATGGCTCCGGAGATACCAAGGCACGCAAGCCGTTGTACCTTTTTGAGCTTCTCTATTGCGACCTTTTGTGTTAATTTCGTCCACCATACAATGGAGGCGTATGTTATAATGGGTCTTATCATCACTGTGTAGATCCAGTGGTAGTAGTAGTAAAAGATCCAGTGGACAATCTTTGGAGAGATTCCCCAGGTTCTGCCATATGTGCGCCGACAGGCCCATAAAGCTCTGTTAGCTTTAGTGATTTTGTTGTTGATGTGAGAATTCCAGTTTAGTCTTTTGTTCAGGATTACTCCAAGATATTTGACATCGTCGGAATACTCAATGGTCGTGCCATTTAGTGAAATCTGGGCTAAGCTGAGATTTCTTCTTTTTGTGAAAGGAACTATGATAGCTTTACTGGGGTTTATGGAGAGATTTTCCTTGACGCACCTGTTGTATACGATTTTCACCGTGCTTCCTTGTTTCCAAGGGAAGAGTGAAAGTCGGAGAGAAAAATAAAAGACGATTTTTATTTATTATTATTATTGGCCCGCTGTCTCAAGCAGGGCTGCGACCAATAATGTGTTTTATTATTATTCTATTATTTTAAGCTATAAGATCCGCTGTCTCTATGCTTGGCTGCGATCTTGTACACTTGACTGGTGATATTTCTCTCTGCTATTTCCTTCCAAAACCATGCCCTTTTATACTTAATTTTAGCCATAACCTGACTCTTGACTTCCCCCTCCATATACCATACTTTTCCATAATAATTCCCATATGTGCGCATCTAGTTATTATTCTGGGTATTGCTTAATTGTTTTCTGCTCCCATTTAAGAAATGCCCAGTCGACATCTTGGTGTCAATTGCCCTTGCACTGGTATCAAGTGTCACCCATAAATCGTAAAACAATTTAAGTGGTTGCACATCGTAGTATTTCTTCGATATGCACTGGTATCAAGTGTCACCCATTCATAAATCGTAAAATGATTTCGATATGCATTTGTTGCAGTTTTGCCGTATGTTGGCGTGTGTACCCGTGATACTTGATCCAATTGTGCTTGGGTATGCATTTGAAAACGAAAATAAAGCGAATGACCGATTAATAGCCGTGGCGCTTGGGAACTTGTTACGTATGGTTTGGTTGGAAGATCGGGTAATGTTGTGTGGATTGGTAATGTTGTGTGGATTACAACATCCCACCCCCCTTGGAAAAAGAAAATTCTTACCTGAAGGGTTAGAATTTTCTGTATGCGGGTTGGTTGTGGAAGGAATGGTTTGTTACAATTGAATATGTTGTTTAAATATCTTAGGAATTACATATATTTTTTTTGTTTGATAACAATTATTATAAAGTTATTATATATATATTTTTTTTTTTTTTGACATATTCGTAGACTTTTTAACATGTAATACTTTTCTTAGGAAAAGGTGCAAAATGTTTACATTCTATTTGTGAACTAAAAATTTTAAATTATGATAAAAATGGTTTGTTTCATTAATTTTTTTTTTTTTTTTTTTTTTATGGTATAAATAATGATTTTTTGACTATTAATATTATTCCTATAATTATGATGAATTTACTGACATGTGCGTAATAAGTATATATATCTGTTTGTAAGAACTAGGTGCAAATTGTTTGATTGATTAAGGTTTTTTTTTTTTTCTTAAGTAGGTATGATTTAGGTTAAACTATATTAAGATATAACGTTATTTGCTTAAAAAAAAATATTTTCTTGTTATCATTTTTATACACTTAACCGTCTGTTGAAATGTTTAGTCTGAATTCGGGAACTTCCGACTTTTTGTCTGTTTGTACAGTCTGTCTATGGGTTTTGTCATTTTTTTCTTTTTTATTTATTATGTAAGTCTGATAGCGTCTATAGAGGAACAGGACTAGCGCTAATGTTATTGTGGTGTAGATTAGTGTGTAATGGTGTAGGTCATGACCGTCCAACGTTAGAAGGGATTTTGATTCCTCATTCTTTAAAGAAGCTATATCCTGCGAAATCAGTTTCAAGTCATTTTGGCTTGAGAATTTTACGACTGCTATGTTTGATGTGTAGTTGGGTAAACTGTTGAAGATGATGTGTGAGATGTTTAAGGGAGGAATGTAGGAGTTGGTGAGGGTTGAAGAGCTCTCGCTAATTGCATGTATTGTAAGTTCTTTAGATCTTAAATAGCAATTAGTCTCTAGTTCGATTTTTAAGGTTTTTGACAGTGTATATGCGGTTATGTTCTCTCCGCATATCACGTCGACCATATATTCGTTGCAGGTTGAGAATAACCATTTGTTTGGCTGTGAGAGTTGGATCCAAACCGTCGTAGGTTTTGACTGTTTTATTGCACAAGTGTTTGGAAGACCGGTGTCGCCTTTTACCAATTGCACTTCGCACTGTAGGTTATTAGCATATGTGTTAAACAATGGATGGGGTAGAGGGCAAAGAAATTTTTCGTCCAAGGATTTGCATTTTGCTAAGTCTTCCTTATTCCAGTTTGAAAAACTGTCTTTTCTGTAATTAATAGTTAAGTATTGGGTTGAGGGTTGTATGAATACGAATTTGCTGTTATGATGGACTGGAAGGGGTATAATTCTGTAAATACGGAAGTTATCTACTAATGGGAGAGGTATTTTCATTTCGTAAATGATTCTTCCTGTTCGAATGGCCACACTGGTAGTACAGATTTGATATAAGTGAAGTATATTTTTGTCTGTAGTAACGAATGGTAGCCTCATTCCGTTTGGGAGGTCTTGTTTGATCTGTGCCAATGCAGGTTTAATTTGGTCTGGGGATATGATTGCTAAATGGGGTTTACCGTGCTTAACGTCGCTTACCAGATCCAGTATGTCACTAAGAGTGTTTTGGTACCTTATTATGATTAGTGTAACTAGGGAGGTTAATGATTCAATTTCGAGAAATACCTTCTGATCATGGGTTGAATTAACCAAAATATCTACTAAATTTTTCGCGTTTTCTATCTTTGAATTTATCGCTACCATTTGATATTCTATAGTTTGCTCGGATTTGCTAAAAACGTTCTTAGTGGTTTCCAGTAGTATGGTTTGTTTCCTCACAAGAGATTGTAGGTGTTTCTCGTTAATTTTGGATAGTTCGATTTGTTTGTCGTAGAATCTGGCGTCGTCTTCGTTAAGTGTCCCGAACAGAGATTTGCTTATTGTGCCAATAATATTGAGTAAGGCTCTTTTACTTCTGTAGTTCGGGTTTAGTAGTTTGTACTTGGTCTGTATGTCGGTCATTAAGTGATTCATTTCGGCGACTGCTCCATCACATATTACTCCGAAATCGACGTGGCCGGTCAACTGTTGGCATAGAGTGTTGATTTCGCTTACGTAACCGGTGGCGTGTGCTAAGGCCTTTGTAAGTGATTCTAAGTCATAGTATACAATGAGTTTCCATTCGTGATAATAGATTTCCGCGTCTCCCATTTCTTCGAAATACATTCCAGGATTGGGTTCTATGGGTTCTATTTTTAGGCCACCTTGGATGTTTGACGTGAGTAGGGTTAAGGTTAGAATACGTAGTATCATCTGAAAAGTTATTGTGGTTATTTTTTTTTCTCAAATTCTTGAATGTGCGTGGCTGTGTGTGTGTGTCTGTGTTGGTTCGCGTTAAAAGAAAATAAAGGAGTTTTTTTTTTTTTTTTTTTTTTTATTTTATTATTATTATCTAGATATATATTTTTTTTCTAATTATTTAATGGTTCCCATACAACAGTATCGGTGGACTCGTAACCGTCACTGGATTCGTCGTCGTATATTGTTTGGTGTGGTGGCGTATGTATCATGGGGTTCCATCGTTGAGGCAAGGGACCCTTTAGGACATAGGTAGGACAGAAGTCTAACTCGAAATTTTCCTCTCGTATCCCGAAGCTTATTATATCTCCGAAATGGAGTTCCTTCACTGTTTCAGGTTTTAGCCGTTCCCCGTTTACGTATGTTCCGCGGGAGTAGCTGTGTTCTCCTATATGAACCCTTTTATCGTCGGGATGTACAAATATTGACGACTGCAAGGTAGATACAAGGAGGGTATGTAGGGCTATATCATTTGGATAGCCTCTGCCTATTCTGTTGGGTCCGCGACGTAGATGGATTTCAGTTCTTGTTATTGTATTTACTAATGTCCATTTGGAATCGGGTTCGTAGTATACAGACTCCATCCCTTTGAAAAGAATATGAAAATGAGATGACTATTTATGTTGGTGTATTGTGTGGAGATGTTGTGTTTTATTCGTGATACAACCGCAAGTTGTTATTATGTATGAGTTTGGATTTTCTGCCAACTTGTATCACTGTGTTCTCGTCTGAATGGATTTTAATAACCTCGTATGGTCCTTCCCATAGGGTAGAAAGTTTGTTTTGTCTCGTCTGGTTTCGTATGAGCACTTTGTCACCTATGTTGAATCGTTTCATCTTGGTGTTTTTGTCGTAATATATCTTAGTCTTTTCTTTTTTGTTCTGTAGTTGTTCTCGGGCAATCTTATAGCCGTGCTGTAATCGTGCTTTTAGTTCATTTGCGTAGTTGTCATAATTGTATGAAATCTGCGGGTTTCTGTTGAGTGAGCTAGGAATTTCTGCCGGGTAGCCATATAGAAGTTCGTGTGGGGTGTAAGTGGTGCTGGTGTGGGGAGTCGTATTGTAGACAAACATTGAATATGGGAGTCATGTATCCCATGTGAGCGGGTCTTGGTTTACGTAATGTCTCAGGTACTCTGCTAAAGTTTTGTGACTACGTTCAAGTGCACCGTTAGTCTGCGAGTGGTACGGGGTAGTTTGTAATTTCCTTGTTTTCAGAATCTTACATACTTCCTTAAAGAGGGTGCTGAGAAAATTCGTACCTTGATCCGTTAATATTGAGTCTGGTATTCCGAATCGGCAGACTATTCGCTCTATTAGCATTCGAGCTACTGTGTTGGCTTCTGCATTTGGGATTGCAATGGCTTCGCTAAACTTTGTTAAATCGTCCTGGAAAGTTAGTATGTATCTGTTGTTGTCGTGACTAACAGGTAGTGGACCCACAATGTCCAAGGCTACTCGTTCGAATGGAGTTCTACTGGTGGTTGTTATTTTTAAAGGTATTTTCGAGTTCTTGGATTGTTTGTTTTTTTGGCAAGATTCGCATTTGTGGATGTATTCCGTCGTGTCCTTTGTGATGGTTGGCCAGTAGTAAGTCTGTTTTATTCGTTTTATGGTTCGATTTGTTCCTTGGTGTCCTCCAAAAGGGGACTCATGATTTTCGTGTAGCACTCGTATTATGTCGTCTCTGTTATTTAGTATTATTCTCCTGTCACTGTGTATGTAAACGGTCAAATGTTCTTGTTCAAAAATGTCGCGTATTGTCATCTTGAGTTTGTCTTGATTGTCGCCGCTAAGTGGCAAAGAAATTGCTAAAGAATTTAGCTTCTGCCTTTTGCATTCTTTGAGGATGTTTTGTAGAAAATGTATGATGGTTTTCTGATCAGTGGTACTTCTCATAGGGATTGGTAATGTACTAATACAGAAATGACAATTGGATTTCGTTTGTATGGTGGTTAAGACTTGCCCTATGTCAGGTTTCGTAAAATTGTCGAACTGTTTTCGTAGCAGTTCTTCGTCTGGGGATTATATTAAGGGGAGGAGTATAGCTTTCCACGAGACTGAGTTGTTTGAAAATATTGATTCCCTTCTCTCGATAAGCTTCAAGCTTGGAGTATGCTGAGAGTTTGTTGGATTTTGTTTAATCCTATTGGTTTCGATGTCTTGGTTAAAAATTTGTTGTTGACTTCTCGTAGTTACCAGTACCTTAGGGTCTTCTTCATTGTTTAAACGAACGCGACTGAGAGCGTCAGCGATGACATTAGTTTTGCCGGACTTATGTACGATTTTGAATTCGTATTCCTCCATTAGGATACGCCAGCGTAAAAGCCTTGAGGTTGGATTCTTTTGTCCAATTAGCCATAACAAGTTATTATGGTCAGTGCAGATCGTGAACTTTCTTCCGAAAATATACGGTCGAAATTGTTGCAGGGCGTAAGTGATGGCGAGCAACTCCTTTTCAGAAGTTGTATACCTTGTCTCGGCGTCGATAAGAGTTCGGCTGGAGAAAGATATTGGTTTATCTTCTCCTATTGGACCTTGAGAAAGTACTGTTCCTAAGGCTATGTCACTTGCATCAGTTGTGACGATAAATTCCTGGGTGAAGTCGGGGTAGACAAGGATAGGGGGTTTTATAATTTTTTCTTTCAATACTCTAAATGACTCGTCACAAAAAGCGTCCCACTTAAAAACTTCTTTAGTAGTTTGGTCAAGGGTTTAGCCAGATCCGCGAAATTAGGGATGAATTTCCTATAGTATCCTACAAAACCGAGGAATGATTTAATATCCATTGGTTTTTTGGGTACCGGGAAGGTTTTTACTGCCTTGATTTTTTCAGGGTCTGGTCTTATTCCTTCTTCAGAAATAACGTGTCCAAGGTAGGTAAGCTCTTTGCGGACAAAATGACACTTGTCGGGTTGCAGTTTGAGATTGTGTTCTCTAAGACGGTTGAGAACTTGGATTAACCGTTTGTTGTGATCGTGTAGATCGTAACCGTAAATGACTATGTCATCCACGTAGACAAAGCATTCGATGCCTTGTAGTCCCATTAATACGTTATTCATCAACCTCTGAAATGTTGCGGGTGCGTTTTTCAATCCGAATGGCATACGATTCTATTCGTAATGTCCGAACGGAGTGCTGAAGGCCGTTTTGCTTTTGTCTTCTCTGTCCATGAGGATTTGGTGGAAGCCTTTGGCCAGGTCGAGCGTACTGAAATATTTCGACTTACCGAGCTGGTCGAGGATGTCGGTTGTTATGTTTGGTAGTGGGTAAGCGTCTCCCATGGTCAGCTCATTCAGTTTCCTGAAGTCTACCACTACTCTCCAACGTTTGGTCCCATCCTTAGCGGATTTTTTGTGAACCAAAAGCAAAGGTGAATTCCAAGGGCTGTAGCTTGGCTGTACTATACCATCCTCCAACATTTCATTGATCTGTTTATGAATTTCCTCCTTTTGGCTTTCAGGGAGGCGATAAGGTCTAGTGAATAACGGGGGTTTGCTTTCTTCGGTTATTATTTTATGTGTCATGGAATCTGTATATGTCAGGTGATCTCCTTCAATATAAAAAAGGTCGTTGTATTCACGACAAATATTAGAAATGGTTTCTTTCTCTTCGAGGTTACAGTGGTCTAAGTCAATTAGCATGTTTAATTTGTTTAACCGTTTTTTCACGGGATTTTTGAAGTTTTCGCCTCTGATTATATTAAAATTATCAATCTCATCCCACTCTAAATTGATTGTGTGTATGTTGATCTCCTGAATTTTTTCTAAAGTGTTTATTACAGGTATTTTAATTTTTCCGTTGTTGGGTGTGACTAACGTTTCGCCTAGGTAAACCCCTGGGATTATTTGTTTTTTCTTTGTTATGATGTCTGAAGGGGTTGCTTGATTAAAGGGGATTTCCATTATTTGTTGGCTTCGTGGTTTTAGTGAAATGAGTGAATTTTCTCTGATCTCGGTCTTATGCTCTGCTAAGGGCTTTGTCATCTTAGTCTTTTTGTCTGCCGGATTTAATTTTATTATAGGTACTGCAGAGGCACTTTTCTCCTCTGTCTTACGTTTTTCTGCAGAGGCACTTTTCTCCTCTGTCTTACGTTTTTCTGCAGAGGCACTTTTCTCCTCTGTCTTACGTTTTTCTGCAGAGGCACTTTTCTCCTCTGTCTTACGTTTTTCTTTATTTACTTGTATATCCTCTGACGATACTAAAATTATTTCGTCTAGATTTTCCGTCAAACGTTGAAGTTTACTGGAAGTCGATTTACTCCTGGTTTGCTCGGGATATTTTTGTGGAACTACTGGTCCGTTTTGAGATGCGGAGTCAGATGTCGGTTCCCAGTTTGATTCCTTTTCTACCCCAGTGCCCGTATGGCGCACTTTCTTGGTAGTAGAGAAACAGGAATCAAACTGTTTATACCCATCGATAGCAGGTTGGAGCTCACCGGTAACAGCGTTAGGTCGTACCGTTTAACATTATTAACATTCCCAGCATTACCCGTAGGTAACACCCCGGAAGGTGTAGCTTCTTGGCGTTTTTCTAGGCAAATTATTTCTTTTGTATCAGGGGATTTCTTTATATTCTGGGGAGGAGGAAATTTGTTAAACACCTCTCCGAAACCGTCTATAATGGCTGTAGAGTTATTCACGAAGGGATTTATAATCAGGAGATTTTGGCGATGATCTATATGGCATTCATATTTTTTTAGGAAGTCGTTCCCAATAATACCGTCGAAATTTTGTTGAACCTGGTGGTCCAAAATATGGAACGGGTGCGATATGTTGATAGAATCCTCTCCCATCTGGAAAATCAGGGATTCAGTGGTCATATTGGAGCTTGTTATCTTTCCGCCGCTTATAGTGGATATTATCATATCCTTGTTTAGCAATGGCGAATTGGTGCAACCGCGTAAGATACTGATTTCGGCTCCAGTATCTATGACCAAATCCCTGTTTTTTCCATCTGAGAAAGGAATTTGTATCATTGATAGATTATTATTGGGAACGAGGGGGATCCTTACTGAAAAAGTTATTGCTGGTGTACATCGGCTTGAATTGTCAGTCGGGGGGAGTTGCCGTTTATTTCCTCCCGACGAATTTCGTTTCCCAAATCGTTACGTGTTGGGTTTGGATTCGGCTGCACATGGTGCAAATTTATCTGTCGGTCTTGGTTCGGTTCGTGATTATTCCGATTGCGATGTGGGGGTTGGTAGCTATTTCGGTTTTGATGTGGGGGTTGGTAGCTATGTCGGTTTTGATGTGGGGGTTGGTAGCTATGTCGGTTTTGAGCGCCCTGTTGGTTTTGCCTTTGGTGAGACATCTTGAGCCGGCACTCGTTTTCTGAATGGTATTGTTTGTTGCAGTAATTGCATCTGACTATCTGCAGATTGCATTGCGCTTCCCGTTTTACCGGATGAGGGGTAAAATTGGGCAGATTCGTGTTTCGGTAACACGTTGCCGAAGTATGACCTATCTTATTGCAAGTTTGGCAAATAGGTCGAAGAGTATTGTGCCTTGCTGAAGACGTGGAAGGATTGTCATGATCTACACGGAGTGATTGGTCGATGGCGTAAGAAATAGCTTCTTTTAACTGACTAGCATGGTGTGCTTTTACCAGTAGCCTTAAACTGGAATTTCTTATTCCATCTTCAAATGCTTGTAGTGCAAGGTTGTGATTTTCTAGTATCAGAAAATCTTGCACTGTTTTCTCGTTGGAACAGCTATATGTAGCTGAATTGAGAGCCAGAAGTAGGGTTGAAAGTCGGTCGCCGTATTCCTGAATAGTTTCCCTGGCGTTTTGTTTGGCTGCCAGAAGCTGATTCTGCGCCGAAGTACGCGACCTGTGTTCCTTGAACTGGGATTCTAGTTCCTTTACTAGGTCTGTCCATTTTGTCAGCTCTTTGTGTTGGATTAACTCAAAGGCGGGACCTTGAAGTCGAGTCTTGACTATGCTGAGGAACAATTTATGTTGTGCCTCGTCAGTAATGAAACAGAACAGTGTGTTGCCACACGAAATAAACATGCACAGTTCGTCAGGCTTACCGTCGAACGTGGGAACGATGTTATTGACATCGTTCAATGAAAGGGTGACGCTCATTGTTTTAGTCGGTGTGGAGTCTGGTCGAGTTAGGTGGTCAGAAAAAGGTAGGACTTTAAAAAGCTCTAATGTCAGGTAGTTGCGTCGGGTAAAAATTTTGCGGATTTCAGACGGTTGAGTGTAATATAAATTTAAATGATAATTTTAATAATCTTATTTACTTTTTTCAAAATCTGCTTCCGTCTGCTGCTGGTTGATGTTCTTGATGAGGTTCCTTCCTTGACGTTGTTGTGTAGTTGACTTGCTAGGTAAGCTTCACGCCCTAGAGTTGATTGTTACACCTAGTCTTTGTTTCACTGCCCGAATGTTTGCCTCCGGCGTCTCGTTTCGAGAATTCGCCAGGTCTTACGGTTTTCGGGACTTTTCAGCACACTTTTCAATTTTTACTTTCTGGTGTATAGCCCCAGAAACGCCTCGAGTGCAAGGTAGACTCGTTTTTTTGTTTTGGTAGTTGGGACCGTTTTCACGTGGATCCCACCGCTGCCACCAATGTTGTATACGATTTTCACCGTGCTTCCTTGTTTCCAAGGGAAGAGTGAAAGTCGGAGAGAAAAATAAAAGACGATTTTTATTTATTATTATTATTGGCCCGCTGTCTCAAGCAGGGCTGCGACCAATAATGTGTTTTATTATTATTCTATTATTTTAAGCTATAAGATCCGCTGTCTCTATGCTTGGCTGCGATCTTGTACACTTGACTGGTGATATTTCTCTCTGCTATTTCCTTCCAAAACCATGCCCTTTTATACTTAATTTTAGCCATGACCTGACTCTTGACTTCCCCCTCCATATATCATACTTTTCCATAATAATTCCCATATGTGCGCATCTAGTTATTATTCTGGGTATTGCTTAATTGTTTTCTGCTCCCATTTAAGAAATGCCCAGTCGACATCTTGGTGTCAATTGCCCTTGCACTGGTATCAAGTGTCACCCATAAATCGTAAAACAATTTAAGTGGTTGCACATCGTAGTATTTCTTCGATATGCACTGGTATCAAGTGTCACCCATTCATAAATCGTAAAATGATTTCGATATGCATTTGTTGCAGTTTTGCCGTATGTTGGCGTGTGTACCCGTGATACTTGATCCAATTGTGCTTGGGTATGCATTTGAAAACGAAAATGAAGCGAATGACCGATTAATAGCCGTGGCGCTTGGGAACTTGTTACGTATGGTTTGGTTGGAAGATCGGGTAATGTTGTGTGGATTGGTAATGTTGTGTGGATTACAACACACCAGTCTATAGCTATCTTAAGGGCGTTTTGCATACGTGAAGTAACTACGTTTGATTCTTTGCCCCTAATAATGATCCAAGTCATCGGCGTACCCTATTATGTCGTAGCCTAAATTACAGTAATTTTCCGACTTTCGCGCATCGCTTTTACCCAGTTTATGGTGGGAAGGTCTACCTTCCGGTGAATTAAAGCATTTGATATTGAATCATAACCAATGTTATCAAAAGCACCCTCTATGTCAAGAAAAGCGCATAGTGCAATTTCTTTGCAACCGTAGGTGTTGTTTATGTGATTTGTTAGTTTTAACAGGGCATTTGCCTTTTTGATACGCATATTGACAGGGGTGTAGAGGCATGCTAATAGTTACGCATTCTCTGATATGAACGTCAATTATTCTTTCCATTGTTTTCAGGAAAAACGATGTCAAGCTTATGGGACGATAGGATATAGGTAGTTCACTAAGTTTGTTACCTGGTTTGGGGATAAATACTACATTGACCTCCCGCCAAGTACGTGGTATGTAGCCCCAGTTGAAACTGAACCTAAATAAGGCAATCATGTTAGGTAGGAAGAATTCCATACCCTTTTGAATGAGGGCTGGAAAAATTCTGTCATTTCCTGGTGCCTTGAATGGTTTAAATGAGTTTATGGCACATTTTACCTTATCTGGACTAAATAATTTACCAGATAAACTATTATTTCTGCTGAGGTTAGTTGGATATGAAACCTCAGTAGTGTGATCAGTTGTGTGATCGACAATTAGGGAACCAGGGAAGTGAACTTGCAGCAAGGTTGTGAGAGTTTCTTCCCGGTCGCTTGTGATTGTTCCATCAGGTTTGATGAGCAATCCCATGCAGTTTGAAGGATCTTTTGAAAGTGCTCTCTGGAGCCGCGCCACTGTTGGGAGTTTTTCCAGTTTTTCGCAGTTTGGGCGCCATGAAGCCCTTTTAGATCTTCGCAACTCTTGGTTGTATTTGGTTAACAGGGATCGATATTGATCCCATACGCCGGTGCGTTTCGATTTATTGAATTGTTTTCTCACCTTATTGTGGATAGTTTCTAGGTTTTCATTCCACCATGGTACGCTTCTTTTTACCACGGTGCGCTTTACCTTACAACTACTCCCAAAGGATGAGATAATGATATCGTTAAGCTGACATTGTGCAGCGTCCGCATCACTCGGTGTTAGTGGTGAGTCTGGTAGCAGATCAGTTCTGATTGCCAGATTTTCACTATAGGTTCTCCAGTTTGTTAATTTATTATTGTATCGTCGAGATAAGTGGAACCTGCCTACCGACCCATTTACTGCTGGAGACATCATAATGGTGATCGACGAGAAGAGTCCTCGCAACCAATGGCAAAAAGGAAGGATTATAAAAGTGATGCCTACTAAAGACGGGCAGATACGGGCTGCGTCAGCGACAGTGCAAACCGAAACTGGGATCTACGAGAGGCCTGCCATAAAGTTAGCCAATTGGGACATCAGAAAGGAATAGGTATAGTCCGTACCAAAACAGTTGGCCAACGGTCGATTGCGCAGAGAGAGGATTTAAGAGAACAAAAATGACGCGAAAGAGATTTAATCACTAAGCGTTTTTGCCTGTAATTTACAATGCGTAACCCAACTTTACAGTGCTTAGAACTAAAATGCTGTTGAATATCTAAATAAACTTAATTTTTTATTATGAGGTCGACTTTTATACATTTCTACCTAGAAGTCCGATTGTATTTGAAAGGGTTCCCAACCCTTTTTATGGTTGAACATTTCGTGGTTTAGCGCTAGGTACCTGTATGGGTGGTGTGCTTGGTTAGCATTAATTTTATGATGTTTGATTTTACCTGTTTGACTTAAGTGTAAAAGTTTTACGACATGATTAGTGTTTGCATTTGGTTACCTGTAGGGGCAAGGAATAAATTTGTTGCT
The DNA here is from genome assembly GCA_949715645.1 of Portevinia maculata. Lineage (NCBI taxonomy): Eukaryota > Metazoa > Arthropoda > Insecta > Diptera > Syrphidae > Portevinia > Portevinia maculata. The sequence goes on along the minus strand of OX454525.1, from coordinate 392,941,244 downwards.
TGGTTTTTAGAGTTTTTTATTTTAAGATAACGCATATATATTATGGATTTCCTATTTGGAATTCACTTTCACGAAAACAAAAGCATTGCTAGGACATAAGTTTATTAAAAAAAAATAAATTGTCATGGATCTTTCAAGAAAAGGAAAACCAATAGGAAGTCTAGGACGTAAGATCGTTGTTAGGATATATTACAAAAAAATTTAAGAAGCTAGGAATTTATGTATAGATAATCCCATCACATACGCAAATTCACAGACAGAGGAGTTTACGGGAATTTCGGCCCGAACAATAAGAAGGATAATTAAAGAATATGAGAAGAAAGGCGCTATTGAATCTCCAACTAAAAGAGTACCACATACAAAATGGAAAACTGGATTGGACGAATTTGGTATCACAGCTGTTCGGCGAATTATATACAACTTCCACATGAGAAGAAAAAATGATGATAACATTAAAAATGTTACGACAACGGGTGCAGGAAGATTTGGAGCTGAACCTAAGCAATATGTCGCTACATAGGATTTTAAAAAGAAATGGATTTTCTTATAGGAAAACGGAGAACAACCGTAAATTTCTTTGCGAAAGAAATGAAATCAAACTTTTACGAGTGAAATATCTGAGGAAGGTGCGGGAGTACAGGTCAGAAGGATATGAGATTATTTATTTGGACGAGAGCTATATTCACAGCTCTCACACAATGCCAAGGGCATGGACTGACGGCACCAGTCAAGGTTTAAAGGCGCCAATTTCAAAAGGCCAAAGGCTGATAATGGCGCATGCAGGTGGAGCGAAGGGCTTCGTGAATAATGCCTTGCTTTTATTTAAATCTGGGTCGAAAACAGGAGATTATCACGATGAGATGAATTTTGAAAATTTCTCCAAATGGATGAAGGATCAAGTTTTAAATAACCTAGAGGAACCATCGATTATTGTAATGGACAACGCATCATATCACAACAAATGGGAACACAAGCAAATCACTTCTGCTTCCGTTAAATCGGAGATGTTAGAATGGCTTTCCGTCAACAATATACCGCATTCTTCAAAAATGCTCAAAGTCGAACTTTATGACCTTATAAAGCGACATCGGACTAATCACCACCCCAAGCATAAGATTGATGATATGATTCACGGCGCGGGACACGAAGTACTACGATTGCCACCCTATCATCCAGATCTCAACCCTATTGAAAAGATCTGGGCAACAGTCAAGGGAAGAGTCGGAAGCCGAAATACAACGTTTAGATTATCGGATGTTCAGAAACTAGCTGAAGAAGAATTTTCAAAAATAACAGTTGAAGATTGGCGCAAAGTTTGTGAAAAAATTATAAGGACAGAGGAGGAATACTTTTCACACGAGCAGATGTGGGACACAATGTCGGATGCAATAATTATCAATCCAGGAGATGATTCTTCAACCAATTATGAAACTGACAGTTCTTCGAATTCAATTTAATATACATTAATATTACCTATTTCATATATAGGTAGCAAAATCAATAAATATTTTTATCTTAGTACTAAAACGTGTGTGTTTTTACTTCTTAATTCAAACCAAACCGAACCACCCATTTGGTATACTGGTGTTTTGTTTTGCTGCTCGCTGTAAATCTGTTTTATATTTGCAATTCATCGTCAATTTTATCTCGCTATAATTTACACTTTTAATCAAGGTTACAAATTTAAAAGTGGTGGGTAGTTCAAAAAGTTTTAAAAACTGCATTTCTTAAAAAAAATTATTGAAGAATCAAGAACGTTCACCATTTTGTCTTTAACGAACCGTTTAATACCCCATCCTCTTTTTTGTGACAGAAAATCGTGCCTATTGTTATTGGGCATAAAATCGTTTACGTTTCCAAAAAATTCCCAAATTGTAAATTTTTTATTAAATTTACCTACCTCGCCCAAATTCAATGATATAAACAAAAAAAAATTGGTGTGACACTGCAATTTACTTTACTTTGAGTGCCAATATCAGTACCTACATGATCAATATGCACGACACAATTAATAATGATCAACGAAAGCATAATGAGCAAATAGGGTTTAAATCTAAAACCGTACACCTTCATACAGACACAGTCACACAATCAATTCATGTGCAATGTTTTGCTTAATCTATCCGACCGTGATCACATCATACTCCTACAAAGAACCGACAAGACAAAAAACGAAACAATATATTTGCCTCCAAGTAAAGTTGACATATAATGGTCTATATTTTTCCTCCGCTCCTAATTTCAGTATAAAAGAAGGAAAATGAAGAAACCACCCTCAGTGAGATCGCGACAGCGATCTTGAACACAAGGCAGGGTATACGTCGTTTTTTATTATGGCTCCGCCCATTTTCGTCTCTTTATGCTTGTTTTTGCAATTTAAGAGATTGTAAAACACATTTTAAGAGACCTGCGCAGTAGAATGGCCAACTGTTTTGGTACGCACTATATACACTTGGACATAGTCCAGACAACTGTACCGAGATGGAGAATGTCAGAAAATATACAAAAATTTTAAAATACAAAATTTTAAATTAAAAAGAAAAACATGAGACATTTTATATTTTAAAATAAAATAGTGTTAAATGCCTATTATGAAAAATAAATAATTAAATTAAGCAAACTGTGGGTGGGGTGATCCTTGGAAAAACAAAAAAATAAAATAATAGCAAAACAAAAGAGAAAAAAAATGTACTCGTAGAAGGACAACAAAATTGAATAAGCAAATAAGCAGATTACATGTTATTTTAAAAGAGAAAAGAGATAGGCATATAAGATAGATACTAATACTACTTAGACTAAGAAACCTACTGGAGTTTGAGAAATATATGATTTTTATTAAAATAATTAATTATTTAGTCCCGACAGAGAGTTTCGACATCACTGAATTCTAAGCTCATTAACCAGGTTTTCAATTCCTTTAGAAATTTAACATCTGAGGTGATAGTTCTTAACAAAAGTGGAAGTTTATTAAATAAACGACAAGAGGATACAGTGAAAAAGTTTCTAAACGCTGTGGTGCGAAAAGGTGGTACAGATACTACATTCAGAAGGTTGCCTCGAAGATTATAACTGTCTAGAATTCTAAAATTCCGATTGCCAGATTTGATAAAGAATGCTTTGAGCACTTTAAAGCAATAAAGATGACGGATTTTAAGAATGTTCAAATGTTTGAATAGCGGAAAACTGTGATGCAGACGATTTTTTAGGCATACTTTTCTCACTGTATATTTTTGGAGAGTTAATATTGGTTGAATTTTGTTAAAGTGTGTTCCTCCCCAGCAGCTTATACCATATTGAAGTTTGGAATGAAAAATTCCATAATATACAGTTTCTAGTAACTTTGAAGAGCAAGCACTTCTCAAATAGAAAAAATATCTCAGCGCAAGACGAAAATATTCTCGGACAAAACTTCAACAAGTCGAAGTGATAATATAGCTGACGGTTTTATTTTATTTTATTTTATTTAATTTCTTTTTTAAACTTAATTTTTGTGTATGTAATAAAGATTCCCCTGAGGAAGGTGGCAACCCCCGCCGAAACGTTGGGAAAGTAAATGAATTAATCTTTCATTTTACAAAAAAACTAAATGACCAAACAGCCGAAGAACACAATAAAGCATTAAAATTTAATTTGGTCAACAAATCACACATCGGGATAAATGCTTTATATAGAAAAATACCTTCAACTTGTAATTATTATATTGTTATTATAATTAATATAAATTAAATTGTTTTGAAAGTATGTACCTAAATATTTTTAATAAGCACAACAAACACCCAGACAATAGCAATTTCACTGATCTCCAACAACAGCAGTGCCCTACCGGTGTTTTTTTTTAACTTCCTTTTATTATTCCTCATGGGAAAGAAAACATCAGTTGGCGTTAACAACGTACTATTTGTCGCCCTTTACAACAACGCTGGTTTTTGGAGGGCGTTGCAGTGATATTTTTAGCCGGTCCCTGCACGGGACTGAAACCCAATAATATGGGTCTCTGAGAAATGAAAATTTCTTTGTTAAAAGATACTAGGTACCCTACAAAACCGTAAGCCCACCAACTTGTCTAAAAAAAATTGCTCCACAATCGATAGGCGAACATCTGCTACCCCTAAAAAATTCAACCTTTAATTCAAAACAAACACACCCATCTGAAAATGTCAATATTTCGTGAAGTAGGGGTGAAAAAACGAGTGTGCATTTGGTGTGGTGTTTTTTGTTACTTCCAGTGAAAATATAAACAAAAATAATGGTTTTTGTTCAATAATTTCTTCTAAATTTAACGCAACGATAGTTTAGTTAAGAATTTCCTTAATTACACTATAACAACGAACTAAACCTCTCGATTTTATGACATGGAAACACTTCATTTCTGCTCAGCTTAGTGGTTGAAGTAAAAAATCACATTTTGCAACAAAAGGTAATTTGTCACTCCTTTTTCTCCATCCATCCGAATGGTGCGAAACAAAAGCATTGCAACCCAATCATCTTCGGGCAATGCTAGCAGCAGCAACAGTAGCAGCAAATCTCCTATAAAAAACTCAAAAACTCACCGTAAAAGTAGCAGCAATTGTGAATCTAGTGTCGCCGAAATCGATGACAGACCAAGTCGAACCCCTTCACCAGACGAAAACACCAACAACAACAACCAGGGTTCGTCAGTTCATAAGCAGAACTTGTATGTCGTATCATTTCCAATTATTTTTCTATTTAACGTCTTGCGTTCGCTAATATATCAGATTTTCTGCATATTTCGGTATTTGTACGGAGCAAGTACCCGGGTTATTTATCGGCCATATAGGCGCGAGTGTAATATTGAAATAGTGGTTGGCTCGGAGCTGGAGAGAATTCAGACAGAGCCTATTGCTTCCACGAGTTTAGTTCATTACCCCTACAACCACCATAAACATAAGCAGCTGGAAATGTCGTCATCGAAATCAGGTGCAGCAATAACATCACCCGGCCCTGGTGACCCTTTGTTGGCTAAACAAAAGCATCATCATCGCCGTGCATTCGAGTATATTTCAAAAGCCTTGAAGATTGACGAAGAAAACGAAGGTGAGTAGCATGGCAATTCACAATGGAATTTACAAATCGAAGAATTTTTGTTTTTATAATTTTTGTTACGGAAAAAGTTTATCGGTCTTTTTTTTAAAAAAAACATTTCAGCGCATTACATCGATATAATTGTTCATCAGATTCTTTTTTGCTATCAGATTTAATAAAACACTAATTTGTGCAACTTACAAAGAACTCGAATTGCATATGACATCTCCGACCTCTAAGAAAAATTTAGATTTTCTTTGTATCCCTTGCTAGATAGTTGGTAGATATAGCTAGGTAGTAAATATTTTAATGTTTACAAAGTCAAACAAAACCAGAGAGCATTTAAGCGGGTACGGATAGAAAACTTTCCCTCTTAAGTGCGCAACGCAAACATATCAGAAAAACTCTCAATGCAGTTATCCGGAGCGCACTGTATTTCGTTAAAAGGGCCCTCGTGATTAATGTAATTCACACAAATTAGACAAATCGGAATGCCGAGTTTCCATCATATTTTTGGCAGCATTTGTTTTTTAGCTCTTCAACTTCCCCTTGCTGACATTTTGTGGTGAGTGATGATTTTGTGAGAGGAGATCTGTGGTAGGAATATCTTATCGGCAAGGTCTTTATTTAAGAGAAAATTCACTACAGAGTTTGGACTACTTCCAAAGATCGATTTTTGCTAAATTCTTTCTGACAACAATATTTTTACTGCTAATTCAACATTATAGCGTTATGCCTTCTTTCATTTGGGGGGCATATTTGACTTGTAGCTTTCAATTCTAGTCCAATGACAACCTATTGATATTTCCCTTTTTGGAAATAACCTACAATTTCGACGAAAGAGTTCGAAATCAAAGTCGGTGTACAAATATCAATCCCTGGTGTACACCGACTTTGAGTCTTACATACTGAATTTACTGCTTGGAAGAAAAGTGACGAACTCCAAAGTGCATCAGTTACTCTTTGCTGACGATGGGGCCATTATAAGCGTCCCTGCCACGAGCACCTGATGTATGGGTGAATGTTTTGGAGGAGAATGGGTATCGTATTAGTCAGAGAAAACAGACTACTTGTGCTGCGCGTTCTCTGATCCACTTTAACCTATTCCAGCGAAGATTTGTATGTATGGAAGATGGACGATAGCAGGAAATAAGAGCTTATGTTGGGTTCTTACGAAATAAAAATATTCCGTCGGATATTTGGTGCTGTGTGCGAGGAGGGCGAATGGAGGAGAAAAAATAACCGCAAACTCTATGAAGTGTACCAAGATGTGGATGTAGTCCAAAAACTAGAACAAGTCATATACATTAGACAACCCATATTGAGCGAATGGGTAATAATGCTCCAGCGAAGAGTATCCTCGACTCTAAACTGCCATTGCTTCGAGACGACAAGGAAGACCGAACCTCCGTTTCACCGTCATCGTTAGTGACTGCAAAAGTTCTAGTTGCAGAAGTTTTAGATCCGTCCTTTAATATGAACTTGAAGTTTTCGGCTTTGAGCTAAGATATAATGCTTGGGAAGTGCTTGCAATATATTTCATGGTTCGAGTGGGTTTTCCCATACGATGCCAAGTGCATAATAAAGGAACCTGAGTCTATTAGCCAATTGGGTTGTAGAGCCATTTTTGAAATTCGGCATCACTAAATTAAAGGGTTGTAAAGATCATCGACGGGATTTTATTTCTACTCTTCGTTTCAGCGTAAGGTTGACGCTCTTCAAAATTGGTGAGGACGGCCTCTGCCAGGGTGTTTGTTATGGGGGTTGTGCGGAAGAAGCAAATGACGTAATCGGTTTTACTTAAGATAAATGATTTATTAATGTTACTCGATAAATCTTCTTCGTCCCTTATGGTGAGGATATTTTCAGGATTAAGTGCTGTGGGGTTCGCCGGTTCGACCTCATAAATTTCGTTGATCACTCAGGCCAACCAAACGCTGAGTTGTTGCATTTGTGACCTCTTTTTTTTAGTAGGTAAAAGATGTGAAAATATACTTGCGACATATATGTAGGACTTTTTGTTTCGGCAATGAGAGTTTGGCCCCGAGCGCTATCATATATTTATTTAGAAAGTAAAATATATATTTGCATATATCCTTTACTTTCTAAATATCCCTTGGCCTTGGATAAAATATCGCACATATATAAATTGAAAAGCGGTAGAGAACAAAACGACTAATAAAGGTGATCCTTGGGGTCTTCCGTTATTAAGTCGATGGTGGCAGTATAGGATTGGTAGAATTAATTGCTAAACTGTGTACTGTGTTACTAACAAATGATTTTAGGTTTATTTAAACCATTAGAGCCGGCAGCCTTGTTGTTCTTTGGCTTTTTACAGCTGTACTAACCTCATCAATACTGGGTGGTGGAACCGATTCTTCGGTGGCTGGACTTGGATTCTCTTCTTCTTCACTCTACATGATGCCCATTTACTAGCTGCTGGAAATGCTCCATCAACACATCTACTATTCCCAATTGATTTGTTTTGTAACACGATACTAGATTCGAATATCTTTTTTAGGGTTCCGTAGCCAAATGGCAAAAAACGAAACCCTTATAGATTCGTCATGTCTGTCTGTTTGTCCGGGCATGTCACAGACACTTTTTTATTTAACACGTTGGCTGCCACGTAGCGCTAGTTTTTTTTCTTTATTAAAATGCTCAACGTTTTTTATCTCTATTATTTTACTTTTTCATTATTTTTTTCTCCTATTAAAACACAAAATTAATGAGAGCTATTCATAACCTTTCAGACCCACAATACACAATTGTGCGATGTGAATCCAATAAAGTTAATCCGTTTTATTAAAACAGACAAGTATACATAGTTTGCGTAATACTAGAAATAATGATACTTAGATTTTAGAAAAATTCAAATGTTTATCAATCTGTTGTATTATACATTCTCCAAAGTATAGTATATTAATCCCGGCATTCACATCTCGATTCCAACAAGTACGGCAGTTTGGACAATAATGGTACCTATGGGTTGATTTTGATGTTTTATTTTCGCAGAAACATTTTGCACACAGCTTCGTAGTTCGGAACTCGTTTACAAATAAAATATCCGCTTTTCTCTTCTTAAGCGCATCGATTATTTTCTTATTTGGGCTTCGTATATATCCACGAATTGGAGAATTTGAAGTGATTTGTGTAGAGCCGATGCAAATCAACGTCTTTTCCTCAACATTTGGAACTAATTGCTGCGAGTCTTCTACGAATTTGTTGGTATATTTTCGCAATTTTTGTTTTCGAGAATAATATCCTGACATGTTGTGATATGCCGAACTTTTCAATTTAATTGGCACGCCATTACGAACTCCACCATACACAAGTCTTAGACCAGGATCAAGCCCTAATTTATTGTCATATGTCGTGTTTCTCATTTTTATCAAATCTCCATAGCATTCATCTTCTTGCGCATGTGTTTTTTCCTTTTAACTTTAGCATATTTATTTTTCGTTGGTTTCTTCATCGAGAAAGATACTGCTACACCATCTGATTGAAGCGAATAGTTGAATTTCTTTGCGGCAGTTTTTGGCAACTTGAAATATCTCCATTCAGAATCACGTTGAAACGCTGACCACGCACCCTTGTACAACTTGATGCCGCATAACATTTGGTAAAATGCAAATGAGTCATATTGTATATGATGACATCCGTGTTTCAATATAGGGACCAACGAAAAATTCTTCATATTATTTTTTTCATTATAACGCTGTAGGTTATAGAATAGTGGCAAACAAGACCAAAATAATTTACGGTTCTGTATTTTATCGAGTCTTTCTCCGTTCCACGATAATTTATCTCGGAGTTCTTGTATCAGATCAGGGTCTGGTATTCATAAATATGTGTCATCGCCGGCCGGTGGGACTCTATTAATTGCAGCATTTGACATGTGCACCACCGGTAGACACGCCCTAAAAACACATAAAACGTCGCAAACGAGAAAAGACAAGAACAGATAGGTACGAGCCATAAATAATATAATACGGTATTTACAGTTTGAAATCTTGGTAATATGTTGTTTTTTTTTTATTGTGGCAGCCCACGTGTTAAGGTTCCAAGGACCCAATTATCACAATTTCCAACACCTGTATGAACCCCCACCTCCCACTTTTTACGAATTTCCTTTGCTCCTATTTTAAAATATATGTAGAATCGGATAATTTTTCTTTATAAATAAATTAAATAATAAATTTATAATTTTTTTTTTTGTATTCCCTGATCAAAAAAAACAATATTTTGCAAATATTTCAATACACTTTTAATAAAAGAAAGAAAAGTGTCATATTTTTGGAAACAGCTTACATTTAAATGGAAATAATTGAAGTTTAAATGGAAAAGCTTGGAACTATTCTTGATCCCACAAAAATTGTCAGTACGGCAAGACAGGACGTTTGCCTCTCATTTGGTTGCAATGACTTGCATTAGCCTGTATGGTTACCATCTTCGGATTTGGGAACAAAACAATTTGCTGAACGAAATAAAGATAATTGTTGAAAAATGGACAACTGATCTAGAGGTGCGAAAATAGGGAATACATACGAGGGTTCCTGTGTTGCTTCGTATGTTATAGGCGTCAGTATTAGGGCTCTGCAAGTAGCCACCTTAAATGTTAAGGACTTTGAAGTAGCAAAGGCGCCTTACAGTCAGAACTTTTTTTTTCTAAATAGCTCCGTAGACTGGGCTAAACATTCCTTCCTAATTGACTTTTTTTGTAGGACACCTAGATAATGTAGTTTATTACAGTTATAATATAATAATAATATTTGGTTAGGGTATATTACACTGCGACCTATTGGTCTATTGTGTCCCCTTGCTTGTGCCTCGGAGAGGTTCATGCCCTCGTTCAGAGCCCTCTCTAGATACTTCTTTGTTAAGCGTGTCGAAGTATTGCTCTGATTTATCCTTGGCAGGTCACACTCCTAAGAGCACAGCGTCCAGTCCAGTTTCTTTGATGAATCTGAGAATGAGCTGTGGGTCCATGGTTTGTATGTCCTTGTCTGTTATTTGGTGCCTGCCCAAATATTTCATCCTTTTGTGGGTCAGTGCCCCACAGGATTCCAGTATATGGTCTGGAGTTTCGGCGGTTTCACTGCAGAATCTGCAGAGACCGTCCTCCGATATGCCCATTTTCCTCAGGTGCTCCTTGAGTCTGCAGTGCCCCGTGAGGAGGCCTGTTAGGATTCTTAGGTTGTTTTTATTAATGCCGATACAAACTTTGAATCTCTTTTGGTTGTAATTTCCTAAGAGTTTCTTTGCTTGCCTCAGACCTTGGAGGTTGAGAAATGTTTTGGCCTTTGTTTCTTCCTCCAGTCTCCTGAACTCTTCGCGTATAGTGTGTTCTCCTATCCCGCAGAATGGTTCAGGTCCTATGAAGGGTTCCTCTGCCCCTTTTCTTGCCAGAGAGTCCGCTGCCTCATTGCCTGTAATGCCAACATGGCCAGGTACCCAGCAGATGGAGATTCTGTTATTCTTGCCTAGTCTATTCAGTCCTTGTAGGCATTCCCACACGAGTTTTGACCTGATAACGTAGGCGTCAAGAGCCTTTATAGCTGCTTGGCTGTCAGACATTATTGCTATGTTGCAATTTCTGTAGTTTTTCTCGAGGTTGATTCGAACGCACCTGTCTATGGCACATATTTCTGCCTGGAAGATGCTGGTACATTTGCCCATGGATTCGTAGTGCTTAGTTCCTGGCCCAAACACTCCTGCACCAGTTCCCTCCTCGGTCCTCGAGCCGTCCGCATACCACTTTGTTGTGTGGTTGCTCAGTCCATAAGTTATGGATTCATTGCTCCAGTTCTCCTTATTGCTGAGCTTTATCTGGAAATTCTTCTCGAAGTTGAATTTCCTGATGCTGTCGTCCCTAGGTATGCCAAGAAGTGGGAGCTTTTTGAGCAAGTCACTGTGTTCTTTCGAACCGATGCATTTCCCTCTCCCAATTCCCTCCTTTGCCATCCTAAGGATTGTTTTGTCTGCCTCGTTCATCACCATGATGTGTAGAGGGGTCAGTTCCAATAACACCTCCATGGCTGCGGTTGGGCAGCTACGCATTGCTCCGGTAATGCACAGGCACGCCAGTCTTTGCACTTTGCCGAGTGTCTCTCGCGTTGTGACTAGACTGGTTCGCTTCGCCCATGCTACCACTCCGTATGTGATCATTGGTCTCGCGTTTGCAGTGTACATCCATCGCAGGATGTTTGGGCTGCATCTCCATGCCTTCCCCGCTAGGCTCCTACATATCATGAGAGCGCGGGTGGCCTTCTTGGATATCTCCTCTGTATGTTTTCGCCAGAGGAGTTTACTATCTAGATGGAGTCCTAGATATTTTACTTCTTTGACTGGTATCAGTGTCGTTCCTGATAGGCTGATGTCCTTAAGTCTTTGAAGTTGTCTTTCCTTGTGAATGGTACTATCGTTGTTTTCGCCGGATTGATGTTAAGTCCGACAGTATGGCACCATTCCTTGGTTACTTTAAGCCCCTTTTGTATGGTGTCCCCAAGGGTTTCTTCGAACTTGCCCCTGGCAATCAATACAATGTCATCGGCGTACGCCTGACAGAACCAACGACCATACCACGTCGAGTTAATCGGTTCTCGTCAGATCACCGTAATTAAACGACGTTGGGCGCGGTTAGTACGTAGATGGGGGACCGTTTGAGAACAACCGCGTGTCGTTGGCCAGTCCCATCTACAGAGTTGAGGTAGATAATATACGTGGTATCACAATGGACCTAAATTGGTCTAAGTGTGTCGGCTTTTGCCGACAGCCACATAAACCTAAACTAACCTAACGCCTGACAGTTGGTGCCATGGTTGGTTAATTTTTCCAGCAGTTCGTCTACAACTAGGCTCCACATTAAGGGTGATAGTACCCCTCCTTGTGGACATCTTCTTGTTGTGTTTACTCTGATGGTTCCAGATGGTGTTTGAGTCTCTGCTGATCTAGTGCTCAGCAGCTCACACATCCAGTTGGATACTGTACTGTTAACTCCTTTCCTATCCAGGGATCGTTTAATCGCCTCATGTGAGGTGTTGTCAAATGCTCCCTCTATGTCTATGAAAGCGCACAGTACTATTTCTTTTGCTTCCAAGGCACTTCGAATTATCTCCGTCAGCTGATATAGGGCGGTCTCTGTTGATCTGCCCGCTCTGTATGCATGCTGACGATGATGTAAGGGGGATGTGTTCAGAACATCTTCCCTTAAATAATTGTCCACAACCTTTTCTGTCATCTTCAGAAGAAATGACGTAAGGCTGATGGGTCTGTACGATTTTGGCTGTGTGGGGTCTTTTTTCCCCGCTTTTGGTATAAACACAACACTTGCTCGTCTCCATTGCATTGGTATGTGGCCCAAGGCAATACTGCTCCTTGTTATTTTTAGGAGGTGTGGTATTAGTACCCTTTGCCCTTCTTGAAGAAGGGCGGGTATAATGCCGTCCACTCCGGCAGATTTGAAAGGCTGAAAGGAATTTATTGCCCATTTCAGTCGTCCCTCAGAACAGATGGTTGATGCTGTTTCCCAGTCTTCCCTCCGAGGTCTGATTGAAGTGGTATTGATTCCTGGCTCAGTACTAGGCGAGCTGCCAGGAAAGTGAGTTTCTAGTAGCAATAGTGCCCTTTGATCCTCATCTTCCGTGTACTCGCCATCTGGTTTCCTCAGAGACATCGGCACTCCTCCTGACTTCGCAAGAGCTTTGTGTAGCCTTGCCGCAGTAGGAGTGCTGGTGATTGTCTCACAGAATTTCCTGAAGCTATTTCTTTTAGCTTTTCTTATTTCCTTATTATATGTAGTAAGGGCCATTTGGTAGCTTTGCCATTCTCCGCTGCGCTTTGCTTTATTGAAAAGCTTCCGCACCTCGGATCTTAATTTTGACAAGTTATTGCTCCACCATGGCGTCTGTTTCCTGTCCCGTTCTCTACTTAGAGGACAGTTTTCTTCGAACGCAGTGATGATGGCGTTTGTTATGCCTTCCACTGCGCTCTCTAGCTCTAGGGGGTGTCCCGGAGCCTTCCTCAGACTATGGCGCCCCAAATTGCTCCCTAGAGCAGTTCTATAGGTTTCCCAATTGGTTTTCCTTGGGTTTCTTACTGGATTTCTCGTGATACTTGTGCTGTCCAGGTCGAATACTATTATTCGATGGTCAGACAATGACGGCTCACTAGATACTCTCCAGTTACTAATTAATTTACTTACGCTTGGGCTACCAAGCGTGAGGTCGAGTACTTCCTCCCTGACTCTAGTTACAAAAGTGGGGGTATTTCCCACGTTTATAATATCAAGTGACGAACTCATAATAAATTCTAGCAGGCACTCACCCCTGATGTTGGTGTCGGTGCTCCCCCATATGATGTTGTGGGCATTTGCATCGCACCCTATAAGGAGCGGCATGCGGAGCTTGTTGCAATGCTCCACCAGTCGCTGCATTTGGGATGATACAACCGGCTCATCCCCTGCACAATACGCCGATGCGATGACAATGGTGCGGTGACATCCTTCAACATCCAGATGTACCTGAATTGGCACCAGATCTCGTGTCGCGTATTCTGAAAGTGAAATAAATTTATATTTATTGTTTATTAGAATGCAAGCTCTCGGTTTCTCGGCCCGAGTGTCCCATATTACCTTTTCATCCTTGCTCGCCAATCCTTTGACTTGTCCTTTCAGGATCCATGGCTCCTGGATCAGTACTAGCCCTAGGCTTTGGCAGGTAAACATCCTAGATATAGTCGCCGAAGTGGCTATAGCATGGTGAATGTTTACCTGTGCTAGTTTGATTTTTCTGTTGGCGGGGTTCATCGAGCTATTGCTCGCGCGGGGCAATTGCCTCGACCTCCTTCAGCAACGAATCTTCCTCCTCCTGGGTGATTTCCTGGAAGAGGTCGATGACCGTGTTGTCCATTTCCCCCTCAGAGATCATGCTCTCCGAGATAGACATAGACTCCTCGGTCTCCTCAGGAGCCTGCTCCGCCGATTGGACAACGGAAGAAGGTGCTTTAGTCTTCGGAGGAGCAGTATGCTCTACCTCGGACTGCGCGCTCTGCGAGTTCAGATTCGATACTGGCTGGGCTGTTTGCCCAGAGATCTCGTCCGACCTCTTGAGTCCGCACACTGCAACCCTGCCGAATCGGTAGCTCAGGGATCCTTTTTGGGATTTTATGGCGTCGAAGAATTCTCGGTCGATGCCAAGAGCCAGTACCTGCCCGGTTCCCTCTTTTCGCCAATTGAGAACCTTCCACGCCTGGACGTTAAGTCCCACATTCTGTGCGTCCAGCAGTGCCAAGGAGGTTTTAGCTTCTTGCTCTGCACTGCGTGGAAGGAAGATCGTTATGGAGTAGGACCGTGGTATATCTGTCCCACTGCATGCCATGAGGCGTGCCCCCTTCCATTTCCCCAGCTTTGGGGCTACTGCCTTTAGCCACTCAGCTGTCTGCGGAGTCTCGCAGTCAACTAAGAGCATTCCATGTTTGAAATATATGCCCTGGAATTTGAGCTTATGCTCCCATCCCAAGGCCATTTCCATCACAATGGCGTCTTCAAGTGCCGTGAGGTCTGGGTTGCTGAGGATCTCCTGCGGATATTTCACCGGGAGAACAGCAACCTGCTCAGCAATCGCACCTGTCTCGTGTCTACCGCTAGCCGGGAAGGTTTTCACCGCCGTAGTATAGCTTCGACCGACCACGGTGGCGCTCGCTTTTGCAGGCTTTCCCGTGGCCCTCTTGGTACCTTCATCCACCTTCTGCTTTTTGGCTTTATTTGTTGTGGGGGGGTGATGTTGTTGTTCCCCCTTTTCCCCGTCGCCACTTCTGTACTTTCGGGCTTGGTCCGATGCTCCTCAGCCCTCCTTTTGGCTTCCTCAGGGCCGAAGCCTTTATTGAGGTAGCGGAGGTACCATTTAGTGCCAGCACCACTAAGTCCCCTTCGCAGAGGGTCGTCCCTCGCGCCTGGTTTTCCAGGTGGAGGTAAGGCTGGCTTATTCCTCTTCCTTCCGGTGTTGTTGCCGAATATTTTATTCGTGATTTTATTATTATTATTTTTCAAACTTCATTTTAAAGGTAATTGAATTTAGCAAATCTGTTAATGTGAAATTGTTTTTCATAATTTTAGAATATGCTTGGCATCAATTTCAATTGGCGGAAGTAAATATTTTTCAATTTCAGGATTTTCAATACAAATCTCTTAACTACAACTTACAGCTGTGTCACGGTGCATGTCAGTTTTTTTTGATGAATTCTTAAGCGGCGATTGTCGTTTTCTGATGACGTATCTATATCCGCGTGCAAAGAAACACGGCTAATGTCGCATTACAGCATATTAGGAAATCAACAATATATCTTGTTGTCTCCATTTCTAATCTGGATGCACCGACTGTGGTAGAACAACACAATTTTGTACAACTTTCCCAGCTTGACGTTTGCTGCTGTGAAATTCCATGAACTATGACAATACCTTACATCTTAGTCTGTTTGGTCGTTCAGTGATGTTTAGGTCAGGCAAAAAGCATACTGAATGAAGGCAATGGGCGCGTTCAATTTGCAAGTCGACTACTAGTTACTAGTAGTAAAGCCTTTGTGATTGGATGAATATATCACGTGATTATCAGCTGTTCACTGAAAATTTCCCCTTCGATCAAGTTAAAGAAATCAACCCTAATTCGTTAGTGAAGTAGAAATGTCAAAAACATCTGATTCATTTGGTTTCAAATTTCGAAAAGTGCATTGCTTTTTATACCCTATTCTAGGGGTATATTAATTTTGACGCATAGTTTGTAACATACCTTAATATTGCCCGTAGACCCCTAAAAGTTACTATATTTATGATCAGCATCGATAGTAATGTCGATCTAGCCATGTCCGTCCGTCCGTCCGTCCGTCCGTCGGCAAAAATTAGGCCTTTAAACTGGACCTAGAGAGCTGAAATTTTAACCATATACTCTCTAGGGTCCCGAAATAATCAAGTTTACGAATTTTTGAAATCCGCCCACAGACACGCCCACAAACTCAAAAAAACAAAATTTTGGAAAAAATCGAATTTTGAGCTACGAAGCTGAAATTTTTTATATATGATCTATGACTCCTAAAACTGCTCGGGATATAAAATTTTCAAAATCCGCCCACTGCCACGCCCACAAAAAAATAAAACAATTTTATTGAAAAACCAAAATTTGAGCTAGGGAGCTGAAATTTTTAATATATACTCTCTATGGGCCCTTTAAGCTCATGTATAAATATTTTCAAAATCCGCCCACTGACACGCCCACAAATAAATAAAACAATTTTTTTGAAAATCCAAAGTTTGAGCTAGGGAGCTGAAATTTATAATATATACTCTCTATGGGCCCTTTATGCTTATGTGTAAATATTTTCAAAATCCGCCCACTGGCACGCCCACAAATATTATTATTTTTTTTTTTTGAAAATTCAAAGTGAGCTAGGGAGCTGAAATTTATAATATATACTCTCTAGGGGCGCTTTATGCTCATGTGTTAATTTTTTTAAATCCGCCTACTGACACGCCCACAATTAAATAAAACAATTTTATTGAAACACCCAAGTTTGAGCTAGGGAGCGTTTTTTTTGATAAAATCCTTTAAATGTTATATAACAAAATATGTAAAGCGTTCTTAACAATTCAACCATACTTAGACTTTTGTCACGCCCACTTATGAGGGATAGGAATAAGAATAGGGTATCCAACAGTTCGCCCAAGCGGACTGTAGCCCGTCCCTATGTTTTTTTTTTTTTTTAATTTATTGATCTTCTTCACTTGCGTTTAGACGCCAATGATGCAGCGATAGTGCAAGCGCCAGAGGTCATTTGCAATAAACAACACGACCCTACCTAAAATCGTAATTTGATTAAATGGGGTTCAACGTATAAAAAGATTAAAATAACTTACTAAGAACTTCATCACTGAATTTGTCATTTTAAAGTGGAACTTCTTGAAAACTTAAGTTTGGATTCTTTTTGAGAAAAATAAAAAAATCATATGTGAACTTTGGCAGAGTGGCAAGGCAACGCGTTCAAATAACTAGTCGTAAGTTAACTTGCAGTCGACTTGCGTTGCCTTGCAAATTGAACGCGCCCAATTTCTTACTGCACATGTGTTTCATGTGCCTTGATGCATGCATTGCTTTGTGCGTCCATGCTGTACATGTGTTTTTGCCATTAGAAACCACATCGTTGCTATTACAATTCAAGTATGTAATGGGTTTAAAAACAAATTCTTATATACAAAGGCACATACACTTATGAGATACAAGCGAAAATATCAAAATTGGATAACTTTGTTTTTACGTTCGTATTTTCAATACACACAGCTAGGGTTGGTGGCGACTAGGACCACACCATCATTTGGTGCTTGGTGGGATGTGTGCGAATTTGAGGGAAACTACAAAAACAATTCTCTGGTAAGTCAGTAGGTTAGTTAAAAAAAAGCTCTCCCATAAGTCCTGTTTTGACAATTTTTGTGGTGAGGTATAGTTGACATTTAAATAGAAATACTGGAAGGATAATTTTTGCCCAAGTTCCCTTTTTGGAATAACTCGAATCAAAGTAGTACGAAATAGACTTATCGCTTTCAAAGCGACCGGCAGCATTTCCAGCAGCTGTTAAATGGGCATCATGTTGAGGGAGTGATAGGACAAGAAGAGGTCTAGTCAACGAAGAACCGGTTCCCCCACCCAGTATCGAAGAGGTTAGCATAGTTGTAAACAAGCTAAAGAACAACAACGCTGCCGGCTCTGATGATTTACCAGCTGAGCTTTTCAAATACGGAGGTGATGTTTTGGTAGGACGCATGCACCAAATCATCAGCCAAGTATGGGTGGAAAAAAGCATGCCCGATGACCACGCTATCAGCTCCATATGTCCCATCTACAAGAGAGGCGGTCATATGTCTTGCAAGAACTATCGAGGCACATCCCTGCTAAATGTCGCATATAAGATCCTATCCAACGTACTGTGTGAACGTCTGAAGCCGTTATGCAACATACTAATCGGCACGCACCAGTGTGGCTTCCGGCCCGGCAGATCGACAATAGACCAAATCTTCACACTAAGGCAAATCCTGGAAAAGACCAATGAATTTCAAGTCTAGACTCACCATCTTTTCATCGACTTTAATGCTTCATATAATAGTCGTCATCGCCAGGAGTTCCACTTCGGGATGGCCGAATTCGGAATATTCGCACAACTGATCCAGTTGTATCGCGTGACGCTGGAAAACACGCGGTGCAACGTGCAATATGGAAACAGTCCTTCCGAACTATTCCAAACCTGTACCGGATTCCGTCAAGGAGATGCGCTGTCATGTGACTTCTTTAATCTTGTTCTGGAGCAGATAGTGCGTAGGGTAGGTTTCAATAGGTAAGCCACTATCTTCAACCGATCCGTCCAACTACTGGGATACGCGGAAGATATCTACATCATCGACAGATCTCAGCGTGCCGTGTTAGAGGCAAAGTTGGTTGGCCTTAAAGTCAACTAGGATAAACCTCCTAACTCGGAAGACCAAGTGTAAGCTCTACACTGATATGTACTGCCAGTTCTGCTTTACGGCCCCGAGTGCTGTACGATAACCAGGAAGGGTGAGCTAATTTTGGGTTCTTTCGAAGGAAGGAGGGCGGGGTTCCTGTTGGACAGTCGAGTTCCGAATTTTTAACCGAATTACGAGCTACTGTAACCATTCTTAAAAATAAAGATATTGGTTTCTTTTTACAAACAGATTCATAAACTTGGCAAACATTTGTTGATGTCGCACGAAGGTTATATCTGTTTCTTTCTGAGCTATTGTGGTTGTTTAGATTAGATTAAAAATAATAAATATTAGTCATTAACGGCCCACACAGGGCCTAAAACCTAGCTTCTCCAACCAATGTCTTTGCGAAGTGGAAGGGACCTACAATTTTAAGCCGGCAAATTTGAGAAGCTGCTCATGACAATTGATGACAATCGGATGTTTGTCAGACGTTCGCAGTGGCAAAAACTCAAGATGTTACTTGGCCCCGACGAGAATTGAACCGGAGACCTTTCGATTAGTAGTCCGACACACTTAAAATTAAGCCACTGCGCCCGATTAGATTAGATTGTTTATTGAGTTAGAGAGACTGTTTTTTTTTATAAATGCCCCTGCCAACATGGCTGACACTGCGAACTGAAAGATCTTTGCATCCAAAGGGTTTATTGTTGCAAGAGACGAATCGCTTCCCTTATAAAGGCCAGCACATTCTTGGCGGCAGAATTTTTTAGCGGAAAAACGCCTCCCTAACTAAAATGTAGTGGTTAGATCCTACGTTCTGTCTTTGAGGACAGATTCATTTTGTTAAGATGATATCTCAAGCCACAACGGTGTGACAGAAAACTCTGAAGAGAGATTATTATAACAATGTTCTTATTTTTTTTTACCTGATCGACAACTTTAAAATTGTAAATATATATTTTATAAATTTCCGTTGACTATTCGTCCGCTTGCATTTAAAACATTTTGCAGTATTGAAAAAGCTTGGGTACGTTGGGTTCCGTAAGAAGTATTAAGTCTCAGTCCGCTGACAGGACATTGCTTCCAATGATATGCTAACTTATTTCTCTTAAGACTAAACATTGCAGCAGAAACCTTGTTACACATATAATTTTATTTCATAAAATTCTTTACAGGCCACAAGGAACTAGCCATCGAACTCTATCGGAAGGGCATTAAAGAGCTGGAAGATGGTATCGCAGTCGATTGCTGGAGTGGACGTGGTGACGTCTGGGAAAGAGCCCAACGCCTGCATGATAAGATGCAAACAAATCTTTCTATGGCAAGAGACCGATTACACTTTTTAGGTAAGGACTGACTGAAACCCAGCATGAATACCATATATGTACTAACAATCCTTTATTGCTTTGAATGGATATAACAATGATGATTAGATTCTTACACTTTGTATAAACATACAATTAAGATGTTGTTTTGCTCGTGAGCCGTTGCACATGTGTCTTGGGATTCAGTGTCTTTTTAGATCAATTCTTTCTCTCTCCTTTCCTATCTTTGGTTTATGATTTCGTTTTAAATTTGTCTTTTTGTTTATGATTTGTTTGATTTAGCATATATTTCTTTTATGTAAATCTCCTGCCAGAATTAAGAAATGCTGAGCTAGACTTAGAAAATATGAGGATACAAGAACAAAACGCGAATGCACATTATCAACATGCAACAGCCGCTAAGCAGCGGCGTCATATAGTACAAATAGTGCAACCAATGATGACCCATACCTATGATAATGGTAACACAGTACCCAGCTCCAGGAGCAAACAAACTCCCAGTCAAGTGAAGAGCACTGTAGCTCGCACAAATCCTAGACAGAGCACTGTACCTGTCAGTAGAGTTCCACAGCGAACACCAAATGATTTAACCACAAACACAACTAAGTTGCCGTGTGCGGCTAGGGTGCCCGCAAAATCACAAACAGCATTAAACAAGAAACCCGAAACAGGTAAGATAACCAACACTATACGAAAAAAAACAATCTCATTAAGAGCCGCAAAGAATCCAGTAAAGGGAAGAAATTAAACTATATATATACCACAAATTGGAATACCGTAGAAGCCCAAATCACGCCGTTTTTTCTGGCACCATATAACAGTTAAATCATCTATCTGCAGTTCCGTTTGTTTTTAGGTTATTTGTTTGATTTTTTCTTTTATATTTATTATGCGTTGTATTAGAGTTTGAAGGTCTTTGTCAAAGTTTAAATTGGTTGAAAAACATTTGAAGATTTTTCATGGTGGGTTGCACGCTTTGTTTCCAATTCGCCCACCACGCTTTTATTCTCTGACGAACTATTATATTTATAATTACATATAAGCAATATTTAAACGCAATTTTGCATTTTTGTGTACAGCCTCTGGACGTAAACTAACAATTGGCACAAAAAGACCTGGAAATTTGGGAGTGATAAATAAATCTCAAACCCTACCAAGAAATCTTGGCTCGAAGGCGACCGCAAATGGAACCCGTCAACCGTTGAAAACAGCCGCCACACCACCGGCCGTTCGACGTCAATTCAATGTAAGTGCGTAATATTGAATGAGTTATTGTGAGAATTGGGAAAAATATAATATAGACAAAAAATTAATATATTATAGTCAACTAATTCTAGCCCGACTATACATGTTTGGCGTTT
This sequence comes from Portevinia maculata, assembly GCA_949715645.1. Classification (NCBI taxonomy): domain Eukaryota; kingdom Metazoa; phylum Arthropoda; class Insecta; order Diptera; family Syrphidae; genus Portevinia; species Portevinia maculata. Next base: position 392,920,029 of record OX454525.1, on the reverse strand, counting down.
TACCCAGATGTGGTGATGTAGGATCATCAGAGGATTACAACAAACACATCCAATCCGTACTCGATTTTGTTCTCGCTATACATACTATGTTTGTGTTCCTCGACATTGAATGCTTTTTTAACAACGTCAACACATCTGCGATAGCAAATGCACTGTCAACTCTGAAATAATTAATAATTAATCTAATTAATCTACTGCTCACAAGCCGGATTATTAACTAAAAACTGGGTGTGACATCTGGCAGAAGATCTGTCACTAGAGAAACGTCGCAAGACGGAGTCCTCTCCCGCCTTCTCTGGAACTTAGTGGTAAATGAGCTGCTGATGTCTCTGGGAAGGGAAGGCTTCATGGTGATTGCCTATGCAGATGACGTTGCAATTGTCGTCTCTGGAGAGCACCTAAACATCCTGAAAGAACTTCTCCAAAACGCTCTCAACAAGCTAACGACATGGGCAGATCGTTGTGGGTTAGGTGTCAACCCCCACAAAACTGAACTTGTTCTCTTCACTAGAAAATATAAAATTCCACACTTTTCTTTTCTGATGAAGCTAATTACTTGGGTCTCATTTTGGATAAAAAGCTTAGTGAAGTAGCCTAATGGACGGCCTTGGACAAAGCTATAAATCGTGATAAGCTTAGCAAACTCCAACGATCAGCGTGTCTCTGCATGAGTGGAGCACTGCGCACTACTTTTTTACTTTACTTTTAAATTCATTTTTTAATTGTTACTGAATATCAACTTACGTACTAGACAAAAATGATTAAATCTAACTTAAAATTAACAGGATACTTATTCTTATTTATTGGTCCTTATGCGGACGCCCTAAACTTAACTATATCTTATAATTATTGCCTTTCGGCCTAAAAACTATTTACAAACTAATCTTACATATATGTATTCGTCGAGAAAATCAATTAAAACTCGGTATCATTATTAAGATTTTATATTTTTTATATAAAACTCTGCGCACTACTCCCTCTGCTGCAATGGACATTCTGTTTCAGCTGAAACCCCTTGACATCTTTGGTAAACAAAAAGCTGTATGTGCGCTGTCCGCCTCCAAGCAACTTTCCAGTGGACCGAGAAAGAAATCGGCCACTCCTCTATTCTAAAAAAAATCAAAATCCTCCCTAGCAACATACACCACCCCTACTACACCAGAGGAACGTGGTATCCGCTATAGACATCCGAATCTTCTCAGATAGTAAAGCCCCGTGGGCCAATTCGTAATTGTTTAACGATTGGAAATGCAATCAAGAATGTTTTTAGCTGAAATTACAATTGTCAAGCGATTGGGAAATACTTGGATGGCTATTGACTTGTGGAAGAAAGAAAAATAAATTAAATTTAAATTTAAATTTGGTGGGGGCATGCGCCCCCATTTATTCAGCTTAATACAAGCTATAATATGTCTTAAAACAAAACTAAGACTTATAGCTAGACTTAAAAACTAATACTTTTTTTTTTTTTTTTTTTTAAATAAAAAAAGGAAATCCAAATCCCAGAGCACTCAGACTCGGTAACGTTCCATTGTACTACCAGGCAGAAATCCTCCTTTTGGTGTAGAGGCATGTGATTGGGTGGCGTATGTTGTTGTTCCCCATGGGGATTGAACCTGCACCGCACGGGTCACAAGCCAACACACTAACCTCTACACCGTCGCCACCCTTAAAACTAATACTTACAAGCTAGAGATTAAGTTAGGGTTTATGGAGAAGGAGGTTAAGTTTAATGGAGGGAGTGCTGCGGTTGAAATCAAAAACAGAAATGTTTGAATTTACCTTCCGTAGCATACGGGAAATTGGTTCGTTTGAGCCATAGAACGTGCGGTGGGTTGGTAGATAGAACAGACGGGGATCTCTTAAATTACGAGGGTTAGTATTAAAGGAGATGGAGTTGTAAAGGGACGGGCAATCGATAGAGCCTGAGAGGAGGCGATGAATGAAGAGAATGTCTGCTGCATCCCTGCGATCTTCAAGGCTATTCAAGTTAATGAGTTTGAGGCGGTCTAAATAGGGAGGAAGAATTAGGGTATCGTTCCAAGGAAGTCCGCGGAGGGCAAATCGAAGAAAACGTCGTTGTATGTTTTCGATTCTGGTTACATGAACTTGCTGAAAGGGTGACCACGTTTGGCTGGCGTATTCGAGGAGGGGGCGGACAAAAGTAATGTAGAGAGATCTGGTAACGTATGGATCAGAGAATTCCTTTGACCACCGTTTAATGAACCCAACGGATGAATTTGCTTTACGAATTATCTCGTCAATGTGCGAACGGAAGTTAAGCTGGCGGTCGTACAATATGCCAAGGTCACGAAGAGACTGTACGATAGGTATAGGTTGATCATTAAGAAGGTAAAGACGGGGAGGGGACTTGTTGTATTTACGTGATAAGGCTATGGATTGGCATTTCGCAACATTGAGCTCTAGGCAGTTTTTGAGACACCAAATAGAAAAACTGTCTAGATCTTGTTGTAGCAAGCAGGAGTCTTGCGATGAAGATATGTGTCTGAAAAATTTGGTGTCATCGGCATAGAGAGAGATAGAAGAGTGTTTAATAACCCTTTCCAGATCGTTTATAGTTAAGATGAAGAGAAGTGGACCTAGGTGACTGCCTTGTGGTACACCAGAGGTCGCCACGAATGGGGCAGATAGGACGGACCTGAAGCGAACATTATGTAAGCGGTTTTCCAGATAAGATGATATCCATTTCAGCAGTATTGGTTCGAGACCAAGGGTGGACAGTTTGAAAAGAATTAATTTATGGGATATCTTATCAAAAGCTTTACTAAAATCAGTCGCAAAAACATCGACTTCTTTACCACTTTCTAAGGCTGTTAGCGCAGAGGATGCGAATTCAACGAGGTTAGTGGTGGTTGATCTACCTTTTAGAAAGCCATGTTGGTTCTGGGAAATAAAAGACTTGCATTGAAAGCTTAAGCATTCGTACAAAATGCTTTCCAGGAGTTTGGGTATATGTGAAAGTTTGGCTATCGGGCGGTAATTAGTAACTTCACTTTTTAATCCCTTTTTATGGATCGGCTTTATGAAGGAGGACTTCCATATCTGAGGAAAGTCGCCTTGAGATAGTGAGAGCTTCAAGAGGTGCTAAAGAGGGTAGGAGAGCACTAGGGAACACTTCTTAAGAAGAATAGCGGGAATACCATCTGGGCCAGGTGAATATTCATCATTAAGTTTTTGCAACTTATTTTCAATTACAGAAGGTTCAAAAGTTTGAGAGAGAAAGGGACCAGTGGAGTACTCGAGTAGGTAGTTGAAATAAGAATGATCTGGTACAAAGGAGTTATCGGCAAAAGATTTTTTAAAAAAGGTGGCAAAAAAATTAGCAATGGTTTGTGGATCACTTGAAGATATGTTTTCGTGAGAGAGGGATGGGGGGTAGCCGTCGGATTTTTTCTTGTAGTTAACGAATCGGAAAAAAGATTTAGGGTCGCTTATAAGATTGGCTTGCGCATTGTTAATATGTCTTTGATAGAGGGAGTTATAAGCCTGGGTGTATTGAAGGTATGAGCCGAGATAGTTGGAATAGTCAGAAAAAGACTTGTTTCGAAGGAAAACTGACCATAATTTGTTTCTCTTGTTACGTAACGATCGTAGTCTTCGATTATACCAAGGGGGAGATGTAGAGAAGGGTTTTGGCCGAGAAATAGGGACAAAAAGGGAGATAGAAAAGAATAATTCTCTGTAAAACAAGGAGAGGGCATCATTTACAGGGAGATTGGCAAATTCAAATGAGACTTTGCTGAGGTGTTCACTAATTTTACGGAAATTGGCTTTATGAAAATCATAGCAGGGGGGGCCAGCGGGTGGTGTGGACTGTAGAGGAGGGTCGTGAAAAAAAGAAAGAAGAAGTGGGGGGTGAAGGTTGTCAATAGTCGAAAGAAGAAGAGGGGAAAGCGAGACAGAGGAGTTAAGTGGGTCAGTAGTGAAGATGAGGTCTAACTGCCTACCCATATAATTAGAGATGCCGCTTACTTGGCATAGACTTGAGTCGGTTAGTCGATCGATGAAGAGACATTCTTTAGTTGAGTTGGGATTCGAAGCAATGAAAAACGATTCGTCATCGGATAAAGCCCAGTGCAGTTGGGGCAGGTTAAAGTCGCCGAAAATGATGACGTCGTCAGAGGAATCAGATAACTCTATAACTTGATCGATTGCGTTAACAGCAAGTTGGTGGGGTTCGATGGGTTGGGCCGGCCGGATGTAAAAACACATAACGTATAGGGACTTGTGGGGAAGTGTTATTTTTATTGCAACAAAGTCGAGTTCTGAAGACGAGGAAGTAGCAATCGGAGAAGAGTCAAGGTCGTTGTGAATAGTCAGAAGAACACCTCGACAGGGGGAGTCATCCGTTGGGCGGCTGATATCGTCCCGAAAGACATTGAATATGGGTGGGAATAATTCCGGGTTCTTTATATTGGGAATCAGATTGGTTTCAGTTATAGCGTAGATATCGAATGGAAGAGCATGCGATTGACGTAGAACAGCTTGGGTTTTTGAGCGCAGGCCCCTTACGTTCTGATAGTAAAAGGTTAGAGGAATGCTATAAAGGGGGGGTTCTCTGTGGCCCTTGTATGCAGTTAGGGACGACAAAATTTATTATGGTCAGCACGGTTCCGTTGAAGGTGTGAGATTCGTTTGTAGCTGATATGAGAAGCAAATGCTGATAGGTCTTTGTCTACGGTGGCCGATGAAATGTTAAAGCTCTCGTGATAACGGTTCTAGATTTGTCGCAGTGCAGCAGGATCAGTAGGGAGACCTTCTTTTTGAATAGATACCTGAACATTTGTTTTGGTTTTCCCGTCAATGCATATAGATTCGGGCTTATCAAATAAGTAGGCAAGGTAAAGACGGACATTTTCAAAAAGCCTTTGGTCTCTCAGTCGTGCCATAATATATCGGCCATCGAGGTCGTTGGGGGGGAACATAGGGTTTACAAATTTGGAAGTAAGTTTAACAGCTGGGGGAAGTAGAGTTTCAAAAATTGCAGAGGCCTTAGAGATTGGAATAGGTGTGTCTTTAAGAAGGTAGGTATCCAGATAGGTTCGAAAGGAGTTGAGATGGTCATTGAACACTGATAAATGAGGGACCATAATTGAATCAATGTCCGATTTCGGATCACTTTTTCCACACAAAAACTTCGACTTGAACTCCGCTGGTAACTTTTTTGTTAGATCACTAAGACTTACTTTTGGAAAAAATCGAATTTTGAGCTAGAAAGCTGAAATTTTTTATACATGATCTATGACTGCTAAAACTGCTCGGGATACAAAATTTTCAAAATTCGCCCACTGACACGCCCACAAATAAATAAAACAATTTTTTTGAAAATCCAAAGTTTGAGCTAGGGAGCTGAAATTTATAATATATACTCTCTATGGGCCCTTTATGCTCATGTGTAAATATTTTCAAAATCCGCCCACTGGAACGCCCACAATTATTTTTTTTTTCTTTTTTGAAAATTCAAAGTGAGCTAGGGAGCTGAAATTTATAATATATACTCTCTAGGGGCCCTTTATGCTCATGGGTTAATTTTTTTTAAATCCGCCTACTGACACGCCCACAATTAAATAAAACAATTTTATTGAAACACCCAAGTTTGAGCTAGGGAGCGTTTTTTTTTGATAAAATCCTTTAAATGTTATATAACAAAATATGTAGAGCGTTCTTAACAATTCAACCATACTTAGACTTTTGTCACGCCCACTTATGAGGGATAGGAGTAAGAATAGGGTATGCAACAGTTCGCCCAAGCGGACTGTAGCCCGTCCCTATGTCTGAATTTGGATTTGGAAAGAGTGGAGGAGATATCTATGCTGCTGGATAAATCTTCCACACTTTTAAACATCTCATCATACTTAGCAAATTGGGTCACTATTTGCTTGTAGAACATTTTGCATTCTGAGGAGTTTGTGTTTATTCTGTCACTGATGCATTTTATCGCGAGCATAACATGGGGGAGAGAGATGCCTTTGCATTCGTCGCAAAAGAAAAGGAAGTTGTTATTATAATCGTTAAGGTAGGTAATGGAGCGCTTACTTAAACCTATGCAGAGAGCATGGAATGATTTCCCGCATAAACCATTACATTTCACCCAATCAGCACTAAAGTCTTGCGATGTTAGCAAACAATCTGAATTACCGCACTGCTTTGACATAGTTGATTATTTAGGTCAAATAATGTTTCGCGATCAAAGGCAATAACCGAGTATTAGGTGGAAGGGCAATGAACAGTTAATGGGTAGAAGTTCAGGGGAAATTGCAAGTACGCAAATAAGTTGGAAATAAATTTATTTAAACTCGCGAAGCGGGAGCAAAGAAAAACACGTCCGAACGATTGGAGGTAACAGTTAACTATAAGAGTCAAATGAGATTCAACTCAGAGTTTAAACAGTGTCTTTTAATACCTAAAATAAATACAAAGGTCGCAGCGACGCAGTAGACGGCGGGCCTAATAAAAGAAATATAAAAGCAACTATTCTTAAATCTTTTATTTCGACTCTGCGGCAAATACTCTTCCCTCGCTGAAAACGAGGAAGCACGGTATTTGAGCGTTAACCTGGATTCTGTCTCTACAAACTCCATCGTAATCCTAGATTGCCGATCGTCTCTAGCGGAGATGGCAGAGCAGTTCAACATTCACCTGTGTTGGATATTCCAGGGAATTGTAGGACTGATGACCTCGTCAAACAAAGAACCAAACTGCCTCTTCTACCTGACAAAAGTCCCTTATACATTCCAATTGCTACATACAAAGTCATGTTTAAGAGGGATACCATCAAGAGAACTCTCCTTGGGTGAGCAAATGGCAATACTTGTCTAGCGACTAAACAGATTTGGCCTGGATCTGAAACGTTGTAAGTGTTCGATCTCTCTGAACAGACTGCGCATTGGTGCTACATTTGGTGTCATCAACAGGCACAGGAACAGAAGCTGCTTGTATAAGGAGAAGGAGGAGACTCTTCTCCACCTTCTCTGCGGCTGTCATGCTCTCTCTTTAAGACGAACGCTCCATTTAGGAGCTTTATTTTATAATGATTTCAATGATCTTATAAACATTGATATTGAAAGTCTTTCAAGCTTTATTTAAAGCTCCAACAAGTTGAAGATAAATCCACGTGGTATTACAATGGACATTTAATTGGACTAAGTGCCTCGGCTTTGGCCGACTGCCACTTCAACCTAACCTTACCTATCCAATTCATCCTCAGTTCTTATACTCCTTGTATAACGAGTACAAAATTTTGTAGGTATGGATTGGATGTGTTTGTGGTAATAGTTTGATGATCCTACACCACCACATCTGGATGAAACCCCAAACACAAATATGTAGTTGGTCCAGAAATAGCTCGCTATATATTAATTTGTTTGTCTTGATTTTCAATCTGGGCTAATAAAAATAAAATAGAATATAGTACATTGGGTTATATACAAAAAGATGAGCACGATCTCGAGTCAGAGCTGACGAGCTTGAACTGACATACGAGATCGAATGTGCAAAGCGGAACGCGAACTGAGTTTAATATACAAAAAAATGAGATAGTTCTCAACACCTCTGAATCAATGTTTTTGAGATCATCGTTTTGCATATCAAGACTAGTTCTGTCTCACATATAGCTTTCAATTTGAGATAGCGCTTACAACATGAAATGTAACTCGGTCAGTGTATTTTTTTAGCATTTTAAGAAAGACCTCTCAAAATAAATCAACTTCGCCAATACAAAAAAATCGGTTGGATAGCCATGTGTCTCGCTTTTTTCCACTTGACTGACATAGGTTCGTGCTCTAATTACACAACCTTTCAGTAGTCATTCACATTCTACAGCACTTATCTGCTGATAGTTGTTTCTGTTTGTGAGGTAAGATGGTTTATCAATATACAAAGCGCTCACCGTTGTCTTTTCAGTCTCACGTGAAAGCAGTGTCGTTATTTCGGCGTGGAAACCAATAATGCTTTAAGAAAGATTTAATTTTAACACCCTTATTGATTTAAAGCATATTCATATATATTTCTATTCACATAGACGTCTGGGCGAAATACTCCACCGCAGCGATCACGGACTCCAATTGGCACTGGGCCGAGCAGTGGCGGTAGTGGGGCTTCCACACCAATGGTCAGCGTTAAAGGTGTTGAGCCCAAGTTAGTACAAGTTATAATGGATGAAATTGTGGAAGGTGGCGCTAAGGTCGAATGGTCAGACATAGCGGGTCAAGAGGTGGCTAAGCAAGCGTTACAAGAAATGGTAATTTTGCCGTCGGTTCGCCCGGAACTTTTCACAGGTAATCTACTAATAACGCTTTTACCGCAAGTGCTATACCGCAATTTCTTTATTTTGGTGTACTTAGGTCTTCGAGCTCCAGCTAAGGGTTTATTGTTGTTTGGACCGCCAGGAAATGGAAAAACCCTCCTGGCGCGTGCAGTGGCTACCGAATGCAGTGCAACATTTTTAAATATATCGGCGGCCTCTTTGACCAGCAAATACGTGGGTGATGGTGAAAAGCTGGTACGCGCATTGTTTTCTGTGGCTCGCGAAATGCAGCCTTCTATAATTTTTATAGACGAGGTGGATTCACTGTTGTCGGAGCGCAGCACCAACGAGCATGAAGCATCAAGACGTTTAAAAACAGAGTTTCTCGTTGAATTCGATGGACTTCCCGGCAATCCAGATGGCGATCGTATTGTTGTTCTTGCCGCTACTAACCGACCACAAGAATTGGACGAAGCTGCCCTCCGTCGTTTTACCAAACGAGTTTATGTATCACTTCCCGATTCAGATACAAGGGAGCTTCTTCTCAAGCGTCTCCTTGAAAAGCAGGGCAGTCCATTGGCAGTTGATGCTCTGCGACGGCTATCTGTAATGACCGAGGGCTATTCGGGATCGGATTTGACAGCTTTGGCTAAAGACGCTGCTCTAGAACCTATTCGAGAGCTAAATGTGGAGCAAGTGAAACGCTTAGACATAAGTGCTGTCCGCAGCATAACAGAACACGACTTTTGCAACTCACTCAAGCGAATACGACGCTCAGTAGCACCACAGAGTTTGGTGTTATACGAAAAATGGTCACAAGAATACGGAGATATAACCATTTAAATCAAACATTCTTTGTTCTTTGTTTTCCTTTTAAAATTACAATATAATTTTTGAGTTTTCCTTATATTTTATCCCCATTTGTTCGTTTCTTACTACGTGCATCACTCCCAATACCAACTAAATGCCTTTCATTAGCCTTGCAAGGCCGTTGTTGCTGTTGTTGTAACAACATTTATCAATTAAGTGATATATTTGAATAGTTTTGTTTTTCTAAAGTTTTTTTTCAATATCAAGCCCAGCGTTGAGAAAGTCTAAAATGCATTTAGTTTAAGTAACACACTGATAAATATACATTCACACACACAATTACAAGCTTTTATACATTCCAACAAAATATCGTATATTTTTAATACTTTTGTAACAACATGTGTACACAACTAAATAATAATAATTTCCAACAACATGATTCAATTGTTCTCAATTTGCGTTTCGGCTTAGGTTAGATGCCATCTTCTTGACGAAAGTTGAGCAAATAACATTAGAATTAACATTTAAGACTAGTTTTTACCTAAATATGTACTTTCGATTTCGAGTTCGTAACTTGTTAATTTTATTGGTTAAGGCTTGTCGTTAGCGATACATATTTTATTTTGCAAACTGTTAGTTGAGTGTGGCGTGTTGTATTTTCTTCTAGATAAATGGAAAGGATGTGTGACGAGGCGATTTGCAAATAGCATCAATCATGTACAAAGAGTGAAATCTATTAGCAAATAGTAGCTGCTAGCAAAAGCATGTGATGAACATAGGTAAAACGTATATATTGTAATACCCATAAGAAAAAAACGTTATTAATCAAAATAAAAAAGTATTAATGTGCTTCGATATCAATTACATAATAAAAATTTGTACTCATTAGACGTGTGCTTGTGTGTGCGATTATTGATATTTAAAAAGCCATGTAATCCATCCTCCATTTATATAATTATATTCAGAATTTAATAAAAATCAAAAGTATTTTACGTTTTAAATGTATTGTATGCTTTCTGTTTGGTTCGAAACACTGGCCCCTATTGTGAGTGTCGATAATTGTCCATCATCGATTGCAGACAAAAACGATATCCAAACAACAGTCAAAGAAGTGACAATATTGACAGTTGTATTATTGTGAATACAACTGTCAATATGTGTTTCTCTATCTATTGAGTTACACAATACCAAAAACAAAGTTGTCGATTCGATTCCTAATCGACTCTCACAATAAGGGCCACTATCGCCGCTGTTTGTTCTTTCGTAGTCTGTCTCTCACTTGAATCGTCAATTAAATCACTTTAATCATGTTTTAGATGAGTACTTATACCAAATAGTTTTTGTACACCTTGCTTGTGGCAACATAACATCACCTAGCCTACCGTAAACTTCATGTACATATATAGTGTAGTAAATATGTTTTGCTTACTCGATGATTGTATCAAATATTTTTGTACAAAATTAGATTAACTTTAATGGGAACGATACGTTTAACTTCGAAAACTCGTAAATGAATTTCCAAAAAGACGGGAGAACAAAATTAAGGAATACAAACGCCCGCAAATCAACATTGTCAATAAACCAGTATTTTGTACGCGCTTTTTGGTTTTGGATTTGTGATCGCCACGCGCATTTTAATTAAAACTGGTACATTAAATGCTCTAGGTTCTAGAGAACGAGCTTGTGTACAAAATATCAGTTTTCTTGAGTAGTTTATTAATAAGAAGAAAACTCAATTTTAAAAAAAGTATGCGTGGCAGGGATTGATCTTATAAAAATTAACACGTGTTTATGTTCCTGGTTCCAGAGGGCACACCAAATTTCAGCTTTAGAACTCAAAGTTGAAGGCCCTTTGCAACGTGGCATGGGTGGATGTTACAAAATTGCACACATGTTTCTATTCCTGGTTCTAGAGAGCATACCTACCAAATTTCAGTTTTTGTTTTCTTTCTTTAACGGAGAGGTTATTATTCAATTCTGGTTCTGCGAAAAAGTGAATGGAATAAATTGTTTTCACATTCGCCATCAAAAAAGCGATATTCGTTCAGCAAGGCTGAAATCTCACCGGATCTTTTCAGTCGAAACGCCTTATCTTGATTGATCAATTAACAATACATTGACTCTTATGAGCTAAACACACTAAAGCATGGAAAATACATGGCTTGGCGAATTAAATTATAATCAAAAAGCTATAGGTAGAGCTTCCGAAATTAAGTGAATGGGTAAGTTTATTGTATTTTATTTATTATAAATGTAGGTAATAGCTTCCGCCCGCAACTCCGCTCGCGTGGACTTTATTTAAAACAAAAACTGCGAATTGGACCCGCGAAGAGGATTCTTTACAATAATTGTCAAATCTCAACACATTCCAATGATATCAACTGGCTTATCCATTCGCTACTTCTTTCCGTTTTAGTGCCCCGTTAGAATCTATCACTCTTATTATGGTTGTCAATGATTAATAATTAATAAAGGGACACAGTAATAAACCGATCGACATTTTTTATTATGATTGTCAATTGACAAATTATACGTCTATTATTTTAATTTAATTTTTAGTGTTAATAATTTTTGTTGAGGGTAATGCGTTTTGCGATTACTTTTTGTTCACGACTTTTATAGAAGTGAAGTTCCAGTGATTGTATTTATTCAATATAAATAGGACTGTCGATCAATGATCGACATCTATCGATCGTCGATTGCAGACGAAAGTAATAGCCAAACAACACTGAGCCTTATTGCGAAGATCAATCGACAGATGATAATTGACTATTTTCAATGTGTGCTATTGTGAACGAACGATTCTAAAGGATTTTGTCAATCGCAGTCAATTAAAAAAATTCGATTGACAAAAATACCAAATGAATCGTTCGTTCACAATAGCACACATCGAAAATAGTCAATTATCAATTGTCGATTGATCGCAATAAGGCTGACTGTTAAAGTATGATGAATTCACAATATTTACATTTCTATTCACAATAAGCTATTTCTCTATCGATTGAGTTAAACAATACCAAAAACAAAATCGATCGACGCAATCGATAGTTGTCCATTGGATTGCTGATCCATGACTGTGTAGAGCTCGTTTGCCGAAACAGCCTGTGTAGCAGTAAACAGTTCGATATCATTGGTTGCTGGGGTACCAACCGTGTCTGCGTCCTAACGATAACCCTCAGGTATAGCCCCTAAGCCAAGACTAATCGATGATACCGTGCCTGCAAGTAACTTCTCATCATTTCGTGTATTTTGAGGAAAAAAGAACAATTTTGAACCTCTTTTTTTGAGGCGCTCATAGGACTCCTGATTCAAGAGTTTAAATTTGAAAATCCCTGATTTCCCTTTTCGTGAGGCGCATTATTCATCCGGCGTATTTTTTTTTGTACTCCGAACGGCAAATTCAAGAACTTTCTCATGGCAATTGATACTCTTGGATGTTTGTCAGACGCAAGCGGTAGGGTAGTGGAAAAAGAACTTACGGTGTTACTTAGCCCCGGCGTGATTTGAACCTGAGACCCTTCTATCAGTAGTCCAACACACTAACCACTGAGCCACAGCGGCCACGCCATGTTGCCTTAAGGTCCCCCAAATTTTCGGCACTAATTCGTTGTTTCAGTCGCAGATCTTAAAACCACACTGTTTTTGACTACCTCTTCGCCATCTTCAAGGCTCTGTAGGTATCATCCCGCAACTTTTGTCTTTTTGACACAAAATCCTTGGCTTAAGAGGAACAAGACTATCCTCCTGCTGCAGGTTGGCTGTTATGATTCTTGACATGAAGTCATTCCAGACCTTTTAAGGCTGGTGACCGCTAGACCTCTTAAGCCTCTGTAGAAGTAGACTCGCTACTCTTCCCCTTATATATAATAAGCATTAGCTGCCATTTAGTGTCTAAAACGTAGCTCCTCCAACCATTTGCTTGTGCGAAGCCGAAGAGACCTACATTTTTAAGCCGACTTTCAACGGGGAATTTAAGAAGCTTCTTATGACAATTGTTACCCTTGAATGTTTGTCAGACGTTCGCAAGAGGTGGGGTAGAGGGAAAAACCTAAGGCGATACTTGGCCCGGCATGATTTGAACCTGAGACCCTTTGGTAAGTAAGTAGTCCAACACACTTACCACTAAGCCACAGCGCCCACACCATGTTGCCTTAAGAGTCCACTGACATCCTGTTGCAGGACTGCTCTGGTTGTTGCATTTTAGTCCGGATCGGGAAGGTCCCCTGTAGCTGAAAAGAATCTTTCCAGACCTTTATGGCTGTTTTACCCCTCTTTAGGCTTGGCCTTCTGTTATCAACCGCCACGTTGTCAGAGTCTTGTATGCTTGGAGGGGATTGGCCTCCCGTTACAGGACGATCAGATTCCTCCGTCAACACAGCTCTCACCCACCGACCCAAAGGGATCACAACGTAATCTCGAACGACAAAAATCTCGAAAAACGATTTTGAAAATAAAAAGAAGATTCGAGATTTTGTTTTTATCAAAATAAAATATACAAGCGCCTGCCAGACAACTAGCACCTACCCTTAGCGTAGTAACAAAGTTGGATTAGCGGCTTAACCATGCGGAGAAAGTGTGAAATCCCTTCACCTTTCTTGAGTGGGCTAAGCCATGCGGGTAAAATCCCTCTAATTCCTAATTCGCGTGCGCGGGTTGTTACAATTGTCTCAAAAATTATATTAATGATATATCGTGGTAGACCGCGGACCAAGGCAACATGCCTCTGTTTCCACGAATTCTCGGATTTCCCGACAACAAGTTTAAATTGGAATCTGGCAGAGCGAGCCGTGCAATACCTATTTGAACTAACACCGCTTCATCTGTGTGCGGGCGCGCTACTGCAGCAGGACGTTGCGGTGCTTGTCGTCTTCTCCGCTTCAAAAGGGTACTGTTCTTAAAGATGTAGGTTGAGAGTCGGGTAAGTCACATACTCAGAGCTGACATAGAGCGTTATAGTCACGTTCTGTATGTCTACGTCTTCTGTTTGAAAGCTAGCCCTCAGTTATTTGCTAGCTGTGCCTTGTGTAAGGCCCCTGATGGTAACATCCAGAAGTTATTCCAAAGTTTTAAACAGGAAGGAAGAAGGAATTATGGGTCCCTACCGTGACCTGCACACCCCTATAAGTCTCAATTAGCCTGTAAGTGACCAATAATGGTGCTTTCTGATGACATCTGGCACAGGGGATTTTTTGGGTGCAAATGACCGAATTGCTTATGCAATCTCTTCCAACTGGCAAAAGCTTCAATCTGATCTGTTCGTCAGATAGTGTAGCGCTTTCCCGATCGGGACTATCCATCCACTGTTCATGCTTAGGTGTATCCCGGAAAGTGAGTTTTCATAAGGGTTTCTAGCACTTCCAGGCGTACCATATTTTTTGCTTTATGAAGCTTGGCACGAAAGCCTCCTTTAGGAACAATTTGCGCAGCCTCGAGGCCTCATTGTTTTCTGCGAATGATGCACAGAACTGCTTCCAAGTTTTTCCTTTGGACTGACAAATCAAATACTTAAGTTGTTTTTTCTCATCATAGGACATCCTTAGTTCAGTCCCTTTCAGCCCCGGTGATTTAAGCTCTATTATACAATTTCCTGATTTTCCGCCTCTTTCTATGGCACTGATACACCTATTATGTTCTGTCCTTTTGGGCGCCCTTCTGATGGAGCATACCTTTTCAAATGCCCTATTTAACACGTTACAAAGAAGATCTGTACCCTCGCTGACTTCGGGGTTGGTTCTCCAGACTCTGCTGAACGATTTTAGTATATTGACTACCCCAGTTGGCCTTCTTTGGGTTCCTATAAGATGTTATTATATTTAGCCCTACATTGCAAATTTACTTGAAACTGGATACATCGGTGGTATGATACACTTCATCCTTTACCCTCCATTTATCTATAGAGATATTAGATGATCTGGAGTGAACCATGACGTTAGCTAGAAGGACTAAAATCTAAAATGAAAAAAAACTCAAAAATCAGTTTCAAAAATCTCGAATGCAACATTTTGGAATGAGACAAAATCTAGAAAATTCAAAAATCTCGAATGACCAAATCTAGAAATAAATTTTGAAGAAAATTGTTGTTGAGATTCTTAAAACTCCTTTATTTTACTGCGAAAATAAGTGTCGTCGCGGAGTATTTGAAATCGGTAAAGTTCTGGATCCTTCTCCAGTTTGATTTGCCTGTTAGGCCCTCGCCAAGGCGAATAAGGGAGCTCGTACGAGGTTGGTTTAACCCCCAACCTTTCATCCAAGCGCACAGTCTACTATCGGCTCACGCAACCACTGGAATTAGGTTTGGATAAGGACAGGAGAGGGAGACGGGTGCTTGTTTGATTGTTCACAGGATTAACTGGGGTTTGTCCTCGTTAACTTTCAAGGCCAACCAATTTTGCACTATTCTGCAATCGCCGTGAAAGCCGCTTTCAATCCATGTAGAAGTGTTGTCGATTTCCAAAGAATGCAACATGCCTTAAAAGTCGATGAAAAATTGGCGAGTCTCGACTTGAAATTCGTTGGTCTTTTTAAGAATTAGCCTTAGCGTGGGCGCCAAACCAACGACCATACCACGTCGAGTTAATCGGTTCTCGTCAGATCACCGCAATTAAACGACGTAGGGCGCGGTTAGTACTTAAATGGGGGACCGTTTGAGAACAACCGCGTGTCGTTGGCCAGTCCCATCTACAGAGTTGAGGTAGATACGTGGTATCACAATGGACCTAAATTGGTCTAAGTGTGTCGGCTTTTGCCGACATCCACATAAACCTAACCTAACCTAACCTAGTGTGGGCCAGGATATAAATAGTGAAAAGGGACTGCTGTTTCACCACCTTAGCCCTATTGAGGTATCCGTTCGGAAGGAATTCCAAAACTCAAATTGTGATCGAGGTATCAAGAGGTAATGCAAGATGTTTCCGTATTAAACGTTTGGAAGGCTACTTGCGGAACAGTACAGAGATGCGGTTACCCTTGTGTAAGCTTATTGTTTCAAACTGAGTCTTATTGATAGTTACTTACATGTTGTACATATTTCTGATCATATTTAGAAACAAGTTTTACGTTAGAACTGCGACCTTGCCCTGCTGAAATAAAGGTCATCCAACAAATAAAACATGTAATATTTAATTAAATTATTTATTTTTAAAATCTATATTTTGTTCTGGTTTTACATTCCTTTATAATCAAAAACCATTAAAAAATATGTTTTAATTTATTTGTATTTTACATATCATCTCTTTCAATATTTTCCAATATTGGTTTACGTTACACCGTGTTATACTTTTTTTTTGTTTTCCTTTGTTTCATTATAAATTACATATTCGTTTTGTTTTTATATTCTTTGTTTTTTTATTTTAGTTTTGAATTATAATTTAAAAATTTTCATTAATAACGACCTTAACTTCTATGGTTTGGGCGGCTTGGCGGCGCACATCAGATTTTTTTGTTTCTTTGTGTGTATGTGTGTGGAGTGGTAGAAGATTGTTTTTTTTAGGAAATGAACTTGTTTGTGTGTGTGTATTGATCACAAAGAGTCTTGTATTTGATGCCATATTTTATGTATAGAGGAATTTCAATGTTTGTGTAATTGTTGGTGAAATTGATTGCTCATTGACGGAGAAGAATGAGTGGAGTTCTGTTTTGCACGCATCCAATCCAGGAATAACAGATGATGATAACGAGGATGAGGATAAGCTGCTGCTGCTTCTGCGGCAGCTACTGATGTTGCTCCCATCATCTCAATCTCATTGCGTTTGATATTGTGGCATTGCGGCACTGTACATCATTTGAGGTCCTAGACTACCGTTCGCGGCTGCGGCCGAAGCAGCAGCCGCCGCATTCACCCCAGGTACGACGGCACCTGGAACACCCCAAGTGACATTTGGCTGTACCATGCGATAAGAGGCTAAAATTAGATCGTTTAAAGTAAGTACATCTTTTTTTGAAGTAGTATCAGTAGTTAGAACGTCTGAATGGATTATAATATTTATTATTACAAATTTTAAAAGGAAAACAAAAGCAAAGATAACACAAAAAAAAATGCATCGGCAGCTGAATTAAATGTAAATATTATTATTAAACAAAGCCAAGGCTTATGATCCATAACAGAGCAATGCCCGGAAACTAGCGGTGTTTCTTCAGTTTTAAAAGCCGCTGGCGTTAATTCTTTGTGAGGCCCTCAGAATTAAGGTTGAATATAGTTGATCCTAGAAGATTTATTCGCACTAATATGGGCCGGTTTCATTCGCATGTAGCCAGTTATCATATAGATATGAAACCAGTTGCTCTTGTGCTACGGATAAAAAATAAGGAAAAGCATAGACTTTTACGAAAGTGAAGAAACAATAGCGTGCAGTCGAGATTCGATAGAGATAGGTGATATTTTAAGTTACGTAACGTTGCAGCCTCAAAGTAAAAACCAATGATGATTCCCGGTGATATCATATTCGATTGCGGTCTGCCTGCAGTGCCCGCTGTTTTATGGTTGTGATTCTGATGAAAGGACAGACACAGCATGAATCAACTGAACCCTCATATGTTTTTTGTTTTAAATATGAAAGTCTGAAAAGTATGCGAATTTATCAGATATAGTAGTGCACTTTTCAAGTCAACTCCATAAGAACTTCAAATTATTAATCGGAGAGAGGCAACTGCCTTGTAATGAACAAGAAATAAATAAAGGCCTCGTTTGAAATTTTAATATGCAGCACAATGTAATAAACGAACTGTGTCTAGATTGAACTATGTGGCGATACCAGCTAGTCGAGAATAGATTAAGGATCACGTTAGGTGGGTTATTTATGACAAACCCATTTCGATCTCACATACAGGAGCTCAGCGCTTGTAGTAAAGTAAACCCTATGCCACACTTTTGGCCTCTAGTACTTCCTGTAGTAAAATGCTTACGGACATTATGTTGATGGACCCTATGGCAACTTGCCTACATAATGTCATCTATATATACAACAAATTGACATGCGTGTATCTCGCGAAACCTCGAGAATTGTTCGACCGATTTGGATGATTTTTTTTTTGTTTTGTTCGCTTCAATACTGGGGTGGTTAAGAAAATTCAAAAACCCCAAAAGAACAGCTGGAAATCTAAAAAAGAAAGAAATTTGCGTACTGTATGGCGATCTTATATATAAAAATTAGTTTTTGTGTGTTCGTCTTCTATTCGTTCGCGCATCGCTCATCCAATTGATTTGAAACTTTGTACAGTTTTTAGTGGCACTTGCGCGAAAGTTTATGGCATAGTACCATCAACGTACAACAGGTGGTGCGCTTATGTTTGTGTGTTCGTCCTCTATGCGTTCACTCACCGTCACCGTTAATCCGATTGAGTTGAACATTTGTACAGCTGTTGTAGGCACTCCTAACCCGCCAAGCGGCCCACCCAAACACTGTTTGATTCCAAAAAGTAAGCTGACATAGGCGCCTGCGAGACAACTAACACCTAGCCTCCCTTAAGCGGGCTTAACCGTGCGGAGAAAAGGGCAAACTCCCTTTAAACACCAATTGAGCTCGAATTTTCAGTGTTTTTTTTTTGTTAGGCGAACCAACGCACGCCAGAAACTAGTTTATAATAAAGACAAACTAAATAAATATTAGGCATTAACGCCCATACAGGACCTAAAACCTAGCTTCTCCAACCACTTGCTTGTGCGAAGTGGACGGGGCCTATAATTTTAAGTAGAATCCGAACGGCAAATTTGAGAAGCTTCTCATGACAATTGATACTGTTGGATGTTTGTCAGACGTTCGCAAGAGGTGGGGCAGTGGAAAAAAAACTCTAAATGTGAACTTATGATTCAAATTGCTGGGTCAAAAGCGCATTAGGACTTATGTCAATGTACCGCGTAATACTCATTTGGCGATCAGTAGGCACCGCTCCAGCTCTTTTAGCTTTTTAGTTTCTCACACAGCAGATCGGTTAAGGTACCTGTAGAAGCGCGGTAGCGGTACACCACTTTTCCGTTTAGACCGACGCGGAATTCTTATACAGTATTCTCTTTGTTTCACATTTTCTTATAACATCCGTACTTCCCCACATCAATTTCTATGTGAAAGAAAGTAAACGGATGTCGGTAACAAAGGTTTCGAGCATAGGTATAATATTTGCAAACGCAGACAATCCGCAGCTCATACAACTGTTTATGTTTTCCAACCGCATCAAAGTAGCTACGGATCCAAGTAATCAGTATGAACGACTCACTTGCATTTCAAACAAAAATAATGAGTAAGAAGTAAATAAAAACATGAAGTGTTTACAAAATTACAAAAATAAATTAATGTGTACTTTTATTTTTAGGAAAACAAACAACTCGCTCCCAGTTCTTAGTAATGCTGAACCAAATGGAACAAAATCCTGCTATCGCTAAGGTATCTATTTCTTCTTTAAAATTTATGAAAAAAACTCAATTATTTCCTAGAAACATTTCCATTTGACAGCAGAACGGTGGATTTTAAACTTTTCGGTTATGAGGTTAAGCGGTAGCGGACCGGTAATGAGTTCATCCGCCGGTTTCTATGATAGGTCAAGTATGCCGATGTGGATCGGATAAGATCCGTCGGATTCAATGATTGGGGTGATTATCTTGGCTGAACGCCTCTGCGATGTATTTTCAGATCATAACCTTTTTTCCGTACTTTTATACTGCGGGTGTTTTTTATTTACTGAATGTTTTCCTCACCACCAATTAGTTCTTCAACAAATGTACATTTTGACACGCGGTACACGGCGGCAAACTGGGCAATCTACGCAGTACAATATTGCATCGCTAATACATTTTGCTGTATACCGCCACAGTGTGTGCGTCTGTATTTACCGGAATATGTTTATTAAATATTAATACCCCGGTTTTGTGGAAAAAGTTATCCGTAGTTAAAAAGGCTTTTACACGCATTACAAATACAAGACCACTGCCGATTAAAGCAGAAGTGAAGTCCTGCTGCGTAGATAGAATAAACATTGAATGAGCGTGATTGAACTTTTGGTTGTTTCGTTTTTATATGTTTGGTACGATTGATACATTTTATGCTTCGTTCGTAGAGTAGTGTTGCGATCTCGATGCAGGTTTTCGACTCACGAGTTAAATTGAACTTTTAGTTGAGTTGAAAATTAGTAGAAATGATAGAAAAAGGAATGGCCTATATTTATTTCACAACATGGTCATGGTACCTAGTACGCGTCCTTATCAAAGATATAAAGAAGATATACATTCCCATGCAACCGTACGAAACCAAACGTCGACAATTTCCAACTTTGGTGTTCTTGTTTATATAAAACGAAAAAAAAATTGGCAAAA
Organism: Portevinia maculata; assembly: GCA_949715645.1. Taxonomy (NCBI): domain Eukaryota; kingdom Metazoa; phylum Arthropoda; class Insecta; order Diptera; family Syrphidae; genus Portevinia; species Portevinia maculata. The sequence goes on along the minus strand of OX454525.1, from coordinate 392,899,651 downwards.
TTATCGAAACTATCCATTCTACTTGGCACGGATCTATTTGTTCCATTTGTTGATTTTTTTCTGTAAATAATTCTGACAGCTCCAAGCTGTTTTCGTAGTAAGAATTTCATATATAAAAACCAGGCTTCTGCGGATAGTTTTGGTGTGAATTTATACTTAACTATGGATAGCTTTCCTGACAAAACAGGGGTTATCTGTACCAAGCTAAGTTTTGTAATGAATTTTTTGGCAAGTAAATTCGCCTACTCGTCCTACCGCTGATAAATTTACCCCATTCGCCCGGAAAATATGAGTCAAATAGTAAAAATACTAATAAATTTAGAAACGTCAACACATTATATATCCAAACGCATTCAGTTTAAGTGCAAACCGAGTTAGTAGTTGTAGGTTTTTTTTTAATGGTATAATTTAACAAATTCTCTATATTTCCTGATCGATTATTAAATTGTACCACTTTTATAAAATGTTAGCCATTTTATCGGTTTTTGTTTCGTGTATATCACATTCGACTGAAATTGACTTGTTGGGTGAGCGCCACTTTCTCGCGAGCCACACTTATGTGACTGGAATATGTTGTACAAGTCTCAAACTGTGGTACAAAGCATTGCATTCGAATCATGAAAGAGCCCTAAATGCGCAAAAGACTATTATTCAACTTGGACTATCTTAGCACTCATGTGAAAAGTTTTACTCGAATGCCATGGTTTTACACAAATCGGCACTAAAATATCCAAAACCAAGAAACCATCTTTCGCAACGCTTTCTGAAGAAGCATCGCCAAGCGAAAGCAAATGCAAGCATGACATATATTTCAGCAGTAGGCGGAGGTGGAGCATCTGAGCCACTTGAATTTGAAGTGCTACATGCAAGCACTTTCTACTGAAACCCATATTTATATATATATTGGTATGAAAATGATAGATGACTTATTTGAAAGACTATTTTCAATTAACTGAACAAAAAATATGTTAAAATGAAACTTGAATTACCTCCTTGTTGAGCGCTGGCTGCATAGGCGTATGGATAGTATCCTTGTTGCATGTACTGAGTCTGCATTTGAGCTGGATATCCCTGAAATATTAACAAAAAAATTCCATTTCAATTTGCGTCGCTCATATTAATGGGTAAATGTGGAAACTCACCGCTTGTGGGTACCAGTAACCCATTTGTTGATACGCTGCCGCATATGGATACTGAGCTGCTGCTTGCGGTGTAATTACCTGACCAGGTAATGCTCCTTGCTGCGATGGTACACCTCCGGGGCCTATAATCGCAGCACCTGTAGCATTCATCGAGTTGTCACCACCATTCTCTTTTCCCCAGAAGCACTTCACCTGATTGCCGTGTACTTCAGTGTTGTGTGTGTGTTCAATAGCACGAGTCGCCGACTCTTTTGTCATAAATTTAATGAACGCATAACCCTTGTCCTTGAACACCCGTACATCTTGTATCTGGCCAAATTGTATAAAATGTTTGTGCATTAGCTCATCGCTAATTACGTTCGGCGGGAACCCACCACAATAGACTGTGGTATTTGTGGGGCTAGATTGATTGTATACGTCTTCGAATGTCTGTCGATTGGCGGTCTTATTCGCACCGATTTTTGTCGATTCACGAGGCGGTGGTAGTTTTCGTGTTGACCAATTCGTTCGGATCGACCGCGACCCAATCCATTGGCCATTCATTGTTTGTATCGCATTTTCGGCTTCAACTTTTTTAACAAATGAAACGAAGGCGTAGCCCTTTGATTTCATTGTCTGAGGATCGCGAACAATTCGACAGTTCGAGATTTCACCAAACGGGGCAAAGGCTTCACGTAGAGTCTCCGTTTCGATTTCAGGACTGAGATCACCAACAAATATGTGGTAATGTGCACTGATGTCTGTCTTTGGCTGATTGCCTGGACTTGTGGCCCAATTAACCTGTGAATGATAAAAAAAAAATTTTATAAATTAAAACCTGAAACTTTTATCGAATAAATTGGATTTTTGTTAGTCCGTGTATATTTTCCAGTCCCCTCACCTAACAAGAGCAAAAGCCAACAATATACTTTCAACATTTCAAAAATGTTATGCCATTTTTAAAATCGGCGCTCAGAGTAGATGAAATGCTCAGAAAATCCGCTCGCCACAGTTCATCAACAATGCTCACCGATGTTTTGTGGATAATAAAAAAATAACACACAGGTGACAACAGTATTGTGAAGGCCTTCTAACAGACAAATTTCCTCGGATATACTTTCCAAGAGCCTATCCTAACAATGAATCAATGAAAGCGGGTGGGCCAGACAAGATAGTCTCTGAATTCTGGAAAAATATAAGAGGTATCGGGTCCAGATGGCTCACGACTCTCATTTCCAAACTGATGAAAGGCGAACCATTGCCTAACCTGATATATTCTTCCTTTGTACAAAGGAAAAGGCGATACGCGAGACTATCACCCCTATTGCAAGTGTCAATCGACAATTGATTGTTTTCAATGTGTGCTATTGTGAACAAATCATTTTCGTTGATATTCTTCTCAATCGCATTTTTTTAATTGACTGCGATTGACAAAATCCTTTAGAATCGAAGCGTCTAAGGTGCCTTGATTATCTGCTTGAAAAATTGATTAACGATGGAGTCATCATAAGTGAGGATCAAACGCAACTAAACGAGCATTTGATGTATGGGTGGACATTTTAGAGAGGTATGGGTATCGTATTAGTCAAAGAAAGACGCAATACCTGTGCTGCCCGTTATCTTTTAAACTTCGATCTATTTCAGACATTTAAATGTGATCAATAGTGTAGGGTTGATAACGTGGCGGGAAAACGTTTGTAAAATATAAATCAAACGACACTCGAGGCGTTTCGCTCAAATAATAGATTTTGAGGTAAATAAATTGAAACGCTCCATTAGCGCTAAAAATCCCTCTTAAAAGGTTGATGTTGACATTTTAGCTATTGGTAGTTTTAAATTTAATGCGCCATTAGTAAATGGAGGCAGCTCCCATTCAAATCGCTAATGGAGTGAATAAATCGAATTTTTAAAAATTTGTAATTTTTAATGGCGCTTTTTAATTTAATATGGTGAATTAATCGAAACCGAACTTAAGGTTCCGATGAAAAAAAAAAATAACAAGTTCAATTTTCGATAAATTACGAGTAGCGAAAAATCGCTTTCAAATTCGCAAAAATTATCACTGAATATAAATTTGGGCCCTTATATGTTCAAAATTTCAGCTTTTAAATTTTAAGGTCTACAAATTTTCAACGGACACAAATGGCTTAATCGACATAATAGGTCCGTTCGCGAACTAATATGCAAACGTAAATTTATATAAACTTTCGTGCAAAACTACACAAACGCGTTCGCGTACTGAGAAAATGGTAAAAAGATGAACGAAAGAAAAATGTACTTTCGTTCATTTTTCTTCACACAGAATTTCAGCTGGTAAGAAAATGAAAACTGTCAAATGATGAGATCCTATGAGTTTGACAGCAAAAAAAAAAAAAAAAACAGCTGTTGCTTCTTTTCAAGCCAAACTAAGACGTTTTTCACCTTTTTACACAAAAGCGTTCGCGTACTTTTCTTAGAAATGAGAGGATTCTCTCTCGATTTTGGAGTTTTGACACTTTTAATTTTTCTACAATTATTGTAAGGGTATTCATGCAAACTGTCAAAATTTGTGTGGCATTTGACAGTTCATTTATCACTTCGTTAACGTACCACGCTTACGACTATTTTACACCGTTGCATGAATACCCTTAGTAACTTTAAGGAGTTACGAGCAATATCAGAATAGTGACAAACTATGAGTCAAAATTATTATACCCTCAGTATAGGGTACACAAATGAGGAAGATAGTCGGAGACATATCAGAGCCTTGGAGAATTTATTTGGCAAGTTGCTGATTTAAAAACTTCTTGCCACGATAACTATACTATTCTACTATATACATATTTCAAAAGCTGTCGTTTAACTACGGCTTCCATGACCTTGGCAACAAAAGACGTAAATACAATTGCTCGGTAGGAGGGAGAAGAAAATTCGCCTTCCATTTGGAACGGGCTGGATAAGTAAGTGATAATACCTGTGGCCTAGCAGTTTTTGTAGGTCAAGGTTTTATTATATATTTGACCTTAACTTTTGGTCGACGAAAAATTTAATACAATCAATATGAACATTAGTCGTTTCCACTTTAAAGAGCTGGCTTCTTTACAGCTCCAATTACACCCCGAATTTTCCTTAGGATGAATAATTTAAGAATTTGCTTAAATCTTTTTTGATCAAATTGTGGCATCTTAAATACCATATGCCCACCAAGATTTGATCATCTCCGATCAGCCGTCTTTGACATTTAAATAGTGTCGTTATCAAGGTAGAGGGATAATTAAATAACCACTTAAAGAAACTTAAATGAAACAACGTAAAGTATCTTAAAACCCAAAGTCGGGCGGTCTGGTGCTGACAGGCCCACGGTACGACTACGAGCACTTACCAGCTCCAGATCGCACGATCTCTTATATCCTTAATATTTAAAAAAAAAAACTCAAATTAACCCAGCCAAAAGCCCTAGTAGCTAGCGCTGTTAGTATTACTAATTTGTTATTTATTTACCTTTTAATTAAATAACAATAATAAGCACTCTCACTGTCTCATTTCCCTGCTCTTCTCGCAAGCTAATTTCTTTCTATACCGCAGTGTTCTGGTACCCAAAAAGGTACAACCGGTGTAACGTCTTGACTAGATGGACCGGTGGCCTAATTTGGAATTCTTTAAAAAAATCTAAAAGCACCGAAAATTATTGTTGTTGCGTCGTGTGTTTTTGTCTATCACACCTAAATTAATTCAACCAATTTACTTATTATTTTCCAGTTTTTCACAAATAAATATTTTAAAACAACCAACGCACTCACGTTTTGAAATAATTTTTCTTATCATGCGCACGTCGAAAGCAGCAAATCGGCGAACAAAAGTCTATCGAATATCGTTTCGTTTTCGGTAATTAGGCTTATATAAAACGAAAGAGGCAAAAAGCGAGAACAATAATACCAAATTGCATATCCGTAACAAGATATATTCCATTTAAATTCCATAATCAAGCCCAGAGTCAGTCTTTAACGACCGGTTGAAGAAAGATTACGAATTAAATACAATAAATGAGACTTTGGCGTTTTATTTTTATCGGATTCCATTTCTTTAGATATCAAATGAGAAGTGGGATACTAAACCTTAAATCGTGAACGAAATAGTAATCAGCTGATAAGTACCTCCATATTATCGTGAAATTCGCGCTCTGTAGACATAGAACAAATTTGCAAACTTTTCGGCAAGAGAGAAAATAAAGAAAAATAATATTAGTAAGAAGAGATATATAATTTCGGCAAGCTATATGTGTGCGAGATAAATATTGTACTAATCTGGGTGTGGGTGCCTTTGAATGTTGTGATTTCTTTGTCTGCATTTTCTTTAGCTGGCCGCGGTTGTTCTACGGCAAGTCTGTACACTGCTGGCTGTGCGGTATAATTTGTTTCAAAAACTTCGCTATAGGCTGAACGGTACGTCGAGTTGTTGTTGCTGATTGCAGTTTTCTGATATCGTATGCAGATGGACAGCCGGCAGGAACGAGAAGAAATCTATGGTAAGCTTACGAGGGACGAGCTACGCGAAGACCTTAGAAAGCCTAATCTGGAGCGGTGGGGCCTGCCGAAGGATTTGCTTAAGCGATTGTTGGGCGCAATGGATGAAAAGACAATCGGAGAAAAGTATTCGGCAGGTGGAAGTACAGCTGAAGAAGTTATTTAATTACGCAATGAGCTGCAGAGACTGAAAGAGAAGGCTCACGGCGGCTCGTTCTACGACAACTGCAGGAGAGCAGAGGACAGTAGGTGAGGAGGAGTTTCGAAGCGTATCACGGGGTAATTCGCCGACCAGGCACGGACATGGTTCACGGGTCATGTGCACGGTTCGGGATGTGGCGGATATGATCCCGAATTGTAATGCTAGGAATGTGTCAGGACTATCGTCCAAGGCATGGAGAAGGCGCATCAGAGATATTCAGCGTATATATAACCTAGATGAGAATTTGGTACTGATCGTGGCGACGACGAAAATTGTAGGTCTGGCAAAACTGTGGTGCCAAAGCACCACTTTGGAAACGTAAGACGATTTCTTCGTAGAATTGTGCAGAAACTTCCCTATGGTAGACGACGATGCGAATACGCACGATTAGATAGATTGCTCGAGCGTAGGTAGAAATACGGCGAGGATATCGAGGAACAGGTGTACGAAATGAAACTTATCGCATCGCGTGGGAATGTAAATGTGAACACGTTGTTGAAATACATTATTCAAGGAATAGGGGATGAATAATGTGTAGAAGCATTCCGGGCGGTTGAGCTAAAATCAATCGATGGCGTTTTGAATAAGATCCGATCCGATGGATAGTTGGGTTAAGAAGAAGGGTTCGTCGTGCAGCTGAGAAGTCCGGACAGTGCGAAGTGGAAAGGCTCGGTTGGCCGCAAACAATAGTGGCCAGTTAAGGTGTTTCCGATGCCACCAGGTGGGTCATTATCGAAAGGATTGTCCTGTCACGAAGTGAAGGTACAGTGGATATAAGAAATGACGACGTGGGACACACTCAACTGCTGATTACGGAAGATAGGTTGGAATATACTAAGGAGGCCATAAGTGGCGGTGCAGCAAACGATAGTGATGAGGTAAGGTGTTTCCGTTCCCATCAGGGTGATCGGTATCAAAAGGAATGTCTTATCTCACCAGGTGAAGCTACAGCCGATAAAAGAAATAGCTGTGTGGGACAAACTCAACCGCTGATAACGGAAGATAGGTATGAATATACTAAAAAGGCGACCATAAACGGACATTAAGTAATGGCCTTTATCGACTTGGGCAGTGACTGCGTAGCCCTGGTCAAATCTTAGGCGTTGGCTGGGAACTTATCAATGGGTTTGGCGATTGAGGGTGTACAAAACAATGGGACGAATTTACGCCGACATTTCGGCTGACATGCTGACGTCTTCGTGTGAGGTTCTAGTGGTCCCGGATAGTAGTCAGCCATACCCTATGATTATTGGACGGAAACTTTTAGATCAACCTCAGGTGAGAGTGGAAAAGCATTCAAGTAACTACTGTCGAAAACCGATCTTGACACTACGTCGCCTCAGAATTGTTGTGTTCCATATGCCATTTGCACTTTTTCGAGAAAAACCCCTTTAAAGGTTTGCGTACTTGGTACTCCGAAAGTGTGTGATACAATTTTTTTTTATTTTTTTAATTTGAAGTTAGTCTTATAAAGAGTTCACCTACCAATTTTTAAAGTGTTTTGCCGAACCGTTGGCACAAAGCAATTCTCATCCAAAATATTTGAAAGGCAAGAAAGCATGGAGTTGGATGCTAAAATTTAAAAATGAAAAATCGATTTCATCTTTTTTGTTAACAAAGTTTTTATTCAAAAAATACAATAAGATAAGAAAATTATTCAAAGTGTTTAGCATTAAACCAGTGAGTGAAAAATGGCAGATCAAATCAGATCAGAAAAGTACAGCTTCGAGTCATAATGTTCTCCTCTCAGCTGCGAAATTTCAAATAGATAATCCTCTTTGTTTTGAGCACTTGAGCACTGCACAGTCAATGTTTGGCCTGATGTCGATTTGATCACAATTTGAACTCGTTCCATGTTATTCTTTAATTTTTTTTTAATAAATATGCGAACATTTGCAACATTAAACTAAGAAATACGATATCTCATGCCAAACAAATAAATCAGTTGGCATCAGTACAATTTGAATTTTCTAATCTGACACATTTCACTCACTTGCCCTACCTTAAAACTAGGTACAGAAAATCTTGTGCTAAACTGATCTGCACAGCTTCATGGAACACAAATTGACAGAATGTAGAACACTTTGCACTTCGCATATTATCTACACAACTGTAATGGAGGTGGAACAAATCAATACTAAAATTTTGTTTGCGATCCGTGTTAACGTAGGACAAACCAATTCTCAACTTTGTTAATATTTTCTGTATCTCTTGTCGCAGTGATATGCACGTGGAACAAAACAATTCTCACAAAAAAATTGCGATAAATTATATGGACAATTTGTCCCAAACGCCAAAAAATGGTTTATGGCACAAAACAATTCTACAAACTGTTGATTTTGGTGTATATGGGACAAAGTCGATGTTCGATATCTCGGGATTGGAAAGACTAAGAGCAAATCGAATCACAGATTTAAAAAGAGCATACAAGATTACCATAGAATCCGTTCCTAACTCAAAAACGACAAAAGTGGCGTATGGAACAAAACAATTCTCAGGCGACGACTACTCGACGAACGTTACCCACAAAAAAGATGGTGCAGATATTCTCAGTATTGATTCTAGAGCAATGAATAAGGTCACCGTTAAACTTAAGTACCCAATGGCGGTAAGAGATACTGTATTAGCCAGCACAACAATGAAGGAGGGGTTTCGATAAACCGAGGGTTTTGAAAGATTGTCCGCAACTAAAGCGCTGGTGTGAATTACCTGATGAGGGTATCGTTGACTACGATGATGACGGCAATTCTTTTCCCAACCCAGTAGTAGCACCGGTTCGTTAGTCAATCGTGAGCACACGATCAATTGAGAATGGCCGTGTTGTACGCCATTGACTAGATGTCTGACCAGTCAGTCTTTACCGAGCGTTTGAAGAAAGAACACGTAATAAATACAATTAAAGACACTTCGGCGTTTTATTTTTCTTGGATATCTTTTCTTTAGATAACACAACTGGGTTCTAACTGAAGATTGCCTTTTTGTGTGACAACTCCCGACTTTATCAGGATCAGCACAACCGCAGATGGCATGACTCTCCAGGGTACAGACATACATAACGAAAAATCTGCGGCATTCTTTTTGCCTCTCAAAAGAAAAGACTGCAGACTATTTGCTTCCATTCTTACATATAAACATACCAACAAAAAAATAAAAATACGGCCCACTACGCATTTGCCAAGCCACTTCAAGCGATTCTAGCAACCGCAACTCCTTTGGAGAGAGCGACGACGCTGCGGAAAGTGGCAGGTACTTGGATCTGATGTGGTGACTGCTGAAAATCTAGGCTGCTTATTGAAGCACATACCTGTTTTTCTTAAAAAAATTTAACTGAAAGTGGTGTGCCTTCCTGGCATATCTATGGAGCAGTAATAGGTCTGATAGAAAGGTAAGTCTCGGCTGCACCGAGGCCTTGACCAGCACGACTGGCTCCGGCCTAGATGCATTATTTAACCTCCCACTCCTTGATTTTAACATCATAGGTCGCAATTACGAAGTAGACTTTCCTTGTGTTTCAGGACTGGCTCTGGCCAGACTCTGAACCTGGGAAGGAATCCAATTTTCACGGATGGCTCCAAAACCGATTAAGAATCTGGTGCTTGTATTTTCATAGAGAACGACATAAGACTTTTCGTCTTGTTAGGCAAACGTCAGTCGTCCAAACGAAGGCTTATTCTATCGTAATGGCTATGGACTATGTTTTGAGGAACAGGTGCAGGGGCAGAGTATCTGCGTCTGTAGCAACAGTCAAGCTTCGCTTTAGGCCTTGCTTCACCCTTTAACCACCTCCAAAATAGTTTGCGAATGCAAGGTCTCTCTGAATTCGGTCGTAGGGTTGAATTCACTTAGACTTATCTGGGTCCCGGGTCACAATAGCATCACAGAAAATGAGATCTCCAAAAAACTTTCTACACAGGGCTCAGAGAAATAATTCTCAGGACCTTTACCAGCGTTATGTCTGCTTGGGTCCCCGGTCAGTGCTTAAATTGACGGTTGGGTTTCATATAAACACAATCGCAAATGGTATAACTCTAAGACAGAACAAGACATCTTTTCTTACAGACGACTGTAGGAAATCTGCGGCATTCTTGTAGTTTCTCAACAGAAAAGACTGCAGACAAATACTGGCGTTAAAAAAAAGTGAGTGCTCCAGTGTTAATTTTTTAATTTAGTTTAGCTCAGAGCTCGTAGTGTAAAAGAAAGTGCCTTCCGTGTCGACATCTGTTCTGCGCACTCGTTTCTCCAGGATAAGATTACAGATAGCGTATCTGCTTGCAGAAATGCGATGCAAAATGCTACAATTTCCCTTCTTCAGAAATCAGCGCCGATGCCTAATCGGATTTGGATAGCATCCTTTTATTATATGGAATGTCAAAGTCGACCGTGGGAAAACTTCTTCTTTCAATATAGGCAATCAATATGTGTATCAGTCTTCTTTTTCCTAAACGGCGAGGCCATGATCCGTATTAATGTGATTCGAACTCTTCCACTTTACTGCATCCCGTCTCGGTTTCGGATCACTTTTTCAATGAGACCAATCGAATACTCGTGTTGTTGCATGTATTTAAACCATGGGATCTAAGGTTTGCATCTATTTTTTACGATTCTAACACGTGCGTGCTCATGTTCTTAATTTCGTTTAATTTTTCGACACCGTTGATATTTAAGCTAATAATTTGCAAGCACACAGTTTTGGTCAATGCACGATTTTTATCGAGGTTTTGCTGGGCGGCGAGGAACTATGTATGCATGGTTTGACACCAATGCTATCACACAAATGCAACAACATTTTTAGGTCGACCTGGCTAACTCCATAGGTGGAGAAGTAAGGATGCAGTCAAGTGAAAATTATGAAAAAATAAAATAAAATAAAGGCAAATCGCAAAAAATTAAGAATAAAATAATCACCTCGTTTATTGTTACGTTCGTTGAACCTACTATCAACGAGGAATTCAACATCCTACAGAATTGGACATTGTTTTTTTAGGAAATAAGCATCTAACTTTAAGGTCATAGTTTTGTTTGAACGGCAGTGCCAAGTTGCAAGATCGATAAATAATTACAAATACAATTTATTTTATTTGAGTAGAAAATGATGCTAAAAATGCACAAGTTAACTGCGTTAGCTTCAAATAGTGAATGCGCTGATATATATGTATTTGAAAAAAAATCAAATACTTTTTCCCACCCGAGCTGTGCAATAAAACCAAGTAAATTAATAAAATCTCTTGTACCTACTTACCTTGATTTCCTTGTCGAGGAAGAGTCGTTTATTCATAGCAGTCAATGCTGTTGCAGCCGATTGATAAGTGGTATATTCGATGAATGCATACGGATCGTTACCAGGTTCTCGGATGATTTTACAACTTTTAACTGGCCCCATTTGGCCGAAAAGAGCCACTAGAAGATCTTCAGACACTGATGATTCGAGGTTCCCCACGTACAGAGTTTTCGGGTGCGATTCATCCATTTTGCTGGCCGCTCTGCTCTTTATCCTCTCCTCCTTTGGTGTCTTGTTAAGGTGGAGTTGCTGCGTGTGGCTTTGTTATTAAACAAATTTCTTTGCCCTAAGTCATAAATTCTTGATAATAAATCTGTAACAAGCTTTTCCCAGACAATAATAATTCCCTATGTAAATCTATAAAAAAATTAAAACTATCTAGATTATTGCGTGGCTAAGCAATAATTATTAAATATTTCTTCTCGGTCTCGTGTTCTGCGTCCCGATGATCAGAAATCGACGAGGGATTTTTTCAAATTATAAATTATAACAACGACAATGATAATAGATCACATAAAACTTTCTCAGAACGGGTTCACTGGAAGAGAAAAGAAAGAAAAGAAAGAAGAGAAATGAGTTTTTTTATGATTTTATTGTTTATTGTATATTTTAATTTTACACACTATAACTATCCACTTTGGCACATTTAATTCGATAAAATTTGTGAGAAAACAAAAAAGGAAATTTCCATTTTGTTTTGACGATCAAAGACAAACTCGGTTAATATAAAAGGAAATTCACCAACCACTACACTGGCTTCTTATGTTCAATGTCGTCGGTCGTAGGCCAAGATGCACACACAAAAATACAGTTTTCGCGTGACAATTGACTAGATTAACACATATCGGGACCCATTTGGTAAATGCAATAAAATATCATCACGACAATACGCGAAAAAATTTTGGCTTTTGTGTAAAAAGAAAAAAAAAAAAGAATTCTTTATAAAAAAAATGGAAAAGAAGTCCAGCTCTTGCAGAAAGAAAGACTGCTGAGCTTCTTGCACAGCGAAGACAGGCAGGCACTGGCAGAATGTTGTCCCTTTTTAGCTAATGGAATACTAAAGAGGGAATTGAATTAACCGATTATAATTTACGCGCGCGGCGGAGGGAGGGTGTCGGTGATCTGCCAAAAAGGCGTCTAGTCTACTACCACTCAAAATCGGACATGACGTGGCTGAAATTTGCATTTTTTTCTGATAATGGCACTAATTTCTGGTTTAAATCTAATTGAAAACAATTTATACTAACTTTTCGCAGACACTTTTACACTTTCTTGTGATTGGTTTGCCGTAAATGATGTGGTTTCTCGTCAAATAGTCGCGGCTGCTTTTTTTATAACACTGCGTCTATGGCGAATTTGATTCTGGAATTGAGAATGGACGAGTGAAAGAGTGGAATCTATGGATAGCTGTAGCCCTATCTTTGTTTAGCATGCGTTAAATTACTTTGTTATTAGTGTGAAGACACTAGGGTGCGCTTTTTAAGTTTAAGGTGTGGTTTCATTTTTGAATTCTATGAATGGGACTAAGGGGTAATCTAATGAACTACAACTATTTTATATAACTGTATCTATTTTGTTTTTGGTTCAAAAGAGAGAATTCTTTTCAGTTTGACAAAAAAAACGGTATTACCAACAGTCCATTGTGAAAAAGTGGTTTAAATGGCCAGCAAGCAATTACACTCATTTAGGTTATGAAGTCCGTTATACAACCTTGACAGCGCTGATCTTATTATAATCAGCCAAAAAATCTAGTCATTTGCACAATTGGCATGCAATCTTCTTCTACATTTAGGAATCACGCTCTTACTTACAGATTTATCCAAACTATTTGGAAATGGCCTCGGATAATTCAATTCTCCGCTGCGCCAAGAAAATTGTTGGCGATGACACTATCCCCATCCACGAGCCATGGGTCATATGTCTTCAGCGCGAGTGGATCATTCAAACGAATTGAGATTGAAAATAATGTAAAAAGGGTTATTAGACTCCTCTCTAAAAGTGGGAAAAATATGAGCTTTGTGATGTATAATCGATTGTATATCGATTGTAAAGCTTGTTTTAAGATTCGAATGAATACTCAATACTCGAATGCCTTTATTCGTTTGAATAAAATCGGTTTTCCGGGAATAAACTTTCTATTTGATCAAATCTCTAAATACAAATTCTTCGAATTCGACAAACTTGCTATCGAATTCGAATATCAAAATAAGCGGAGGATTGCGAAGTAGTCTATTTATTTTATTGTAAAAAAAAATATACCTACGCCTTTTCTTTAACCAACAGGTTGAAGCAACACAGCTTACTCACATATAAGCATGTAAAGTAGTTTAAAAAAAAAGAGCGGGGAGGCGAATCCTAAAGGTGTTTGTCTCAGGAAATTGAAAAAAAAACTCCGGTTTCTCACACATACTATAAATTTCCAGCGGACAGTAGAAACAGAAGAAAAAAAACAAGAGCAGACTAGCTGTCAAATTTTGTTTGCTTGGCAGAGCGGCAACGATTTTCACGGAGAGCAATCATGGAGAGCATCACTGCACTAACAGCATACGCGAACGCATAGTAGTCAAAAACACAAACATTTACGCGCACTCTCGGTCAATACCGACGATTGCTTTAAAACTTGAACTCAATCGGCTCGGTAGTTTCGAAGGCTAAACAAAAAATTCAGTTGTGGGCAAATCGCTGGACCTATTTATAATGTTTACTTTTTAGTATTCAAAAATAGTGTTTGGATATTCCTTCTTAATTCTGGAACTTTTTTTGCTCGTACTGCAACTATGCGGTCATTTTATTCAGGGCTCACCGAGCGCTCTCCGAGCACCGAGCCCGCTCTAAGTGAAACCAGAAACACAAATAGAGCTCTTCGCTTTGAGCTTAAAAACAAACACCTTAAACGACCACACAGGAAGAGGGAGACCAAACTAGTAACGCACGAGTAGATAGTCAGAAGGAGGATGCTTTAGATTCAGGCAGTAAGAACGATTTTGACTAGAGCGGTCGGTTATACACCGAATAATAAATAGCTTAAAATTAACTGTGGTTGATTTTTTTATTTCACAAGTGGCGTTTAGAATTCGAAATTGAGTTTACCTAATAAAGTTTTATAGCTCAGAAGTGGGATCCTTTCACGTGCGTAATGAAGTTGAGTATAAAGGGTGATAAAGATGCTAAAAGTTGGGAAATATAAATGGAGTGTGGAGATAGCTAGAGTGTCGAGCTGATTTTGTTTCGACAGGGAAATGAGTAAGTGATAGGAAATGGCATTGTGCGTCATAGGTGGCAGATGGTATGCAGAAGCCAAAGGTATCAGAATGTGATATCTAACAGCACATGTCAAACGTGTAATTGTTTGTGTTGGCGAACCATTAAATATCATGTACTGGCAAAGGAGAAAATGTAAGTAAGGCAGCAGAATGCATGAGGGTTATAACGCATTTTCGGTGTACGGAGGAGTGCTGGCAATCCTCCGTGCATGTGCCGCCGTTATAAAGTGGACGAAGACAAAGAAATGTAATTGATGGGTCTAGTGTTGTTACATGTTTTTTGGTAGTTGGGAATACAACCTGTAAAATATAATTTGGATTAGTACAAGGATACAGAAAGAGAAATATCATGGTAGTCGAGCATAGCGTTGTTGCATTTTCGGTACACGAAAAGGTAATTTGCTATAGTGGTTGAAACGGTAGATGACAAAGAAAGACCAGCAATGGATACACTGTTGTTACATGTCTGACAGAGTTCTTCGCGAAGTGGTTTATTAATGAGATGTGTTACAAATTGAGTTTGTGCGTAGTAGAAATTGGTAAAAGAAAGAGAATGGTTGTCCAGCAAAGCGTCGTTGCATTTCCGGAACACGGAAAAGTAACTTGCTTAGAAAGCTATAGGGAATTAAGGCCACTATAGTTCAATGTGCTCAGATGAGTTTGAACGCGTATAGTTAGGTAGATAAAACTCTAATGGGGTACTGAACTTGTTGAAGTAGCGACTTAATCGATGGCTATATGGATTATAACCACAAGCTTTATTTATATTGTTACATCCAGGCTAGGATTCGAAAAGATAAAACGTAATTCTATTTAATTAATCTTTATTTGTTCTCTTTCCATTTAATTCTTGATTATTATTCTAATAATTGACTTATTTAACTCAACGATTCACTTTCACAATTAATTACTTTAAATAAACAATCACTTTTCTCTTATTCAATATTTTCTATACTTTTCACTACTGTCATCTATCGCCCTTCTTTATCGCGGTTCACAACTCGAATGTCTTGGGTGCTCCTGCGACATCTATTTATATCTCCTAGTGACACCTCTCGAAATTTCCAGATTCGCAGAGAAGGTTCGTTTAGAAGGTTCGAAAACAATCTAATTATGTATGTACTAGTTATTCCACAGCTACTCAAACTAATATTCAAATGCTGCCAAAATCGGTAATATGGCTACTTTCTACTAGATGGCGCAACTTGACTAATTGCTGCTCAATGACACAGTTTGAGCAAACATGCAACAATATAAATCAACGATGCACTCACTTTATTTTTCTAATTAAGCTGTTTAATTGTTTCATAGATCACGATTGATGAGCTCAGCGTAGAACATCTCCAGAGTGAGCTCAGAAACAGGGATTTGCTAACGACCGGGTCGAACTACTTTCTACTAGATGGCGCAACTTGACTAATTGCTGCTCAATGACACAGTTTGAGCAAACATGCAACAATATAAATCAACGATGCACTCACTTTATTTTTCTAATTAAGCTGTTTAATTGTTTCATAGATCACGATTGATGAGCTCAGCGTAGAACATCTCCAGAGTGAGCTCAGAAACAGGGATTTGCTAACGACCGGGTCGAAAAGAGTTTTGATCAACAGGGTTTTGAAGCATGCCATTGGAAAGGGAGCACAAGATTCACAAAAACCCGAACCTGGATCGAGTGCAGTCGAGTTAGTTGCACCGGGACAGAATGAAGACGACAACAACGTATTGTTACATCCAGGCTAGAATTCGAAAAGATAAAACGTAATTCTATTTAATTAATCTTTATTAGTTCTCTATCAATGTCTTTTACTTCTTGATTATTATTCTAATAATTCACTTATTTAATTCAACTATTCACTTTCACAATTAATCACTTTAAGTACACAAACACTTTTCTCTTACTGGATACTTATACTTTTTCTCTATACTTTTCACTACTGTCATCTATCGTACTTCTTTATCGCGGTTCACAACTCGAATGTCTTGGGTGCTCCTGCGACATCTATTTATATCTCCTAGTGACACCTCTCGAAATTTCCAGATTCGTTGAGAAGGTTCGTTAAGTTCAGAAGGTTCGAGAACAACATACCAAGTTATACCACAGCTACTCAAACTGCTATTCCAATGCTGCCAAAATCGGTAATATGGCCAATTTCTACTAGATGGCGCAGTTGACTAATTAATGCTGAATGACACAGTTCAAGCAAACATGCAACAGTATCGACGATTTCTGGCACGACTTCTTTTGAGGAAAAAACGGGAAATAGCGGACAAACTCAAACGGCTGGGAAGGGCTGGAGTATCAGTCCCGGAGGCAGTGCCTAGACCCAGGGTTATATGCGGCATTAGGGAGATTGTGGATTCTCTGCTTATGTTCTCAGCAGGGGAAATCTCATCAATGTCGGCAGAGAGCTAAGTCAGTCGAGTAGAAACGTTGACAAAGATTTACGATTGGGATGAGAAAGCTCTTCTGATGGGGGCAGGTGGGATACCATGCAGGAGGTATCGGTATCCTGGGCCCTGCTGCCGATGGGACTAAAAATCAACTTCCCACAACAACACTGCTAAATTGAACTACACCAACAGTTGGCGAGGAAGACCAGGCGGCCAAATGAGTCAATCGAAAGTTTTTGTTTTGGATTAACATGCCGGGGAATAGAATGCAACTTGGAGATACGACGATCATGCAGTATATCCTCATCGGATTGAACGACTAACTATGCTCAAGTGTGTCGGCCGGAAATTTTAAGAGGCAAAAGACTGCTATTACAAAAGGGTGCTAGTGGATGGTAGAGAGTATGCTGCCATACTCGATTTGGGTTGCTAAACAGATTCCGTAAATGTATAGCAATGAATCAGAAAGAGCTGAGACGGACTAGTTTAATCGAAATGGAGAAAGAGCTTAGCAGACCCGAGGCCCCGTTGCAACCTCCATATCCCTACGCTAAACGAGAAGTGCTCACCTCTATGATAACAACGTTGTTGGGTAGTGACATCATACAGCAATGTGAGTCAGAGTTCGCCGTTCCTGTGGTATTGATTAAAAAGAAGAATGACGAAGATCGTATGTGCATTGACTATCGGAAGCTCAATATGATTACAAATATGGTGAAAATCCTGAGCCGGTAGTCGAAGAGGAGCTCAACGAAATAATAAACAAAGTTATGATTATTATATTATATTACATATATATGATTTTTGTTATATTCTGCTCGACTTGGTTTCATGATATTACCAAATACCTACGAAGAAAAACCGCATGCCCTTGACGGCCTTTATCACCTCCGACGGATTGTTTGAGTTCGAAGTGATGCCATTCGGATAAGTGAATGTCCCAGCTTATTTTAAGAAATTAATGAAACTGATCACACAAAGCGTCCCTTGTTAAACGCCTGAACGAATCGTGAGTTATATGGATCATTTTGTTTTTTGAGGATGGAATGAAAAAGCTGGAGAAGTTCCTGACGATTTTAGAGAAAGCAAACCTGACATTAAATTGAAGGAAATGTGAGTTCTTTAAAAGAGAAATCGAGTTCCATTGTCAAGGACCGTAAAATTCAACCAGGAAAGGGGTAAACCCTGGCCGTCAACGAATTTGAGAGACCTACAAACGAACACCAAGTAAGACAATTCATTGGGCTTACGGGCTACTTCAGGAAATTCATTAAGGAATATTCGCTGATTGCATCACCACTTACCGAACTGACCAAAACGAATATGTAACGAACATCACTCCCCGGCCCAGCAGCAAGAAACGAACAAAAATTACCGCCACTGCATCCACAGCAACCGCAAACGGCAGTAGGCATGTAAGTGCACCTTAATGGCAAAATCACCGCTGTGCCGAGAAAGTCAAACGTCAGCTCAGGCTGAACGAAGGCAGCCAGCCACGTGGAAACGTCAGAGGCAACCATTTTGCTAAGCCTACCCGAAATAAGCGATGGCCGCATTTGGAAATGGAACCGCCAGAAAGGCAGACGAATAGTGTGAATTTCCAGTAAAAAGATTGAATAGAAACACACTTTATACAAACAAAAAAAAAACCAGAGAAAACCCGGGAAATAACGTAAATAAATAAAAACCTAAAGTAAAGACACACAAAAAGGAAGGGTAAACCACCAACGGACCCATAATCCACGTGCCACCAGCATACATCTGCTAATTGGGAAAAAAAAGGAAAGTTTTTACCCAGCGGCATCGTTCGTGAAAACCACCTGAAGAGCGGTAAATGGGCAGCGCATATTGCGCGGCGGAATAAAGGTAAGGCACATACTCCGCCCAGGAAGTCGCTATAACTTTTCTCGTTTAGTGCCGTCATCACTCGGCCGCGACTGTGCAGCGACATTTTTGAGAGTCGTCCACCCTCGGTCGATAGCGAACCGAAGCGGGCAGTGAGTCTGAATCCACCTGGAGAAACAGGGCTTACCACCACGCCCTCAACATCCACGAGGTCTCTCGTGTCGCGTCTGCGCAGGTAAGCACCGTGGGGAACCCCGAAAGGTACCCACGCCCGACAAACTTGTCCTAAACCACCCTCTGACAGGCAGAATTTCTTTTATTCCCTAACAGTACCGGCATCCGAAAAGGCCAGCCGCGCTGCAGGCGTATCTCCACCGTCAACATCGACTGCTACGTACACCATCCCAGTCACAAGAGACTGGTCAACCATCTCGACCCTGCCACGAAAGGCAGAGGCTCCTTCGCTAGCAGTACCGATCACCAGAGTCCGGATTGCACCGAGGCGTCACCAGCGACGGCCACAACAGTCCAGCAGCAGCACAGCCTAGTGCCCAACACAGTGATAGTTTATTTACGTATCTGTAGTTTTCTCTCTTTATTTTTAATTTCGCTAAGTAGACTTATTTAGTAAAGAAATACCACCTTAACTTTACTTCAGTCGCGAGACGACACCATCTCTCGTCCAAGGCGCGCGTTCCTCGCTTCAGTGGGATTTCCAATTGAATCATTGAATCCTGCACGGAACCAAAAGTCAATATTCCCGCGATCGCCGTCTCCGTCTCCGGAGAACCCCTTATCATAAAAGAATTCAGGCGTTCCTGTTAGTCAGTGGCGAGAGAAAAAAAAAAAAAACAACAGAAAAAAAAGAGGAAAAGAAAGATACCTATTAAAAGTAAAGAACAAAAAAAATATAACCGACTTAATAAGGTTCTCCCAATCGTCGGTAACCACCCACTTGGGCGGATAATTGTGTCGACGCAGTCGGATCCACGGAGATTCGATTCGATTATAAACCTCGGACGTCGGAAAGCCGACCGTACCAGCGCTATCCCGTGTTGTTCTGCGTTAGTAGTAGGAGTAGGGTGGGAGCGAACTATAACAATCAGTAAATTAAAATTCTTCAGATACAGGAGCCGTCTACGCTGTGCGCACATCGTCGAGGAGCATCCCAAGTAAGTACGATCTACACCTACACACATAAATATATTGTTCATTTACCAAAAATTATATTTCGCTTCTTACTACATGACCTCTGTAGCCATATACGCATTTAATATCTCACGCGAATTAGATTATTGGAATCTTCCGATATCAGACTACCGGTATCCGCAATTTGTGTCTGATCGAGAATAGGAGTTTAAAACCGTTCGTCATTGTTATTACTCGCAGTCGAGGTCGGGCTGGAATCCCTACCAGTCCCTCCGTCACGTTATTTACCTGCGTTCCTCGGCGGATATATTTACTTGAGAGGTACAACTCCAAGGGGATTTTTGTTTGTGTGTTTTTTTTTTGTTGTCGTGGCGAAACGCCTGAGAAGCGGTAGTACCGGAATTTCTTTTTGTTTTTATCCCCGTGTCATCGCGTTTGCGGGCAAGTGTATGAAGTTTTTTTTTGGTGTGGTTATACATGTTTAGGAACTCTCGTTTTTTTTGTTATAGTCCGTACCAAAACAGTTGGCCAACGGCCGATTGCGCAGAGAGAGGATTTAAGAGAACAAAAATGACGCGAAAGAGATTTAATCACTAAGCGTTTTTGCCTGTAATTTACAATGCGTAACCCAACTTTACAGTGCTTAGAACTAAAATGCTGTTGAATATCTAAATAAACTTAATTTTTTATTATGAGGTCGACTTTTATACATTTCTACCTAGAAGTCCGATTGTATTTTGAAAGGGTTCCCAACCCTTTTTATGGTTGAACATTTCGTGGTTTAGCGCTAGGTACCTGTATGGGTGGTGTGCTTGGTTAGCATAAATTTTATGATGTTTGATTTTACCTGTTTGACTTAAGTGTAAAAGTTTTACGACATGATTAGTGTTTGCATTTGGTTACCTGTAGGGGCAAGGAATAAATTTGTTGCTTGGTTTTTAGAGTTTTTTATTTTAAGATAACGCCTATATATTATGGATTTCCTATTTGGAATTCATTTTCACGAAAACAAAAGCATTGCTAGGACATAAGTTTATTAAAATAAAATAAATTGTCATGGATCTTTCAAGAAAAGGAAAACCAATAGGAAGTCTAGGACGTAAGATCGTTGTTAGGATATATTACAAAAAAATTGAAGAAGCTAGGAATTTATGTATAGATAATCCCATCACATACGCAAATTCACAGACAGAGGAGTTTACAGGAATTTCGGCCCGAACAATAAGAAGGATAAATAAAGAATATGAGAAGAAAGGCGCTATTGAATCTCCAACTAAAAGAGTACCACATACAAAATGGAAAACTGGATTGGACGAATTTGGTATCACAGCTGTTCGGCGAATTATATACAACTTCCACATTGAAGAAAAAATGATGATAACATTAAAAATGTTAAGACAACGGATGCAGGAAGATTTGGAGCTGAACCTAAGCAATATGTCGCTACATAGGATTTTAAAAAGAAATGGATTTTCTTATAGGAAAACGGAGAACAACCGTAAATTTCTTTGCGAAAGAAATGAAATCAAACTTTTACGAGTGAAATATCTGAGGAAGGTGCGGGAGTACAGGTCAGAAGGATATGAGATTATTTATTTGGACGAGAGCTATATTCACAGCTCTCACACAAGGCCAAGGGCATGGACTGACGGCACCAGTCAAGGTTTAAAGGCGCCAATTTCAAAAGGCCAAAGGCTGATAATGGCGCATGCAGGTGGAGCGAAGGGCTTCGTGAATAATGCCTTGCTTTTATTTAAATCTGTTTCGAAAACAGGAGATTATCACGATGAGATGAATTTTGAAAATTTCTCCAAATGGATGAAGGATCAAGTTTTAAATAACCTAGAGGAACCATCGGTTATTGTAATGGACAACGCATCATATCACAACAAATGGGAACACAAGCAAATCACTTCTGCTTCCGTTAAATCGGAGATGTTAGAATGGCTTTCCGTCAACAATATACCGCATTCTTCAAAAATGCTCAAAGTCGAACTTTATGACCTTATAAAGCGACATCGGACTAATCACCACCCCAAGCATAAGATTGACCATATGATTCACGGCGCGGGACACGAAGTACTACGATTGCCACCCTATCATCCAGATCTCAACCCTATTGAAAAGATTTGGGCAACAGTCAAGGGAAGAGTCGGAAGCCGAAATACAACGTTTAGATTATCGGATGTTCAGAAACTAGCTGAAGAAGAATTTTCAAAAATAACAGTTGAAGATTGGCGCAAAGTTTGTGAAAAAATTATAAGGACAGAGGAGGAATACTTTTCACACGAGCAGATGTGGGACACAATGTCGGATGCAATAATTATCAATCCAGGAGATGATTCTTCAACCGATTATGAAACTGACAGTTCTTCGAATTCAATTTAATATACATTAATATTAACTATTTCATATATAGGTAGCAAAATCAATAAATATTTTTATCTTAGTACTAAAACGTGTGTGTTTTTACTTCTTAATTCAAACCAAACCGAAAAACCCATTTGGTATACTGGTGTTTTGTTTTGCTGCTCGCTGTAAATCTGTTTTATATTTGCAATTCATCGTCAATTTTATCTCGCTATAATTTACACTTTTAATCAAGGTTACAAATTTAAAAGTGGTGGGTAGTTCAATAAGTTTTAAAAACTGCATTTCTTAAAAAAAATTATTGAAGAATCAAGAACGTTCACCATTTTGTCTTTAACGAACCGTTTAATACCCCATCCTCTTTTTTGTGACAGAAAATCGTGCCTATTGTTATTGGGCATAAAATCGTTTACGTTTCCAAAAAATTCCCAAATTGTAAATTTTTTATTAAATTTACCTACCTCGCCCAAATTCAATGATATAAACAAAAAAAATTTGGTGTGACACTGCAATTTACTTTACTTTGCGTGCCAATATCAGTACCTACATGATCAATATGCACGACACAATTAATAATGATCAACGAAAGCATAATGAGCAAATAGGGTTTAAATCTAAAACCGTACACCTTCATACAGACACAGTCACACAATCAATTCATGTGCAATGTTTTGCTTAATCTATCCGACCGTGATCACATCATACTCCTACAAAGAACCGACAAGACAAAAAACGAAACAATATATTTGCCTCCAAGTAAAGTTGACATATAATGGTCTATATTTTTCCTCCGCTCCTAATTTCAGTATAAAAGAAGGAAAATGAAGAAACCACCCTCAGTGAGATCGCGACAGCGATCTTGAACACAAGGCAGGGTATACGTCGTTTTTTATTATGGCTCCGCCCATTTTCGTCTCTTTATGCTTGTTTTTGCAATTTAAGAGATTGTAAAACACATTTTAAGAGACCTGCGCAGTAGAATGGCCAACTGTTTTGGTACGCACTATACATAGTCCTAAGGATTAGACGTAAGTGCTAAATTTTTTTTTTCTCTTTAAGACCTGTCCCGGATGGCGAGGCCATTCAGGTTATCATGAGTGCGGGTAAATACAATTAGCGTAGTTCTCAAATACCGATTAGCGGTGAAGCAGTCGACTTTCGGCTACCTGTAAAAGTAGGTTCCGGATAATTTTGAAATCGCGAAATGAGTTATTTTAGCGTTCGGTAACCTTGTTATTTTTTTTGTTAATGTAGATTTAAGTACGATAAGGTTAAGAGTGAATCGCCCTAACGTTTAAAGGACGAGTAGCCTAATAGTTCACTTCGGGCGGTGGTCAATCTAACCGTTGTATTAGCATAGTTTTATTTTTGTATTTTATTCGGGTCGGTTGATATATTGTCGACTAGGGTACGTTGGTATCTCCGACTCATAGGTTAATGGATCACCTATCGTTATTCTTCATATTATAGGTACATATATATATATATTCTTAGTTTAGTCATCTTTCTTCTTAATTAAATAAAAACTTTGTGAATTACAATTAATCTCTCCCTGCGTTAGCATGTTATTTTCGAGATATTTTTGAATATCCTGTGGTAAGGATGCCCGTGTAAGTTCTGGGTATGGGAAGGAAAAGAGTCTAAGGGAAGGGGAAATGGGAGGGCAGGCGAAAGCATAAGTATTTAAAGGGACGATATGTCCCTCGTCGCTTTAGGGGTCAGCGCAAGCAGAGCGATGCGGTGGCCAAGGATCCGCAAGTTAATGTTGCGGTGGGGTGGGCCAGCTCAGGGGGAGAAACAACAGCATCTTCCTCCCCCCAACCCCACTCTCGAGATTCCTCGGGCGTGGTCTTATTTTCTTTAGCGAGCCCTGGTGGTCCAGGTCGTCGCAGGCGCTTATTTCAAGGCCAAGTCCACTTCGGGCCGGGGTCTACCGTAAGGTGGATCGGGCTTCTCCGGAGGTAGTAGAGGTTACCAGCCCCGCACCACCGGGTGGCTGACTCCGTGAGAAGCGATGGATGGTAGTGAAGTTTAGGCATGTAAAAAGAATGTAACCCCAGTCCGAGCTCGCAGCAAGTACCTGCTCCCACCGACGAGCTAGCGCGGGACGCTGTCATACCTAGCTGCGAGTGGTCGGACAACCCCCAACCCTCTTTCCAATCAGGCCGATCGTCAGTGCCCTGGCCGCCTGTAAGCGGGGGCGTGTTGATAGGTTTAATGGATTGACTTTTCGGTCAAATTTTTTTTCCGTTTTCCCGGCTTTGGTGAATTTGTGTCTTCCAGTGGTGGTTTATAGTCTTTGTGGAAGGAGGGAAGCGACGGTGCAGGTGACTGCCAAGGTGGGGCAAAAGTCATTGGATGGGGTCGACCATCCGCCCAGACATCTCGGTCCGGCTAAGTCCGGCCGGAAGATGGCACCACCGGTAGAGTACGGCCGTAAGGGGGATATATATATATATATACATACGTTACAAATAAGGAATTTGTACGGGGAAAAAGCGAACAAGCCGCCTTCGACCAACAAAGGTTGTTTGATAGACAGGCCGGTACTTGTGCTATACGATCCCTATGCTGAGCACGAACTACATACTGATGCCAGTTGTATAGGAGTTGTGGGAATGTTCCTGCAGCGGGAAAAAGGAAGTTTACAGCCGATAGCTTACTACAGTGGAATAACCACCCAACAGGAATCAGTTTACCATAGCTATGAGCTGGAGGCACTTGCAGTGGTCGAAGACACACATCAATTCAGGCAATTCTTGTTGGGGAAACATTTTAAAGTTGTCACCGATTGCCAAGCCTTAAACACAACCATGAAAAACATAAAGGAGATGATTGCTAGGACAGCTCGATGGTGGTTGAGGATGCAGGAGTACGACTTCGTAGTGATACATAGGCCAGGTAGCCTAATGCTTCACGTTGATTCATTGTCAAGCAACCCGTGCGAACGTGCCGTATCACCGGAGGTGATGGATATGAATGTACTTAAGGTAACCATCGGTCGGGCGCAGTGGCTCAATGGTTAGTGTGTCGGCTTGCTAATCGAAAGGTCCCCGGTTTAATTCCCGCCGGGGCCAAATAACATCTAGAGTTTTTTCCACTGCCCCACCTCTTGCGAACGTCTGACCAATTTCCAAGAGTATCAAATTGTCATGAAAAAGCTTCTCAAATTTGCCGTTCGGATTCGGCGTAAAACTGTAGGTCCCCTCCACTTCGCATGAAATGGGTTGGAGAAGCTAGGTTCTGGGCCCTTTATGGGCCTGTTAATACCATGCATTTATTTATTTAAGGTAACCATCGAAGAAACCAACTGACTGTATTCCTTACAGCCTCAGGACAAGGAAATTGTCGCCATCGTGAAACCCTTAAAAAATCCTCCGACAACTGACTCATCTAAGCAAATGCATCAGGATTATGCTCCTCAACACGGGAGACTCTATCGGAAAGTGATTGTCGAGTTCAGACTTTTTGTACCGAAAGGGGTAAGGAATAGAGTCTTGCGGCACAACCACTACTAGATGGACCATTTTTCGGAGAAGGAGACCATCATGCACTTGCGGGTTCGATACTGGTTCACGAGGATGACCCATTTCGTCAAGAAGTACTTAAAGGCATGCGTCGAGTGCGCCTACAATAATAAAGAAGTCCAACCACCAGAGGAACTGTTTCTGATTGGAAATAGTAGCGTTCCTTTTGATACGCTGCACATCGACCATCTGGGGCCTTTCGTTAAATCCACAGAAGGAAACATGTACCTCATCGTATTAGTTATTGCGTCTACAAAATATGTCAACATAAAGGCGCTACCAAACACTCAGACGAATCCGGTGCTTAAGTTCCTCACCAAATTTTTTTTTTCTTTTGGGCCGCCCCGACGAATGATATCAGAAAAAGGAAAAGCGTTCACTTCACGTGCGTTCAAAGATATTATGCAATGCTACTCCATTCAGGATGTCCAGAATGCTACGAAGACACCTAGAGCGATTGGGCAGGTTGAGCGGTATAATCGAACCATGCTACGTGGCCGTAGAGGAGGAGAGCAAATGGGACCAGAAAGTTAAAATCGTGCAGTGAGGAATAAATAACGCCCATAACGAAACGACTGGAAAGACGGCGCACCAGTTGCTGATTGGTTACATTCCTCGCGATCCTCTGCGAGACGCCTTAGCCCAATTTGTGGACCTAAACCAAACACCAACCGATTCGTAAGAAAGGGGCTGAATCCACCGCGAAAAAACAGGAATCCCAAAAGCGACTCCATGACCGAACACATCGAAAAGCAAAAAACTACAAAGTTGGCGATTTGGTGATGCTGCTAAACGACGGAATCGCTGGAACGGGGACCTCGCGGAAGCTGGAGTACGATATCGAGGACCGTACTGTGTAACTACCGTTCTGCCGACCGTTACCAGGTGACTGACATCCCTTTCGCCCCCGGAACGCAGAAACCGTACTCTGCGATATGGTTAGCCGATTGAATCAAACGCTGGAGTGAAATAGACCTTGACTTCGACGAGGACGACGAAGGGAGTCAGCATAGTCGAACTGAAATGACCACACTGAAAGAGGGAGAACAAACTAGTAATGCACGACTAGATAGTCTGAAGGAGGATGGTTTAGATTCAGGCAGTGGTAAGAACGATTGTGACTAGAGCGGTCGGTTATATACCGAATAATAAATAACTTAAAATTAACAGTGGTTGATTCTTTTATTTTAAAAGTGGCGTTTAGAATTCGAAATAGAGTTTGCTATAGAGTTAATAAAGTTTTGTTTATACGCCAATTTTTTTTTCGACAGCTCAGTGCACTGCTCTGAGCCTAAAAAGGAAAAACGCCTAACTACCGATTTTTTTCACAGATTGCTGAATGTGGCCATTGTGAACTCTCTCAAACGTCATAAAATACAACTGCTGTAAAATAAACGTCGCAAGAAAAATAAAAAATACACAAAAACAGAAATTTATCCTCCAAAGAATGGATGAACCGAAAGAGCAGAAACGTTCTAAGGAGAAAAAAGAAAAGAAACAAAAGAAATCCAAAGTCAAGAAAAAGGAAAAGAAACAAAAAGACCGAAAACTAAAAAAACGGGTGAAAGCAGAACTAGATAAAACCGAAAAACACAAGGTTTCCGATGAGCCCGATTTTTCTGTTCCAATAGGTAAGGTACCTGGGGCACGGTATGGCTTATCTTTGCAGATGTTATATTTTGGTTCCACAGATCTGATGTACTCCAAGTCCCATGCGCCCGAAACGCCTGAAGAATACCAAAAACGACAAAGTCAAACTCGTCGGATAACAGACCCAGAAACAGGGCGCGCAAGATTAATTAAAGGCGACGGTGAAGTAATTGAAGAAATAGTCAGCAAGGATCGGCACAAAGAAATCAATAAACAAGCAACCGAAAGTGACGGCCGGCACTTCCAAAGTAAAACAGTCGGATTAAAATAAATCGAACATCATTTTATTTTAAATTTCAGTTCAAAGTAACATTTCAGCTTCAAAATACACTTATGCGTATGTAACGTTTATCTATATTTGATCCGTTCAATTCGACAAAATAAAATCTTGTTTAGCACAGTTGATAGAAAAGCGTTGTAGACCCGTTTTGCCAGGTGGGGTCTTCTGCAACTTTGGCTCTGCACATTGGACAGGTTTGCTCGCGTTTGAACCAAGTGCCCACACACAGCTCACAAAATATATGATTGCATTCTAGAACTAGAGGCTTATCGTATTGGTCGTGGCATATGGGACAAACGGCACCGGTCTCATTTAGTTCTTCCTTTGTAGGTTCGCGTCCATAATCCTGGGAAACAGTTTTATGCAAAATATATGAACGATTGCATTTCATTTCGTTAGCTTACCACATTCCGGAGAAAGCTGCAAAACGCATTTTTCAAGGATTTACCCCGTTCAACGAACTCGAAGGTCTTAGCTCCCATGTAAAGGGACGAGAAAAGAAACGTGCCAACAATCTATGGAAATGTGGAGGTTATCAGGTTTTTTTATTGAGCTCTGGAGATACTTACAATGTACAGTCCACTGTAGGGTGCCAGTAGATACAATAGCCACGACTTGACAGGTACCAACGAACGGTACATTTGCGAGATGGACTCGATTAGAGCGAACAATCGTCCCTGAAATTGAAAGCAATGGTAAAACAATAGATTTGATTTATTAATGTGCATACGAGTTAACATCTGCAAAATTTTTAAACATCAAGATTCGCAATTGCTTTTGGACGTTCGAAATGCCAAGTAAAATATGTTTTTAATGGCTACGCACACAAAGAGAGTTGCAAAACGGAATTACTTATTCTCTTATTTATGTGTCCAAAGGAAAACAAACGCGGGACATTTATTAATTAATTAAGTCAGTGGAGAAGAATATGGTTATTTAGTTCATAGACCGTTTCCCGTTCCGACAAAAGTGTTCAAGTGGGAAGCCAAGCTTGTTTTTTAACATCCAAATTCAGTTTAAAAATATGGAAACAGTTCAACAATTAAAAATATCATCTAGTACATTGATCTCCGGCCGTAAGGCTATCAAAATACAAAACATATATATATCGTTTACTTACTCGTGGTTTATGTTTAATCACATCGGTGGGCAGAGTTGTAACTATGATTTTGATCTTAATAGTTATCAGCTTTAGAATGAGATCATTGATAGCGACCGCATGTAGTAGTTGACCAAGCGACAGCGGATCGTCGGCCGTATTTAGCAATAGACCAAGGTAGTCCGGTCGACTGTTAGCGATTATGAAACGATACACAACGACAAACGTTACCAGTAGGTAATCACGAAACAATAGACCAAGACTTTTCTGCGACATCTTAGCAACTTGCTCACACAGTGACTTATCCACTTGATAGACAACAATGTGAAGAACTAAAATGTCTACGATGCCCAGCCAATGGTCGAAGATAGATTTAATCAAAACAATTCCGATAAATGGAAGATATCGGACAAAGTGACTAAGAACCTTCACAGCCAGTTCGTATACTAGATTATCATCATCCAATTCGTTTTGATCGCGTGGTGGTGGAGTTGAAGGTGTACGACTAAGACTAGATACTACATTGTTATCACTTCTTTCAGCTATTGCCCCTGTTGTGCTTATGTTAATTACTATATCATTTGTGGCAGCTGCTTCATCTGATGCTGCTGTAGAATCCCGATCAGGGGAAGTCCTGCTTAACGGCACATAGCGAAAGGTCCCACTTCGCGGAATCCACGAGCGAATAGTCTCAGTTGACGGACCTGCAGAAAACGAAAGGACGTTGTTTAGATTCACTCTCCATCTATTAACATTGCTATCCTCCGACTCGCGATGATGGATGTGAGCGTGCTCATTGTTAGCTACAGTCTGATGGTTTGTTGATCGGCCATCTAGATGGCTGCGTACTTCGTGGATGAATGAAAAGAAGTTTTGTTGCACAGTGGGTGAGTCGGTATTCAAGGTTGGTCTCGTATTCACATCACCATTGGTAGTATGTTGGGAACTGCTAACCACATCGTTTGTTCTTGGGTCAGATGTTGGAATTGTTGGTTGCCCGTTGTCCGAAATTATGTGGATTGAAGTGTCACCAGCATTATATAAAGATGATTCGTTTGGATGGTTCATTGTGGACACAATCAAGAGCAGACTTTGCCCTGCATGGAATTTTCTTGAAGTTTATCGTGTGTGACGTTGGCACGAAATCGTTGTATCGTTTAAAGTAAATTTAGGAAAAGCGTACAGCCTGTTTATGAAAAGCTGAGATTCATATAAATAATTAAGCTGGTTTAATCAGTATACTTTATTCTAATTAGCTTTGTCTTATGTTTTATAAACATCAGAAAACCATTTTCTTTTGCCTTTGAAGGCAGTTTGCTGTTAACATGACTGATATCACAAATGCTAGTTTGCATTGGGCGCATTCAGTATCTGTCTTTTGCCTAACCTTACGAACTCTAAGTCCAACTGAATGGCCAAATACCCTTAATTCTTAGGAAACCGCAGACGAGTTAATAGGGCCTTTTTATTTTTAACAGATGCCAGTTCTCGAATGTAATGCAATGGCAGATAGTCTTACAGAAAGCGAATTGTACAATGAACGTTTATATCACCAGGTCGTTTCTCTTGGACGGCATCAATTTCTTGAGTCATATCTATATGTATATACATTCTATAGTAGCGCCAATCCAGTAGTACCAGTATCCTAATAGGTGTCGCTACTCATACCAAATCGAGAATTAGTTGGCTGAGAGCTTTTGTGCCTTTGATAATTTTATTAATAATAAAAAAGCATTCGCTGAGATTTTTGTTCGTTCAATCATTCAAAATTAAGGTCCGTTCGCGTACTTTATGTGTAGAAAAATGAAAAGTGTCAAATCTCCAAAATCGAGAGAGAATCCTCTCATTTCTAAGAAAAGTACGCGAACGCTTTTGTGTAAAAACTTCTTAGTTTGGCTTGAAAAGAAGCAACAGCTGTTTTTTTTTGCTGCCAAACTCATAGGATTTCATCATTTGACAGTTTTCATTTTCTTACCAGCTGAAATTCTGTGTGAAGAAAAATGAACGAAAGTACATATTTCTTTCGTTCATCTTTTTACCATTTTCTCAGTACGTTTTGTTGTTTTGCACGAAAGTTTATATAAATTTACGTTTGCATATTAGTTCGCGAACGGACCTTATATTTCGTCGTTCGTCGAAGAGAAAAGAGAAAGAAAGAAGAAAAAAACGAAGAAATAAACTGCTTTGTCTCTCCTTAACGAATCATTCTGATATTATGTAAGTATTTATTTTTCTTTGTAAAAGCCAAATACTTTTTGAAGATTTGCGTTGTTGTGTCGCTTCGGGAAATAAATAGTATGTAGGATGGATAGCGGGAGATCATGGGAAAATTAGAAATCTGGCGTTGTCGTCTGCGAGTAGAATGTATGATGTAAGAGGCGATTCGTTTGAAAAGAAAAATTGAATAAAAGCTTATTTCGGTAGGTATTTAAATTATGAGTTTATGGATTTTTAGACTTTAGCTATTTTCGCTGTATCTCGTCCAAAAATGTACCGATTTATATCATTTCTTCAGTATTTGATTCAGAAATATTCAATTTGTGTTGTATCAGCCGTTATTCAAGGAAATAGTTGTTGGATAGGTGTATTTATCTAATTGATGACCTACATTAATATTGAGGCAGGTCACCTGATGATGAAGGGGATAATGAGGGGGATGATGGAAGGGACGAAAAGTTTTGAAATGAAAAATTTAATAAAATCAAATTTATAAATTACAAAAATGATTGTCGCAATTAAAAGCGATTAAATTCTTTTCAGATCTTTATTTTTCTTGTCGTCACACTTTCTTTCTCAACCAACGAAATCTAAACCGGACCCGAAAGCCAATAGCAATGGCTGCCTCCGTAGTGAAGTTGTTGCTGCTGCTGTCACTCTTAAAGCTACCTACGAACTGCAGAGGGCACACTCTGATAGCGAGATTATTCGGACGTTATTTTATTACAAACCAAAATTGCATTACAAATTTTAGTCTTTTTCCTCAAATAAGAAATTATGAGTTTATCGCTTTTAAGACTGTTACTATCTTGACTAAAACTTGGAGCTGGACGAACGTCTGCCATTCCTAAAGAATTTGAAAATGAAATGAATGAATGAATGAATGAATTTTTATTGAGTCTTATATCTCCGTTTCTTACACATTTATGTACTTAATTCTATTCACATTTTGTTTCGTTTTTCTTTATGTCTGGAGGCTTTCAAGTATTGCCATCTCTTTCAGTTTTTTGTTACATATTAAATGTCCCTTGGCTTTGATTTACATTTGTTATTAGCTCTTGCTCTCGGAACTATATATTTGTTTCATCTGACTACAGTGTCATCGTTTTCTTATGAACTACCCTAACTATATACATTCTACTATTTACAATTTATAGGTATACGGGCATACCAATGCGAACGAAAGTTCTCTTGTGACTGTTTGGTAGATATTTGATAACCTAGACATATTGCAAGTTAGATGTTCTGGTTGTTTAATCGATATGATTTTGATTTTTTAATTATCATTTGTTGACCTGTTTGTTTGGTCTTTTCATTTTTAGTTTTGCGAAAGCAAAGTTTATTGATGGTTTTTACTTATTGAATACTTTTTACTTAATGAGAGTATTATGTGTATGTTAGTATTATAATATTGATATTATACATAGATACTAATAACGTAGTGAATTTTGTCAACCGATTATTGTTTTTACTGAAGTTTTTGTTAAATTGATGGGTTTTTTTTTCTTTTTTCTTTTTGAGTAGTAAAAAAATAGAAATCTTTTTTGATTCAAATCTGTGATCTGAGTTGTGGGATTAATGCGAGGTTGCTTTTATCCGCGATTTTGTCCCGGTGTAACTTTTTGGTAAAAGGGGATTGTGTCGGGAGCTGAGTTGAGGTCCTCCCAGATAAGGCTTATTGGTGAGGGGTATGGTGTCCCAGACCCGATTAAGTTGGTTTGAGTGTTGTAAATTTCTTTAATTAGGTCGTTTTCAGAGTGATTGAATTTATTAAGTGTTTTTTGCATCAACCCCACTGCATATTTTATTAGTGGGATTGTGTTTGATTCGTTATAGACATACTTGTTGGAATATCTTTTATTTCTGTTTTCAAAGTTTTTGTTGATACAGAGACGCAGAACCCTTCTTTCGAAGGTTTCGAGTTCTTTAGCTACTGTTGGAGAGATGGTGAACCACACTGGGAAGGCATAGATCAAAATGGGTTTGATGAGTGTCTTGTAAAATAACAATTTTGATTTCTTGCTGAGCATGTTGTGCTTGAGGTAGGGCATAAGCATGTTGGTCACTTTTTTCGCTTTTTCTTTTGTGGCCCTAGCATGTTTGTTAAATTTGAGAAGGCTGGTGAAGGACACCCCCAGGTATTTCAGGTCATTTTTAAAAACTATTGTACTACCTTCTAGTGTAAGTGTTATGTTTCTGCACTCGCCAGTTACCCCTGTTCTCCCCTTCCCGCTTGCGTTTCTGAAACAAATTGCTTGTGATTTGTCCTTGTTAATTTTTATACCCCATTTTTTATAAAAGGTGTTTATGATTTCTAAGTGTTCCTTCAGGTTTTGTATGGCCATCGTTGGGTATTCCGCGCTTGCGTAAACCAGTGTATCGTCTGCGTATAATATGGCCTTTGACGCCACTCTGTTGTTTTTGAAGTAAGTGAAGGGGAAATCATATAGGAATAGACTATATAGCTTTGGGCCCAAAATGGATCCCTGTAGGACTCCACTTCTGATTGAGGATTTTTCTGATTTTGTTTGTTGAATTTGTGTAAAAAAGGAGCGGTTAGTGAGAAAGCTGTCCAGAATCGCGACCAAATTGGGAGGGTAATCCAGTTGACTGATTTTGTATATTAGGCCATTCATCCACACACTATCGAATGCCTTTTCTATGTCTAAAGAGCATGTCATAGTACAGTTTTTTTCCCTTAGGCTAAGGGTTACATCATTATGTATATTCAGCATTGCGTGGACTGTTGAGAGTCCTTTACGAAAACCGTATTGTGAGTCAGAGATGAATTCTATATTGTTTTCTGTGTGTTGGTCTAACTTTTTAATAATGACTCTTTCTAGTATTTTCCCCATGTTTGACAACAGGGATATGGGCCTGAAGTTACCCAGAGTGTAGTCATTCGGTTTCTTTATTATTGGAAGGATTTTTGCTATTTTCCAGGCAGTGGGGAAAAACCCATTGTTTATGCAGTTGTTTATTAGAATAACAATATATTTGATGGCTATGGGGGAGAGTTTTTTTAGGATAAAATTCGACACGTTATCCGGGCCTGTTGATTTTTTACCATTGATACTCTTGAGTATTTGGGTTACTTCTAACGTTGAGGTGAACATGTGCCCCGCCATTGGGTTTAATGCGGAGTTGGTGTCATCGAATAGAAATATGTGGTTCGGTCGTTCTGATCTGAGTTGATGTACCGCTGTTTCCACCATGTTACTCAGAGTCGGGTCAAATGAAGGGACTACTTCTCTGTAGATTTCTGTGTAGTAGTCTTTGAATGCCTGTACTATTTCCGATTCTTCTGTCACCTTGCGGCCACCCATTGATAACTGATTACAACCGAACTTTCTGGCTTTACCTGTGAATTTGAATAATTCTTTGAATGCGTGTGGTCCTGGTACGATTTTGGACAGTTTTTTTCCCTATTTCTGCATTAAGCCAAATCCTAACTTTTTCCTTGATTATTTTTTGGAGTGATGATATTCTTGTAGCTAGTTCTTTGTATGCTCTGTTTATCCTGTTATAACACCTATGAAAAATGCTTTTCAGCTGTTTTTGCCATAGATGTTTAGTCCTGAAAAGGACTTTTATGTCATCTGGGAGATGTTTGTACTTTTGTACCCGGAATTCTACTCTAGAGGAGTGTTCTTCCATTGAGTTTTTTATTGCCCTGTTGAGAATATCAATATACTCATCTATTTCCTCGTTTGTCATTGAGGCAGTTTGTTGGGGTGTTCGACGTGCTAGTGTTAAGTCTATATCTGCTCTGAAATTTGCCCAGTTGGTTCTCTTAAAGGACATGGAGGAGGACGATTCCACCAATGTCAAAATTGCGTCCTCAATCTTAATTGTTAACTCAACTGGGAAGTGAGCCGTGAAGGTCGGGAGGGTTTTTATTGAGAGGTTTGGGGTGTGGCTGTTCACCAATTGAGGCGAGATCAGGAAATGGTCTTGAATCCTGAACTTAACGGGAATGTAGGGGTAGTGGGCGTGAGGAGCGTTAACCCTGAATTGCTGGAGCTCAGCCAGTTGGCTAGCGTCCTACCGTTTTGATTCTGTTTTCCGTCTCCCCAGTTTGGGTGTCTCGCATTCAGGTCTCCTCCCAATATGGCCCCGTCGTATGATTCTGCTAGGATATTGATTTTTATTAGCTCCTCTTGTACAGCGGCCTGATGGCTGTTCGGGGGGATATAAATAGAACCTAATAGTATGGAATTGCGGCGGTTGTTTATGGTTAGATTGATAGAGAGAAACACATTTGGAAATGTCAGATTTTGGGGTGTGACTAGAGTGTATTTGATATTTTTTTTAATTGCTATGCCTACCCCTTGGTTAAAGTCGTTTCGGATGAAATTGTATGAGTCTAAGTGTACCACATGTTTACTTTGGAGGTGTGTCTCCTGAATGAAGGCGACTGAGCTGTTGTTTGCTAGGAGGATTTTCAAAAGTTCTATCCTCCTACTATTCTCTACAAGGGACGAAATGTTGAAAGTGAGGATTTTTAATTGCATTATTTGGATAGCATTATTTGGTTAAGCAGATCCAGGTATGCTAACCTCTTTTGCTGTATCGACCCCGCGTTATTAATGTTTTTGACAAATGACTCCACCTTGCTTAACAGCTCTGATACCTCTACTCCAAAAAGATCTTTGGAGAGGTCCCAGAATTGATTGATGTAGTTCCCGTTTTGTGTACCCATGATGGGATTGGGCATTGGTGAATGGTTTTGAGTTTGGAAGTGACTTGCATAGGTGACCCTGGGGGAAACCAAACCGCCTAGTGCGATACGTTTTGAGATTACCCTCGCACTTTCTTTCTTATTTTTGGCCTCTCTCATTTGCCTATTTTTTGCCTCCGTGTATCTGAGGTATGCCTCACATCCCCGGTAATTGGCGGGGTGATCTTTGCCACAATTGACACAAAACGCCTTTGTGTTGTCGCTCTTAACGAGCTGGCATTCGCCTGGGTTGTGGGCATTATCGCACTTAACGCATTTGTAGTTATTTGCGCAATTTTTTGCCAAATGGCCAAATTGTTGGCACCTTCTGCATTGCAGGGCACCTAAATTTCCCCTTGGCTTCTCCCAGCTCACTTTTGTGTTAAAAATGTATTTTATTTTGGCAGTGTCAATGGCCTGTTGGCCAGGTTTCAGGCGTACTAAGAAGAGGTCGTACTTGAGCCCTTCTCTCTTAGACCTTATGGTCTCGAAGGGCGACACTTTTTCGATTGTATTTGGAGTCAATGACTCCATCTCCTGCTGTACCTCCTCCGCTGAGAAGTGACTTGTTAACCCCCTCAGGATTAGGTTCTGTGTTCTATTCTCTTTTAGAGTAAATGAGTACCCCTGCACCACATCACTTTTCCGGGCAACCTCCATCAGCTCCCTGTGGATCACTGCGTTGTCTACGAACAGTTTGCTCCTCCCACCTCTCAGATTCACAATTTTAAATCTAAAGTCTAAATTTTTTGCTCTAAGGTCCGTGACCAGATCTCTTACGTTCGTATTAATCAATATAATCGGCGGACAAAACTTACCATTTCTCCCTGACATGTTAGTTCCCGTGCCTCCTTCTGCGTTAATGTTGTTGTCTGATGTCGCTTTGTTGCTGGTGTTGGAGTTACTACCGCTTCCCCTTGATGACGCCGCTATCTCTGCTTCTGTTGTTTGTTCCGGAATCAGTCTCGCATACTTGGACTGTCTGTCTGGATTGTTGCCACCTCCGTTCAAATGGAATTCTCCCAGAGCTGTGAATCTATTTGTGTCGATTGTACCCTTATTGGTGTTTATGCTGTTTATGCTGGTTTCGTCTTTGTTCGGGGACTGCCTTCCACGTTTCACAGTGGTCCATTGTTGGGCTTCACTTTGGCTGTCCATAGGTTCGCCATTTTGTTCTTCTGCTTGATGCCCTTGGTCAAGGACTTGTGCCGACACCATTTTGTTTGTCGCGCTCAGATTTGGCTCCGACTCGTCTTGATTTTTTGTTTTAAGCTTTGTGAGGATTTGTGCCGCTCGGATTCCCCTGGGGCTATTTAAGATGAATGCTGAATCACTGCTCATTGATTCGTTGTTTTTAGATTTATAATTTAGTGCCATTTTTGGTTTTTTCCGCATCACTATTACGAAGTTTACCGTGCGTGCACTGCGCACAAAGTTTGGTCCTGTTTAACGTCGCTGGTGTGACGTGGTTTTGAAAAAAACCTTTGTGACAAGTAAAAAGAATTTTTTATGACTTCTTACTACGCGTAGCACCTGTGTGAGGATGGTAAGTCTCGACGTTTCCAAGTCCAGCGTGATGCCGTGAATTAAAAATGGCGTCGACGATCTATTATTTAATTATGCACGAAAGTTTGTGCAATTGGAGATCAGTTAAAACGTCAATTCCACTAGTTATTGGGACAATTGCAATTAAATTTATCGCTTTTGATGGGTTTCACTAAACTTTTCACCACCGCGCCAAGGGCCAAGGTAACATGGAAAAAATCGAAAATGAAATAGCTCGAAACCTAATAGCACGTTGAATGAAGACAAGAAATGGGAGTTCCTTCTGACAGAATATAAATGCCAGAAATAGGCGGGAAAGGACATCTGCCAATGCAGGGACCAGCTTAGAAAATCACTACGCCCTCCAACCAGCGTTTGTCGTAAAAGTATAGGTACTAAATGGGGAAATCACATCTATGCAATTTAAACATCCAGATGAGATGAGCCCAGCGACACATTTAACATCTTGGTCATTGCAGGGACGTGAAGCTCGCTAATCCATCGCTAGCAAAGAATAACTGATACCAATTAGGGTCCGTCACTTTTTCTTCAAGCAGATAATCAAGGGCAATATGATTAGACTTAGGACGCTTCCCTGGTGTACACCTCTTTGATTGCGAAATTTGCAATAAATGCATGACTTTTTTGTCCAGGTTGTACCATTTGATTCTCACAAACACTTTTCTGTCAGGAGGAGGCGGTTTAGTTGGGCGACCGCCTCTTCCAGGATCACTTTGCTATCTTTAACCCGAGGCTTCATGAAACGTGCTACCATATGGCAATCAATCTGGGATTCGTTTCCGCCACTGCTGTAAGTGACCAGGTGACGGCTTTGTTTGAGAACGATAAGACCTAATGACTTGCACATTCTCAGGATATCTTTACCGGAGAGTTCCTGGTGCCGTATCCCAGTCCTCCATTGCAGTTCTCATAGTCTTCGTTTAACTAACCGACAGTACTGTTCAAATCTCCGCCAACAAACAAAAGTCTCGTATTAGAATATCTTGAAAGCTTTTGTGCTAACGTCCAAGAAACGCTCCCGATTTCCGGTGTTTTGCGGGATGATATTTTCCTGAGATAGACTCACAAAAATTAAAAATCTGGACACGTCTTCGACTCACAAAAAAGGATATTCTGAAGGTGAGATATTTCAACCGTAGATATTATAAAAAAAAGAATATAAACTAGAGTAATTATTACTAATTTTTGGAGTGGAAGTGGCCAACAGCTAGTGCCGGTTCCCTACTTACTCCACACACACATCAACACAAACAACTTAGAGCATTCTTCAATAGAATTCGCTTTAACATCTCGAAATGATTGCATACCTTCTTATCCAATGTTTAAATATTTTCCCAGCCTTTATGCAAAAATCCGTATTCATTAGATATCCAAAACATGTAAGTTCTGCAATCTCTGTGTCGATTAAAGTCCCAAACCAGTTGTTTGTGAAAAACCAAATGAAAAAATTCTGCTTATATTCGGAGATTTAATTGTGTAACAAAATGCAATCGCAATATGTACATAATAAGATTTGTGATACCGATTATGAATGAATACTATACCCCTTTTCTTTGATGAATGCTACGGCCACCCTGCAGTATGCCTTAACCTACCCCAAACTTCCATTGAAAGCAACAAATAATTTATAAACCATATACCGCACCCCTCTCACCCACACATCATATCCCCATCATGAGAAGTAAAAAAAAAATTCAATAAACAAATGACAAACTACACACTTATGAAAATCTTCAAATATAACGGCGCTGGTCGGAAAAATGTTACTTTTGTTTTGTTCATCACCTCAATTACTTTCGTTTAATATAGCTTCCGTTTTGACGAAAACTTTCACAAAAACTTAAAGATCCATCTAAATTAATTAAGGACACAAACCAGTTTTCATTATTGATCGATTGAAGCGCCAAAGCTTCTGCAGGATACAAGTACAACATTATTATTCGATTTCTTGGCGCTACTATAGGAATGTATATACAAAGGTAATATACTGTTACATCCAGGCTAGGATTCGAAAAGATAAAACGTAATTCTATTTAATTAATCTTTATTAGTTCTCTTTCAATGTCTTTTACTTCTTGATTATTATTCTAATAATTCACTTATTTAATTCAACAATTCACTTTCACAATTAATCACTTTAAATAAACAATCACTTCTCTTATTCAATATTCTCTATACTTTTCACTACTGTCATCTATCGCCCTTCTTTATCGCGGTTCACAACTCGAATGTCTTGGGTGCTCCTGCGACATCTATTTATATCTCCTAGTGACACCTCTCGAAATTTCCAGATTCGTTGAGAAGGTTCGTTAAGTTCAGAAGGTTCGAGAACAACATACCAAGTTATACCACAGCTACTCAAACTGCTATTCCAATGCTGCCAAAATCGGTAATATGGCCACTTTCTACTAGATGGCGTAGTTGACTAATTAATGACACAGTTCAAGCAAACATGCAACAATATCCCCCTCTTAAACTTGTTCGTCCCGAACAAGCACGTCAATATTTTCCCCATGGTAGCGATGGAGACGATCCACATGGACAACTTTTAGCTTGCCTCTTCCTCGCTGGATCCGGTAGACAACATCGTTGATGCGCTTCACTATCTTATAGGGTCCTTCCCAATCCTGCTGTAGTTTAGGTGACATACCTTTTCGGCGATGAGGGTTGTATAGCCATACCAGATCTCCTTCCTGGAATCCTGTGGTGGTCGCTTTTGTATCGTACCTCGTCTTCATGCGGTCGCTGGATATCCGAATCTTATCTGTAGTTTTCCGATGAATGTTTCTGATGATTTCTCTGAGATCCGCCACATAATCATCTTCATTCGTTGCTTCATCAGTCGGAGATCCAAACATCAATTCACTAGGTAACCGGATGGTTCGACCAAAAAGGATTTCGGATGGAGTATGTCCTGTTGTGTTATGAACTGCGCTTCGATAAGCTAATAGGAACATGGGGATGTGCTTGTCCCAGTCCCGCTGGCAGTCGCCAACAACCTTAGAAAGGTGTTCGTTTAAGGTTCTATTGAAGCGTTCCACCATTCCGTGCGATTGTGGATGAAGCGGGGTTGTTCTTGTCTTCTTAATCCCTAGTAGCTGGCATACTCCTTGAAAGATCTTCGACTCGAAGTTGCGACCTTGGTCCGAGTGCAATTCCATTGGTACGCCAAATTTGCTTACCCAGTTGTGGACAATCTGCTCTACCACGGTTTTAGCTTCTTGGTTAGGTATAGCAAAGGCTTCAGGCCATTTAGTGAAGTCGTCCATCACTACGAGGATAT
Source organism: Portevinia maculata (assembly GCA_949715645.1). Lineage (NCBI taxonomy): Eukaryota > Metazoa > Arthropoda > Insecta > Diptera > Syrphidae > Portevinia > Portevinia maculata. The sequence goes on along the minus strand of OX454525.1, from coordinate 392,859,185 downwards.
AGCGGTTTCCACTGTTGGTTTCTGGAAACGGTCCTGCGATGTCAACTGCAATCCTTTCAAAGGGCGCTCCAACGTTGTATTGATGCATCTTGCCTTGCATTTTTACTCTCGGGCCTTTACTGGCTGCGCAAGCGGCGCATTTTCGGCACCAGGTTTCGACATCGTCTCTTGCGTAGATCCAGTAAAAGTGTTCTCGCACTTTTTCGAGTGTCTTATTTACTCCCAAGTGACCTCCGGACACTCCATCATGTAGTTCCCTAAGTACTTCGTTGACTTTCGATCTGGGTACCACAAGTTGCATCACGGCTGATGTTCCATCCGAACTTTCCCATTTTCTTTTCAAAATGCCATCCTGGACATGAAGTGAGTCCCATTGTGCTAAGTATGCCTTCAATTCCGGACTCCTATTGGAGATCTGCTGCCAGTCCGGCTTGCCCTCATGTTCCTTCCAGGCGAGAATCGGCTCGATATCCGGATCTTCCTGTTGAGCATTCCGGATCTCCCGTGCACTCCAGCCGCTAATGGGCTCAGCTCTCAACCGTTGGACTGACACTTTATCTTTTCCCTCCTGGCGTACGCAATGTTTACAATCAGCCTTGCAGGGTCGCCGGGAGAGGGCATCTGCGTTGGAGTGAAGAGTTCCCTTTCGGTGCTGTATCTCGTAGTCATACATCTGCAGCCGCTCAATCCACCTCGCGACTTGTCCTTCAGGGTTCTTAAACTGCAGCAGCCACTTTAGAGACGCATGATCTGTACGCAGGATGAATTTCTGCCCATATAAGTACTTGTGGAAGTGCTTTGTTGCCAGGATCAAAGCCAGGAGTTCCCGCCTGGTTACGCAATAGTTCCTCTCCGGCTTGGATAGCACTTTACTGAAGTAGGAAACTACTCTCTCTTGGCCATCATGGATCTGCGAAAGAACGGCTCCGATCCCAACATTACTAGCGTCGGCATCTACAATAAATGTCTTTCCTGGAGTAGGGTACGCTAGAATTGAAGCATCACACAGTTGGTGTTTGAGACTCTTGAAACTCGCTTCGCATTCACCTGACCATTTAAATGGTTTTCCCTTTTCCGTCAGTTGATGCAAGCTCTTTGCGATCCTTGCGAAGTCCTTCACAAACCGTCTGTAGTAAGTTGCAAGTCCCAGGAAGCTTCTCAGTTGGTGTTTGTCTTTGGGAATGGGCCAATTTTTCACCGCATCGACCTTCTCTGGGTCAGTCCTTACTCCTTCGGACGAGATGATGTGCCCCAGATATTTTACCTCAGATCTAAAGAGATCACACTTTTTCGGGTTAAGCTTTAATTGTGCACTTCGTAGTCTCTGGAACACTTCCTTCAAGTTATCTCGATGTTCTTCAAACGTTTTTCCAACCACGATGACATCGTCCAAGTAGACCAAACACGTTTTCCATGTTAGCCCCAACAAAACACGCTCCATTAGTCGCTCAAAGGTTGCCGGCGCGTTACACAGTCCAAATGGCATTACTGTGAATTGCCAGAGCCCGTTTCCTGCTGTGAAAGCTGTTTTCTCACGGTCTTCCGGATGTATCTGCACTTGCCAGTAGCCACTCTTCAGATCTAAAGTGGAAAACCATCGAGCTCCGGACAGTGTATCCAGCGTATCGTCAATCCTTGGTAGAGGGTAGCTATCCTTTTTGGTGACATTATTCAGTTGGCGATAGTCTACACAGAACCGAGTGCTGCCATCTTTCTTTTTGACAAGGACAATTGGAGATGCCCATGGGCTTTTAGAGCATTCGATTACTCCTTCCTTCTCCATCGTCGACACCATCTCTGCAACCTCCGTCTGCTTAGCCAATGGTAATCGTCTGGGAGGCTGACGAATCGGTCTCGCATCTCCAGTGTCTATCCGGTGTTGTACAAGGTGTGTTCGGCCATACTCGCAGTCCCGCGAAGCGAATATATCAGCAAACTCGTTGATGAGGTTCCCTCCCATGGCTTGCTGCTCCCGATTCAGATCGCAGTGCTGGAATAAAGTTCTTTTGACCTCAGTCATTCCCATTAGTGAACGAGGCTTCGCAACACCTTCCTGTGAAAGTTTCGTGATGGCAGTAACCGGTACACACTTTCCAACCACCTCACCTTGCTTCAATTTGACGCTTTTGTGTTCCGCATTAAGAACTCGTACGGGAACCATATTGTTCTTCGGCTCGACAAGCATTTTTCCAACCACGCAATTTCGGCAGTGGTTGTCTTCTGGCTCGACTAGAAAGAATCGGTGGGCCCCAGGATCACCTTCCAGCTTTGTCCAAATCAGTGTCTCTGAAGAAGGTGGTAGGACCTCGTCCTTACTAATGACTGTCCTCAGGGATGCGACGTTCTCGTTCCCGTACACCATCGGAATTTCTACGTTTCGATACTTGAGTACTTGCATACCAATGTCCAATACTACATCATGCGCCTTCATGAAATCGATTCCAATGATGCATTCGTCACATATATCGGCTCTTAGGAAAGCGTGGGAGAATACTAATCCTGCCAAATTTATTGTTAGTATGACCTCTCCATACACTTTCGCTGTCGCTCCTGTTGCTGTTTTCAGACAGTAATTGCTGGTGTTGTGCAGCCAAGACTGACGGACGATGTCCCTCCTTATGATGGAAGCGGTGGCTCCGGTGTCGATGGTTGCCACGCACTTATTTTGTCCGATATAGGCTTCCACTGTTAGACTCTGGTTTCCTCGTTTGGTTTGGGAGACTTGAATTGTGGTCCTGGGGTCGTCGATTCCGGAAACCAACTTCTGCCCCACGAAGCTGGTCCTTACACGTTTCCCGACTGCTGGTTATGCGAAGCTATATCTGCAGGATGGTTGTTATCCCTGCCAGATGCTTCTTCGTTGCCCCTCCTAGGCCCGCAATGCGGACAACTGCCTCGTCTGGGTGGAGCTCTGCACTGTCTCTGTAAGTGCCCTATTTTGTTGCAGTTCCAGCAGCGCATTTGACCTCTGTTATCTCTGCTCCGGTCTACGATGTCTGCTCTTTGACATGAACATTCAACGGCTGTCATTTCCCTTACGCGGTGGAACACATGCGATGCCTGATCAGCAGCTTGCATTGTCAAGGCAAATGCTAGGGCCTCAGCGAGAGTTCTCTTTCCAGCCATTCTTACGGCCATTTGCAGTTGTCTATCTTCAATGGCTTGGATAAACGCCTCCACAGCCATTTCATTGATGAGAACCTCACCAGCATTAGGATATGACAAATGTGCCAGACGTTCGATATCTGCTTGCAGCTGTTGAAGTGTTTCCCCCCGCTTCTGGACTCTACTGCGTAGCTGGACCCTGTACACTTGCTGCATATGCTCATCACCGAAGCGCATCTCTATAGCCTTGACTAGGGCGTCGTAGTCGTGTTGCTTCTCTTCTGAGACGGTTTGGAGTAACTCCGCAGCTGTACCTCTTAGTGCGAGCGTTAGCGCAATCGACTTTTCCTCGTTGTCCCAGCTGTTCGCCATTGCAGCTGCTTCAAACTGTTTCTGATGTTTGACCGTCGAAAACAGGAGGCTGCATCGCTTTCCTTCTCGGGCAGGCCGCAGAATTTTCTCGAGCCTTCTGCTTCTTCACTTTCTCGAGCTCTCTAGCCAAGTTCTCGAAGTTTGTTTCATGCTTGCAAAACGTCTGATGGATTTCGTCGAATTTGGTTTCAACCTTCTCGAACTTTTGGTCAATTTCTTCGAGTTTTCCTTCAAGAACATTTTTAAAATCTTCCACAGCGCTCTTTTGGGCGGCAACTATGGAATTATTTTGTTCTTCCAATTTGGAATCTAGAGAATTCTTCTGTTCATCAAATTTAGAGTCCATTGATTGCAATTTGGAATCTAGAGAATTCTTCTGTTCATCAAATTTAGAGTCCATTGATTGCAATTTGGAATCTAGAGAATTCTTCTGTTCATCAAATTTAGAGTCCATTGATTGCAATTTGGAATCTAGAGAATTCTTCTGTTCATCAAATTTGGAATCTAGAGAATTCTTCTGTTCATTGAACTGAGAGTCCATAGAATTCTTCTGTTCATCTAACTTGGCCAGAAGTAATTCCATCATAGCAGTCATATCAACGCTTGTACTTACTTGTTCTTCTGCTACGTCGAACAAAACGGACTTGGGGTTTTCTCCTTCGTTTTCAACAGATTCCTGCAGTCGAAGCACAAGATCACTTTTTCCTCCAGCTGTGGAGAGATTCCGCTTTTCCAATTCAGCTTTTAACTGCGGTATACTGAGCTGTAGTAATTTTAATGTGCGACCCATTTTTTTTTTCTATTTTTTCTATTTAATCAAATTCACTTCACTTTAATTTCACACTGAATACGTTTTATCCCACTTCTGACACCAATGTTACATCCAGGCTAGGATTCGAAAAGATAAAACGTAATTCTATTTAATTAATCTTTATTAGTTCTCTTTCAATGTCTTTTACTTCTTGATTATTATTCTAATAATTCACTTATTTAATTCAACAATTCACTTTCACAATTAATCACTTTAAATAAACAATCACTTCTCTTATTCAATATTCTCTATACTTTTCACTACTGTCATCTATCGCCCTTCTTTATCGCGGTTCACAACTCGAATGTCTTGGGTGCTCCTGCGACATCTATTTATATCTCCTAGTGACACCTCTCGAAATTTCCAGATTCGTTGAGAAGGTTCGTTAAGTTCAGAAGGTTCGAGAACAACATACCAAGTTATACCACAGCTACTCAAACTGCTATTCCAATGCTGCCAAAATCGGTAATATGGCCACTTTCTACTAGATGGCGTAGTTGACTAATTAATGACACAGTTCAAGCAAACATGCAACAATACGTTCGATGTCACTCTACGAGATGATTATCGGATCCATATAGGTCTTTGTCAAGTTCAATGTTTGAAACTACATTTTATCATAAAGAAGACAGTTAGTATAGTAATTGAATGAGAAGGACGAGTACAACTGTTACTTTGGTTTGTTTGCGTTTTATTTAGATATTTATTTGTTTCTTTTATTTTTGGCACTTATTTACACATTTCCCAATACTAATCACTTAAAAAATGCACGTGCAACAATTGAAACCAAAACATAGAAAAATGAGAAAATGTCAAAAAAATTCGATGGGATTTTATTTTTGCCCCTTTTTTTATTACCTCGCGTTATGCTTTTCCGGATTTTTCTCCATTTTCAACCAATTGTGGCGGATGAAGCAGCTGACAACTCTGTCAAGGAAGGGAAGTGAAAGAGAAGCCAGAGAGAGAGAGAGAGAGCGAACGGGTACGACGGAAAACGGACAGGCAGTGTGTTTTGTGGAGTCGTTCTGAGTGGTCAGATACAGAATTGGGAATAATAAAATACAGTAAAATTTAGTGAGTGTACTTTTTGGGAAGGTGGATTTTCCAGCGCAACAGAAATCAGAAGTGGGATAAAGACCGCGTAAAAGTTAAGTGGTTATTTGAATTTTAATCAAGGTAAATGTGTATGACACGGGGTTGTTTTCTTAGAAGACGCGCATGTGCATGGCCGGGGTATTATTTTGTTTAAGTTTCTAAAAGGTGAAACGTAAGCGTACGCAGTTCAGAGCACAGCATCGTAGTAAAATCTTTGTCTGCCACGGAGTCTTAATCATTTAATTGCGGCTTAGCCAATTGGACGGTTCATGAACAACCAGTCGCAAAGAAAAAAAATCCGTTATCGACAAGCGATAGAAGCGACAATGGGTCTCCAGTTCATGGGGAAACATTTGTAGTGGTGTTCGGCCGATAGCTATACATACGCGGCTGTGGTTAATGCTAGTGTATACATGCATGCGTAGCATCAAGAAAAAAAAACGGTGAGTTGATGGCGACAACGGTAGTATACGTTTTTAGTTTATAGAAGGGTATACGTTGCACGGCGTCTGAATCCGAATAAGGGTGTGTTTGTGTGTGAGCAAAACATTCGTAAGGAAGGAGTGTACATGTAAACGTGAAAGTAAAGTCACAAGAGTAGAACGAAGGAATAAGTAAAACTGTAGTCGGTGAACGGAGTTGATGGTACCAATACCACGGCATTTTCGGTACACGAAAGAGCTGTTAGGTATTCGTTGCCATCTGGTCCCAAGTTGTCGCCTACAGTTCGAGAGAATCCTTGGTCTCTGATTTTGACCTAAGACTGGAAGTATCGGCTATGATTGATTTTGGTAAATTGGTATGCTACCGAGAAAATTGTTCTTGGGGTGCTGTGCTCTGGCTGGGGTTGAGGATGCATGCATTGGATATTACGCCCTGAGGTGGGCAAGGCAAGATAGCTATATCGAGTATGGGTTTAATAGTGAACATGTAGGTATGAACGCAATTTGTTCAAGTTATCGCTTTTGATGTTATTTTGAGCATGATCCCTAATCAAACCTTTAAGAATAATCAAAATAACCAGTCTTACGAAACTTATTGTTATCTCGTTTTGTTACTACTAGACCAGTATGGAGAGCCTGAGCTTGATCACCGCAATCGCCATCTCTACCAGCGTTGTACGTCCCAGTTCCTTCGAGCTCATGGCCACGCATTGGCGGTATCTATTAAGGAGGAGAACGAGAGCCGTCGGATCGTACTTCAGACTCATCCGCAGATCGCCGACCCTCACATCCTCGCGGACCACATTACTCGTTGGACATACGTCGACTCGCTTCACCGTCAGGCAATCGCCAACCTTGCTCATTACGCACCCTGAGCTGTTCAATACATCTTTGCCGATGAGCACGGGATTTGTCAAGCATCTATCGCCTACTACCACGGCCTTAACTGGAAAATCAGCTCCGTCAATGTTCAGGACGCAGGGTACGACTCCCAAAGCCCGACATTTCCCACCCCCAAAACCATGTAGTGTAGCGTCACTCTCGTCCATGCTTGACGCTATTTGCGAAGCCATTGATTGAGACTGAGGATAGAGACATACGACGCTGAAAAAGCGGAGTCAGCGGCTAACACCTCCGCAGATGAGCAGTCGAGAGTCGTCATTGAGGAGTCCGCGACATCCGAACCGGAAGTATTGGAGCCAACCGAAGGTCTCAGCACTACGAGCTCCGTAGGGACATCTGTGAACGACGAGGCATTGAAGGCCCGCGAATGGGACCTAATTCGTCGAGAGAAAGTTCTCTTAGAAAAGGAGCGGGCGTTGCTGGTAAAAGAACGGGAGTTGGTCGACAAGCTGAGGCTACTGACTGAAAATAGAACGACGGGCAGCGAAGGAAGCCACAGCTCCAGGGTACAATGCAGCATCCGAGAGATCTCAGACGTATTGCCACCATTTGCTCCTGGGGATATTTCGTCAATGACAGCCGACGGGTGGTTGGATCGTGTCGCAGGCCTGCTACAAATATAGCGGTGGGACGAGGGAGCATTGTTGATGGCTGCAGCTTTCAAGATGCAGGGTCCGGCTAGATTTTGGTGGGACACATTAAGTCAAACGTGTACAACATAGGAGCAGTTTGCGACAGGGCTGAGGAGGAACTTTCCCCACGAGCACAGCGTGGTGGATATCCACCAGCAACTTGCGCGTAAAGTCAGGAGGCCAACCGAAACTGTAGAGAGTTACTGTTATGAGATGAATATGCTGGGCAAGAGGATAAGCCTATCGGACAAGACGATCGTGCAGTACATCCTCACTGGCCTCAATGATCCTCAATTGAGTGGCAGTTTGGCATCAGCAGCATCGCGGAGCTCAGTGAGAAAATTAAGTGGTGTGAGACCATCCGTGGGAATTTGTCTCGCTCAGGTTCTGCAAATACGGCAGGAGGTCCAGCAAGAATAGTGAGTGCGAGCAGGCCACCCCTAGCCAGTGTACACTCAAACTGGCGACCCAGACCACCGATGGATAGGACCGATAGATGGCAAGGGCAGTCGCGTCAATAAACGGCATCAACATCTGCGGCAAGTTGCTACAATTGCAACCAAGTGGGACATTTTGCCAGGCAATGCACTCTGTCTCAGAAGAGACCCTTGCCGAAAGCCGAATCAAGTCTCCATCCGAGTAAGGCGGAAAGGCCATCAAAGGAAAACTATCGCATAAACATTGTTCGCGGCCAGCCCGATTGCTACCTCAAAAATATCTCCGTGCAAGGAAGGAATTACGCCGCGGTGTTAGACTCGGGCAGTGAGCAGACAATCATCTCCCAATCAATGGCTCCGGAAATAGCGTTAAGCATGGACGAGAGTGACGCTACACTACATGGTTTTGGGGGTGGGAAATGTCGGGCTTTGGGAGTCGTACCCTGCGTCCTGAACATTGACGGAGCTGATTTTCCAGTTAAGGCCGTGGTAGTAGGCGATAGATGCTTGACAAATCCCGTGCTCATCGGCAAAGATGTATTGAACAGCTCAGGACGGTGAAGCGAGTCGACGTATGTTCAACGAGTAATGTGGTCCGCGAGGATGTGAGGGTCGGCGATCTGCGCATGAATCTGGAGTACGATCCGACGGCTCTCGTTCTCCTCCTTAATAGATACCGCCAATGTGTGGCCATGAGCTCGAAGGAACTGTGACGTACAACGCTGGCAGAGATGGCGATTGCGGTGATCAAGCACCAGCCCATGGCTTATAATCCATATCGAGTTCCTTATGCCATGTCCTGTCGACAATGGTTGCGGAGCTCTTAAGCAGCGGAATTATAAAAGAGTCGCAATCGCAGTATGCTTCCCCTGTGGTTTTAGTGAAGAAGAAGAATGGAGAGGATAGGATGTGTCTGGATTACAGGAAGTTGAATTCCAACACCAAGAAAATTAGGCATCCAATCCCATTGGTTGAGGAGCTGTTGCACGATTTAGAAGGCTACAAACTATTTATACTATTAGATCTGGCGTCAAGCTACTACCAAATTCCAATAAAGCCCGAACACACACAACTGACTGCTTTTATTACTTCGGATGGTTTGTACGAGTTTTTGGGTTTGGTCAACGCTGCCCCAACTTTTCAACGGTTGATGAACACTTTGGTGCGTAAGATGAGACCGGATAAGGTACTCTGCTACATCGACGACATTGTAAGCCCCGTGAAGTCTTTCGATGACGGTATGCGTAAGCTGCACAAGTTTTTGGAGCTGTTAAAAGAGGCAAACTTAACGTTAAACTTGAAGAAATGCGAGTTCTTCAAAACCGAAATTGAATTCCTGGGGCATGTTGTTAAGGATGGTAAGATTAGTCCTAGAAAAGCAAAGACTCTCGCCGTGAACAATTTTCTTACCCCGAGGAGTGAACGTGAGGTCCGGCAGTTCATCGGCCTAACTAGTTATTTCCGAAAATTTATTAGGAACTATGCTAGCATTGCCCTGCCTTTGACTAAATTGACGAAGAAAGGCTTCGTTTTCACGTGGGGTAAAAATGAGCAGGAAGCGTTCGACACGCTGAAAAGGTGCCTCGCTGATGCTCCTGTATTGGCTCTGTATGATGTCGCTGCTGAGCACGAACTGCACACCGACGCTAGTGCCCATGGGATTGCTGGGGTTTTATTGCAAAAGAAGGAGGAATGTGTAGAGAAATAATTTAAAGTTGAACGTTTGTCAACAAATAATTTTAAGTCGAACAGTTCTCCGTTGGTACGGGCTCATTTTCAAATCAAACAGAGTAGAGTTAAATGCCAGAAGGCTCTATGCCTATCACAAATTCACAATAGAGATTCTCATTTGACTGTCAAATTTTTTGTTTTTCCCCTGACAAATGTCAGAACACCAATGGAGGGTAAACAAACCAAATCATTTAGCAGTAATAGGCGGCAAAATACTAGGAATCGGCAAACAAAAGTAAGTTTTTTTTATTAATAATCAATAGTTTCTCTATATATATTATATATATATTCTTAGGAAAATGGATTCATTAAAATATGCAAAGAAGTTGGAAGCAGTAAAGAGAAAGAACTGATCTGCAAAGTTGTCTTTATTTGCCAACTTTCAGGTGATGGCGAAGACGGAGCTGTGGTTTCGTGTGAATAAAGTGTTAAAGGCAGTCTTCTTGAAGATAAATTTAATCCAAATACCAAAACAGAGAGAAAATTCTCATCATTTTACAAACGGCTGGTCAATGAACTTGACAAAGACCTATATGGACCCGATAATCATCTCGTAGACTGACATCGAAGGTTTTTTACTCAAGAAACTGATGCCGTCCAAGTGAAACAACCTGGTGATATAAACGTTCATTGTATAATTCGCTTTCTATATGCCATTGCATTTCAATGTGGACCCAAGTTCGGCGCGTTTGCTGGGAGTGCATACTCAGACTCGTCTAGTAATCACATCAGGCCTTTGGCAATTTATTAAGACACATAAATTATAAGATGCACACGAGCGTCAATAAATAAACTGTGGCAAATATCTGGAGCAACTATTTGGTTATCCACGAATGAAGTTTGCTGATTACCGAAGCGTTTAAACCCACTGTTTCATCCCCAGATATAGTTGGGATAAATAAATTGATTGATTCACGCTCGTGTGCATCTTGTAATTTATGTGTATTAATAAATTGCCGAAGGCCTGATGTGATTGCTGGACGAGTCTGAGTATGCACTCCCAGCAAACGCGCCGAACTTGGGTCCACATTGAAATGCAATGGCATATAGAAAGCGAATTATAAAATGAACGTTTATATCACCAGGTTGTTTCACTTGGACGGCATCAGTTTCTTCAGTAAAATACCTTTGATGTCAATCTACGAGATGATTATCGGGTCCATATAGGTGTTTGTTGAGTTCATTGACCAGCCGTTTGAAAAATGATGAGAATTTTCTCTCTGTTTTGGTATTTGGGTTAAATTTATCTTCAAGAAGACTGCCTTTAACACTTTATTCACACGAAACCACAGCTCTGTCTTCGCCATCACCTGAAAGTTGGCAAATAAAGACAACTTTGCAGATCAGTTCTTTCTCTTTACTGCTTCCAACTTCTTTGCATATTTTAATGAATCCATTTTCCTAAAAATATATCGAGAAACTATTGATTATTAATAAAAAACTTACTTTTGTTTGCTGATTCCTAGTATTCTCCTGCCTATTACTGCCAAATGATTTTGTTTGTTTACCCTCCACTTTGTTGTTGTTTTTCGACTTGGCATCGATTTAACATCTGTCAAAAAAATGGAATGGTCTATAGGGATTGGGCGCGTTCAATTTGCAAGTCGACTACTAGTCACTACTATTAAAGCCTTTGTGATTGGATGAATATATCACGTGATTATCAGCTGTTCACTGAAAATTTCCCCTTCGATCAAGTTAAAGAAAACAACCCTAATTCGTTAGTGAGGTAGAAATGTCAAAAACATCTGATTCATTTGGTTTCAAATTTCGAAAAGTGCATTGTATTTTTTTTTTTTTTTTATTTATTGATATTCTTCACTTGCGTTTAGACGCCCATGATGCAGCGATAGCGCAGACGCTAGTAGGTCATTTACAATAAACAACACTACCCTACCTAAAATCGTAATTTGATTAAATGGGGTTCAACGTATAAAAAGATTAAAATAACTTACTAAGAACTTCATCTCTGAATTTGTCATTTTAAAGTGGAACTTCTTGAAAACTTAAGTTTGGATTCTTTTTGAGAAAAATAAAAAAACATATGTGAACTTGGACAGAGAGGCAAGGCAACGCGTTCAAATAACTAGTTGTAAGTTAACTTGCGGTCGACTTGTGTTGCCTTGCAAATTGAACGCGCCCATTCTCATGTGACTGTCAAATTTTTTTTTTTTTTTTTTTTTGTTTTTCCCCTTTCAAATGTCAGAACACCAATGGAGGGTAAACAAACCAAATCATTTAGCAGTAATAGGCGGGAAAATACTAGGAATCAGCAAACAAAAGTACCTAAGTTTTTTTTATTAATAATCAATAGTTTCTCGATATATTTTCAGGAAAATGGATTCATTTAAGTATGCAAAGAAGTTGGAAGCAATAAAGAGAAAGTATTGATCTGCAAAGTTGTCTTTATATGCCAACTTTCAGGTGATGGCGAAGACGGAGCTGTGGTTTCGTGTCAATAAAGTGTTAAAGGCAGTCTTCTTGAAGATAAATTTAATCCAAATACCAAAACAGAGAGAAAATTCTCATCATTTTTCAAACGGCTGGTCAATGAACTCGACAAAGACCTATATGGACTCGATAATCATCTCGTCGATTGACATCGAAGGTATTTTACTCAAGAAACTGATGCCGTCCAAGTGAAACAACCTGGTGATATAAACGTTCATTGTATAATTCGCTGTCTATATGCCATTGCATTTCAATGTGGACCCAAGTTCGGCGCGTTTGCTGGGAGTGCATACTCAGACTCGTCCAGTAATCACATCAGGCCTTTGGCAATTTATTAAGACACATAAATTATAAGATGCATACGAGCGTGAATCAATCATTGATCCCAACTATATCTGCGGATGAAACAGTGGGTTTAAACGCTTCGGTGATCAGCAAACTTCATTCGTGGATAACCAAATATTTGCTCCAGATATTTGTCACAGTTTATTTATTGACGCTCGTGTGCATCTTATAATTTATATGTCTTAATAAATTGCCAAAGGCCTGATGTGATTACTGGACGAGTCTGAGTATGCACTCCCAGCAAACGCGCCGAACTTGGGTCCACATTGAAATGCAATGGCATATAGAAAGCGAATTATACAATGAACGTTTATATCACCAGGTTGTTTCACTTGGACGGCATCAGTTTCTTGAGTAAAATACCTTCGATGTCAATCTACGAGATGATTATCGGGTCCCTATAGGTGTTTGTTGAGTTCATTGACCAGCCGTTTGAAAAATGATGAGAATTTTCTCTCTGTTTTGGTATTTGGATTAAATTTATCTTCAAGAAGACTGCCTTTAACACTTTATTCACACGGAACCACAGCTCCGTCTTCGCCATCACCTGAAAGTTGGCAAATAAAGACAACTTTGCAGATCAGTTCTTTCTCTTTACTACTTCCAACTTCTTTGCATACTTAAATGAATCTATTTTCCTGAAAATATATCGAGAAACTATTGATTATTAATAAAAAAACTTACTTTCGTTTGCTGATTCCCATTATTTTCCCGCCTATCGCTGATAATTATTTTGTTTGTTTACCCTCCACACTGTTGTTGTCTTTCGATTTCGCATCGATTTGACATCTGTCAATAAAGTGTGGATCCCTATTGAATTAATGAATTTGAACTGGAATGATCGGAGCCCAAACCAACGGAGAAGCTGCTAAAAAATAGTAAGGAATGAAGTACAAATTAAAATATATTGATTGAAATGTAAAATATTATTTCAGAGAATAAATATACTCTATCACATTGCGAGTGAGTGTTTTGTTCTGCAGCTAGGGTCGCTGGCATTTCAATAGAAGGATTGCACCCGATAGCCTACTATAGCAGAAAGACTACGCGAGAGGAAGGAGTTTATCATAGCTACGAGCTTGAAACGCTCGCCGTGGTGGAATCTACTCATCGTTTTCGGCAGTACGTCCTGGGGAAGCACTTCGTCATTGTAACCGATTGCGAGGCATTGAAGTCGGCGATGAAAAAGAAGGAAATGCTGTCCCGTATCGCCCGCTGGTGGCTGAAGATGCAAGAGTACGACTACGAGGTGCAACACCGTTCTGGAAAGCTTATTGCGCATGTGGACAGTCTTTCGCGCAATCCAGTCGAGGATGCTAAGACAGCAGACGTAGTGGATATGTCTGTACTTAAGGTGATGATTGACGAATCGGACTGGTTGTATTCACTTCAGCTGCAGGATTCTGAAATCAAAGATATCGCTGACCTGCTGCGGAAATCGCCAACAACAAGCGCAGAGAAGCAGATTCATGTGGACAGATAGAGGGCGAGGTCCGACTGTTCGTAGCTAAAGGTGTACGGAATCGCGTTTTACGTAGTAGCCATGACCTCCTGGGACATTTTTCTGAAAGGAAAACTTTGAAGCACCTGAGGGCCAGGTTGACGCAGTTCGTCAAAAAATACCTGGGAGCTTGCGTGGAGTGCGCCTTCAATAAGAGGGAGGTGCAGCCCCGAGGTGAGTTGTTCCCCATAGAAAAGAGAAGCATGCCATTCGATACGGTACATGTAGATCACCTAGGACCGTTTGCCAAGTCTACTAGGGGGAACACTTACCTCATTGTCCTAGTAGACGCTTTCACAAAGTACACGATTTTAAAGGCACTTCCCAGTACTCGGACAAAACCCGTCGCAAACTTTCTGATGGACGTGTTCTACAATTTTGGTACTCCACGGCGGCTAGTGTCAGATAGAGGCACATCATACACTGCAAACTTATGCGAAGATTTCCTGAGGAATTACTCAATTCAACATGTTAAGAACGCCACCAGGACTCCCCGAGCTAATGGCCAGGTCGAGCGTTATAATAAAACGGTGTTAGGTGCTTTGCTAGCGACGGTGGAGGATGACACCAACTGGGACGCTAACGTAAAATTAGTCCAGTGGGGCATCAATAACACTCACAACGAGGCTATTGGAAAGACGGCGCATCAGGTATTGATGGGATATACTCCCAGAGATCCAACATCAGATCCGTTGATGCAAGGGGTGGAGCTGAATCAATTTCCGAGGGACGTGGACCGCATTCGTACCGAAGCAGCTGAATCGGTCAGGAAGGCGCAATGTGCGCAGAAACGCTTGCACGATAAGAGGAGCAAAAAGGCTAAAAGGTACAAGGGACCGTACCGGGTGGTAGCTGTCCTCCCACATGACCGCTACCAGGTCGCGGACATGCCGTTTGCTCCGAGAACACAGAAGCCGTACACCGCCGTATGGGCAGCCGATAGGATGAAACACTGGATTGAGTTTGACTCAGACTTCGACGAGGGCGGCGAAGACGTCAGGATGGACGAGTCTGTGGACAGGCAGTGTGTTTTGTGGGGTCGTGCTGAGTGGTCAGATACAGAATTGGGAATAATAAAATACAGTAAAATTTAGTGAGTGTACTTTTTGTGAAGGTGGATTTTCCAGCGCAACACAATTTTACTCATTTTTGTGGCTGTTTTGTTCAAACTCACACCTAATTAATTGAAAATGAAATATCATACCAGCATTATTCTATTGCTGTGTATTGTAATGTGTTTCTACCATAAAGCTGTAGTACACTGCATGCAAAAGTCACATACGTATGTGGATCCAACAACACAAGAAAGTGCCGCATATTGGTAGAAACAGATCGAGACTTCAACCTCGACTTTGCCAGGAGCGAGAACTTCAGCGTTTAAAGCCGTGTCAAACACATTGAAAAATGCATCTTAGAGAGCAGAACAAAAAATGATTGTAAAGAAAAGACAAAATTATGTCAAGAGATAATTCGCTCAAAATATACCCAAATATTTGCATGTTGGGAAAACTGAAAACATCGCCACAAGGTTGGTGGGGTTTGCACTTCAACTTTGAATTTAGGATTGAAACAAAAAAAAAAACGGGTAGACCGAATTGAGTGCAATTTTTGTTTAGTTAGTTTTTAGGCAAATACGCGTCGATTAGGACGAGAACGAAATCGATATTTTTTGGTATACGCGAGATAGGTTATATGAACGGAAAAATTGTTCACCAACTCACTTACGTAAGTACGTAAATACACACATTCAAACACAATCCTCTTTTAAAAATATTTGAAAAAATATTGTGGCAATATGTTGTAAATTACGATTTTCATTTCTGAAAAAAATAAATATTAGGCCTTACCGACCTATACAGTGCCTATAACCTAGCTTCTCCAACCACTTATAGGAGGGACCTACAATTTTAAGCCGAATCCGAACTGCAAATCACTTTGTCTCATGACAATTGATACTCTTGGATGTTTGTCATACCTCTTGCAAACAGGTGGGGCAGTGGCTAAAAACTCTAGATGTTACTTGGCTCCGGAGGGAATTCAACCGGGGACCTTTCGATTAGTAGTCCGACTTAAAATAAGTAGTCCAATTAAAATAACATCCCCAACGCTGCGATGTTAGTCAGAATTTTTTTCTAACAACAAAACGGATGGAAAGAATTCAAAATAATTTCCTTAAGATCATATTTACATCAATACGTGTCGATTTGGACCATAACGAAGTCAATATAATTTTTGTATACGCGAGGAGACGTGAACGTATAAATTTGTTCACGTACGTACATACACAAGCAGCCATACACATATTTAAAACATTTGAAAAAATATTGTGAACCCTCAAATTTTAAAATATGTTGTTAATCACAATTTTCATTTTCAGATCAATTACAATAACTTGCCCAGTAGCAGGAATGAAAGGAACCCCAAAGGATCTTTAGCATGGCTACACTAACCAATTTTTCGTCACGGTTTGAGAAGCACGGTTGCCATGGTTATAGGGGTGGCTAATATTTACAAACAAATAGCAATAGGAAAATGCAATATTGTTTTGTTCGTGCGTTATTATTGATAGATTTTGTTGAGAAGATTAATATGGAATAGATATATAGTTACAACAATTATTGTAGACATTTTCATATTTTCGTGCATCGGAGTAAACCATTTGAATATTGTTGAAAAAAGTAAGTACCTACCTACAATTAAATGGTTCAAAACTGTGTAAATTGATATTGATTTTTTTAAACAACTTCTTCGTTATATGTTTACGAGAAAATTGTAAACATTGGTTTTAAGTTAAAGTCGAAAACGTCCGGACCTCAATATTTTGCTGCAATTATCCGCAAGTGCATACTTTTTGAATTTATACGTACTTTGTAAGGTGCACAATTTCGAATTCACATGTTTAAGATTTTAAGCTAACAAAACTAAAGCTGATCTGATTGCATACTATAGTCAAATCCGCTTATCGGAACTACGCTTTACTGAACAAATCAGTTACGGAGTATTTTTTTTTACATTTTTTATATACATAAATAACTCCTCTTAACTAAAACCCGTTTAATTGAAAGAATTGTTTCTACCAAAATTACTAGTTTATACTTAATAAACAGTTCCGCGCATTTAAAAAAACAGCACCCACCACTTTATTTCACGATGTTATTGTTTCGCTAATGCAGTGATTGGTATTCCTCGGATATCCAACTTGGTTAATTGAAGGTTTTTTCAGTTGTAACTAGGAACTAAATTTAAGTGAAGATTTATTTCAGATATGCGAACACCGCATAAGTAAAAAATAAATTGTGGCAAACTGCCGTTGCAGTTAAGCGGAGTCGACTGTACATACACTGCGAAAAACATTGATATTTTATTTCATCTACATAAATTTTTGCACAACTCAATTTATTTTGATCCAATAAGATATTTTATCTAGAAAACACCTCGGCGACTAATGAGAAACTCTTCAGAGTGGCTCGGATCATCAACTTCGGCGAGCGTCCTGTTACGCTATTGCGGTATCGGGTACCATCTTAACAAATTAAATTTATGTTCGCAGTACGTTAAAAAAAAACATGTTTGTACTGAGTTGCATGTCTTCAGTCAGCTCACCATAACATTCTTAATTTTCGTTAACTTTAATCAGTTATGAATCTCTTCTTCTATAACCTATACCATTTGGCATGTGTAGCACTTCTACATCTTCTTGCAACTACGTCGCAATTTTAACGAATATCGCTTTTTTGAAGCAATTCCTTATAGTCGTTTTCAGCATTTTTAGCGTTTCCAAAAGCATGTTGCCTCTTAATTTTCAAAAATAAAAAAAAATACATTTGTGCTTTTACGTTTGCAAAACAGGGAAAAACTTCATTCGGAGTATGTTATGTAATTTGTACTTATACGTTTTGCACTTATTAGTACAAATTTATATAGAAATCGATTGACATGGCTAGGGATATATAAAGTCGTTGCACTGATGCGATTTTTTCACTTATCCGTTTATGACTTAAATACCATCCTAAAATCAAAAATAATATTAAAACAAAATGTAAATGACCTTTCTTAAGATTCGTAGCACTCATAGTCCTCTTTTACCATTGCGATTGGTGTTGGATCACCAACCAAACTACGTGCTGGTTTTCATTTCACAGGGTTATTTTCTTTTAATGTGCATTATTATTATTATTTATTTATTAAGCAGATCTCTGCTATTAAAATTCAATATTACAAATTAAACTTATACTAAGGTGTAGTAGTTACTTATATATGAGTTCAGATATTTGGAAAATTACATTTAATAAATTCAATTGTACTTCTTTGAAAACTAGGCATTTTTTTCATTTTTTATGGCATTTGGTAATGTATTAAATAAGCGGCAGCCTTTGTACACAATGCTATTTTGTGATATATTATCTAGGTAGGAAGGTAGTCTAGAGTCACTTCCGTTTCTTAAATTATAACGCTGTATGTCTCTTATATATATATAAGGTATTTCTTTAAATAGTTAGGTAGCATTCCATATTTGATCTTAACACAAAACATAGTACATTTACATAGATTCGTTGTTTTACACTTAACCACATAAGCATTTCTAACATTACTCTTATTGACATATAACGATTACATTTTAATATTATCCTCATGGCTCTATTTTGTAAGCGTTGCAGCTTCATTAACACATTATTACTACATAGATACAATATTGACGAACAGTACTCAAAATGTGGTTTAATCATTACATTGTAGATGTTTATTGCACACAAGATTGATATCCTATTTCTTATTCTATTGAAAAAACCCGACTTTTTTAGATACTTTCTTAACTAGGTAATCTACGTGTGAGTCAAACCTTAATTTTGAATCAATGACTATCCGTAGGTACTTATTTTGTTCAATCTGTTCTAATGTTTCATTATCTATAGTTAGATTTAGATTAAAGTTATGCTTCAGAACCATGCTCTTGGATTTCTTGACATTTAATTTCAGCTTATTAGATCTTAGCCATATGGTTACTATAAATAGGTCCTCCTGCATCCATCGCGTACACTCGTCGGGGTTGCTTCCGGATATAAAAAGAAGTGCGTCATCAGCGAAGAGAGCTATCTGGGAATGTCTTAGTTCACTTTTAATATCATTTATATATATGATGAAGAGCAGTGCGCCAAGAACAGATCCCCGCGGTACTCTAAACGTTGTTTTTACACTGCTAGACATAGTTCCATTTACGCCGGTAGTCTGTGATCTTTCATTTAGAAACGATTTGAATCACTTTAACTCATTACCTTGGATACCATAACCGTGGAGTTTGGTTAGGAGAATTTTTCTGTCGATGGTCTCGAAGGCTCTTTTGAAGTCAAGGAAATTAGCAATCACGTATTTTTTTGCTGCAATTTCCTCCTTCCAGCTAATCAAAACGTTGTTTAAAGCTGTTTCACATGAGTGTTTTTATCTGATTCCGGACTGGTTTTCTAAAAACAGGTTGTTGGTTTCGAAGTAATCTTCCAGTTGTGCTTAAAAAAAAATAAATATCTGCTACCACAATGGCTTTGAATTTAAAAGTGTTGTTCTGGCACAAAGGTACTGTTGCAAAAGGTGCATATGGTATCGATTCATTAATATCTGAAATACTTTTCACAAAGTAATTGTTGAATTTTTCAGCAATGGCTTTGTCATCATTTATGCACTCATCATTAAAGTGTATATTTTAAATTCGTTGCTTTGTTTCATTTAAGACATAGGATTTAATTACTTTCCACATCGATTTTTGATCCCTGGCACCTGTGATATGTAGCTTGATGTGATTGTTTTTTGCTCTCGCTATTTCTGTTTTATATCGATTTCTAGAGTCGCAGTAGTTTTTCCATGTTGTTTCACTTTCGGATGATATAAATTCATTATATTTTGATATTTTTTCGCGTTTTATATGGCGTAGCCTTTCATTAAACCATTTGTTTGTACTAGCTTTTATAGGCTGTGTACATATCATTGTATTTGTTATTCTCAACAGCTCCTGTTGAAACTCTTCTCCGATTACATTTGGATCCTCGCAGTTTACATTCACTTACTATTTCTTAGTTGGCTGAGAAATGATGATTTTTTATATTTAAGAAACTTCACCTTGGTTTCAAATGCTTTTCCTGCAATTTTCTTTTTAAGATTAAGCTCAATTTGAATTGTCTCATGGTCACTAATCTTATATTCAGTATTTGGTTCTGCGATCGCTGATTTACTCGTAGAATCTGTTATAACATAATCAATCAATGTTTTAGTGGTGTTCGTGATTCGTGTTGGTTCTGTTACTAGTTGTCTACACATATTTTCAACTTCGATAGTGTTTTTCAAATGTTTTGTGTATATGTTTGCCTCGTTCATCCAGTCAATGTTTATGTCTCCTGCTATAATGAATTGTTTATTTAAATCTACAAGTTCCTCAATCCATTCCTTAAATTTGTCACAGAAACTCGTTCCGATGAACTAGGTGATCGGTAAGTTGCAGCAATGCAGGTTGATTGATTATTAGCTGTGATTTTAACAACAAGCCAGTAAATATTCCTTGGGAGTATTTCTTTTTTAATAACATCTACTTCAAAGTTGTCTTTTACATATATATACAGCCCTCCGGTATGCCCCGAGTCACTGTTGCATGGAACCGGTTGGTAGGCTTTCAGTGTTATTTCATTTTCATTAATGTCATCTGTGATATGAGTTTCGGACAGGATAATAAAGTCCATTTCTGTATTTAAAAATGTTTGCTCTAATTCAGTAAAATTGCCCGTTAGTCCTTGTATATTACAATAAACTCCTTTTAGTGTATTTCGTTGCTAAATTACAAATTTGTTTTTTTCGGATTGCTTAAGTCTATTATAGACTGAACAATTCATGTCACGAGAGTCATGTTTAGTGTTATTGTTTTGTATCCTTATTAAAGAAACACTTGATACCTACCCAAATATTGATCTTTAAGGCAATCGCAACTGTCTGGTGTGAGTCTCATAAAAGTTGAACTAAGAACAATAAAGCATTGGAAACTAATATCAGCCACAAAAAATCAAACAATTGGTAATTCATATAATGGATATCCATGTCCAGCACTGTATGCGCGATACATAAGGAAGAAAGTAAGTATAGGCCGTTACAAAATGCCAACCAGTTTTTTTTTACATGGAAAGCTGTGTTAACTGGTTTTGAACAGACTTATATTCTCGAATTTCCAAACGCCAATACAATTACCTAAACATCTGCTTAAAGGAGTTCGGAAGCAAAGTATTATCGACTTAATTTTGAGTGCATCTTAAGAGCTTTTCTTTGAAAAACCCGATTGATGTGATTTCTAGTAAGCAAAAATCAAACGGATATTTTTTGTAAAGTTTTATTTTTTTTGAAGTGAAAAGAGATCACCCATTTCTTTTGTATGAAACCTTAACACCAACATATTATAATAGCATCAGCATAGGTACTCGTTCGTTGTAGGTATATAGAACAAATTAGCTAATTTGACATAAAAAATAAGTCCATTTAATTACAATTTAAAAAATATATATACATAATATTTATTAACTATGAATAAAGTGTGTATAGATATAGTAATTGCTTTGTATAATTATTTGGTTACGCAGATGGATAGAATTTACACATACATACTTAAAATTAATTCTCGCTTAAAAAATATATTAAATGAACAGCTCCATTGACATCGGCTGCACCCCTTTTTTTTGAAAAAAAGTCTATAAATCTCTCTCCAGAAAATAACCCACCATTTTCTCATTTTCCACCTTATACATCTTACGCTCTAATGTACAGGAACTGCTGGGTTTTTCCTCCTCCTCTGGCGTTTCTGAAGAAACGTTTTAACCGAAGCTAATGGCAACTGAAAATGATAGTAGGCACAATAAGGCAGCGGATCCCAATACGCAAACAGAGCTTCACGTTTATCTAGCATATTGCCTGCCAATTTCTTGCTCATAGCATCAATTGATGACTTTTTACTGCTCTCATTCTGCCAAAACCGAGGACCATCTTCGAGTGGCGAATGAATTTGATTGTAATGCGGACATGGTCGGCAGAGCACTTTGGAATGCGTTTCGCTATAGGAAATGTATGGTAAGGATACCCCTACCCTTGCGCCCAGGGGCACAAACTCTCCAGTTGCCTGACTTTTGACCAATCTGAAACTGATGTGACCATTAATGGGCCTCTGACTGCGCGTCTTTGCAAAGAACTCCTTAATCCAAATCTCGATGCCCTTGCTATACTCGGGAATCAGATTCTTGGTATTGGCTTCCACGACACAGGATGAGTTTGCGATAACCCTGGAATCCTTAACTGTAGTGCATGTAATATAGTGATCTCCTGGAATGTCTCGAACAATCAACCATTGAAATTTCTCGCTTATCTCATGACTAAACTTGAAGTCCCTTCTGTTGTTTGGCACCACATACTTGTTACGCTCGAGGAGTCCTTGCATTCCAACGCCCATCATGATGTTTCGGAAACCAGCAATAAAACCGCTCTCGTACAACATAAGCAGATCTTCTTTTGACGATAAGACTTTGTATGGCGGCAGGGGTATTCCACTAGCGTGGCATTTTTGGAAAAACTTCAACGAGTCATCCAACACAATGTTCTCCTGCAAGTTGGGTAAGAACGTAGCGCAACCCAAGAGTTCCAAGTGTGGTTTAGCTAAGGCATCGTAGTACGCTGGACTTGTAGCACAAACGGGCACAAAGTAAGTCGGCTTCTCCTTGTCGACAATGTCACACAGAGCAGTAATATAATTATCTGGGTTATCTGCCGTCGGCCTGGGCACTGTGTAAAACTTGTGTACCGCTGTCGAGAACCGCGCCAATCCGAAGTATCCTTCAAATTCGAAAACAATGACTCTAGCACCTGAAGAGTACAAATTTCGAGCCAAATGAAGTGTTTGTATTGTGCTGCCACAACTGATAAGAACTGTGCGTTTATCGCTTCTATTTGCGGTGTTCTTGCCGATTAAGTCTTCGGCCGTTGAACTTAGCACCCATTTAAGCAGTGAAAGTGGAATACGCATTAGTTTCCAGAAAATCCACAGCAACGCAGAAAGCCAGAAGCTCGGTGCTGCTATTGATAGCGGTACAAACATCAGCATTTGTAGAAATTGCCTCAAAAGATTCAGTATTAGGTTTACCAGAAGTTTTGACCACCATTTCATCAAGAGTCCTAGTGGAGAGCGCCAACACGACAGGCCAGTTGAGGTTGGCATATCATCCACTTGGCTCAAAGTCCGATTTAAAGCCCGCTTGGAAGGTCGAACAATCTCAATTTCACGATCCTCCGGGATCTGCATGAAAGACGAGGTAAAGGAACGTCGCGTTGGATGAGGCATTGGAGTAACGATAACATGTTCCGAACTGGCAGAACGACGCAAGAATGTTTTTTTATTCTCGGCCGGAGAAAGATCCTTTAATTGCTCACCGAAAACCATCCCGTCGCAACTATTCGCCACCGGCATTTTCGGATTCACAAGTACACGCGGCAAGCTAAATAAAACTACTACGATAACGAATTTGATTTCTGAAAAGAAATTTTCCACAAACGAAGGAATCAACACTCAGATTCTATACGTAATACGAAAACTGATATTGATATACAGCGTTGGCAGAAATTAAGAGACTAAATGATTTTTAATTACGGTCGCATCTTTTAAGGTCTCATTCCCACATAGGGGAATCGTAGCTAAATCGCTTGAAGATGTGCGCCAATGGAGCACAATTATACACCATTATCACGTACTTTGATCCTCTGCTTTATATTTTTCTTAAAACAATTTAATTTATTAGCTCTGTACCAACGGCAAAAAATACGTATAACAACAGCTCGGGCGAAATGCGCAAGTGTGCAAGTAGCATGGATTGGGGCGGCCTTATCAGCGGTCTACCCAGAGTGCAAAAGTGAATTGCATATGCATTACGCTGCTGATCACGGTGGTCACATTATAAAGATTATACAGCTGATGGTTATGATTTTTGCTAATGTGTACAATCGGCTTTTTGGGATGCATCTTCACTTAAGTGTGGTTGCCCACAAAATTTGTCAAATAATTCCGATACGGGAACGTATGCTAGGTTTAATAGCAACTTGAGGTTTGTGGCAAATATGACTTTATATTTCCGGCGGCGCCACATCACACATCATGATAAGTCTGTTCAAATCGCGATTGTTGTTATAATAGTTTTTTTGGGTCATAAAGTCTAGAGCTGTGTTGCTATTTTTATAGAGGGTGTCACTAATTTATTTTCGGAGGATTGGAAAACAGCATTCTATATAATATTTTTATATAATGGATGTTGCTTTATTCGTTTGAGATTAGGCTTCGACACCGTTTGACCGATCAGCATAAATGTTCATGTTCGCACTTATATGTATTGTTTCATGATATCCATTTTGTTGGAACTCGCCCCTAACTGGCGCTGCAGCATGTCAACTTCTTTATGGTAGAAATAGAATAGAAACACATCAACACTTCAACTTCAACTTTGACAAGAGCGAGAACTTTAGCGTTTAAAGTTGAGTCAAACACAATGAAAAATGTAACTTCAAGAGCGAAACAAAGAATGGTTGTAAAGAAAAGAGAGAATTATGTCAAAATACAAGCAAGCAAGAAAATTCGCTCAAAATATAAGCATTTGCATGTTGAGAAAACTGAAAACATCGCCTCAAGGTTTGTGGGACTTGCACTTCAACTTTGAATTTAGGATTTAGGTCTAACGTTGAAGGGGAAGTTGAGGCTGAAGTGCTAATGTGTTCCATCCCATTAAAAAGCATTGGTTCTAAAACGTGCGACGTGGTTGTCAAAGTTGAAGGCGACTTTGTAGTGTTGATGTGTTTCTACCACAACGGTTTGACCGATCGCCATGAAAGTTGGCACATATAATGTGCGTTTAATGAACCTGAGCTGCACAGAAAATTACAGAAAAGATCAGAAAAGTACAGGATTTTGTGCTCCATGAGCAAAAATCTTGCCACAAAATGTTTTACATTCTGTCACTTTGTGTTCCATTCAATGACGCTGTCCAGCTCAGTTAAGTACAGGATTTTCTGCACCTTCTTTTGAGGGAGGGCAACTGCGTGAAAGTTGTCAAATTGAAGACGTCAAATGTCACAGATGTCAGTTGATTTGTTTGTTTGGCATGAAACTTGGCATTAGCTATTTTTGCCTAAAAATATTCGCATAGTATAGACAATTCTCCACATAAATTTGAGAGCTCAGGATATATGTCGAAATTTTCCAAAACTCTATTGTTATGAACTGATCCTGGATAGCCAACGAAGATGTCAATAATTTGCTTCCTTTCGTTACAGATAGCTTACAAACATATACTTATAACGTTTTTCTATTTATGTAATCGTCCTTGGCTCGATTAGGAGGGTCAATCCGTATATGGGTACCGTCGATAGCACCTAAATAAAATATATTAAATTTATTCTGGTTAGATTAAATAATATTAACATTACCTATTATTCTCTTAATACCAGTTTTATTATACATCCATAAGGTAGTTCTACCGTTTTCTTCCTCTGTAGGCCACCGAATAACTGAATCTGAGAGGTTGCTTAAAAAGCCAAGCGTGCGATTTATTATTCGGCACACTGTTCCCAAAGAAAAGTTGAACCTATCTGCTAAATCTCTGAAGGAGCACGCTCCATGTCCAGCGAACCACAAGAGTGCTACATGTATTTCTGGAGAATATGTTTTGGCCGCTTCCATTGTGATGTCGGTACTCATTTGATAATGCAAATTGTTTCACTAGGTATGCATTGATACAAATCGCGACTTACTCGAAAGTGGGTTATAAATTCTTTTTCAGTATAAGAAGGAACTACTTCTTCTAAATACCTAGAAATCGCATTTCTGTCGTCCTTTCCAACGAAAAACAAATGGCAAATCTTCTTGATCATCGCTATTGCTGGTATCCGATGTTGTAATATTCGACGAACTTAACATGATGCTACCGCCAGAATCTTCCAACATCTCGAGTATTAAAAGTCTGAAGTATTCATTTCATTTTATCTATCAAAAGCAACTTTGAATCTCATTTTTCATTTGGATTTATTTATTTTGGAATTCAACAGCTGTACTTTTTTGTTCTAACTTGATCTGACAGTTTTCACTCATGTGTGCTGATCTGATCTGTTCTGTTCTGATCTTTTGTTCATTAAACACAGCTATTTATGTATTTTGTCATGGAGAGGGTTATATGTTGTCCTTTTCGCCTTACCCGTAACTCGCCACTGAATGGCGCTGCAGCATGTCAAATCCTTTATTGTTCAATCCATTGTCATATTACATATGGACTGCCAGTCAAATAGTATTTCCATAGAAACGTTACGAGTTGAAAATTTGTACAGTTGTTGCCGGCACTTGCGGGAAAGTTTCTGCCATTTTTTTTTTTTTTATTTTTTTTTTTTTAAAAAAGGAAATCCAAATCCCAGAGCTCTCAGACTCGGTAACGGTTCATTGTACTACCAGGCAGAAATCCTCCTTTTGGTGTAGAGGCATGTAATTGGGTGGCGTATGTTGTTGTTCCCCATGGGGATTGAACCTGCACCGCACGGGTCACAAGCCAACGCACTAACCTCTACACCGTCGCCACCCCACTTCTGCCATAGTATTAACAACTTACAAAAGGGAGCGCGCTTATGTTAAAGTTTCTGGCATAGTAGGGGAAGATCGTTACCCTTCGTACGCGGGGCACATTCATACAGTCAAAATAAAACTTGAACGAAACAATACGTACCGGTCTTGCTTTTGTATGTGTGTGTGAGTCGAGGTACCAACTTTACGTCAAAGTAGTATCGCGAAATTCGCACCGGTGAGAGTGAAGTGACAGGCACGAACGTGTTTTCGCGCTCGGTAAGTAATTTTTTGATCAATGTTTTTCTCTATAGTTACCGTAGATAAAATAAGTTTTCGTGTAGAGTATATATATTCAATACTTACTTTATGACGTTTTCCTATTAATATTGAAAGAGGTTATATCTTCTTGTTATTTAGTGAGTGGGGTACTTTCGGGCAGAACTAGATGGGGCACATTTGAACGCGTACGAATGTGCCCCAACTGGTAAGTAGGTACGATTTAGTGTGTTAGTGTGCTAATTGCTTATTTTAATTTTAATTAAAATTAATTTTTTAGTAAGAAGTAATAAAACAAACAAAGGACGACGGCCAGAAAAATCACATATTTATACTGACACACCCGAAAAAAAAGCTAGTTGAAGAGAAACACAATGAAAAGCAATTTAAAAAGCTAGAACACGATAGAAGGGCTGGGTCAGACAAATGAAACGTAGTTTAGCTGATTATACCCTATTCTAGAGGTATATTAATTTTGACGCATAGTTTGTAACATACCTTAATATTGCCCGTAGACCCCTAAAAGTTACTATATTTATGATCAGCATCGATAGTAATGTCGAACTAGCCATGTCCGTCCGTCCGTCCGTCCGTCCGTCGGCAAAAATTAGGCCTTTAAACTGGACCTAGAGAGCTGAAATTTTAACCATATACTCTCTAGGGTCCCGAAATAATCAAGTTTACGAATTTTTGAAATCCGCCCACAGACACGCCCACAAACTCAAAAAAACAAAATTTTGGAAAAAATTTGGAATTTTGAGCTAGGAAGCTGAAATTTTTTATATATGATCTATGACTCCTAAAACTGCTCGGGATATAAAATTTTCAAAATCCGCCCACTGCCACGCCCACTGCCACGCCCACAAAAAAATAAAACAATTTTATTGAAAAACCAAAATTTGAGCTAGGGAGCTGAAATTTTTAATATATACTCTCTAGGGACCCTTTAAGCTCATGTATAAATATTTTCAAAATCCGCCCACTGCCACGCCCACAAAAAAATAAAACAATTTTATTGAAAAACCAAAATTTGAGCTAGGGAGCTGAAATTTTTAATATATACTCTCTAGGGGCCCTTTAAGCTCATGTATAAATATTTTCAAAATTCGCCCACTGACACGCCCACAAATAAATAATTTTTTTTTTTTTGAAAATCCAAAGTTTGAGCTAGGGAGCTGAAATTTATAATATATACTCTCTAGGGGCCCTTTATGCTCATGTGTTAATTTTTTTTAAATCCGCCTACTGACACGCCCACAATTAAATAAAACAATTTTATTGAAACACCCAAGTTTGAGCTAGGGAGCGTTTTTTTTGATAAAATCCTTTAAATGTTATATAACAAAATATGTAGAGCGTTCTTAACAATTTAACCATACTTAGACATTTGTCACGCCCACTTATGAGGGATAGGAATAAGAATAGGGTATCCAACAGTTCGCCCAAGCGGACTGTAGCCCGTCCTTATGTTTTTAATTTAAAAACGAAGGACAAGAAAGCTTAAAACAAAGAAAGTGATGAATCTGATTGTGATGGATCTGATATAAGCTTTCAAGAGAGTTCAACTCCTATCACAGATGAAGATGAAGCCGAGCATAAAAATATTGAAATGAACAGAAGCCAATGATGTAATACCAGAAAATATTAAAGAAAAAAAGTATTATTTACTATGTAGGAAAAGTTGTCGGTCACTATAGTCTGACTGAATTTAAAGTATCTTATCTAAGAAAGAAGCCAGGCCTTTTGTGGACATTTGTTTTCCCTAATGTTGAAGATATTCATACTGTTTATATAACTGATGTTGAAATAATTCTCCCTGAACCTAAGCCTCCAACAGTTTGTACTTCCAGAACATCAAAACTTTTCACTTTTTCAGTAAATTTTTCTAATTTTACTGTTCAATAGTTTTTATTATCTTGTTAATTAACAACAACTTTTTGCAGTGCTAATCCACACCAAAGATTAAAAAATGTGATTCAAAATTTATTTAAGATAACTAATTTACGTAGAAAATGAAGCAATTTTATGTTTTATTGTTAGAGGAAAGTAATTTCATTTTCGTTAATTTTAAGAAAAGTCATTTAAGTCTTGTTTTACATAATAAAAGCTATGTAGTTTTTGTTGACTATAAGAAAAGTATTTTATTTTAGTTTAATAGAAGATAAATCTTAATTTTTGTGTTTAGTTTCATTGCTAATAAAAGAATTTTGATTTATATGTGTCGTTTTAATCGCACGTACGGAACTACCCCACAGCGTACGAAGGTACCCCCAACACTGTATATATGTACATAGGTGCCCAGTTGTTGGGGCAGATTCGTACATATTCCAGATTTAGTTTAAATCATAATTATAGTTAAAACATCAGATGAAATCATCTGTCATTTTGTTATATGAATCTCAGATATTTAGACTGTAAATTAAAGCTGTCAGGTGATTGATTCATGAAAAAATAAAAAAAATAAAATGTGAAAATCGTACGAAGGGTACCCACCTTCCCCTACCATCAATGTACAACATGTAACGCACATGTCGTATCTAATAATTTTTCGATGTCTTTTTCTTTTTCTTTAATTTAACTTTTTTTTGTATTCCTATGTTATTTTTTTCTTTAATTTTTACTTGCTCTTAGATTGTTTTTTTTTTTCCTTCCTTTAAATTAAAATTCTTAATAACTAAGCTAAGTAATATAAAAGATTTAATCTTAATGTACATCCCATAATTATGTAAATAAATTGAAATTGAAATTGAATTGAAAATTATGCGTTCGCGTATCGTTTATCCGATTGAGTTGAAACTTTATAAAGTTTTTGTTGGCATTTGCAGAAAAGTTTCTGACACCAACATGGGCTTAACCATGCGGCGAAAAGGCTGAAATCCCTTTAACCCGCCAAGGCGCCTGTCTCACAACTACTACCTACACTTAGTGGAGCAACGAAGTTGCGCAAGCGGGTTAAAGCATGTGTAGAAAATGATTAAAATCTCTTTAACATAGGAACCGATCAAGCAATCTTAGCTTTTGGTCCGAAAGTATTTTGGTAAAGTTTGGTCAAAATCGGTACAACAGTTTGTCTTGCAGTTTTGTTTGTTACTAATATGTATATCTTTTTGTTAGGCAACGCACGCCGCGTACCCGCTAGTGTATAATAAAATAAAATTATTAATTTATTTTTGTAAAAACATAATAATGAATAAAATAAATGAGGAAATTAATGAATAAAAGAATAATTAAATTAGAAAAGTCCAGTATTATGTAGATTATTATAATTTGTAATAACGAAATAACAGGTTTATTTCATCCGTCCAGTCCCTACCTCCGTCTGTGTCTTTACTCCATATATTCTAAGGCGTTGAGATTATATGCTGAAGATTTGGCTCTCTGCGCTTTTCGACAATTAATTTGTGATACCAAACTGTTTTTGGAGTCTTCTGATAATAAATTGCGGCCCCCCTTTCTAATATCTTTAAAGGACTAGGTAGCGGATTTGTTGTAGTGATGCTTTATTATTTGCTTTTTTTTATATTTAGCGTGCGCTAAAGGGACTTATTTTTATTTTTCTGTAATTAATACAGTACCCTTATAGTGTTGCCACAGCGCAGGCGTTTTCGTTGCTGCAAGCAGCCCTCAGCAAATGATTCATTGCCTGTTTGGGTGCTGCTTACAACTGAAAGAATAGGAGGATAGGAAAGAAGTTTTTGGTGCGATCGGGTTTTTTTCTCCACAGGTGGCGCCTTAATTGCTTAAGGGAGATTTGAATTCTTGTGTGTATACAATTTTACAAAGCATGGCTCTGGTCGGGATTCGAACACACGACCTGCCAATTACTTTGCGAATACACTACCATCGCACCATTGCCACCTGCTTACTGTTTTCCAAGTATTTGCTGTATTTTTCAGGGCAACACTATGATGCTTAAGACTCTATTATGTGTTCGTATTTTAGTCCGCAGTTTCCTATTCATTAAAAGTTCTGAGGGACAATAACAATTATTATATGGTGTTGTACGATAGTTCAGTAATGTTATATAAAGGGTGTTCAAATTTGACGTATCATTTCAAATTGGCCGCCAATTTTTTTTACAGCAATTAGATTACACCGACATTTTTTCAGGTATGAAGTAAATACATTCCCGTAAGCTAAAATGGATCGGTACACTGTTGAGCAACGTGTTTTTATTAATACAGCTTATTTTAAATATGATGAAAGTTTTGCAAAAGTTAAAAGAAAATCTCGTTCAAAATACGGTAGAGAAAATGCTCCGTCAAACCGTGCTATTAAACTTATCGTTCATAAATTTGAAGAAACTGGTTCGGTTCAAGATCAGAGAAGTAAAGACTATCATCGTTGTGGTAGATCGAGTGGAAATATTGCAGCTGTTAGCAGAAGTGTTGCTGGAGAGCCAAGTACGTCAATTCGTCGTCGTTCGCAGCAATTAAACCTCAAACCAACAACTTTGTTTAACATTTTGCACAACTATCTGCATGTAAAGGCTTTCAAAATACAGTTAACACAA
The DNA here is from genome assembly GCA_949715645.1 of Portevinia maculata. Lineage (NCBI taxonomy): Eukaryota > Metazoa > Arthropoda > Insecta > Diptera > Syrphidae > Portevinia > Portevinia maculata. The sequence goes on along the minus strand of OX454525.1, from coordinate 392,827,966 downwards.
GAATTCAAGCCAATTGGCCACGCAGTGCGTCGGCAATTCGTTAATTGGGCCATAAAGAAGTGTAAGGTTGGTCCTATATAGTTAAGATCCCTCGACCCAAAACGTTAGCTATTACGCTGTCGTTTGCCTCTATTAGCGACGAACGCTATGTTGATAGAGCGGGCCGAGGTATAAGAATATTCAAATTGAGGGAGTTGCTCGTAAAAATAAAACAGTCTTGATACTTTGGTTGCTTTCAGGAGAAGAACATTTATTTACGAAATCTTATGCTATTTATACAGAATATTCCTTTGGATTTGGTTCACATTCCAATCCACTCAGATTCTGGCCCTCGATACTTGAACCCTAATCATTTCATACCTTGCTGGTGCATATCACCCTATCAGCATTATTATTATCTTATGCACCGGACGTTGGCAGCGGAATGCATAGTTCAACCCGAACCCGTCATAGTAAATATTTGCTATGGTGCTTAGTGGTGAGGCAAAAGCATTCACGAGATACATACTTATCTATGTGATTTGATTATGTCGCTGAGCATGGTCGCCACTTCGGACGGATACCGAAGGTGTCGGTATACATATTGTGTACCATGGGTAATGGTAATAGTCATTATACGACGCTCGATGCATGTCTCGCGGGTTTCAAGTATCGAAGCTCAGAACGAGAAAATTTATGAATGAAAGATAAATGAGAACATTTATGAATGAAAGATAAATGATCGCTGATGTGATCCCTTCACAGAAGCAACAACAAAATGACAGTTTTTTCAAACAAATTATCTTCACCGATGAGGCTTTTTTTGAAATTGGCGGTTATGTCAATTAACAAAACTGTCGCATTTGGGCTGAGGATTGTTTGAAAGGCCAATGAAACCAAAAAAAGTTACTGTATGGTGTGAATTTTGGTGTGGTGGCGTAATTGGTCCGTTTTTCTTCGAAGATAAAAAATGCAGTTACTGATGATGCTCGATATCAAGCGATGATTAGAAACTTTTTGCCTAGTCAATTTTTAAGATATTGATTCCACACCTAGAACATTCCAACCGAAATACCTACCATGGTAGGGATGCGCATCAGTTGATTTTAAGCCTATTTAGAACTTACAGTGAAATTCAAAAAATCGCATCACAGAAACATAGACCACCCCACTATAAAATGGATCAAAGCTATGATTGGGAGTCGGAAAAAACTGTTTTAACAGGACCGACTTCAGTTTCAGTATCATCCGTAAGGGGCTGTCCACAGGGAGGAGTGCTATCACCCCTCCTGTGGTCATTAGTGATTGACGACCTGGTCCATAGATTGAGCAATTTAGGCTTCAATTCAATTGGATACAGCGATGACAAAGTCATTAATATTAGGGGCAAAGATGCAAACGAAGTTACAACACGTATACAAAACGCCGTTAAGACGGCCCTAGACTGGTGTAACTGGGAATATCTTTTCATCAATCTCAGGAAGGTTATCATAGTTCCTTTTACCAAAAGAAGAAATGTAAGCCTAGGTCAAACTTCAATTAAAGACACGTTCGTTAAGTAACCCGTAGAAGTCAAATATCTTGGAGTAATCCTAAACAGAAGGCTAAATTGGAACTCTCACATTAACAACAAAATTAGAAAAGCTACTACAACTTTGTAGTCCTGGCGCATTTATGTCAACATGGGGTATCTCTCCAAAGATCACCCACTGGATCTATATAATGACGATCAGGCCCATTATAGCAATTGCAAATCTCTTACAACAGCTTGCATCCCTAGGTTTCTCCGGAGCCATGCGAACTTGCCCCGCAGCTACTTAGAAGCAATAATAGAGCCAAAACAGTGCCGTTTTAATCTCCTAGGCGAGCCAAAAGCGATTTATATCGAAGTGGAGGGGTCCCCCTACTGTTTTAAGCCCAATCCAAACGGCAAATTTGAGAGCCTTCTCATAACAATAATTGATACTCTTAGATGTTTGTCAGACGTTCGCAAGAGATGAAGCAGTAGACTCAAGATATTACTTAGTCCCGGCGGGATTTTTACCGGGGACCTTTAAATTAGTAGTCCAACACACTAACCACTGAGCCACTGCACCTACATTCTATATAAAAACTTCTAACAATGGAATGTAAATAAGCATTTGGGTCAATGAAGTTCTATTTACATGTACAACATAAATTTCAACGAGGTCTACAAAATAATATTTTTTTTCAGAAACCGCAGCGACAATCGAAATAGAGAAAGCTGTATTGTATAGTACTGTGCAATATACAATATGCATACATACATAAAACTAAATTTGAGCAAAAATATTAGTTATTGTCGTAAGATCGGGAAGATTATCACATAATTCTGCGTCTGTTGATACAACAAGAAAAAAAACACACTTCCCCATTCGGCCTTGAAAAATCGATTTGCCTCAAGGTTTAATAAACTCTTGACTTTCTTGGCTATAATAACCAAAGAACCATTTTCATAATAACATCAGTGTTTGTATGTATATAACGGTCACAATTTTGAAAAATAATAAAAAAAAAACTAACATTTCCATGATAATGAAAATCTAAATATGTTTTTGTCTGCCCAATGAAAGGTTATCATGCATTGTTTCATTAAAATGGCCAAAGTCGTTGATAAGAAAGGACCCGCCACGATATAAAGTTGTATTTGTTTGCATCGTTTAGTGCGATGTTGATTCCCCGAACAAAAGTAAAAAAATAAAATAATACCTACCAGTTTGGTTCAAGGCCTTGAACTGATACCAGCCAGAGGAGTATACCTAATTTGATGTTTTTGAAAACTGCCGAAACCTAGAATATGGTTAGCATTATGTCATCTCGACTGTACAGCAATTATCCGTATTATTTCATCAGTTTATGTATTACATTTTCGACGACATATCCCTATTTCGAAGTGGCGAAATAACGTACGCCTACAAATCTTGAAATGCAAAAATACGTATTTTAGAAAATTAGAATAAAATAAAAAAATAAAATAAAAAAAAAAATAAAAAAAAACAAAGCGCACGGATACGACTAATATTTTCTAAAATTAAACCAATCCTAAAGGTGTCTGGCTGCAATGAGACTGCTAGATTCGTTGCGAAAATAATAGCTTGACATTAATCTGATTTTAAATCTGAATCATGTTGGACTTTAATCGGCTAAACTACAAATTTTGTTTTGCTGATATATCAATTCCTTCTTCGTGCGTTTTAATAGAAGTTTATTTTAGAACTATTCAGAAATTGCGCAATAACTATAATCAGTGTCAGGGGTCTTTGGCTTCACAGGAAATAAATATATGTATACAACGGAACGGAACAGATTAAGAACTAAATCGGTATCATCTTTCCGGCAGAGATACTTGGCGGCGTTTTGACCATTTCAAAATCCAGCTGCCGTTTGATGCGAGTAGAGAGATAAAGATGAATTCTGGCTAGATTTTCCCATTCAAAAGAACATTCCAAAGAAAAGCTTTTCTTTGTTGACAGGGATTTGAACGGACATGTCAGGAAGTCAAATTAAGATTTTGAAGATTGTCATTGTGGACTTAGATACGGCACCATGGTGAAGATGTACTAATATGCAAGACAATGCCTTTTGTGGTGCTATACTCGTAATAGCATATTTGTATCAGTATGTAAAAAAGTGGAACAGTTAACAAATTGAAACGGACGCATCATAGGAACGGTTTGTATCATTTCTGTAAATTGAGAAGTTGAACAGAAAAAGTTGTATGTACGGAAAAATGAATGAGTTCGTTTTGACGCCAATTTTAAGTTGAATTTCTAAATTTTTTGTGACATATAAGTTTTATAATTTATAAGCAACAGTTTAAGACGAAAATTGTGTCGATTTTTCTCATTTTAACTCGACCAAAAAACTAAATCAAAATGTTTACGCTTTTATTGTACGAATGGCTCTAACTAGGGCCTAAATCAAATGGAACAATCATGAACAAAGAAAAAGGCCTAGCATTTATTGCCAATATGAATAATAATCTCCAACACATAAGAACGCAGAGCCAAAACACTGCTCAGATCTTCAAAAGGATCAGCATAGGAAAGAAACACGGTGATGGGCGGATACAATATTGATACCTGAGAAGAAATTAGGTCCGTTCGCGAACTAATATGCAAACGTAAATTTGTTTAAACTTTCGTGCAAAACTATACAAACGCGTTCGCGTACTGAGAAAATGGTAAAAAGATGAACGAAAGAAAAATGTACTTTCGTTCATTTTTCTTCACACAGAATTTCAGCTGGCAAGAAAATGAAAACTGTCAAATGATGAAATCCTATGAGTTTGCCAGCAAAAAAAACAGCTGTTGCCTCTTTTCAAGCCAAGCTAAGATGTTTTTTCAACTTTTTACACAAAAGCGTTCGCGTACTTTTCTTAGAAATGTGAGGATTCTCTCTCGATTTTGGAGATTTGACACTTTTCATTTTTCTACACATAAAGTACGCGAACGGACCTAGTGTCATTGAAGATTGGTCAAAGTCCACTTCTAATAATAGATATGTAAAACGTATCGGTCGAAATGTGGGGCCGAGTTATCGACAATTGGGTTCAATGTATCGACCGCTGCATACGTTCCCGTGGTGGATATACGAACGAAGTCGAATTCCATTCATAAATGTTTTGATAGTCATCCTTATTTTGAGATTCGAATGAATAGTCAATTCGTTAAATAAGTTAAGCGCAATTGTGCGCCTGGCGGTTGTACTCGTATGTATGCATGTATTCGCAGTGGGCTCATCGGTATATGACAAGGACTTAGACCTAAAGGTTCATTGTACGTTAGCATAGCTGTCCGCTAGCTGCTGACTAGCATTTAGCATTAGAATCAGTACCGGAGAACCTGCCAATGGCGTTCGCAAAGCTGAGGATCCTAGCGAGCTTTATCTCACCCAACAAGAGTATTTGCAGATGAAATGTGATGCCGTTTCTTCCGCCTCAAGGCAACACTCACATAGGCCCGAGCTCCTTACATAGATAGTTTATTTTTAGATGCTCGTTGAGAGGACTGAAACCAGTGAGGAGACCAACCAATGATCTCAAGTTTTTCCTTGGACTGAACCAAGCAAAAACATAGCTCTGTTTTTGGACCGTCGACAAACTTCTTCGAATGCCTGTATGAGGTTACATAGAGCCTCAGTCATTTCACTTTTGCGAACAGATGAGCATCACCCTTTGATGGCAGATGTATAAGGTTAAACCTTTTACCATTTTCCTTAACAGGATATTAGCGGCAGTAGCAATCGCAAAGATTTCTGCATGAAAAAGAGGTTGCAGAAAGATTAATCTGACAGTCTCTAGAGTAGACCCCTGCTCCGGAGAGACCGTCAATTATCCCATCCGATTAGACGATGGCATCACCCGCCCTAAAGCTATTTCACCCCTCACAGTTCCCTTCCTGTCGTTCAGGAAGGAGGATTCGAAAACGACACTTAAAGATTTGTTTTGGGTCAAGTTCTCCTCTAATGGTCAGGTAGGCTGTCATAGAGAGCTCTGTACCCAGCACCTCTGATTCCGTCGCCGAGGTTGACCTGCCGTCCAAGTACTTCACACATACGGTATAGAGATTTGTTGGTCTCACTCTCAGCAGGGAACTGCAAAGGAGGTAAACAGATCAGCACTTCCATAGCAGCAGTAGAAGTTTCTCTCATCGCACCTGTAATGCATGAACACGCAAGGTGGTGTAGCCTAGTCAGGTGACGTTTGAGGGTCTGAGCTCTAGCCCACCACATCATACAATCGCACCATACATAAGGTATAAGTCCCCAGGTTCTGCTGAACGTCTTACGGCACTGCCAGAGAATGTTAGCGGCCTTCAAAATTCAAGCAACTAATTGCTCTGAAAGGTTAAGTTTTGGATCTAGAACAATACCCAGATACTTAACCTTACTTGATAACTTTAGTTGAGTATCCTATAAATAAGGGCACCTCACAAGAGGTATCCTTCTGCTTGTCGTGAACAGCATCATCTCAGCCTTTGTGGGGTTGACTGACAGAGCCTGACCATGACACCAACTCCCAACTGTGTTGAGCGCTGATTCCATGTGCTCGCAAAGTGTTGGTAATTTACTGCTACTACCAAGGCCCCTTCCCTATTCAGTATTCTCAGTAAGGAGTCGACCAAAACGTTCCACAATGTGGTGGAGAGCACACCACCCTATGCAAAGCCTTTAACAACGCGCACAGTTCTGACGCAGACGCCCACAGCGACTGTAACTTCTGTGCTCCTAAGCATCTCCATGATGGCGATTTTACTAAAGTATTGAGACAAATAAACGACAGCTAAGATGATTTCGCAAGACAGAATAAGAAGTTCGAATTTCTTTAGAAGCGTACGTTAAACAATCTGTTTTAGAGAAGATGAAGCAAGACGGCTCAGTTCAAGTGAGAGATTCTATGAACCCCATCAAAAAAGCAATGTCAAACTCCTTATTCAATCGCGAAAGAGAGGTAGGCCTGAAATATCCTGGATCACACAAATGCAAAAACACCAGCATTTGATTGTGAAGTGTTGAAGTGGACCGAAACCGGATGGTCTGCCGATACTTTTCGCGGTGAAACCGGCGAATTTCACATGCGGACCAGTGAGGAAGCAGTTAAGTGGAAGGTTATGATCCCTCTAGCTCAGATCAAAACCCCACATTAGCCTCACTAACCACACTTTATATGGATTTAATGCATACAATATTCTTGGAAACTATCATTAGCTCTCTAAACTACGAGGTTTGTCAAACAACGAATACAAAAAAAACATAGGGACGGGCTACAGTCCGCTTGGGCGAACTGTTGGATACCCTATTCTTATTCCTATCCCTCATAAGTGGGCGTGACAAAAGTCTAAGTATGATTGAATTGTTAAGAACGCTTTACATATTTTGTTATATAACAAAGGATTTTATCAAAAAAAAACGAAGCTTTTGTAAAAAAACGCTCCCCAGCTCAAACTTTGGTTTTCCAATAAAATTGTTTTATTTAATTGTATGCGTGTCAGTAGGTGGATTTAAAAAAAAATTACGCATGAGCATAAAGGGCCACTAGAGAGTATATTTCAGCTCCTTAGCTCAAACTTTGGATTTTCAAAAAAAGTTTTTTTTTTAAATTGTGGGCGTGTCGTAGGCGGATTTTGAAAAAATTTACACATGAGCATAAAGGGCCCCTAGAAAGTATATATGTAGGTATTATAAATTTTAGCTCCCTTGCTCAAACTTTGGTTTTTCAAAAGTGTTTTTTTTAAATTGTGGGCGTGTCAGTAGGCGGATTTAAAAAAAATTTACGCATGAGCATGAGGGCTCCTAGAGAGTATATATTTTAAATTTCAGCTCCCTAGCTCAAACTTTGGTTTTTCAATAAATATGTTTTATTTAATTGTGGGCGTGTCAGTGGGCGGATTTTATCTCCCGAGCAGTTTTAGGAGTCAAAGATCATATATAAACAATTTCAGCTTTCTAGCTCAAAATTCGATTTTTGCGATAAATTTGTTTTTTTGAGTTTGTGGCGTGTCTGTGGGCGGATTTCAAAAATTCTTAAATTTGATTATTTCGGGATCCTAGAGAGTACATATATGGTTCAAATTTCAGCTCTCTAGGTCCAGTTTAAAGGCCTAATTTTTTTGACAGACGGACGGACATAGCTATATCGACATTACTATCGATGCTGATCTGATCATAAATGTAGTAACTTTTAGGGGTCTACGGGCAATATTAAAACAAAACAAAAAAAGCAAACTATGCGTCAAAATTAATATACCCTTAGAATAGGGTATACAAAAAATATTAGGCATGAACGGCACACACAGGGCCTAAAACCTAGCTTCTCCTACCACTTTCTTGTGCGAAGTGGAAGGGACCAACAATTTTAAGCCGAATCCGAACGGCAAATTTGAGAAGCTTCTCATGACAATTGGTAGGTACTCTTGGATGTTTGTTAGACGTTCGCAAGAGAAACAACGAATACACCCCAGACATAAATTAACGAATTAGCTTAAAAGGACGTCCCTACGAGGATTAGATACATATACACGACGAGGAAATACCCACCTTTCTCCTAAGAGGTTAATACAAATTCATATTAAAGAATAATTTTTGATGTAACTCCCATAAATCACTCGTTGACCCATAAAAAGTCTAAAGGAATCAAGTCTTCACGAAACAGCATACAATTTTTATTGTAACTTAAATTAATACAAATTTTGCGGAATTATTTCTTCTACCAGGAATACAAATGAGAAATTTACGAAACAGTAACCCTCCTTATGGCACCAAGTAATAAAATTATGCCGAATTTTTTATTCAACACATCCATTTTGTTCTACCTAAATTCAGTTTATCATGCCGTGTGCTTCAAACATCCACGTCATCCTCTTTGCAAGTTTTGAACACATCCAGTTGTTGCATTTTGTTAGACAATTCCCATTCAAAATCCATTTGGTCGTCCTTAGAAACCAGGAATTTGTTAATTCAATGACCCCCCCCAAGTTGGGGAGACACCAAGTCATTCGTTCATAGCTTCGTTATTACGTAAGTCGCAATTGCAATTCAAAACGCGAGGCCTGGAAGCATAAAAGTATATTTTTGTATTAAATAAGAATACAAATTACTATGCCAACAAAAACGGAAATCTTAATCGGACTGTGTCGATAAAAGTAATACCAGTTCAATTCACAGCGAATGTTCGATTTGTAGATTCGGGCGAGTAGGACGAGAACGTGCTCCTTCGAGACAGAACTGTCTTTTCGATGACACTTTCTTTTTCAGTTGAAACAGTGATACGAAAGGATTGTGACAAAACAGTTGAAAGTTCCACGGTGATTTTTTAATTTTTTTTCGAAAATACAAACAAATAGTTTTCCGCAAATATGACGCATGTAAGTGAATATTATAAATAATTAACGGTAATTTATGAAAAACAAAGAACTTACGCTATAGATTTGATATCGGTATTGCACATTTTTTCAAATCCTTGGATTTGTACTCGATAGATACAAAGATATATGTATCAAACAATTTTCTCTTAATATCGGCTTGGATAAAAAAATCCGTCAAAAAATCATTAAAACATTGACAGACATTTTAAGTTGCTAGGTTCGGAGCGATTTCTTTCGTTTTGGCTGAAAACGTTAAAGGGTGTGGCTCATAGACCGATTTGATAGATATGGTTTAACACACATTTAAAGGATTCATACTGCTATAAGCCCCACAGTCATTGTGCAATAAATTACTTTTCGCGACATTATGCAAGAAGAACATTTTATGAAAATATACGAATGCAAAATTAAATTTCAAAAGTGCAACTTTACTAATTTAATAGACTTGTATGGGTTCAGTGGGATACCTTTGAATTCCAATTTTAGATATCCCTCTCTATGGAACATATCACAAATATCCGACAGTACATACTAAATGACCATTCATGTGAAAGCGACCAACTTCTAGCGTCTAAACGAATATTCGCGAATTTTGCCACCCGCGAATTCAAGTTGGAAAATTACAAGCAAATCCGAAAAAAATTTAGATTTTTTTTTTCGGTATGTTTAACAATTCGCGCCAAGAATGTTATTGTGAAGAATGTAATATTTATTGATGAATAAATGTTCTTGCTCCTGAAATCGTCAAATTAACAATTTTCAGTTTATAAATGCATGAATAGTTATTTAAACTAACGGCTCCCAAAATTAATGTCAAGTGTTCTATTAAAATTTTTATTGATTGTGTGCAAGAAAGAGCAATTGGCTCCGTTACTTCTAAATTTTGGGTGTTTGACTTTTTTGCCTCATAACTTGTCGTTACGATGCATCTTTCTTTTTTCTAACCATGTGACAAGTCTTCGTCTTTCTGAGAGGTTTTTCTCTCAAATTAAATTTGATATTCAACACATCAGAACAAAAAGTTTACGAACATACCTAAAGTTAAAACAAGTGGGCAGCAAAACTCGTGCAGTAAGATGGTTTTGTATGTAATGTGACGCATCGCTGACTGCATATTTGTGCTGCAAGTCTCAACTTCTAATTTTACTGCAACTCCAGTAGCAGAAGAGCACAATTTGGTCAATCACTGCGTGCATTACTGCGTGCAGTCTGGCTGCGCTTGCATTTTTGTTCACCAAGTTAGAAACAGTTAAGTCAGCCATGACGAGTGGCGATGACGTTAAAAGCAATCGCAAGATCTCAGGGGACCAGCCCCGGATCTTCAATTTTTTTTAGGCGGGGCAAAAACAGAAAAATTCCGCCCGCCCACTTATATTTATTTTTACCTTTATGATCTATATAATTTAGCTATCAGTTGTCCACTAATTGACATTTGGACATAGCCTACATAGGCCTTCCGGAAATAATGCATCCATCGCTGTTCTTTCTGTGCTAAAAATATTTATTTACAGATATATAGACATGAACGTGTGGGATATACATTTCATACACAGCACAGGATAGGATTTAAAATAAAAATATGGATAATAAAAATAAAAATAAAATTTTGTGGATTGAAATTACAATTTTACTCTTCGACCTTTTTGTTCAGCAAAAAAATCTATGGCCTTGTCATAATTTAACTCGTGTGCATTTTTGATTTTCTATCGCTAAGATTACAAGACTCGATAAGCGTTCCTGGCTCATAGAAGATCGCAAATAATTTTTAATTAGTTTTAGTTTGCTAAACTTCGCTCACAACTTGCGGATGTAGTAGGAAGCGTAGATTAAATTCGCAGGGCAATGCAAATATTAGGAAAAACATCCTGCAAATCTTGTTCATAGATCTGTTGCAAGAGATAGAAACCGTTAGCCTTTTCTGTATCACCAAATAAATCGAAATGTTTTTTATGTTTCGGAATTCGTTTGTTTGGCAAAATAGGGTAAACACCACTTTTTTCACCAACTTCTCCAGCCTCTTTTATAAAATATTCCATTGGATTTTGTCTCATTTTTTGCAAAATTTGTAGCAGACCGGAGCGGACGACGGAACGGGCAAGGATAATATCTTCTTTCTGAATTTCTATATTCACTCGATTGATTTCGCGAAGAATATTCGCCCATAATTAAATTAAGAATAAATTTAAAATCCTTTATAGCAGTTAAGAGATGACCTGACTCGTACTTAGCTCCTGGAGCATGAGAGGTTTGCTTAACTTCTTCTAAAGCTTCCGCTATTTCTGGGAAATTATTTAATAGGGCATTCACAGCAACATGTTTCACCGACCTTCGCGTCTGACTGCTTAATTTTAAATTTGTTTTAACGTATTTTTTCATAATGTCCCACCTAGTAGTGGAGCCAACAAAAAAGCAATATACTTTTTAAATCAGCCCAAATAGCTTAATAGCTTCCTGGCATGATGAGGCAGAATGAACACCTACAAGATTTAAGGAGTGAGCCAAGCACGGTACGAGCTCTCGGCCAGCTCATTCCTTTCTGCAATCCTGGATTGTACTCCTTTACGGATGCCGGCCATATTGGACCCATTATCATAAGATTGGCCACGACATTGTCCAATATCTAAATCATCAACTGGCAATTTTTCTTAAATCTGTTGACAAATGTCCTCCCCTGTCTGTCCAGCAACTTCTATGAAACCAATGAAACTTTCTTTCATTTCACACACATCACCAGTTCTTTTTCATATCGAATTACCTGGATTTGTTCTGTATGGGATACTTTTGGAGTGCAGTAAAATATTATCGTGTACTATTTGGCTTCTTTGATGTCATTTAAAGTGCTATTTCTAACTGTTTTTGTCATTATGTCAATTATTTCATTCTGTATTGTCTCTGATAAATATGATACTTGTCCCTTTTTATACCCTATTCTAAGGGTATATTAGTTTTGACGCATAGTTTGTAACATACCTTAATATAGCCCGTAGACCCCTAAAAGTTACTATATTTATGATCAGCATCGATAGTAATGTCGATCTAGCCATGTCCGTCCGTCCGTCCGTCTGTCGGCAAAAATTAGGCCCTTGAACTGAACCTAGAGAGCTGAAGGCGGATTTAAAAACAAATTACGCATGAGCATAAAGGGCCCCTAGAGGGTATATATTATAAATTTCAGCTCCATAGCTCAAACTTTGACTTTTCAATAAAATTGTTTTATTTATTTGTGGGCGTGTCAGTGGGCGGATTTTAAAAATTTTATCTCCCGATCAGTTTTAGGAGCCATAGATCATATATAAAAAATTTCTGCTCTCTAGCTCAAAATTCGATTTTTTCCAAAATTTTGTTTTTTTGAGTTTGTGGGCGTGTCTGTGGGCGGATTTCAAAAATTCTTAAGCTTGATTATTTCGGGACCCTAGAGAGTATATGGTTAAAATTTCAGCTCTCTAGGTCCAGTTTAAAGGCCTAATTTTTGCCGAGAGACGGACGCACGGACATGGCTAGATCGACATTACTATCGATGCTGATCATAAATATAGTAACTTTTAGGGGTCAACGGGCAATATTAAGGTATGTTACAAACTATGCGTCAAAATTAATATACCCTAAAATCTGTGCCGAAATCTAGAATAATCTCAAAAAACGAAAAGTAAATTCTAGATTTTCTCTTTTTGAGAGTTAGCTTAACCCAACCTCGCAGCTACTCGCAATCTAACATCATCCCCCAGAGGGTTATTGCAGTGGCGATGGGATCTACTGTTCCTCTATAGTTCGAGCCTATCAAAGAAATTTCGTGAGCGAAGCTGTGATTTGCGATGCAGTGCTGGCCATATAGGCGACTAAGAGCAAAAAGCACGTGCCGAAATTGTAAAAGATGAGGCAAGGCCAAAAACTCCTGTATCACAAATGATATCAAATAAAAAAAATACTCGTGTTTCCAGTACTATTGACTAAAAATATAGAAAGCAAATTTACTATTGCTTTGTAATTGTGTACGTTGATGAAGTAGATTACGTTCTGTCATCTCCCTGATTAATTCCAAAAAAAAAATTTCCACTTTAACACCCCTGTTTTAATAAAAGACGAGAGAGACGTGGAACTTTAGAAACAGGTTTTTCATGACCTTATTGAACAATGATTTTGGAATCCGCAACCAAACGCCTACTTTTAATTTATTTGAGTTCGCACTCTTTTTCAAATGAACTAGGAATCACAAATTCTGCACGTTCATACAAAGATGAATTGAACAAAAATACTTTGTTGTTTTTCAGTTCAGTTTTAACAGCGGCAGCACCCGACGAATATGTTTAGCAATAAAAGTTGATACACATATTCTACGTCCTCTGCGAAACATGGCCCTCAGCGTTGATATATATATTTATATGGTAACATTCAAAAATCAATTCTCTCAAAAGTGGCATTATTTGTGTTTTGTTTCTACTGTCTATATTATTACTAAAAAGAAAAATCAATGCCACGAAGACCAAAACGAAGATTATGTTTTCTTGTGACAGGCAGAATGCAACTGTCAAACTATTTAACTATCTTGGCTATTGCGTTCTTCATCCACCTATTAAGTTACTGAGAACAGCTGTGTTTAATGAACAAGAACTATATCAGAACAGAACAGAATACAACAAGTGAGTGAAAACTGTCAGATCAAATCAGAACAGAAAAGAACAGCTTCGAGTCATATGTTTGCCTGTCAGCTGTGAACTTTCAAATAGATGATCCTCAGTGTTTCTACTGAACTTCGGAGTTTGAGTGATGTTGGACTGATGTCGATTTGTTTACAATTTGAACTTGTTGCATGTTATTCTTTCGATTTTTTTTTTATCAAAATGCGAATATTTATAACGTTAAACTAAGAAAAATGATATCTCATGCAAACAAATAAATTAGCTGACATCAGTTCAATACCTCAAAACTAGGTGCAGAAAATCTGGTGCTAAACTGATGTGCACAGCTTCATGGAACACAAAGTGACAGAATGAAGAACACTTTGGGGCAAGATTTTTACTCATGGAACACCAAATCCTGTGCTTTTCTGATCTTTTCTGTGCTGGTCTGTGCAGCTCAGGTTCATAAAACACACTTAACATTAAGTACTGGCTACTTTTTACTTATTCCGTTATTATGAAACGCACATGTGTTATATGCTGATTACGTTGCAAGTAAGCCATAAAACTCGACCTAAAACACCTCGAACTAAAAAACGGAACAACATTCTCTCTAGGGGTGCGAAATAATCAAGTGTTAGAATTTTTAAAATCCGCCACTATCTCAAAAAACCGATTTATCGAAAAAATACTAGAAAGCAGAAATTTGGGATATAATTCACTCCTAGCCGGATGATAGTATCCTCAGTTTCTCATTTTCCTTTCAGAATGTACCTACGTCCTTGTCCATCGGTCGCAGTACTGGAACGGCAATATTTATGTTAAATTCAAAAAATTCTGATTTTGACAGCATCATTACATTGGGTTCAGCAAACCAAGTGGAATTAAATGCTTCTAAAATGAATGATTTAAGCAAAACATTAAAGCAAAACATTGATAATCAGCCATTACACTGGGGAACTTAAAAAAAAAATCAGTTGACTTAAATTTTTCAGCTGTCTTACAGTTACAGTTACAGTTGAGGACTCCTATAAGGAAATTATATAAAAAAGAGCTAAGGAAAGCCAAAAGATCATCCTGGAGACCCTTCTGTGTCAAAATAGATGAATTCTCGGAGGCATCAAGGCTAAGAAAAATCCTAGCTTCAAATCCAACCATGCCCAGCTAAAGAAAGCTGATGGATCTTGGACGACATCCAGCGAGGAATCGCTCAATTTGCTACTTGATACTCACTTCCCAGGTAGCTCCAACATTACCGGGTACACTGATCTGAATAGATCACTGGCACAGGTAACTCACTCTCAAGGTCTGATTACAAGGGACAAGCTGCTCTGGGCACTACATAGCTTCAAGCACTTCAAGTCTGCAGGACCAGACGGCATAATACCTGCCGAATTACAAATGTCTTCGGATATCATCACACCAGTACTGGAGATGATACTGAATAGCTGCTTAAAAATGGCATACATTCCTCAGGCTTGGAGAGAAGTGAAAGCGGTCTTTATGCCAAAAGCCGGTAAATACTCCCATGTCAGCCCAAAAGACCTGAGACCTATTAGTTTATCATCATTCCTCCTTAAAACGCTGGAGCGACTGATTGATATACATCTCCGTACCAGCATAAATACGCAACTTCTATCTGCGTCTCAACATGCATACTGTAAAGGTAAGTCAGTTGAAACCGCCCTCCACTCTCTGGTACGCACTGTTGAATACTCCCTTCATCACAAGGAGTACACTATGGTTGCTTTTCTGGAAATAGAAGGCGCCTTTAACAATGTGGGTACATCTGCAATCACAAATGCACTGACAGCACTGAATGTGGATGGTTCGCTTGGTGAATTGATCAATCTACTGCTCACAAGTCCGATTATCAACTCAAAACTGGGCGTTTCATCCGCCAGGAGGTCTGTCAGCAGAGGCACGCCGCAAGGCGGGGTCCTTTCCCCCCTTCTCTGGAATTTGGTGGTGAACGAACTACTGATATACCTGGAAGGGGTGGGCTGCACGGTGATTGCATATGCGGATGACATTGCTAAAACGCTCTCAACAAGCTAAAGAAATGGGCTAATCGCTGTGGCTTGGGTATCAACCCCCACAAAACGGAATTGGCCCTCTTCTCCAGGAAACACAAGATCCCGCACATCGACCCACCCTCTATTGGTGGTATAAGCTTAGTATTTTCTGACGAAGCTAAGTTCTTGGGTCTTATCTTCGATAGGAAGTTAAGCTGGAAACCCAACATACAAGAGTAAAAAAGCCACAGTGGCACTTTTCTCTTGCAAAAAAGCCATTGGCAACAAGTGGGGTCTACAACCCCGCATAACTCATTGGTTATATGTATCGGTCGTAAGACCGATTCTAACATACGGCGTTGCTGTCTGGTGGACTGCCCTAAGTAAAGCTATAAACTGTGCTAAGCTAGGCAAAGTCCAACGCACAGCAGGTTTGTGCATAAGCGGAGCACTCCGTACCACCCCCTCAGCAGCACTAGATATCCTGCTACATCTGTTACCCCTCGACATTTTCAGTAGGCAAACAGCAGCCTGTTCTGCTGTCCGCCTTAAGGCTACTTCGCAGTGGGTTAACAATAATATTGGCCACACCATCATTTTGGACTCATTTGAGTCTCTACCAGGAAACATAGACTACACCATACCCCAATTACAGTTCGGAAAGAACTTTCAAGTCACTATTCCTTCCAGATCATTTTGGGAGGACGCTGAATTTGAGGAAGATAAAGCCATCCACTTCTACACCGATGGATCAAAAACTAGTGACGTGGTTGGTGGCGGCGTTTTTTCCGAAAGGCTAAATCTGAGTCTCTCCTTCCGTCTTCCTAATCACTGTAGCGTATTCCAGGCGGAGATTATGGCGATAAAAGAAGCACTGACGTGGCTGAAGGGAAATGTGATATCCACAAAGGATATCCGTATCTTCTCGGACAGTCAGCCGCGATCAAGTCCGTGGATGCAGTATCTTTAAATTCCATTGCAGCCCTCGACTGCCGTTCATCTCATAAGGAGATGGCGGAGCAGTTTAACATTCACCTTTGTTGGGTGCCGGGGCATAGAGATATTCCAGGAAACTTCAGGGCTGATGAACTCACCAAAAAGGGAACCAAACTCCCCCTTTTACCTGAAAGGGTTCTCTGGGTATCCCAATCACTACCTGCAAACTTTTATTCAAGCTATCTGCAATCGAGAGAACAAACCTTAGGTGGACAAGTAGTAATACATGTCTAGCGACTAAGCACATCTGGCCAAAGCTCGACCTGCGACGCTCTAAGAGTCTGATCTCACTAAACCGACTGCATATTAGCTCCACTATAGGTGCCATTACAGGGCACTGTCTGATAGGCAAGCACGCATCGAGGCTTGGCGTTTATTCGAACGATTTCTGCAGAAGTTGCTTTGGCGAGGAGGAGGAGGATGAGGAGACTATACTTCACCTCCTCTGCACATGTCCTGCTCTCTCCCATAATAGAAATCTTTATCTGGGAGATTTCTTGCTTAATGATCTTAACGACTTGGCTAACGCTGACGTTAGAAGTCTATCGCGCTTCATAAGAAGCTCTAAATGGTTTAACTAGTAGTGGGGAAACTCCTCGATCCGTGTGGCATCACAATGGACCTAACCCCGGTCTAAGTGTGTCGGCCTTGCGCTGACAGTCACATTAACCTAACCTAACCTACAGTTAAATAGGTACGCTGATTACAAAACTGTACTTAGTTTTCTTCTATAGATAATTATCTATGAATGACATTTGCATCCAAAACCAAAAGACTTTCCATTTTCGGTATGTGTATTAGGGGCCTTTTCCCGTTATCGAGTTGGAAATTAGACCCCAATGCGAAATTCCCCAAATTAATTCAAAATGGCCCCAAAGGGAGTCGGACAGAATCCCGAAAAACGTAATCCCGAAAGCCCAAAATCCCGAAAAGCCACAATCCCGAAAAACTAAAATCCCGAAAACCCACAACCGGCCATTACCAAACCATTAACCCGGCCCCAAATTGTAAGCACGACATATGATCAGCAACAGCAATTATTATAAATTTGGGGAGTATTTTCATTGTTTTGGGGTTATCTTGCATGATTTTGGCGCCTCTATTCTAAGAGTATTATAATTTTGACCACAGTTTGAACACACCATTACATTGGTCGTAGACCCCTTAAAATAACTATAAGGCTAATTCTTTCTTCAGTGTCCTTGCCAGTTTTTCCTTGTCTAGATAGTGTATCCTTAAAGCACCTTAAAGCGTATTGAATTCAAAAAAAAAAAACTTCCCCAAACTGGATGACCCATCGAGCATTTTGCAATATGATAATTCTGTTGGGATATTATTTTGCTATTGCATTTGATTTTACAACTCTTACAAGCGACCACAGTGTCAGTGCGTAACGGACGTTAAATGCATCGACGATTATATTCAATGATTCAATGACACAACAACTTTGTCAAAAGTTGATCAAAATTCAGCGCCGTCTGTAGGATACAGTGAAGCACTATTAAACAAGTGTAAGCCAGTTGGCGTACTAGGTTGATTTTACAAAGTTTTTGGATTTGTTTGTGTAATGTCGGTAAAACAAAAAACTTGCTTGTGACTTTGAAAAAAAAAACAGCTCTTATATTTGTGATCAGCAACGGTAGTAATGTTGATCTAGCCATGTCCGTCGTTAATTTGTAGGCCGTTAAATCCAAGCTTGAAAGCTGAAATTTGGAATACACTGTTTGATTTGAAAAAGTAAGCTGAGATGGGCGCCTGTCAGACAACTAGCACCTACTCTTGCTGAGCAACAAAGTTGTGTGAACGAGCTAAACCATGCGGAGAAAAAGGTTAAATGCATTAAAGCCGCGAAGCGGTGCCACCCAAACACTGTTTGATTCGGAAATATAAGCCCACATAACCGCCTGAGTTGGGGTAATATTGGGTTTTTATGCTGTTTGAGGCCATTTTTTATTCTTTGGAGAGATACTTACGAGTATATTATACAGGGTGCATCATCTTTTATGTCGGTATGTAAACATTAAATAACTTTGACATTTATCAACCGATTGGCTTGAGTAGAAATGTATTTGAATGCTTAATTCAAAACAATTTTAAACCTGAATCGTTTTACACCGACAAAGTGCGACGAACGATATAAGTACGCTGTACATTGAATATAGTCGTTCCGTTGTGTTAACCCAACGTGTATATCGTCAAAAATATCGTGGCCAACAAGGGCGACATTGACTGGCCACACCCAGATCTACAGATTTGACTCCTCTGGACTTCTTTCTGTTGGGTTATTTGAAAAGCAAAGTGTACGCCAGCAAGCCTCAGACCAATGACGAGCTCAAGGCAAACATTCGTGCCGAAATCATTGCTATACCGCCGGAGGTGCTCGAACAAGTGATGCAAAACTCTGGTCAACAGAGGCGGCCGCTTGATTGATGTTGTATTCAAAAACTAGTCCAAATGAATTGTAAAGGACCAAGGTTAATAAAAATACCTCAGATACGAAAATCGGTTTTTTTTTTAAGTTGAATAATTGAATATTCACATACCGAAATAAAAGATAGCGCACCCGCTATAATATTGAAAATCATTTATTTTCCTAATTTTTAGGGAGATCTTGTACTGGAATATTATTTCGCTAAGTCCAAATGAAATTTCACCCTAAATTATTAATGAAAAATCACCCCACGACTACTTGTTGCTTCCGATGTAATTGTTAGGCCAATAAACGTTTAAGGCCAATAAATTTTGAAAATTTGCTTATCATAAAACAAACAAGTCACATTCACCAGCATTTTTGTTCGACTCGTTAACGATAACCTTCCTTCGTTGGAATGACCACATATTCGATGCCTCGAAGAATGGTGCGAAATGTCTAGGTTTCCTCTACAGATGCAGAAAATGATTCACCCCTTCTGATAAAGCGTTCATTCACTCAGTACAGCGCAGACGATTGATCCACTTAAACATCGTCGGAATATTTCCTGTCTTTCCCTGTTTTATGGCTTTCTCCATCATCACGCATCAGTCGTTGTCTGATGAAATAGCCTGTTGCATTCCGTCCGTTAAAAACTTTCAGGCAATACATGTAGTTCATATATTATGCATTTTATTTTATTTATATTTTTTGTCCGTTAAGTTCTTTTTTTGACATTGAACTGTTTGTTAAATATAAGCTGTGTCCCCTTACAAATCAAGTAACTTCAGGTAAAGTCTCAGGAGTGGGGATAAATTCTCTCAGATTGAAGAAGTTATGAAAAAGTAAGGGCAGTCTGTGCTGTCTAGTATATGTAGTCTGTGGGCACGCTTTTGTCGTAAGACGTAGTAACCAAACTAATCACAGCAGAAACATCAAATGAAGAATAAAAACATAGGGACGGGCTACAGTCCGCTTGGGCGAACTGTTGGATACCCCATTCTTATTCCTATCCCTCATAAGTGGGCGTGACAGTATAACTTTCTTCTTCTGGAAGTCTAAGTATGGTTGAATTGTTAAGAACGCTCTACATACGAGTATTTTGTTATATAACATTTAAAGGATTTTATCAAAAAAAACGCTCCCTAGCTCAAACTTGGGTGTTTCAATAAAATTGTTTTATTTAATTGTGGGCGTGTCAGTAGGCGAATTAAAAAAAAAATAACACATCAGCATAAAGGGGCCCTAGAGAGTATATATTATAAATTTCAGCTCCCTAGCTCAAACTTTGAATTTTCAAAAAACAAAATTAATTGTGGGCGTGTCAGTGGGCGGATTTTGAAAATATTTACACATGAGCATAAAGGGCCCATAGAGAGTATATATTATAAATTTCAGCTCCCTAGCTCAAACTTTGGAGTTTCAAAAGAATTGTTTTATTTATTTGTGGGCGTGTCAGTGGGCGGATTTTGAAAATGTTTTATCCCGAGCAGTTTTAGGAGTCATAGATCATATATAAAAATTTCAGCTTTCTAGCTCAAAATTCGATTTTTTCCAAAATTTTGTTTTTTTTAGTTTGTGGGCGTGTGTGAGCGGATTTCAAAAATTCGTAAACTTGATTATTTCGGGACCCAAGAGAGTATATGGTTTAAATTTCAGCTCTCTAGGTCCAGTTTAAAGGCCTAATTTTTGCCGACAGACGGACGGACGGACGGACAGACATGGCTAGATCGACATTACTATCGATGCTGATCATAAATACTCGTATAGTAACTTTTAGGGGTCTACGGGCAATATTAAGGTATGTTACAAACTATGCGTCAAAATTAATATACCCTTAGAATAGGGTATAAACAGTTTGTGAGTTTTTGAAATCGAGATCAATAGAAATATTTGATTGAAAATGACTATGGGAAAAATGTTTAATTTTGTATCGTTATTAGTTGGCCCATCAAGTAAATCGGAAGAAAGTTATACGGACTTACATACATGAAAAATAGATAACTGAAATATCAACTGAGAGAATCCTCTGATTTCAAAGAAAAGTACGCAAACGCTTTTGTGTAAAAAGATGAAAAACGTCAAAGTTTGGCTTGAAAAGAAGCAACCGCTGTTTTTTTTGCTGGCAAACTCATAGGATTTCATCATTTGACAGTTTTAATTTTTTTACCAGCTGAAAATCTGTGTGAAGAAAAATGAACGAAAGTACATTTTTCTTTCGTTCATCTTTTTACCATTTTCTCATTACGCGAACGCATTTGTGTAGTTTTGCACAAACGATTTATTAGTACGCGAACTAAAGTGACCAAATCCAAAATGTCAAAATGTGGGACAAAGTAAAGAAAATCACCAGTAAATCATATACACATATATATTTTTTTTTAATGTGGGACAGTTTCAATTTTATTTAATGAGATTTCAGAATGTAAAGAAAAATACTAATTTCAAACGAAAAAAAGGAACAAAATTTTAGTAACTAAACAAAATAATTCATTGAATTTTCACAAAAAGTAAAAACGTAACATAGCTAAGTAATAAAAATAAAGTCAGTTCAGTTAAAAAAAAAATTACTAGATTTTACTTTAATCCGCACTTCAAAAATTCATTTTTTTAATCCACTCGATTTACTCGTAAATGCGCTAAGCTTAAATCTGCAAAAATTTGTGTGAGTTATCTTCTCTTGTGGGGTGGAATGCCTATAAAGATTTAAAATAGTCTAATGAAATGATATCAACTGATTTAAATCCACTAGTTGCATTTTGGTACGATTTGGTACCTTATGTCATTTTGAGAATTTGGGTGCATGCACGCCCAAACGGCAAGACAGTGTACTCAGAACTGAAATATTTGCTTAGCTTAGCGCAGTTAAATCAAGGTGATTTTAAAAAAACGCATTAACATAAAAATTTGCAAGAAACAAAAAAACATTAATTTATAATGTATACATATTATCAATTATAATATAAATTATATTATAATAAATTATTTACATATATGTATTTCTCTGAAGAATGCGTTTTTTTCAATAAACTATTATATTGCGACACTTTTTCTAAGAAATGTTGGCAGCTTGAATAGCTCGATCTCACAGTCACTATCGCTTTAATTGTCTCGACAGAGAGTTGGAACTTCTCTACCGTCCACAATTTATTCCCGGCAAACAGAGGGTGTACTTAACAATCTTTTTGGAGTTTTGGTAAGGAATGTCGCAGTTTTTTAAGTGCGAGAAAATGTCCACCCATCTCATATCAACTGATATTTTTTTATCATTCCAGGTTTGTAATTTATAAGCGGTTGCATATTTCTTTATGCATGATATTTCATTAAACAAATCATTTTCATTAAATTTATGACTTAGAAAATGTGTATTTAAATAACTTAAATTTTGTTGAACTTGTTCCCAAATAATTTCTGATTTAAGTAACACCCAATTAAACTGACTTACATCACTGAACTGTTCAGTCCAAAGATCTAAAGGGGTTTTCAACAGGGACGCTACAAAAGTAGAGCGACAGGGACAGCTAACGACGCCGAATTTCTTGCCGCTCTTTTGACATTTCTCTTCAGTAAGGTTTGCCATTTCATGATGGAAAGATATACGAGCCAACAACGAGTCGAAATTATTAAAATTTACTACCGAAATTCGGAGTCAGTGGCCTCAGCCGGAGTCAGTTAAGAGCGCTACGTCCAATTTATGGTCGTCATAATCGTCCTAGCAGATCAACAATTGAGCGTCTAGTGGAAAAATTGTAATCCACAAGCACAGTACAAAATGCTCCCGTGCCAGTGAGACAAAGAAGTGCCCGTAGTGTCGAGAATATTGCTGCCGCTGAGGCTTCAGTTGAAGAAAGCCCAAATGTGTCTCTCACACGTCGTTCTCAAGCGTTGGGCATCTCTGTCAAGTCGTTGTGGCCCCAGTTGGATGATATGGACTTGGAGGACATGTGGTTCCAACAGGACGGCGCCACAAGTCACACAGCGAATGCCACAATCAATTTATTGGAAACCAAGTTTGGAAACCGTGTTATCTCACGAAATGGTCCAGTCGCTTGGCCGCCTCGGTCGTGCGATTTCACGCCGTTAGACTATTTCCTGTGGGGCTACGTCAAGTCTATGGTCTATGCCAATAAGCCAGCGACGATTGATGAACTTCGTACGAATATCGAACGTGAAATTGCAGCAGTATCGGCCGATTTATGCTTGAAAACCGTCGAAAATTGGGTTCAGCGTCTGGACTTCTGCAAGCGTGCCCGTGGTGGCCATGCAAAAGAAATCGAGTTCCATACACAATGGCATCGAACGTACTTTCACAGGAATAAAGAATTTCATTGCTATCCAAAACAGTTTTTGTTTTATTTAAAAAAAACTTTTGTAGCGCTCTTATTGAAAAACCCTTTATATATTTAAAAGATGTACTGTCTAGAACCATCTTTTTTTGCATATGACCAGCTTCTTCCAATTTGCTTAATTCATCTTTTAGCACTAGTGGCAAATATTGAGTAGCGATTCGTTCTTGAAGCTTATTTTTTAGGTTTTTTTTTAAATTTCGGCAACTTAAATTACATTTAGGGTTTCCTGCCTTGGAATATAGACTATAGATGCCATGTTATGGAAAAATTTTAACCAGAGCTCAGAAGCCTCGTTTTCAAAAAATGATTTTAATGCTACGGGGCACGAAAAATTTAAGTTACATTTCGTGGGACAGTGCGGCACAACATCTAGTTTTGTGGGACATTTGTGGGACAATTTTCGATGTGGAACAGTTGAAGAAAATGTGGGAGTGTCCCACGTACTGTGGGACGAAAAGTCACTTTAACGCGAACGGACCTTATACTAGGCATTAGCGGTCCATACATGCCCTTAAACCTAGCATCTCCAACCATTAGTGTGTGCGAAGCTATATATTTGGCACAAATGGAAGGGCCCTACAATTTAAATTCGATTCTAAACGGCAAATTTTGAGAAGCTTCGCATGACAGTATATACTCTTGGATGTTTGTCAGACTTTCCCCACCTCTTGCGGGGACCCCACAGGGACTAAAACGTAGCTCCTCCAACAATTTGTAAACAGACTTGTAATTTTGCGCCGACTCCGTCATTCTTGGTCAGTAGTTAAACACACTAATCGCATATAAAAAAATCGTTTATTGTTATTAATGTGCTATAGGAATCATATTTAATTTCTATTAGATACTACGAGTAACTATGTTTGTTATATTTCCGATTGGATTTGTTCCTTAACTTGAGATTACTCTTGCAAACTTTTTTTTGTTCTAAACCCTCCTATCAATGTACAAAAACGGGAGTTTTTAATTCAATTTTGATATCTTTATGCCAATAAACGATATTTTGTTTGGCATTAATAACTCTGTACACCAGGAAACAGAATATCTAATACTGGCGCGGTGACAGGCAGTGCAATGCGTGCACATTCCCATTTAATATTTACAACAGGGGGAGGAGGAATATTTGTATTTGAAATATGACAACGGATATAGAAACCGTAACAAATTTACAAACTGCGATTTAAATACAAACAGACACACATATACAAATACAATCTAATATGTATTTATCACTCTGAATATTAATCGTACGTTTATTTTCTTTTGATGTCGTTACATAGGTGGGCTACAAGGATAACTACAAGACATCATGTTCTGATACGGGTGTAGATCGACCGAAGCTACCATTTTCCAGACATCGCAGTCGAACAGCAACAGATAATAATTTTGGATCTAGTGGTCAGCAGTGTCCCGGAACAACGCCTAGAATGGCAAGTCCGTCTCCTACAGAGACAGGCGCTCTTTTGCGCCAAAATCAGGAGTTGCGTCAACGTTTGCAGGAGGAAGCTAGTACCTATCGACGGCGAATTGACACTTATAAACAAGCACAGCAGAACCAGGCAGCTTTGGTATCTCGATTGCAGTCAAAAGTTCAGCAGTATCGTCAAAGGTGTTCGGATTTGGAGGGGAGAATGCATGACACGATAAAACAACCCCCAACATCCAGCTACAGTAGTGTACCTCAAATAACTACAGGTGCTATATCAAGTTCAGGAATTGTAAGTAATGAGGGTAGATGACGACTATATAATGCAATTTGGGTTTGGTTTTTAGTGCCCTACCACTTCCATGACTATGGGACAGTCAAGTCTGCCGTGTTCTTCGTCATTGGATTCGCCTCCTACGCCACCATGCCTTCGCGAATGTTCACGGGAGTGTGCACATCATGACGATAGCAGCGACATTTGCAGAAAACTAGAAGAGGAACATAACAAGTGTGAGCATATCCTGCAGCAGAACAATGTCTTACGACAACAGCTAGAAGAGTCGAACAAGACCAATGAGGCACTAACGAACGACTTGCAAAAATTGACAAACGACTGGGCTAATTTAAGAGATGAACTGATGGTCAAAGAGGATGAGTACAAGGAGGAGGAACAGGTATGTTGTTTTTAAAAACTTAATCTATAAATGATCCAAACAAAATCCATCATAGGCATTTAAGGACTACTACAACTCCGAGCACAATCGATTGTTAAAAATGTGGCGAGAGGTTGTTGCAGTTAAACGCTCATTTAAAGACATGCAAATGGCCATGAAGAACGAAGTTGGCAAAATGGGGCTAGAAATATCCGCTGTCGGCAAAGACGTATCGAATGCCTGCAGCGGGGTCAGTTTCTCTGTAAAGCAATCAGCTCGAGCCAACGAAGAACAACTGCAAAAAACATTACGTGAATCATCCGATCTTCAGGCACAGCTGGCAACGCTAAAGGTTCAATATGAAAGTGCACGCCACGAGATTAACGATCGCGACTTACGTCTACAAGACCTAATGCAACAGCTCAAGAAACTTGAAGATCGCTGCTCGCAAGCCGAATCTCAGACCATGCAGTCTAATCGCATGAGTGAAGAAATAGAGCGTCTGAACAACGCCATTCGAGAGATAGCGCAAGCTGTTGTGCAAGATGCAGATACAGCTGTGGACAATGAAGATAATGGATCATCACAGCATATGCATTTGAGTCAACAGTCAGTTTTGGGTGGTCCTCCTTTGAAGTCACCGCGAAGGGGTTCGACTAGAACCTCACAGGCTTTCGCTGAAGGTACAATTTCGGCAGTTCAGGCTGCGCTCCACAAATATCAATTGGCGTTGCATGATCTTCAAGTGAAGTACCAGAACTGCAATGATAATCTTCAGGCAACGAAGAATCAATTGGAGGCCAGTGATGGCACGAAGAATCTCTTAGCTTCCAAAGTGTCTCAGTTGACGGAGAAACTTGATGCCAGCAACTCCCAACTATCAGAGTTATTCAAAGAACGGGACAGTCTTCAAAAGACGTTGGATGGAATGCGGGGTGATAAGATGAATGTGGAAAGAGGTCGAGCTGAGATAAACAATGCGGTTAGCTGAAACAACTACAGCATTAAATAGAAGCTAAATTTGTTCTTAATTTTAGTTTGAGAATCTTAGTAACGACTATGAAAAACTGCAGCTTAACTATGGAAAACTGCAAAAACGAATTGACAGTCTGGAAGAGGATAAACGTGCAGTGGAACTTGAGATTCAGCGCATTCTTAAAGACAAGGATATAACTGAGATGAACTTGAGGTAAGTTAATAAACAACAATTTAGGTGGGGTAGTTGCGATAGACAACATGCATATCTTTGACTGAATAACTGTGGCGGTCTCCATGTCATTCGTCCTTAATTGTTCTCAGGAGATTACATCATCTTCTTCGGGCCATTTGCAATAATATAGTGTTATATAACTTTTACTTTCTTTCAGGTCAGAGGAAGATCGAGGAAGTCGCCTTCGGGAAGAAACAATATCTTTGAGGGAAGAACTTAATAGACTCAGCCTCAGCAGGGACCTACTCGAACAACAGCGCATCGAAACCGACAACGTCATCTGTCTAATGGAGAAGCAGCGAAACGACTTGGAATACGATTTGGAAAAGTTACTGCTTGAAAAATGTGAGGTTCAAGAGAGATTCGAAAAAATTTCATCACATAGCTTCTCGGACAAAGAAGAAGTTAAGACACTTCAGGATCATTTGACAGAATCAGAAGAAGACAGAAAGAAATTGCGCTGTCAATGCAGTGAACAAGCAAACGAATTATCCGCCATCAAGAAAGAGCTGAATGCAATTGAAAAGCATCGTCTTGACTTGGAAACAGAGAATTTGTCGCTGCGTGAAAAGCTTAAGTTTTTGCATTTGGAAAAGGACAAAATCCAACACGAGCTGGCATGTGTCACTCGAGACCGAGGAGATATTCACAATCAGCTTACTGCCACAAATCGAAAGAAGGAAGCACTTAACGAGGAACTTATGCGAACGCGGCAGCGCCTGGAACAAGCGACTGAGACAAACAATCGATTGAATCGAAATTTGGAGGAAATGGTCAAGGAAGGTGAAGAGAGACAGGTTGTTATTGAATTACACGAAAAGGATCTACAACGGCTACAGGTGAGTGGAAGGGTAGATTTTGGCAAGATCCATTTATTTAAAATTTTATTCCAAACAGGAACTTCTAGCATCCCTTCGTACTGAAAAGGAATCACTAGAAGCAGTTCTTTTCGATACAAATACCACTTTAGAAGCGACAGTTGAAAAACGTAATCAATTGGAGCGCGAACTGCAGGAGGTATTAGTTAAAGAGGAAACCTTAAAGAACTCCGTGGCCAGACTTACGAAAGAATTGGAAAGCTCTTTACGTCGAGCTCAAGAGATGAAGATCCAGATGACGAATGCTGCCCGTGCTCTAGAGAGTGAGTGGCAGCAAAAATTCGCCAATCTCAAGGCGGCTGGAGATGAGAGTAGCAAAAAGTTTGCCGACGAGAATCAACAGATTCGAAATGCACTGGAAAAACGAATGCAACAGGCTCTACAAGCATTACAATCTGCTAAGGATGATGAAATCGATAAGCTGCAAGAACGTATTGAAGCTCTGCAATCCAATATAGAGAACTTAGTGCAGCAACAAGAGGAGGCCATGATCCGAGCTGAAAATGACAAGCAACAGGCTCTATTGATGGGTTAGACGGAATTGTTGTTTTATAATTTTATTTTGTTTATGTGGGAATCGTTCGTTTTTAGCACATCGTGACAAGCAAGCGATTGCAGAGAAGCTCGAAGCTGTCAGTAGGGATTTAAAGGCTGAACAAGAAGCTTTGGATCGTAATCGTCGAGAGTTTGGAGCAAGAGATGAGAAACAACGAAATATTATAGCACAGTTAAAGGACGAAATCGCTGCGATTCGCACAAAGGAGGAGGAAAATAAGTAAGTTTCAGTATAGTTAATATCTGTACCTTTAAGGAACGATTTTTCTTTTCCTAGAATGAGGCTAGAAGAAGAGATCAAAAGATTGGAGATTACCATGGGGTCTATACGAGAAGAGCGGGACGCTTTGGTTCGGTATAGTGACGAATTGAAAATGGAAGTTCGTCTTAAGGAAGATAAAATTGATGGACTGAATGCCCAGTTACAGGAGGCTTTGCGAAAGAACAAAGAAGGTAATTAATAAGGAGTAGACATTTTGTATAGTTCCTGAAAGGGTCAATTGCTGCCGTAGGCAACTGCTCGGCTTTCACTATTATGTCTGAAAACAGATAAGTTCTTTCTAACTGATCTATAAAAAAATAAATATTGGGTATTAACGGCCCATATAGGACCTAAAGCCTAGCTTCTCCGCTTCTCCAACCATTTGCTGGTGCGAATGGAAAGGGACCTACAATTTTAAGCCGAATCTGAACGGCAAATTTGAGAAGCTTCTCATGACAATTGATTCTCTTGGATGTTTGTTAGACGTTCGCAATAGGGGGGGGGGGGGGGGGCAGTTTCGATTAGTAGTCCAACACACTAATCACTGTGCCCACATCTAACCGATATATATTAATACTTAAAGCATGTCTATGTCACCCTAGGTGAAGGGCAAACTGAAAGTCTGCGAAAAGAACTCACAGACTGCAGTGGAGGTGGGGCAGTTTCGATTAGTAGTGCAACACTCTAACCAGTGCCCCCACATCTAACTGATATATATTAATACTTAAAACATGTCTATGTCATCCTAGGTGAAGGGCAAACTGAAAGTCTGCGAAAAGAACTCACTGATAATCGTCGGGCATTGGCAGATAGTAACATTGAGCGTGATAAGTACGCCAACAGTAATAAAGAACTTAGAGACCATGTTAAACGGGTGGAGAGTGCAAAACGAGAACAGGCACGAGCCATTGAAGAAGCACTGCAAAAAATAGCTAACCTCGAAGACAGCAAAAACTCCCTGGAGAATGAACGAACGCGACTTAGTACTTTGCTAAAGGAGACAGAAAACAATTTAACCAAGACGAGCCAAGATCTTGTTTTAACAAGGAATACATTACAAAAGACTCAAATTGAATTTTCTCAGAAGGACGATGGAGAAAAGGAACTGCAAAATAAGCTAATTGCTGAAACGGAAGCCAAGGAGCGTGCATTACTGGAGCTGGTACAAGTCAAAAAGCAGGTAAGGCAATCTCATAGCTTTAAGGAGCCCTTAAATAATTGAATTAATTCTCTCAGCTTGCTGATTTGGAAACCAATTTGTGCGCTACACGTCAAGAACTAGGACGTCTTCGTTGTCATGCTGGTCAGGAGGGGGATAGATTCCATAATCGTGAACAAGAGCTTGTGGCGCGATTGGATGAGGGTCGCTGTCGGGAGAAGCGCATTGAAGATCAAAAGCATAACCTTGAAGTATGCTTAGCTGACGCTACACAACAAATTCAAGAATTGAAAGCCCGGCTTGGTGGAGCAGAAGGAAGAATACGAGCCTTGGAAGAACAGCTGTGCAACGTCGAAGCTCATAAGCGAGATGCTGATCATAAACTAAGCTCAATTGCTCAAACACTTCGACGCATTGCTGGTATTCAGTTTGACGGTAGTGTAAGCCTTTCCCAAAGGCTGGTTAGTCCTTCAAGACGTTTTAGTCCGGTTCGTAGTGGTTGCCATGATTTTGACACTCGCAGCACCTCAAACTGTCCTGATGGTCCATTGATTGATGTAGATCCTGATCTAGTTCGCAAGGGTGTTCGCAACCTTATGCATCAAGTTGCTCAAATCGAACGTGAAAAAGATGACTTTAGATCTCAACTGAGTACAACCAAGAAGCAGTTGCAGGATGCAGCAGATCAGCAAGTCAAATGTGACAATAAAATGTCAAAACTTCAACAAGTCCTGCGCAATCTTCAAGAGGAGAAAAGTAACATGGAAACCCAACTGAATATCAAATCTACCACTTTGCGTTCGATGGAAGATTCCCTGCGTCAGAAAACCGATGAAAGCCAGCAATTTCGCGAGAAATTGGCGAATCTAGAGATGCAGCTGGGTGCTGGTGCCGAAGAGAACAGTCAAACTGAGGTAAGCTGATACAAATTGTTGTCGCACAAACTAACAGAAGACATTTTCAAAAATTATCAATAAGCACCGCAAGCCATCATTAAGGCACACATGCTAGCCTTTTGGTAGTCTGTTGATCTTTTATATTTGTGTTCTCCCGGTTCGTCTTCATTTTAAAAAATAGAAACAGAAAAACAATTAAAGTTCAGAAGGTCTCTATTGAAATAGGCCAATAAATTTCACGACCTCGATTATTTTCAAACCAAAGTGATAATGCATTTAATATTTTTAAGTTAGGAAACACAATTTTTGTTTTGATTTTTTTACTGCCGATTTTAAATGGAAGGTCAGAGCAAGAGCTTTTCAAGGTTAAAGACACAACACAAAAGTTGGAAAATAAAACGTTACTTAATCGCTTATGAACGGTATAATCATTTTTTTGCTGTTGCTAACAACCTGCTATGATTTATGGCACCTGTATTCGAAGCTTTAAGACAATCTTCTATCCTCGGTATGTGGGTTAATCAAATCTTGCATGGCAAAGTCGTTTGCGTTCTCCAAGTGCGTTGATTCTGAAACAAACTTTCCAAAGGCGCGAAACATACCTTGCAGTTTCTTTCTAAAATCATTCAAAATAAGCTCAGACCAAAGATAGATAACACAGCTTTATGTTTTGATTTTTTTTTTAATTTATATGTTCATGCCTATTTGCTGACACTTTGTTATAATTTGTTCGCTGGTCATATTTAGGAACGCTTGGAAAAATGTCGTCAGCATGGAGCCAAACTTGAAGCTGAAAAGCGACAACTTCAAGAGGAGCTGGCAAAAATTGAAGGCAGAGCATCTAAGTTAGATCTTCAACGTGTCGCCATGGAAGGTGACATTAACCGCTTACAAATGGTTTTACGAGAAAAGGACTCAACTATTCGACAGTTACAGGAGAGATTGGAAAACCAGAGTCGATCAGCAGCTCAGTTGGAAGACCGCTGTTCATCACTAAAATCAACTGTCGATCAACTAAAAGATCGTCTTCAAAAAACTGCCCTTATCGAGACTGAACTACGCGGCGAAATTAAGACCCTAAGCAAGGAGCTCTCCGAACAAGGTCACTCATCGCAATCGAATCAGGAAAAAATGAAAATGCTTCAAAAGAACCTACAGACGGTTGAGAACGAGAAACGTATTTTAGCAGAACGTTTAGAAAATGCACAAGGAAACGTGAACGAACTGCGACGTAGTCAACAAGTACAACTTGACTCTGTGCAGCGTCTTCAGGAGCAAGTCACCGAGTTGGAAGTACAACGTTCGGCCTTAGAGTCACAGCTCCGAATTGCCAAGTGGAAGGAGGAATCCGGGGATTCTAAATGTGGAGAGATGGATAAGCACAGTGAAGAGAACGATCTAAGCCGTCAACTAAAGTCTTCGCAGCGAGAAAGATCGGAACTTCGCGGAAAGCTTCAGACCCTCAAGGATAAGATCAAACAACTAGAGGGCGACCGTCAGAGCAAGTTCGCGAATACTGGTGGCGCTTTTGATCGATCAGAGAAGAGTTACTACGACATGGGAGATTTTGACTCAAATCGAATGGAAAACGACAACTATATGAAATCAAATGCGTATAGCTGCGGCTTGGATCACGCAGTAATCGAACAAGAAACTCGTGATTTACGTCTGAAAGTTAGAAGGTTGGAGACACTTCTTGCCGAAAAGGAGTCTGAACTGGCCAGAGTCAAGGCGAGGGTTCATGACAGCGCAAAGTGTCTAGATGGTGATTCGGAAAGGTATCGAAGTGCACAGTTGCATGCGGAAAAGCTATTAGACGCTCGAGAACAAGCTCATCGACAACAGGTTCTGAGGCTTGAAAATCAGGTATGATCAGCCAACAGATATGTAGCCAATATGGTTTCTTTTAAGTTATAATTCAGATTTCTATGCTGAGAGAGCAATTGGCACAGGAAGCTAAGCGAAGACAACAGTATATTCTCCGCAGTTCGAGAGCAAACAGAGAAATGCAACACTTGCGAAGCACCTTGGGCGATTCTTTGAGGCATGTGTCGCAACATCCATTGGATCCTACACTTCTTGAAACTGAGTCCCGACGGTAAGTAGTTTTGGTAGTTGAATAGACTCTTTTAATTAACCATTTCCCTTCCAGTTTGGACAATGCGGTTTCGATGAGTTTACCACCATCATCCTGTCGGGACTATGATCGCAGCTTGAGCCCTCACAAATAAATCTAATGTTCATCCAGTCAGTCACTGCCATTTATACAAATAACATATAACAAATATTTTATCGTGTGTGTTCAAGGTATTTTTATTTAATTTAGTGTAAATAGATTTCGATAACCAATTCAGTGACATCATGTATGGAAGTACAGAGTTTTGACTAATCTAATTCAAGTACAAAGCATCTGACTAAAAGTAACGCATGCCTCGACCAGACTTTCGAGAATATTGTCCCCAAATGAATGTTTGTTTTTTAATTCCATTAGGCAGGGTGCTAAATGTGCTCTATTAAGGAAAATCGTAAACTATTTATTCACCTAGTTATCACACTATTTACAAATATATACATACATACATATGTCTCCATTCTCATGTGTAAATCTCGATCCAAAACATTGATCGTTCATTTCTACAATATTGTAAGTTTTAATAAATCACAATGTTTCACATTTCAATAATTGAGTTTGGTTTTTATATTGGTTCCATAGTGATATCTCCCATTGATATGTTTTTGCAGAAATTTCACAAGAAACTCATCATTCTCACTGAACCTAACATACAAGCAGCTCAATTTTTTATGATGTTGAACCAGGGGATTTTATCCGTATTTACGAAAACGCATTTACGACGTTGCCACATCAGAAGCAGTATTAGAAATAATTAGCAGCTCTGATAAGGAAGCAAGAACTGCGGCTACACAACTTAAAATATATTCGACCAAAAAAAGGGTAGAAAAGCATTACAGGTTCTTGCTTGATGTAAGTAGGGGATGTGAAGGTAATGAGAAGGACTTTCTTGAAGGACGGCTGAAACTTGTGGGAAAGCGGGCTAGGAAAAGGAAAGAGGGAGTGGGAGGACAAAAGGAAAACTTTTACACATTGTTGCGCAGGCGCATGCCTTGTTGTCTTAACTAATGCTCGTCGGAGGGTGGGTTCTTGCACACATGTACCGAAATAACATCACTACACAAAGAATACATGCGTACGTAAGGTACAAACGAACAAAAAATGAATCTTAAGAAACAAAAAATAAGATAACGAAACGAAAAAAAGTCTCACGATTACCATCGGAGCAGTAGATCGTAGCAGTAGCAAAGTTTACTGGTTCTCACATTTTAAATATGTATTCACTGTGTCGAAGATCTTACAAACCAATGGACAATTTTTTTACAATAAATTAAACGACTTACCCTGGTATCCGTGTCGTAAGGCCTGTCGGAGATGAATTCCTGGCCAGCTGCTGAGTACCTGTAAGCCAATTAAACCATACGCTCCCATATGCGCTGGTGGGAGTGAAACTATAACCTGAAGCCATAATTTAAGTAGCGCAGCTTTTTAGTTGAACCTTTTGGCAGCCAAAATTCATCATCGTACTACTACATCGTAATTTGTATATTTGAAATTTATTGATTTTATTATTAATTTTTTCTCCAGCAATCGAAATTTCTATTTTTTTTTAATTAAATTATTTGGCGTTATTAAGAAAAGAAAACTTAAAAAAAAACAACAATCCCGACATTGAACTACAAAAAAAAGAGGTTGCAACGAAGGAAATAGGGAGGCGATTCGGTTGACTGCAGTTAATTACCGTCCTGGCAATTTGATAATTACGGTCATGGGTGCTTGGCGTTAAAAAAATTGTGCTCTGTTAAAATGGTATAGTTTTACCCAGTTTTTTATAGGTATGGTTGCCAGACGACGGGATGTCCAGATATTTTCAACAATGTCCAGAGTCCAGCTGAAAAACAATTTGTCCAGTTGAAATTTTCTGATTCCATCACATTAAAAAAAAAAATTCAATTTTTCACTCACTGCCGAATCTTTTTCCTAATATATTTGCTAAACGATTTCACTTAATAATGGAACATCAATCAATAAAGCAAAACAAAAGAAAAGAAAACCAAGTCAAGAACGAAAGGCTGAATTACCTATCAATTCGGTTAAAATTCGAATGAAAACTATTCATATTGAAATCTTTAAAATACGCCTGGAGGGACTAAACTGATTAATTCTTTAAAATCAAACACCAAGTAGGGTTAACTACGCGGTAACAAGCCACCTTTAGAGAAGTACTGACTTAAATACACTCGTAAAATTAGATTCTATTCTTTTTTGAAATTGTTTTTTTTTTTTAGAGAAATGAAGGCTTTGATTTAAATTCCAATCCTATCATTTGAATATAATGCCTTGAAGTTCTTGTCACTGTGAAGTATTTTGCG
The DNA here is from genome assembly GCA_949715645.1 of Portevinia maculata. Taxonomy (NCBI): domain Eukaryota; kingdom Metazoa; phylum Arthropoda; class Insecta; order Diptera; family Syrphidae; genus Portevinia; species Portevinia maculata. Next base: position 392,793,237 of record OX454525.1, on the reverse strand, counting down.
CAACTCTCCTCTGATTAAAATGTCTATGAATATGACCGAAAGAGTTCCTCTTAATTCTATTCTCTCTTAGTCAGAGAACTCCGTTAGCAACTTTCCATGCGAGTCTTGGAAATTCAAACCATTATCCACATATGGTCTATTTGCAAACTGGCAACCCTAGTGGCAGGTGATTGGGCGGAACTACTGTCAATCAAACTGGGGCTATTTAATTTTAGAAATGGCGGCGAGGATACAAACAACAACAAACTTTCACTACCGTTGTGGTGGTTCATTCGATGGCTCGTAGGGTTCAGCAAACAAAAAGAGGAGGGTTTATCAGGCCATAATATCGCTAAGAGCGCTTCCAGCATACGTGTCACCAGCTTGTGTGGGTGTTTTTTTTTGTCACGTTGGACCGCTCCACAGAAAGATGCACCCTCGCCAAACTTTCATGTCATTGGTCGTCTGCTGACGGTTATTCTTAAAGCATGGGCGAGCGCTAATATCGTGTCAGCCTTGTACTCTATTCCCTGCTACCTACGCATTGTTGTAACCAGAGTTCTAACGTGCTTTCGGAGTCGAGGGAGAAACTGGAAACCGGGAGAATCGCTTATAATTTTATTCTTTATTAGTTACTCTTGGGTCCGCTGTCTCAATGCATAGGCTGCGCCTTCCGAGTATAATTTAATAAACCTATTGTGATCTTCCTATTTCATTCCGTCTTTTTATACTAATTTCACTAACGACTTCCATCCCCACCACGCACATATGACATTTGATACTTTCCATGCGATTTGGTGTATCCTCAACCTCATACGGAAAATTTGTCCTCATCATAAATTTCACTATTTATTGTCAATCGACAGCAATAGTCAAAAATCAATGACATGAGTTGTCTCAAATACAGTGCAATGGTTCCTACGGTCTTTTCCCTTATTGATGCACCTGCTCTATTGGTGTGTACATGCTAGCCATATCCATAACCGTAGCATATCTGTGCCAGATACACCACAGTGATATTCTAAGCCCGTCCCTAAAAGGGGGGTATTACTGATCACTATTACGTGTTAATGTATTACTTATCAGTATCATCCGTTTATTTTTTTAATCTTTCTTAAGTAACTCTTCGAGTTTCTTAACAACAGCTGACATGTTTGCTTTTTGGTCAGTTAGCTTTGCAACATCTCCAACAATTGCGAATAGTGCCTTCGCTTTGCCACTTTTGTAGCTGTTTACCGCTTTTTGGTTCTTCTCAATGGCAAGAAGACAAAACTTTTCAATCTCATTTGGGTCAGTTATTTGTTTCAAGTTCTTTCTTTCAATGATCTAGAATAAAACTAAATGAAGCATGATTAATTATTTGAATGAACATAAATTACTTCAGTCACTGTTGATTCCGGTTTCCCATGTAGTTCTTTAATGAGACTACGAGCTGAGTTAAGATTAATTTCTTCTTCGTGTAAATACTTCAAGATATCGGTAAGATGTTCCACTGACATTTTACTAAAGTTAAAGAGGTTCAAAACTGGATACAGTACCTTCTGTATAAGGACTTACCAATCCTCTAAGCCAACGTTAGCTTTGTTACAGAATGTTAGAACGTCATTAATCAGGAAGTTTGCCACTAATTTTGACGGAATTTGAGGCAATACCTTCAAGACGTTCGTAAAAAAATCAAGAAGAATTGGTTCATTCTATAGAAAAGACACAAACTTAGTCTTAAAAAACATGGATCTGAAATCACATACTCACAACCAAAATAATGGCAGTATATTGCCCAAGATGAAAGTTATTCTCCAAATCTTGACGAAGAGCTTCCGGAAGGTTAGGTATTTGATCTGCTATTTCGGGTACAGAAATGATTTCAAGTCGATTTAGATTCCCTTCGACATCTAGTCTTAGTGGTGGAAGATTTGGCTCGGGCATAAAACGGTAGTCCTGTAACACTTCCTTGTCACGCATTGCGATTGTGCGCCTCGAGTCTGCGTCCCATGATCTGGTTTCATTGCTTATTACTCCACCGTTTTCCTTTATCTCAATTTGTCGATGAACTTCGTAAGTGACTGCCTGGGCAATGCTGCGTACAGAGCCTATGTTCTTTACCTCTGTTCTGGTACCGTAAGGTTGCCCATCTTGATGAATGGAAATGTTGGCGTCAACACGTAGGGCGCCCTCTGAAAAACAGAATTTAAGAAGAGTATCGAAAAGCGAGGCTTTTATCGGAGCTTACCTTCCATTTTGCAGGAACATGTTCCGAGAGTTTTCAGAATCAAAATCAGTTCTTTTATGAGTGAGGCTGCCTCCTCGCCAGTTTCAAGATCCGGTTCAAAAACCAACTCCATCAGTGGAATTCCGGCTCGATTGAGGTCAACTAAGCTCCTGAAAAGAAATGAAATAGAGTAGGGGAGCAAGATTTTAATACATCTAAACGTAAAAACTTGGAAACAGAAACACTTATTTCTAGTGGAAAGTTTACAAGAAATAGTGCTACATTGTTGGGAAAAATGCTTACAGAATTTCAGTTCCCTATGACAGTCAACTTATATCGAGAGTACAAAATTGAATACTGGGCCTAGGCTAAATGACTCCCACACAGAGCGTTAAGCGGATGGTTTAAAAATGGAAAATCGGAATACTTTTTTTTTTTTTTTTTTATAATTTGCTTACGCTAAAGGGATTTTTTTCTGTTGTTACAGTACCCTTATAATGCTAAGAACACAGTGTAAGCTACTTGGTATTAGAAAGAATAGAGAGATAGGAAAGAAGTGTTTGGGTGCAGTTGTAGGGTTTTTCTCCACGGGTGGTGTCTAAGTTACTTAGGGAGATTACGATTTCATGTATTCGGTATAAAGTAATGGACTTGGCCGGGATTCGAACGCACGACCTTCCATTCCGTAAGCGAATACACTACTACTGCACCATTGCCACCCGCCTTTAAGCAGCATCTTCCGGGTGTCGGGTCACTTGGGCTTCGAGGGCAAGGAAATGACACATGAGCTAGCACGTAAAGGCTCTGCTTCTCTAATCATAGGAAAAGATCTATTCTGTGACCCGTCAAAAAGTAACATTATGCTAGAGCTTCACGCTTGGGAACAGCAGATTCGGCTTTTGCACTGGATGCGTCGAGCTAAACAGGCGGACCAGTAGGGATGCAGTTAAGTGGGAGGGTCATGATCCCTTCAATCCTCACCGCCATTAAATAATAATAATAAGAAGAAGCATCGAGCTTAAAAATGTAACAGGGTCGCAAAAAAGAAACCAACCCTTTAAAAACTTTATTTGAACAAACGTGATGTCAAGATCTTTATAGACTTGTTCACGGGTCACAGCTTTCTCAACTATCATCTCAAGAAAATCAGCAAAAGTTATACCGAAATGTGCAGGCTATGCTTAGAAGGTCAAGTAACTGTGGAGCGAATCCTATTTGGATGCCCAGCAAGTGAGTAAAATAGAGAGTAAAATGCTTCATTATCAGTGCCTCATAATATAAATTCATCTATATCAAATACGAATGATAAATAGTTTACGAATTGATAGCGAATCTTAAGAATATACAATCCCTTACTATCAAGGTCGTAACACGCTGGTAGAAGAAACTTTACACAGTTTAGCGACGTCTGCACCGATGCTAGGACCTTGGTACTTTCTCTTTCTGCAAATTGCAAAGATTGTCATTGCTGTATGCCTGAAGGAATGAGGCCCGAAAATCGCTGTCAGCTTTTCCTTTATTAATTAAAAGTATTATTCAAATAGAAATATACCAAATCCGAATCGATAGCTCTGCGGAATTGACAAGATCAAGAGATGGTAGGTAGGTAGGATGCACTACCTGGTAATTACATCAGTACAACAGGACACAATTAGTGCGAAGTCTCCGCTTTGATGCCACCACTCAAGTGACCCAGGGCGTCAATTTGTGTTTCAAAATCAGCCTGTGGAATTGAGGATATTGCATATCATATTGCAGAATTTTATATAACTTAATACTGATAGATCGTCGAAGAATGTTTTGCTGAGTGTGCGATGTCTAGATCTAGCTAGGGCCGGACATTCGCAGAGATGGTGAAGGGTTTCCTTTTCCACTGCATCTTTACAACTGCGACAGTGTTCAGCTCTGTTTGTTAGATGTTTGAAAGGTAGAACTAGGATATTTTTCAAGAAGAAACTGTCTCTGCTAGTGAGCGGTCAAGAGAAGAGTCATGTCCTTCGTTGGGAACGCTTCCTTTTTCCTTTCCGTTCTGGATGGAAAATAGACTTGGGCGGCTTTGTTAAGGTTATGTTTAAACGTTGTATAGTCAGTGGCAGTCGCAGCAACGTCTCCTTACCGTGACAGTTGAGTTAATATGACCAGAACCCAGATTCCCCGAGCCTTATTGCCCTACACGATGCAATAAATCTGATGTAAAGGTCGAGAGGGAGGCGGTTTAGAAGTGCACTGAGGGCATCGGTCGGACTCGAGCGAAGAGCCCTGGTTGCACAGATCAAGAGACACAATTAAACAAAACACATAGTTTTAAAAGGGAATATTGAACCGTTGTCCTTTCTATTGCTTACTCATTCTTTTATCTGAATGAGATCACAAGTATTAATAATGAGTGCACACTCACGGAAGAAAATAAAATTTTATATATATAGGTGTTTTTGTTTTAAGGGTAATTCATACTTTTTCAACAAATCATCATGCAGTGATTTACCACTGTCTTGCTCCAGTTGTATTTGATGCAGACGAACAGTTTTTCGGTACGACTCGCCTTTGCCAGGAATCAAGACCGGAAAATTGATTTCTCCTTTATTAGCCAATGCCGATCGTTGTTGGGTTATTTGGTATCCTGCCTAAAACAAGGAATCTTTTATTGTGCCCCAATTACCGAAATGGAAATACTTACTGGCATATCAGCATAAAAATAATGCTTGCGATCGAACATAGACACTGGATTCACCCGACAATTTAATGCTAATGCAGTTTTTATACCCGCCTCTACGCATTTTTTGTTAAGGACCTGCCGAAGATTAAATTAGCGGATTGATAATACATAATGTTTCCTTTTTTCCATTTACTGGCAGCGTTCCTGGTATGGAAGCATCAAATACTGAGACAGCCGAATTCAGAGGAGCCGTAAATGCGGTAGAACTTCCGGAGAAAAGTTTCGCAATCGATGATATTTGTGCATGAACTTCTAGACCTACGACACTTTTCCATTTGCCGCTGTAAATTCAAACAAATAGTTAAAGTAGATTTTGAGCAACAAAAAAAATATTTATGATACCTTTTAATTTTTTGTTTACTGGTAGAGTAATGACAACGTGAGTTAACATTGAAATCATTAATTTTATTTATGCATTTCTTTAACATTTTGACTTGGAATTGGAAGACGGACGACAGTTAACTGAGGTTTGACATTTGAACGTAACGCGAGGTGGCGGGTGCCACTTAACGTAATGGTACGTAGTGTTACAGTTGTCAAGTTGTTGATGCTTGTATGAGCTGGTTCATATGGGAGTAAATTGGTTTTCAAACGAAACTTCTTGTGTGGGTTTTAGGGGTGGATTTCCTTTTGGGGGAAATCGAGTTTTCGGTTTTTATTTTATATATACACAGAAATAGGCCTAAAACGAACGTTTTCACAAATATTGGCTTAATAAATTGCCTAAAAATTAAAGAAAAAGTGTTTGAAAAACATCGTATTAACATAATTCTGTCAAAACATCAATTGAAAAATCGTTCAAAAAAGTATTAGTAATTATGGCTTCAGACGCTAGTCAATGAAAAAGATACAATTCGAATTGAAACGCAAATCGGATCAGGATTATATCAAAGACAATTTTATCTGTCTGGTTTCAATCCATTGATCTAAAGACAGCCATAGACTGGTGCAGTAAGGAAAATCTTTCCATAAATCCCAGTAAAGCCGTCATCGTTCCTTTCACTAAAAGGAGGAAATTAGACCTAGGCCTAATCACAATAAACGACACGGTCGTAGAGTATTCCGACGAAGTCAAGTATCTTGGAGTAATCCTGGACAAGAGACTTAACTGGAACTCTCACATAAACAACAAAATCAGTAAAGCTAATAGAGCTTTATGGGCCTGTCGTCGCATATATGGTAGAACCTGGGGAATCTCTCCAAAGATCGTCCACTGGATCTACACAGTGATGATAAGACCCATCATAACATACGCCTCCATAGTATGGTGGACAAAATCCACACAAAAGGTCGCAATAGAGAAGCTCAAAGAGGTACAACGGCTTGCGTGCCTTGGTATCTCCGGAGCCATGCGTACCTGTCCAACAGCTGCCATAGAGGCAATAACAGGAATTATACCCCTCCACATATACGTCCAAAAAGTGGCGATCCGCAGTGCAATAAGTCTAATACAGCTAAACGAGATAAGTCTTAATGATCATCCGGAACTTAAGACCCTTCTCGATGAACTGCCAGAACTTAACATGAACTGCGCGGTCACAGACCGCATTCAAAAAACACTATGCTTTAACAAACGGTTCTCCACGGAGATACCCAAAAGAGAAGCATGGCTTATCAATAACCCACTAAACAGCCATAACGGCATAAAGTGGTATACGGATGGTTCTAAAATGGAAACGGGGGTAGGAGCGGGAATATACGGACCACACAAACGCTTTACGATACCCATGGGAAAAAGTCCCAGCGTATTTCAAGCGGAGCTCCACGCCATTCAAGAATGCGCCAGCCACATTATCTTATCTGGCATAAAAGGTGCAACCATCCATATTTTCACGGACAGTCAAGCAGCTATAAACGCCCTTAGCTTGTATACCATTGACTCCAAATCAGTCATGTACTGCTTCAATACCCTACAAATACTCGGAGCAAGAAACAAGACCAAATTATGGTGGGTTCCGGGTCATGTCGGGGTAGAAGGTAACGAAAAGGCCGACGAACTGGCCAGAAAAGGTTCAGAAACACCTTTCATAGGTCCCGAACCTTTCTGCTGCACTCCTAGATCAGCAGCAACGGCAGCAATTAAAAGCTGGGAACATAGAAAATGTATCTATCATTGGGATAACATCCTAGGTCTAAGACAGGCCAAACGAGCCATTCGGCCCAATAATGCCAGCAAATGTCTAAACCTAAGCAGGCATGATATCAAAAACCTAGTAGGTTACCTTACTGGTCACCACGGTTTAAGATATCATCTACACAAAATGAGAATAGCAGATTCTCCTGAGTGCCGACTCTGTCTTGAAGAGGACGAGTCAGCTGAACACATTTTATGTGAATGCCCAGTCCTTAATGGAATTAGAAAAAAGATCTTTCTCAGGGAACAATTGAGCCCCGAGGACATAAAGAATTCTTCTACTGGCAAAATTGTCCGCTTTACACGGAAAGTGGGAATTTTACTAGTTTACAATTTTTCTGGCCCATACGGTACAAAAGATCTTTTAGGTCGAAGCACCCCCCTTTTATAAATCGCCTTGGCGAGCCAGAATTTAAAAAAAAAAAAATATCAAAGACAAAATACATGAAAAACAATTACGCTTTGTAGTTTGCGTTGACTATCAGAAAGCTGTGTTGTGTTTCAACTTCAAAATGAGCCGTTGGAAGTAACGAAAGCAACGCACGTGCAAAAGCGTGATTGTGGCTTAGACACTCAGTGAGCGTGAAAATGTGTGATTCGCATGCAACACAAAATACGCATTTGGTAGAAAGTAGCACGATATCAGTAGCTGTGTGGCAAAAGGGTTTAAATCTTTGGAGACCTCTTTGGCTCATGTTCGTCTTTGGCCTCACATGCAGGTGCTCAGGGCGCCACTATGCGGCCTGATTAAAAGCTCCCTGCTAGTTTGAGTTTCGTTTTACATTGCTTCAATTCGATCTTCCGATATGACCATATCTTGCACGGATCAATGCACTAGACATTATTTAAGTGAGTTTCAATGGAAAACCTGATTTTTTTTATATTGGTCTCCTTAAATGAAATGTATTTTAAAATTATTACAAACATTTCCACATCTTTAGTTTTCCCACATTCGAGTTTCCCAAACGGAAATATCAGGACTCTTTTGTGTTAATCGTCGATTCATTTCATGTGTGCCGAAAAAATCTAATTTTGGGCAAGTTAATTACAAACATCACGGAAGAAGGCGAAAAAGAAAAAGCATATATAATAATTTTATTCAGTTACGAATTTCCATACAAAAATTTGCACTGACAAAAAATTATATATAAACAAATAAGTAAATGCGAATAAATTGCAATATTAAAGTTTAGTTGTTGACGAAGACACTGATCACTTTTCCTGCAGTTAAGATAAATTAATGCCGATTTCCAATGGGCTTTTTAGATTTTGCTCTCAGATCTCCGAATTTTCGCGCCCAATGGAATGGAAAGCAAATCGAGATTATTTTGTTGAGCGTATAAGTGTGACAGTTTTCAGCAAGCTCGTTGTTGACAAACAAATTATTAGAACAGCTTATATATCCGAATTCATTGTTGTTAAATTATTTTAAATTAACAAAAACAAAATTCATTGAGAAGAAATTGTTTTGATTTTCTTATTTTTTTTTATTTTATTTTTTATATTCATCAATCAGTAAATTTAATTCTGCCAGGCTATCTGCTTCGGCTAACTCTTTCCTCATCTATTTCACAAACAAAATCAAACATTTCCTATTGTTCACTTTTATTTTTTTCCACAGAAGCAAGCAGAACAATAGTATGTTATTGGTCGAGAAATTATATTATACAAGGTGGCGCAAAAATAACCTTCCGATGTTTTTTGGCTGTAATTTAAAAAAAAAATGAAAAAAATAGTCACCAATATTCCGCGTTCTGGAGCAGTGTAGCGTAACATTGTTTATTAACGTGTATTTCGCATGTGTTTACTACACAAATGTCAAAACAGAACTGACATTAGGGGCCAAATCGCAAAATTTATAGCATTTTCTGATAGGAGGATTACTTTTGCGCCACCTTGTATATAAAATTTTCCGCTGAAACAAGCAGAAATTAGAATATATTATTGTTTTTTTCTTTCTAACAGAAGGAAAGTACATTTATTATAGTTCACTAATTTTACTATCCACAGAGGATTATAGATCCCAGCTATTTATTGTTGCAATGATTTTGTTCTCCATAGAAACAAAAAACGCATCGAAATATTTATTAAGAAACTTCAAAGTGACGAATGTATTAGGGTTAGTGCAAGTAGGTGTTCTTGCTTCGAAATCGAAGTTTGCGAAATTTAATTTAAATCAAATAATAATCGATTTTTTTGCTCCCAGTGGAAAACGAAAACTGATGTGAGATCAATGTAAATAATCTAGATAAAAAAATAGTTTTGCTGCCCTATGCAAAACGCCATAAGAGCTTGAAATATTTACAATGGAATAATAAGAACAGAAATTCAAACTAAATCCAACACACCTAACGTAACCGTCCATCAATGAAATGGAGCATCACCTTACGTCCCGTTTGACATTCGATTATGTCAGAAAAAAAGAAGAGAGAAAAAAATAAGCAGAATGAAAGATTTTCCACTTTTCACACAGAATGGGAACTATTAAAGTAGTTTAAGATGATTTTTGATGGGTTTTCATTTCAAAAATAATAGTACCAACCATTTTACCCGTTCTATCGATAGCTCGGATTAATTCATTTAGACAACTTCTAGTAATAAGCAAACAAATTCTTAAAAAGCGTCGATAAAATCTATTAAATTTTGCAAGTAGTGAAAATTATAATTTCAGGACTGTCGAGGGAAGTGCGTAGAAAATTTGTTGAATGTTTGTGACAAATAACTATTTTTGCAATTAACCAACAATAGAAGAACCAAAAAAACGAACACGTTCTACCTACGGACTAAATCAATAAGGTATGGAGGATACTGAGGAACTGTTTAAAGATCTTGAGTCGAATCAGTCACAAAAATGCGAGGAAGCCAAAACGAAACTGTATGAACTGATCAATCTAAGTGAGTGTTTTGTTACCGTCGTCGTCTATTTTGATATGACTAACTGAATTTATTTGTTTTTTTTTTGTATGTATTTCGGTTGGAATTGCAGCAAAGGATGCATGGCTGGTACATGACATGATGGACTATTCCTTTAAGACGGGTTCTCTTCGAATTATGGAAGTTTTAGTAAAGGTGAAGGCACCACATGATTCCTTCATTTTTGACAGGCTTTCCGAGTGGCTGAAGACTCCCAGGCTGAAGACTCGACTGCAGGCGCTGACATTATTTAGTTTTGTTGTCCGCAAACACCCAACGTGGCTATACAAAATCGAGGAACATGGGATCATAAAGGACATCTTGAAAGTGTTACAGGTCGGTTAGATGTATTTTTTAAATGATGGTGGATAATGTTGCCGATTTCGGGCCCAATTTCAGACTGAAAAAGATATTGTTTCGCTAATGAGCGCTTTACTTTGTATTGTGACCCTTCTGCCTATCATCCCCAAGGTTGTGTCAACGTTTTTGAATGATCTATTCCAAGTATTTGGCCATCTGGCTTCGTGGAATTGTCAGAATCCGAATAAGTTAACAGAAGACAAACTGGTGCATTTGCAGTTGGGGTTGCAAATGCTTTTCCATAGACTCTACGGCATGTATCCGTGCAACTTTTTAACGTACCTGAGTGAATTTACAAAAAAGGATAAAGGTGCAATCTTTCAGCATACAATCAAGCCGCTCCTGGGCACTGTGCGTGTACACCCGATGCTAGTCACAGACACACCCGATAAGGAAATGAATGCTGTTCGATGGAACAATCGAGAGCCGCATGATGTGGTCGTTGAATGTGCAAAGCTGTCTGTTGCCGATCAGGTAGGGATATAAGTTTTGTTTAAGCATTTTTATTGGTGGGTTGTCTAAGTCGTATACATCGTGTTAGATCGTTAAATCCAATCCGTAATACAAACCCCGATTACGAGTGGTAACTGATAGATTTTGTCCAAAATGCGGTTCACAATATCAATCAAAATATTCCGTTAACAGTTGCACACATTGAAATTAGTCAATTGTCAATTATTGACACTCGCAATAGTGGTATAGGTAAATGCATTTTTTCCAACTTGTTTGTATTTGTTTTTAGGAACTACACACGGAGTACGTTTGTTCGCACAACACTTCTATTTCGTTGTCAACCCAACCTCTTTGCCACTGCAAACAGATGTCATTTTCTGGAACAACAACGACATTTCAGTCACTGAGTGACCACGAACATCTTTCTGATTTCAAAAAAGGCGATTCACTTTGGAGTCCATACACCGAGATCATTTCATCGACAAGTACCATGCCCCACACCCCGACGCCTAGTTATGGCGTACCTATGAGTAATGTATCTTCTACTGGTCCGATGGGAGTGATTATGGGTGTTACTGGCTCGTCGCCTCCTGAAGCAGCAGTCGAGGCAACTCCTGAGACAACGCCCATGAAAGAACTCACCATGAAGACAAACACTAATGCTGTCTGTGCTATTTTTGGCCCAAGCCAGCCAGCCTCTCCGATGCGAAGGGATCCCTGCACCCAATTCACCTTCCCCGAATCGCCCGAATCGAATCACAATAAACATCCACTTATCGAACAGGTACCCATAAATAAGTTTGCAACAAAGTCCTACGATCAGAAGATGCAACACGTTTTGAACGATCGGCATCAGATGCGTCTCAATGCCGGCTATTCAGGTAAGTCACTGGCAAGCCCGTTGACTCTTGTCGCTGATATTGTTTCGATGAATGCATCAAATAATGGAACATTTGACTTGCAAGCCATAAGCCAAGAGGACGAAGAAGTACGAGACCTGACAAGCAGTGTAACACTCCGTGTCGATGTTGCTGCAGCAGCAGAAGAAATGGCCAAAAGGTGTTTGGATTGCGATGAGACTGAACAGTCGCTCTGTTCTGTGGGAGGTGTTCAAGTGGCTTCCAACCGCTCTATTGGAAAACTGATTCGAAGAAATCGTATGACAAGTTATTGCCACAATGATTCCCACTCGAACAATATGAATTCCAGCGACGAGATGAATGGCGTTGTCGCGGAAAGGGCGAAGGTGCGTCGCACTAAGTCGTGTCCCACCATCGATGGTAGCATTAATTGTATCACCACAACAATAAAGAAAGAAAATCGTGAAAAGTTACAGACATTTAATAGCAAGTTGACTGCACTTTCTGTTGGCCGAAGCGGGACGGAATATAGGAAACAATCATGTACGACCACTTCTCGGATAACGCAAACCATCCAGACATGGCCGAAGAATTACGAGTACACGATGTTTGATTTAATTTCTGAAAGTAACAAGATACGGAGTGAGCGCAATGTCCCGCAGCCGCAAGAGCTCCTGAATCAGTACATTGATCGGACGGTTAAACTAAAGGATAAGGACATCCGGTATAATTTGGATCAGGTAAGCCTGAATTGTTTGGTGCCGTTTGAAACATTTGATTTTTAGTATCTTCTTTTCAAATTAGGAACATTTCCAGCTGTTATGCTTGCAACTACAGTACGAGCAATATCGTCGTGAAATTCACGCGGAGCGCAATCGTCGACTGATGGGCAGGAGCAGGGACATGTGTACCCTTGAACGTGAACAAGGCCGTCTGAAAGATAATCTAACAACGTACAAGGATGAGAACCAACGTCTGAGGGATCAAATAGATAACACTAAAAAGCTGACCAACGAAAATGAGCGCAAACTTACTGATGAACTGAACAGTATCAAAGCTAGATATCAAGAGGAACTTGAACACAAAAAACTCCTGCAATCGAACAATGAGACTTTGTTGGGTCGTCTGAACGAAGAGATCAAAAAACGCAAACATCTAACCCATGAGGTGGATTCGCTGCATGGTCGAATACTTGATATGCGCTATGAGATGGAACACGCTCAAATGCAGGGCGAACTTGGTCAGCAATGTAAGCAAGAACTACTGAGGTTAGAATCAGAATTTCTCGTTATGGGAGAAGTGCAAATGAAGCTGCGTGATCGCTTAGCCGAAGTAGACAACCTACGCGCACGTGATGAAGAAATAACCCATTTGCAGGAATCCTACAACATTGAAATAAAAGGTACGTAATATCGTTGTAGGTTTTGTTTGAGTTTTGATTGTCTTTTCATAGAGCTTAGACGTGCCTTGGAGGAGAAAGCTTCACAATTCGAGATCGCCAAACACAAGCTGGGTGAACTCCAGACGCAGATTGTGAACAACGATAAAGTCGTGACCGATCAGAAGCGTAAACTAAAGATCGCCAAAGATGAGTACGAAGAGAAATTCAAGGTGAATATTGTGCTACCGTTAAACCTTCTACAGCGTTAAGGTTTGTATTTTTCCAGGCATTGGGAACGAAGTACGAGGTTCAGAAAACCATAATCCTACAAATGGAGGAACTGCTTCTGAGTTTATATAGAAATCAGACTTCCGTCAGCCTGGCTGCCTGCTCTCCAGACACCGATCGAATGGGTAAAAAACCAGTTTCCTTGCCCTTTATGTTGATTAAACAATTCCTATTCCATAGACATTGCGTCGTCGATGGAGAGAAACTCACCGCTTTCTACGTCGCTGGCATCAAGTGAAAGCCTGCCGGCAAGCTTGCGATCGGTTACCGAAATTAGAAACCTGCAAGCGTTCGCCGAACCACCCAACACAGCCGCAGGAAGCAGTGCGGCTACAAATATTCCCCACTCGAGTCACTACAACTATTCTCAGCACTATCATCCAACTGTCGTGAAAGCAAAGGCTGTGATAGGTGGTAACGCTTCCTCCGAAACCACAAGCGCAACGCACACCCCAGATATCCCGGTGCCACTAGCTAGTAAGGGCCATTTACAACAACAGCAGCAGAAACAGAAGCCTATTCCCAAGAATCCACGCACCTCACGATCGTTTGCAAACATCGAGTAAGGGACACTAAACGTAAATCCCTCCCATCGTTCCTTACTCGGTTTTTCTCTCTATCTATCTCTCTCCATTTCTAACTTAAAAAAAAAAAAACCGAAACCAACAACAAGACCCCTAAAACGTTTGCACAGACCACTTAGTTAGAATGGAGACAGAATCAGAATGGCTGTTCCGATGAATCGAAAAGAAAAAATAATAATAATAATCCAGGAATTAGAAAAGAAATTTCTTATTTTTATAACAGAAAAACAAACAAAAGGAAAAATATACATAAAAAAGGTAATGAATACAGAAACAACAACAAACTTTAATTACATTCAATTAATTATTATCAGTTAGAAAAACAAACAAAAAAACCTTTTAATTTTGTTCAGACTTTTGAAATGCAAATCAAAAAAACGAATATTATTTTCTCTTGTTGGGCCTTATAATGTAGCGAAAAAGAAGTTCTATTGTGTTTTTAAAAATTACGAAATACGATTTATGGAGGATATTACAAGATAAACAAAGTAAAACTAATGAAATTTATATATATATATAACGAAAAAAAGTGAAACAAAAGATAACACAAACAAAATGAGAAAAAAGTAAACTTTTTTGAAAATATACGCAAATTAACATAGCAATAGAGCCGTATTTGGGATTAGATAATTATTTAGTTAGCCGGTAGACACTAACAGACTTAGGACATCGGCATTACAAAAAAACCCTGCCACCATTTCGGATTCGGAGTTCTGCAAAATGATCCAGAATATTTAACCCATTTCGAAAAAAAACCCATTGCGCGTATAACACTAAACAGCATTTCACATGACATGTGTTTGACTCTGCCCATATTTGCATTGAATGGTTTTGGTTTCTCTTCTACGTACATTACCGTGCCCAAACACTAGTGGATTTCTAGTTGAGTTGTGTTTTGGAAATGAACATTTTATTGTGAAAAAAAATCAATGGTTACAATTTATTGGTAAGTGTTCGCAAGAATATTATGTACGTGAATTTATTAAAAATAAAGCGAAGAAATGCTTTTGCTTTACATTTGCTGATCTCATAAATGCTGCTGTTGCAAACACAGAACGCTGGTCAATGTGCATATCGGTGTGCTAGCGCACAAATGAGTTAAGTGGTAGAACACATACATATTTGTTGTTTATTAGGAAAAACCTGATAGCATTATCAGAGCTTAAATGCAATAATAAAGCCTCGAAGCTATGTTCTTGCTACCGCCTCCTGACAAAGATTCAACGATGAACTCCAACCAGCTCTTAGCAAAGGTAAAAAGTAAGTTAAAAAAAGAATGCTCTTCATGTAAAAAGGGGGGGGGGGGTGAATACGAGTAAAATAAAGTAATAAGCAGTGCTTCCTTAACTTTGAGTTCTGAGGCAGGGCTGCCATATAGGTATCCGAGCAAAAATGTTGGTTTTTATTGCTTGCAATACAACCATTTTACAATCTGTAATATTTAAAAAAAGTAAAGTCGTTTATTTGTTGCAAGCGGGTTCCCGGCTTTAAAAATGAAATATATTTTTTTTGTAACAAACTAAACTGTAAGGCCGATTTCGACCAATACCGAAGGTTGGCTGCAAATTTGAGCTCAAACGGTTCGGTGGTTAAGGGGATTTCATCATTTTCTTCGCATGTTTTAGCCCGTTCACGCAAGTTTATTGCTCAGCTAAGATGCTTGTTGTCTGGCAGGAGCCTATGTCAGCTTACATTTTCGGGTCAAATGGTGTTTAGGTGCGTTCGCGGGGTAAATTGCGAACTTCAGAAAAGGAGATATCATACGCAATGCTTTCAGTTGTCCAGAAAAAGCGCTCTGGCATCGGCGATGGATTGATCTTTAAAAGGGAAATTCTGTCTTCCTTGTCGTCTCCAACCTAGACACTGTGAGTCGAAGATAGTCTTCGCTGGAACATTATTGTCCATTCGTTCGATGTGGCCGAGCTAATGTATTCAACGTATCGTAGCTTTTCGGACTTCTTCCACATCTTGGTACAGCTCATAGAGTTCGCAATTGTATCTTTTCCTCCATTGGTCCTCTTTGCACACAGGACCAAATAATTGAAAGAGATTTTTTTCTTTCCAAAGAATCCAATATTAGCTAGCTTGCATTTGGTCTTCCGGGTTAGGAGTTTTTTGTACTCACTTGTTTTGCCAAACCGAAGTAGCAACGGTAACCTACGGCAATTCTTCGTCGGATCTCCTCTAAGGTCTCATTCGTGGAGTTGATGGTTACTCCTAGGTAGATGAACTCCTTGACTATATCGAAGTTATTGTAATATAAATATAGTTTGTCTTGTCCTCATTTACTTCAAGACCAACCAATTTCGGTTGTTCTTCAGTCGCCGTGAAAGTCTCTAATAGGGCACGCTGGGAACGGCCGATGATGTCGATATCGTCCGCATGCCCCAGTAGCTGGACGGATCTATTGAAGATAGTGCATTACGGGATCCCGAATTCGGCCATCGCCATGTAGAGCTCCTGACTATGAATGCTATAATATGCGATTTTAAAGTCGATGAAAAGGTGGTGGGTCTCGACTTGAGATTCATTGGTCTTTTCCAGGAATTGCAGACGGTTTGGTTTTTTGTAGCCACGCTGGTACGTTCCGATTAGGAACGGCTTCAAACTTTTACACGTATGTTTGGTAGAAAAATGCAATAGCATATTTAAAATAAAAATACCCATAAAGAAGTTAAAAAGGAATCAACGAAACGTAGGGCGCAAGTATGGAATAAACTTGGTTTTATTTAAACCGAAAAACACAAGACCATAGAAACCGAAACCAAAAAGTTAACTTAAATATTAATGCTTCAGATATAATGCCTTAGATAAGACCTCTAGCTGCCCATTTGAATTAAATGTTTGTGAAGTGTGCACCTATTGAACAGTAGTCAATTGCCGAAGCTATGATATCTTATTGTAGACGGAATCCCGGCAAACAGTTCACAACAAGCAGTTTGCAAAAGCAGTACAATACATTAATGGAAGTACAGAATTCCGACTTTCGTTTTCCTATCAATTTAAATTATTCGAATTCGACTGACTTTCGAATGGAATAAATGCAATATTTCGTATTTGAATTAATTTGCTGTTGTTTTTTTCGCTTTCACTACTCACCGAATGATTGTGACTGTCTTCGTTCTACTTCGGAATTCGGCAGTATAAAATGCGGATTTTATGAAAACAGTTTAGCGCTTGATTTCATGTTCATGGGCTGCGTTTTTATAATAATACAAACAGACCTGCCCGGCTAAGATTGAGTATTTTATACCCCGTTCCATATCCTGTCCTGTGTCCAAAAGTGGGATAATTCTTAGCCAAGTTCATTTTTCTTTGTGTTTGACAAAAATCAAAACTCTCATATAAACGAAAAGGAATATCTGACACATACGAAAAGTGAAAACACAACTCAAAAGTAAAAATGTATGACTTGAAAGTCTCAATTCCATGGTTTTTCCAAAAAACAATAGAGGACTACCTAATTACAGGTCTTACCTTTGTTTCAGTAAATGGCTACTTCCACATAAGGCTCTATTTTACTCTAAGTAACTCTGTGCATCATTGTATGCTCTGAACATTTTTTTTATTTTGGATCTATAAATATACAGCTCTATTACTGTTCGTACATACAGTGAAGATATAAACTAAATCCTAATATCTACTCCATGATTCCCTTCAAATAATTGGTGTTCGTCTTGAGGTTCTTAATATCTCCTCTGAGTTGAATGAATTGCCTGACCACCGACTTGTCCAAGTAGTTCTTTAAAAAAAATCCTCGCTTTACCTTCAAATAATTGTATAATACATTGCAACTTACCAAAGTATCGCCCGTGCATACTTCAAGTAAATTTTCCGGCTTTACCAAAAGCAGATTGCATAGTGCATGCATAATATCAAATAGTTGAGTCACCAATGGACTATCTAACTTACTGATACACTTCCTGTATTCGTTGACATCACAAATTGCACACATCGCACCAGCAGCACTAAACTGCAGAGTCAGCAAATGATCGTAGATAACGCGGTGCAAACGCACACCAAATTCCGTGAGAACATTCTGCAGATTCTCCCCATCGACGCACTTCTTCAGCTGCACAATTGCGGGCTGAAGATTCTGCACGACAGCAACGCATGCCTAAACGAAAGAAGAAGTTAATTATCTTTACCCTAGTGGAACGGCAAGAATCAAATCACAGCAGATGCCAGTGTATCTACGTCCTCTTCCGGCTTAAAGTCAGTTTTCTTCTGCTCGGCCTGCAAGTAGACTTTGACCCAGCCGATGACTGCGTTGATGGCACGATCCAGACCAGTGTCGAGCTTCTGTTCGATTTGCTCCATCATCACGCGCTTTTTGAAGATGTAATCTGAGTATTTCGGAGTATTGCTAGGAACAAAAAGAACTTACAACTAATTAATTAGTTAAAAATGCAGCTACCTACATTATACATGGAACTACACTGTCGGCGTATAACTTTTCCAGGAGGTGTACAATAATGTTGCTCTTCTGGACAACATCGAAGAAATATATCTGAGGAAAAACTTTATTTTCACCCAGCGGAATCGCTTGTAGACCCAGTTCCAATGCGTAGTTAACATGTTCGTGCATAAGGAACCGCAAAAGTATGTCGGTAAGTTTTAGAATGTTTGCAGCAAGGTCTACATCCTTGGACAGCAGACGGCAACGTTTAAGTGATGCCTTCGCTTCTTGCAGCAAATTAATGGCCAACTCCTCAGAAAGGAAAGTTTCGCCGCCATAATCTTCTATTTGGGCAATGTTAATGTTGGCTCTGGTACCAATCAGCGCCTGCATATCCCTACGAAGGTCTTGGAACCGTTCAGACGGTTTCTTTTGGTGTTTTTTGCTCGCATAGTAGCGCTCTAGTTCAACAGTACATTTGTTCTTGAGGAAGCTGGTTTCGATTTCGATATAGTTTGTCAAGTGTTTGGTGAATATATGCAAAGTTAATTTATTCAAAAGGTCGTCATCTGCTTCGTTCATGAACTCCTGGAGCTCTGAGGAGAGCTTAATTGTTCTTAAGGAGAAAGGTACACCGTAAGGACGGAAATTATGGTGTTGGTTAGTCTTACCTAGAATACAGCTCGTAAAGTGTGCGGAGGTGTTTCTCTTCATCTTTTTTGTCTTCAAGCTTTGTGTGAGCGTACTGGTGAAGTTTCAGTTGATATATGTTCAGAATAAACTTGGACATGACTTGATTCGGATTGGCGAAGACTTTTTTTATGATCTCGAAGTGATGCTTGCACAGTGGAACTATGCCAATGTATATATCTTTGCCTCCATAAGGAGTCTGCCAAAGATAATAGTATGTAATTATTAAAAATATGAGGAGCTACACCTTGGACTTACCATTTGACTTTGTTCAATGTACGCGTCGATGCACTGGGCATAGCCCTTGAACTGTGACAAGATGTTCGCGATCTTTTTCATTTTTTCGATATCTTCACTTTTTTGTGCGGTTGCGAATTCCTCGATCAGTTTTCGTTCTATTTCATCGTATTTTTTTTCAATTTTCTTTCTGGCTTCGCCGAATTTCTCTTCGGGCAAATCTTGGGCAATAGTGTATAACTTTTGAATAATATCCGCTGCTTCATGCAACTTTGTTCGATCGGTAAAAGTGTCGCTGACAAGTGGACCAGTAACAAGAAACTCTGACATATGATTGAGAAGTTTGTGGGCTTCCACTGTACGACTTCGTGGAGTGTTTACGTTCTCTAACTGTTCACCCAAGTGAAGGATTTTCCCAGCAACAGAGTTGATTTTCTCATCCAGTTGTTGAAAGCATTCAACAGCCAGCTGATGACGTTCTTGCAGCTTGGCAAGACTCTTCGCATAAGCTTGTTGCTCTTCTCGAAGTGTTTCTTCGAGAGATTCACGTTTCTTGCGCTGTTTTTCTTGGAGAATTTTTAAGTCTTTGATCGTTTGAACAAAGGTTTCGTGAAGAGCTTCAGGATTGAATTCATCACAGCCTATTTCATTATTAGTACGCCAAGTAAGTCGGTCAATAAAAGCGACGACGTCGAACGGATTCTACGAATACAAAATTGATGTAGGATAAGCATAACTCATATGAGGAAAATGTACCTGATCTAGCTCTTCTAAATATTGGGACATCATTTTAAAGCTTTATGTTCGTTTTTTTTGCCGAATGAACTTTTTAGTGCAATCGTAAATTGGAAGGCGTTTTCAAAACATTTTAGATGTCAATAAAGTGACAGCTGTTCTGTGACGTCAGCAAATAGTTTCATAGATGAGTATAGCCAGTTCAGGTGATTAGGTAACACTCACTACAGGGGATGTGTTCCCAGCCGCCTTCTACTGGAGTCCGAAAACCATTCAGTCCTATGGTCGATTTATAGTCGATTTGCATGGCCACGTGCTATCACGTGCACGGGATAAGGAAGAGATATCAGTATAAAGAAAATGTAAGAATGCGATCAAACATAAATTGATCCGCTATAACTTTATTATGGAGACTGTAAACAAACAAACAAATTTTTCTTTGTCGGATTTGTTTTTCAATGAAAATATAATTGACAATAATTTGGCAATGATTATCTTACTGGCTGCTCATCTCGCGTGATAGGTTATTAGTTTGGCCAGCTAAATGTAATAGATTATTATCAAATATCTGACACAAGCTCTGTATAACTAAAATGGGTGCGAAAATGTTTTATGAAAAAGTGTTAAACTTTATTTCAAGTAGATTAATTAAAGATATTTATTAAAAGAAAACTTATGGAATCAACAATGATTGAAGTAGCGAAAAGTATAAAAAGTACCTATAAAAGATGGCGAGTGACAGATACTGGCGTTGGAATTCAAAATGTTGTCAGTATTGCCACACATAAATAAACAACGTAAAGATTAGTTTTCATGGCAGAGAATTGCCAAAGCGCTGGTTGAATTCAAGTCTCGACACGCCTTCCTCAAACAGCGAACATACACTCAATCCGATGTCGCTCATACATCGATAGTGTGCTGGTCCTGGTAGTGGTTTGGTGAATACATCAGCAGGCATCCTTTCGGTTGGAGTGTACACGACTGCCATCTTTCCATCCCTTAACAACTGACGCACAAAGTGGTATATGGTTGTGATATGCTTCGTGCGGGAGTGACAGACCGCATTTTCGGCTATATGTTATGCTCCTCTATTATTTGTCCCAACTGTTATCCCAGCTAACTCATGCAAGTTAATTTCAGTCATCAGGTTTCGAAGATATGTTGCTTCCCTAGATAATTCGGATAGCGCAACTTATTCCGCTTCTGTCATCGAAATAGCTACCGACTTTTGTTTTTGTGAACGCCAAGCGATTGCTGCTCCACTAAGCGTAAAAACGTATCCTGTATACGATACTCTATCGATCTCGTCGTTAGCATGATCAGCTTCTGAAAATCCTCGGAGACCAACTTCGTCCTTTCTATACACCAACCCATAGTTTTCTGTACTTCGGAGGTGTCGTAGCACACGCTTCGCCGCTGACCAATGCATATCCTGGTAACTCTCGTTGAATTGTGCCAGTCGATTCACAGTAAAAGCAATGTCTGGTCTGGTTGCAATCGCCAAATACATCAGCGACCCGATGAGCTGACGATACGGTTTTTCGACTTGATGTCCTTCAGGACGACGCTCTCCACATGGCAATTTTGCTTTAGTGTCACTCGGGGTGCTAATTGGCTTCGACTCATCCATTTTGAATTTCTTCGACAGCTCTTTGACGTATGACTGCTGCTTTAGTTTTATTTCACCATCTCCAGAATTATTTCGATGCCCAAGCAGTACCACGCCAATCCAAGATCCTTGACTTCAAACAGAACAGAAAGTCACTTGCGTATATTGTTTAGGATGTTCTGTCTTCTTGATGCATACAAAATGTCGTCGACGTACACTGCAACGATTGTGAGCTCTTCCTTGCTTGATCCAAAGTATAGGCATGTGTCATTAGTGGCCGGTTTCAAGCCTAAACCACGTAATGTTTCGTCTAACTTCTTATGCCACTGGCGACCTGCCTGTCGAAGACCGTAAAGTGCCTTTTTCAGCTGACACACGTTATGACCTTCTTTGAATTTCTGGAGCATTTGTTTGGCCTTTCTTCCTAATCCATTCTTTTGTCCGTCTTCCTTTACTAGCATCTGCAACGTCTGCTCAAAGTGTTTCGGAGGATCCAAGTAGATATCCTCTTCCAAGTCGCCATTTAAATAGGCCGCAACAACATCCATGTAATAGACTGCCAAATTCTCGCGCACAGCGAGTGCCATTAGTAGTCTGATCGATTCAAGACGAGCTACAGGTGCGAACGTTTCTTCGAAGTCTATGCCTTGACGCTGCGAAAAACCTCTGGCAACAACACGAGCTTTCTTCCTATCCGTCGATCCATCTGGTTTCAACTTATTGCGAAGAACAACTTTGCTGGTCACGAAAGCTCTGTTCGCTGGACGCTCGACCATATCCCATGTGTTTTTCTTGATAAGTCATTTAATTTCTTCCTTGATCGCATCTAGCCATTCATGTGCCTCTGGTCCAGACATCGCATCCTCGAGCGATAACTCTCCAAATGTTTGCCATTTCCTCAGTCGAACCATTCAGCGGATCAAAATAAACCTCGTATCTGTTCATTTTTTTCCTCGTCTCGATGATCTTCATCCAGGCTTACGTGCTCGACTTCCATCCGTTTAGTGTTACGCGACACAGATCTCGTTTCATATATCCTCCGAGCCGCTTTGTTTTGATTTTGGGACTTAGTGTCAATTTTTGAAACTCTCTTGCAATCTGGTGAAGATGTTCTTAGATCGAGTTGTTCATATTCTTCTTGTCCTTGCGTCGGTATCAGCACTGTGGTTGACTCGTTTTCGCTCTTAGATCCTTCACCAGGAACTCAAACGTACTTTTCATTAAGCTCCACGCCGGTTATCTCATCTTCGATAAACTTGACATCTCTCGTAATAACCACTTTTTGTTTCTCAGGAACCCATACTCGGTAGCCCTTGGATGCTTCAGAGTATCCGACCATGATACCTGCAATTGAACGCGCATCGAACTATCCCTTGCCAGGAGCTTTATCCAGCACATCTGTGTGTCCATCCAAACTGACCGTAGAACACCTATTTCGCAAATAATTTGATGCTGCCACAGCTTCTGCCCAAAACTCGTTTCCTACTCGTACACCTGACTGAATAAGCATGCACCTTGCCATTTCGACCAGAGTTCGATTTTTACGTTCCGCCACTCCATTTTGCTGTGGCGTATGTGGAACTGTAAGTCGTCGATTAATTCCATTTCTTCTCAGGAACTCGTCAAACTCATGGTTACGAAATTCTCGCCCATTGTCCGACAATTTTGAGACCGGTTTGAGTCTCAACGCGTGCTTTGTATTCCTTGAATGCGCGAAAAACATCGCTCTTTTGTTTCAGGAAAACAACATCGCACCATCGGCTGCTATCGTCAATGAAAGTAACGAAGTATCTTGATTGACCCATCGAATCTATTCTGGAAAATCCCCAGACATCAGAATGGACAAGATCCAACAGCTTTGTACACCTCTTTGATTGTTTAGGGAACGGAATTGTGGCCATTTTTCCGCGTAGGCAAATGTCGCATGAATTGAGTCTTCCATCGTCGATGATGTCTATTCCAGTTGCCAATTTCTTTCGAGACATATCTAACAGATCTCGTCCGTTCAAGTGCCCAAGTCTTCGGTGCCATAACTCAAAATTCGACCCACTGATCACGCATGCTTGTGAAGTACTTTTTTGAACGTAGTACAATTGACCTACTCGATTGGCAATGACATTTATTTCACCATCATTTCCGCGAACAACCGCCTTTTTCTTGTCGAACGTAATGGTATTTTCGTGATCCGTTATCCTCGCAACAGAAAGAAGATTAGTCCTCAAATTCTTAACCAATAACGTATTTTGGAGTTTTACTGACCTTTCAGATTTCCCGTCTGTAGTGATGATCTCTGCTGTTCCGCTCGCATCAACACTTGTGCTATCATCATTTGCGAGTAGCAGCTTACCTTGTACCATCGTGGGTGATGATACAAACAAACGTTCGTCGTTGCACATATGAGACGTGCAGCCACTGTCAAGGCACCATCGTCCTGTATTCATACTCTTCAGAATTCCCAAAGCTTCTTCTTCGACTTCCACTGTGTGGAAAGTGCTTTCTACTTTGTTGGCGGATGATTCATCTTTTGAGTATCTCCATGGATTTTTATTTTCCGGACATTGAGACGACTTGTGACCTATTTCATGACATCTCCAGCACTTGTACTTAAATGTTTTGTCGCGTTCACTTGCGTTATTAAACACTTTCTTGTGCTGTGCCCCTCGTTCGAACTTTTGCTTGCTATGACATGCACTTCTGCGGACATACATAGCCTCTGTATCACCGTCCGCCTTTCGTTGATTTTGTGAATCGTTCTTCTCAAGAATTTTCTCCCTCAGAATGTCAGGTTTTGGCAAATTGTCATGCGACTCCATCGCACATCGAAACAACTCGAAACTAGGTGGTAGTCCATTCAGAAGAAGTATCGACAGCAATTCTTCATGTATATCAATACCCATACACTTCAGCTGTGAGACCGCATCGAAGAATTCCATTAGATTCTTGCGTCGCCTTCCTTTATTTTGTAAGTCGCCACACGTTTCAGCAAGGTGGCTTTCTAGACTGGTCCTACAGAGGCGAATTCTGATTTCAATCGCCCCCAAACACTCTTGGCCGTTTCCAATCCTTTTACCAGCCGCAGCAGACTCGGATCAATAGCGATGATCAAATCTGACTTTGCCTTTACGTCGTTTTCCAACCAATTCTGTAGTTCGTTCTTGGACTTTTCATTTTCTTCTGTCGCCACAGGTCTAATTGATGCCCCGCTGACATGCTTCCATGTCCCACACTTGGTCATCACCGCCTCAATTTGCATTACCCATGTATCGTATTTTTCGCTTGTAAATAAACAACGTAAAGATTAGTTTTCATGGCAGAGAATTGCCAAAGCGCTGGTTGAATTCAAGTCTCGACAAAAAGGATTTATGCAACGATAATAAGGGCTGCATAAATACTTACACACGGCGAATTCTTATGAATAAGAAGTAAATCATCTTCAAAAAATAGGCACAGCAGAAAAAGTTGAGTTGTCTATTTGCTTGTAATACCATATCCATACATTTCGCCTCATATTTTTATACTATTCTAGGGGTATATTAATTTTGACGCATAGTTTGTAACATACCTTAATATTGCCCGTAGACCCCTAAAAGTTAATATATTTATGATCAGCATCGATAGTAATGTCGATCTAGCCATGTCCGTCCGTCCGTCCGTCCGTCGGCAAAAATTAGGCCTTTAAACTGGACCTAGAGAGCTGAAATTTTAACCATATACTCTCTAGGGTCCGAAATAATCAAGTTTACGAATTTTTGAAATCCGCCCACAGACACGCCCACAAACTCAAAAAAACAAAATTTTGGAAAAAATCGAATTTTGAGCTAGAAAGCTGAATTTTTTTATATATGATCTATGACTCCTAAAACTGCTCGGGATAAAAAATTTTCAAAATCCGCCCACTGACACGCCCACAAATAAATAAAACAATTTTTTTGAAAATCCAAAGTTTGAGCTAGGGAGCTGAAATTTATAATATATACTCTCTATGGGCCTTTTATGCTCATGTGTAAATATTTTCAAAATCCGCCCACTGGCACGCCCACAATTATTATTTTTTTTTTTTTTGAAAATTTAAAGTGAGCTATGGAGCTGAAATTTATAATATATACTCTCTAGGGGCCCTTTATGCTCATGTGTTAATTTTTTTTAAATCCGCCTACTGACACGCCCACAATTAAATAAAACAATTTTATTGAAACACCCAAGTTTGAGCTAGGGAGCGTTTTTTTTGATAAAATCCTTTAAATGTTATATAACAAAATATCTGGAGCGTTCTTAACAATTCAACCATACTTAGACTTTTGTCACGCACACTTATAAGGGATAGGAATAAAAATAGGGTATCCAACAGTTCGCCCAAGCGGACTGTAGCCCGTCCCTATGTTTTTTTTTTGGATTTTCAGCAATTTCGAAAACAAAATTTTGTTAATAAAGTGGGATTGATTAAAACGTTTGTAATGATTTCTCCCGTCGCCTTTTACGAAAAGTGCTTTTGGAGGGCGCTGCAGTAATATTCCTAGCCAGTTCTGCACGGAGCTGTAATATTACCTTTGAAACAATTTAACAACATAGCGGAATGGAGAATTTAGTTTTTTGGGTTTCAATTCAACTCAATTCAATTTAATTCAAATTTATTGGTAAAGTACAAGTAAGACCTAGTGTCTTTTATAGTACCTACATTAAGAATTTAAATAAAAGAACATAGGTTTAAATAAAAGACATAGGTAATAAGAGAAGTTCAGGTTAAGTAACCAGAGCAAATTCAAAAACATTTTTTTTTTATTTAAAGTTATTAAGGATCATAAATATACCAACCTCACAACTACTCCAAATCCAACAGGTGGCCCAAGCAGGGAGGTTGCAGGGGCCAACATTTTTTTCAATTTGATCCAGGTGGACTATAGCTGGAACTGTATATTCCGGTCTTAGAACTTTTCGGTCAAAGCTGAATAGCACCGAGTGGATGACTTACTGATTTCCCCGTTGCAAACTAGGCCATTGGCAATCTGTTAACTAAACTAGTGTCATTTCAATCCATTTTTCCAAAACATGCTTTTCAGAACTGAAAGTGTCAGCTCCAAAATTGGTGACGGCCCGACATTCTGATTTAACTTCAAAGTTGCATTCGTAAAAGCAGTAATTTATGTTTGGTAACTTATATCGACGTGAAGGTAAAGGTTTAGCATTCGCGTTTTGTAGTTTTTATTGAGTTTTTTGAGCTTTTGGAAGTAATGAAAGCATTAAGGCATAAATAAAAGTCATGGATGCGCATCAGTTGGTGACGCGCACCGCATCAGTTGCTTTCATTCGCTTCTAAACAAATGATTTGTTGCAGAAACTTGTTTGTTACGTTTTTTTAAATATCGAAAATCAGGGCAATCGTGAATGAATTATGACCGGAAGTTTTTCCTTGTCAGCAATATTAATTTGCATAGTTGGTTGTTCGATCTTCAGTTGCGTTTTCATCACAACTTGTATTTAGTGTATAGCGACAAGATTCGTAATAAAAACTCAATCATCCAGCTTATTAATTTTGATATGGCCACTCCTTTCCAATGTTCTACAGCCAATGTTTCTCTGTTTTCATATTTGTAGCGTTGTTTTGTGTTTGTCTTTTTTTAAACTCGATTGATGTTTGAGTGCAGTGTTATAAATAAATAATGCATCAACAAATGTATAGTTATGAATGTCGATGGGGTGTAAGGCATAATTAAATTTTGTGTTTTTTTTGGTATGTGTTCTGAAGATCTTTCGTAAGGGTTTTGTCAAATGCAATATTTTTGTTACAATCGTCACATTGAATTTTGTAAGAAAATGTCTTTATTATTTCAATAAATTGGATTGCTGGATGGAAAAAGCTCCCTGGGAAAATGTATTCATGACAGCTCTGATTATGTCACTGCTATCCGTTTATCAATCAACAATACAATTGACAACAGCCCATCATTAGCATAGGAACCTGATTCATTTGACAAAAAATTAAACAAAAAAACTGCATGGATCACCGAAAATGTAAGTAAACAATTACATACGTCCATATACATAAGGCAAGTTATTTTAATGTGAACTTTTGCAAAGTGAAGTCTTGCGGTTTTTTTTGTTGGTATGCAGTAATGCTTTTCGAATTAAAAGCCTTCACGTCAAAGAACCTAATTGCTATCCCAAAAAATAATGGTTGGCGACCGACTCAGTTGGGGACTGTCGTGTTCAAAGGCAAAATCAGTCAAATAACATCAGGCCTTCAAACTTTAGGACCACACAAATGCAATAAAATTAGCGGTGTGCAGAAGATAGTCAACTCGTGGGCGTATACGTAATTTTAATCAATATTTATCCGTGAGTTGACACGACTGGATATCACCGGTGTCGTAAAAGGAAGATCATACAAGAATCAGTAATAAGCATGCATGTATCGACATTTGAAAAAAGGCCAGGCTTCAGAATTCCAAGATCACACAATTGCTCTCGGCTTTTTTTATTGTTGTAAGAATTGCTTTTTACACAGTTCGAACACATGGGTTTTTTTTATTTATATATTTCACACTTTTGAACTTTGTAGATGAGATCTCTGAATCAGTTTAATGCTTTCCGCGTACATTTACGTCACTTTTATATCGAACATATGACAAAATTCCACATCAGCAGTCAAGTGCACATGAAGCAGCGTATACAATCTGTTACACACGGAGAACCGTCAATCATAAGGGTTCCCAAGGTGTAACTGAATGCTAGCTAAGCGGTTTCATGTTTGTCGCCCAGCGAATAGTGATTGACCTTGATTTCCAAGACGAAATTATATAAGGCTTTTACTACAGGATCTCTTCAAATGATGTTTCGGTAGGCTGCATGCAGCAGATCATCAACCAAGTATCCTATATTTTGCAAGTTCAATTGAGACGTACCCTTGCTTAATGCCGCACTTAGGTCTTATCCAATGGACTATAAATATTTCAAGCAGTTCTGCAGCACATTATTCGGCACACATCAATGTTTCTTAAGCAGACTGAGGCGGCATCTTGGAGGAGACTTTACAAATTTTTAATTGACTTTTAAGCCGCATTTCTTAGCATTCATTATCAATTAGCGCTTCCGCACTATTCCATGCAGAGGCAATTAGGTTACAGAGGTAAGCTTTCGGCCATATAAAGCCAACCCATCTGAGGAAAGCCGAAAAAAGTTCAAACCAGCCAGAAATAACTGCAATGCACACATTATTCGTGTGAAATTCTCCTATGAAAAATTTGGGTGAAATATACTACAAAGTCCCACGGGTAGTAAAAACTTTGGGTCGTTTGTTAAAAACATCGAGAATTCGGCCTCATCATCTACCCCGACACTCATTTACAAAGACATTCTAGCTATCAGCTGTATAGATAAAGCCAATATAATTGCTTCACTTTGCAGCCAGCTCAACGCTCCCAGATTGTGCCTTATCTCCCCCTGTACTCGATCGCGTAGAATACTCCATGGGACCTATACGCACTCGTACAGTGACACTCGTACAGTGGCTAGAGTATTTCAAGATCTTGACGTTCACAAATCCGCTGGTCCAGATGGTATTTCCCCTATCGTTCTGAAGAGATGTTCTTTCTCGCTGCCAAAAATATTGCGCAAGCTTTTTTATCTATCCTTCTTCAGGGCTCTTTCCGAGAAGATGGAAAACAGCATTTGCCCAGCCCGTCCCCAAAAATCTTCATCTCCCTCCTCTTATCGATTAATTGCAGAAACGTACCTTCTGTCCAAGGTCATGGAAACGGTGATAAACCGTCAGATTATGAAATATCTTCAATCCCAAAAACTTCTTAATGACCGACAGTACGGTTTTCGCAGCAACAGCAACACCGGTGATTTGATTACTTTTTTATAAATTGAATACACACAACAAAAACAGATCTCCCTAAAGCAATTTAGGCGCCATGCCAGCTGTGGAGAAAAAAATCCCATCGCACCAAACTTCTTTCCTATCCTTCTATTCTTTCATACAGTAAGTAGCACCCAAAAATAGGCAATAAATCATTTGCTGGGAGCTACTTATAGCAACAAACAAAATGCCTGCGCTGTGGTTTCCACTATAAGGGTACTGTGTACTACAGAAAAAAGAAATCCCTTTAGCGCACGCAAATTATAAACAAAAAAAAATTTATCTAACAGAAAAGCGGAACCAATCACTTCACCAAAGTGGTGAAAGTAAGATCTTTGCGCTTGATATTTCAAAGGCATTTGACAGAGTTTAACACACAGACTACCTATATACATAGGTAGTCTCTGGTTTAACACCAAGCTCTCTTGTCGAAAATGCGTGCATTTGGAATCGATTATACCTTTCTTCAATGGATTACTTATCCGTTCTGATAGACAAAATAAATTGGGTGGAGGCGAAGCCATTTACATAAAAAAATCCTACAAGTTTAGAATTATAAAAACATAGACTGCAAACGAATTACTGGAGTACGTTTTTGTGGAGGTGGCGGGCACTTGTGACAAATTTGTTATTGGCTGTATATATATGGCGCCGAACATTGCATATCCAAATTTGATAAGAATTTTGTTAGAAGAACTCGTCCCCTTAAATGCAAAAATTGTGCTTTGTGGTGATTTTAATTTAAATATTTTAGATAAAAAGAACAAAATCTTTGTAGAAATGGTTGAAACTTTCAATTTAACTTTCACCAATAGTTCTCAATCAACACATTTTAGGCCCAACAGCCCGCCCTCTCTCTTAGACGTGTTTATTATGTCAAATCCCAACATGGTATTACACTATGATCAACTACTTGCATCTGCCTTTTCACATCACGATTTGTTATTTTTAGCACTTGATGCTTTTCCAACCTTTACTGAGGAAAGTGTTATAAAATATAGAAGTTTTTCAAATATTGATGTAAATTCCTTATTTAATGATTGTCGTGGTATAAATTGGACACCAATATATACAACAAAAAATGCAAGTAACCAATTTGAGTTTCTTCAAAACACTCTTCATTATCTTTTCGATAAATATGTTCCTATAAAGGAAAAAAAGATCAATAAGTCTACAACTCCATGGTTCACACAGGAAGTTGAAAATCTAATCAAAAAGCGTGATCTTCTATATTTTAGATGGAGACGATATAAATGTTCTGCTATTTATAAGGAATTCACTGTTGCTCGTAATGCCGTGACATCTGTTATTCGTAGAAACAAGAAGTCGTTTTACGATGGACATTTTAATGCCAATGATTCGAGTTCAAGATTCTGGAGAAATTTTCGTCAAGTTGGACTTAATTCTGGAAGGAAATCGTCCCCTTATAACATTGATATTGAGGATATAAATAAGACATTTGTACAAGGTGGCGCAAAAGTTGTCATCTGTTTACTTCACAAATGTTAAAGTAAGATTGACATTTGCCGCTATTTGCAAAAATTATAGGATCTTCCGATAGGGTTTTCAGCCCTTGGGTGGCCTTAGGCAATTCTGTGTGCCAATGTTCTAAATGATCCACGACGTTTGACATCTATCCTATGTAGTTTTCAGTCGGATTGGTGAACGCCACTGGGTGATGACTTTTGCGCCACCTTGTACGATCAGCTCCCAACATATCAGATTTACCTAGAATTTCCTTAATCAATGACCAAATAGATACATTTTCAATTTCCTGTGTGTATGAAGTGTGCGTAGGTGAAACCATTTTAAAAATTAAATCAAAAGCTGTTGGTTTGAATGATGTTCACCCAAACTTCATAAAAATACTTCTTCCTGTCATACTTCCCCAAATAACGCATATTTTTAATACAATTATAACTACCTCTGTTTTCCCCGACGTCTGGAAAGTTGCCAGTTGTCTTCAGTCAGCTGCTCTGAGTATCGACCTATTGCAATTCTGCCTTTTCTTAGTAAGGCCTTCGAAACAATTGTAAGCAACCAAATCAAAATGTTCCTTAAAAGTAAACACTTAATTTCAAAATATCAGTCAGGTTTTCGAGCAAAACACAATTGCACCACGGCCTTATTAAAAGTATGTGAAGACATACGCGAAGGTCTAGATAAGGATATGATGGGAATAGTTGTATTTCTAGATTTCTCAAAGGCATTCGATTATTACCCTCCGCGTGGTTAGTTACCTTGTCGAGTGTACCATCCTTGTGAGGTTGGTGCCGGTGCGGAGGCTTAAATCGCAACGAGTCAATCAGACCATGTCTGTTTTGATGAGTGATGACTAAGAACTAACCGGACTTGTCGTCCAATTGGGGAGTCAACCCTAACAAATCTCCAACTCTAAGGTTGCATATGCCGATGGATGCATGGCTAGGGGAGCGGCTAGTCGCAAGTATGCAAACTCCGAATACCAGGCGACCTTCGGTTTTAAATCCAGCCTTCCCATGCCATATCGGGCTCTGGCATGGGCGACTTACTTTCTCGAAGACTCGTGGGTACAATTCCAAATCAAAATTTAAAAAACTTACAGACGGATGCATCTGAAATCGCATCAACTTCTGGAATTGCTGTTGGGCAACCAGAAGACAACCCATATCGGATAGCTACTGGGCTCCCGAAGGCTGATGGTTCTTCTGCTATAGAGCAGAACCCGGCCTCCACTTCTCGGCTTGCTGACGGGCAACCGAACCCCCCTAACTCCCAAAGTATGGATAGTGATGTCTTGTGGACAACATCCAAACTTATTAGTGGCAGAAAACACGAAGCGGAAGCGACCGCCTCAGATTCTGACACCTCCACTCTGGTGGACAATTGTAGCGTGGTCTCCGAGAAATCGGGTTGCTCCTCCATTGGGAAGAGCTTGACTGGGCTACAAATACAGAAGCAAGGTGGTTTTGTTAGACTCAGCGGTCTACAAAATAGACGCTTCAAAAGTGCTTTGCGGAGAGGCTTAGACAGAGAAAGTGCTCTAATCTTAGCCCAAGCAGCACAAACAGACAAGCCTGACAACAAGCGAGGCAGATCTGAAGACCAGACTCCCCCCAAACCTGCCGCCAAGAAGGTTAGGAAAGGTCCTAGGCCTGAGGCACCCACCTTTAGCCAGGTGGCTAGCCTAGTTAGGCTTGGAATCATCCCAACCGACTTGGGCAAAAACCCTCTCTCCATAGAGCAAATGGCTGCTGTGAAGGAGGCGGTGATAGACACCTCAATCGAGCTGAGCGACCGTGGCGTGTGGCCAGTCTTCTCTGGCTCGCACCTTAAGACAGGATGGATAATCTTCGTCTGCTCTAACAGCGCCACTGCTGGGTGGATGCGCTCGAATTTCGAGAAAATTAAAGAGAAATGTGGTCTGGACCTGATGCTTGTGGAAGAAGGATCTTTCCCGAAAACACACATCGTCCGCGGACTCTTTCCAGAGAGCCTCGAACTCTCAAATGAAAAAGTGCTAGCGACCATTGGGGCGCAAAATGCCAACATCAGCACCAAATCATGGAGAGTGATACAGCGAGGTAAGGTAGGTGCACTCCTTCACCTCGTTATCTCAATAGACAACGCCTCCTTGACTGAGCTCAATATACATATGGGGAAGATCGCCTACCGATTCGGCATGATCAGATTGATTCTGAAGAGCACCGACAGAACCTCTAAATCTGCCATCAACCCCAATAATAACGAGCCAGCTAATTTTGTACCACCTATCGGTAATGTGACTGAAGGTATGGTACCTAATAAGTCAACCACGACTAGTTGTGTCACCGGACCAGAAACCACTGTACTACCTATCGGAAATGTGTCTGAAGGTAGTGTACCATTGCAGTCCACCTCGACTAGCTGTACCACAGGGCCAAAAACCTTCGTACAACCTATCGGAAATGTGTCTGAAGGTAGTACAACTACGCAGTCCACTTCATCAGGACTAGCTCCTACTAGCAGCCTAGGTAGCGGTCAGACGACAGTAATGTCAGTTCCTGTGGACCCCCCCCCCCCCCCCCCAAACAGCCAGCAAAGGTAGTAAAAATGCCATTGGGCATGCTACCCCGAGTGGTTCTGGGGGGAGCACTAAGGCAACGGAAACCACGTCGTCCAATCATCCCTTCCTGCAAGGAAAGATTACTTTCCCTAGGAAACCCGGCAATTCGGCCGCGAACCCCTCCAACCCGGCCAACGCCGCCACTGGGCGGTCTAACCAGGGATGGAAAAAAGATGAGTCAGCCAGGCAGTCAACAACAGGTCGCCCTGGACTGGCTGCTTGCCGAAAAGGTAAGGGCCCAAAAAAAGCCCAGCTACTCAGGCAAGCCAGATCCTCAAAGGAGGATCTATGAACACCATCAAGGTGCTTCAGGCGAACCTCCATCATGCTAAGGGTGCGTCCGCCACTTTTAGCAAGCGGTTCGCCGAGGAAAAGATAACCCTAGGCCTCATCCAGGAGCCTTGGGTTATCAGCGGACTCATTAAAGGTCTTGGGAATAGGGCAGGTGAGTTAATTTACAAGTGCGGTGAGCAAGTGCCGAGGGCGGCCTGCTTCATCGATATAAATAGCAACTTTCTTCCCATTCCAGAATTCATCAGCAGAGACCTGGTTGCCGTGCTACTGGAAGTACCTACACCTAGAGGTACACACAACATCATATGTGCCTCTGCGTATTTCCCCGGAGACGAAGACAACATCCCTCCACTATAGGTACAGGCACTCATCCGCTACTGCCTACTAAACAACTTACACTACGTCATTGGGTGCGATTCCAACGCTCACAATACGGAGTGGGGTAGTAGCAACAACAATAAAAGAGGTGAGTGTTTGTTAAATTTTATAGTCGGTAACAATGTAGACATTTTAAACAAGCATTCCAAACCAACCTTCATAAATTCGATTCGCGAAGAGGTACTTGACCTCACACTCATTAGTCCATTTATGGCAAACTTCATTTTAAATTGGCACGTGTCAGATGAGGCCTCGCTGTCGGATCACCAACACATTCGGTTCGACCTGCCCGGTCAACTGTCACAGGCCACAATTAGATACGATCCTAAGTCGACGGACTGGAATACGTATCGAGGACTTGTCCTCTCAAAAACGGATATGCTAATTTCGTCAATCGAGTCCACTTGGGACCTTGACGAAGCAGCACACCAGCTCAACAAAGTGTTACTAACCTCCTACCAGAGCAGTTGCGTCATTAAAACCAGCATAAAGCGACGTAAGGTCCCCTGGTGGAATGACAAACTTGCTGAATATAGGAGGAAGGTTAGGAAACTCTTTAACCGAGCCAAACACACCAAAAGGTGGGACGATTATAGGATCGCTCTCACAGAATACAACTCAGAACTGAGAAGATCAAAGCGTGCTACATGGAGGAAGTGCTGCGAAGACATAGTAGATATGCCGGTAGCAGCTCGCATCCACAAAGCGCTAGGCAAAGATCATAATAACGGTGTAGGTTTACTAAAGAAACCAAATGGCACCTACACGACGGACCGAGAAGATTCAATCAGAACGCTTCTTCAGGTTCACTTCCCAGGTTCGTCTATTCGCGACATAGCCGGTAACTCTAACGATGTGGACCCCAAGGTACATGTAGATAGTAGAGTAAAAGGCTTATCTGGAAAAATGTTTAGTCCAGATAAGGTTAGATGGGCAATTGGCTCATTCAAACCATTTAAAGCCCCAGGTGGTGACGGCATTTTTCCGGCCCTTATCCAGAGGGTTAGTGATGTCATACTGCCGATGGCTATTGCTTTATTTAGGGCTAGTTACAACTGGGGATACATTCCACTTTCCTGGAGACAGGTCAACGTGATTTTTATCCCCAAAAATGGCAATAGGCCAAGTGAACTGCCTAAATCATATAGACCCATCAGTCTAACATCCTTCTTTCTAAAAACCATGGAAAGACTTATAGATGTTCATATTAGGGAGCAGATAGTAACATCAAGCCCCCTGCACTCAAGTCAATTTGCGTACAGAAAGGGCAAATCCACTGAAGGTGCTCTTCACTGCCTTGTCAAAAAGGTAGAGGAGACTTTCAAGTCTAAGGAAACGGCACTTTGTGCCTTCTTGGACGTTGAGGGTGCCTTCGATAATACCGGATACGACTCGATTGCCAGGGCGATCAGTAATAAAGGTATCGTAGTATCGACGAACCAATGGATCAGAGCCATGTTGGAAAGTCGTATAATTACCTCCTCCTCTGGAGGTAATTCGGTGTCTGTGACAGCAGCCAAAGGCTGTCCCCAAGGAGGAGTACTCTCTCCCCTCTTGTGGTCACTTGTCATCGACAATCTACTGGTCAGTCTACACAGACTAGGCTTTAACGCCATTGGTTATGCTGATGACCTGGCGATAATTATTAATGGTAAGCGTAGCGCAACCATTACTGATAGCATGCAAAGAGCATTGCTACATGTCTCAGAATGGTGTATTAAGGAAGGACTTTCCATCAACCCTCTTAAAACCATCCTGGTACCTTTTACGCGAAAAAGACTGGTTAACTTCGAACCGATCACCGTAAATGGTACACCCCTGAGCTAATCCAATGAGGTCAAATATCTGGGAGTCATCCTGGACAGGAAACTAAATTGGAACTCACACGTAAAGGCCGCCACTGAGCGTGCCACAAGAGCCATGTGGGCCTGCAGACGCCTATACGGCAGAACTTGGGGTCTAAACCCCAGAATGATATACTGGATGTACACCATGATGGTTAGACCCATCATCACGTACGCCTCCATCGTGTGGTGGCCAAAAGTACTTGAACGTACTACGGCTAACAGGCTCCAAAAGCTACAACGTGTTGCCTGTCTGGGAATAACTGGTGCCATGCGCACATGCCCTACGGTAGCACTTGAAGCCATAATTGGACTCTCACCACTACAAGCATTCATTCAGAAGACGGCTGCCAGATGCGCTATTAAGCTTCAGCTTGAATATAAGTATAACTCAAATGACCATGCGGGTCACCTGAAGATACTCAACTCTATCCAAAACTTGGATATGTTTTACACCATCCCTGACTTAATGGTAAGGGAATATAGTTTCGATAAACTATTTGAGGTAGAAATACTAGACCGTTCTAAATGGGTCTCGGGAGTTCCAGCTGTGGACCCAAAAAGTCTGGTATGGTACACCGACGGATCAAAAATGGAGTCTGGAGTTGGTGCTGGTGTCTTTGGACCCAACACCAAGGTCTCGATACCTATGGGGATGTGCCCCAAAGTGTTCCAGGCGGAAATCCATGCCATTGAGATCTGCGCTATCTTAAACTCCAACAAAGGAATTAAGGGCGCAAAGATACATATCTTCTCAGACAGTCAGGCGGCACTTCAGGCACTGTCGTCCAACACAATAGACTCTCTGACTGTAAAAAACTGCTGCTGCGCCTTACAAAAGCTAGCTAAATACAACAAAGTTAAACTCGGATGGGTGCCTGGCCACCGAGGTTTTGTAGGGAATGAAGCTGCAGATAAGCTTGCCAGAGCTGGCTCTGAAGCCGCTTTTGTCGGTCCAGAACCGTACTGCAGTGTCAACTGGACTACTGCTCTAGGGCTTGTCAAAGATTGGGAGCAACAGACTCGCCTTGAACATTGGGTAAGCGCCCCTGGTCTGAGACAGTCTAAACGCTTGATTAAGCCCTACTCCTATAAGGAAATCCTTACTCTAAATAAGGAAAGCATTAGACTGCTGGTTGGCTTTTTCACTGGCCACTGCGGTCTGAGATATCATCTCAACAAGATGAACCTATGTCCAACGCCAGAATGTAGATTCTGCATGGAGGACGAGGAGACCTCAGAACACATACTCTGTGAATGCCCGGCTCTACATTGGTTGAGACGACGGATTCTCCACAGAGAGATGTTATCACTGGCAGAGCTTCGCAACTCTTCCACCAAAGACGTGCTGAGTTTCATTAGGGAAGTCAGTCGCCTTTTGGCGTAAAGACAACCTTGTGGCACAAAAGATCTTTTCAGGTCGCAGTGCCTGCCCTTGGGCAAGGGTTTATTTAAAAAAAAAAAAAAAAAAAAAAAAAAAGGCATTCGATTGTGTAAATCATTCAATGTTGATAAAAAAAACTAAAATCGCAGTTCGCTTTCGATAGCACTCTATGTAGCCTTATGTCATTGTATCTGTCCGATCGTTCCCAGTACGTTTTTTACAATAACCAGCGTTCATCACGGCTCCACGTTTATTCCGGAGTACCTCAGGGGTCAGTGCTAGGTCCGCTTCTGTTCACGTGTTTTATAAATGACATATCAGAATGCTTTTCTTTCTGTAAGTACCACATATACGCCGATGACGTTCAAGTATACGAAATGTTTCCTAAACCAAATAAGAACCAAACAGTTACAGATCTGACGAATATTTATAATTGGAAAACGTTGAATCAGCTAAACCTTAATCCAACAAAAACAAAAGCTATCTTCATTAACAGAAGTAGGAATAAAGAAAATGTTCCTCCGATTTTTATACCCTATTCTAGGGGTATATTAATTTTGACGCATAGTTTGTAACATACCTTAATATTGCCCGTAGACCCCTAAAAGTTACTATATTTATGATCAGCATCGATAGTAATGTCGATCTAGCCATGTCCATCCGTCCGTCGGCAAAAATTAGGCCTTTAAACTGGACCTAGAGAGCTGAAATTTTAACCATATACTCTCTAGGGTCCCGAAATAATCAAGTTTACGAATTTTTAAATTTTGAAATCCGCCCACAGACACGCCCACAAACTGAAAGCTGAAATTTTTTATATATGATCTATGACTCCTAAAACTGCTCGGGATAAAATTTTTTCAAAATCCGCCCACTGACACGCCCACAAATAAATAAAACAATTTTTTTGAAAATCCAAAGTTTGAGCTAGGGAGCTGAAATTTATAATATATACTCTCTATGGGCCATTTATGCTCATGTGTAAATATTTTCAAAATCCGCCCACTGGCACGCCCACAATTTTTTTTTTTTTTTTTTTTTTAAATTCAAAGTGAGCTAGGGAGCTGAAATTTATAATATATACTCTCTAGGGGCCCTTTATGCTCATGTGTTATTTTTTTTTAAATCCGCCTACTGACACGCCCACAATTAAATAAAACAATTTTATTGAAACACCCAAGTTTGAGCTAGGGAGCGTTTTTTTTGATAAAATCCTTTAAATGTTATATAACAAAATATGTAAAGCGTTCTTAACAATTCAACCATACTTAGACTTTTGTCACGCCCACTTATGAGGGATAGGAATAAGAATAGGGTATCCAACCGTTCGCCCAAGCGGACTGAAGCCCGTCCCTATGTTTTTTAACCAATCTCTGGTTGAATATGTTGAGAACATTAAGAATCTCGGAATATACTTTAACCAAAGTTTTAGTTGGCATTCTCACATAATTAGAATTGTTTCAAATGTATATGGTGCCCTTCGTGGATTAAGCCCTACATCCAAATAATAATACAAAATTAGTAAAATCATATATTTTGCCCATACATAATTTTGTATGGATGTGAGATTTTTGCAGACATGGATTACGAGTCCAAGCGGAAACTTGAAGTAGCTTATAACAGCTGTGCCAGATTTTTGGCATAAAAAGAGGCGAACACACCTCCGACTACACAAAACAAATAGCGGGTTGTTCTTTAAAGGCTTTACTGAGTTATCGGACCATACTAGCATTAAATACAATTATAATGACTAAAGAACCAAATTATTTATTTGAAAAAATTAGATTCGTGATTGGTCAACGATCATTACAAATGATTCCACCCAGACACAAGTATCTTGTTACCAGCCGTTAATTTTTTGTTCATGCGATTCGTCTTTGGAATTGTCTACCCCTGTATACTCGTATTAAACGAATGAACAACACGGTAAATTTCAGTAAGGAAATTTTTTAAATATTTTGCAGAAAACTTTTGACGAATATACTTTTACGCTTCTCAAATGCTATATCTGTCTTTATCTATTTCTCTATCTTTGTTTTTCATTTCATCTACCTTTACTATTTTCGCACTATTCATATTTTTCCAATACCTTCTTCCATTTTTCTTTCTTTTTCTTTTTTCCTTTCGTTCTCTATTTTATTATAGGTATTATCGTTATTATTTGAATTGTTAGTATCTTAAATTTAAATAAACAAAAGTCATCATTGCAACATAAGTCTTAGTTTGTACAAATTAAAAGTATCTTTCGGTGCAATCCCTATGTTGGTTGTTGGATCTAATAAATTCATTAATTCAAAAGGTGTAAATCCCAATGCTGTTGCTCAGTACGTAAACATCCCGGCTTAACAATTTAATAATTTTGCTGTAACTCGATGTTAAAAAGTTACACTTGGCATGATAATTGACCAAGACGATCTCAGTTCATTTGTGTAACAATCTACGACATGAAAGAACTCCATTAGTTTCTGGTTGCAGTGGCTCAGTAGTTGGTGAGTTGGACTAATGAGCGAAGTGCTTGGGTCTCGAATCA
Source organism: Portevinia maculata (assembly GCA_949715645.1). Taxonomy (NCBI): domain Eukaryota; kingdom Metazoa; phylum Arthropoda; class Insecta; order Diptera; family Syrphidae; genus Portevinia; species Portevinia maculata. Next base: position 392,753,318 of record OX454525.1, on the reverse strand, counting down.
TAACCCAGAACACCCAGCTGACCCACCCCCTTGGGAAACTCAGTCAAACAAACATGCAAGAGTATAAAATGTCATGACAAGCTTCTCAAAAAAACTATAGGTCCAAAAGTATAATTCCGCACATACGAATATCTGGAGCAAGAGTTTGGATGCGCACGAGATGTTAATGCCAAAATAGTAATAATAGTATAAACTGTTGGTCCTTTTCTTTTAAAATAACCAATAAAAGCTAAAAATTTAAACTAACCAAGTATAATTTTATTATTACGTCTTCACTTCTACATTAATAATGCCCTTTGCGCTTCTTTCTTAACATTCGCGCACCTAATCTTTTTTCTCTCTCTTGTTGTCATTGTCAAAAGGTGCTGCCAGGTTGTCTTTTGTTACAATAGTTAGTCTCTTTCAAAAGTATGAGAAAAGTTAGTTTCTTATTTATATTTTTTCATCGAAAGAGAAACCCACAGGCGGAACAGTAGGGATGTAGCGAATAGGGAGGGTTATGAACTTTTTAGTACAGATTAAAAAAAATAAATAATGTATAGAGACCACAGCTGCTCCAATGGCTATTCCAATACTAAATATAAATTCTTCTGGTGTTGTTTAGTTAAACGCTAAATCTTATCTTTATACGCGTCGAAACCCAATTTTTTTTTAAGAATCATTGCGAACCATCTTTAAAATACCCATTGATTTTTTTCTAATTTCCATTATTCATAGCCGAAATTTTAATTACTAATTGATGATGAAAATTACGATTGCGTTGCTAGTTACTTCAATAGGTATTTATATGTACGTTTATGTGTCACACTGTTGCATTTTTTTGCTTTCACTTCAATAAAATGCCTTAAATAAAAAGGAAACAAAAGCCAATATATTTGATCATTGATTAACATCTCACTCAGCTGATTTCGCGTTTATTGCGAAATAGAAAAAACGCAAAATGATATAATACATATAAAGGAGCTCACACACCAGGGCGGTACAGAGGTACGTAATCCCATTGTGGTCCCGCATTTCAGTATGTGATTGATGGTGAAAAAACATTCAATATTATTTTATATTATTATTATTATTTGTATCTGTACCATTATCACGTACCGTTCTGGCGTGTGAAAACCTTAATGGAGAAATAATTCAGATACTTTAACAAGTGAACGCGTCTACGTTTTCTTAATTTTTGAAAGGATAAGTAATAAACAATGCTCTATCAATTCACCGCTCTGCTTTCTGTGCGCCGTATTTAATATAACCGTATAAACCTAAAACTTATCAGTATACTATCACTAATTGCTGCAATTACTTCGGCTACTGTTTTGAAGAAAAAAATAAATATAGCCTACAGTAAAGAAACTGTCTAATAAACCCGCTCTTATCGATTGATCAATTAATGAAAGTGCAGAGCTTTGAAATCATCACGTATTGAAACGAGAAGTGTACAATGCCTAACATTATTTTTTCCTTAGCTTTTGTTGTAAGCCTTGTTTTGAATCGTGGTTCGTGTAATGTTATTTACGACAGGGATAATAATGTGGAACTAATGATATCGAGGTCTCTTATGTTCGAGGATTGCGGTAAGAATGCGTCCACGTATCATAAAATAAAAATAGTATAACTTTACTAATGTTAGTTTGTGTATATTTGTGTATGCGATAATTTTAATTAATTAATCATCTTCGATCCGATCTAGCTGTGTAATTATCTATTTATCGATATTACTGGAAAATATTGGCATACTTTTATATTTACCGAAAGTGCGTTGTTCATAAGCATTACAAATTTAGCGTTATTTGTTTATAGTCAAATGTGACGTTTCTTTTTTTGCATGTCATCTTTAGTTTAGTCGTTATCAATTCTATAAATCCTATATGAAAGACATTGTAAAATTTTTATTATTAGATAACTTATTGATGACAATGAAAAAAATAATAATAGGCATACAGGGCCTAAACGTAGCTTCTCCAAACATTTGCTTGTGCGAAGTGGAAGGGAGCTACAATTTTAAGCCGAATCCGAATGGCAAACTTGAGAAGCTTCTCATGACAGTTGATACTCTTGGATGTTTGTCAGACGTTTGCAAGAGATGCGGCAGTGGAAAAAACGTTTAGATGCTACTTTGCCCCGGTGGGATTTGAACTTGAGACCTTTAGATTAGTAGTCCAGTAAACTTACCTCTGCGCCACTGCGCCCACAACAACTGTACAGCGTTTCAACTCAATCAGATGAACGACGCGCGAATGCATAAAAGACGAACATACAAACATTAATTTTAATATAAGACTAGCTTATACCCTGCGTTGGAATGCCTCTTAAAACTATTTTATAATTTCTTTGAAGTAGGCACATATATACAAAGAAGGCACATTTACATGTACAAAATAAATAAAAGACATATTGTTGGTAACCGAAGTGCTACACAGGACCTCTAACATATTTGAACACTAGCGGAACCCGGCGAACGTTGTTTCATTGACTGGCAGGCGCCTACGTCAGCTTACTTTTTTGAATAGAACAGTGCTTAGTATAGGTGGCCTTCGTTGGAAAAAGTATTTAACCCTTTTCTCTACACGCTAGTTGTCCGGCAGGTGCCTATGCCAGCATACAGTTTTTAATGAAATATCGTTTGAAGGGATTTTACTCTTTTCTGCTAGACATCTTGAAGTTCAAAATGCAGACGACCACAGCTATTATACTTTTTTAAATTATTACACCGTCTGTTCAAACTTGGTAAAAATTGATATTGAGCCAATACTTTTCTATATTGCGATGGAAGCAATGCATTTGTCTTTGAAGTCTTCTACATACTCGTACGCCACCTATTGTATGTTGATTGTACATTGATTGCACTATGTCAGAAACTTTCGCACAAATGCCAACAAACAACTGTAACATTTTTAATGCAATCGGATGAACGCAAAGAAGACCAACAACTATCTCACACGAGACACGACTCACGACCCACCGATTGATCGTTCCTGGTTTTATGTCAGAAACTTTGGCGTAAGTGCCAACAGCTACTGTGCTAAGTAAATTTAATATTTTTTCATTTATTTATTTTACTGTCGCTGACTTATTTACTAAGGTTTTTCAAGGGTGGCGACGGTGTAGAGGTTAGTGTGTTGGCTTGTGACCCGTGCGGTGCAGGTTGAATCCCCATGGGGAACAACAACATACGCCACCCAATCACATGCCTCTACACCAAAAGGAGGATTTCTGCCTGGTAGTACAATGGAACGTTACCGAGTCTGAGTGCTCTGGGATTTGGATTTCCTTCTTAAAAAATAAAAAAAAAAAAAAAAAAAAAGGTTTTTCAACGGTTTGTATTATTAATTTGTCGTTTACCAGCTGGACTGGTCCACCAACATATTAGATTTTTGTTCAACCTCTTTCCCAACTGCATATGTTGATCTTTAACATCTGCCTTGGAAGTCTTCTTCTTATTCGCGTGTCAGCGCTCACCTATTGTATGTTGATGGTATATTGTACGTTTATGGTCCTATGCAAGAAACCCTAGTTCCAACAACAACTCAACTCAATCGGTTAAACGATGCGCGAACCAAGAGAAGACGAACACACAAACATTATTTTTTTATATAATGGTTACATAATTATGTAGAGTTAAAAACAAAAAAATGCAGCTGTGGGTAAAATGTTGCACCGATTTTGATAAAATTTGGAAGAAATACTCTCGGGCCGAACACCGAAGATTGCTTGCAAGTTTGAGCTCGATCGGTTCTGTGGTTTCGGAGACCAGAAACTTTTGAGTTTTATATTTATAGATATGCGAATAGTTGTTACATAAAACTAAGATACATTCCAAGCGAATAAATCAGTTGACAACAGTACAATCTTAATTTCCAAGTGGTTTTTTTGTTTAATAATTGATAACACACGTGCAGTTAGGCTGCCAAGCTTTCCGTCTATACTCAGTGGCCTAGCTTACTTCTTCGTATATTGAAATGAACAATACATACTTGTGATAGCTACCACGTGAAGTGGGTGAAGTTACAGCATTGTTTCACGAGTTGCCACAACCGATCATCAGACTCCTGTTTGGTGGTGCAGGTCTATTTCCATTCATTATTCTCGAAATCAAGAAGATATATTGCAATCTATTCGGTCTCTTTTAATTTCCCGATCTGGTTCATTATCCAGCAAATTCGTTGGACTGAGTGAATTTTTTTTGTTATAATACACGTGCAGTTAGGCTGATAAACTTTCCGTCAGTTCAAATTGGACTAGCTTCCGTCAATTTTTTTCGTATGGTTGGTTGGTTGAAACAGCGCTTTAACTCCAGCCCCCTCCCCAACCCTGCATTACCAAATGGCTATTCATCTCGGTAATAAGACTGATACTCATGTCCGGTGTAGTTGTCTCGGTGACTGCTTTAGGCACAGCGATAAATCACGATAAGCGCACCCTTTAGCTATGTTTTGACAAAAACTTACAAGTCAATCTAATACTTGCAAACCAAATTTGGGCGAAGCTGGATCTAAAACGTGCTAAGTGTTTTATCTCTCTAGACAACAGACTGCACATAAGTGCTACAGATGGTGTTATCACAGAACACTGTCATATAGGCAAGCATGCAACAAGGCTTGCCGTCTATACAAATGACGTCAGCAGAAGCTACTTGGACGAGGAGGAGGAGGAGGAGAACATTCTCCATATTCTCTGCACCTGTCCTGCTCTCTCTCAAAGACGAAAACTGCATAAAATCGTATAAAATATATGTATATATATATATATATATAGATACATCCACGTGGTATCACAATGGATCTTTTATTGGTCTAAGACTGTCACTTCAAGCTAACCTAGCCTAACTATCATTTTAGCCGATTCCACTCTTGGATGTGAAACAGAGAGGTCTTGAAGACCATTTGGTTGATATTGTTTTGGTTGCAAACCGTCTTCTATAGATTGAAATAAAAATAAAATCAAAGATATAAACAAAATGTGTCTTGTTGATAAATCAAAACCTGTTTTAAAACTTGCTGCTTTAGTTAAGTTAACACGCTAAATCTTTTCAAATTATAAATGTCTTGATCGTTCCAAACTATCCAATCATAAATAAAATAATGCCATTTTTATACCCAATTCTAAAGGTTTTAAATTTGTACTCATAGTTTGTAAAGTACCTTTATATCGGTCGTAGATAGTTATTATTTGTGAAGAGCATCGAAAGCTATGTCGATCTAGCTATGTCCGTCCGTCCGTCCGTTGTCAATTTTATGGCCCTAAAATTCCAGCTAGAGTGCTAAAATTTTTAACATATGCTATCTAGGGGCCCGCCACATCCGCCACTGACACGCCCACAATTTAAAAAAAAATACAGTTTTATCGAAAAAACACAACTCGAGCTCGAAAGCTGACGTTTTTACAAATACACTATATAGGGTTCCTGAAATGCTGACGTGAAAATACTTTTAAAATCCGCATAATGACATGCAAACTATTTAAAAATAAACACGAAAGTCCTATTCTTCGCAAAGTATGTAGATAAAGTCGTTCTCAACAATTCCTTCGTACAAAATTTTTTGCCACGCTCATTATACCCTATTCTAAGGGTATATTAATTTTGACGCATAGTTTGTAACATACCTTAATATTGCCCGTAGACCCCTAAAAGTTACTATATTATGATCAGCATCGATAGTAATGTCGATCTAGCCATGTCCGCCTTTCCGTCCGTCCGTCCGTCCGTCCGTCTGTCGGCAAAAATTAGGCCTTTAAACTGGACCTAGAGAGCTGAAAATTTAACCATATACTCTCTAGGGACCCAAAATAATCAAGTTTACGAATTTTTGAAATCCGCCCACAGACACGCCCACAAACTCAAAAAAACAAAATTTTGGAAAAAATCGAATTTTGAGCTAGAAAGCTGAAATTTTGTATATATGATCTATGACTCCTAAAACTGCTCGGGATAACAAATTTTCAAAATCCGCCCGCTGACACGCCCACAAATAAATAAAACAATTTTTTTATACCCTATTCTAAGGGTATATTAATTTTTGAAAATCCAAAGTTTGAGCTAGGGAGCTGAAATTTATAATATATACTCTCTATGGGCCCTTTATGCTCATGTGTAAATATTTTTAAAATCCGCCCACTGACACGCCCACAATTTTTTTTTTTTTTTTTTTGAAAATTCAAAGTTTGAGCTAGGGAGCTGAAATTTATAATATATACTCTCTAGGGGCCCTTTATTCTCATGTGTTATTTTTTTTTAAAATCCGCCTACTGACACGCCCACAATTAAATAAAACAATTTTATTGAAACACCTAAGTTTGAGCTAGGGAGCGTTTTTTTTGATAAAATCCTTTAAATGTTATATAACAAAATATGTAGAGCGTTCTTAACAATTCAACCATACTTAGACTTTTGTCACACCCACTTATGAGGGATAGGAATAAGAATAGGGTATCCAACAGTTCGCCCAAGCGGACTGTAGCCCGTCCCTATGTTTTTTTATTCGAGTTGTTTTTATTAAAATATTGTTTTTCGATAAAATCCTTTGAAAAATGTTAAAAATGTATAACAACATCTGTAGGCAATATCCTTCTTAGAAATCCCCATACTAAGATTTTTGCCACGCCCACTTTTGGGGGATAGGAATACGGGCATTTTAAGAAAATGCGACTTTTTTTTCTAGTATAGGCATCCACAAATAGCGAAACAAGCTGTGAAGACGACATTAAACATCGCGTAAGTGTAGGGTGGACAAAGTTTCGGGAAAACTCAGTCATCTTCTGTGACCGAAAAATGGCCCCTAAGCTGAAAGGAAGGCTCTACAACGCCCGGCGCTCACATACGGTTTACAATCTCGGACAGCATACAAAAGTATGAAGGCAAATTAACGGCAACTGAGATGAAGATGCTTCGCATGACAGCAGGAGTAAGAAAATATTGATCAAATTAGATCCGAGGAAGCCTTCACTTCAAAAAACCTATCTCAAAGAAAATATAGCGCGACCAACTCAGTTGCTACTGTCATGTTCAAAGGAGAGTTCCTACGAACCCTGTCAAAAAGGCAATCACAATCAACGTTCCCATACAAACGCGAAAGAGAGGCGGGGCTAAAAACTACTGGATCACACTAATGCAGCAATACCAGTATTTGTTTGGACTCAGTGACGAAGTGATTCACAATCGGGAGGCCTGGCGTTGTTATATGAGGTCGAACTCCACAGGCGAACCAGTAGGGATGCAGTTAAGTGGGAGGGTTAAGATCAATTAGATCCAGTTCATAGCCTCACCTTCATAAAGGGAGAAGAAGAAGGCATCTACAAAAAATTGCTTGGTATTTTAATATGGTTTTTCAAAAACAAAATAAAAAATACGAGTAGTTTCACAGTGAAAATTATAATCTCTGCCTCCCATAAACAAACAAATTTAGTAAGAAATCGATGCTAGATGTGCCTATTGGCATTCGTGATTTTGAGCCGTTTGCAGTTGGAAATATGAATTTTTAGATTCACACAAAAGTAAGGCACTGTTTAAGGATTGTTATCACGTATGTTGCTAACTCAATTGTTGATACTTGAGGTTGGAGTTCTTTTGTCTTAGGACGGCAGAATAGAAATAGGGTATCCAAAAGTTCACCGAGCGAACTTTAGCGTTTCCTTATGTTTTCTTTTATCTTTGTCATAAATTCATTGTAAAAATGGGCGAATACTTATGCCCTTACATGCCTCGATCAATCTTCATTCTTGACAAACTGGAATGAATAATATTGAACTGAAGTTAAGAAATGGAAAGTTTCGAAATTGTGATTGGTGGTATGTTTTTTTATTCCATTCATTGTTGCGCTCAAAGTGTTGCAATTCATTTAGTACTGCGCCAATATAAATACTTTTCAATAAACGGATCAGTACGATCGAATCAATCACGATGAAGACAGCTTCTCAAATTATGTTGGTTTTTTAATGAACGATTAAAAATTTCAAAAATGCACAATCAGTCACCGTTGCTATCATCGTTATTATTAGAACAAAATCCTCGTCCTGCAAAAAAAGAACACTCAGTTCGTCAATGAGTGATGGTGCTACATTCTGCAGTCATGTGCTCGAAATAAAATACCTTATTTGATAACTAACCTGATATAGGCGATAGTAAGGCAAATGATTGATTTCGACTGGTATTCAAGTAAATTTTTAGGAATGAACAGGTATATACACGTAAATGCTGCCAATGACCCAAATTGCAATGCGATATATTGTTTACTTAAATTTCTGGCAAAAAGGCTTGGAGTATAAACTTCATAGGAATCTACCTAGACAGTACTATGAGATACCTTAATCTTATATTTCAAATAGATACTTTAGAGTTCGCTATGGTTCAGCGTATTCTGAACTTAAATTATTACAGGCAGGAGTTCCACAAGGTAGTGTCCTGGGACCAACCATGTACTTATTGTATACAAGTGATATACCACACATAAATGATACGATGATAGCAACATTCACAGTCGACACTGCTCTTCTATCAACAGAAAAACTACAGAATTCAGTAAATGAGATATGTGATTGTGCGCAACGCTGGCGAATTAGACTTAATGAGTCAAAGTCCACCCATATTAATTTCACGAATAAAAAAATAACAAATGTTCCTGTTATATTAATAACCAAGTAGTTCCTTATTCCAACACAGCTAAGTATCTGGGTATGAATCTGGATGCTAAGATCAAATGGAAGGAACATGTGAAAATGAAAGTAGAAGAGCTAAATATTAGATACAGAAAACTTTATTGGTTGCTAGGACATAATTCGGAAATGTCCACTGAGAATACAATTTTATTATATAATCAGATACTAATACCTGTTTGGACATATGGAACTGTGGGGTTGTACAAAGAAAACAAATGTAGAAATAATACAAACATTTCGAAACAAAGTCCTTCTTTGGGGAACATGATACCAGCCTGCTTTGGTTTTACGATATTGACGTGTGCATGCTCCTGTTATTGATTTTTGCTTGATCGTTGTTTTAAGACATAAACTTACAGGAGAGTTTCAAGATGTTAAATGCTGTAGGCTCACCTGCGGTAGCTTCACTAATTTACTCTACAGATTGTTACGAAAACGTTGTCTTTAGTTCTCTGCTCGGGCGCCATTTCCAATTTTTTCCGGATTTTATATAAAAAAATATTAAGCAGAACACTTCCGCTTATTCAACTTCAACTAAGAGCTAAAAGTATAGTTATAATCCGGCATCTATTTAATATTTATTTTCGGTTAACAAGCTACTTGTATCAAACGATGCACGTATTTTTGAGTTGTGGTTCCTGGAATTATGCTCTGGCGTGGTTGCTCTTACTGTTGTGCTGCTGATGTCTCGGAATTGTCTCGGAATTGATCTGGTTTCTGGGAACTCTGTGTTTACTTTTATAGTTGCAAACAGAAGATGCTTCAATTATACTACAAACGGCAATAATATATATTCAGTTTTAAAGTTGAATAGTGGTTTAGATAATGCCAAACGAGAAGATGGGATTAATCATTTATGATGCCGATAATTGTTTACAGATATAGGATTAGTTATTTAAAATTTTAAAATCAAAATTATGAAAAATACACTTAAAAAAAGGCCACTATACAAAAAATTTAGTGTGAAGCTTACATTTTGTAGCCCATTTCACTCCCATGAGAAAGGTCCAATGTGTTTATGATTATAAACTGGACACGTTGATCAATATACTTATGATATTAATTTTTACTGTCATAATTGTTTTATTTTGGACACATAAACTTTGTCTTTTAAAAAAAAAAAAAAAAACAGAAGTGAGAGTTATTTAGACTGCGGCCATTATTCTTACCGTAATCTTTTTTAAAAAATTCATAACCACAAACGTTATTCTTATCATCACAAACACAAGCAATTTTTAATTTTGTTTTACAATTGGCCGTGATTTAAATGTTTAACGAATTAATATGACTCACACCGCAGATTTATTTACGATTACCAATAGGAAACTTGAAGTACGTAGATACGCAGATACTTATCAATTGGGAACAACCTTAACCACTTCACTTTATCGCTATAAATATCAAAGCTATAAATATCAAATCAGAAACTTAACTATCAGTATTACGTCTAATTAACTCGCTATCTAATATATGTAGATGCCAGAGTTAGTGTCGATAGAAGCTAGAAAAATAGGAATCGAATCCATTTATTTACATATTGTCTATCTCTTATTGTCATTAAGAAAAGTTTTAATATATTATTTCACCTTTGTTTTTATTGACAGGATCTCAATACGATATTGTACACCTGTCGATTTCGAGCTGCACATTCATTCCGTGCCAGATGGTTCGAGGAAGCCACGTTTTAGTTCATACGATATTCAATGACTTCGGTGAGTGATAACTTAGTCTTGATTAAAAGATGGTAATTCAGGATAAACCAAATTTATCGATAAGGATATCCTGCCGACAATGAAAAATAACACAAGCACCAATTTAAGATACATAGTATCTACACGACTTGATGACGTCTAGTCGAAATTAGTTTATCGTGACCAGCATTTTTTGAGGCCAATGCGATTTTTTTGTCTAAGAATAAAAGCATTGATTTAAACGTATATATTTTTATTAATGAAAAACAAAACTAAGAACAAAATAATACATAGCTCCGTTGACACAAAAAGCGTTGAATTCACCGCTGCGTTGTGTAAAATTACAGATTATGTTCATGGCGCAAATTTGAATTTTTTTTTTGCTATCGTAGAAAAATTGCTTTATTCGGGGTCGTAGGACGGCAACCAATCATACAAATTCTTTATTCGCGCTGGTTTACTGTTTGGAAGTATGAAAATGTAGGTAACGAAATATTTAATAACAGTGCTCATTGCTCCCCGTGTGTCCGTGTGACGTCTTCTAACGCGCCGTATAGGACGCCGCGTCGAAATAATCTCACCGCAGCGTTAAGACATATTCTGTGCGGCGAAGCTTTTAACTAACATTATGTATTACCTATTTGGGCATATTTTTCGATTATAATTAAAAATATTTTTTAAACTTATTATTTGGTTGATTTAATCAAATATTTCATTATACTTATTTATTTATTTATTTATGATCAATAACATATTAAAATACACTATTAATACCTAATAAGAGCACTAGCAGCCTTGCCCTTTTTTGGGGAATAGGAATATGAATAGGGTATCAAACAGTTATCCCAAGCGGACTGTAGCCTTTCCTTACCTTTTTTTCATGGACAAACCAGTTGTTGAGCAGCTGGTATATGGGGCAAAACAACCCCAGTCTCCCGAGTTGAGCCGACAAGCATGCCGCGTCCTCCTCTCCTGTACCGAAAGTGCCTCTGTGGCTCGACCTTGATTCGCAACAAACGGCGTTGGAATACAGCATACATTGCTAGACCTCGTCCTTGGTTTCATGTGCCAGCCGGCACTATTCATCGAACCAGGAGCTTTTGTTTTGGTCGCCTAGTGAAACCCAGCAGATCAGTGGCTTCATTTTCGATGGTTTGTTGGCAGCATGGCCATTGGTTCTCTCCAGTGTATCAACTGGCTAAGAGCTAGCGGAATGGTTAAGATAGACGTGGTCTTGGTCGGCTAAGGTTCTAGCGGTCTCCTGCGATGGAAGTCATGAAGCATCAAATCTTTTAACTGTGTTGCGACGTTATTAATAACCGCATCCATTCTTAAGCTACTACCAAGAAGTGTCCGGATTCTAATTCCGCCCGTCGGAAAGTTTGCACATCTGAGATACTCGAGGCATGTCTGGGTTCGATTGCAAAGTGATCAATTTGGTTGGTTGCTCCTTAATCTGGAGACTGCTTAACTGCCGTTGTGTATATGGAGGTGTGGGAATAGGTACAGTCAAAACGTTATCATAGCCACCATGTCCTTGCTTTAAAACATGACACATACATATATGTATGTAGCTTATGTATCATAAGCGTCATACGTACCTAACATTACGGCATAAGAGCACAAAATGGTTCAAAATATTATGCGAAAACTTAGCCTACATAAGTCTTTACTTCTTCACGTAGAAGTGAGATAGCTTTTCCGCCAAAATTAGGGCTTTAGCCAGATCATTCCTGATTGAGGATAATATTCTACTTTGGGAGACAATCCTATCAGATTATTTAGGTAGGGTTTCAGACTTGTTTTCTTACCGTGGGTACAGCGACTCATAAATAAGAGCTTTGGACTACTAAGTGAGGGGTCCTATTTCGAACCATTTAAACAACTTGCTCGGGAAAATGAAAGGATTCTATTGGGCTATTCAAATTGATTTCTCTGTAAAATTTATGTTACCGAAGCGCCATGAATATTATTATGTGATTTTTCAATCGTTTTCTATTTTTACGAATTACCATGACCAGTAAACATTAAAAATTGTTTCACTGATACTAAATTGTATATTTTAAATTTTTACTTTACAGGTCGTAACACTAAATTCTTGAAGCACAGCGTTAGGTGGATTTTTAATGCAATAAGAACCGGAGCAACTATAAGTCCAGATCCATGTGCTGGACAAGATGAGTGTATTTTTGATGGGGCTGAAGGAATGTCATATTGGGCAACGATTTTTGTCGATAAAACTTTACCAGTGGTTTGTGGAATTACGCTCTTGCGATTAATTTAGATAAAGCCTCACTTGTATTTCGATTTCAGATCCATGGAACAATGTTGTGGGAAGCAACCGATGAGTATAACCGAAAAGTGCTTTGTTTTAAGATTCCAGTAATCATTTCAGCGGCGAAGTAGACAAACACTATGATATTCCGTTGTATTCCCATGAAAGCATATTATCCAGTTTATATTATTTATTTTATTTAAATCCTCATAAATGTTATAGTTGCAAAGATTATTTTAAACATCAACAGATTTTGTTCACAAAATTGTTATATTAATAAGGGCATTCATGGAACGTTTTTGACTTTGACTTTTATATTAATTTTTCATTGATTATTAAATTTCAATTTAAAAATTAAATTAAATCTAACTTAAAAATAACAAGGTACTCATTCCATATTACTTGTCCTTATGCAGACGCTCTTAATTTAACAATATCTTTTAGTTATTGCCTTTCGGCCTAAAAATTACTTAACGAAGTAATCTCACCTATGTTTTCATCGAGAAAATTATTAAAAACTAGACATCTTTATTAAATTTTATATTTTTATATAAGAACAAATTTTTAAACAATCTACTCTACTTACTTAAACTACTGAACATATTCTTAATGCAATTAGGTCAAAATCCCAGTTGATTTCCGAGTCGTCAACGTGCGCATGCGCCACCGGGGGTCGACTGAAGCCACGCAGCGTCAGTCACCTCCCGGAAGCAGCACTACAAGTTGGCGAGCCCGGGCTCTGCCAGAAAAGTCCTTGTTACTTAATCTTACTTATAAACTAAGAGGATGTTACCTAGAGTAACGCACCGTTTTGGGAAGCATGTTGACTCCCCCCTACGCAATAAGCCACCAAAATTCGGTGTATTGTTTTTCTATATCGAATTTATTCCTCTCCGCTATCGCGGTAATAAAACAGGGAGCTCATGGGCATTGCCGGTGTCATCGCCGTGGATGAGCCGCTTATCTCTCGCTCTGCGGCATCACTGGCACAATACCGGGATACCATCCCTCGCCTGGAACAGCCCTTTTGCATCAATATGGATAATTGCCTCCGGCGAGATAAGACCAGACCGGAACGTACTCTCTATGTACATTGCATTGGGGTAGTAAGCCCCAAAGATCAGACTATTGTCGCTGGCCATCGCCCTTGCAACGTGCCTGCGAGTCAACTTAATGAGGCAATTGTCAATCCTATTTAACTGAGCCCCATCGTAAAGGATCTTGTTGGGATAGTATTTTATATAATTCGATTCAGCGCTATTTTGAACCACAATAAGCGATGATCGGCCTTATAAGGGCCAAGTACCCAGATATCTAACTACGCTTCTCACCGCCAATAGCTGTCCATTTTGTCCAATGATGGACAATTTCTTTCAGCTTCCTCTGGGATCTCTAGAGGCCGCAGCCAATGTTGTTCTGAACAAGTCTTCTGAAAGTTGATTTTTAACCTCGACATTTGGCACATTGGACAACGAACTTCTTTCCAATAAGCATATTATAAATTACATATAGCAAAGAATTGTGCTTCCCCGCCTCGTCAACTTGTAGAAAAGTCCCTCTAAGCATAGGTGGGTGTCAAAAGCCTTCTCAAAATCCACCAGACAAGCACCAGTGCATTGGTTCTTGCATTTATTCCATTGAATGTCGGAAACCAATTTCGACGCGGCATGTATAGTGTCTTGTCTCGCCCTGAAAACAAACTGGTTGTCCGGAATTATGTTATTGTCCTCGACCCAGTTCAACAGGGCTCAATTGATAACTTTTTCTAAGACCTTGCTAATATTCGGAAGCAAACTAGTCGACCGGAGATTGGCAGGTTTCGTCCTATCTTTAGGATGAACCACAGCTACCTTCCAATGCGTCGGATAATATGCATTATTCAGCGCAGATAGAAGTGGCTCACGCCCTTTTCTCAATGTCATGGCTACGGTTAACAGGATTGTTCACAAGCGCCCAGCAAATCCACTTTCTCCTGTGGGTCCTCGACCATGAAAAAACCGTCATTTGAAGCGACACTTTACGGAGTTATTTCAGCCCGAATGTTATTGCCCCAATGTAATTTTCATTAATCAGCTGTTTCAGGATTCAGATCTCTGAATTCAGCATCCTTGGTGCCCTTCGATAATCGAATGAACACACTGCTTCGTATTTTCGCACGTTTCGCATTAATACTTTCGGCTAAGAAGTTATAATTCTCCTCCGAACTAAGCTAAGGGCTACGAAAAAGTGTCTCGAGCTCTGTTATAAATTGATTGGGTGGAGGTGCTGCAGGTGCATAAAGCGACACCACATACATTTTCATTCGACTATGAAGAGGAATGCATATGATGCATACTTCAGGTCCAGATTTACCTTTGGTGCCTTTGGGCTACTTTTGGCGAGTTTAATGTTTTTTGCGCTTGACCCGGTGCAGCCGCCTTTTGGGCAAAGGACATGTTGGCTGCCGCAAAATTCGAGAACGCATGACCCTCCTGATGCTTATCTTCTGCGGACTGCTATTTGAGGGCCTGGACTCGCTTTTCCCGCTCCTGGTACCTTGGGTAACCCCTGAAGTTGGCGGGAAGGCCAGAGTTGCTGCAGAGCATACAAGAGAGGACAATCCGGTCTTCAACGCTCTAACTGACGAGAAGAGATTCACCATGTATGTGGTCGTAATCGCACATGCTGCATCTAAACTGCATTTTGCAGTTAGTTGTGGCGTGCCCGATGCGATCTGTCCTTTTTAAGCGGATATTTCGCAGATATTGTTATTGTTGTTGGTGTTGTGTTGTGTTGTGAGCCCACTGTATGCTCCACTGGGCCACACTCTAATCACACAAATTACTGTAACTTTTTCGTTGAATTCGCACCAGGAATTCTTCCGTCACTAACTAGCCGTCCTATCTCAATGAGAGTTGCGGAACGACTGTATTCATGCAACGTCGTACAATCGACGTGAACGTCGTAAGTTTACTGTCAAAGGCCATACAAAAGACAGTCACGACGACGACAGCATAATTAGCCTTAGTGTCTTTTTTTCCATTATCACTAGCAGTTTGTGTTTTGAAACATTTTCGCTGTTGATGTTTCTATTGGATTGCATAAGTAAAATTGATGCACTAGGCTAAGGCAAAAGAGAAGAAGAGAAGCTTCAACCCCTTTTCCCTGATTTTGTATGTAAAATGATACATTGGTTATTGCAAATAGCAATGGAGCTGGCAGTATCAGTGTTTTGTAGAACTTACACTTGGTCTTCCGAGTTAGGAGTTTTGAACCCATATTTGTTTAGCCAAACCGAAGTAGCAACGTTTTCCTAGGGTAATTATCCATCTCTGCTCTGTTGAAGATAGTGTCTTCCGTACTGACAAAATTTGAAGAAGTCACATGATAGCACATTTCCTTGTCGGAATCCGGTACAGGTTTGGAATAGTGCGGAAGAACTTTTTTCATACTGCACATTGTACCGCGTGTTTTCCAGCGTCACGTGACACAACTGAATCAGTTTTCGGGATACCAGAATTCGGACATCACCAAGAAGAGCTCATGGCGATGAATGATTTTATATGTGGCTTTAAAGTCGATGAAAAGATGGTGGGTCTCGACTTAAAATGCATTGGTGCTTTCAAGGATTAAGGATTTGTCTTAGTTTGAAGATTTGGTCTTTTGTCGATCTGCCGGGGCGAAGCCGCACTGGCACGTGATGATTAGTGTGTTGCAGAACGGCTATGGACGTTTACAAAGGACGTTGGATAGGATCCTTTATGCGACATTGAGCAGTGATATGGCTCTATAGTTCTTGCAAGACATAGGATCGCCTTTCTTGTAGATGAGGCATATAAGCTGAAAGTCTTGGTTGATGATTTGGTACCTGCGTTCTACAAAAATATCACCTCCGTATTTGAAAAGCTCAGGTGGTTAACCTTCAGAGCCCTTGTTGTTCTTTAGATTTTTTATAGCTTTGCTTACCTTTTCAATACTGGGTATGGGAAGCATTATCAGATTACTGAAAATTCGTTTAGTGCGGTCAAATTATAGAAAAAGAGAAAGGCTTCTTGTTGTTTTTTTTTTTTTGGAAACGTCAGCTCAAGCTCCTTGATTAAATATTTAAAATCGGACCGTGACGCTTCGTGGTGAAATCACATCTAGGCAATTCTTTTGAGTCTAGTGACGTAAGTATGCATGCAAATCCGTGCGTTGACATGACTGGAGATCACCGGTGACGTAAAAGGCAGATAATACAATAATCAATAACGGGAGCATGCAGGTATCGCAATCGTTACAAATATGGCAGGCCTTAATAATCCGGGATCACATGCAACATGCAATATGCAACAAAACAAGCATTAAATTGGCCTCAGATATGAAGTGTTGCGAAACCGGGAGGGGCTGCCAATATTCATTTAGGTCAAACCGGCAAACCCGACGGGCGGACCAGTAGGGATGCAGTAAAGTGGGAGGGTTTTAATCTCTTTAATTCTGATCATATCCTCACCGCCATTAATGGAGAAGAATGCACACAAACTATAGAATTGTCTGGGTAAAATACATCCCATTGTTGTAATTGATATCTTCACCCTTCCTAAGAACAACGTGAACATTAATATTTTTATTTATATTATGCAAATTCAAATCACGTAGTAGTATGGACTGCCGTCTGAGATACAAGCCGGCCGGCGATGATTGACATATTTCAAGGAAAAACTGCACTTTACTTAAAAAAGGGCATCACTCCGTACATTGTAAATAACTCATTTTTAAACAAAAAACCGAGTTCAATGACTTCAGTCTTCTTTTGCAATGGGAGCAATCACATTTCGTATTAGGTATCCCCTTATGTAAAATACAAGTGACGCCCATGCATAGCTGTCTCTGGGTCAAACATATAAAACTCACATTTCAGTTAGTGCAAAATACCGGCTTAGTTTTTTGCATGTCCTAACACTTCAAGTGAATAATGTATCGATTACCTTGGGTCAGCATAAATACGGTGGCACGTCAAAATAACCCAACCAGAAATTTAAATCGTAATTTAGTTTGTTTAATGTGGCTAGAGATGTTAATGATGGTTATGCGTTTCAACAAAATAGCAAATTGTAGCAAATTGTGCGTACATTTTAAAATCAAGGGAGGCAATTAACTTTCCATTTATTGTGTTGCATTGTCGATTGAATTTTTCATTGACCTTTTTTTTATGAATAATAATCAAGTAAATAAATATCCCTTTGCGGTTCGTACACCTAACCATTATTAACAATATGAATTTACATATACATATATACAGACACAACGGGAGGTAAAAACAACAATCGGTTCTTACTTAATAAATAAGTTATCAAAGGAAAGAGAATTTCCCTTTCACTCGGATGAGGAATAAAGTTTGGGCCAATGCAGGTAAACCATATCTCAGTTTTGCCGATGATATAGTCTTTCTGGCATAATCTGTAGAGGGAATGCAGCGAATGGTTAACCGCCTTGAAAACTTTTGCGGTCTTTGGAATCTGTCGGTTAATCTAGAGAAAATAAAAATAATGATCTTCCGAGATGGTGGCGTAGATATGCCCGAAACGAAAACTGAAACTTTAAAGGAGAAAACCTAGCAATTGTGCGAGAGTACATATTTGTGTGGATAACTTCAAATCTCAACATGAAAAAACATTTTGTGTAGGAAGAGCTATTTCTTCAGTATGGGGACGTTGTATGGATAGTACATACACAGATCATAGTGTAAAAATAAAGTTATTTCGTGCAACTGGAGCCTCCACAATGCTTTAGATACGGTGCACAAGCTTGGGGCCATCGCACCACGAAGGGGTGGAAATGTTTCTGAGATACTTTCTAAAACGAATTTATCGATTGCCAACTTGTACTCCTAATTCTATGCTTCATTTGAAAACTTCAGTACCGCCATTATTTTTAGGAGGCCTTCAATTACATTTGGAATATACATTGGCGATCACAATGATGAGGCCATACATTTTGCAATCGATTTTCAGTTTTTATACCTGTTGGAAATTTTATACCCGTAACTTTTCTATCATCCTACTGCGCATCTTTTTATACGCTTTTCAAGTAGTTCATTGTTTGATCTTGGGAAATTCCAGCGGTCGTTTCTTAATTACCCTTTAATTTGCTGACTTACTGTTGGGAAAATATGTACCTGTTGACAGGTGGTAAAAGTTTCTGGGTATAAAATTTCCAACAGGTATAAAGACTGAAAATCGATTGCAAAATGTACGGCCTCATCCTTGTGATCGCCAGTGTATATTAAAAGTGTATTGGAAGAGGAACGGTTGTATAATCTAGTGCTTGAGAGTGTTATTTCTTCAAAAGGAGACCTTGTCGAACTGCGGGCTGGTTTCGTGGCAATTGTGCGGCTTCAAGCTGATATTATCCCGGACTTAAGATTCTTTTACATCGACCTAACCTGCTAATTCTGTGGACCATGGTAATCTCAGAGACAGAGAGAGGATGTTTATCATTTTATTGCAAAATGCCCCATTCTAAGAGAGTTCCGTGTGATATCTATATTTCGGAAAGCCTTCGATGGATATGAGTGAGTTCTTGTGCATTTTCAATCGTTAAGTTAGCTCTATATAAATATGCAACGACGGCAATGAGTTACAGACCCCGAGTTATAGAGGGTGACTTAGAAAAAAAAACTTACTTATTTGGAAGAATGCCTTAGTTCAGAAAATTTTAAACTTAAGTTAAAACAAATTGGAAACGCTTATTTATATGAATTTTAATTAAGTAAATAACTAACAAACTAACTCTATAAATAATATTATCAACTTCATTAAAAAAAAATAGGTGTAAGCCACGCTGCACTCACGTTATAGTTGATGTGTAAGCATGTAGGCTCGTCAGCGTTGCATTAATTTAAATTGTGCGCGTGTCAATGGGCGAATTTTCAAAATATTTACATATGGGCATCACGGGCCCCTGGAGAGTCTATATTATAAATTTCAGCTCCCTAGCTCAAACTTTGGTTTTTTGCCGTCCGACCTGAAAATCTGACGATGACGGTGACGCTGAAAATCTGACGATGACGGTGACGCTCGATATTTCCAACTAGCCCCTACCGAGAGCAAAGATATTTACACATCAACGAGAGCAAAGATGTTTACACAAAAGAAATACCCTCGCTTGGAATTCCACAGACACTATTATAAATATAATTTCAAACTATTATAATTTTGTTGATTCCCTGGAGTTTGTCAAGTGCGGTGAAGGCGTCATTGAACAAAATGTTTTTTTTTCTAAAGATTTTATTAATTAGAACTCGGTGTCCCAAACGATGCATTTGTTATATACTCAGACATTCATCATTATTTTACTATCACAATGAATTGCAACTTATTGCAGTATTTTATTGATCTACTGTAGCTTCAAAAACTAACGTTTTTCATCGAGAATTCTGATTGTCAAACAACACATTTGAAATAATTGATGTGGGGTGTTAATTACTTTGCATATTCTTTTATTCCTGGTTTCTATTATTCGTATTATTCGCCCTTGCCACCGGTTTTTGGCAACCCCTAGGTGCTAAAAAATAGAAGACACAAGGGTGACTGTTGGCCTGTAGCATATAACCATGGCGAAATACCTGTTTTCTTATTACGTAGTTGAATGTACCGGTACACATATTGAATAACCATTTAAGAAAATTCCGCTGACATTTTGCATTGTATGTGTGAGCAGATTTGAGCTGGGGTGACACCCGAAACTGTAGTAAAAAGGTGACAATCAAAATGACTATCACCTTACATGAGAAAAAATGGTGAAAGTGATTATAAAACATCACGTATCACCTTAGCCTGGGGGTTCCTAACTCAGAAAGGCTTGCGGCCCACTGAGCTGATATTGAAATGGCCGCGGGCTCCCAAATGTTTCCTTGTAAAAAGACAACTTTATTCTGATGAACATTTGCGCGCATTGACCTTACAAGCTCTTCAATACGTGATTCATTGAGCTTAATTTGAGCCGCATTCTATATTCGCAATCCAAGCGATTTCGTTATTATCTTTTTATTAGCAACATATTTGGAGCTATTTGACAGGATGCAAAAACGCGCGATAAAATTCATTGGCGATCGCAACATCGTGAAATCGCCTGACTGTCTTCATCGTCGCAATGTCTCCTGGTTAGCGTTTTTTTCTCGTTATTTCCATTTCCGCCATAAGTGTTCTAACGAAATAGTCAGTTGCATCCCACGCCTAGAACATTTCAACCGCAATACTCGCCATGCAAGGAATGATCGTTAGTTCACCCTCAAGCCTGTTTTTGGACGCACGTTGAAGTATTAAGAATCGTTCCTTAGCGGTACAACACGAATGTGGAATGCTTTACCACGCTATGTGTTTTCTACCCATATTACAATTTACAAACTTTTCAAACCAATGTGCGTTTGTGTCTCCGCTCTCATCATAGTCCCCATTTCCCTAGTGCCCGCAGTATATAGGTTAGGTTAGGTAGATGAATGCCTTTGTGAAGGGTGTTACGGCTCACTTAGACCAGCAGTTTGTGTCCATTGTGTCCATTTTGGGATTCTTTAAAAATTTTGAGAACCTGAAAAAGAGACACAAAAGAAACCTCTGCTTAACAGCTCATTAATTCGCTTTCGTAGAACCACCCAGTGAATCTCAGAAGTTTCTTCAGCTCTATATCAACCAGATCCTCCAGCTCCTCAAAGAAGTAGCTCCCAAGAGTCTTCAATCTTTTTGCTTTAAGTGCAGGGCGTTCGCATAGTAGGTGACGTATAGATTGTATTTCTTCAACTTTGCTGCGGCTCCTGCAGTAGTCGTTATGCAGTATGCGCAGCCGCGCGGCGTAAAGACCTACACAGTGTCCTGTGAGTACCCCCGTCAGTGTTCAAATATCTTTGCGGTTCAGCCCGATCATGATTTAAGATCTCATTTTTCGCACTGTGTTACTAAATACCTACATCATAAGGGTATCAAAAATCCCTTTTGTGCTCGAAGATTTAAAAAAAAAAAACATTCCTGAAAAACCTTGTTCACATAGATATGTTGTGGAAAATAATATTAGAAGTTTCATTGCTTTGTGTCGAAGATTGGGTTGTGCCTTCGCTTTTTTACAACATAATTCTTCCAGACTCTATTCTTTCAGTAAGTAGCACCCAAAAATAGGCAATGAATTGCTGGGAGCTACTTGCGCAACAAACTAAATGCCTGCGCTGTGGTTTTACCATTATAAGGGTACTGTGTCACTACAGAAAAAAAAAGAAATCCCTTTAGCGCACGCAAAAGACTCATTCCGGACTCAAAACATTCTTGTGCATTGTAGCGCATTTAAGTCATTTACGGTCTATCATCTTCAAAAACAATTAGTTATATAAAATAAAATTGAAATTTCTATACAATAAAAAATAAATAAAAAATACATTGATTAAAAAAAAGTTATTTATCTTTTGATAGCCAACGAACTTCAGTGTGAAACAGGAAGGTTCCATGGCCCGTATCCATTTCATTGAGCAATGTTTTTTAAAGCTGATCAATAGATTCAGAGTGCTGCAAAAAATCTCAACAAGAACTTAATGAGTAGAAGTAACAATTGTCTGAAAGCATCTCGGGCGCTATTTTAAGGTTAAAAGTAGGTTCAGCTTTCCTGAGGAAATAAATAAAAACAGCGAAGTCTTTTCGAAAGATTGGGTTAAGCCTGAATTTGCTTAGCGAAGCTTAATGGAAGTGAAGTTGCCATAGACAACTTGTCTTGAAGCTTTATCGGAAGATTCCTTAAGCTGGCTATCCGAAACATATTCAAGGCTTTACCGAAGCCGTAACTTCTATAGGCGTATTTTGCCAGACCAACCACTCTGGCATCCGCTATAGCTTGGTACTCAAAACGGAGGATCGGTTACCTTTGTCGTTTTGAACCCGGAGGCTGGAAGTCTAAGATCCTCTGTGCTGGAATATTATTGTCCATTCGCTTTTAGCTTTTTGGACTGATTCTACAGCATGTGACAGCTCACAGAGTTCACCATTGTATCTTCTCCTCGATTCGCGCTCCACGCACAAAGGAACAACAAATTCACTAAATATTTATCTTTCGAGGGACCCACGTATTTGGTCTTCTCTCCCGCTTATTGTTCAACATTTGGAGCCATAAAATAGAATTGGCAGGATCATTGTTTTGTACAGCTTGCACTTGGTTTTCAGTTGGCAGTTTTGAATTCATCGTTGGATTTCCAGTAAGATCTTATTCATGGAGTTGATACTTACTCCGAGGTAGATGAACTCCCTTACTGTCTAGTCGATGGCAAATGATAACTTGTTTTTTGACAGCCCTTGAATAAGGCCAACCAATTTCGGCTATTGTCAAATCAACGTGAAAGGCACGCTGTGTGCGGACGATGATGCCAATATCGTCCGCATATCCTATTAGTTGGACGGATCTGTTAAAGTTAAACGACAACGTACTTCCTCGCCGAAATCCGGTGCGGATTTAGCGTCACGTGAACCTGTTGGATGAGTTTTGTCAAGATCCCGAATACGGCCATCGCCATCTAGAGCTCCTAACGAATGCTCATTTACGGATTAGTAGTCAATGACTTGAAATGCCTTGGTTTTTTTCTTGGAGTTTGCCTTAGTTTGAAGATTTGGTCTATTGTCGATCTATCGGACTAAACACTTGAGAAATTGAACACAAAATTGGGTAGAAATCGAAGTCAATTCACAGAAATGATACAAACCGTTCCTTCTATATGTTCGTTTCAATGTGTTTTCTGTTCCACTTTTTATGTATTGCTACAACTGGAGCCTTAAGTGAAAACTTGGTACATGCACCCTATAAAAACATCACCTCCGTATTTGAAGAGCTGTGCTAGTTGACTTTCAGAATCGGCGGCTTGTTTGTATCTTAAGCTCTTATACAGCTATACCAAATACCAACCGCTTCTATACTAGGTGATGGAACCGGTTCTTCAGAAACAAGACGTGGGTAATCTACTTGCCTATCATTCGATTTCCATTTAACAGCTCCTGGAAATGTTGCTTAAACATATCTACTGTTGCCTACACATCTGTGTTTAGGTTTACCTCGCTGTTTCGAAGAGCCTGCGATCCGGTCTTAAAGCCAGTAGCCAGTTGCTTGCCTTTCTTATAAAATCTTTGGATGGTGTTTCGATCGCGAGACTTTCCGATTTTCTGTTACTCCCTCTTTTTTCTTCGCCGAATCTTCCTTTCCTCGCTTCTCCTGGCTTGATACTCTTCCCTTGCCGTCCTACTATTGAATCGCACCGCTTGTAGATGTGCACATTCTGTCACCATTTTCCGTGAACGTCCTCATACCACGGGCTCTTTCTCTTGAGTGGTTGCTAGCCTTCGGTGGTCTTGGCTGGCTCCATGAAAGTAGACGGTACCAAAAAGAATTACAAAAGGAAGCATCAACAACGTTTTATAGTCTGATTGGGGTATTTTTTTTATTATTTTGAGTTTCCAGTTTTTCATTCCAAATATTGGTGCTCCCTAAGAATGATTGAAATAAATAGTTTTCAATATACGAAATATCACCACAAAAGAATAAAAAATAGTCCCAAACTCACTAAAAACCCAAAATTATCCAAACACCAGTGGCCTATTTCACCAACTTACAAATTTATATTTACATGCATTTTTTAACAAAATTTGTGATTTTGTTGATTTATGTCGTTTCACCAAACTTTGGGTATTGCAAACTTGTAGTTGTATTCTACAAAGGGAAATTTGTGGGAATATTTCTCTTTTCGTTTCACCAAATGCTATTTATAGTTGTAATTTACAAGTTACAAATTTTTGACAAATTGACTTATTTGTGAGTTTATGTTTCACCAAAGAAAATTAATTTACAAATTTTGTTTAGTAGGTGAGAATAATTTACAACTGAAAGTTGACGTGTAATTCCTCCTACAAATTTTGTTTCATATTGAAAGTAATCGAAAACATAGGGACGGGCTACAGTCCGCTTGGGCGAACTGTTGGAAACCCTATTCTTATTCCTATCCCTCATAAGTGGGTGTGACAAAAGTCTTAGTATGGTTGAATTGTCAAGAACGCTTTACATATTTTGTTATATAACATTTAAAGGATTTTATCAAAAAAAAACCAAGCTTTTGTAAAAAAAACGCTCCCTGGGGCCTATTTCACCAAACTACAAATTACAACCACAAATTTGTACTTGTGAATCACAATTACAAATTTGTAATTTGGTTTTCTGTTTCACCAAATACAAATATATGAACGCACAAATTTGTGATTAGACAAAAAAAAATTGTAAGAATAAACATGTTGATTACAAGTGTAAAAATTCCTGTTGCACCGGGTTTTTGTGCAATGTGTAATCCACAAGTGTTTTCTCACAAATTTGTGGAATATCGTCGTGCAATCCCGGAAGGGAGGAGTGGCAAAGAGATGCAGTCATAATAGCAAACGAGGTTGCTATCTACACTGACGGCTCTAAGACGGGGGAGAGAACGGGTTCTGGCATTTTTTCTGCTGATCCAGACCTGAGATAGTCTATACGACTCCCGGACACAAGCAGTGTCTTCCAATCGGAAGTTCTGGCTGTTCTAAGGGCGGCAGAGATAGTGCAGATGAGATCATTGTCGGGAAGAGACATTGCCATCTATATTGACAGTCAGGCGACACTTATGGCAATTGAATCTGCTAACATTAACTCTGAGATAGTCAGAAACTGTCGCACAATGCTTAAAGCAGTATGTAGACGGAATCGAGTAAGACTGTGCTGGGTACCGGGACACTGCGATATAGAGGGAAATGAGCAAGCCGATGAGCTAGCAAGAAAGGGAGGGGAGCTGGAACACAGCGGAGGTGTGAACATTAAACCACCCCTGGGCGTCTTTAAGGGAAAAATCAATGAAAAGATCTTAAAAATGGCTGACCTCAGATGGCAGAACATAGTGGGACATAGGGTGTCTAGAGCCCTTTGGCCCCATTTGGATAAGAAAAGATCTAAGGAAATTCTAAAATTGAGCAGGGAACAGCTTAGAACAGTAATTGGGATTATGTCAGGGCACTGTCTTCTAAGAAAGCATGCTAGGCGACTTGGTCTGGTGGATGTGGACACGTGCAGGTTCTGTGGTGATCTACAAGCCGAGGAAGACATAACACACATATTGTGTGAGTGCGAGGGTATAGCACGGAATCGTAGGAGGATTCTAGGGGAATACTTCTTCGAGGAACTAGGGGAGCTGAGCGGCATAGACCATAGGAAGCTGGTTAAGTTCTGCAGGAGGATTGGGCTCTGTCTAGGAAAAGTTTTTTAGGTTTTTAGGTTTTTCTCCAATTGAAGTTTTTTCAAGTGGTTCCCTAGGGATCGCTATGGGCCCTTCTGGTGCCTAGTGCTGTATGCAAATTGCATACCCCTTTTTAACCTATGACCTATGACCTAATCCCGGAATTAAAATGAATGAGCAAATTAAGATTTTTTTGTCTCCTTGATTAGAGAGAAGAAGGAGGTTTTATTTGGGTGAAGTAAACGCGTGAAAAGATATTTTAATTTCATTATGCTCTTAATTCAAAATGGAAGGATTGGAAATATTTTCGAGATATTGCGTGGCAAAATTAAAAACGGGCTACTCTGGTAAGTACATAATATATAGGTACATATATTTTTTTTGTTTTTTATATTTTAGCTTAAACTTGATAATTCAAAGAAGACTGGTTCTGAAGGTGGCACTAGTCGCATTTTAAACGATCTCGATAATATCATTTTTGATATTATCGGTAAAGAATCGCGAACAGTTCAAGGCATAGTTGATGATTCCTCCTCAGTACCTACGGAAGAGGTATTGAAACCCCAGTGCGCAAACGTGGGGGATATTGAAGGCGAAAAAAGGTAAATGCAAAATGCTTGTTTCTAACAATTTTTTTTTAAATATATGTACGTATTTTTTAATTCAATCAGACCTCAAGTATTATCAAAAAAAGCCCAAGCGCAACAACAAAATGCTAACTGAGCAAGCGGATATTCTTCGATTGAAGAAAATGAGGCTTCAATTCGAAATTTATAATTTGCAGTTGAATGCCTTGAAAACGGAACGCGACTTGGGGACTGCAGAGCTGAAAGAGAAGATAAAAGTGTTAGAAGAACTAAATAAATATACTAAAAATAAAAATAAAATAAATAAACATATATTTCATTTAAAGTTCAAAAGTCTCGTTTTTTAATATGATATTTGCTAACGAAGTGATTTAAAAAATATTCTAAGGAAGCCCGGCCATACAAATTTTCAGCATTTTGAGTATCTGCGTCGTTTGAATCCTCAGTGGTGGTGAACATTTCGATAATATTATCTATCTGCCGCTTGTCGGGAAATGTTGGTTAAGATGACGCAACATTTTATAACAGTGACTGCTTTCATGGATTGCAATCGTAAGTGCGTCAGACACGGAAATTTCTCTATTTCTAGAAAAAGGTCGAAATCCACTTTCAAATTTTGAAAAAAGGGACTTCTTCGTAACACCCTTGATTCATGCAAACTTCTCGGCCAATTCACATATGCGTTATAAAAGGTATAGTCCGGCCCACATACAAACATAAAATTTATGCAGTGCTGTCCATGTCTGTCCACATGCAGATTCAAACTCGCCAGGGGCATCTATGTTTGTTAAGGTTCCGTCTATATTTGGCCAATATACAACACTTTCAAACAATAAATTAACATTTGCTGCACAAACGCGAGAAACACATCTGCAAATGGTCGATTTAGATATTCCATGCATATCTGCTACACCATGATATTGTCCTCCATTTCCAAGCCTGTGAGAAACTGCTGCCTTGGTGTTAATGCAAAGTTTTTTTCAGTCGTGTCGGCTATTTGTGGCCCAATAATTGCAATTATTTCCTCTGACTTGCATCGAGTCAGTCGACATTTTTCATTAAAATTAAATAACTCCGAAATTATTTTTTTTCTTAAAATTAAAACATGATCGTCACTTTCGCTACTATCGCTACTACTATGCCTTCGTTGCAAAGGCATTTTGTCGATTACGTTCAATATGAAACAAAACTTGTAGGAGGAATTACACGTCAATTTTCAGTTGTAAAATATTCTCACATACTACACAAATTTTGAAAATAATTTTCTTTGGTGAAACGCAAACTCACGAATAAGTCAACTTTTCACGAATTTTTTACTTGTAAATTACACCTATAAATAACTTTTGGTGAAACGAAAAGGGAAATATTCCCACAAATTTCCCTTTGTAGAATACAACTACAAATTTGTAATACCCACAGTTTGGTGAAACGACATAAATCAACAAAATCACAAATTTTGTTAAAAAATGCTTGTAAATACAAATTTGTAAGTTGGTGAAATAGGCCACTGGCTCAAACTTTGGTTTTTCAATAAAATGTTTTATTAATTGTGGGCGTGTCAGTAAGTGGATTTAAAAAAAATTAACACATGAGCATAAAGGGTCCATAGAGAGCTCCCTAGCTCAAACTTTGAATTTTCAAAAAAATAAAAATAAAAATAAATTGTGGGCGTGTCAGTAGGCGAATTTTGAAAATATTAACACAAGAGCATTAAGAGCCGCCTAGAGAGTATATATTATAAATTTCAGCTCCCTAGCTCAAATTTTGGTTTTTCAATAAAATTGTTTTATTTATTTGTGGGCGTGTCAGTGGGCGGATTGTGAAAATTTTATATCCCAAGCATTTTTAGTGGTCGTAGATCATATATACAAAATTTCAGCTTTCTAGCTCAAAATTTGATTTTTTCCAAAATTTTGTTTTTTTGAGTTTGTGGGCGTGTCTGTGTGCGGATTTCAAAATTTCGTAATCTTGATTATTTCGGGACCCTAGAGAGTATATGATTAAAATTTCAGCTCTCTAGGCCCAGTTTAAAGGCCTAATTTTTGCCGACAGACGGACGGACATGGCTAGATCGACATTACTATCGATGCTGATCATAAATATAGTAACTTTTAGGGGTCTACCGGCAATATTAAGGTATATTACAAACTATGCTTCAAAATTAATATACCCTTAGAATAGGGTATAAAAATGTCTTTGCGACGAAGGCATAGTAAATATGTAGTAGCGATAGTAGCGAAAGTGACGATCATGTTTTCATTTTAAGAAAAAACATAGGGACGGGCTACAGTCCCCTTGGGCGAACTGTTGGATATCCTATTCTTATTCCTATCCCTCATAAGTGGGCGTGACAAAAGTCTAAGTATGGTTGAAGGGTGGCGACGGTGTAGAGGTTAGTGTGTTGGCTTGTGACCCGTGCGGTGCAGGTTCAATCCCCATGGGGAACAACAACATACGCCACCCAATCACATGCCTCTACACCAAAAGGAGGATTTCTGCCTGGTAGTACAATGGAACGTTACCGAGTCTGAGTGCTCTGGGATTTGGATTTCCTTTTTAATAAAAAAAAAAAAAAAAAAAAAAAAAAAAAAATGGTTGAATTGTTAAGAACGCTCTACATATTTTGTTATGTAACATTTAAAGGATTTTATCAAAAAAAACGCTCCCTAGCTCAGACTTGGGTGTTTCAATAAAACTGTTATATTTAATTGTGGGCGTGTCAGTAGGCGGATTTAAAAAAAATTAACACATGAGCATAAAGGGCCCCTAGAGAGTATATATTATAAATTTCAGCTCCCTAGCTCAAACTTTGAATTTTCAAAAAAAAAAAAATTAATTGTGGGCGGATTTTGAAAATATTTACACATGAGCATAAAGGGCCCATAGAGAGTATATATTATAAATTTCAGCTCCCTAGCTCAAACTTTGGATTTTCAAAAATTAATATAGGTACCCTTAGAATAGGGTATAAAAAAATTATTTTATTTATTTGTGGGCGTGTAAGTGGGCGGATTTTGAAATTTTTTTATCCCGAGCAGTTTTAGGAGTCATAGATCATATATAAAAAATTTCAGCTTTCTAGCTCAAAATTCGATTTTTTAAAAAAAAAAATTTTTTTGAGTTTGTGGGCGTGTCTGTGGGCGGATTTCAAAAATTCGTAAACTTGATTATTTCGGTACCCTAGAGAGTATATGGTTAAAATTTCAGCTCTCTAGGTCCAGTTTAAAGGCCTAATTTTTGCCGACAGACGGACGGACGGACGGACGGACATGGCTAGATCGACATTACTATCGATGCTGATCATAAATATAGTAACTTTTAGGGATCTACGGGCAATATTAAGGTATGTTACAAACTGTGCGTCAAAATTAATATACCCTTAGAATAGGGTATAAAAATGTATCGGCCGCGTATACACTATGTAATTTCGGATGTATTTAATTTTAATGAAAAATTTCGCCTGACTCGATGCAAGGCAGAGGAAATAATTGCAATTATTGGAAGACAAATAGCCCACACGACTGAAAAAATTTGGATTAACACCAAGGCAGCAGTTTCTCGCAGCCTTACACTGGCTTGGAAATGGCCAAATGAACACCAAAATATTTGTAAAAAGTTTAATTTCTTTTTTTCCATACATTCTTTCTTACAAGGTATGCCATGTGTTAACGGATGTATAGACGGAACCTTAATAAAGATAGATGCCCCCAGCGAGTTTGAATCTGCATTATGTCGACAGACATGAACAGCACTCCATAAATTGTATGTTGGTATGTGGGCCAGACTGTAACTTTTTATAACGAAGTGTGCACGATTCAAGGGTGTTACTAAGAAGTCCCATTTTTTCAAAATGTAAAAGTCGATTTCGACCTTTTCCTCATTCTGTTTTGCTTGGGGATACAGGATTGGTTAATTCCGACGATTTTGAGAAACCCAACCCTTGAAATTGATCGTTATAATCGAGCACATAAATCAACTCGGAGAATAATAGAAAACGCGATTGGAATTTTGAAGGAGAAATTTCCGTGTCTGAAGCATTTACGATTGCAACCCATGAAAGCAGTTACAGTTATAAAATGTTGCATCATCTTAACCAACAAATTTCCGACAAGCGGCAGATAGCATTTACGAAATGTTCACCACCACACCACTGAGGAAGAAAACATGAATTTAAACGACGAAGATACTCAAAATACTGAAAATTTTGATAACGGGGCTATCTTAGAATATGTTTTAAATCACTTTTCATAAGCAAATATCATATTAATTACGAGACTTTTGAACTTTAAATAAAATATATGTTTATTTATTTTATTTTTATTTTTAGTAGTCACTAAATTCCAAAGTGTTTTCTTCCAACATGTTTCTCTTCTCTTCTAGCTCTGCAGTTATATGGTTTCTTGGTAACCCCAAGTCCCGTTCCTTTTTCTAGGAATCTAACTGCAAATTATAAATTTCAAGTTAAAGCCTCCTTTTCTTCAATCGAAGAATATCCACTTGGTCAGTTAGCATTTTGTTGTTGCGTTTGCGTTTTTTTGATGATACTTGAGGTCTGATTAAATTTAAAAATATGTAGATATATTAATAAAAAAATGTTTGAGAAAAAACCATTTGTATTTACCTGATTTCCCCTTCGTTTGCGCACTGCGGTGGCAGTATCTCTTCAGTAGGTACTGAAGATTACTCCTTAACTATGCCTTGAACTGTTGGCGAATCTGTACTTCTTTATTTCGGTTAAAGTGCAACTAGTGAAACCTTCAGAACCAGTCTTTTTTTTAATTATCAAGTTTAAGTTAAAATATAAAAAGAAATTTAAAAAAAATTATTTATATGTACCTACCCTACATATCTATTATGTACTTACCACAGTAGCCCGTTTTAAATTTTGCCACGCAATATCTCGACGACATTTCCAATCCTTTCCATTCAAAATACCTTCAGAGGATAATGAAATGAAAATATCTTTCCACGCGTTTACTTTTACCTCGTGTTTACGCATTACAAAATTTGCCAAATAAAACTTCCTTCTTTTCTCTAATCAAAGGACAAACAAAAATCTTATATTGCCTATTCATTTTAATTCCGTTATTGCGCGATGATATTCTACAACTTTGTGACAAAACACTACTCGTGGATTATACATTGCGCAAAAACCCGGTGCAATGCGAATTTTTGCACTTGTTATCAACATTTTTATTCTTACAATTTTTTTTGTCTAATCACAAATTTGTGGGCTCATATATTTGTATTTGGTGAAACAGAAAACCAGATTACAAATTTGTAATTGTGATTCACAAATACAAATTTGGGGTTGTAATTTCTAGTTTGGTGAAATAGGCCACAGGCGCCTGCGTCAGCTTACATTTTCGAATTAAACAGTATTTTGGTGGCCGCTTCGCGGGTTAGGCGGATTCAACCCTCTTCTCCGCTTGTGGTAACCAATTGCTAAGGGTAAGTCCTCGTTGTCGGCAGGCTCCTAATCAGCTTACTTTTTCGAATCAAACAGTTTTTGATTTATAGGGTACTTTTTCCAAGGGAATATCGAAAAGAAATTTTGGAAACTATTTTTTTTTAATTCATTCATGTTCCTTTTGAGGAGCAGAAAGATAGTGGGTAGAAAAAAAAAACTCAAAAAAATGCGAGCGAATTCGCTTGTTTGGTATATAATTAATTACTCATAAAATTAACTTCGAATTTAGCATTCCCAAATCCGCTCGAGACAAACAAAACCATAAAGCGAGCAATGAACCCTGCGAAACATTATAGCTTTTAGATCAACGTAATGGCATAACGGGAATCAAATATAAACAAAAGAAAATAATATAAATATCTACGCGTGTCGTACCTGTAGACGATATATAATAAGATAGAATGCACAATTAATCGCACTATCATCATATTCACATTCATTGGGGCACACTACTATATCAAAACCGCATAATATTCTACGGATTCGAAGTATCGTCCACCATGTCAGGCGTCATCGTCGGCAGTTACAGTAGCAGCAGTTGCATCAGTTCGAGTTTCCATTAAAATATCATTGACGCGAAAGCATTTAACCCTTGTACACAGTGCTACGATTATAGTCATTCATTGAAACGCATAGGCCTCGTCTGCAAATATGATCCCATTAGCATTTACCATGCATCGCGTTACCCATTATTCATAGGAGCTGAGCTGATGAGCTAAAAATTAGCTTTAATTAACTTTCGATCAGTGATACGACGAGGCTTCAAGTAAATCTTTTCTTTCACATCGACACATCAATAAAAAAAACCTACCCAAAGATGTTTAGCGTACTTAGGTAACATCTATGTTATTTCGCGAATCGAACTGTAATTAATTCAACCGCAATGCGTACCTATTGCATTAGTTGTGG
Organism: Portevinia maculata; assembly: GCA_949715645.1. Classification (NCBI taxonomy): domain Eukaryota; kingdom Metazoa; phylum Arthropoda; class Insecta; order Diptera; family Syrphidae; genus Portevinia; species Portevinia maculata. The sequence goes on along the minus strand of OX454525.1, from coordinate 392,720,506 downwards.
TCGTGTTGTGCACTACAGATGCATCACTGAAGTGATTATGCAAATAAATGGAGTCAGACCAGAGCCGTTTATGCGCACCTTAAGAAGGGCAAGAAATTATTATAATTATTCTCCATTTGGTACCGATCATGAAGTATCGATGTTCGGATATCGTGAAGAAGAGCGGACGGCTCCTTCTCATTTATTTTTTATTACAATCGATTTCTTTTTATGCTTCTGTTGGGTGCTAAAGCTGGGATCGAACGAAACCGATACAGAACACTCTTGTTCGCATCCATAGATGCAGATATGCTGTCTCTATATTCACGATGCGGTGTTAACTTAAGCGATCGGAATCTCATTTCGTACAACAACTCCAACAGGGGCAGTGGGAATTGCGAGCAAAAACATATCAAGGAAAATAAAAAGTAAAACATAATAAAATCAAATGAAAAAAAAAAGAATTAAGATATTGGGTCGCGGCATGCAAGACAAAGTAAAAAAAAATGAAATAAAGTACATAATAGATATAAAAAGATGCAAACATACATACGGTGAAGACACAAAGAAAAACTACGCTTTGTACATTGTACTTCTGTTTGCTCTGTGGTTTCGTACTCTTAAATTTTTATCAGACTTGCAAAAAGTGAGACAGTGAAATGATGGCAATGAAACTTTAACTCGGTCACTCTGTAGCGCAATGCAAAAACATTGAGCCACTGATTATAATGGACAACGAACTCTTTTCTAAAGTTGTTTGAACCGCCCACTTCATAGAGTTGTTTTTGACCGAGACTTTGTTTTTGCTTACACTTTCATGCATAAATAATTCAACAGAGTATATAGGCAATGTAAACTGGGAAACTGAGTTTATTCACCGGCCTACCTCCTCCGAAAGTCTGACAAACAATCAACGGTCTTATTCCTTGTAATTTGTTAAACCACCTTTAAACGGTTGTATAGTTATAATATAAAGTATCGGAGTGATTATGCAGCTTTAATACATAGTTGCATAAATTCTTATTTATTGAACATTTCGCATTTATATTACATATTTATTTATTAGGGCTTGCGTCAGGTAAAGTACCAAAAAGAGAAATCTATTACATTTGGCTTCCAAACAGCGGTTTGTGAAAAAATAATTGAAAATGTTCTGCTGATATTTGGAGATTTCGATTTTGTAACAAATGCTGATGCAAACAAAATAATGGGGTTATTGGTAGGTACTTATTTATGAATGAGTGCCCACTTTCTTTCAGGGATCAAATGACTATACAAACTTTAATTGAAAACCAATACCCTTCGCTATTATTACAAGCTGCGAAATCGTACACACTCTATTGTCTCTGCCACAGTTTCAAAAATGTTCTCATATCTCTGCCCCAATTATTTATTTTTAATATGCATATTTGAATTATGATTTACCTGAGAGTCCTCATTACTGAATCAAAATTTTTTGCTCAAAGCAGTATGTAGTTAGATAGAAGGAGAAAATGATATTTTATAAACAAAACACACTTATACAGGCGATTATCAACATCCAAACGCGTTTAACTTATGCAGCCTCTATACAACGAATGAATAAGGTGTTTACGTTTAGAAGCATTTTAGAGCCTGCATAACTTTACACATTATTAATATCTCTATTTATAAGTCAGCAAGAGTTTAAAATGTTATGAGTAACTTTTAAATTTGACGTTCGGAAATGTTTCAAAACTGTGGGTTATTAAATCCGTGCCAAATATGTATATAACTTCGCACACCCAAAAGTCTGGACACGCTAGGCTTTAGGCCTTGTGTCGGCTGTTTGTCCATACAACGTTTTTCGACGCTTCTCCTTTTTTGCGGTCATTTTTATTGGAGTTCGACCAAAATGTGTTATCTACAAAATGGTTAAGCGGAACCATTCCATATTTTGTTTTCAATGGATAAGAATGGATAAGCATTTGGTACAAAAGATCGTTTAGGTCACAGTGTCAGCCATATGGGCAATTGCGGGGCATTCACAGAATATGTGTTTTGATATTTGCTGATCCTCTTGTAGTTTTCTGTGTAGCTTTTGCCAATTTTCTTTAGGTAATTCGAAGAGCAGTGACCCTTTACCCGTGCAGTGGCGATCTAAGAATATTACTGCAGCAAAAAAAGCGCTTGTCGTAAAAGGCGACTAAAGGGGCGACATCACATCTAGCCAATTTTAACCTCCATGTGACCCTAGCGACACATTTAACATCTTTAAAATGTTCGGTTCCTTCCGATTTACCTAAGTACTATTATTACTATAACTTCGCAGTAGAAGTGGCATTGAATGCATATTATTTCAACTGAATGTAATTCCTAACCATAACCTCATTTGCCACACATAAGATACCCATACGACACTAAATAAATACGTATTTTTATCACTAGGCGTTCCTGCCTATTGATAGATGAGAAAATAAGAAGAAAACAAATAAAAAACCTTTTTTCTTCATATAGAAATTAATTAAACTTAATAAACTATTTTTTTGTAAAAGTAAACGGGATTGCCATTGCATATATAACCAAATCAAAACGCTCTGAGCATGCTCGATTTAAAGCATGCTCGACATGTTGGAGCTCTGTTCAGTGCGCCGCTCAATTAAGCTTAAGGCGGTGTTATTGTAATTAAGACAGTGTGACAAGCTCAAGAACAGAAAATATTGGTGCACATACAAACCGAGTCCTACAGAGCATATAGCTTATTTTCCCAACTATTCGCTTTGGGCAGTTACATAGAGAATCTTTTTCGCAAGAGAAAAGAGGTGGGGGGGGGGGGGGGGGGGGGCACACATTTTACCACTTTGGAAGTGTCTCGCGCAAACTATGTATTCAGTTTAGAAAAAAATTATATTAAAAACCCCAATATCATTTTTGAAGACCTATTCATATCAATAGATACCCGACACGTATGGGTTTGATGAAAAAAAATAATTTTTGAGTTTCAGTTCTAAGTATGGGGAACCCCCAAAATTTATTGTTTTTTTTTAAATTTTTGTGTGAAAATCTTAATGCGGTTCACAGAATACATCTACTTATTAAGTTACAACATTATAGCTCTTATAGTTTCGGAAAAAAGTGGCTGTGACATTCGCGGGCAGACAGACAGACAGACATGACGAATCTATAGGGTTCCGTTTTTTGCCACTTGGCTACGGAACCCTAATAAGGGAAACCAGCACTGTCTACTTCGAAAATGAATTTCAAAAAAATACTCTTCGAAAGCCAAGTGTTCTATGTCAATTGGCTTTGACAAATATTCCAAGTTCGATATCGTCCATTAGATTCTTAGTTTGGACGACAAGTATAAGCATGTATTTCCTAATAAAACAATAAATATTAAGACTGCCCATACAGGGCCTAAAACGTAGCTTCTCAAACCATTTGTGTGCGCGAAATTAAAATGTGTGCATTCATGAAATTGTTGATACTCTTTCATATTTGTCTGACTTTCGCAAGAGGTGGGGCGTAGAAAAAACGTTAGGTGTTGTTACTGGGTCTCGGCGACAGTTGATCCTGAGACTCCTCGGTCAATAGCTCAACGCACTAACTACTAAGTCACTGCTCCGTACTTCATAATAGGCAAAGTTATTTGCACATAATCTCGTCGTTCGCTAACTAACTCACCCTATAAGGTTAGTATACAAAAACATGAGAATACAAATAAGAATAAAAACGACATCTAGCATAAATGACTCAGCAGTGAGCCGGTGGAACTCGACCGCGACCGCGCCGGCCGGCTCTTGCTGTTAATTCAGTGTGTTTGCCCGCAAGGGACATTTCTCTTTACGCAACTTTAGTTCTTCCCTGCAGATTAAAGCACAAGGACCGAGACCGAAAGCCGATTGCAGTTGAATTAGTGGCTTGTTGGTTGGTTGGCGTGTTCATCGGTTGGACTACTGGCTTTTGGATAAAACCAAACAAGAACTCTTGGTTTACCAAGTAGATTCGCCTGGTCCACCAACATTATCATCATCATCATTGTGTTGCAGTGTACGAATCCCATTCGGTCTATTATCTGCTGGTAGAGTGCTGCTCGCTACTCATCTGCGTGATATACCACCAATACGGAATAGTGTCAATATATGGATGGCATGGGCAATCTGAATTTCTGAATCACTCAGTCGAGTGCAACAAATCGTTGAATACGGGCGGCGACTGCGAACGTTTGCACTTTGCTGCGGTTACTCACGATAAACAAACATAATTGCATTCAAATTGATTTGTTACTCGGGAGAGGCCACGATACGGATACGCGAATCGAGTGCGTGAACTGAATACGTTTGGTGGACTTTCAAATTAGTTTTACATCTTTTTTTTGTTATTTGAGTTTGAATTTTTTCTTTTTTTCGGAGCAAAGCGTTTTCGAGCAATAATGTGATATCGGGAGTGTGTGTGCCATTATCTGATCAATTTCTGAACGCCGAGGAATCTTCATTTGCCTTTAGGTATGTAACAAGTAATCGGTTCGGTTGTTAATTTAAAACAAAGAATTCTCTCTACGAGGAGCTGAAGAATCCCTTAAGGAAATCAGCTCTCTTCTCGACCTAAATTCCAAAGACCTTGTTACCGGCGGCAACGATAGTCGACGGCGCCAGGTTTGGTGAATACCATTCAACATTCCTTTTGTGATGAGTTCTCTTTTAAGCCTTCTTCGGCGTGAACGCACATAATATGTGTACTTTGATGTTATTCGGGAAGTTTGCCTTTTCTCCATATCAAGATTTTATCTTGTTGGACTGCAATTAAGATTCAAGCATATTGAATATTTTTTTTACGTTACGAAGGCGCTGTCGTTATCACAGGAAATAGTTTGTATGAAAATATCTTTCAGACGCATTTCTTGTTAAGTACCTACGAGCTTGAATCGTGCATAGTTGATGTATTTGCATGCCTGCGTAGATGCAGCGTAATACTTTATTGGTTTAGGGAGCAGAAAACGATTATAATTATAAACTTTTATTTAGGGGTTGGGTGGCTAAATCACAACGGCATGAGTATTTCTTGAGAAGAGGAGCAATTTGGTGCAGTTGCACTGTGAATAATTTGAGTCATTAAATTAATTTTAACGGAAAACGTGACTTCTGCGACTTTATGCGAACATACACCGAGTCTATGTAGGTCAAGTGCATACAGTTCTGCGTCAAACATTCATATACTGCGAAAATATGTATGCTAATTTTATTGGATTATGTCTTGAACTTTTGTGAAGATTATTTCTATTTAAATGACGTTTGAATAATTAAGGGGCCTATTATCGTTAGGGAATCGAATAAAAAAGCTGGCGAATGTGACTTTGGAATATGGTTAGCGAATTTTCAAAACTAATTCGCCTTAACCGTTCAATTTAATGGGCTTTTAACGAAGCAGAACGAAAACACTGGACTGTTGAGAGAGAGAGAAGAAGAACAGTGATTGCGGCACATAGAGACACCGACGAAGAGGCATATTTAGTGTTAGTACCTACAAAAGGAAGAATCTGAACAAGGAATAAATAAATAATTGGTTTTAGCAGTAGGTATAGGAAGTTTCAAGAGCTAAGAGTTTATTTTGAAAATTCACCAGACAGTACAAGCAAGTGCATTTCTTCAGGTTTTTGTTTGCCATTAGGTACCTATACCTTTTACGTCCAATTAAGGCACATATATTTTGAAAATTGACTAAACATATTCACCCCTTAGTCTAACATTCGTTTCCTTTGTCATTTGAAATAGGTCAGCTTGGAAAATAACGTTAAATTTTATGTATTTAGCATAGGCGGAAAATAACATACATGGGGTGATTATTCTTCTGCGGGAAATATACCAACATAGACCTACATAATAAAGGACAAAACTGAGCTTTCAATTAATTTCCCCCCTGATTTCACCTTAAAGGATTTGCATATGGTGTTGGTTCATTTTGAAAAGGCATTTGCTAGACAACCAAGGGATCTGGGTGGCGCTAGGACATCGAGGAGTTTCAGAAACTAACGTACAGATTATCATGGACAATGTATGAGAGAGTAAAGACAAGAGTAAGATGTCCCGCAGAATCACCGAGAATTTCGCAATCAAAGTCGTAGTAGGTACACCAAGGAAGCGTCTTAAGTACGTTGATATTTATTACAGCTCTTGATTATCTGCTTGAAGGAAAAGTGACGGACTCCAAAGTGCGTTGGTTATTCTTTGCTGATGGTGGAGTCATCATAAGCGAGGTTTAATCCGTCACTGAAACGAGCACTTGATGTATGGGTGACGGTTTTGGCGGGGAATGGGTATCGTATTAGTCCGAAAAAACAGAATACTTGTGCTGCCCGTTCTCTGCTCCACTCCGACCTATTGCAGACATTTATACGAATGGAAGAGTGATCCCCAAGTGAAAAAGTTCAAATATCTGGGAACTATGATCAATAGCGAAGCAAGCTGTGATGACGACATTAAACATCGCATAAGCGTAGGATGGATGAAGTGGCGGGTAAACTCAGTCATTTTCTGTGACACAAAAATTGGCCAAAGCTGTAAAGAAGGCCCTACACACTAGTTGTGCGTCGGCGCTCAAATACGGCTTACAATAGCCGTGTTTCTTTGCACGCGGATATATATATTATATTAAAAAACGACCATCGCCGCTTAAGAATTTATCAAAAAAAAAACTTGGTAGCACACATGCACCTATGACATGCACCGTGACACAGCTGTAAGTTGTAGTTACGAAATTTGTATTGAAAATCCTGAAATTGAAAAATATTCAGTTCCGCTAATTGAAATTGATGCCAAGCATATTCTAAAATTATGAAAAACAATTTCACATTAACAGATTTGCTTAATTCAATTAGGTACCTTTTTAATGAAGTTTGAAAAATAAAAATAATAAAATCACGAATAAAATATTCGGCGGGGTGTGTCAGTGGACTTAGCGGCGATAGCTATCCCCGCTAAAGTTAGCGTATATAGGATAAGTTGTTGTTGTTGTTATGTTTCTCGTGTTGTATGTCAAAGAAGGTAAAAGACATCCACCATGGTTAACGTGAGTTTATTAACTGGCTTATAGAGAGAGAGAGAATATACATGTACAGTACATACAGTGTTTGAAGAAGGTATATAACATTTTATCTACTAGACTCTTATACAACATCTCCCTCCTTTTTTACAATAGTCTGAATTCAATTTATGTAAATAATATAACAATTCATTCAATGCATAAATGTATGTAATTCGAAAGAAATAAATACAGATAGATAAATATAAGATATAAATTCAATAAATTTCATTTCTTAGTTCTGTAACTTTACATTTAGATAAGTGTAAAAATGTATAAAAATTGTAATTTTTTTTATTTTCATATACACTTGAAGTGCACGATATTGCAATAAGATTTTGTCGAAGATGCTCATTGGCATCATATTTTCCATAATCCGTATTCTATCATTTGCTGTGGTGTGCTCTATAGAGATCTGGTTGCTTGATTTCGGGTTCATATCGTGTTTTATAATTTGTATTTGCCTCGGATATTGGATCAGGGCTCGTAGAGAGGGTTACGGTTGGATGTGTTTCACCACCCCTAAATGCGCTTCATGCAGTAAATCTAGCATACAACTGCCAGAAATTCTTTTTCGATTTGCGAGTAATTTATCTCTGTTGGACTAAGACTCTTAGAAGCAAACGATACGGGTTTACCATCTTGCATTAAGCAGCATCCTAACCCTTTACTAGATGCATCTGTTTGAATGACTATTTCCTTGTCTGGAGAAAATGAGTGTAAAATAGTTGCTTCACTTAAAACCTTTTTAATTTTCTCCAATACCTGTGCATGCAAAGGGTTCCATTGAAAAACTACACTTTTCTTAAGTAAAGCCCTTAACGGAGAGTTAAGTTCAGAAAAGTTTGGTATAAAAGCCCTTAAGTAGTTCAATGTTCCCATAATTTTTTCCAAATCCTTTCTATTTTTAGGATCTGAAATGGCTTGAATTGCCCTTATTCTCTCAGGATCTGGCGACATGCCATCAATTGAGAATGCATGCCCGAAATATTTAATTTTTTGGACTTTGAACTGAAATTTTCTCGGATTAAACTTAACATTCACTTCTCTGGCTCTATCTACTAACCGATTTAAATTAATTTCATGTTCTTCATGTTCAGTTTTACCTCCCACAATAAAATCATCATTATAAATAAAGCATCCCTCTAAGTCTCCGATGTACTTCTCAGTGGCTGTGCTGATACCAAATGGAAGAATATTAAATTCATATGTCCCGAATGGGGTACTAAACACTGTTAACTGTTTGGAAGCTTCATCTAAAGGTAACTGCCAAAACTCTTCCTTTAGGTCTAGAACTGAAAAAAACTGTCATGTCTCTCATTTTATATCTAAAATCATCTAGCTTCGGTATTAGAAAAGGTTTATGAATAATATTGTCATTTAAGTTTTTTGGGTCCAAACATAATCGTAAAGAACCATCTGGTTTTTCAACTACTACTAAATTATGTGCCCATTCAGATGGCCCATTTTTTTATATATATAATTTTGTGTGACTCCATTTCATCAAGCTTAGCTTTAAGTCGTTTCATCAGGCATATTGGAACACGGCGTGGAGGATTATGTGTCGGCTTTGCAGTTGCCTTCAATTCAATTGTGCATGTTTCGGGGAATCTACCTAATCCACTAAATATATCCTTATTTTGAGAAATAAACTCTTCCTTTGTTATAGAATTAATTGCATATACTCTCTTTATTAGACCTAGTTCCTCACACGTGCGTAAACCAAGTATTGGCTTTGCTTTCACATCAGCAACAACGAAATTCGCAATTTTTGTTACTCCTTTATGGTTAATTTTAAGAAACACCGTACCCTTTGATTTCAGACTATACGCTTCTAGATTCACTATAGATTTATTTAAACTTGGCTTATTTCTTATCATGTTATATATTTTTAATGGAATTATGTTAACTTCTGCACCACTGTCCAGTTTAAAATTAATTTTTAATTCATTTACCATTAGTGTTTCACACCAACTTTCTTAAAATTCTATTGCCTTATCCATTTTAAAATGTTGCCCATTTTTTAAATTAACCGAATCAATATACGAATTTTCAAAACTAGAGCCCAAATTATTTGAACACGTTATGTCACTTACCTTTTTTCTATTTTCACACACAACAGCAAAATAATTTTGCCTACCACAGAGATTACATCTTTTCCCGTACGCTGGACATTTACCATAGACATGCTCTCGGTTGCAATATCGGCACTGCTTGGTATTATTTGGCTTTTTTTATCTTGTCGTCTACTTTTTTTCTCAGATCTAGAATTAAATACATATTGCTTTACATTATTAGTCTTATCAACACTTTTATATTTTTTTGTTTTTGCAATATCATCCACCGATTGCTTCACACCGCTTTCCAGCATCGTCATGACCTGTGATGATGTTATTTCAGCAATCCGGCAATACTCCTTTGCTTTCTCTAAGGTCAAACCATAAATTCTTAAAAGTTTCGCTTGCAGGGTAGAGTCTGCTGTTCCAATAACAATTCTATCCCTTATGATTGAGTTCTTCTGATCCCCAAAATTACAGCTTTCCGCTAAACGGGTGATATCAGCCATGAAATGATCGAACGGTTCTCCATCTTTTTGCGATTTTTTGTAAAATAAATACCGTTCGGAAATCTCGTTCGTACGATTACGATTACAATAGTCTTCAAATTTCGATATGACTAGGTACATCAATATCCTTTTCTTGTGCAGAAGTCAATTGAAAGGTTTTTATAAGTTCAATTGCTGCATCACCAGCACAACTGAGGAATCTGGCCACTTGTACTAATCCATCCTCTTTGTTCGTCTTAGTCGCTGTAGGATATACGGTATAAATTCGCTTGAATTTAGCAAAATTTTCTTTCAAATTTCCCTCTAGCACCAGAGGATCGGACTTTTTGAAATCCATTTTATTTTATATATTTTTCTTTTAACTGCACAATTTTCAATAGTTTTTAATTTAATTTTTTCTTTTGCACGTTTTTTTTCTATACCGGCTGCGCCATGTTATGTTTCTCGTGTTGTATGACAAAGAAGGTAAAAGAAATCCACCATGGTTAACGTGAGTTTATTAACTGCCTTATAGAGAGAGAGAATGTACATGTACAGTACATGCAGTGTTTGAAGAAGGTATATAACATTTTATCTACTAGACTCTTATACAACAGTTGTATTTTACCTGCAAATTTCAAATTATCCCTATATCCGCGTGCAAAGAAACACGGCTAATGTTGAACAGCGTACAAAAAGTATGCGAGCAAATTAACAACTATAGTAGGGTCCGACCGAATGTGGATATTTTGTCCACAGCCGAATCTTATGGAATGTATACGTTTGACACATTTTTCATTAAAAAGCAAAAATAAATCCTGCAGCTTGCAATTTTACTTCTACCTACTACAGAAACGAAACAAGCGTGAAATTACTTGTTTGAAATCTACTCCAAATTACTATGTATGTAGGTATGTTTATCATAATTTTATTTTTGCGAAAAATTTAAGTATATTCAATGCCTTCGGCGGTCTTTTTTCACCGAAGCAGAATGTTTTGCCGAAGGTGGACATTTTAGCCGCATGAGGCCGAAGCCAAGGACGAATATTTGGTCGGACTCTAACTCTAGTTATTGTCATAAGGTACTTCAGAAAGAAAACAAACAACGACGACCACTGTTATGAACTAGTACATCTGGATCATATGTCAAATGAACGCGATTGTAATGTTACATTAGGTCTGTTCGCGAACTAATATGCAAACGTAAATTTATATAAACTTTCGTGCAAAACTACACAAACGCGTTCGCGTACTTACTGAGAAAATGGTAAAAAGATGAACGAAAGAAAAATGTACTTTCATTAATTTTTCTTCACACAGAATTTCAGGTGGTAAAAAAATGGAAACTGTCAAATGATGAAATCCTATGAGTTTGAAAGCAAAAAAAAAACATCGGTTGCTTCTTTTCAAACCAACCTTTGACGTTTTTCATCTTTTCACACAAAAGCGTTCGCGTAATTTTCTTTGAAATGAGAGGATTCTCTCTCGATTTTGGAGATTTGACAGTTTTTATTTTTCTACACATAATACGCATACGCGAACGGACCTATTAAGTCTGGGACTCAAAATGATAAAACGTCTTTTTTTTTTTTTTAAATAATCCGTATATTGATATTTATTACTATAGTAATAGAATAACTAAGAATTATGTGTTTTTTTTATATTGTACACGCACTAAAGGGATTTATTAGTTACCTTATCATTTAATAGCTACATAGCACGGGCGTTAAGGAAATTAGGATGAGAAGAAAAGGAGAGATGCCGGTGCACGTTGGCTTTGTGTGTTTGTAGGTTATAATGGGAAGGAAAACACTGCGTGGAAGAGTATTCCATTCGTGTTGTACGGCTGAGGAAAGATTCTTTGAACTTCAATGTAAGTCCGAATATAGGCTTGAGGGTGAACTGATAAGCATTCCCTGCATGGCGTGTATTGTGATTGAAATGTAAAAATGGTGGAATGCAACTGGCAATTTTGTTTGAGCATTTATGGTCGAAATAACGATAAAATAACGAGGACAGGAGGCATTGCTACGATGACTAAGAGAGTCAATCGATGAGTTTTATCGCGAGTTTTTGAATAATGTCTAGTAGCTCCAAATAAGTTATTGCTGGTGCACCAGACCAGATATAAGCGTTGTACTCGAGTTTCGGGCGGATAAACGCCTTATAAATTTTAGCCAGATAAGATGGGGTGAAATATTTATTGCATTGCTTAAGGACGGCGAGACATTTCGCAGAGTTCTTGCAACATCGAATATGTGGTTATTCCAACGAAGGTTGTCATTAACACATATACCCAGAATGGAAAGTCTTTCGGTTTCGGCGATGCAAGTGCCATTCATGGATAATACCAGAGTTCGTGGGCTTTGCTTTAATGACAAAAGACAGCATTGCATTTCAGAAGCATTAAATTCTACTATATTGGTTAAACGTTATACTCCACTGAGTTATGCTGTTTAGATCGGAATTTAATAAGCTTAACATACGTTGCAGTTCCAGTTCCACACCCGAAGATGAGGGGCGTGACCCAAGACACGAATATGGGAATCGGAGGGTACTGTTATCAGCGAAGGAATGGATTGGATTAGAAGTAGCAGACAGGTGATCATTTATAAAACAGAGAAATAGAGTCGGAGACAGCATAGAGTCTTGGGGAACACCAGCATTTATTTGGTGAGTTGCAGACTTGAAAGCGTCCAAAACAAATTGAATTGGACGGTCCGAAAGATTATTTCTAATCCATTGAAAATTAGAAATAACCACCATGGTGAGAGATTCGTTCCATTTTTCGGTTAGATACGAGGGCGGGTCAATAAGTCCGTGACTTTTGGAATAAAACACAGATTTTTTGATAAATTTTTTTTTTTATTTTTCAACGTAGTCTCCCTTGAGCTCTATAAACTTTGTCCAACGCTTCTCCAATTTTTTTTATCCCTTCCAAAAAAAATGATTTGTCGAGGTCCTCAAAATAGGCCTTTATTTGCGAGATGACTTCATCATTGGAGTCAAATCTTTTTCCAGCAAGCCATTTCTTCAGGTTTGGGAACAAGAAGTAGTCGCTCGGAGCCAAATCTGGAGAATAGGGTGGATGAGGGAGCAATTCATAGCCCAATTCATGGTTTTTTGCCATGGCAACTGCACATGTGTGCACCCTTGCATTGTCTTGGTGGAAAAGAACTTTTGTATCATCATATCACCAGCTGACGGTTGATCAGCGTTTCTATGACTTTGGAAAGAAGGGATGAAAGTGCAATGGTCGGTAGGAGGAGGGAGAAGAAGATTCACCTTTTTTCGGTACAGGCTGGATAGCTGCTGTTTTCCATCTTCTCGGAAAGAGCCCTGAAGAATAGGACGGATAAAAAAGCTTGTGGTTTTGGCAATGTAGAAGAACACCTCTTCAGAACGATAGGGGAAATACCATCAGGACCTGCGGATTTGTATATGTTAAGATCTCTAATTACTCTAGCCACTGCACTAGTGCGAAAGTGGATTAGTTCCATACAGTCTTCTACTTGCTCGAGTACAGGGGGAGATAAAGCACAATCTGAGAGCGTTAAGTTTGCTGCAAAATGAGCAGCAAGCAGATTGGCTGTATCTAGAGAGCTTACAGCTGGAATGTCATTGTACATCAGCGTCGGAATAGATGACGAGGCCGAATTCTCGATGTTTTTTTTTACAAATGACCAAACGTTTTTACTTTTTCTAGCATCCACGTTGATGTCGAGGAAGCACAGCGTCCAGTTAAAATTCTTAAAGAAAACGTTTAGTTTTTCCGAATTGACTTTTTCGTTTTGCCATACGGTTCTTTTATAAGTTTCTTCTTTAACAATGTGGTTGGAGTACGAGAAATTCCCTAATATAACACGGTGGTCTATCGAACCTATAGAAGCGGTAATACGTTTAAAGCGTATTTTTCCGGATGAGAGGTAAGAAACAAGTCCAGTGTTTGACTGCTAATGTCCGGTATTCGTGTCGGCGCATTTACAAGCTGAGTCCTTCGGGTATTGTCTGTCCAGAATGTCGAAACCAATATGAATTGTGTATATTGGAGTCGCCCGCAATGACGATTTCAGTACGAGGATGAAGGGTCACAATTCTTGTGATAGAATCAGACAGCGCATAGGAGTCATTATAAGTTGAATATCTAACCAAATTGTGGATTAATTACCTACGGATATGAAATTTGAGCGAAATGAAACTAAATTCCGGACTGCAATATTGGCCATATTGAGGTTGAAGTTGACCGCGATGGGGAAAGAATAATGACACTAAGTTGACACTAAGCATTATTATGTAGAATATTTGTAAGCTTACTTTAGCTAACATGCAAATCAACGACATGATTATTGAGATTATAGACTTTACTCATGCGACTAAGGCCTTCGTTGAGAAAGTGTCATCATTTGAAGAAGCTTGATACGTTGACTGTAAGGGGGAAGTTTAAATGGATCATCCCATTTAAGTCCTCTTAGGGCAAATCGAATACATTTACGTTGAATGGCCTCGTTTCGATTTTAATAAATGTTGTAGAACGGTGTCCAAATTTGTGAAGCATTACTCTTTTTTTGTTTTTTTTTTTTATAATGAACTTGCACTAAATGGATTTTTGAATACCCTTATAATGGTATAGCACGGGCTTAAGGAAATTAGGGTTAGAAGATAGGGAGAGATGCCGAAACACGTTGTTTTTCAAACTCTAGATCTGGACGAACAAAACAATTGCACAATGACATAGAAACGTAAGGGTCGTTAAATTCTTAAGGCCACCTTTTTATGAAGTCCAGTATAGATTTAGATTTATTAACAATAAAATTGATATGCTTTGTAAAATCTAGTTTGAGATCGAAATAAACCCCAAGATCCTTAAAACTATCAACATGACAAAAAAATATGCTGAGCCAATGAATATTGACAGGTCGAAGGGATATTCTTTCTAGAGAATGTCATATGTTGACATTTAGTGGATTCAGGAATAAACCGTTTTTAACACACCAAGTGGCGAAACTATTAATGTTGGTTTGAAGAAGAATTCTGTCTTGCTGATTAATGACCGATATATATATTTTTATATCATCAGCGTAGATCAGAATATTACTGTTTTTTACATGCCTTAACATCAATAATGGCTAGTATATATAGAATTGGCCCTAGGTGACTTCTTTGGGAAACTCCAAACTAAGCTCTGAAAGATTCTGATAGCCATCTTCAAAATTTGACTTGATAAACTCTTGATCTAAGGTATGAATCAACCCATTTTATGAAACCTAGTGGGAAACCATAACAAAGAAATGACATATAGGAAATTTTAACATTCAGGTGAGCCTAGCGACACATTTAACATCATAAAAAATGGATTACTTTCCGAGGGTCTCAGATTCAAATCACAGCGGAACCCATTAAATATATTAGGCCGAGACCCAGTAGCACATAGAAGCGAAAATCTGACAAACGTTCCATAGTACACATTTCATGCAAGCTTCAAGCGTAGGTCCTTCCATTCATGCCAAATATAAATCTGCGAAGATAGTCAAGCCTAAAATAACAACAAAACTGTTAAAAAGGACATCGCTAAGCTGCACAGGTTTGGAAAGTGTAAATCTTCAATATCTAACTGGGTATTGGGAACGCAGGTATCCAGGATAACGAAAGAGTGGACGCTTTAGCCTTTTTGCATAGAGTGCTGGTTGTCAATATACCGAATATCGGGATGATCTTGCCACATGCATTCGAAGAAGCTGATCGGTGATGGTCCAAATAGAATACTTGAAATCCTTAGTTGTTTCCTAACTGGTTTCAGCCCCAATGAACATCTGTACATGTGGAAAGGCTACAGTTTGGTTGGGCGAACATACTTTACGAAGAACATGAGCTTCATTTTCACCAACTTGTTCTAAAAAACCTTTTTTTTTGTTTTCGAAATTTATGGTCTTCAAATTGGTGACGGGACGGAAGGACATGTCTAGATCTAAGTAACTTTTGATGCTGTTCAGAAATATAGTAACTTTTAGGGTTCTACGATGATATTAGATATGAATTTTTTTTTTTTTTTTTTTAAATCCTGGCTCGCCAAGGCGATTTATAAGGGGGGTACTTCGACCTAAAAGATCTTTTGTACCCTATGGGCCAGAAAAGTTTAAACTGGTAGAATTTCCACTTTCCGTGTTAAAGCGGACAATTTTACCAGTAGAAGAATTCTTTATGTCCTCGGGGCTCATTTGCTCCCTGAAAAAGATCTTCTTTCTAATTCCATTAAGGGCTGGACATTCACATAAAATGTGTTCAGCTGACTCGTCCTCTTCAAGACAGAGTCGGCACTCAGGAGAGTCTGATATTCTCATTTTGTGTAGATGATATCTTAAACCATGGTGACCAGTAAGGTAACCTACTAGGTTTTTGATATCATACCTGCTTAAGTTTAGACATTTGCTGGCATTTTGATTGAAGGGCCGAATGGCTCGTTTGGCCTGTCTTAGACCTAGGATGCTTTCGCAAAGATAGATACATTTTCTATGTTCCCAGCTTTTAATTGCTGCCGTTGCCGCTGATCTAGGAGTGCAGCAGAAAGGTTCGGGACCTATGAAAGGTGTTTCTGAACCTTTTCTGGCCAGTTCGTCGGCCTTTTCGTTACCTTCTACCCCGACATGACCCGGAACCCACCATAATTTGGTCTTGTTTCTTATTCCGAGTGTTTGTAGGGTATTGAAGCAGTACATGACTGAAAATATGGATGGTTGCACCTTTTATGCCAGATAGAATAATGTGGTTGGCGCATTCTTGAATGGCGTGGAGCTCTGCTTGAAATACGCTGGGACTTTTTCCCATGGGTATCGTAAAGCGTTTGTGTGGTCCGTATATTCCCGCTCCTACCCCCGTTTCCATTTTAGAACCATCCGTATACCACTTTATGCCGTTGTGGCTGTTTGGTGGGTTATTACTAACCCATGCTTCTCTCTTGGGGATCTCCGTGGAGAACCGTTTGTTGAAGCATAGTGTTTTTTGAATGCGGTCTGTGACGGCGCAGTTCATGTTAAGTTCTGGCAGTTCATCGAGAAGGGTCTTTAGTTCCGGATGATCATTAAGACTTATCTCGTTTAACTGTATTAGACTTATTGCACTGCGGATCGCCACTTTTTGAATGTATATGTGGAGAGGTGTAATTCCTGTTATTGCCTCTATGGCAGCTGTTGGACAGGTTCGCATGGCTCCGGAGATACCAAGGCACGCAAGCCGTTGTACCTTTTTCAGCTTCTCTATTGCGACCTTTTGTGTGGATTTTGTCCACCATACTATGGAGGCGTATGTTATAATGGGTCTTATCATCACTGTGTAGATCCAGTGGACGATCTTTGGAGAGATTCCCCAGGTTCTGCCATATGTGCGACGACAGGCCCATAAAGCTCTAGTAGCTTTAGTGATTTTGTTATTTATGTGAGAGTTCCAGTTAAGTCTCTTGTCTAGGATTACTCCAAGATACTTGACTTCGTCGGAGTACTCTACGACCGTGTCGTTTATTGTGATTAGGCCTATGTCTAATTTCCTCCTTTTAGTGAAAGGAACGATGACGGCTTTACTGGGATTTATGGAGAGATTTTCCTTGATGCACCAGTCTATGGCTGTCTTTAGAGCATTTTTCATTTTTGATGTGACTCCAATTGAGTCTTTGCCCCTGACTATGATGACAATATCATCGGCGTACCCAATTGTAGTGTAGCGCAAATTGCTCAACTTGTGTAGCAGGTCATCGATGACCAATGACCACTAGAGGGGTGAAAGTACACCCCCTTACGGCTGTTACTGATACTGAGGTCGTACCTGACGAGGCAGTTATTTTGCGACTTTCCAGCATCGCTTTGATCCATTTAAGAGTTGGTTTGTCTATGTTTCTATGGCACAAAGCATTTGATATGGATTCATATCTAGTGTTGTCAAAAGCACCCTCTATGTCCAGAAAGGCACAAAGTGCGATCTCTTTGCAACGGTAGGCGTTTTTTATCTCTGTAGTTAGTCTTAACAGAGCGCCTTCCGTGGATTTACCCTTTTGGTACGCATATTGGTGAGGGTGCAAAGGCATGCTTTTTGATATGCATTCTCTAATGTGGACGTCAATAATCCTTTCCATTGTTTTCAGAAAAAACGATGTCAAGCTTATCGGACGATATGATTTAGGTAATTCGCTCGGCTTGTTTCGCGGTTTGGGTATAAATACTACGTTTACCTCCCTCCAGGTGACTGGTATATACCCCCAGTTGAAGCTGAACCTAAATAAGGCAATCATGGATGGTAATAAAAATTCTATTCCATTTTGAATGAGGGCTGGAAAAATACCGTCTGTTCCTGATGCCTTGAATGGATTAAATGAGTTAATTGCCCATTTAACCTTATCCGGAGTAAAAAGTGTTCCGGATAAACTATTAATTCTGCTGAGGTTTCTTAGAATTAAGACCTCCGCTATATGGTCATCTGTAATGTCCATCGTGTGAGAATCTGGGAAGTGAGCCTGAAGCAAAGTTTTCATCGTTTCTTCCCGGTCGCGTGTAATTGAACCATCTGATTTGATTAACAATCCCATACTTTTTGCTTGATCCTTTGACAGAGCCCTTTGGAGGCGTGCCACCTCTGGAAGTTTTTTGATCTTCTCACAGTTTGCACGCCATGAGGCTCTCTTGGATCTGCGCAACTCTAAGTTGTATATGGTCAGCATGGATTTATATTGTTCCCATGCCAAACGCACCGGTTGGCTTTGTTAAAAAGCTTTCTCACTCTCTTTCGAATAGACTCAAGGTTATCGTTCCACCATGGTACGCACCTTTTAACCACGGTTCTTTTAACCTTGCAACTACTTTTGAATGAGGCAAGAATAATATCATTTATTTGACATTGCGCAGCATCTGCATCATTTGTTGTTGATGGTGCTTCTGGCAGCATGTCAGATCTGACCGCTAGATTTTCGCGGTAAGTTCTCCAATTAGTCAGTCTGTTGTCATAACGGACTGACGCGTGTTCGGCATTGCTTCTTATCTCGAATCGGATGTGCATATGATCCGATAGAGATGCCTCGCCAGACACATGCCACCCCTCTATAATATCTTTCATAAAATGAGATGAGATAGTAAGGTCTAGGACCTCTTCTCTTATAGAATTTCTAAAAGTGGGACTATTTCCCTTGTTTAGAAAGACGAGGTTGTTGCTATATAAAAATTCTAATAACGACTCACCTCTATTGTTAGTATCTCGGGCTGCCCCAAATCGTGTTATGTGCGTTTGCATCGCAGCAGATTATGATGTGTGCTTTTTGGTCCTCACAGTACCGGACAAGTTCCTGTACTGGTAGGGGAGGAACTACATCAGTGTCTCCAGCAAAGTACGCCGATGCGCACACAAATTTGTATAGCTGTCGGCCTTTGTGGCGTTCTATTAGAACTGCCACCAGGTCCCTAGTTGTGAAACCTGGAATGAGAGAACATTTTATATCTTTCTTAATATAAATGGCCGCCCGTGGTCTGAAATGACCTTTGGAGAAAATGATCTCTCTATTTTTACAGTTTAATCCAGATATCTTACCATTGTTTGGCCATGGTTCCTGGATTAGACCAATAGCGATGTTCCCTTCGGCACATCGCTGGCTAAAGGTGTCCGAGGCACCCATAGCCTTGTACAGGTGCAGGTTAGCCTGCAGCACGCTTAGACGGGATGTCATTATTTTCGTGCGAATTCAGGGTTACGTACTCTGTTAGGTTTATTGTCACCTCTCCTTCGTACGACACCCTGTTGAGGGAGACCACTTTGTCTACCTCTCGGACTTTTGTTTTTGTGTCCATCTTGCGCCCATGCCTTCTTACGATCCATACCTAGTTTAGGCCTGAACCGTTGTTGGCTTTCTTTGGCGGTGCTGTGCGCACTATTGGCCTTTTCGGCTGCGCTTGGTCTTGCGCCTGTGGCTTCTCTTTCTAGCACTGGTGTTGCCGTGCTGGAAGCTGCTGCCTTCGCGGCAATGCTGGCACTGGTCCCAATTGCATCAGTTGCGGTGCTGCCGTGAGCTTTGGTGATGTGCTTTTGAGGATCTTTCGGGCCCTGTTTGGCCGTCTTATCAGCACTTTTTAATATGAGTTTGGTCTGTCCAAATCGGAACGAGACCATCCCCTTTAGCTCCACAAGTCTCCTCATGGAGCTGTCATTGATTTCAAAGACCATATGAGCGATGTCTCTCTCATCCGATCTTTGCAGAACTCTCCACGTTCTCGTGTTTAGTTCTCTGTTTTGGGCGTCCAATAAGGCCAGGATCCTTTCGCTAGCTACCCCGGTACTCTGCGGGAAGAACCCTCTGATGACCGCATTTCTCCTTAAGCTTCGCGAAGGTTGTCTCCACCCACTTTGCAGTAATGGCGTCCGTACATACTATCATAAGCCATCCGGCTTTGAAAGTAGTACCGCGGAATGCTGATTTGACCTCCTCGTCACGTTTTTCAATCGTAATGTCCATAATCCTCTCTTGTATCAAACCCATTTGTTCGTTGGTGAGAGGATTACGATCGATGTCCACTGGCACAACCCACAGTCTGACATATATCGTTATATTGCTATACGACACTTTGTCGACGGTTGTCTTCCCAGTGCGACTTCGCTTCGCTTCGGATTGAGGCGGGGTATTACCCTCGGATCGCGTTCGCTTCACCTCGGGACCCTTGTTGACCATCGTTTGTTTCGCATAGATTCGGGCCTGCTCAATGGTGCTCCCCTTCTTTTGCGCGCGCCTAAATCTGCGCTGTTCCGATGGTGTGAATCTGACGTACTCAGACTCAGTCCATGCCACATTGCCGACTGTCTTAGTTACGTCCTCTGTATCGGGATGTCTTTCATCCCATAATATGCTGTTGCATATGGTGCTAGATTCTGAAATAGAGTCACTGAGCTGAGACAAGTTCTCTTCAGGTTCCCCCATTTCAGAGTCGATGATTACAGACTCTATCCCATTGACAGATGTTGTGTCGTCATCGACAGGGTGTTCTAAAACATCCCTAGTTGATGATGCAATCTTAGAGGCATCATTCTCTATTTGGTTTTTTTGTTTTGGATCAATTTTGATTCCCACGAGTATTCGGGATATTGTATCGCCCGTGGTCTAACCGTCTAACCACAGGAAGGCTATCTTAAAATCGGAGGTCGCCTGGTATCCGAAGTTTGCAAACTAGCGACTAAGCACCCTCTTAGCTATGCATCTCAGTTCTTAGTTGACGCTCATCAGACGGCCTGTCCCTTACCAGAATAGCCCGATGACTCTTTACGCCGTAAGCCTCCGCACCGGCACCATCGAATTTGCGTTCCATGATGGTGCACACGTCAAGGTGACTGACCCCGCAAGGAGGATATTATGATATACGTTGTCATCATAATCCATCGAAGATAACCTACATAGTGGTGTATCACGATAAAGCGGAGTGGCAGAATAATGCAGTCATTAATTCATGTGACGTTACAGGTTTCACGGATCCAAAACGATGTTGGTACAGTATCCACAATTAACTCTGTGGAAACAGAGTCGAGGGAATGTCTGCGGCTTCCAAACAGTTGCAGTGTCTTCCAGTCGGAGGTTGAAGTAGTACTTAAGTTAAGACTGCCGAATTACTGCTATTAAAGTCGATATCCGGAAGAGATATCACCTTTTACATTGACAGCCAGGCCGCCCTCAAGGCGTTGGAATAATATGTCATCAGATCCGAAAAAGTTTGGTATTGTCGCATAATGATTAAGGCACTATGCGAACAGAACCGTGTTAGGCTGTGCTGGATGCTGGGCCACTGCGACGTAAAGGGCAATGAGCTCGCGGATGAACTACCAAGAAAAGGGGAAGAAATATGACTGCAAAGCGCGGGAGTGGACATAAAACCTCGTGTATGTAAAGGAAAGTTATCGGAAACATTATCAAGAATGGCTGGTCAAATGTGGAGTCACAAAATGGGGCACATGGTATCCAAGGCCCTGTGGCCCAACTGGAACAAAAAGAAAACTAGGGCGATTTTGAAATTAAGTGGATGTCAGCATAAAATGACAATCGGCATCCTTTCCGGCCAGGGCATTGCTTTCTGAGACAGCAAACCAAAAGATAAGGGCTCGCAGAAACGGACGCGTGCAGGCGGGTGGATATTGTATTCATCGGAAGGTTGCGCGTTCAAATCCTGACCATATCCATGAAGCAAAAATCCGCAGAATAAAAACCAATAGAAGTGTAGCGAATGCTCATATCTGCATTAAAATTATTGTATATGTTTCTACGGATTAAACTTGAATACAAAACTTCAACATAATGCTCCCTAAATTATTTAGAAGCAAGCCGCGGAGAAAAACACCCTACCTAATACACGAACCAATCTTTCATATCATTCTAATTCTTCTTCTACTTCTGGCACCTAAAAGCAGGCAATGAAATACGTCCGCAATGCCATTGCATTTATAGGTGTAAAATTGAAAAATGCCTCTTCTGTGTATACAGTATAAGTTTACTACTGTATCAATAATTACAAAAAAAGAAACACCTTTATCGCATTATATACAAAAGATACTGCAATGACATTTGCGTCACGGAAGACATTGGAAGAAGACGATTGGGCAACTATTTCTTTGATAGCCCAGAAGAGATAGCATCGATTGACTGCAACAAATTATTGAGTTTTGTATGGAAATTGAATGCTTTGAAGAAGAGGTTTAGGATGATGACTGACGTTATAAGTAGTTAGTTCCCCCAGGGATTGCGATGGGCCCATTTTCTATGGCAGTAGTGTCATAGCCCTGACTAACCTAACCTAACCTAACATAGGGGTCTGCGATCAATACTAAGGTATGTTATAAGCTCCTATGAGTCAAAATTGATATACCAGAAATGGGTATAAAAACTATCAGAATAAGAAGTTTGGGACTATGCGATTGCAGCCTGGATGCGGACAAAACCGCATTGCATTTCACCAGCGAATGTCCGGCTTTTTCCAGAACCAGGTTGGACATTCTCACATGTGAGATCAAGCTCAGTAGTCTTCTGTGGCTGACTCTAATGCAAATCGCTTGTAAGTAGCGAACAGTTAGCAGTGCTGAAGTACAACCAACGGCCCATTGGTTAAAGTGATTGTTGTCTTCGGATGACCCCAATTTAAGTACAATAGTATACAATGGAGTGAGGCTAGCTTCGTGTTTCGATCCATTTACAGAGCCCTGTCTCCAGAGGTTCACTCAATCCGGAAACCTCGAATGAAAAATAATGCTCGGTACCTACGCAATTTCATGGACTTTGGTCTAGCCTCTAGCCTTTAGTTTAAAATAAATCGTGTTAATTGCTGGTGCTTCTGGATATAAAGTTATTCTTACTTTCTCGATATCGAGTGCAGCTTGTAACGATTCTTTTTAACCTAGTTGCTAGCCTTATTTTTAGCATAATAAATTTGCTGTTACTATCGCGAACGTGCAAAAGTGCCCAACACATGTGAAATTATTAGCAATTAGCAAGTCTGTACACTGGTTCGCTGTCTAAAATAAATTTCACATGATTTGTAAACATCAAAACATTTCTACACCCAGAAAGTTTATGTCTCGTTATGTATCTTTATATATTTGTAATTCAAAACGCAGAAAAACTTGTACACATGCATGTTGATTCTATTGTTCTCGACTAGATCTATGTATATACACATATATTTATAATATTATGAACAACACCGCATATTTAAATTTCACAAAGAACATTTCTAACAAATTAAAGAAAAAAAATATCTGCACAAATTGTTCATGATGTGGGGAAGAGTTTTTAGATTTAAGTTATTTCCTTTTTTTAATTTTTATTGTTAAGGGTCCGAATTCGTAGGGAACATCGTCGTGGTAGTCCGCATGTGAGGGAAATTCACCAGTCACAAATAAAGTAGGGTACTTTTGGCTCTTCCGTTTCATTCGGAAGGATCTGTAGGTCTTCATCTCATCGGGAGGCGACTTGAGGACTTCTTCAAGTTCTTTGTCGATTTCCGTTCCAGTAACTTGAGTCATCATATGGTGCGTACGTTTCGTCTTGCGCGAATTTCGTCCCTTTTTTCGATTTTTTATTCTTGCCATTAATTGATATTAAAATTTTATAATCTGTTTTTGAAAATATTTTTTTTAAATTCTGATTTTTAGTGAGTGAGCTCCTGATGATTTTAATTTCACAAATTTAAATGGTCGCAACCTGTGAGCTATGAACAGGAATTGGTGCTAGATGATGGTATTTTCTTTATTTTCGCTATACATAATTATATATATACACATGGTGCTGCAACATAACTTTTTTTAGATGCTCCCATTGATGGCGCGCATTTCAAAAAGGAAGTTATGTATGTTGCCGCGCATTGTATATTTTTTTGTAGACCTCAGTTTTTATGAAAAAAAAATGATTCAGTACTTTCTTGTTACCAAGTAATAGAGTTTTGAAAGGAATGCGTGTTACTACTCATAATTGGAGATAGTGAAGTTTATAAAAAGTCGGAAATAACTCAACAATCATGCTTGTCTTGACATAAGAGAAGAAATGATCTGTCCTGAATATAAAGAGGAAGATAGCCTTGCCGTTCCGGCACTCTCCGGCGACAGCAGGGTTTTTTTGGGCACACCTGATGTCAAACTTTTCACGCGTCAGATAGATGGCAATTTGAACACGACTTGCAAGCCTCAGAAATAAATTTTATCAAGTCGCACCTATCGAAAGTGTAAAAATATATATGTGCCTGGCCACACGTTCATGGGCTTGAAAGTCTGCCCATGGACATCGTGACTACACACAAATTTGATTTCCATAGCACTTGCGCTGAGGATAGGAGGAAAAAACGCGTTTCAATAGAAGTGCTTTTATTCTTACATCCAGAATTATTTCTGAAAGTGTATTTTCGATGGATTTTCGGTGCAATCAACCCTCTCTTTTCTAGTCACTTAAATTGTACCTGCCTCGCTGGATATAACTTGTATTCCCATGAATGTTAAGCCAGGCACTACTGCCTTAAAGTTCCATACACGACCTATAACCTATAGCTTCTTTGTTGCATATTTTAACAAACAATTAATTTTATATTTCAGGAATGCTGGAAGCCAAACATTTTGTTTGCCTTTTGCTAGCTGTGAGTATTTTGCGATCACAATATATTATATACGGAGCGCATCAGCGAGGACCTCATGCAAATAGAGGTATAGATGTAAAAGATAAAATCATCGAACAGCAATGCTTCGCAAAGTGTTACAAGCCCAGTACAGCGAACCGCCTAATAAGTCAGAAAAAGGAATGCGACCTTAAATGTATATCAGAGATGACAAAGACGCCTCGCCCTGGCCAGTGTCCAAGCCTAGTTTTATCCAATCACATTAGCACGTGCATCGATGCATGTCAATATGATTTTGACTGTTCCGACACACAAAAGTGTTGTCAGAACACGTGCGGTCCGGTTTGTCAAGATGCAATCGGTCTTGATAAGGATCTCTCGTTACCACCAATTCCCAAGATTATTGCATTTAAATTGCCCAAGGGGCAAAGGGTATGTGAGATTCAAATTCAAGCATCCGCGAACTCGCTATACGTGTATCATGTTGAAGCAAGGCATCATGTGGGAAATCTTTTCTCGGTGCGAAAACTCGGCAGCTGGCAATGGCAGGCTTTCGAAAAGATTGCAGAAATATCAGAAAATAAAAAGAGGATTATAAGAATTTCTTTCAAATTGAAACCCGGCCGATGGTACGAGTTTCGCGTTGCAGCAATAAATGCCAATGGGTTCCGAGGCTACACGGAACCATCAAGACCGTTCACACTTTCAAATCGTAAGTCTCATACAATTTAGAAAAATATGTGCTCTATTCTCCTCATTGTAGTGAATATTCGTGCAGATCCAAAGCCGCCAAAGAAGCCTCCAGCACTTCAAGTAATTTCATCAAGAATTTTTCCCAATGGCACTATGTCTGCCAGAGTAGCCTGGTGTCCATCGAAGTCTGACCTGCCCATCGAGAAGTATGGAGTGCGTTGGGCGCTATATGTACAGTCAACTGACGAGTCGTTAATAGCAAATGATACATTTGTCAAAGACGTAAGATAGACTTTGTTTTTATTAAATTTAAGTATATCGCAACATTACGTATTGCAGGCCACCCAATTCGAAATCACGAGCTTGCTACTAGACTCGTGCTACTACATACAGGTACAAGCGATATCCATAAACGGGAGGCGTCGATTAAAGTCGGAATGGATATCTCTCCAATTCAATACAACTTTGCCATTAGTACAAAATGGAAAACTACAGTGTTCCAATCACAAAACGTTCATACAAATTAATACAAGCGCAGCAAGTAATATGCTCGAAGATCATGCCACGAACCCCATCACAACTACGGCCAAATTCGATGTGAAATTTCGTCCAAGTAAAAAGTTAGGAATGATTGTCCGAATATCGGGATTTTATCCCCAAAAAGGAAGGTAAGTTGATTTACTTCGTGTATTAACATAACGTTAGAGGGATCTACAGTCCAGTAGCCTCAACTGACAAGCTCCATCTAACCCATTTTCAATTAGTTCCAATTTTCTTTTTGGTTGAGAGCGCCATTTAAGGTCATTTTTTGTTTCCTATAGGTACTCCTAGATCCGGAATTTTGTAACTATGCAAGTCGTCTGTGTATATTATGTACTTATGTACTTTTATTTGCTTCTCGCTCGCCCCAACATTCTAGCTTCTCCAGACGTTCGGTGTTTGAAGTTATGATTTTGGCACGAATGGAAGGGATCTACAGTTTTACTGCGATTACCAACCGCAGAAAGTAGCCACCTTTTATAATCGCCAATGATTTATACAGATCATCAATTTATATGCCTTACAACAAATACATATGATATTAGCCGTGTTTCTTTGCACGCGGATATAGGGATAATTTGAAATTTGCATGTAAAATACAACAACAACTTATCCTATATTCGCTAACTTTAGCGGGGATAGCTATCGCCGCTAAGTCCTTTAGCGGGGATAAACAGTGCTTCCACAACCCATTTTCTTCGTTTCTGATGAATCGTTGCGATGAATTTTTCAGGAAATGTCAAAGTTTGACATCCCGCCGACCACTAACACATCCCGCCGAATATTTTGTTCAGGATTTTATTATAATTTTTTTTTTTAATTTATTAAATCTGTCAATGTGAAACAGTTTTTTATAATTTTAGAATATGTTTTGTATTAATTTCAACTGCCGGAAATTAATATTTTTGAATTTCATGATTTTCAATACATATTTCTTAACTCAACTTACCGCTGTTTCACTAATAAACGTCATAGGTGCATGTGTGCTGCCAAGTTTTTTCGAAGAATTCTTAAGCGGCGATGGTCGTTTTCTGATGCCATCCCTATATCCGCGTGCAAAGAAACACGGCTATTGCTTTTCATCAGGATCAAATTTTGTGATCTATAAACTAGCTCTCACTATAATACCTGGATTTATGTTGCCATACCAAAATCGAAATCATTTCAAAAAGTCGAACATTATTAGACCATATTTTACTTCATGAAATGAGCATACGGCACTTTTTTTCCTTTGCTTCTTAAGACTTCGAACCATTATCAAATAAATTAAAAAAATGTTTGGCAGTCAAATTTAAGCCATGAAAAGCATCTGTTCGAAAAATGTTTAAAGGCCGATAGTGTACCTAAAATTGTAATTTTATGAACGTTTTTGATTGTATGGTAACTCCGGGCAAGATTTCAAATTGGAAATCCAGCTGTGCAAGTGATCGATGATCCATTTCCATACCGTCGGCAGATCTATCCCGATCATATGTCATAGAGCCTTATTGCGAAGATCAATCGACAGTTGATAATTGACTATTTTCAATAAGTGCTATTGTGAACGAACGATTCTAAAGGATTTTGTCAATCGCAGTCAATTAAAAAAATTCGATTGACAAAAATAACAAATGAATCGTTAGTTCACAATAGCACACATTGAAAATAGTCAATTATCAATTGTCGATTAATTTTCGCAATAAGGCTGATAATAAAACGCGGAAGTATATACTCTTGGATGTCACAGGCTTTCGCAATAGGTGGCGCAAGAAGTGAATAAACTTTAACTTGTTCTAGGTGGGTATTAGTAGTCTTATACACCAACCACTGAGCCACTGGGCCCATTGAACGCGCCCCTATTGAATTAAATTTAGAAGTTTTTTTTTCATACTCAAAATTATTTCTGAATATCAGAAGGTTCGGAAAGTTTTTTTCGGTTTTGATAAGGCAGTAGAAAGGTGTTGAAATTATTGATAGGGTAAGTTGATGGCTTGGACCACTCCTTACACCCCAGTTATAGTTGTAAGATCTGTTTATTTTCTTTCAGATATTTCTCTCATTTTAGGCTAATAGAAATATGCGAAGGAGGGTTTAACTGCGAGAATCGTGAATATGGCGCCATCAGACCCAAGGTGCGTTATAATTAATTTATCAACGAATTGTTTTAAAAATTTCAATTAATTTTCAGAAGGATTTTGTTGAATTTGGTAAGCTGAAATTCGACACAACGTATACCATAAGAACAATAATTTCATCGGTAACTGGAAAGGGTTCTGAAAATGAAGTAAATTCGTCCACAAAACAATTCACTACGCCAAAATGTGAAATTTGGCACACGAGTTATCCGAAAGTTCACGTTGATTGCTGACAATCAACCTAAACTGATTAAATTATTTCACTTCTCATATTCAAACTGAAAAAGTTGATTTACTTAATTTTAGCAAATAAAATATCATATTTATTTTGGAATGCGTAGTTTGTTTGATATTTAAAAAAAATCAACAATTCATAGTTAGAAACAAACTGGATTATTTTTTTTATTATGGTTATGGCCGTTATAGTCTTCTTTCCTCAGTGGTCCCGGGAACGATGCTTCGAGTTATTCTCGGGCTGGGACTTGGGAATCGAAGATCCTCTTGGTTGGAGCATTATTGTCTATTTGCTCGATGGCCGAGTCATTGTAGATTTGAAGTTGATACATTTCTGAGTTTTGGACTACATTCACATGTGGTACAGCTCGAAGAATTCGCCGAGTCCAGAGCCCAGAGACAACATGAAGCTTAAAGTTTCAGTAGAGAACGCGTTGTTACCATCGACTCAGGAGTTTTAAAACTATTTTTCCCCCATCCGAAGTTATTTTTTCCGATGCATCTGGAGGTGGAGGAATCGTCCAAAGATACTCGTACTATTGGTTATGTCCGATTCAAATACCAGATCCTGACAGCCGATATATGCCTACGTTGTAAAACTCACCGCTTAGAGAGGCCATATGAGAATCGGCCGCGTGTGCTCATAGTAGAAGGAGATAAGATCCTCTCATTTTTATTCCCTATTCTAAGGGTATATTAATTTTGACGCATAGTTTGTAACATACCTTAATATTGCCCGTAGACCCCTAAAAGTTACTATATTATGATCAGCATCGATAGTAATGTCGATCTAGCCATGTCCGCCTTTCCGTCCGTCCGTCCGTCCGTCCGTCTGTCGGCAAAAATTAGGCCTTTAAACTGGACCTAGAGAGCTGAAATTTTAACCATATACTCTCTAGGGTCCCGAAATAATCAAGTTTACGAATTTTTGAAATCCGCAAACAGACACGCCCACAAACTCAAAAAAACAAAATTTTGGAAAAAATCGAATTTTGAGCTAGAAAGCTGAAATTTTTTATATATGATCTATGACTCCTAAAACTGCTCGGGATAAAAAAATTTCAAAATCCGCCCACTTACACGCCCACAAATAAATAAAATAATTTTTGTATACCCTATTCTAAGGGTATATTAATTTTTGAAAATCCAAAGTTTGAGCTAGGGAGCTGAAATTTATAATATATACTCTCTAGGGGCCCTTTATTCTCATGTCTTATTTTTTTTTAAATCCGCCTACTGACACGCCCACAATTAAATAAAACAATTTTATTGAAACACCCAAGTTTGAGCTAGGGAGCATTTTTTTCTATAAAAAGAATAGCGTATCCAACAGTTCGCCCAAGTGGACTGTAGCCCGTCCCTATGTTTTTTTTATTGTTATGACTACAACCACAGACAATAAATATATATAAATATATATATATATTTATTGTCTGTGCTACAACTTAGTTTCCTTAACAAGTAGATTACGCTAGATTCTAAAGTTCACCGTGTTGGGCAGGCTGCCTGCCAGTGAAGGCTCCTGCGAAGCCGTTATTCGTGCGGTTTGCCCTTACTTGGCTTGATCGAACGGTCTTGCTCTTTGGTAGTCGGTGCACAAGGTCTGTCGCATACAAATTCCTACTTTTTCATGGTTGCAAGGTTACGAGCAAAGTTTGTTATTTCATCACTCACGGCAGCGATTCCTAGATCTCTGCCAGTATACTATTCCTTGTGTATGGAGCATTCAGTTTAGTTTTGAAATGCCTGCAATATTGATATGTTGCTTGATTTTGTACAACCCCAAAGTTGTAAGCCGTACGTCCAAGTTGGTTTCAGCATTTGCTTATATATTAAAGCAATTTGTTGTATTAGCTTTGAAAATCTACCGATAAGCCAACACATCTGTCTGAGCCTGATTTTGAGCTCGTGGCGCTTCTTTTTAACGTGTAACTTGCACGTAAGTTTTGTGTCAAGAGTTATTTCCAGATATTTTGCTCGTTTGCACCACTGAATTGCACCGAGGTGATTAAACGGGGTAAGTTATTCACCTTTCTGTAGGTAAAATTGACATGGTTGACTTGGTTGACTTGGTCTCATTGGGTTTATCCACTCGCATACTTTGTCCAAAGTTCGTTGAAGTTTCCCCGAAGTAGTAGCGGTTTCCTATGATATTTCCTAGTCGGATCTCCGGTGGAAAAGTGATGGTTAGTCTGATTTGATTAAGATGAACTCCTTAACTACCACGAATTTATTATGCTTGAAACAATGAAGTCTTGGAGCAAAACATTGTTGATGGCGGTGGCCAGATTTTTGTGATGGTGATGGCATGTACGTGGTCTTGTCCTTATTAAATTATTTATCTGCCGAAAAAGTGCCTACTAAACAAGACACTGGGAGCGGCCGATGATGTCAATATCGTCTGCGTACCCCATCAGATGGGCGGATGTATTGAAGATAGCGCATTCCGCGTTGACACCTACCTTGCGCAGCTTCTGCTACTTGAATTCAGTGAAAATAACCGTGAACACCGAAAAGACATTTCGGGCAAATAACCTTGAATTAGGTACCAAGGAACTCCTGGTAAAATAACATTATGTCAAACTAAAGCGACAATCTTAATCTTTTCATCAGTATCCTTGGTACAAATCAACGTTTTTCTTCTGCTCTTCAACGGATGTACAATAAACTTCATTCCATCCCCGCTGTTGCAATTCGTCGGACAAATTGTAAAGCGGTTTCCGGTATCCGACTGCTTCCAATAAATTTTGAATTTTACCCTCAATGTGTCAAAAGAGTTATAAGGTCCGTTCGCGTACTTTATGTGTAGGAAAATGAAAAGTGTCAAATCTCCAAAATCGAGAGAGAATCCTCTCATTTCTAAGAAAAGTACGCGAACGCTTTTGTGTAAAAAGTTGAAAAAACATCTTAGTTTGGCTTGAAAAGAAGTAACAGCTGTTTTTTTTTGCTGGCAAACTCATAGGATTTCATCATTTGACAGTTTTCATTTTCTTGCCAACTGAAATTCTGTGTGAAGAAAAATGAACGAAAGTACATTTTTCTTTCGTTCATCTTTTTACCATTTTCTCAGTACGCGAACGCGTTTGTGTAGTTTTGCACGAAAATTTATATAAATTTACGTTTGCATATTAGTTCGCGAACGGACCTATACTCACCATCTGCAAAAAGCACCAAAACCTGCGGGGCTATTCTTTTAACTGGTTTAATTCATTTCAAAAGTCCAATATGGACTTCCTTATGTCCCAGCGGCTTTTGCGTTCGTGCTCTTTTGACTTGCGAATTCTACACGCTTATACATACATATAAAAAAACTTGGGTGGGACGGAAGGCTCAGCATTTTTGTTTGGGACTTATGTCTAGATGGAGTGGGATATACATATGTAAGATCCTAATTCGATTTCGTAATATGTAAAAAATTACTGTAAAAATCCTTTGCCGGATCTTTGGTTTAAGAGAATTAGAAAGATTTAATTTGTACTAACACACTTACTTAGCTGAAAATTCTGAGTAAAAAAAAAGTTGTACCCATTCCGAAAACTTCAAGAGGAGATGAATTTAGGCCAATTTCAATATTGCCATTCTTATCAAAGGTTTTTGAGAAAATTATACAAAAACAAATGAGTGAGTTTCTTAATCTGTTCAGTTTATTAACCCCAAAGCAATCAGGCTTGCGAAAGAAAAACAGTTGCATTACAGCTTTGTTAAGTGTCTCGGAAGATATAAGGAAAGCTAAAGACGAGAATCATGTTACATTTTTAATACTCCTCGATTTCTCTAAAGCGTTTGACATGGTAAATCACTTGGTGCTTTGCGAAAAACTCTCCCGTGATTTTAACTTCTCTTCCTCCGCAGTCAGGCTCTTATTTTCATACATTACTGATAGAGTGCAAGCAGTAGAGGTAAACAAAACTCTTTCTAACTTCCTACCTGTCGTTAGGGGCGTTCCGCAAGGTTCGATTCTTGGCCCGTTGTTGTTTTCAATCTATGTTAACGAACTTCCTACAATCGTAAGACAATGATCAATACGCCTGTATGCTGATGACACCCAGCTCTATTTGCACTGCCCGTTGGGGCTTATTGAACACGCTGCAGCTAGTATAAATGAGGATTTGAGCTTGATTGAGCGTTGGTCGGTTGACAACTGCTTACTTCTGAACCCAAAGAAATCAAAGTGCCTCGTAATTTCAAAGAGCAAAATAGATTTGTCTTACTTTCCAGCAATCCTTTTAAATAACTGTCCTATTGCATACGTAGATTCAGCTAATAATTTAGGTGGACACATCATATAATATAAACAACACAATTGGAAAATCGTATGGTGTCCTACGCATGCTATGGTCAACGCAGCACTTTATCCCTTTAACAACTAGAATTCTGCTAGTGAAAACAGTGATCTTACCTCTGCTTACTTACGGTTGTGAAATTTTTTGTTAGTTAGACTTCGAGAGTAAAAGAAAATTAACGGTTGCATTTAATAGTGCATATATCTTCACGGGCTGTGACGTTACGATAGAGTTTATGGATCTTTACAACGAATTAAACTTTTTCAACTCGCATAGATGTTTTGATCTCGTTATTCCCCGATTTCAGTGTTTGACATCCGAACGTCTGTTTTATGTCAACTCTGTAAGAATTTGGAATTCAATGCCGCGAGAAATAAAAAGAATAAATAACACGAAACAAATAGGAAAAGAACTTAAACTTTACTTTAGTAATGCATAGATTAAGTTATATTTTGCATCTTTGTTACAAAAATATAAACGTATAAACATGAACTAAAATTAATTATGTATCTCTTCTACATTTTACAAGCTACACTACAAATAAGATAATGAATCTTACAGTGTAAGCTAATCATGAAATAAATAAATAAATACTAAAACAGAATATTGGGAGGTTTGGTAATAGAACCTTAATATGGCGTGTCCATTCCGCGTCCCTTCAACGAATTAGAATTTAATCAGTTTTTCTTTTCATTCAAACTGCATTAATGTCATGGACATATTATGAACATATATATTACTTAACCATTTCATAACCCCAATTGTGTCCAACAAAGAATTCTAATTATTCAATCATTCGATCTTATATGGAAACTCGCACCCAACTATTCACATTGAAGATATCAATCACACAGAACAGATAAAAGCATAAGTTATATACCGTTTGTTAGTCCGAAAAAATCCATTGACGAGTTGACATGTCAGCGATACCCAGAAGTAAATTCTCCATCAGAGATCTCATTAGTTTGTACGACTGCTGTCGGATCTTCTTGGCCATAATTAATTTCTCGCTTAATGTGTAGATTGATTTTTGGGTTGACTTTTGGCTCTTGGACTCCACAGTTAATTTCAATTGCAAATGGATTGCATAAAAACTACTTAGCTTCATCGATGACATTCAACTTGGACACTTTGCAGTAAGTTTACCCCAGTTTTCATGAAGCATTAGTCAAAGAACGGCGCATTTCAGTTTGAATTGGAACACAACCTTTCCAGCAGTGACAGTTTGTGAATTGTACAATGCCGAACGAATTTGGGATATCAGTGAGGAGCACTTCGGCTCTAACATTAGTTCTCAAATTGATGAATACCTTGGTGAGGTTTTATTCTTTCGTGGTTCTTGTCTATCATGCAGGAACTGCGAATACATAGACTGCCCCACGGATTTTGATAGACTTATGCAAATTGTGAGTACCTACATATAAATGTTTTATATTAACTTAAGGCGGGTCGCGAGCCCGTAAAGTATGAAAGGTAATAAATATTAACATTAAGCACCACATACGAGTATTTTAGAACTTTTATCTACATGGATAAAGTGTTACTTTTACGACAAGGCAAGTCTTCAAAGTGAACAACATGCAAACATAACTGTTTCAATCTTTAAAATCCTAAATTCCGTCGTGAACAAATTTTAAAAATTTCAGTTTCGCACTAAATGCACGAAACTATTTAAAAACTGCTTATGGGAAAGTGTAGACTTGGATTGCTGCTCGGAGTTTCTTCCAGTTAAAACGGAGTACGGAATATGCTATTCCTTTAACTCCAACCATGCAAGGTACGTGTTGTTTTTCAAAATCATTTTCAAATTTCATCTAAAACAAAGATTCTGTTTAAGAAATGTGTGGAAAATAAAATATGCTAACAGTAGAGAAACAGGACCTGGAGATTTGCAGTTTTTCGTAACGAGAGATGTACAAGTTCACATTCACTCGCCTATGGAGATTCCATATTTCTTTTCAGATGGCGTTTTCAGCGAAACAGTTCTTTGGGGTACATCTCAGGAAATTATTTTTAACGTCGTTGAGATATACAACGATCCAAGCGTGTTTGTAGTAAAACCAAAAGAAAGGCGCTGCGGTTTTGGCAATGAATTAAATGAAGGTGAACTCTTGAAACTAGCCTTTAGCTTTATTCATCAATCAAAACTGTTTTTTTTCTTTCAGACTTTAAACTATATAAGTATTATAGCTTTTCGACATGTGTCGTTGAGTGTATGCGTGATCTAAGCCTCTATGTATGCAACTGTACGGTGCACTTCTTAGCTGCTGACAACAGTGGTACTACGAATAATAGATACTTACTTAATACTGGTTTAAGAAATTCACTTTTAATTTGTATTTCAAATCATAGGACCAGTTTGCAACGAGTTTGGCTTAGTCTGCCTAACAGAAAGCTATAACATACTGCGGGAACAGAGGAAAGATTGTAAGTGTTTAAGTACCTGTGAGGAACCAGAATTTGATATTGTTTATAATTCAGCAGAGGGGTAATGTCTTGAAAGTATTTCAATAATTTGTTTTTACTAATTGGTTTTATTTTGTATAGTTCCACTAAAACTGATGTTTTAATGAGTAGAATTTCGATCTCAATGATAAATTTATCAACGCGTCGGTATGTGCGTATTGTCTCCAAAACCAATTTGGATTTGTTGAGTAAGAATTTTTACTAAAATGTTAATGTAAAATATAGCCATGTGATTTTTTTCAGTTTCAGCTGGAGGAATAATTGGGCTGTTTCTTGGAGCATCTCTTATTACACTGATTGAATTAATAGCAACCACTTTACAATATTTAATCCGACTGTTTTATTTTTTAAGAGAAAAAGTAAAAAAGGGTATAATCTTAATATAATCTTAAACAAATGCCCAAGCAAATTACATTTTTAACGAAACATTTTGTTAATTTTTTATTTGTATTTACATTTTGTTTCTCAGATATGAGTTTATGCGAAACAGAGGCTTTTCTGCAAAAGATTCTGATAGAAGATTTTTGAATATTCAATATTCGTTATTTAAGCATTAGTTTTACTATATAATAAAGATACATTTATCATCTTATAAAATAGCGGCAACTTCAATTTCAATTAGAATATGTGTTAACTTGAGAAGCAACAATAAAGTTTTAATAACTTCTTTGAGAAGTGGGCACGTATGGAGGAGTTGTTAAAAACGACTTTAGCCACATACTTTGCGAAGAATAGGACTTTAATTTCCAATGATTTCTTCAATAAAACGTTTTTTTGAATAGTTGGAAATGGGAGTGTCAGATTTCAAAAATCCTTGAACTTGAGCAATTTGGGGGCCAAGAGAGTATATATTCCAAATAATAGAAATCCTTACACATTTGGATTTCGGGCTCCTATTTTCTATTTTATGGATAAATGGTTTTTTTTGGAGATTATGGTAAGTGAGCGGATTTTAAAAATGCTAAAAAGTCTCTAGAAAATATATGTTTCAAATTTCAGTTGTCTGACTGACTTGTCAGATTTTCAGCGTCACCGTCAGATTTTCATACCACGTGAGTTAATCGGTGCTCGCTAGATCACCGCAATTAAACGACGTTGGGCGCGGTTTTTTTTTTTTTTTTTTTACAGTACCCTTATAATGCTAAGAACACAGCGTAATCATTTGTGTTTTAACAGCAAGCAGCACCACCTGGCAATATCGTATTTCATTGCATGCTTTTCGGTGCTACTTGCTATTAGAAAGAATAGAGAGATAGGAAAGAAGAGTTTGGGTGCAGTTGTAGGGTTTTTCTCCACGGGTGGTGTCTAAGTTACTTAGAGAGATTACGATTTCATGTATTCGATATACTCGTAAAGTAATGGATTTGGCCGGGATTCGAGCGCACGACCTTCCATTCCGTAAGCGAATACACTACTACTGCACCATTGCCACCCGCATTAGTTAGGTTAGTACGTAGATGGGTGACCGTTTGAGAACAACCGCGTGTCGTTGTTTTTTTTTATTTTATTTATTTCGTTATACATTTTCCAGTTTTCATTATGTTCAATTTTATAGATTATTATGTCCTTACGAAACACCGGGAAGTTGTGTGGAAGTAGATTTGATTTTAAATAATTGAGGTTGTATAGCTTGAAGTTTGTTGTACATCAGTTGAAGGTAAGAGGAAAAATATCGATTTGTACTTCGGTAACCGATGGCCGAGTTAAGAATGTCACTTTTAGTTGTAATAAGGTTATTTACCAAGTGGTCCTTGGAGAGCCAAATAAGGCCCTTAAGCCCAAAAACTCCTAAAAAACCGCGCAGTATATTGTGTTCAATGTTATTTGACTAACAGATCCTTGGAACAACAAAAAGGTAAGTAGAAAAAAGGATATTTTTCCAAAATGCCGTGTGGATTCTAACGGCATTTTGGAAAACTATTCTTTCTTCGACTTTTAAGGACCTTTTTTGTTGTTGCAAGGACCTTTTAGTCAAATAACATTGAACACAGATATAGCGTGTGGATTCTATTGGCATTTTGGAAAAATATCCTTTCTTCGACTTTTAAGGACCTTTTTTGTTGTTGCAAGGACCCCTTAGTCAAATAACATTGAACACAGATATACAGTGTGGATTCTGATGGCATTTTGGAAAAATATCCTTTCTTCAACTTGTATGAACCTTTTTTGTTGTTGCAAGGACCTCTTAGTCAAATAACATTGAGCACAGATATACCGTGTGGATTCTGACGGCATTTTGGAAAAATATCCTTTCTTCGACTTTTAAGGACGT